>CM056744.1:93165391-94658724 GCA_029851415.1 Eretmocerus hayati | reverse complement strand
ATTTTGTAGGAATCTCAATCATCATTTTGGAATTTGATCAGTTTCGCAAATTTCTCATTAGTTTCAGAGAACCTCTTAAACTATTTCGCTAAGAAAAAGCATTCTGCTAATCTCATTTAGCAGCATATTTTCGGTGCGTAAGGGAAAAATTCTACGCCCATCGAACTGCGAGAGATATTGTACCAAACGACTTCAATACTTTACGCACTGTCGGAAACTTTACACACTCGAGTAACACTTTACCCTCGTGTGTAAAAATTTCCGGCAGTGCGTAAAGAATCAAAGTCGTTTGGTAATATACTATTCCAGTCTTGGATCACTTCCTAATATGTCCTTCCAAACTCCTTTAATCTTCTGTTGGGGGTACGCCGGATGTAAAATTTCGCTACTCCAACGGAACTCTTTCGGATCTGTTCTCGGAATGGAATCCTCTGAAAGTCCGTTTGTAATTGTGTCTTTGTCTGGGCATTTATCGACTCCGAAATTATGTTGCTCAGTATTGATTTTAATCGTCAAAATTTGAATTCCTAGATTGTATACTTTTGTAGTTTTCTCCTTGATTTAATTAGAAGTAAGCAATTACCTGGAACTAATCTAGCCGGATCGGCTGGACATTCACTGAATTCATTCATGTGACGTCGTGATTCGAGAGCTCTCTGAAGTCTCTGCTCTAAAATCTGCAGTTCATATCTGTTTTTCACAAACTTTTTGACCAACTTCTTCATCTCAGTCTCTAGACGCTGTCTACGGTCCTCTGATAGAGAAAAGAAGAAATAGTATATTATGACACTGCACGTAAATGAGTAGTTTTGTACGAAGGACTATTTATAAGTCTTTCGTAATAAAACTACCCATCTGCACGCAGTCTCATACGATATTTTATAGCACGAGAATCCAAAAATCATGTTCAAAGTTGCAATTTTTAGGTTAGAGTGCTATAAATTGACTTTGGATAATATGCAAAGTGATCATAATTCGAAGTAAAAGGTAGCGGCCAATTTTCAAGAATGTTAACACGCGACCCGATTGATTTTGCTGCTTTACGGAATGTTTCTGAAAATTGATCTCCTTGCAATTTAATTGTGATTCCTTATAATTTTATCAACGAGATGGGGAAATTGAGACGCCAACATCGATCCGACGGTGTACTTTCACTTTACAGCCGAAATAATGTCAAAATTATCCATTTTTTCAAAACCAAAAATTTCAATGAGGGAAATGGCCAGCTCGTTATTGATGAACAAATTCATTTTTGAAAGTCACCTGTATGAAAAAAAATCAATCTCTTATCAAAGATGTTATTGTCTGTTCTTACAATTATTGTATTGTCAGCCCGTAAAGGTCTTTGTTGCGTAATAAAAGCGGCCGTATAAGCTCCGACAAAGCTGAAAAATTGTGATTGGCGCTACCTTTTCCAACCAAAAATTTCCAAGGTATTAATTGTTTTCTTTTTAGTATTCGGTGATTCTTACCGTCTGTCAGTGGTTTTGGATTCACCTCATTCTCAATGTCTTGCATACCACGGGAACCACCAGGTTGTGGTTCGACCACGTTATTTTGTAATCCACTGGGACCTGCTTCGTATACATCGGGAAGGGGCTTACTAGGTCCTCTTGGACAGTGTTGGTGGACTTCTTCCAATGAAGAACTAGGTAATGCTTCCAGTAGAGCCTCGATGAATCTTGGATTTTCAACTTCCATTTGGTTTATCAGGCCGCATATTTCATACCAACTGAGATCGTTTGTATTGATGCCTCCATCTGAAAACACGGGTGGATGAAGCATGAAATATTTTCTATTCATATCCAAGGCTGTAGGCGAGATCTAAGAACGATATTTGATCTGATGTCTGACTTCGTTTGATTTTTATTAGATTTATTTCATTCTAATTGCCGTGGCAAAGAGCCGTCTACTAATCATTACGCAAGAGAATAGTACATTACGCGTCGAGTGCTGGAAACATTTTTTCCTTCGGGAAACCGAGCTGGACGTGGGCGATGACACCGCCCAGCTTGGTTTTCCCGAAGGAAAAATGTTTCCGCACGAGACGCGTATGCAGTTTTATACGTCTGTACGCAGAAACAGCTTGTTTGCAGCGAGGAGGCCTAGAAACACGCTGTTTCTACGTATGGACGTATAAAGTTCATGAATTCAAATTCCTCTTCGAGCCCTCACTATAGAATCTTTGCGTATCTTACAGATAGCTCCTAATCTCGCCCCTAACAGTTTCCGCGACACAATAAAAATAGTGCTTCATACCGTGGTCTTCTTATAAGTGTATACTATGCATCGAGTTGCCGAAAACGCGATTTCGGCACGAGATGCATACAGAATTGTATAAATATCCATCGTGGAAGCCGTCCTGCTTTCAACGATGGATACCATAAATTATTGAAAGTCAAAATTCAATCTCTACAGTGGTTAACAATACTACATTTTGAACAAGAAAATTATTCCTCATACGAGAAACTAGCAGCATTCTCAGGTTCACAAAAGCTTTCGAAGTTCGATATAAGTGATAGAAGTTGACAACCGAAATGATCTGAACGTCCAGAGCTCATGGCGAAGCACATAACTGAATTTTGAGAACCTAAATTCAGAACATACTGGTGGCTTCCACCATCGTTTTCTTATCAACCACACTATACGTTCCAAGTCAGAATCCAAACTTGAACAATAAAATAGTAGGCTCGCGGATTGAAGACAAAGAAGATGAATTAAGCTACTCATGGGAAAACTTACCGTCTTGCGTTGGAGAAGATGTCGGATTTATGGCAGCAATTGACGACACACAAATACTTATTGCGATTACTAACTTCATATCCGTAGGGACTGCAAGAATAAATTGATGTCTGAAAAGTTTGCAAGATCATATTGTGAACTATATTGATCGAAGGATCGGTCTACAATTGCGACGAAATAAGTCCCTATTGACTTTAGTACTTTGGACGACTGAGAGCTTTTTCTTGAAAAGATGAAAATTCAACGTATTTAGGAAAATTCAAGAATTAATGCATTCCTGACAATTCATATTGAATTTTACACTTGAAGCCGAATTCACTGCAGGAATATAAAAAGTAACGAAAATGACTTCATTCACTATGAATTTATTGTAGATTGCTGTCAGTTAGAATACGAGTCTTGTGAAACCGCCAAAATTTTATGGAAGTTTAAGAAAATTTTTTCAATACTATAAGATTCCATGAACATATATGATCATGGAGTCCGCACATTCCATGGTCATGTACAATCTTATTTGAAACCTTTATAATTTGTTATTTTTATTCCGGAGTAGTTGTTCTTTTTATTCCGGGAACAGTCCGTGATATACTATTCACAACTGTGTAACATCAATACCCTGTTCACGGTACATATTGGTCGAACATTACTCAGGAGAACCTTCCTCGGAGTCATTATCAGGTTTTGAACATTTGGAGCACTGGAGAGAAAAAAGTCCACAGTAAATATCATTTTTCGTCGAAAATGTCACATTGTTGGAACTCGAGACCGACTCCTGGAAAGATTTTTTTCATCGTGTATGATCAGTATTGTGACGTATTGATGTCAGAATAGGTTTGAACCAATACATCATTACTCTCCGGAACAAAAAAAAGGTTGAAGCGATTTCATGTATATTATATGTGTTCATGGAATCGTATGTTATACGTGGAGGGGAAATTCAGTGATCTGTAACTGTTGAGGTTATAGTCTCTTGTTTTAGAGATAAGCAATGGAGGAGATGGTAAAGCATGACACAATATGAGATAGTAATTATGTAATTTGTTCAAACAATAATTTCACGCCAAAAAAGATTTACAATTATGAAAAATCTGCATGAAAAGTATTGAGATCTGAAGTGATTCCAGCGCTTGATTTTGATTTCTTGATTTTTTATCTTAAAATGATGAGAAAAACGAAATTCCAGCGCAAGAATGAATCAGAGTAGATTTGATAGATTCCATCATTTTGAGTCGAAAATCCATTACGTGAAAGAAGCACGTATATAGAAACCACATTCACAGTGAAACCAGGGGATTGCCTTTCCAAAGATGTATAACGGAATGATGATTATACTAGCATCATTGCCTCTTTTGCTACTGTTCGTGTGGCTTGTAAATGTTCGTGATGAGTCAAAGGCCCCTGAAATGCTTCTGTAGCTCAAAAACTATATTTGTGAAATTATAGGTCACAGTCAAATTATTATATCAGAAGAGGTTTCTTAGGAATTTCGTATACATAACATTTTTTTGAACTGCTGCTTAGTATCTGCAACCACCTACCAGCCCGTTTAGCCACTGACTCATCACCCTGTCCACCCACCCGCCCGATCATCAACCTACCTAGCTGTACCCACCTACCGAATGTCCGACGCCCCCGCCCATAACACACACCACCACCCACCACGTATTATAGTTTAGCCAACCCAGCCCAGCCTAGACCAGACCGTTCCAGTCAATACCAAACCATCCTAGACCACTCCAGATCGTACCAGACCGTACCAGAACGTTCCAGATCGATTCAGAAGCTTTTAGACCGTATCAGACATCACTCGATCCTTTTATACACCATCTCAGATTGTACCAGAATATATCAGACAATCCCAAATTGTTCCAGGCCATCCCATGCATACCGTCCATAAATACTTCAGAACGTCTCAGACCATAGTAGATCATACGAGACCATTCAAGAATGTTCCAGACCATTCCAGACCGTTTCAAACCGTCCCAGATCATTTCAGACCACCCCAAACCACCCCAGACCGTACCAGACCACACCAGACCATCCACGTATCCGAACACTCACCAACATATCCACCATCCACTCATCGACCCACCTTATACGGCCACCATACTTCATCTCTTCTACGTAGCAGCCTGATACGAGGGATCCGGGCGTAGAAATCATGGAGAAATCTTGGCTCGGCGTTTGATTGAGGTGAGCATGCCTAATTTTCCCCCACTACTTTTGTTTTGCTCCTATTTTTGGCGCATCTCTATATTCTTCAACGTACTTTGGCTCATTTTGAAGTTTGTTCGACAGTTTGTTTCAATACGTATTATAATGAGTTGAGATATAGTTGATTTGGGCACATTAGAGCTGAGCTATCTCAATTTTTCAAGAGAAGATTTTTCGGAAAATAGGCCGGTCACCATGAGATTATATTGTAAAGGGCATATTGCCCGTATATTGTTTAAAATAAATAAATAATAAATAAATATGTGTTTTTCGGAAAAGTAGGATATTTTGACTCCCAAACCTCCAAATGGAACATATTTAACCTCATTTTGCAGCTTTCTTAGCCCTCGTAAAGTTTCAAGAGTTGAATTGATAGATTTTGATGGAGTGAAGAAGAAGTTTGAAAAAAGACCATGGTGGTACTCTGCCTTTTCTTCAGTATTATATGTAGTAGAATCGGGTAGAAACCGAGTATTGCAATTCTGTGCTAGAGGCGCACTTTTTGGGACAAAGACAGAGAAAATGATCTAAAGACATGGAGATTGGTTGCGTCGATTTTTTGGCGTCACTTTTGATTACTTATCAAAAAGAAGTCGAAAGTACCGGAATAGTAGATTTCGATGCAAGGGCGGGGATGTTGGTTTTCGCGGCCCGAGCGATGTTTTTCCGTCCCGAGCCTTGGCGAGGGTCGGAATCATCGCTCGGAAGCGGAAACCACGCCGCCCGAGTGTCGAATACTATTTTTTCATCGTCGGCGTGGGAAAGAAAAAAAAGACGGCTCTTTCCCGCACAGACGATGAGAATAGTACATTTCGTTACAAGGGCGGGAATGTTGGTTTCCGCACAACGAGTGATGTTTTCCGGACCGAGAATAACGAGAGGGGGAAACCACTCCGTCCGGGTGTCGAATACAATTTTTCCATCAGCTGTGCGGGGAACATAATCAAAAAATCCGTGCGGAAAAGCCCTTTCCCGCACAGAAGATGGAAAACTACTTTTTTTATAAGAAATGTGGGGGTCATTTAGGGTCGGTCCAGTAGGTTTAGTCTCGCGTTTGGTCCTTTATATCCCAACGAACCAAACACAAGAAAAATGCAAGGCAAAGTCTAAGGGGACGTATATATTCGAGAACTTGAGTAGAGGTAAATTGGGGAATGGAGGTAAATCAGGCACACTTGCCTCATAATTTGTTACTCAAACCTCGACTCAAACACCCGAACCAAAAGTCTAAGCAAGACTGAAAATTTTTGAGTCTATAATATCTCATTTATTTGACACTAAACCTGCCTATAGGTATGAAGGAGACGTGCACGGACCGCGCTGATACTTTATAAGGGTGTGTCCACAAATAAAAATGTACGCACTGCTCACGGCTCACAGCGCATACCGACGGCTCACGTGCGCCATGCGCTACTCATGGGTCCATGAGGTTAGCGGACAAGGTAAGAATCCCGTTAAACTCGATATTGCAATCGTTTGTTATAGCAAAACTAAGTATTTTATCATCAGTGACATTGGTTTGTTAAGTTCTTGGTTTTTGAGTTAATCGCGAAAAAAGTTTGGCTACAGCGGACAAGCTCGAATCTTCATTTCCTTACCAACTAATGCCTTTAAAAATATTCTGTAAAGAGGGATCGAAGCAAAATCGTTTGTTAAAGCAGCGGTCATGACCAGAGCCGAAAAATTTTCAATCCTCGTGAAGAGCTTTGCGATTCTCTAAAAATTGTTCAAATTCGCCGCGCAAGCAGTGGTGGGAGAAGGTATACTTGTCCAATACTCGTGTCAGGGCCGTGCCGCGTGATTGACACCCCGCACCCGGACCCCGCACCGCATCCCTCAGCGACCCTGGTCCTTATTCTTGTCGGGTTGCCGCATGCATGGCGCGCATTAAACTTGAAGAAAATTAATTGATTGAAATAATTTATTAAAAAATCGCTCCGAACGTGATGGATGCGATCAAGTGGTAAGAAAGAGGAAAGTTCATCATATCAAGGATTTTTTTAAATCAATAAACATACATCGCTGATCTTGATATATGACCTCGTAATCGTCGTCACTACAAATATTCACAGAGAGCCCAGCTAGCATGTCGATGTACAAAAAACGTCTAAAGGACGTCAGCCACTGGACATCGGACGTCCTGCTGAACGTCCGATTTTACGTCCTGGAGACATTCTTAGGACGGCCTACTTCCAATTTTTATGCGTTTTTACACGTCCTCGGGACGTTCAAGAGGACGTCCAAATAACGTCCAAAGGGACATCCTGAGGTCATCCGACGGACGTCATGAGGACATCCAGAACTCGGACTATAAAATACATGAAAAATGGCAAAAAATTTCATTTTTAATTCCAATTACACGTTGAACTGCATTTTTTGGGTCTTTTCTATTGAGTTGATATTCATATTTATATTTTCAAGACGTATTTGATAAGGTAATGCTGAAAAAATTTTACAATGTTGAGACTGCCGACGCTGGGATTTGAACCTGGTACCTTCGGGTTATGAGACTGCGATCTTGTCCACTCGACCAGAAGCACGTGCTACGCGGGGTGGTTTGATATGCCTACCTGACCCTCGACCATGGAGAGATATAAGTTCTAACTATAGTTCGGTCTTATATTTGTTGAAAATATGAACAAGTATGATCATTTGAGAAAAATGAGCTGTGATTTGGCTATGCAATAAATAATGCACCAGGATGAGCGTGCATCATTGCACGGACTTTGCATTCCAAGATTCAAAAGTAAATTGATGGATAATAACGACAGTTATGAAAAGAGGCTGTCTTTCAAAAATCAAAATTCGTGTGAGCAAAAAATTAGAAACCGATTTCTCCCATTAACATTTATTGTAAATTTTTCGTGTGTTAAACGGTTGTTGTCAACCAACAGACTGGTATCAATAAGGGCGGATTTCGCAATTTAGCATTTTGTGTTATATTGATTTATCGTAAATTACGTGCATATTACTCTCGTCAATTTGAAAATTATTCAAGATTAATGTTTCAATCAAATGGCCATCAGTAAATGATCAGGAATTATAATAATCACAAAAGATCAGGACTATCGGGATCGTAATTCATATTCTATATTCCATCGCAGAATTATTCTGGAAAAATATTCATGTGGAAGCAAAACACGCGTCTTCGAAACGAGATCAATGTTTCGTTCAAGTGTTCGCGACAAGAAGTATTAGAAAGATATAACAATATTCATTATTATTCCATATGTTTGCGGGACAAAATAATTTCAAAATGTCCACTGAAAGACGTAGAAAAAACGTCCTACAGACTTGAGAATGAGACGCTTTTGAAACGTCAGTAACGCAATGTCCAAAGAACGTCAGTATTATGTCTTTGATAAGACATCGAACCAATGACTGAAACCGTACGTTCAAAAGACGTCTAAAAGACGACATACTCTTGTCGTCTGTGAGACATTCTATAATGTCAGCTGCAGTAACGACGGGAGGACGTGTTTCAGAGGTTTTTATTTGGACGTCTCATGTGGTACATCTTTTTGGTGGTGTTCCGGACATCCATTTTGAGGTTATGAAATTTATGTCCGACGAAGAACATCATTTGGACATCCCTCTTGAAACATGAAAGAGGGGACGTCCAAAAGTCGTCCTTTGGTCAACTTTTTGAACGTCTCAAAAACGTTCTGACGCCGCACATAAAAATGACGTCCTCAGAACGTCCGATGTCCGGTAAATGCTAGCTGGGAGACTCTGGAATCCTTCGTTATTTCGTTCACGAGTTGTGGAAAGGAAAGTCAGGCCATTTGACACTTGTTTTTGGGCCTAACTACCCTCATTTTTAACCTTCTCTGAGTTGAAATGAAGAACGATCTCCACTTGATTTCTTGAGGAATTCGCGTTCCAAAGTTAATACCTCCATTTTCGGTTTTTTTTCTCGTGATTATCTCAGATTTTAAGCGTTCTATCGAAAAAAAAAAAAAAAATGAAGAGGGATGAAAATTCTTATCGTTAATAAATGATCTTTCCGCTAGGTGGAAGCAGGAGATTTGGTGGCTTCCGAGACAAAGCCAAAAAATTGCCTCATACGTGCGTATTTTAAATCAGGAGATTTATTATTGTCTGTGGCAAAAACGGTTTTTTGTTACTATCAGTAGTAAGTTTCATGAGGAATGAATTTACTAGCATACTCAGACACCCAACACAGGTCTTTTGCATGATTTTGGGATCTAACTACTTGGGTCGGATTTGGGCTCATTTGCAACAATCAGGTACTTTTTTGACACCGATCTTACATAATTCGAAATCTCCGTGCAGTACTGTTGCTTGACTTTTATCATATTTATCATGCATAGTTCATGAGTGGAATTCCATGGGAGTGGAGAAAGAATCGTGGAAAAGGTCATCCAGAAAATTTCAAGCACACTGCACTTTCTTAGCGATATGCTCGTGAAATTGCTTAGAGATCGAATTTCGGAATTTCGCTAAGAGCATTTCGAAGTTTAGACGAAGATCAACAAAATGAGTTGAGGTGCGTTGCAAATGGTTGTGCTAATTTTATTTAGTATGGCTTTGAGTGACTAACAGAAAAATTCAGAAGTGTGAAAACCACTATGTATTTGCTGGAGAAAACGCCGGAATCATTCTAGACCTCCAGTCCGAAGCGCTCATTCCCTCATATTGTAATATAACACAACTAGAAAAATTGCGCAGCAAGATCTGCGAATGCGTGCCTAAGAGATCTTGAGTGCATGGGGCCAAATTAGGCATACTTACCTCATTCGTATATGAAATGACTGATTTTGATCTAAAATGACTATAAAGTTGATCTCAAGATGGTTAGTTGTATTAGATTCGATTCCACATGTTTTAAAACTTTCAAAAAATTTATTGTACGTGCATTGAAACAACAAGCAGAATATTCCAGACGCGTAATGCAAGTAGTTAGTATAAGTGTTGCCGTGTTAACAGAGGTTGGCATTGGATACAAAAGGGAAACTGCACAAGGATGCAGAAAAAGAGAGAAGTATCAGTACTGTTTTTCGCAACTACAAAGTCAAAAGTATTGAGAGTATCAGGCTGCGTGATGATGATATTCGCAAACGTTTTTGAAAGTTTTGAGGGTCACAAGAATGATTATCAGAAAATGACTTGAAAAGCCTGGTCTTTGCCACTATACTCAAGCGGAGCGTCGCAATGAACATAGATTTATTCAATCAAAGAAACAGTTCTATTAGCATACGTAATATTGATATATATTTTGGTATTTTTACGTAATTTCGTAGTATTACGATTGGAATTCACTCAAATATCTTCAAGTATGATTCAATGGAGCCGGAACTGAAATCGCGACGGGTCAACTTCGGAGAAATAATGAAGAATATATATTTCTAATCATTCATTTAGCCTAATTGTGACAATACCAGCTTTTGCGACGAACGGCATTTCGGTTATCAATTTTTCTTCATGCCGTGAAAATCACGGCACAGAAAATCAATTATATTTCCAGTGTGCCTTGTTATACGGAAATTTGAAGGAAACATTTTGGAGATCACAAAAAATCAATCGATTGATGTATTACAAGAATTTTTACGCATTTTTTACATGTTAAATATTCAAAAAATTTATTCGCCAATCATAATCAACTTCGGCTTTGATGGGAGTCACTCAATCATAAAAATGCTCATCAGATATTGTAGCTCATCAAAAGAACTATAAGATTGATCCGTAGTAGAATTTTATTACGTCTCTTCCCGTCACGAGCCCTGGAAGGGAAACTTATCATTACGTGCATGGATCCTCATGAAGATCCGAAGCTTGCACCGGTTTATGCAATTAGATTATGTCTCGGATGTGACCTGGAGAAGTAACCCCGAAGCGAACCTTGTTTTCCGAGAAAAAGTTGAGAGAAGCATGTAGGTTGCATCTATGACAAAATTTTGTTTTATTTAGATTATAAAAGATTAATCTGATAGCATATCCTGGAAAAACGGAAAATTTTACTCAGAAATCGAGAGGCTCAATAAGTTTTAGAACTAAATTTGGGATTGCAATGGACCCTGAAGAAGTTTGTGCGAGCTGCGGGTCCTCATAAGGCTCCATGTACAGTAGGCCCCGCTTAATGTGATCGCATCGGGCCGAGAAAAATTGATTCTAATAAGCGGGTGGTTCTTATATCCGGAAAATTATTGTATTACATTCTTCAATATAGAGGCGAATCGGGCCAAGCGATTCTGATCACATTAACCGATTGATTCTATTATCCGTGATCACATTAAGCGGGGCCTGCTGTAATAATAAGTTTTCCTGCTAATGCTCGTAGCTCCGACGGAAAGGGCCGTAGGGAAATTCTTCTAGAGATCATAATTATAGATTTTTTGACGAGCTATACAACATCCCGTGAAAAATTGTGTGATCGAGTAACTCCCGTCAAAGATACAGGTGATTGATTAGTGAGTAATTTTTTTCAGTTTTCAAAGTAGATTCTTACCACGTAAAGAGTGCGTTAGTGTTTAATATACATCAATCCATAGGTTTTTTATGATATTCAAAATGCTTCACTCAAAATTTCCGTACGACAAAGCGCATCGGAGATATTGTTGATGTTCTGAAATTATCCATTATTCATTAATTTCGCAGGATACTGAATGTTTAGTGATTATGACTGTCGCCATCGGCAGATTGTATTGGATCTAAGAGTTCCCGAATTAGAAACGTTTTAATGTATAAGATATAGAACTCTTAAACAACAACTATCAACAATGCTGGGCGAAATAGCAAAACTTTGCTAGAACTGGACAGGTTTTACTGTACAAAAAGATACAACTCTCTAGGTGATAGTGATCGACATTGCTGGTTGAAACAAGGGAAAAACATAAATAGATTCTTTCCTACCGAATGTTGATGATTCCATCCTTATATCATACCGGCAATAACGCGAAGATGATTGAACCATGTATGTTTATTGATTTAAAAAAATCCTTGATATGATGTACTTTCCTCTCTCTTACCACTTGATCGCATCCATCACGTCCGGAGCGATTTTTTAATAAATTATTTCAATCAATTAATTTTCTTCAAGTTTAATGCGCGCCATGCATGCGGCAACCCGACAAGAATAAGGACCAGGGTCGCTGAGGGATGCGGTGCGGGGTCCGGGTGCGGGGTGTCAATCACGCGGCACGGCCCTGACACGAGTATTGGACAAGTATACCTTCTCCCACCACTGCTTGCGCGGCGAATTTGAACAATTTTTAGAGAATCGCAAAGCTCTTCACGAGGATTGAAAATTTTTCGGCTCTGGTCATGACCGCTGCTTTAACAAACGATTTTGCTTCGATCCCTCTTTACAGAATATTTTTAAAGGCATTAGTTGGTAAGGAAATGAAGATTCGAGCTTGTCCGCTGTAGCCAAACTTTTTTCGCGATTAACTCAAAAACCAAGAACTTAACAAACCAATGTCACTGATGATAAAATACTTAGTTTTGCTATAACAAACGATTGCAATATCGAGTTTAACGGGATTCTTACCTTGTCCGCTAACTTCATGGACCCGCTACTCATCGGATTTTAGCCTGCGAGTGATATGGATTTTCCTTGTTACCGGCTGGATCCAATACAGAACTTGAGGTTAGCGATCGAGAATGGATGACGATCTTCCGAGAAATCCATGTCACTCTAAAATATCTGATGATGAGCAGCGCATGGCGCACGTGAGCCGTGGATATGCGCTGTGAGCCGTGAGCAGTGCGTACGCTTCATTTGTGGACGCACCCTAATTTTATCTATATCAATACAAATTGCGTGAGCAAAAATTGTAATCAGTGGTCAATATTAATTTCCGAATAGAATTTTGTAAGTCCATAATGCCATCATAATACTCACACATGCTTGAAAAAAAGTGCAGTAGCCGCACCTAACTGGACCGAAATCAATGATCCTGATCTTGTTTTTTCCGTCGATCTGCTCGATAGTAAGAGGAATTCAGAAGAGCTAAAATGGCCCAGATCACATATCTCTCGATTGATTCGGAGATTCTCAACAGTGAACTCGAGGTCATGAAGAAAAAACGTTGATTTCTACCATTTTTTGCAAATCGACCAAAGATTTTTTATTTTTCACACACAACTGTTCGGCATACCCATGTGATAACCAAGATTTTATCGGAAATGATCTATGAAAACGTGTTCAAAAAAAGAAACTCACCTGCGATTGACAGTCGGTTAGAAGAATGACAGACAAATTCAAATTGTGTGAGATGCTGCACACATGAGACTAAACTCTATCAGACAGGATGTAACATAGGAAACTTTGAATTTCCATACTTTTCTCTCTTTGAATTACCGATAATAATCAAGGTCGAGAAAGAATTCTGATAAACCATATGTGATTTCGAGAAAAGGTGTCAAGATGTGCAAATGAGCCGAGTATATGATTAGTCGCGTTCAGGAATCAATTCGAAGAATCCGTACTATTTTATCTATTATAATGTAAGGTAAAAAACTCAAATAAGTGAAACCTGCTTGCCAATGGGATATTTCTTATCATTCAAAAGTAGATCTTTTTGTAGATTACTTAAAATACGAGTCTGATGATTGGTAGAACAAGTCTACACATTTGAGAACACAAGATAATCTAATCGTGCATACAACAAATCGATTCGAGCCATGCGGAAGTCATGTTTCCAGTTCGTGAATATTATCATTCTCAGTATTTCCCAATTACGGCTCAAAAATCAAATTTACTCAAACTCATGCGTAAATCTCTCAACTCAGTTTGGTGTCTAGAAGAATAATAACTTGATGAAATGGAAACGTTAACATTCGTGATGTCTGACATGACTATTCTGAGCGATAATTCGTCAAACGACTTGAGAAATTTCACAGAACTCATTAGCCTAATTCAGATCAAAATTTTAATTTATGAAGAGCTCGGAACAGATACGTGCGAAATTTGACTATGATTTTTATCTCCTCCGAGTCACATTGAAAAAAATTCGTAAAAATTATAGTAACTATTACTTACGATAATGTGCACTATGTAAAACACTTAATGACTAAACTGGTGACCTTCACTAACCGATTCTGTCTGTGTCAATTTTCTGAGTGCAAGAGCCACGTTTACCTTGATACTTTTATGTACGCGGAACTCCGTAACAGAAAAGTAAACTTTTCGACTTGAATTACAATCGGGTTCCCAAATGATGAGAATTCATAATGTTGATGTGAGTTTATTTGAAACTACTCATAGCATCTTGTGAAAAATGAGATAAACTTATCAATGGATAACAAGAAGAAAATTTTTCAATTGCTCTTGTAGGTGGGTGATTCGGCACTGAAGACCAATTCTACCTCTAATTGAAATATTGAAATACAAAATTATGATAATGAAATTCCGATATCCTATGAGACCAAAGGCCAATACTAGCTTTGTGATCTAAGTAGAAATTTGTTGATCGAGAAAGAATTAACACTTTCACTGCGATGGGCCCCACCCGTGGGGCCCACGCGTCCTTCCCTGTGTGCGATAAGCCCCACCGGTGGGGCCCACTTTTTATTGAGTTGCAGCTTCCACTACACAGCGGAGACTCATTCAATGGCTTATGTCGTAATTATTTCTCGTTGTTTATGTTGTAATGAACATGCATACACAGTAGTTTCGGTATCGGACTTGATTTCGATGAGTTTTGCTCGATCTCCGTTTTTTACATAGTTAAATTAATTAAGCACCTGTCCAATTTTATCCGTCCGGATGCCTCGTATCGTGGTGGCGTCGTTGGTGCTGTTGGTGGGTCGGTGGGTTAGTGGGTCGGTGGGGTCTGGTGGTGGTGGTGGTGGGATGGGGATGCTGGAGAATACATAATATTTCAAATTCAACACTACACATGTGGGAATAATAGAAACTAAGAAATTCGACTAAATTTGTTCAAGAGCTATTCGGAATTCTGAGTTAATCACAAAATATTTCTGGATATACAACATTCGTGGTATAAATCTGAGTTCCAGCGAAAGGCGTTTCAGATGAATTTTCTGAAAGTATTTGTTCTCTTCTCTTCCTAGCACTATTTTTCATAACAATTTTCAAATTTTCTTTTGATGTGACTCTTGACAGAGCAACGTTTAATTGCCCATGTGCAAATACTGGTGCCGGCAAATAGATCCCAACGCTTTCAAATGATTATCCTTGAGACTTATTTATAGTAATTGCAAATCCGATTCTGAGAAGGAATTGTCGACGTACCATAGAGAACGAGATTTCATTCTTTGAGGATTTGACGTTGACTCTTGGAATGAATACCGTATCTTTTTTATTTTTCCCGTTAATGATTTTTGCAGAAATCACGCAGGTTTAGGTTAGTGTAGGTCGGTTTCATCTGGTGTAGTTCAATCTGGTTCGTTCTTGTTTGGTTTAGTTCACTCTAAGGGAGCCTCATTTGGTCAAGGTCTAATGCTAAGGTAATGACCTTATTATATATTTCACGTATATCAATTTTATCCGTCCGGATGCCTCGTATTGTGATGGCGTTGCTGGTGATATTATATAGTATCCAATTTTATCCGTCCGGATGTCTCGTATCGTGGCGGCGCCGCAGGTGCTGTTGGTGGGTCGGTGGGATAGAGGGTCGACAGATCGGTGGGTCCGTGTTGGTCTTGCTGGTAATGGCTTTTGACTTATTCGTACGGATGGGCAGTTGATTTGATGGTCCGATCAGTTGTTCTAGGATCCAATCAGTCAAAACTTTTCTTTTGGATCGATGGGCTGTGGCTGGGGTCGAGGCTGGGACAGGGACTGGGGCTGTGACTAAGGCTGGAGCTTAGGCTTTTGGGGCTGAGTCTGGGTCTGTGGCTGAGCTGATGCTGGGACTAAGGCTAGAGCTGACGCTGGGCTGCGGCTGGGTCTGGGGCAGAGCTGATGCTGGGACTAAGCTGGGGCAGAGGCTGAGGCTGTGTCCGTGTCTGGGGCTGAGGCTGGGTGGTGTTTGCTTCAAATTACATGGAGAAAACGGCTTGATTACCACTAGAGGCGCTGTCCACTGTCTCAGAATCACCTCAAACGACTACATGTAGCCGCACCCTGAGGCTTAGGCTGAGGCTGGGGTCAATGTTGGGGCTGAGGTTAAGCTGGAGGGTGGCAGCGAGGCTGAGGTTGGAGCTAACGCTGAGGCTGAGGCTGAATCTGTGACTGTGACCAGAGATGACATGGGGCTGGGGCTGGGGCTGGGGCTGGAGCTGGGGCTGGAGCTGGGGCCAAGGCTGGGGCAGTGGCTAAGCCTGAGACTGACGCTGGGACTAAAGCTGGGCTGTGGCTCGGGCTGGAGCTGGGGCTGAGTCTGGGGCTAAGTCTGGGGCTGAGATCGAAGCTAAGGCTTAGGCTGGGGCTGGGGCCAACGTTGGGGCTGAGGCTAAGCAGGAGCGTCGCTGAGGCTGAGGTTGGAGCTAACGCTGAGGCTGAGTTTGAAGGCTGTGGCTGTGACTAGGGACGAGATTGGGCTAGGGCTGAGACTAAGGCTGGGGCAGTGGCTAGGCCTGAGACTGACGCTGGGACTAAAGCTGGGCTGTGGCTCGGGCTGGAGCTGGGGCTGAGTCTGGGGCTAAGTCTGGGGCTGAGATCGAAGCTAAGGCTTAGGCTGGGGCTGGGGCCAACGTTGGGGCTGAGGCTAAGCAGGAGCGTCGCTGAGGCTGAGGTTGGAGCTAACGCTGAGGCTGAGTTTGAAGGCTGTGGCTGTGACTAGGGACGAGATTGGGCTAGGGCTGAGACTAAGGCTGGGGCAGTGGCTAGGCCTGAGACTGACGCTGGGGCGGAGGCTGGGACTAAATCTGGGCCGTGGCTGGGACTGGCGCTATGGCTGAGGCTGAAGCTGGTCCTGTGGCTAGGGATGAGGCTGGGCCTGTAGCTTGGGATGAAGCGGGGCTGTGGCTGGAGCTAAGGCTGGGCCTGTGGCTGGGATGAGGCAAGGCCTGTGGCTTGGGGCGAGACTGGGCTAAGGCTGGGGCTGGGGCCGGGCCGAAGCTGAGGATGGACTGGGGCTGAGGTGGTGACTGGGACTGGGGCTGGAGCTGTGGCTCGGGCTGGAGCTGGGGCTGAGTCTGGGGCTAAGTCTGGGGCTGAGATCGAAGCTAAGGCTTAGGCTGGGGCTGGGGCCAATGTTGGGGCTAAGGCTAAGCTAGAGCGTCGCCGAGGCTGAGGTTGGAGGTAACGCTGAGGCTGAGTTTGAAGGCTGTGGCTGTGACTAGGGACCAGATTGGGCTGGGGCTGAGGCTAAGGCTGGGGCAGTGGCTAAACCTGAGCCTGACGCTGGGGCCGAGGCTGCAACTAAGGCTAGGCTGGGGCTGGAGCTGGGTCTTGGGCTAAGGTTGGTGCCGAGGCTGAGACTGGAGCTGTGGCTAAGGCTGAGGCTAGGGCCCTGGATGGGGCGTGGCTGAGGCAGGGGTTGGGATTGGGTCTGAGGCCGTCGCTATCGGACTGGCTAACTGGGCGAAATTCCCAGATACTTACTGGAGATTCAGGAACCTCACTATGCGCAACATTACACCAACTCAATAGTTCTCAATCACAGTTACTAGGTTACATCAAGGAAATTATTTATTCCGAATCCACTGTATTATGAAATCTCAACGTTACATTGTTGAACTACTGAAGCATTTCAGGGGCTCATACCATATCAGAGACACTTCCAAGCCGGACGAGCGTTAGCGAGGTAGGCAATAACGCTAGTTATTCATTAATTAACTGAGATCAATTGGTGAGTAGCAGATCACTCCCTATGAGGTTGGCGGTTTTCAACGTGTCTTAGCTCGTTTGAGAGCTCATTCAAAGACCTACAGACTGAGTCGAAATACGTTGGAGAATGTCGAACTTTACTCGAGCAATCTTCAATTTACGCGAGAGAAAAGGGGAAAATCGAAAATCCTTGGGTTCTTCTAAGCACAGCCTTGGCTCTATTAGTCCGGCGGCCGAGCAGGGTTCCGAAGCATTTTGGACCAGCGTGAACAAACGTAGTTGATTCCCATGTATTTGGACCCGCTGAATCCGATTTTCGATGGTGGAAAGTAGAGACCCTCCAGGTAGTGATCTGCGAAAGCAGTTTAGAGGTTTTTGGAACTCGGTTCTGCAAAGTCCATCGGTTCTGCAAATCCCATTCAAAATACACGAAGCGCACGCTATATATGTATACGGGAACGAGGAATATACGTTTCACAATCGCGTTCCTCATACGTGCCCCTCCCGGCCGTTTGCAGATCACTACCTGGAGGGTCTCTAGTGGAAAGTCGGAAAATTGGGCCATAAATTGTTATTAACAAATTTTTATAAACAATTGTAAATTGCATTTTTCCGACCCAAAAAAGTTTTTTCTATATTTTTTTGCACATTTTAAACAAAAAAGGTCTCTACAAAAATTTCACGAAAATGCAATGTTTTCTCGTGAAAAATTCATGATGTTTGAAAAAACACGATTTTTTCAATTTTGCAACAATTGTTGCTCGGCCGTGCAACGGAATTTTTTGATCCACCATGGCGCAAATTACTACTTGAAACCTCTCCTACTGATGGAAACCCCGAATCGGTCAGTGTCCAACCCCCTATGTATGTAAAAACGGCGAGAGTGACCCCCTATTTTTGACGCATTTTCTCGCTATGTATATACTTACCCATCCTTGAGTGCGCGATAGGGAGGTCTACCCTCCCTAGTGCGCGACTTGATTCCGTCCCGTGGACCACGTGCGCTGGTGCTACACGCAAGCGAAACGAATATCGTGCCTTAACGTACGCAAAGATTGAAAATTCTTGGAAAACTGATTGAAAATTTCGGAAAATTCCCTGTAAAAAGTTGTATAAACTATATAGAATTGGTTTTAATAAAAAATGAACGCAGTAAACTGATTGAATTGAATGATTCAAGACATACTGAGAGATTTGCGAGAATTAGTTATCGATAATTTTATTGTTAGATTCGTGTCATTCCTGTTATGATTTTTAACCGAGTACCGAGTCATTGTGAGCATAACGAAACCGACTCTAACCGTACCTGCAACTGGATGAATAGGGGAAAAGTACTCCCATGTGCCAACTCAATTATTGGAAGGTCAATAATTGTCAAGGAAGTCATGAGGATGACACTTTATTTTGGCATTTTTGACCTCTCTGACAAAAACAGAATGAGCAACAATCCACTCCAGCTGCTGCATACACAGGTCGATTTAGAGCAAACTTGATGGCCCAGGCAACTCGGGGTCAACTCTGATGGCGGAGGAAATTCTAAGTTCATGCTGTTCACCATGACTGGGTATCCGGTTCAAACGGTTCTTGAGGTTCAATGCTCATAGCAGGAATGACACGAATCTAACAATAAAATTATTGATAACTAATTCTCGCAATTCTCTCAGTATGTCTTGAATCATTCAATTCAATCAGTTTACTGCGTCCATTTTTTGTTAAAACCAATTCTATATAGTTTATACAACTTTTTACGGGAAATTTTTCATCAGTTTTCCAAGAATTTATAATCTTTGCGTACGTCAAGGTACGATATTCGGTTCGCTTGCGTGTAGCACCAGCGCGCGTGGTCCACGGGACGGAATCAAATCGCGCACTCAGGGATGGGTAAGTATAGCATAGCGAGAAAATGCGTCAATAATAGGGGGTCACTCTCGCCGTTTTTACATACATAGGGGGTAGCACACTGACTGATTCGGGGTTTCCATCAGTAGGAGAGGTTTCAAGGAGTAATTTTCGCCATGGTGGATCAAAAAAATTCCGTTGCACGGCCGAGCAACAATTGTTGCAAAATTGAAAAAATCGTGTTTTTTCAAACTTCATGAATTTTTCACGGGAAAACATTGCATTTTCATGAAATTTTTGTAGAAACCTCTTTTGTATAAAATGTGCCGAAGAATATGAAAAAATTTTTTTTGCAACTGTGTGCGCGAAGTTGTAAAAAAATGAGACTTCTCTTCATTATTTACAGTGCGAGAAGTAATGCGTGAATGACTTCTCGCACAGTTTTACATTTACGCACTGGTGAAGTGTGCGTAAATGTAACTTCTCGCTCTAATGCATTTTCATTCACGCACAGTTCCAAAATATGATATCACGTCATCCCTCTGAATTTGGCCTTTCTTGAAAACTTCGTTTCCAAGATAATCTTGCTCGGACAGTGGTGCATTTAATTACAACTTCGCGCACAGTTGCAAAAAATAGTATACGCAACACGTGCGAGAAGTTTCCGCACACGTTGCCAACTCGCGCGAGAAGTAACATTCACGCACACTTCGAAACTTCTCGCACACCCAAAAGTACATATTTACGCACGCTCGCGAAGCGAGCGTGCGTAAATGTGTTCTTCTGGCTGTGCGAGAAGTTCCAAAGTGTGCGTGAATATTAACTTCTCGCACTCGTTTGGCAACTTGTGCGGAAATTGATCTTCTCGCACTTGTTGCGTAATATACTATTTTGGGTCGAAAAAATGCAATTTACACTTGTTTGTAAAAATTTGTTAATAACAATTTATGGCCCAATTTTCCGACTTTCCACCATCGAAAATCGGATTCAGCGGGTCGAAATACATGGGAATCAACAACATTTGTTCACGCTGGTCCAAAATGCTACGGAACCCTGCTCGGCCGCCGGACTATATCTCACCTGTTACCATCATGCACTGTAACTCTCGGAATACGAGATTGTTCTATTTGAATATCTGTCTCCAAGTGCTGCATACATCTGAAGTACGTCAATGAACCGCAGCCGAAGATCAGGCTTGGCAATGCGTGTGCATTGCCAGGCTAATCACATCGACTTTGACGATTTGGTTGGTACCCCAAATCACCCTGATGGAAATTCTCAGCATGATAGAAAATTTTTTGGGCCCCACCGGTGGGGCCCCATGGACATTCTGTAAATAGATGCCAAGCTGATGATTTTCTAAAAGGTTTGGCTTCCGTAACTGCTCAAACGCCCATTTGTACTTTCTCGCAATCTAGACCGGAATCGCAATTTTGCCTTCGCGGTGAACGTGTTAATTAAGTGTTACAGAAATGTGATGTGACCCACTCCCGTGAGTGCTATTATCTAAGCTGAGTGCCTAATTTGGTCTTATCTAAGGCCTCGAATATTTACACCAGCAAAACTCGCCCGGCAATTATTCTGTCTTTGTAACGTCGGAATATGAGACTACGAGTGATTTGGACCGATCAAGAACGATTTCTGTGATTTTTCCAGAAATAGTACTGGTTTTGCTGTTTCTGATTATTCTTCTCTTCGTCAGTGAAACTCATCGAGATGAAAGATAAGGTTGACCACTTTCAACGTGTGTTGGTTTATTTTTATTTTTTTATCTTCTCGATAAATACTTTTATTCTGAGACGTTTTGATAGTTGATTTACTATCCTCTTTAGGTCTTGTGCATACATAGATTTCAACATCGTTCAATCAAATACTAATCCGTCAGCAGTGACGAGAGCGAGGACGAGAGTCAATTTTTTTCAATTTATTTTGACTCGCAAATCAGCTGTTTTTGTCTTCAAAAATAGATGAGTTTTCCTTTCAATCGAGATGTTTACGTGTAAGATGTTGCTTTCCTTACTTCCAAGTATTTCGAACTCCTTATGTGGTAAATGCAAATCCAGGAAAGGTTTACGAGGCAAATATTAGGTACTCCTTCTTAGAAACGTGAAAAATTCCTATTTTCGTAAATTTTTGATAATTTGCGTTTACTCAATAATTTTCAACGCTCTTGAATTTTTAAAACGGATCTTGATGAAAGAATTCTAATGTGCTGAAGTGTGTTAGAAAATATTAAGATAGATCTCAGGGTTGATTCAGCAAATTAGGTACACATACCTCGTATCGTTTTCACACTGTTGCGAACTTTTTGTATGATAATTGAGGTTGTGTTAGATTCAAACCAAATTATCCGGCACAATTTCATACATCAAATGGAAAAACAAAAGTCTTGGGGGGGGGGAGTCCCATGCAAACCTTTGTGGCGCGCGCTTTCCCTTATGCGGCCCTTGCAAACTTTTTGGCTCTAGGGGGGGGGGGGGGCACGCCACTGTGGAAAAATCGCTCGATTCACATATTATGGGAACTACACATGTAATTTGGAGTCTTTATTGGAATCAAAACTGTTCGTTGGTAAAGATAAGAGGTTCTACCATGGTGGTGATGATGATGTATACAAAGTTGAATTCTTTTGACATCTACTACTAGAGTAGAGATAATCTATATTTTCAATAACTGCTATATTGCATTTACTGTATTGGAATCTTTGGTTTTCTCAACATCTGACTCCGTGGCATAGTCTAGGCATGAGATCATCAGTTCATTCACCTGAAATTTATTTAGATAATCAGTTACTGACATGAAAATATAGATGAAGTCTGGGCCCGTATTCTAAATTTTGCGGTAAAATCTTCCGGTAAAATTTACCGCAAAATTTGCCGGCATCGGTCGCGCTCTGCCGGTAATCTGTAAAATTTTTCGTTGTTGCTGCAGTTTGCCGTTACGGTTTGCCTTATTTGTGTTGCCGATAGCGTTTGCCGTGAAAAATACGGCAAACCGCGCCGGCAAACTGCAGCAATAGCGACAAATTTTACAGCTTACCGACAGAGCGCCACCGATGCCGGCACAGTTTGCGGTAAATTTTGCCGGAAAATTTTACCGCAAAATTTAGAACATGGGCCCTGTGAGTAAAATTTCAGATTGTATACGCATAACGCTTCTTTTGAATTAGTCTATAAAGATTGAGTCCATTTAATCAGGATTGTTGAATTCATCATTCAATATTCTGCAGAATTTCATCTAATTTAGAATAACTCGGGTCAAACATACTTTCACGCAAAAATAATCCGTGGGAATATGGGTCTTATCTTGAATTTCTTATCTTTATCAACTCTATGTTTGAACCAAAACTCCAAAGAGGACCAAAAGATCTGTCAACAGCATTCCCATTTCCTTATTTCAGAGCCATTGAACTTGCTTTCAAAAATATGCCACTCAATCACCGCCCCCGCGATGGCGAAGAATGTGAGTATTCCATTATAATTCAAAACTGGCATAAGCCATCAGGTCGATATAATCCAATGCTTCTTCTGGATATTGTATCAATGATGTTCAAATTAAATTAGCTCAATATTGAATTAAAATGTTTGTACAAGTATTTCGTATTCATATAAAGTATTCTACACAAGGATTAATAGTTGAGAGGTCGCAATACTATCCTTGCTAAACTGCACTCTTATTGGCATTGTCACAATTTCACATTTTTGTTGCGAAAAGTTATTGTACAACTGATTCCAAAATAATAGCCTCACCTGAACTTTTTCCGGGGTGCCTAGGGCATAAATAATCGCATCGCAGACATCATCAGGGCTAAGAAGTGGCGCTGTCTCCATAAGTTCATCAGGCACGCCGGCTCTCTGAATCATTTCTGTTTTCACACCTCCAGGACTTATGCTCTGAAAGAGAGATTGAGTAACATCTTATCATATTAACTCAATTTTTGCCCGATCTGTTGCGATCTCCACAACAATGTTAACTGGAAGTCTGGAAATTTTCCACAAAGTAATTTTCTCTGAATGAACGCATATATGCTATATTCTATAGAATCGACTGATAGTTTTAAGCTATACGGCTCAGCAAAGCTGTAAAAAACATGAAAAATGAGGGAATTCACAAGAGAACAATTACAAATTTTATAAAGAAGAATAACTGATTCGAAGTTTGTAAAACCAAATGGGTCACTCGTGGCCTCTTAATTCCACTAAATACAAATCCAAGTGAGAAATTTTTTTGGCATTTCATGAAAACAGCCCTTTAGATCATTTTGTAAAATTTTGAAGATTTTCGGTTTTGTACACTCACAGTGATCTTGATGCGGGCTTTCTTGGCGGCAACCTCCACTCTGAGACTCTCGCATAACCCTGTCAGGGCATATTTGCTTGCACAGTAAAGTCCTACAGGCTGTCGCACCAGGGCTGCATTATGACCTGCTAGGCTGTTGATATTCACTATGTGCCCAAAAAATAAGGGATTGTCAATCTGTTGGCGCATCATCGAGCGCAAGGCTTCTCGAGCGCAAAGCGTTGCACCCAGAACGTTCACTTCGAGAGTCTCACTCAGATTGTCCGCATTGCTATCTGGAGAGAATTTCGAAAAAAATGTATTTGTAAGCTCAAGGGCAAGATTATTCATTAGCAATACAAGTTTAGCAGATTTTGAGCTATCGGGGCTTCGATATATTTATATTCAAAAGTTTATATACTGCGGTCCACATAATTTTTTTTTTTTTTAATGACAAAATTGACAAAGCTTTTTTTCAAAATTGTCCTTTTGTAAGAAACAGTACCGTGATAAAATATCAAAAGATCAAGAGTAAATGATCAAAATGGTATCGCTGAATCTTCCACTGGATGGTTGCAAAAAATAAAAATTTTCTAAAAGATATTTACTCGAGCCCGTATCCACAAATGCCAATCCCACGTTTTTTAGAATAATCTTTCTCCTTAGTAAACATACCCAAAATTGTATCAGGATATAAAACACCAGCCGAATTGACGAGTAACCGCACCGGTCCAAGTTCACGTTCAACTCTTCGAAAAGCCTCCAACACCTGATCTTCTTTGCTTACATCGCATCGTATTGGCAAAAATCCTTGCCTCGGTTTCATGAGCTCTAGACGACGAGCTAGCCCAGCTACAAGCAAACCTTCGCTCAGAAGACGTTCAACAAGTCTTAGACCAATCCCAGATGATGCTCCTGTCACAATAGCCACGTGGCCTCGCCAACGATCCATGCTGGCTTACGCTGACATTAACACTGATGATGATGACGTGATCTGCGAAGACTCCGGAGAAAGTGATGTTCTTTTTGGTATCGTTCTTTTTCTTTTTCTTAGCTCAACTGGCTTTGCTTGGACGAGCGAGACGAGTCGGAGAAATTGATGATGCGCCATAACAGGAGAAGAATGAGAAATAATATCCGATGCATTTATATTAGAGCAGTTTGTGTCAGGATGATTGTCGTACAGTACTATAGTGGAATGTGGTGAAAGCGCAAGGCATTTACTGAGCGTTGTAACTATTATCGCTCATATATTATTGTGATTCTTAATCATCTCGTCAGTGATAGTGAGCGTTCGAAATGATCATTTTATTGAATTGAAGATTACGTACAAACATCAGTTTTTATCAAGCAAAATCTCGTTTTATATTGACGAATCTCATACTCGAGATGACTTGAGAAAATGTTTTCGCTAAGTTTGATGCAAGTTGCACGAGTATGCCGATGTTGCCGTTTTGGTGGCATAGCGAAAAACAGGGGTTGCAAATGCCCTTTGTAAAAATTCCGTGAAAAATCCTCGCGAAAATTTTTCGAGTGTTACGACAAGGGAGATAACGGGGTGAATCTGGTAGTTTTTTGCAATAGGCCTAATTGCGAGCTCGAGTCCAAAAAATGGACAATCACAAATCCTCACATGAATTGTTGCGAATGCGTAGGCTGCGAAAATGAATCATTTTTTGGCTGTTTGTGATGATTTCGGTGTCCTGACGTCGAAACTGTGAGATTTTGTGATAAGATATTCTTATTCTTCTTTGTAGCAAGCATGGATCAATTTCGAGATATCGATATTATAGATATACCTACAATGTACAGTTCGAGGAAAGTGAACTGCGCAGCCGTGACGGTCAGAGGAGCATTCGAGATTTTCTAGCTGGTTCGCTCGTACCCATTGGCTTTGGTACGAGCGCGAGTGAGACACAAGATCTCCAATGCTACTCTGACCGCCACGGTTGTGCAGTTCACCTTCCTCGGGAGTCTTCATTGTATTATTGATTTGTTAACAGGATTAGCCAAATCCTGACGTGACGTGGGTTGTCAGTTATCTTATATAATGATCCAAGCGTAGAGAGGATGAGCACATGAAACTTCTTACAATGCTACTCATTTTGGGAAATATGATATCGAAAACAATTTTTTCTACGGTCAAAAGTTTGTGTACACGTGAAAAACAAAAGTTCGATTTTGATCACTTGACTGCTCCGATCTCCTTGGTCCAAAAAGACTCTATACTAGCTCATTTTGTAGCGTTCTTCAAGCACTTCAAGATCTTTTGAGAATTTTTCCGCGCAGCATGAAAGATTCTTGCAATATCAAATTGAAGCTTTGTAAAATTTTACAAAAATCCGGTCAATACGCAAACCTAGACGGAAATCAATGCATGAGGTGATTCAGAGAGCATCTGAGATTAGAAGGCAAGAGCTTCAATATCCCTTAGAAAGTTAACCTAGGTTATCTCTGATCTGAGCTGTGGGTGTCTTTGTAAAGGGAGATTTTCTCATGAAAGTGTCCCGAAATTTAAGGAAGGGGAGGAAATCGAACTTACGATGATATTATGATTAATTTTTTTTTAATTATCGCACTTTCAACCTCTTTTCGAGGTTATTCCACGGGACCTATGAAACTACCGAAAAGCACTTATGAAAATTCACATTGGTGCCGGGCGAGATTCGAACTCCAGCTTTCTGCGTTGTAGGCAAGGACCTTATCCACGAAGCTGCGGTAGCTGGATTTCCCTTATTGTTAGTGGAAGGAACTGAGGGCAGTGCTCATACCAGTTTAAACATGAGCCTATTCACGATTTCTCAACGACTGGTTCATTTTTTGAGAAAAATCTTCTTACAAAAACAACACAGCTCAGATCAGACTAACCTAGAATAATTTTCAAGAATGAATATTGAAGCTTCTGACTCCTACTTTCTGATGCTTTTTGTATCATCTCAATCCATTGATTTCCATTAGACTTGCTAAGGTTTGCATACTGACCCGATTTTCATGCAATTTTATTAGGCTTAAAATTGATTTTGCGAGAATCTATCGGGCTATGCGGAAAAAATTCTGAAGGGATCTTGGAGGACTTAAAAATAGCTACGAAATGAGCTGCAGTAGAGTCGTTTTGGACGAAGGAGATCGGAGCAGCCGAGTGATCCAAATCGAACCTTGGTTTTTCAGGTGTACACAAACTTTCGACCGGTAGAGTATACCATTAGCTTTTTAGTTTTCGTAAAGGGAGTGATAGAGCGAATGGGTTACACTTAAGTTAATTAGCTCGGATTCAGATTGCAAGATCCAGGTAAACTCAAGAATCTTCGGCATATCGAAAGAAGCATTTCATATTCTGAATATGTTACCGGGAATTATTCCAACTTACAACCATAAAGTTTATTCCGTGCAGTCAGAATTTGAATACAGTGAGCCATATCACCGTAACCAAGCATCAAGTCTACACTGGTCTTGGAACAGCACAAGAATGAGTTTTTTTTCAAATGTACAATCAAGCCCCTCTCCACAATGTAATAAAGGAGCTTTGCGGGGTCCAATGAATTTATACTTACCGATCGAACATAGCCGACCGAACGCAAAAGAAGTTGACTCATCAAGCTGGATGACGACGCGAGTCACCGACGGAAGCCAAATGCCCCAAACGTGTCCTAAAAATGTCTGCGTCTTGATGTCCGCAGCTCTTCTTTAGCTTTTTTCTTATCCATTCTCTCCAGAAACTGAGCATCACGAGGAAAAGACGAACATATCAGAGAGTGCCAATTAAGTACCCTCCAATGCATAATGCATCGCCCAAAAATATTACATTCCATTTGTGGCACGATGAATACACTGATCAACCGGAAAAGGAAAACTAGAATTCTGTAACAATAACTTCTAGATTCTATAAGCAATGCATTTTTTAGGTAATATGTATATCATCGTACAATTGAATCACGTATGAGTCTGATTGTTTTAGTATTCCATTACACTGGGTATGCTCGAGAAAACCTTGAACTGCACTGCTGCTGTCCTTCGTAAAGAAAAGCGTAAGTGCAAAAAGTTGAAACTGAGATATTGGCAAAGACGTGTTTTTTTGCCATCCTGAGCTCATAAATGCGAATTCCCGAGTTCTGTTTTCAGAATATTGTTAAGAATAGCCAACGCGATCTAACAATCTAATTTTTATTGCAAAATTAATTGTTTAACAATAAATAGTGTCACTTACACTTTCTTACCACAATCAAATACTTGTCAAGAAAATCGTAAACTGGTCGTAAACGGTTTACGGCAAACTTCGCTCCCTTCGCGCGTCCCAATACTGTGCAAGAAAATCGTAAGCCGCGGAAGCTGCTCCAGCATTCATTATAATGCGATTGAAAGATTGCTGAGATGTTGATTACGGTAAAAGATATTCCCCAAACCAGGGAAGCCAATCTCCGTGGTCTCTAGCTACCGGACGGTCAGCCTTCTACGCGCAATCAGCAAGATGACTGAAACAATCGTCCTGGATTGAGTCGATAATCACCTCGAGTCGTCGAATGCCATACCTGATTTCCTCGCTGATTTCCAACACGGTTTTCGGTGCAATCATGGCAAGGCCACCAATTGTTCAGAGTGAGGAGTACATAGCCGATAAAATTAACAAGAGGTGACATTGGGATAAGAAGATTTCGACCGATTCTGACGAGCAAAATGAGACTCAAATCATTGATTCGATATCTCTTAGTCTCGCATGAAGAGCTGACACAATTCGTGCCTCTATTACTCCTCACGGGACCAGAAATACATTTGGCAGATCTTAATCTACTTGAACAATGGATGTCTCGACTAAGGTTACTATTGTAAATGTGTGTTTCGGCGCGATTCCTCCTCGGCCCGGGCAATATTCACACTTTCAAATCCAGTTCCCTCCAAATCTCATTTCAACAATACAGTGTCAACAACAGATTCCTCCGCCGTTGTTCTGACGAGTCCAACGGAGGAATCGCGCCGAAACACACATTTACAATAGTAACCTTAGTCGAGACATCCATTGTTCAAGTAGATTAGGATCTGCCAAATGTATTTCTGGTCCCGTGAGGAGTAATAGAGGCACGAATTGTGTCAGCTCTTCATGCGAGACTAAGAGATATCGAATCAACGATTTGAGTCTCATCTTGTTCGTCAAAATCGGTCGAAATCTTCTGATCCCAACAACACAGGATACGAGTGATAAAACTTTACCATAAGAGGTGACATTCTTCGATGCTCCTACTTGACAACCAACAAGCCTTCGATAGAGTTTCGACGGGCTGGTCAAAAAGATGATTGACCTTGACTTTCTCTCCTATCTCACCTGCCTTATAGATAGGATAGATATGATAGGAGTTCCCGAGTGAAAATGGGCAGTGCACTCTCTTCGCCACGACAAACTACAGCTGGGGTCCCGCAAGGTTCTAGTCTACCGCCCTCCTCTCAACCTCTTCAGCCATGACAGGCATCAAAATCCAGACACCTTAATGGCCCTGTACGCCGATGATGTTGCCTTCGTCTCCTCAACCCCTCAAACCAAGTTCAGCCCCTCGAAGATCAACCGCTTCCTCCCCTCTCTGAAGGACTGGTACAACACTTTGCGTCTCGCATAAATGAGACAAAGTCGATCGGATCTTTTTCTTTCAAAGAGGAAGATACCCTATAGGATCTTGTATCAACTCAGATAGAATTCCTTGAGTATCGTGGCGTAACTTTTGACGAGAACCTTTCATGGACTCACCATATCAAGCACACTCGTACAAAAGCTTACGGGACTTTCATCCCCACCTTCCCCCGAAACCATTTTTCGCGAACCGAAGAATCTCGTCCCACGCCGAATTCCGACCTCCCAGCGCCATGATTTGAAGCGTTTGCACGTGTGCCAAACATATCTACAGCTCAGTCGATCCTTCTAGGTTGAAATCGCTCCAAGGAGCTTTCAACAAGATCCTGCGCTCAGTCACTGGCTACCCTTGGTACGTCAGAAATGCTCAGATCCGGCGTGAGACCAAAGTCCTCACTCTCGCCGAATCAGTTGTTTCCCACGCGAAGAATCTCCGAGCCTCCGTTCTATCCCACCCCAATCCCACCATTTCCACCCTCCCAAATTATGCCCCAAAAACCTTCGACAGAGTGAAGCGGCCCTGCTGCTTACTCGTACCGGACGCCTGAAGGCGCTCCTCCTCCGTGCCTCGCTCTTAGCGCAAGTGATTCTCCCGGCGACTCTACGCTGGGTAGGATCCTCCGTTTTTCCGCAAGCCTATTATTCTTTGCCTACTCTCTATCCTTCCTTCTCTTTCTCTCTACCTCTCTCGTCTTTCTTCTCCCATCTTCCCTTCTTTCATCTTCGGAACTATAACCACTCGTTTGGTTGGTGTCCAACGGAGAGGGGTTTTAGTCGGTAGGCGCCCTTCAGGTGAATCCGACTCTACCCACGCTCTAGCGGGTGTCTATGAAGATCTCCCCTCTCCGGTCTGTCAAACAAAAAAAAACAACTTGTCGGCAGTCATTCTGCGCTGAGCGACTGACCAGTAAGGTCGTCGCTCCGGGCGCGGAGGAGTAGGACGAATTGATACGATGGTTGTTGAGTATGCGGGTGGGTGAGACGGTGTATGCGTGGGTGGATAGGTACGCGGGTGGATGGGCGCGTGGGTGGATGGGTACACGGGTGTGTGAGTGGATGGCTACAAAGGTAGGTGGGTGCGTGGGTGTGTATAGAGATGATTGAGAAACGGGCGAGCTTCGAAGAAGGTTTGTCATATCGCTGCCGGCAATCTATCAGTTCCACATCGAAAAGAAAAGAAGCAGACCGACGGCGGCACCTCATTAATCCAGTCTGTGGCTAGACTGGTGGCGTGGTCAGGAAACCCACCGGGAGACATATGGGTGGCTCCAGGAGGAAAGAGTGCTCTCCCTCGGTGGTGGGCCGAGGTGGACCCCACGTTCCTGCGGAGGGTCGACACAGCCCGTCGAATCGGAACATCGGCTACGGGTTGCCTCTGAACTTGAGAAACTTAGTTAGTCCCCGCAAAACCGCAACCAGACACGCACCGGCGTACTTCGAGGTTGCAGCTGCATCCAACGATTCTGAGAGCGGTATTATTGTTTATACGCTTTTAAAGGTACTGAATGTGCTATTCAGATACTAGGCCACCTGTGAAGTCTTTTAACACGGTACCATGCAAAATTTCATGGCATTTCATTCATTAGGAATCGAGAAAATCTTGAAGGCAATTTTTCGATGGGACAGAGTGCGTCCGCGACTATTCCGATTTATTCCTCAATAACAAAACAGTTTTGGCCAAAATCAGATACTAGGATATCTGGAGATTAGAATTTCCTGTCGAATGAGCCCTCCCGCGCCCGAAAATTCTGAATTTAGTTCGCAAAGACCTTGAACTAGTGTGAGCATCGAGCAGTATAACTTGCTCAGCGAGCCAAAGAACTACGATTTTCTGGAGATATAGAATGAATCCCCCGGGGGTGGAACAACTCATTCGATGGGAAATATCATGGTGTTTCAGTTGCCATATCTCGTTTGGGTCGGGAATGTGAGGTTGAAATACTATGAGGCAAAAAAGTGGTTCGTAATCGCCCATCGCACATGCAGTACGATCAAAGCGCCATCTATCGGGCAAAATATCCGGATTCTCTACGGACTAGCCTTAGGATCGATTCCCGGCATTGTGCTCGCGTTGTAATCCGTTTAACTCTGCCAGGCGAAGGTCGAAAAAGTCGCTCAGAAGCGAGAACATAGCCTACACATATACTACTCCGTAACTTAGGTCCACATTGCCAATGCTAATGTTTTTCTATGTATCTTCAGACAGAAGGCTCAGACGTGACAGCTGTCCTAGATTCTTTATATAGTAGTTGGTACCATACTGAAGAAATTTTTCCCGAAAGGTCGGTGACCCGGATTCCTGTTTCCTATTTCTTTATTGCCCTTACTCAAATAGCTGACCTGCCTCTTAGCAGTATCAGTAATACGATCAATGTTTATAGTTTTGAATCAAAGAATAATAACATCACAAAAACGTTGCCAAGGCTTGTGAGTTCTCCCATATACAAGCACGAATTTGTACAGATATTTTATAAATCTTCCCATTTAACTAGGTTCATTAGTGATTAGTCCCCGGCTGAATCTCTGTTCCTTGTGAGTGGTTGCTATCGAAGGTATAATGGCAAGGTATTCGCCGCACTTGCATAGATTGAGGACTCAATCTGAAGATAGATTATGCTGTAGTATTTCGTCGAATTCGAAACTGTGAAAAATGTTATAAACGCTCCCAGGGTCTTTTTGATCCCAAGTGTAATTGACACATACGATCAAAAAGACCTTAGGAGCGTTTATAACATTGATGAAAGAACATTCTGACCCACATCATCAAGTCACATTAAACTGAATTAAGTGATGATCAATTTGACAACTAACTGCATATTTCCACGTCAATTTGCCATCTGTATCGCTGAGGTCACATTTTTAAAAATCTACCAAGTACTAAGCATATGAATTGAAGATGCAGACTTGGGCATTTGAGATTTTTCCAGATTGATTAATCCAGGAAGAAGATCAGAGGCGCTTCGAGTGAGATGTGAATACACAACTTCCATTTCTTAGATGAACCTTCACCTGGTATGGTAGTTGGCTCACATAATGTTGAAGGAGGAACGATTTCTCATCATTTCATGTCACGGTGGCTGCGAGATTCAGCCTTTACATGAATACAATACAATGTAAAAATATATTGTTACCTGCCAATGGTGTGAAAATTATAGTTGTGCATGGACTACCTGTAATTTCTGCATCTGTATGGACTGGTTTGTTCAAGTTGCTTGGAGCAAAGTCTGTAAACATTCTTCATAGAAATTTTGACGGGCTTTTCGATTACGGATTATGATGAAAAAATTGATCAGAAATGGGTTAAGTTCATTCGTTCAATTTACCAAATTTCTTAATTGGTATGAAAGCACGCAAAAGATAACCCAAACACCTTGATTGTGTGACGTCACACAATATCGCCTCGGCAAACAAGAGCACACGATTTTTCTCAACCGGTAAATGTTTCCCTCATTTTCTCCCCGATAAACATTCAATTCTCACCAACCATATGAGTATGTTTGTATGTACACATACAGGTGTGTCGTCACCATAGCACGAGCTTGACGTTCCACAAAGCGATTATAAACAGAATGAGGAGAAAAAAAATTAAGGAATCGGCTCAACGGGCATCAGCACCACCAGCACTGCATGAATGCGTTCGCGCTCTGAAAAGCGGCATATGTATCTACCGATATATCTGTGTATAAAATGCGGCTCCCGTTGAATTATAATCGCTCGCGCCTCGAGCTGGTTACATGTGCCTATACATACATTGAATTCTTGTGGTGCGAGAGGTGCGAGGAATACATACGAGAATCCATGGTTCATCCCGTTACACAGTATGCTAATAGCATTTCGTTAATTGTCCAAGTCTGTACAAAGTATAAAGCATATCTGTCTGACAAGAAAGGGTCTATTCTCACGCGATATACTTACACGAGCCGCTCCATATATATTGTTCTGGATTAATTGATTTCTTTCCCTGTCGTTTTTCTGTGTGGGCTGATAAGCTTTTAGTCGTGTGGTTGTTTTTTTTTTTGCTTTTGAATTTTGTGAAAAGGGTAAATGGATGTTCAGACTTGCTTGATACCAGAAGATAGAAGAATTGGGCCAGATTCAATTTTGTCACGGAGAATTTTTTCTTGTGGGTGATACTCATTTTGGCTCTGATATGGCACCAGGAAGAATATACCACAGACTTTTCTGATGCCTTGGTAGGTCAATACTCCTTTGTTGTTATAGTATTTTTGATACACTGTGCGAGAAAGTGACTTTTTCGGCACACTGGCATCGAAAGGTGAGCATGCGCAGTAGCCCTCGGGCCACTACATTGCATGCTCCGACGTTTTCTAACCTGTACGGCGGAGCGACATTTTGCCCCGACATCGCGTCGGAAAGCATAGAATTTCGATACAAGTGTCACCGAAAAATAGTGTACGCACCTCGGGCCAAAAATAACCCATCGCGGCCGCGGGTATGCCGCCCTCTCCCACCGGCTCATGCAGCAACCTACCCGGGCTGCGATGGGTCACTTTCGGCCCTTGTCGCGTAATGTACTATTCCACACTGATTTTCCACTGATGCTACCCAGTAACGCTCTCGCATCACGTTTCATGCGGTTCACGTGGCCGGTGTGAACTTATTACACGAGTCATACAAGCTCAAGCCACTGATCTGCTGCTACACTTTCTCTCGCAGTTTGTCAAGAAGTGTGAAATTTAATTTTCGCATCCTCGTGTTGATTCCAACTTTCGCTTACGGGTCAGGACGGACTCCCGTCTCTCGGACGCGACAAAAAGTTTTTCCACCCTTATATGGGAATGTACTATTTTGGTATGAAATCGGCTATTTCATCATTCTAACCGAAAAAGGCCGCATTCAAACGCGGTTTTAGGGTTTTCATGATGAAAAATCAAGAAGAATATACTACGATTTAATACAAGAATGTAAAAGTAGTTCAGGATACTGCACTTTGACGGGTATAGTTCCAAGTAAGGAGGACTGGATAATGACATGAGCCAAGCTAGTGTGATAAGTCCTCCGTAACAAAACTACCGATCTGCATGCGGTGTGATGCAGCTATGGGCACCTAAATATCGTGTTCAATTTGTGATCATTAGCTTAGAGAATCATTTTTTTTAAAGACTGTGAGGAAAGGTAAACTAAGCGCACAGTTTGTTGACTTCTACTTACAACAGTTTATCAGGAAGTATAATTTGATCCACGGATGTAAAACATTATTTCCGCTCTCCCGAGGGATGGAAGAGTGGATGGATTCCAGGCCCAAGCCGATGGCGAAGGTCGGAATCATCACGAATACATTTTTGATAGTATATTTTGATACAAAGGTGTAATGTAAAGATAAGGGAACGAAAACTCGCACCACTTACCCTCCGCGAAGCAGGAGTAAAACGCGTCTTTTAATCCCTATAAAAAAAACTATGGTTTGAGTTTTACGTCTAGTTCCGCCGGTAGGCCCCACTCAGACGGCACCCATGTGCATGGAGTTGAGCTACGCTCAAACCGAATTGTACCTCGGTGGGGAGGACCTACAGTTTTAGGTGGAATCCGAACCACCGAGACCGCCAAAAAAAGGCACATGAGAAAAAATCTCAGTGGTGCCCTGACCGGGGTTCGAACGCGCTCAGTTTTAATCCCTATAGTAGTAAAAAATAGGTTTCATCCCAGGGTATCGAACTATATCTTTCTTGACACTTTTTAATGAGCTTTTTGATGAACCAAAAGCAGCCGGACTGTGTGCAAAGTAAAACTCTCACGCACAGTGCATCAAAGTGGTTCGTTTCGATACAAGAGAGTCAAAACAAGTTTTTGTATCCGAGTAATGAAATTCCGTTCAGAGACGCACCCGAGGGCTGGGATCATAACTTAGAAACGAAAAAAAGATTTTCTCCCTGTGTATCAAAATATAAAGTCTGACAAACTGTGGCTGAAAGTCGATAAACTGTGCGCAAAATACAGTTTAAGTTCAATTATTCTAAAACGCGCGCGATTTGAGGCTTTTTGTAATGATAAAATACATCCACGTTTGATGCAAGCCCATTCCGGGCACTACAGGACATGTTTGTCCTAGTGCCCGCAATGAGCAAAAGCGTCTGTATGGAAACACACTATTTTCCTCATTAAAACAGCTCATCTGATCATGTTTATTCTTCAAAAAACTGATCATCAAGATTCATGGAAACCTTGTACCATTGCATGTGGCTTTTGCCTGTAACATTCTAATATAATGGCTGAACGATAGGGAAAGTCCAAGGACTCGCGTGCATCATGCTCGCGATCCTTTTTTTCTCAGTGGAAATCCATAAAACAACTGACTCATTCTAATACCACAGATTTTAATATACATATTGGCTATCAATGGAGCTTGCCGTTAAATGCCGGATCTAGGAAAGTTACACATACGTGTAAGTACTAAATATCGCCCAAGGTCCGTAATCGTATCTATACAGGTTGCATCAGTATAGCTTATAGATGCACAGGAAAGAAGAAAGATTGCGGTATCACAAACTATGGGGATTAAAGATGATTTATATGTGACAGGAGATGAGATCTTGACGCGCTGCTTCAGTGCACTTTTATCGGTCTTACATTGCGGAGTAAACGTTCAATATTCATGCATTTCTTACAAAATACTTGTTCAGAAGGTGTACGAATACTAGAACATAGCACATTAAAATCAGGTGATTTTTAAGGAGAATTGAAATGAGGTGACGGATAAGTCAACAAATCGTCACACGTTCGTCAAAATAAAAAACAAGTAGAAAAAATTGACTCGTCACAAAATTTCATCTAAAAACCCTGTGCTCGAAGTGCAAACCTATGAGTACCTCCGTGGAAACTTGAAAATAACGTGTGCCAGCTTGTACAAACCCTTAAAACGCTTGAAGAAAAGACCTCAAAGGTCATTTTTTATATATTTTTTGTGTTCTTTCTGGCGCAATCTTTAGTTTTTTCATCCAGGGCGCTCAAATAATTATGATCAAAAAAGAGGTCAAAATGTCAGGTCCATGTAATGTGGTTCTTCCTCTTTTCGACCTTTGTGATTGTGTAGCTTTACCAAGACGGTCCTTAGAGATTCGGGCGGACAAATTTATCAAATTTCCTAAATATCGAGCATTGAATCCCATTGTTATGAGAGCCCAAAGACCACTTTTTGTGTACAGTGCAAATTCGTACATTTTGCGCAATTCCGCCCAAAATTTTACCCACTCAGTTATCTTTCATGAAAGTGTATTTGCCTAACCCCAGGCCTTCTCGTACCAACTTTTTCTTGAAGTAAATCGTCAGGCGGAATTTTTCCTTGCTGTGTCGAGTGAAGTGTCGAAAGAAATTGATTTTCACACTTCGGGGAGTACTTTTCCGCGAAAATCTAGTCATGCTAAATTTTTATGTCAGGTCCGTGTGGTACTAGTGCGACCCTTAAACGCGAGATTACGGAGTCAGTTTATCCCGAAGTATTTGGTAGCCAAATGAACCTCCATGGAACCTCGAGACTATAACTCAAACCGTTTGGCCATGTGATCAATTTTATCGGCAAAATGTTAAGTCCGTGTGACGCTACCGCGTCTCTCCATATTATCCTTATGGTACCCATGTGTGGGAAAATTTACATTTGTTCGCGAGTTTATTAAAACTTTATATGTTTCAAAAAGTCGAAAAATACATCTTAGAACCTTCCGAAGTGAGATTTAGGGTTGGCACATTTTCGATCCTCAAAAATCGAAATTTCCGCGGAACTACCTACTCCTATACTTCATTGAAAATGGACTCGTTGACTTTGTCACTTGAGCATTAATAAATAGCGTTAGCTCGTTACTTCCTTCCCAAAGAAGAAAAATTTGACGGGATCATTGCACTTGAGTTTCTTATCTCTTCCGAATGCCAAACATTGAATTCACTTCGTCGCACAACGATGCGAGTGAATATTTTACGCAAACGACGTCAACTATAAAGGTGTGCTTATGAGTTGACATTGCCAAAGGCACCACGTGGATACTTCTTCTGACGGGGAAATGTACACCAAGATTTTCGCAACGCAATGCCTTTGTGGTGCAATTTTTGCCTCCTTCCTTTACCTATGACTCGTGTGAGATTCATTACAATGATGAAGTGGGTGAAGGAGATTCACACCGATGTTTGCACGTAGATTGTGCTATTCGTTCTAAGATAGACAGATTTCTTGGTCCTTCATTTTTCCGCTGCTGTACTCTGTTGAAATAACTCCATTTATGTATTCATATCAGATATTTTTGGATGATCGGGTATGCTTTTAGAAGGGATCGTACTTTAAGTAAGTTTTTCTTCAGGCACTTCACGTTCAAAACCAAATAGATTCGACACTAATTCCTTTCTGACTTGAATACACGAAAGAATTCCTAAACTTGCTTGTGTTGGTTTTTTAACGACTGATTCTAGACAGAATGTACATACAAGCTTTAATCAATAATTCCTACCAATATTGTGCTACGGAAGAAAAACCAAGGGCGATTGAATGCGATTCGCGGCGTTCAAACTTTTGAACTAGCCAGGAGGCCGAATGCTGAATCTTATCAATGCCAATTTTGGCGATGTTCGCTGGTATGAAAATTGAGAGTAACTCGCTCACTCTGGATCCCACCTCCCGGATTCGGAAAAAATTTCTGATACGGAAAAATTCGATGACTCGGATTTATGAAATTTTTTCACATTTTCATGATGTATCCAAGTAAAGTCATCATAGATATTGGTTTCCGGGCATATCTACGTAAAAGGTCGAGTCATTTTATATGGAAGAAAATTATCACTATTTTAATTCTCAAATCTCTGATGGTAAGATTCAAACATCGAATAAACCTGATTATCCTATAATGTTGCAGTAGTCTGAAAACATGAATTTAAAAATATAATGTACAGTCCAAAATTCTTTCCTCCGAATATATCCGAAGTAAAAGTGAAATTGATCTTGGAAATTACCTGTCGGAAAAAATGAGTATGACCTTATAGCATGCCTGGATTTGGATAAACACAACAACTCAAACTATCTTGCATGACTTGGTGAATAAAAAGGGAATCAGGATGATATTATGTTGGTATAACCGAAATTCATCCGAAACACCTGATAAAAGCGTGCATGCGTGAGATCGCATTTTCAAAATGAGTGGCTGACGAGAAATGCAGAACAAAAAAAGTCGAAAAAAATGTTGATGATCTGACCCACATGAAGATAAATCGAAACTCTATTCAAAGAAATCAATACGGACTCATCGATTGAAAATATTGAATGTGTCAAATTGAATCGGAAATGATAATGGAAATGTTGAATAAAAATACAGGCTCCTTGAAACTTCGGGGATGTGATAACAAAATCATCCTCTGTAGAATTCACTACAGAAACAAAATCATTGTGGTGGTTTAATATCAGGACCCGTGCAAAAGCAGTTCGAAAAAAAAGAGGGGGCCTCTATATATATACTCTGGCCGGTATAGAATCGAGAGTCCGAGAGTCCTGGTATAAAGAGTATGAGAGAGGAGCTGTCTTATTCAGAACATATGAGGTGGGTAGCATAAGTAAGCGCAGAGTCGCGAGCATTTGCGCTATAGTGTATCGCGAAATGAGCCGTCGGCGCTCAGTGTTGCTTTATCGCCAGACAAAATTTGCGAAAATTCTAAAAAAACAGTGCGCTCCTAACGGACATTGCCGAATAACAAAAAGTGACAGTTGCAGATTCTCTTGGTTCAGCATTCTGCAAGATAATCAACTATTGTATCTACATTGTGAATTGAAATCGAGTACGTGATTGGACGCGTAGTGAGGTTTGTGTTTTTTGCTGCTGCAATTCTGGATCAGTGAGATTTGTGAAAAATGTGCTTCACTGGGTAAGAATAGAAATGTATGAGTGTATGGTTTCTGTTTGGTGGATGTTCTGGTGGTGTTCATTTGGGTCCCGTTTTTTTCTTTTCTTTCGTTTTGATTCCGTGACTATCGAATGATCGTGCACAGTTTTGAAAAATTCAAAGAACATGCCAAATCCGATGTGGTTCATATCCATGGGTCCTATGGCAACGATTTTTTCGAACCGTAGTGGACCTGCTGCGCAAAATTTAATCGATTAGATTGGAAGAGTCGTTCAATGCCATTCGCACATTTAAATACAGACAAGTATAAATAAAGTTGTCCTCTACTGTTGAAGTAATGAACTATTTCCCGATTTCAATGGGCCAATTTATTTTCCGAGCAAAACGAGCGGAACAAACCCTCATGATCCGAAACAAGCTTCCAAGCCAAAGGCAATCGTAATTCTGGCCTTGTGCGCAACAGTCTATGATAAAAAAGATAGGAAATTAGTACGTTTTGAATCGATTTTCATCAGGGTCGTACCTTTTTTCGGAGTCATTGATTTTCTGCCTGAGTCGCAGGCGGTGGTTGGAATAATCGCTCGGGAGCGGGAAGCCCCATGGACGAGATGCAAAAACTATCTTTCGCAATTTTGTGAGCACCCGAATATCGGAAAATTGTAATGTTGTACATTTCAATACAAGACCGGAAACGTTCGTTTTTACACGCGGGCTAGTATTTTCCGTCTAGAGACGAAGGCGAGGGTCAGAATTACTTCTAGGATACGCTAAAGCAACCCCTCCAAGTATTGGATACTTTTTGTCCATACGCTGTGTGGGAGGAAAGTTGTAAAACCGTGCGGAAAAGTCAAATTCTCGCATAAAAAATGGTAAAGTACACTACTCACTTTTGAACGAGAATCCTGTGTAAATTGATAAGAAAAATTTCTATCGGTATTGAATATATCCGTACAAAATGTAATTTTGTTTTATCTGGCTGAGAATGATCTTGGCGCTCTCCTGCGCGTTTTACGCTGACGCCTCATCACAGATTTTGGATTACGAAAGTCAGCCGTCGAACAAACGTTTAGTGAGCAATTGAGCAATTGAGCAAGGGACCTTCACTCAAGCGCAAAGTCAATGAATACTAATGAGTTTTTAGGATGGAATCCTTTTCTTAGATGTACTCATCCCGTCGAGAATTTTTTTCATCTCTAGTGTCAATACTTCATGGTCATTCACTGTACTACAATTACTTCTCCTTTGGAGATGAAAAATTGAAGATTAATAGTATTTCATGGAATTCAGGAAAGAATCGAATTTTGAGACATTATTTCAATTACAATCATGGAAAAAAATGTACTTACATCGGTCACCTTTTTGATTGAAATTTGGTCCAGTTCTAGGTCTGAATCCTGTCCAGAGACTAGACGTAGATTGGAAATTCCCACGCAATTTTCAAATCAAATCCACTTATTCATGGCAAAAAAATGTCCTGAGTCTCAATCGAAGAAACTTAAGTTGTTTTCCGAAACTTGGAGAAATTGAAGCGGAATTATTCTTGGTACATAAATATAAATGTAGAAAACTTGTCGGTGCAAAACTCTCTCGTTTAGTTAATTCAGAAAATACACGCTATATAGTGACACTTATTTCTTAATCGTTAGCTAGTTATTTTTCCTCAATCATAACGGAGATGAGAAAGTGTAATATTATTGCAAATTTGAGGTAAAATCATAACAACGTGAAAGTCAAACATCCTCATACGAAAAATAGTCTACTAATTGAGTATTATGAATTGAAACATACTTTTTCATCGGGAACATACTAACATGAAACGAGAAATTTTGTATTGAGATCACTCTCGAGCTTGCAATAATTGTAGGCAATCTAATGTCAATGAATATGAGCTATTTTTTTTTCTACTGTTTTCAAGTTGTGTTGGATGTTCAGAACGCATGACACGCGATGAGCGATGATAATACGTAATCATGTGTCGGTAAGAAAGAAGCATCACTAGAATATACATATATGTGTGTGTATATGGTGTGCTCTTATTTCTAATTCTTCCTGATATCCGGCTCTATGAAAACAATGAGTTCAACATTTCCAACTTTAGGCTTATAAGCGTAACGCTTTTCCGTTATTCCATGAAGCAGAGCGGCATTGCATGTCGAGATAATATTGATTCGTGAAGTGATTTTGAATGTGTGTGACCTTGCAATTTTTATCCCCCCAATTATTGACACAAAATTACACAACATTTTTTTTTGGAGGTTCGATTTGTATGATTTGAAAAATTTTCAGAATTTATTTCAGTTAACAGTACACAAATCCAATTAATTTACATAAAAAACTAAATCATGAACTCCAGTGTCAGAAAAATCTCGAGAAAAATGGCCTATGAAGTGAGAAATTCATTTACAGATATAGGTAAATTAAGAGCATGATGTATGAAAGAAGTAGTTCAACTTCAAAAATTGCTTCACACCTCAGCTAATTGAATCTGAAATGAAGCGTTCACGGAAAACATCATCATGGCCTATATAAACTGTATAAGTCTGCATAGCTTTACACGATTTATGTACGAGATCAAGATTACTAAGGCAAAAATTGAGGTGCTCGGGTTAATTTTCGTGACGATATAAGGGCACGGATGGCTGATTAAGGTGTAAAATCATATTCTGACGTGTAAATATATGCGAAGCGGCAAATTCACTTTTGCCATAATGGTTATGAGAGATTTTATGAGTTCAACTACAAACTTTGCTTGTGAATTAATGAGTTTGTTGAGAAATCAGTATTATCACTATTTCTAAATTAAAAAGTTGTTATTAGATCTTGAATTTTGAATCTACTGCTTCCCTTTTTGTACTGAAATATTGTTTCTGGAAATGCTGTATAATTTTCTTTTTACTCGGGAAATGAAAATTTTCTCCAGATTTCAGATAACTGCACCTAATTTGCCCCTACCGTTTTTGTTTTGCTCAGAACTTTGAAATAACTCAATATTTTTCGACGCACATCATTCTAAAGTTTGATCTAAGATTTTAAAACTACGCGAAAGTAAATTTAGTTAACGACAAACTGGAGCTATTTTAACTCTTGCAAAAAAGATTTTTTGGGAATTTTGAAATGGGTGTGCTTAATTTGCCCCCGTTGGTGTCTAAGAGGCCTATTTCCATGGGATTAGAAGAGATTTTCGTGAAATCGAGATATTTCTGCTCTAACTCGTCCATTGCAGCTTTTTTCATACTATCTTGGTTGAATGGATGGATTCCGATGGGGTGAAAATCACATTTAGAAAAAGTTTGTAGGGATAAATAATTAGGCAAACTGCACTTTTTTGTTATAAGGACGTTAAATCGGCTGAGAATCGAATTTCGAAATTCTGCAAAGATCATTTCAAAACCTGAAATAAATGACTCATTTGTAACGACTCAGGGATTTGGAGTATTTGAAATGAGTAATTAGAGGAACGACAGAAGAGAATCATTTGAAATGACTTATTTGAAATGAGTCATTTGAAAAATCTGTTTGAAACTAAGTATCCTATGCCCTGAAATGTAGAGAGGAATACTTATTTGATCATTGATTGTTGGAATTTTTTTCAAGTTTCCCTAATGGGTTACTCCAAATATCCCAGGTCCCTTAGACATGTAAATTACTTATTTATTTTAGGTATAAGGGATTGCATGAATTTTGTTTGACACAGTTTTTAGTGACCAACGAAGAGAACCAAAATGAGCAAAATAGTACATTTCGATACAAGGGTGGAAAAACTTCTTTTCACTACAAAAAGAAATCCTTACCTTCAGATTGATTTCATGCTTAGAGCAAGATGCAACAAATGTGAGATGAAAATCTTCAAAATAAGCAAGCGCTTCGTCTGAAGCGGGATTTGATCTTACAGCAAGCATAATTTGTAGCTGAACTGCAGAACTCTCAGGCTCACCGATCCATGTTTATGTTTATAATAGGTTAGATTATACTCATTTTGCGAGAGATGGGAAAATAATTCCATCTACTTTTTATACCTCTTGAAAATCCATGATTGAGATCTTGACGATTCGTGAACACACAAAAATCACAATCATATACAAAATTATTCGTCGAGCGAATGAGTATTCCACTTTGAACAGTTTCACGTGTGTAAACATAGCTCGATGCAGCAGAAAACCTGTGAGACAAAATCCGCCTGATTCTTAGGCGACGAACCTTTATTGAAGTCGAATATTCTTGACATCATCGTATTTTCTGACATGAAGAAAAAAGCTGTTCTTTTTCATCTGACGGTCAGATTTGAACGAATGTAAGATGCAACAGTAAGACACGATGGCAATCTGAGAGTAAGGATTTCTTTTTGTTGTGTGGGGTCCGAGTGATGGGTTTTCGGCCTAAGCCGTTGGCGAAGGTCGGAATCAACACTAGGATGCGAAAAATAGGTCTTACACCCGCATAGACAACTGTAGATAGACATAACTGTGTTTTTCGACAAACTGTGCGAGAAAGTGGCAAATCTGTGCAGAAAAGTGTCTTTTGTGCGTGTCGAAATAGTATATTATGATACAAGGGCGCAAACGATGGTTTTCGCACTTCGAGTGACTTGTTTAGGCCCGAGCCGTAGGCGAGGGTCTAAATAGTCACGAGGAAGCGAAAACCGTTGCACCCGAGTATCATACTATGTTTTTTGATCTTCTGTGAGCAAATGAGGAGCGACAAACAGTGTGCAAATGACTCATTTGCGCACAGACGATCAAAAACAATATTTCCGTCCTAAGAAACGCATAAGCCCTTTGGATTACTCGAAACAATTCGTTCTTTCATATTCTAATGTGACGAACGTGAGAAAAATCTGCAGCAAGTTTCACGAGTGCGCACATTTGAAATCTTGAGGAAGAGCAAATTAGGCTTAATTACCTTATTGAATAGACCTTTATAATTACCGTTTGAACAAGATTATCACCGATATATTTGTTTTGAACGGTATCACAATAATTTTATCCATAATCTTGTATTCACGAATGAATTTTGGATCGAAAGGTATCAGAATAAAAAGCCGGACGGACTCGACCATGCACTATTTATGAAGTACAAGAGAACATCTCTCTTTTCTATCTTCCATCGTGCATGTAAGATTAGAGACTTTCACGGTGTTTGGCTCTAATAATCGCTATTTTTTTGATGTTCGATATAGGTTCATGTCGCGTGCGCCAACTATAACACTCGACTGTGAAATTAAAAATCTGAGCTCGTGATACAGTTGCGTTCTCAATTTGCGTCCGCATATCTCAGAGAAATGCTCGACTTTTAGTATTTTTTTTCTCGCTTGAATTCTCACGCGACGAAATCATGCGCTCGAAAACTGTACCAGTTGTAAGCATCGTCGTGAATAAGTTTCTCATTTCGAGTTTTATTGTGTGAAACTGGATTTTTCAAACCGAGTGAGTTTCTTCTCATACCGCGCGGGAATTATTTTTCACGATGCAAGACCGTATAAATTTTTCTTTATCTTAAGATGAAATTTTCAATATCTTACGTTCTCATTCTACTCTGAAGGAATCATAATTGAAGCGATATCAGTCTATAATATGTATGATAAAGTTCGTAAAATATGAGAAAGTGAAATCGAGTAATAATATATCAAGTACAACTTAATCGAGCTATTGGTGCGGAATGAAATGAAATAGATATTTATACAAAAAGCCAGCGAGAGCTGTACGTTTCAGCCATATCAATTTAAAATAAAATAATCAAGTCAATAAGCTGTAACGCCTCTACTCGCGACAATCACAATAGATATCAAATTATGAAAACGTAAGCCAAATTTCCTGATCAGACATTGAAGAGCCAATAGCGCTCAACCTCATTGGCGTACAATGATTTCTTTTTTTATGTCAAAGATTATTTAGTGGGCGGAGTTCATCACCATCATTATCGATCGAAATATATGCTAGATGGGCCATTTTTACCCTCAATTATTTAATTCGATTTTGGCAATCAAAACAGCATCCAAGCGGTCATTCAAAATCTACAAAAGGAGACTCAAATGATCAAGATGGTAATATTGGTGAACCAACCGATTATAGAACTTACTCGGAGGTTTCGCAGCCTCACGGGAGCGGATAGTGCAAATATCTGTGTATGACCATTGAGAAAAATCACTGCAAGTAGTTTTTATAAGTGAAAAGTATTTATATTCCGTTGCTTACTCAAAATCTTACGGAACAGCAGATCTAGACTCAAACTGGGAGCAAGAAGTTGAAAAATTGTTTGATCAAGACAGATTCTCGGTAAAAACTATGACACAAAGAGGCTACCATGCTAAATCCAAGATATCTATTTCCACATTTCGTATGTCTGTTTGACGAGGCCATCGTGATTTTGAAAGAAAGGATTTGCAAAAAGGAGCATCGCAACTGCTGCCGGTCTTTCCTAATTCACATGTGTATATTCGCGCACTTGACAAACATAATGCCTACATCGCTGACATTAGTATTTAACGAAAAGGATGGGCTCAGAAATATTTTAACACAATGTCGTAAGCCACAGATTTTGGCAAGTACATTCAGCGAATATTTAAATTTACATGTGTAATTGTGTACGGTACCAAAGTGGTCGATTTATCTGGCGCAAAAGTAGCCGCACGATATGCACACATTCGCGCGCATTTGATGTGATTACATTCAAGAGCATGTTTGTGCATTTTACTGCGACGATTACGGTTCTTCTGAGCAGAATGCGATTTGCCTTGATTATCCCGCAGAAGCCGCAAAAACCGCTTTGGAAACCGAAAGCTGACTCTCTCGCATTTCTGCATATTTAGGCATTCTGTTATTTCGAGCACGGTGTTTCTGTAACACGACCGTTTTCAGCGTTTGGTGCAATTCCAGTTTGGTATAGTTCTACAAAAAAGCGATATATCGAAAATAGGCGGGTCTCGGATTCCATTAGAAACGACCTCTCTTCATTCTATAGTTCAAAATATGCACATTTATGTCCGTAAGAAGGATTGGAAAAATTTTTTCGGGACCCTGCGACACGCTCATCAAAATTCTGTTTTAAACTTTTTTTGATAGATTTTTAAAACTTTTCTCACTCAAATTGTTATAGCTCAAAAACAACGGTAGGAGTGAGACGCGTATCAACACATTCGAAAGATGAAGAAAAAAACGTATGGAAAAAATTTGTGAAACCCTCGGCTGCCATCTCACAAAGCTCGTATATGGGTGATTCCATTTCCAAGAAAATTGCCCTCTGAATTTTTTCCTTTATAAGCCATTGTTGAAATCTTCACTGAAGTACATTTTATGACGGAATGAAGTTGTAATGTGTACGAGGAAAATGTTTTCACACTGCTCTGTTAAGTTTGAGCAGGCTTTTTTGGTATTCTGCAAATCTTGGCCGTTGAAATTTTGGTCTATAGAACCAATTTTCTTCTAAAAGCTCAGAAAACTTCATTACTACGAGTTTAGTGAAAAGGGCACGGTAATTTTGCAGAGCAAAATCTACTAATCTGATGGCCTTAGAAATAATACTAGAGTAAGCCACAATCAACAGCAAGAAAGTCAATAGGAGGCAAACTTACTTTGTGCTCGGGCCACGTGTGTAATGAGTGAAGATTTTCTCATTTGTTCTTGTTAGACGATACATCCTGGAATTAACCATTTTTAACCAGATTTTGAGACAACTCACATCATTTTTCAATGAATTTTGAAAAATCTCGAGGCAGAACTCATTAGCGATAGCATTAGATACACGAAAAAGTTTACTCCCAAGTTTCTTGTCAGATTTCAGTCCCAGAATAAATTGCAATTTTTTTAGCAAAGTGAAAAATGTATACACTGATTCGGTCGGAAATTCTGGCTGAGTATGATAAACAGTCATACTGCAATTTCACATCGACAGGATCATTAGAATGATTTTGAAAATTCACACAGTCGAATCGACGAAAGACTCAGATTGTGCACGCGCGATACTACACGGAAAATATATTCACGCCTTACATCTTAATTTTGAGGTGCGATGTATATCATCGGCATCTAATCTTGAAATGTCCCGTTACATTTTAACCACTCCGTCTGAATGAGTCAAGAATAATATCTTACCCACGTGCTTTTGCTTCCATAATATATTCATAAATAATTTGCACATGCGATACACAATCGGCCTCCGTGTTACGCTCTACATCCACACCGTTGCAATCTCAATCAATTACCACTCATTCTATTTCACTCTCACTATTCACCCTGCATATGATTTTCATCACTCATAAAAAATATTTCCTAATAGCCATTGGAGAATTTCTATCCTCATTACAAAATTACTGACGCACACGAGGGTTATGGCATATAATTCACAATTTCCAATTGACTGAGATGCCATAATCTATTCGCCGGACAAAAAACTTTTTTGGATTTACATAACCTTCATCTATAGAATCATATACCGAATTCGCAGTACCATGTCAAAGACCCGTGGGAACGATTCTATAAATTCACTAAAAATCCCCCAAGCTAAAGTATCAAAACTTGCTGCAGAAGTAACGTTATTTTATAATAATTATTTTTCGCTTCTAGTCGAGATAAGCTCCGCAAGCCTGGATGACTTGATGAAAAAATTTTTTGTATATTGATGGCAAACTGCAAATAATGTCAAGGTCTGAGAGAGTGTAGCGGGCCAAATGAATTTGCGGGTTCTGGAAGATAACAGTTTACTACTTCCACAGATTTGGATATTTGGGCTTGAATTTTTTTCCTAGTTCTTATAGAAATTTCCAAGGACCTTTCGCATGAATTTGCAATTTCGGTTCATTGCTCAAAGAGATCAAGGTCCCAAAAACTTTAGAAAGAAAATTGGTTATGAAAATGGTTTAAACACCATAAATAGCGATACACCTGTGGATCATTTTGCTACGAGTAAAAAAAATTGCGGCTCCCTTCTCAAGGTATCCTCTGCAATGGCGACATCTCAAGCATCATTCACTCTCACTGACTTATAGTTCAAAATGCCCAAATCGCACGATCTAAATTCATTTGCGCACGCCAACGCTGTCGATGCAGGAAAGCGGCCAGTTTGATCATGGTTCTCAAAGACATCGCCCTTACGATTTCACAGGAAACCGTCGATTGTAGAAAGGGTTGACGAGCCGGGCGAAGTGGCTGATGTATTTATCTCTGTGGGCTACGTGGACTCTTTATATCCTCGACGAGATGCGCTTCTTATCCGCGAATATCTTGAAATGTGAAGAAGAGTCGATTTACGACAGCTCGTCCCTTATTCTCGTTTTCTGCCACGGAAGATGGTGGCAACCTCTGATTCAAGCAGGTGCAACTTGTGAAGCGTTCAATGGGGGAATATGGCTCTGAAAGGTCATTGCTTCATTCTTTGGCAGACGAACACGGGATTGCATCACGAAATTTCATTAGTCGATATAGTTTCTGAGTATTTGATAATATATATTTTACTGTGAGCTTTCATTTACCTCCGCTACTCACAGCTTGTTTGGCTTGTAAATTTGTCCCGGGATTTGTCCAAAATAAATCATAGACCCCTGAAATGCTGTTCCACTTGAATGATGATGTTCGTAAAATTCTGGGTAATGATCAATTGATTACTAGCGGTTATTACCTCCCTCGCTACCGCTTGTTCGTCTAGAGAATGTTTCCGATAAGTTACGGGCCTCTGAAATGCTTTCGCAGTCTGATACTGAAGCTAAAAGAATGATTGCTGATTAATTTGAAGTGTCGGGAAGAAATTCCTCACGGAATTCGCAATAATGACATTATTTTACCCGGTAATAAATGAATCGTTTCGGGGAATTTAGAGTAACTGTTCTGAATTTTCGGAACTGCTGGGTTGGATATATCAATATTCTTTGGAGATTTAGTCCTAATTACACCAGACTGTACTGAAAAGAGCGTAATGAGACCGTATTATACCAAGCAAGATCGAACTAGGTTCAACTAGACCGAACTAGACCGAACTAAACCTAATCATACCGAACTAGACCGTATTAGTGCAGTACCTCCCCCCCCCCCCCTAGATCACCCACCCCAACTCCGTCCCTATCCCTGTCCCTGTCCCTGTCCACATCCATACCCCGACCCTATCACTATCCTTATACCCACGTCTCTGTCCCTATCCTCATATCTGTTGCTATCCCTGTTCCTTTCCCTATTACCATCCTCATCTCCGTACTTCTGGTATCTATCTCTGTTCTTGTACCTATCTCCATCCCTGTCCCTGTCGAAGCCCCTGTCCCTAATTACACCGATCTAGACCGAACTATATCGAATTAGACCGTATCGATACGGTACTTCTCTTCTCCAGATCACCCACACCATCCTCATCCCTATCCGTGTCTCTGTCCCTACCGCTGTTACCATTCCCGTCCCTTTACCTATCCCTCTCGAGGTCCCTAACCATATACCTATCCCTATTTCCATCCCTGCCCTTATTCCTGACCCTATTCTTATCCCTATTCCCGAGCCTATCCCAGTTCTTATCCCTGTCTTTGGGCCTGCTCCCATCCTTGTCCCATCCCTATCCCTGGATCTGTTCCTATCGCTGTTCCTGCGACTATCCCTCTCTCTGTCCCTGCTTTTATCGGTATCCCAGCTCCTATCGCTAACCTCATCCCTGTCCCTATGTATGTTGCTATCTCTGTCTCTGTCTCTGACATATGTACCCGTTCCTTTCGTATCCATTTCCCTGTCCCTATCCTTATCCGTATCCCGATTTCTATCCTATTCCTATCCCTGTCCCGCCCTCAACCCTGTCCCTAGACCTTTTTCTGCTGCTATCCTTATCCCTGTCCTTAACCCTATCCCCGTTCTTGTCCCCGTTCTTGTCCCTATCCCTATCACTGTTTCTATCATTATTCCTATCCCCATCTTAATCCTTACCCTGTCCCTATTTACATTTCTATTCGACCCCTGTCTCTATTTCTCTCCCTGTCCTTATCCCTATCCCTATCCATCCATTCATTCATTCATTCATCCATCCATCCACCAGCACCACGAGCACCACCAGCAACACCAGCAACACCGGCAACACCAACACCGCCAGCAACACCAGCAACATGTATCACCCACCATCCACCGTTCATCATCCACCCACACATACGACCACTCATCATGATATATAACCCCTGCAAGACAAGTAACGCAATAAGAGTATCCGGGAGGACGAAATTTGGCTGGGCGTTTAATTATTATAATATTAAAATATTAATATTAATTAATATTAAAATGAGGTTTCTTCTGAAAATCGTAAAGATGACAAATCGTCCATCAGTTCAACTCACTCATTACCCATACGGGTTATATGATATATTTTCACCAGATCAGACTGAAACTTACCGCACCAGACCGTACTAGCCTGGACCAGACCCTTCCAGACCGAGCCAGACTGTACTTATCCGCACTAGACCCCCCCCCCCATAAACCGTACTAGACTACGCTTGACCGTATTAGACCGTGTTTAATCACGTTAGACCGTACTTGATCTTACCAGACCTAACTAGACCGTACTAGACTGTATGAGACCGGACTTAGGCCGAATCAGACCGAACTAGGCCACACTGAGCGGTACTTTCAGTTGTGGTACTGGTACGGTATTAGTGCGGTACTGCTCCAGTACTTTTGTGACACTTCTGAGAAAATTCTAGTACGGTACTAGTACGGTTTTAGTACGATTCTAGTACGGTAATAGTACGATGCTAGTACGGTACTAGTATGGTTTTACTATGGTTTTAGTGCGGCACTAAAACCGTGTTAGACCGAACTAGATTAGAACAAACTAGACCTTCCAACCATCGACCCATCCATGGCTCATACAGCCACGCTTTACACTTTACCCTCTTACGTAGGTAACCCTACATGCGGAATCCGGACGGACAAACTTTTGACTGGCGTTTAATTATAATAAAAAAATAAAAAAATACAAATACTAAATACTCAGCTGGCTCATTGACAAACCTATCCAACCCCCCTCCTCGCGGACTAATCCAGTGGATTGTCCACCCATCCGACTACCCCTCACCCATTCACCCACCCACTTAGTTGACCACCAACCAAACCACCAACCAACTCGCCCATAACTCATACGGACACCTACAATCTTTCACGGAGGCTCAGAGCCTGATACACGGGATCCGGACGGACAGATTTTGACAAGACGTTCAATTATAATAAATTTTTGTTTATGAGATGGAGAGCTATGGATTGATTTGCAAAGAAAGTCGAGTTCCCGAATCAAGTTTTTGATTAATTCTCCCAAGATACACGTGGAATTCTTCGCTCTGTGAAGCTATGAAGTCCACTGGGCTGGCAAATGAGTATTATCCATTGATTGTTGGTCGAAATCGGGGAAAAAATTTTCACCAAACATGAGCAGAACCAATGCGCAGTACTGCCGATGCGTCCACCATATTTTTTCTAGTCTGTGACTCCATCCAAATTCTGAGTGCGCCATCTCATAAATTATGTGCTAGCATTTCGAGCTGTGTCTCTGATTCATTTTATGACTGTACGCGCACGTTTTTCGCAACGGTTCTGCGGACTCGCCCGCCTTGTTCGACCTTGATATTAGGCACATATAGGTATTACCCGCGTGCATACATTCGCCATTCATCACTGGCTATCAAGGGAATTTAGAACAGGGTATGACCGATTCACTGATCTCAATTTCGGTCTAACGATTTTCTTGGCATATCGAAAAAATCCAACAGCAAATTCATTCTAACCGTATGCACGTAGAAAAACCGCTTGGTGAATCATGATGCATCAAACAGATTTGCATGCTCTAGAAATAAAATTAAGGTATTACATGCGAAAATTCAGCTATTATACTCGGTCTGTTCTAAATATCACGAGACGTATCGGCTGTTTTGGGAACATCTCTGCAATGGGTATTCGCTTGATTTGCTCGAACTCAGTAAAGTTTGAAGTTTTGAAGCCAAGGACAAGTAAATTCAGAAAAAGAAGGTGTGTTTTTATTCGCGAAGATTACTCGCCAATGGGATAAATTAAACAGCGTCGAACGTGAGTAACATAATGCACTTCACATTTGGCATCGCCTGCGTAAGACGGGTTCGAGGACGTGTTAGATTTTTTTTATCCCACGCCGGCCACTCGAGCGGCCATTTGTTCCATTAGTACTCCCGTTTTTTTCAAATACCTTTAACTTGAAAAGCTGAGGATAGGATTGGATTATTGTTAAAAAAGTAGTTCAACAAGAGGAAATCATTCTCATGGAATGGGTGATACAAGTATGTACTGGTTACCATAGGACGGGTCTCGCCATATTTGAATTTTTACCGAGTCATGCTTGCTTGGAATCCCATTTTTAATATTAATTCATTTGGGCAACTTATTCTGCTAAGGATATATGAATGTTGTGAGGACAAGAGATAGTTTCACCGTTTTACGACTGTGCTGCTCAAGATACGAGAATGTGTAGAAAATTATGTGGCACATGAAGATATTGATTCATTTTATACTGACATGTACGCATGACTTGCATTGATAACAAACCATTAGAGGAATCTAGAAATGTGAAAGAAAAATCTATGAAAGTTGCCGTGAATTAACTCAGTTTTTAAAAGATTTGGCCAACCCCCTAAAAGTCATGCATGTCCGAGTGTGTGCCACAGCCAATTATGAGAAAACATGTTCTGTAATATTTACGAGACACAGTGAAAAAAATGCTATAGTCCTACAACGCAAAACCAAAACCAGTGCCAAACTTTTGGTTGTAGCATAAAGGTCCTTGGAAGAATTTTGCATAGCAAAAAAAAATGTCGCGTGGATATTCTACTACAAGGTGAACAAGGAATGAGATCCTGGTGCACTTTAAAGCAGAATTATCCAAAAGTTCCCTTCTTAACAGTTTTTGGAAATTGTATACAGTGGCAAAATGATTAAAAAGCATCGTAACCGCTTGTCAACGTGAATGGATGATCACGTACGAGAGCCTCGAATGCTCGATTTGATTCGATAGGTTGAAACTTTGGATTTCATTCAATACCTACTGGCTTGAAAGGTGTGATGCATATATCGATCAGATTTTGGCCTGTGTACATCAATTTAGCTCATTTATACTTGTATACAATTGCGAATACAATGCGTAGAATCTTTACGGAAGTAAGGCAGATCGTCCGTCTCGATCTGCGATGGCGCAATACTCTCATTATCTTTCTGCCCAAATTGGACATATTTTGAGTCCAGGTAGAATGTAGATTCTGAGTATTTGGGATTCTTGGATTTCTTGTATTTAAGTATTTTGTTTTGCCCTCTTTAGAATCTCATATTTCTGATTCAAGAAAAATCAGGAGTTAGTGGAAAAATGCCGAATCAATGACTTGAAAATTTTTTTATTTTCATGTTTTTCCCCAAAATGCGGGCTAGTAAGATAGACGGCAATGCACATTTTTTCATCATTCTAACCAAAAAATGCCACTTTGAAACGCAATTTAGGATTCCCATGATGAAAAATCATAATTGCCCTGTGCTTGCAGGCTAATTTCGGGCGCGGAGATATCTCCCTCGCTTCGCTCAGGAAATTAACTGTTCTAGCACTGATATTCCCAGCAAGAGTTTTGAAATTGTGTAAGTCAGTCATTTTCAATATTTTTTATCATGAAGATATTTGTGCGTAGGTGCATAACCATTGGGACGAAAGGCCGTGCAATGTTTCGACTCGCCGCGCTTGAGTGGAAAATCACTCCGAAGAGTGTATCAGTATAGGCCGAGTTCGGTTTGTCATAAAAATGGTATTATTATGATGGAACGTAGCAAGTGAACATCACTCAATCCTCAATTGTTCTTTTGAACTCGGGGTTCACTCTCTCGTATGCAATCAACGATCTAAGAATCCAATTTCTACGGTGAGACTCGGATTAATGTTAATTTCATTGTTGATGGAATTTTAAATCCAGTCTTGATTGGTAAAGTGATATTATGATTTTAACATATCGAAGTCAATCAGTGAGGAATTGGATCAGAGGTCATTGCCTCTTCAATTCAAGTTTTCTCTCACGAATTTCAACTATCATATTCGGAAGTTGAATACGCGATGAATCATGATCCAAACAAGACGCCAAGTTTGCTTCTGCTTCAGGATGAGGATTTGAAAAGCTTTTTTTTCATTCAAGTCATTGGTTTTCAATGCGTCTATTCATCAATACACTCTTTGATGAAATCTCTGTATGTAACACGATGGAACATTTATCAAGAAAGACGGGACCACCCTGACTCTAAAAATTCGACACTGTATCGTCACATCGTCAGCATCCTGTGGCTCGTCAATCACTGGTAGCAAATATTTGCTCGTTTCAATATTCTTTTCGTCAATCTAACGGTGAATATTTTTGCCCACAACTCAATGACTTGCACCGATGACGACACGTAAAATGGGTGTGGCATTTTTTTTCTCCACGGACAGATCTTTTTGCGTGCGTTTAATGAGTGTCGAGAACATTGAATAAGTGAACTTTGGTTTATGAAGTCCTCAAAATTCTCTAGTAACACAAAGGTCATTTTCTGGACGATTGAATAATTCATCAACCGGGGTTACTTTGAACATACGGGGTAAGTTTGAACACTCGTTTGAATTCTTGAAATCAACCAAATACGGATGCGCAAGGGTTCTAGTTCTAATTTACTTGATAGTTGCATGCGTGGAGAACATTATGCACCGGTGTATGAGTCCCTATCAGCTGTGTGAGGCTCGAAAGCATGATTCTTGAGCGAAAACACTGGAAAAAGCCCTTTTTTTGCTCCAAAACCATGATCTTTAGCCACATACAGCTGATGGAGACTTCCACAGTAGTGCGAAGTGTTGTCCACGTATGCCACTATCGAGCAAATTACCATTGGAACCCTTGCGCATCCTTATTTTGCTGATTTCGAGAACTCAAACGAGTTTCCGAAGATTCAAAATTACCCCGTCTGTTCGAAGTAAAACCCCGGTTGATGGTATTTCATGGTTTTGGAACTGGGATATCGTATGTACATAAAGATAATTCTACAAGATGGGAGACATTCTGTATTAACCGTCGAGCACCAAAAGTACGTTAAAATCATTAACAAGCTTCAACCAGTTTGAATGAGGAAATTACGGTATTCGTGGGTACTTATCTACGTGTTTTATTGTATGATACCCTTCAGTTGTGGCGGAAATTGCATTATAATTATGTGTTTCTACCCGAATGAAAGTTTCCGAGCGGTAGTGAGTCGAACACCACTCCAATCTTGGGATGCTTTTCCATTTTTTCAAGATATGATCCATCTTTGTCGCCCTAAGAATTCAAACAGACAAATATTGAAGTTTGTATCTTATCGATCTTGAAGGCCGGTGGGTAATTAAATCAATTCCCAAAATTTCGCGATGGAACTTTTATTACGACGTTTTGTCCACAAAGATTCGTGGACCTCATCAGGCTTGGGTTTTTTGCTATTCTTTAGATCGTAAAGGTATATTACATGATGAATAGGTTATATATCAAAGAAAACTAATACAATACTTCTACATCATTTTTGTTTATTACTAATAATTTTACATACATTATTAAGAAAATGCCAATCTTTTACCATTTTCAAATATTACAAAAACTATTGTCTAAAAAATCTTTGGGTACCCAATCGCCTGTATTTTCCATAGCACAGAACAAAGCAAGCGTTATAGCGAATGACGATATTGCTAGATTGAAAAGATTTGAAGAGATAGGTTCACCATTCACCCAAAAACTAATAACGTCTTCGAATGTGAGTCGTTGATGCTCAAAATTTTGCTGGCGTTTCTTGGGGCCCGGAGAGGTTGTGCCCAGGAGCTCGACATGGCGAGGAATTTGATTTTCATAATTCACTATGTGCTGATTCTTGTGAGTTAAGGCTGGTAGAACCTTGTCTATATTTCGAATGGTATCCATTTGGAATTAGATGATATCATCTACTTTGGTGAAGATTTTGATCATTATATGTACCTTGATTTTTTGAGTCATTGAATGAGGTGCCTTTGATTCCCAGAGATTTGTGTTTACAACAAAATTGAAAAGAAAACCTCCATCAAAATGAACGAATAGATGAATACATGAATAAAATGAATATGAATATGGATTTCTGTAGAGACCAGTGTCTTGCTAAATATTCTTCTGACATTTCCAGAAGTTGAATCTATAGTCCATCTCCATAATTTCATGTACAATAAAAAATGTTTCCAAGTGTGATGTTTCCAAGGGAGTGTTATGATCCTTGAGATAGCTAAATTTTCAGAAACAGTCCCGCATTTATTCAAAAATGAACATTCTAGTCCTATTAGAAAATGATAGTTACTATTAAACTCTTTGTTTCTTTTTGATAATGAAACGGGATCGTATTTCCGTCTGACCTTGCTCGTATTTTTCTACTAATACTCCATACCGCCTTGAGATAATGTTACGTGACCTCTCGTGAATTTTATTTTCGATCAGCAAAACCAACTGAATCGATTGATAAATATCTGATGCGGTTGTTATAATCATGTTGATAACAATCAAATTTAGATTGAACAATGATACTAGCTTAGCTGAGACATGACATAAATTCAAAAAATAAATCATTCAGGATAGCTCATGTTGGTCTTATTTATGATTTTGAGGATCTCATTTCAAATAATCGACGAAAATTCTGAGCTGTAAGTCATCGCCAGGTGCCCCGTGCCGTCCGAATCTACCATCCGTGCGTAGATTGCCGGTGCTTTACGTTCAGAAGATAAGTCAGATTACCTTGATGTCTGAAGCAGTTGAGTATAACTGGTGCGGAAGTGCCGTACGAAAGGAGGCGCAGGATCTGCAATATCGGGAAAGGATAAGGCTGGCAGAGTATGTCATTATCAACTAGAGTTATTCAAATTGACCTCATCTCCTTAAAGCCTGTTTCATTCAGAAAATATCTAGAATCATTGTTTTTTAATGGTCTCAAATGGAAAAAAGACCGTTGATGCGCGTAAAATTCTTGACTGTGCAACTGATGAGCATAGAATTATCCCTATTGGCACTTTCTGTGTGATCAGTTCCACGCCCCGGTAGGATCCGTTTGTCCTTCTCTGTGTTCTGAAGATTTTTGTCTTTTGGAAAATAACATCATTCGAGCCTTCCAGAGCAACCTGTCGCATACATAGAAGAAATTGCGAATTTCAATTTCACAGCGTGAACGTGTTTAAATTAGTAATACGAGTATATCATAAGTGGTTTTGGTAGATTTTTTCGTCCTTGATGGTTAATATACAAGTTGAATATTTGGTCTTGTCGATCTTGAAGGACGGTGGGTAACTAAATAAATTCCCAAAATTTCATGATGAAACCTAGTGGACGAAACGTTGCAATAAAATTTCCATCATGAAATTTTGGGAATTTATTTAGTTCCCCACCGTCCTTCAAGATCGACAAGACCAAATATTCAACTTGTATATAATACGAGTATAGTTACAAGAAATTCTTAGAAAATTAATGAAAATGACTCGGCTATCATTATTATGAAATTGTGATTTAAGTAACTGTACAAGATGATTCTAGTAGATTCTAGGAACTTTGGAATGTGTATAGAAATAATTCATTTGTATTCTAGGTTGGACCATTTGAATTACTCTAGTGATTCTAATCTATCACAATTCTAGTACCGTTTTGAGATTTTTCGTAATCCTGGAATAAAATCATGTTTATGTAAGCTGTATGAATAACTCAGTAACGGAACAAACAATCTGTAGAATTTGGAAAATTCTGGTATTCTTGGATAAATCAATCATAGTCAGTAGGCCTAATAGTCAGTCATAATTTTTGAAAACACAAGAGGCGCTCTTTCTTCTCTTTCTTCCCCACAATATGCTGAATTGACTGCCTCCCATATCAATCTACCACGAATCACGAGAACCCTCACAAGAGTTATCCTGAATCATTCACAATATTTGAACGTGTCTGATTCAGTCGCATATTATTGACATTTTTTCGTAATCTTGAAAAAGGCAAATCAAAACGAGTCATGGAAAAAAGCAGTAGTACCCTTATGAAGTATCGGATTATCAAGTGTACTATCACAGCCGATTGGATTTTTAGAAAGCCCCTGAAGGGATCCATTCACTCAAGATCACAAAATTGGTTTGCGATGTGCAACGCGCGATGATCCCTTGTTACTGGCTCGACATACACGTGTCGTCACGCGAGCAAAAAATTCGCGTCGCGAAAAGTGCCTACAGAGCAATTAGAGTATCGCACGTTTTGTACAGACAGGTGTCCTCTTGCAACGTATAGCCATATAAGGTAAGTGTACCCAACTTGCCTCTGTACCCAACTTGCCCCCATATGCCGATCTCAGGAATAGGCGCTCGTTGACCTTCCCGAAATTTTTTTTTACGTTCGTTATGTTGAAATATGAGAAAATACGTAGTTTTCAACGACCCCGGATCATTTCTGCGTTCTCCAGAAAATATAAAGTGAGTTTTCCATTTTTCGTGTTTGCACGGCTAAGAAATCACCGAGGAAATCACGTTCACTAAAACCGGTGCCAATTTATTTTTATTCGACCAATCTTGACGTACCTTAGCGCATTCGATTCCTTCTCTCAATACCTTCAAAATCCGCTCTTCAGGGTTGCAGAACTCTGATTTGGAGCGATTTTATGTACAAAACACGAAGATGGTTTGAGAATCAAGAAGGCCGACATCGGAGTGTACCCAACATGCCCCCATATGGTTATCTCAGAAAGGCGTGCAGTATGGCTTTTTTTCCCACTCTGATCGTGTTTCTCACGTCAAAATGGTTCGGAAACGATGTCTTGGTCCAGCTAAAAGCTACAAATGCCGCTGCGCGGTGATCAGAACGGATCAAAGCGATTTTATTCACTTCATCGCCGATTTACATTGTTTTAAATGATGGGGGCAAGTTGGGTACACACTTTTGTAAACTCTCAAAAATCACCTTTTGAGAGAATTCAAACAGTTCGGCTCTACTTCATCCAAATTGAACGTATCTTAGCTCATTTTAAAGGTCTTGAGACAAGCTTCAAAATGAGTTAAAGTACGTTGGAAAATATTGAGATTAGCCAGAATTATTAAGAAAATGGCTTAATGGGGGCAAGTTGGGTACACTGACCTTATAACGTTTTGTGGTTGTGCGATCGCTCCCGCGGATGTTCTCAAGTAACTTTTTATCAAAGTGTTTGTTACTTATAGAGGTGTGATTTTGTCTAGCCACGAGTTTGATGTATTCATTGGACCACAATGAAGTCCAGCAACAAAAAGATGTACTAATTTTGATGTGAACATTCGATTCAACGAGCAGAGATTTTGTCCATTGTAATAAGGACACGATTGAAATTGGTTAATCGAAGAATTGATCAGTTTGTTATGAATTCAAGGTGTTTGTCGTTTACTGAGCTTTAAATATCAGTTTTACTCACTATATTAGTTGCATATATTTTAATTGAGTCTGCGTACTTTCGAGCTTTGCTCAGATGCATAAAAGGATTATTGGTGGGAAGCTGATTAGAGATGGCGGATAATCAAAGTTAGAAAGGTTACAAAGTTTGGAACTCGGTACAGTCAAACATTTTTATTTCATATCAAAATTAGAATCTGCCCCCAGGAGCCTTATTCTGAAAGGTTCTTCCCACGGGGAGGGGGGGGGGGTGGAAGAAAATCCAGCGATTCCCATCTCTACCTTGTTTACAATTATCAGTGAACAAACTAGTTTGTTACTTTCATTGCTAGGTATTACCTGACTGTTAGGTTGATGAGCGGAAACGGTGATTGTTGCTCTTTTCTTCTCACGCCCGAAATAGAAACTCGTTAGAATAAGGCCCGCTAGAGCACAAAGTTATCGATCTCAGTTCATCAGAGAAGTAATGAGTCGTAAAAAAGTTTGTTCGAATATTTCGGTTTCATTGTCAATTCCCTGTGTAATTTTGGTTGAGGGAAACTCTTTGCTCGTAGATCAGATAAGAGTGGGTAGTTTGCGATCGATGGGTGTAACATTGGCTTTCATCGCATTCCGAGTAACTTTTTCCAGGCTTAACAAAAGACGAGCGCTGCCATTACCACCAGGGTGCGAAAAGGTTTTGCAGACACGTTTCGTATACTATTTTCTGACAAGCTGTGGTTGAATGTGGAAAATCCATGGGAAAAGGATAAGCACTTTGGAGATCCGTGTTTTGAAAATCCGCCATCACAGCATGGATACAATTTTGATTCGTACAATATATGCGCTTGATCGGTTCGTTTAGTTTTTCATGATAGCAATCATGTTATAGGTCCAACTGCCAGTAGTGAGACATGGCTAGTTGGGCCCATTTGATAGAAGGACACACCCATTTGTTATGGATTTCTCAGCCGTAAAAAGTTGATTCGTCATCGATGTAAGAATTCGCACCTTTTTTTGGCACAATATATTTCAAATTGATGACTTGCAAGACTATCAGATGATTCATATTTTGAACGAAAAAAATATTGAAAGTATGAGCTTATAAACACCTTTTGGAGGCTCTTTCACTCGAGGACCCATTCTCAGAAATGAAACCAATAGTGAAACAAGAATCCTTCATCGACTGGAACAGGTCTTAGATTTTCACTGTTTTGAAAAACCGACCGGGTCACGTGTCGTTAATCACTTTTAGATCAACGCAAATGAATAACTCAAAATCTATGGAGTGTTTTCGGAATGACTCGGAAGCGCTGTTTCTGTGTAGGAGAATTTTCACGTTCCAATGGCGGGTACCGAGCTCGGAATTTCTTGTTCCACTATAGGAGATAACTAATCCTTGGGTACACATTCAACTATCTTTACTCCATACAAGCAGTCGAGGTCAACTTTTTTCTAAAATGTACAGAATGAATTCCTTAATATTAGTCTGCATGGTCATTTATCGTCCGGAATCACTAGATTCTCCCTTATATTGACTGACCTTACCTGATAAAGCACTCGATTCTCTCCGAGATGGGCTAACCTTATCTGGAAAAGCTCTAAATTGTCCCTAAATCGACTAAGTTGACCTGAAAAATCTCTAGATTTCCCTCCTATATTGACTAACATCATCTGAAAAAGTTCTATACTGTCCCTTGAAGATAGACTGATTTTACCTGGAAAAATACTTTTTCTTCTCTATTGACTAACCCTACCTGAAAAAGCACTAGATTTTCCCATAGATCAATTAGCCCTGTCTGAAAAACAACTAGAAATTTGTTTTGTCACTAATTTTACTTGGAAATAGTACATTATTGCCCTGGGCGCGTTCGCCCAGTTCGGGCGCTAGGACAGTTTATTTCCCGAGCGAAGCGAGGGAAATAAGTCCTCCGCGCCCGTAATGGGCCTGCGAGCACAGGGCAATAATGGTTTTTCATCGTGAGAATCCTAAAACCGCATTTGAATGCGGCATTTTTAGGTTAGAATGATGAAAAAACTATATTTTCTTCACTATCGGCTAATCTTATTCTAGAAGATTAATAGATTTTTTACCCGATGTTTCGAGTCTTCTGTCTAGTGTTCAGCAGTGCGCCAGACTCCTTCCCTTACATTTTAATTCACCAAATCCCCTGGAACACCTGCGTATCGTACATAGATTTAGTCCGTGGACTATACTATGTATGTCAAACAGGCGCAGAGAACTGGCTTTCTCACTTGGACCAGTCGTGATTCTGTTCGGTCTGAGTCAGTTCTGTTTTTGTCAATAAATCGCGAGATTAGGAAGGATAGGGAGTTGGTGGGGTTGAGGTAATTATTCATCAATTTTCTTATTCATCTCTGGGAAATGGAATTACTTTACTAATCAGTCAGAATTTTTTACATGCATTCTATGATCCTACATGCATCACATTCTACATGCACTTCCATTCAGCTTTTTGCGTATTCATTATTCACTCATATTCTCACTTATATCTCGTTCTTTGTGACTACTTGCTAACTACACTTAGCACTAATAAAGTATTAATTTTACAGAATTCCTAGTGAATACTCAAACCTAGCCCTAACCAAGTCTTGTCCAGGTTCATATTATATTGTTGCGCCTTTGTTTCGTCGTCTTCTTGTATCCATTTCTGGTTCCTTCTGCGCTGGTCGTTTTTAATTTTTATTTCACATCACTTTCATAGTTTTTATTTTTTCAGTTTCACTCCTCACTTTTCACTTCATTGTGCTTATTCACTTCACCCTTCCACTTTGAATTCATCCGTGTCTGGTTCCAAGGGTTGTTTTTCAGTCTAATGCTCTTAATCACTGGTTTCCTCTGCTCTGGTCGACCGCTCAGTGGAGACTGAGCGGAATCTGTCGACTTTAGTTTTTGCTGCAGTCACTTTCAAATGTATATTTTCGATGTTATACTTCAACGTTTTACCTTAGCTTTTGTTTATTTTCACTTTACATCACTTTCATAATTTTTATCCTTTCAAATCATTTTCAACTTTTCACTTTATCGGTTTTATTCACTAAAACTTTCATTCGTATATACGATTCACTTTTTACATTGGATAACTGCTTCTCCAAACTTCTCTTCTAGTCAGCTGATTCCTCGGCGTCCGGCCGCAAGGATTGTTCTCGGTCTAGTTTTCTTCTTCACTGGTTTTCTCTACTCTAGTCGAGCGCTCTGTGGAGACTGCGCGGAATTTGCTGCTTTCAATTGTTTCATCATTCATTCGCATTGTATCGTCATATAATAAACAGCCGTCATTGTCTCCCTCGCTACCGCTCGTTCGGCTAGTAAATGTTCCCGATAAGTCACGGGCCTCTGAAATGCTTTTGTAATGCAATACTATTGCTAAAAGAATGATTGCTGATCAATTTAAGGTGCCAGGAAGAAATCTCTCACGGAGTTTGCAAAAACGACATTATCTTGGATTATACCTGCTAAAAGATTAATAATTTTGGAGAATTTAGAGTAACAGTCCTAGATTTTCGGAATGGCTGAGTTAGATATATCAATATTCTTTGAAGATTTAGTCCTAACTACACCAAACTGAACTGAAAGAATGTAATGAGGCCGGATTATACCAAGCGAGATCAGACTAGACCCAGTTTTATGATCTTATTCTCCTTCAAAGTGCGGGCGCCGGTAAAAGAACCGGCGACCTCTTGATCAAAACTCTTGATGACACGCCGTTGACTGAGCTATAGTCCGGCCGCACCAAGCGGTGGCTCTTATACGTGATACACTTGAAGTGCGGGCGCCTTTGTATCTTGCACCCGTAACACACCTCCTGGGCAGAGTCGAAAATGTCCTCATTGCCGGAACTCCATGAAGTTGATTCCTAATTGTCGTCAATGTAGATCCCGAGTCCATCTCTTCGGTAAGCAGGTCTACGCGTGGACAGCGCGACCTAATTGGGACTAAACATGCGATAAGCGCGCTTCCGTCCGTGTTATTCTTATGGAAGATATCCTTAGCGCCACCATATTGGCGCTGCAGTCCCGTTTAAATCAACACAGAGGTTCACTCCCAATTATCGTCGTTCATTATCCTCCAAGTATGCAGTCCACTTGTGGGCGTGGGTTCGATTCCCACTCCTGACAACAGTTGTTATGATTTTATTTCCCTTCATGCAATGAATGAAAAGGGCGGCCGCCGGGGAACGAACCGGTGACCTCTTGATCAAGAAACTGACATGCTGTTGACTGAGCTAGTCCGGCCACACTGAGCGGTGGCTGTGATACGTGATACACTTGAAACGTGGGCGACTGTGTAGCTTGAGGTCGTAAAGTGTTGCTTAGTGCAACAAGACCGAACTAGACCGAACTAAACCTAATCACACCGAATTAGACCGTATTATTACAGTACCTCCTACCCCTAGACCACCCCACCCCATCCCTATCCCTGTCACTATCCTTATCCCTGTTGCTATCTCTGTTCCTTTCTCTATTGCTATCCTCATCTCCATGCTCCTGTGCCTATTTCTGTTCTTATGCCTAATTCTATCCCTAACCCTGTCCCTGTCCAAGCCCCTGCCCCTAATTACATCGAACCAGACCGAGCTAAATCGAACTCGACGGCTAGTACGGTACTGCCCATATCCAGATCACCCCCCCCCCCAACCCAATACTATCCGTGTCCCTGTCCCTATCACTGTTCCCATCCTCGTCCCTATACTTATCCCTGTCGAGATACCTAACCATATACCTCTCTCTGTTCCCATCCCTTACCCCTAACCCTATTCTCATCCCTATTCCTGACCCTTTCCTAGTTCTTATTTCTGGCTCTGGGCCTGGCCCTATCCCTGTCATGTCCGTATCCCTGGATCTGTTCCTATCCCTGTCCCTATGTTCCTCCCTGTCTCTGTCCTTGCTTTTATCCCTGTTCCTATCCCTGTTCCTATCTCTGTCTCGGCAATATTCCTGTTTCGCCCGTATCCCTATCCTAATCCCTGTTGCTATCACTATCCTTTCCCTGTTACTATCCCTATCCCTGTTTCTATCCCTGGCCTCATCATTGTTCCTATCTCTATCCTCATCCGAATAACGATTCCTATTCCTATCCCTGTCCAGTCCTATGCCCTATCCTTAGACCTTTTCCTGTTGCTATCCTTATCCCTACCCTATCCTTACCCTACCCTATCCTTATCTATGTTCTTATCCCACCCCTGCCTCTACTCCCGTTCCCACCTCTACGTCTGTCCCTATTCTTATCCCTAATCCTATCCCTGTTCCGTCCTCAGCCCTATCTCTATACCTTACATGTTGCTATCCTTATCCCTTTCCCTGACCCTATCCCTGTCCTTGGCCACATTCTTGTCCCTGTCCGTATCCCTGTTTTGATCTCTATCTCTCCTCCTATCCCCATTTCTCCTCCTATCACCAGACCTCTCCGAATTCGCCTAGTCGAGTCATTGGTTCAACCACACCTAGATTATTGCACAGTCGTGTACCTCGACGCCACGGACGAACAGCGGCAACGGATACAGAGACTAAGCAATTCATGTGTGAGATATATTTTTGATCTTAGGAGAGACGAGCACATCGCCCCGTTTAGGGAGCGCTTGGGTTGGTTACGTACTGATTCGCGGAGAATGTACTTCGCAGCTCTCTTGATGCATAAGATCATGCACTTAGGAGAACCTGGCTACCTAGCTGCGATGTTTACCAGGTACCAATCCGAACGCCCCGCACGGGGTGATCTAGAAGAGCGAGTACTCAAAGTTCCCAACATGAGACTTGAATATGGAAGAAGATCTTTCCAGGTTCAGTGTGCTCATTTGTGGAACTTTCTCCCTCCGGGCTTTCGGCAGCTTGGGAAGATAGCATTATTTAAAGAGTCCTTAAGGCCATGCGGGAGCCGTGCAACACTGCCGTAGAGTTTGATTTATATATCATGTTAAAATTTCGATGAGACAAAAGTTCAGATGAGTTGTCCAGTTATTGTTATTGACTGAATAATACTGTACAACTCGCTGTTTAGTTTAAATTATTAAAGTGTAGTGGAAAAAAGGGAACAACTGGACCGCTGGTACCTCCTAACCTATTAAATGTGCGCATTTTTGTTACCATTTCACTCAAACTCTCTTGCGATTTGGGCTAAACGACGAGAACACGCATCCAAGTTAGATGATAAGAAATGTGAGTCTTCTCGTCGTTTGGCCCAAATCGCAAGAGAATTTGAGTAAAATGAGAACAAAATTCAGCTTGCACGGCTCCCGCATGGCCTTAAAAGACTTCCTGTTAACACAGTCTTCCCAGAGGATTGATGTGGAGAAAAAACACTATTTTAATCTGTAAACTGTGATAGGCAGGAGCCGTTTCAATTGATGTTTTCTACTTTAGAAGAGTTATGCGCGGCCTTCTCGCTACCGAACTGAGATTCCTGTGATATTACTATGGGCTCATCCCTGGTAGAAAATCAAAAGATATTTCTGCCAGATACTGGCCACTTGTATGCTGTGTCTGGCCATAAACTGGCCAGACACTTCTGGCCAATTTCTGGCCAGAATGAAACGCTAATATCCTTGATAAGTGTTGAGCAGATCTGGTCTGAATAAAATGTTTGGATTATGGCCAATAACTGGCCATATTGCCATAAACAAACTGTCCAGGTTTTGATTGGATGTTCAGTTTCTGGGCTGAGACTGCCAAGAAACTGAGCAGAATGAAAGCATTTAGTAGTCATGGATTGAAATTACTGTAAAATTATTATATTCATATAAATATTATGATATAAATATTACATATCATATATGTGCTACAGGTGCATGTGACAAGCAATTGAATAGTACAATGTTTTATCAAATCGGTGTCTATGGAATTGCAATAAGATTATTTTTCATAAGCTGCACACATTAAAAATACAGTAGTGGATCATGAACAGTATAAGAATAGATGTCATTAATTACAATGAGGCCTCATCATCAGTAGGACATTGTACTACTGGGATAAGCGGTAATTCTATATCTTCATCGCCTTCTGTATCTGAGTGGCGTAATGGGTCTTCTCCTTGGTGAGAATCAGAAGTACATTCGGACAGGTCTTTCAATGTGAGTGAGCGATTTTCACCAGGATTGCTGTAATCATTGAAATCGTCCGGTTTCAACGTTGTTTGCAAGTCAATTTCAACAACTTGTGGTCCAAAATTCAGAAAATCTTCATGTATTGTATCATCATTTGAACTGTTTTCATACTGAACTGAATTTTTATTCATCTTCGGTGTCCGTTTTTTTGGTCCATTTTTGTTTTCACTGTGTCCAGAAATGCTCGCTATGGCGGGGGAGGATTCTTCTTTCCATTTCTGTACATTCGTTAGAACTTCGCTGAGTTTCTTACGATAATGGTCATCAAAATTCTCCATATTGGCAAGTGCACGTCGTTCTTTGATCACTTCTGCGAGACCGTTGATAATGAAAAGAGAGTTCATTAATCTTGTAAAAATAAAGACTTGAGCATGTTAACTAAATGGAGTGGGGCTCACCTTCACAAATAGAATAAAATGTCGTGTGATACATGACATTTTTTCCTTTCACTTCTTTCGTCGCAGTGAATGTTCTTGCCATGTCTCTGGTAAGGATCATCTTAAACATTCCAACTAAACATTTGGATATTGTCATACACTTTGTAAGTTTACACTTCAATACATCTTTCTGCAAAATTATGAATGAAAAATCAGAACTTTGACCATTAATTACTCGGGCTGCATTGATAATCATCATAAAGTAAAATCAATAACGTACCAAATCAGCAACGATATCTCCCCCTTTCTTCAAAGCTGTTTCAAAATTATCAAAATTCTTTTGTGAAGTGATGGGGATTTCAAACCCTCCTTCATCTTGATCTCCTGAGCTTTGATATTTCTGAGCAAGCGCATGCATATTGCCTACAAAATCTTCAGAAACATTGTCAGACATTTTGATGAGCATAGCCTTGACAGTGGCTAATTCATCCGAATTTTCTTGGACTTTTTTAGCCAGAACTACCAGGCTATCATTCACCATACTTAGTTGTTTAACAACTGAAAATTGATGAGGTTGTTTCAATATAAGATTGTAAATAGGAAGATAGAAATGGGGAAACATTGAGAGAACCAACTCACCGTCTGATGAATATTCTTTTCGAAGTTTTTTGTGGGGATTTGATGAAAGCGAGCTATCAGTATCAGTCGCACTGGACCTTTTATGAGACTTCGGTTTCTCATCTATTCCAATGAACCATTACCAAAAATTAAAAATGACAAAATTAGTCTCTCTTTGACTGCAGCCTGGATTAATTAACTTTCCATAATTAACCATTTGAAATTATACAGTACCATGATCGGAGGATCTCATAAGTATATTCCCATTTTGGAGTTTGTTCCTTGTAAATGAACTCTGAGAAGACGTTGTTGCAAGAGGTGAGACTGTTCTATTTGATGGTCTACTCAAACCTGTAAGGGAAATGAGATTCTGAAATGACTGAAAGAAGTATACGCTGGCAAGATCATGTTCATAACTGACTTGTTTGACTTGAACTTCTTTGAGATGATGAGTTTGATTTTGATGAGCTTGATGTAATTGATACAATTGAATCTTTTGAGGCTGGAGATTGGTGTCGACCTCTCAATTCTACATGCTCATGCAAGTTAGAGGAATCTGTATTACCAGCAAGACCACATTCAGTAGCAGTTTTTTTGTTGACACTTTGAGGTACCATAACTGCATGTTTACTAGTTGGAGCAATACTCAGTCCATCAGAGAAGCCTGAAAATAAGAGATAATATACTCATACTCATAAGCGAGGACATATATTAAGACTTGGATAGGTTACGCTCATATATTATCCCACAGGAAAGTTCATTAATAGTTATGAGAAAGTATATGGCATTGTTGATTCTAACCTTCTGTGATATGTTTTGCTCCTCTTGAGATAGATGACACATTTTTCATGTATGTTGCAGCTCCTTCCATCAAATTATGCCTTCGGATACTCTCAATCTCTCTCTGCTCTACCATTTCACAATCATCATTTGATGTAGCTGTCAGAGCACTGATTGAAGTTTTCAATTTATCCAGTTTCTCCAAAGCTTCTCCAAGATCATCTAAATTCAAATAAGTTTTGGAGTTAGTGCAAATAGTTAAATATTTTCACCTTGAAATATTTCTGTGGTAAGTTATACACAAAACAGGATGAGTATGTTGTAGCAGCTACAATGGAATTGAGTAAACGACAGAAAGTGGATCAAAGAGGTATTCAAATATTCACCAGATCTTGCTCTCAGCTTCACAGTATAAAATGGCCATTGTTCGTTAGCAGGTGATACAGACTTCAAGAGCGCTTGGTAACTTTTATCATTTATAGGGTCTTGAGGGTAGCGAGTCTTGACCTTCCTATTTGTGTCAATAACTAACCATAATCCATTAACTACATCAACAAGTCTAGTATGAGGCTTCCTTCCTCGTTGAACAAATCCAACTACATAATGATTGTAAAGCTTGTCTGGTTTAGGGGAAGCTCTAAGTACACTTGCCGCAGAAGCCATTTCTTCAAAATCTGTGAGTTGGAATCAAGTGGAATATTGAGTGTAACCATGAAGACTCACATGAGCTATGCGTACTATCATATTTGAGAATTTATACAAGTAAATTGATAAAAACTTTTCAAAATTCTCATGAGTTTTTTTTGGAAGTATTTTTATCAAGTTCTCTATTGAAAATGCACATAAATAGAAAAAGAGATTCTAATGTCTCAAGGTTCACATTCTCACTGACAAACCATAGTGATGTATAACCTCCTAGACAACATTTTTTCATGAAGGTGAAATTATGCAATAGATTGATTTTTCAAAAATGAATTTTCTACAAATGCTCTCATTTTGGAAATCTACATGGATGATAGCTTGATTCAAATACCTGGCAACTGTTTGTGTGATACTTTGGCAGACAGCAAATCTCAAGAAATGTAAATCCGCTAGCACGCGCCATGTGGGAGTAATCTGAGTGAGCGTTTTGGAGCAAACAAATTTCCTTTGTCTCGTTTTATTACTTTTCAGCAGTTCCTCAGCATTTTTTCGCGAGCCAAAACCCTTTGCCAATTGCCAATCTAGAGCACATGCGCTGACATAGCAGAAGAAGGTCCAGTGCGGCGTGCATATAGTCGCCAATGTCAAGGTTGGGTTTTATCCTAACTCAGGAGATACCTACTTTACCTTTGTAAATATTCATGATTACAGCAGACAGCTATAACCATGCAGCTTGTTTACAATATTTAATACATATCTTACATTAGAAGCGAATATGATGTTTTAGTGAATAAGAGGCATCAAAAAAATTCTTTCTTGCTCACTGTCTGAGGAGTTTAGATTGAATTTGACCATTTTGCTAGCCACCTTATAAATGCCAACATACATCTCTAATTCATCTCTGATCTCTTCTACTTGATGCATATTGAGTAATGAGGAATCATGATGATGAGTGAAGATTGATTTTTTTATACGATAATAAGATACCTTGATGTGTAATGTACCATCGATCAGACTAAACTTGTGGATCTTAACTGGTCTTCTATTATCCAATAGTGCAGTGTTGTTAGGATGTTTTGCAGAGAGAAAATAATTCTTGAAATTGACTTCCAAGATTTTACCGGTGACAGTTTGCTTAATAATTTTGAGTTCTGAAAGGAGCGGAGGGATCATCAACATACTTCTTTGGACATGAATGCGCCTACAGTATTGAGCAACTGTTCTGTGAGGAGAGAGTAGTATATTTTTTATCTTCCCCAGCTCATTCTCATATGGAAAGGCACTCATCTCATCCAAGCTACATTCCATATTGTCCACATCATCTGCAATGTGACTAAGAGAATGGACATTTATTGTGACAAATGTTGAGCCGTACAATAATTTTGCTTCTTCAATGAATTGATGAGAAAAATGTCTGGCTAGATTTGTGTAATGTGCTGCCTGAGGGCTTGAAAGCATTCTTATTAATAAGTGAAGCAATAGAAAGTTCTCATAATAATCATCATTCAAAATTTTCTTAAACACTATCGGTCCACAGTAGAGTAAGAGAAATCTGTTGTCCACTGCATGGTAATCTTCAAAAAAATCAGTTAATGGCATTTTCCTTTTGAACTCATGTGGAATATCTTTTTTTATCATCTTTGTACGCCTATTCAACTCAGTTTTCTGCTGGGCGCTCAACCTAATTACTGGAGAGTTTTGTGCACCTTTCATCAAGAATGACAATAGTCTAGGTGTCACTCCAAGATGAATGGCATGCATAGGTTCAAGAATAAACATATAGACAAAATCTATGGGTGGATCTAGAGCAAGGAGTGGAGAATGCCCATTATGATGATTTACATCCTCAAAATTCCTAAAACCTTCAGCGGTTCTTTTTTCACAGTTGAGGTGTAAGAATACTGTAACATTGCCAACTTTTTCCCCCTTAACCTTGCATCTGCCACAACCGTCGAATGATGTATGCCCTCTAACAGCTTTTATAGCATCGGTAGCTGGTTTATCACAAGTAAAACATCTTATTTGAATCACAAATAGGGTTTGTTGAATTTCTAGACCATACTCCATGAGGTGATTCATTTCTAAGATGAAATCTACAAAATATTCCCCAAAATTTTTAGGCTTACCATTACCATAAAAAATACACACAGGGAATGGCTTATAGATATCTGGGCTTGAATAGATTTTACACAAGATTGGCCACATGGTCATTTGACTATTTTTATGAATCTTGACTCCATCAATATTAAAGTCCAATTTGATCACTCGAGTGGGATGAGCATCCACATTTAGACATGCTTTTAGCCCTTCAGCAACACCCATGTAAACATATTCCCCTGCTTCATTCCTACTATCAGTCATAATCCTAATGTTATACTTAGCTTTAGTTGTGCCGAGGAAAGTTCTTGAGTTTTTAGGCAATTGAGGTAATAGCCTTTGCCTCAAAATTTTCAGAAGTGTATCCAGATGTATGTTAGGTATTCTTGCAGAGACAGACCACTGTTTCAGTTCATGAATCTCATAATCTTCTGGTAGTTGATCATTTGTCGTTGAATCTGAACTTGTACCTGACATACTTCTATCGTCTCCATCATTTTCATCATAAGAAACTGAATTATCAGTTCCTCCATTAGAAAATACCCTACTGTTTTGAATACTATCAACACTAGAAGCACCACTATTACTCCTCAAAGACAAATTATGCACATTGGAACTATCAGATGTCTCATCGGAACCATTCTGAACAAAGTAATTGTTATCGGAAGGATCATTGAGCCTCTCATGATCAGAATGACTAGTATTATCTAATAAGTCTCTATCCATTCCAATGGCATTCTGATCCTGTGAAGTGATAGAACTCTCATCATCTGCATCTGTTCCGGAGTCACATTCTGATGAATATTGTAGTCTCTTCTCTGGGGATGAGGATGATTCTCCACTCGTAGAACTCAACCTTGGTCTTTTTGAACGTATTTTATTCAGTAGCCGGTGCCTTCGTACCCGGGCTGTACTGAGTTTCCTGCCACCTGCTGAGCTCATGATCACGTCACTTTCCACAAAAAAAAATTACAAAATAATATACGAAAATAAAAAAATCAGTATCCTGAGGTAAACCACTTCACGAATCTTGCGCCTAAAAATATTCCATTTACCAGACATTATACACGCTAGACCGTCAAGGTTATATGGTGAACGGAGTAAATCATGACTAGTGAGTTTTTACCATTTTCGGAATACAAATCTGGCCATAATATGTAACATATGATGGCCAGTTAATGGCCATTGCATGCCAATACTCGGCAATTTTTGAGGTCTTTTACGATGGCCAGTTTCTGGCCAAAAACCATTCAGAAAACCACTCATACAGTGGTTGAACACTTTGGCCCCCAAATTTATGGCCAGTTCATGGCCATTTTCTGGCCAGTTTTACTGAACATTTTTTGATGCTGTATTTCTGGCCAGAAACTTTTTTCACGGCAGAAAAATATGTTCAGTTTTCTACCAGGGATGTCTTTTTCATATGTCTTCCCAAACGTGAGAATGTTTCTTTTTCCTCAATCTTTCTTGTCAAGACTGATATATGTATATGGAAAAGTGACTTCTTCTTCTCTTCTTTTTTTATGACTCTCATGCATCTTACGATGCCTCAAGATGACTAGTCACTTTTTGTGATAATTCCAATAGCCTTAAGGTGGTACTAGTAGAACTCGAATGAGCTATCAGAAAATGACGAAAATCGGCACAGTGGTACATTAATGCCTCAAACAGACACAGCTGAAATTCCGAAATTTTTAGAAGCCGCGGAGAAAAGTTATGGTCAATTTCGTGAAAGCCGATTAACACGGCGTCTTATGGAAAATTATCGATACATTGATTTCTAACTATCAGATTTTCACAGAAAAAAGCACAGAGGTGTAAGAGTACACGAAAAGTGCATAGAAACAGACAGATCAACGATTAGGAGCCTACAAAGAAAGATCTGAGCCAATACGTCACTACTCTTGACAGTCTCGGGGTTAGGTTGTCGTCTGCGGTGTGCGTTACTACACCTATATAGGCGGGCGGAATCGAGTCAAGCGAAGATCTAATCCGCGCTTGGACTCATCAGTACCGCTAGTACTACCTTAACCAAAATGACGAATTTTTATAAATTTAATGTATTTATTATGTATGAGTGGCATATGTTTCATATGCTACTGTATTTTTGTATTTTTGCCCTTGGGCGAATAAAGGTTATCATTCATTCATTCATTCATCTTTATCCTGACCCTGACCCTATTTTGATCCCTATTCCACCCCTGCCTCTACCCCTTCCCCTGTCTTTATCCCTATCGCTATCCATTCATTTATCCATTTATCCCTCTACCGCCGCCACAACCACCACTAGCGACACCAGCCAATGATGAGTGTGTCTCGTGACATGATGGCGCGATATTTAAATACGAGACACTCATAGCTTGTAAAACGTTTCTGGTTTGAGAAAGTAATCAAACTTGCTTCAACGGCACAATCCTGGGCTAAAATGATGAGTGGCTCATTCAATGATCAACAATAATGAGGATTATTGTTTGAAAATTGGGGCGTCTCAAGAATAAACAATAAAACGTGCATCCTTTAACGCCTTTTTCGGTTTTTTCATTATAAGTCCTGAAATATGGGTTTTTCGGGAAAACTTGTGGGGGCATTAATTGTAGGTCTTCTATAGATCTACAAAAGTTACTCCACACATTTTTCTGAAAAGTTGATATTTCCCGACTCGTATCCAAAAAGCCGTAAAAAGGCAAAAAAATGCATGTATTTGCTACTTCCATATATCGCACTGCAATTTTTGAACAATTATTGTCATTAATATCGATCATTGAATGTGCCACCTATCATTTGCGCCCAGAATCGTGCTGGTGTGCCGAATTTAGCCACTTAGTGATCGACGAGAGTTGCGCACCGGTCTATATCTGCGGCACAAACGGAACGGGATAGGCGCACCCACAATAAAAACTACTTGACCCTTGATCAAATCATCACATTCAGACACCAACACTTCAATCTATAAAGTATTTATGACTCGCTCATTCCTTAAGGCTAGTCCGGAGTCCCCGCAAAACCGCAACCAGACACGCACCGGTGTACTTTGAGGTTGCAGCTGCATTCAATGATTCTGAGAGCGGTATTATTAATTATACGCTTTTATTGGTACTAAATGTGTTATTCAGATACTAGGCCACCTGTGAAGTCTTTTAACACGATACCATGCAAAATTTCATGGCATTTCATTCATTAGGAATCGAGAAAATCTTGAAGGCAATTTTTCGATGGGACAGAGTGCGTCCGCGACTATTCCGATTTATTCCTCAATAACAAAACAGTTTTGGCCAAAATCAGATACTAGGATATCTGGAGATTAGAATTTCCTGTCGAATGAGCCCTCCCACGCCCGAAAATTTTGAATTTAGCTCGCAAAAACCTTGAACTAGTGTGAGCATCGAGCACTATATAACTTGCTCAGCGAGCCAAAGAACTACGATTTTCTGGAGATATTGAATGAATCCCCGGGTGTGGAACAACTCATTCGATGGGAAATATCATGGTGTTTCAGTTGCCATATCTCCTCATCGTACATAGTATTTACAATCCGTTATTAAAGTGACCAAAGTATTGTTATCAATTGTGAGTTTCAATCTACGAACCCAAATTACACCATTAAGTCTACAGAATTAATAGGTCGGAAATGTGAAGTTGAAATACTATGAGGCAAAGAAGTGGTTCGTAATATCCCATATCCCCATCGCACATGCAGTGCGATCAGAGCGCCATCTATCGGGCAAAATATCCGGATTCTCTACGGACTAGCCTCAACAAGAGCTTTGACGTTATTTGTGTAAACTCCACCGTATCAGTACTGTAAACTCCGTGGCTCACCAATGTACAGGAATTCATTTTACGTTGCCGTGCGTTCAGATTCAGTTGGCCAAAACATCATACGTTTATCCATAGCGAAAATGAAAGATATCCTACCCACCAGGCCAGTTTTAAGTACCATTTTTTCCTTCAGAATACAGATGTCCAAAACGACGCGCTTATGGAGAATGACCCATATCTATAAAGCGTATTACTTCACCTCTGCGGAAAATTCAAATTTTTATCAAAAAATGCAAAATCCTACTACCCCTCATGTTTTGTTGCACTACTGGCACCTTTACTTTTGCACCAAATGAATTTTCTTTGAGTGTCATATGGATAAATTGTACCCAACACATATGGCTTCCAAGTCAGCAAGAATTGTTCCAATATCAATCTTTGTTTCGTTAATTAAAATTCATGACTGTCATTCATGAGCGGCCCAACATAAGTCGACTCGAATTTTTTTTACAATAATTAAGCCGCGGGCAAAATCCGGTCCGTCCGGATCCCCCCGAGCAGGGCTGCCAACGTAAAATCGTAAGCAGGGTTGCCAACTTGACGGAAAAAAATATGAGTTGGTATTTTGAGAGCGACAATAGCCCTTATGTGTCGCGAGTGTCTAAGTACTTACTATCTAAGATCATCTAAGATCATCTGAGATCATCTAAGATCATCTTAAAGTTATCTTTTGATTATCTTTTTATCTTATTGTTATCTTTTGATTATCTTTTTATCTTTTGGTTATCTTATGATTATTTTTAAGTTATTTAGTCGTTTTTTGATTATTTCTACTTTGCTTTTTCGGTTGTTTTTCCTTTTTCGAGTGATTTTTTTATACATTTTCATTTCTTTGGTGTTTAATACAATTGTTTAAGGTAGGACTCTGGTGGTTTCAAAAAAATTTTTATTCCAAGAGCTATGATTTCCATACTTATCCACCACCTAAATCTATACGAAAAATGAAATTTGGTGAAATTTCAGCTCATTTGGTCCAGTTATGGCTGATGATTCCACAATTCATTATTTCTAATCGAACAAAATAATGGTTACAGGAAAATCTTTGTGCGCAAGCCATTATCGACTAGGGGCATGCCTTTTTTTTCTGATATAGTATACCCTGTTCCCAACAAAACCCACTTATTCAGGGAAGCATACCATGCTCCTCATAATTTTGTCGAGGAACTACTTTCCAACCAGAAACTGAAGCATAAAATACACTGAAAAATACCCATTCTAACCAACCAAAGTTGTGGATACATATTCAGAGTAATCAAATCCTTCTGCAGGGTAAGTGGATTATGTTCCAAATACTTGAAAGAATGTGTAAAAAAAACTTGGGCCACATTCATAAAGATTAGATGCGCACAAAGATTTTATAAGACTGGAAAAGTATAGAGTGAGAAAAGAAGGTTTTCTAAAAATATCCAGAGACACATGTATGAGATGAGCATTGAGCTTTAGTTTGAAGTTGAGATGATACTTTCCAATGAATATACACAAAATGAAATATAAAGTAACGAGAAAGAAGTAGTTAACTATGTAATGAGTTTGTATTTCACAACACAGCACTACAGTACTTTGCTGATAGTATCGCCAAACAGTAATCATGGAGAACAGTGGAACTTAGTGATGACATAAATCATTCATTCAGTTTATAGCAGCAGTAAGGGCACTTTTCTAATTATTTGATGCAAAACACATGATCAAAAGAGACCTGCTCCATAAGATTCACCTTCTAACCTGGTTATACAGGCTTCTTTCTGCTTATTTCTAGACTTCCTAGTAGCACGAGCCTTCTTGACTTTTGGATTAGAGCCTTCATCACTGCGTCTTTTTCTCTTATGGTCCTTGGACTCTGCTATTTTACAGCTATTTCTTGACATAACTTTGCCACTCACTTCAGCTAACAATTGCTCACTTTGATAATAACCCAAATTGAATTCTGCTACAGCATAGGCAGCAGCAATCTCTACCTTATCTTTAGAGGATGATGTATTCTTTGAACATTTCTTCCATACCAATGAGTGCAGAGCTTCATTGGCATTCTGAGTAGCTTTCTCTGTGCATCTTTTTAACAAATTTTTTTCTGTCAAGCGTTCATAGACTGGAGTGATACACTCAACAACTAGCTCGTTCAAGTATATACCCATTGATGAATGACTTTTGGGTTCTGATTTTGAAGCTTTCGCCTTGTTGTAAAAACACCAGCTTGATTTTCCTTTTGGACATTTGGAATGATTTGGATTTTCATCGGTAGAACTGCAGTGACTCAAGGTTGCCAATATATCTTTCTGCATCTGATGAACATTTTTTTTATTTCTCACAATAGCAGATCTATAGAAAGAGCCAAGTTTTGTTATGACATTGTTGGTTAAAGCTCCTTTTGCCTTTCCTCCCAGAGTTATGCCTTGGGACTTGGATACTGCTACAACTTGTCGCAGACCTGTAGTTAGTCTCTTAGCAACATGGTTCAAACATTCCTCTTTGCTTATCGGTACTGAGTAGGGCTGTACTTCACAGAGATGTTTATGAACCTTTGCATCTCCATCTGCAACTACTGTTGTTACTCGCATCTTACAATTTTCTGGAGAGCGAATAAACAAAATCTCTGCACATTTTGTTTCCATGGAGCAAGATGAACCAAAATGATTTTTATTACATTCCCCAGACTCTTTGTGATTTTTATACCACAGGGCAAAATCAGGAGTATCAGAACCTAATTCACTCATTGTGATAGTACACATGTGGCAATATTTACTAAGAACTTCATAGTCAATGACTAGGCCAGTATTATATTCTATTAGAAATCCAATCCCAAACAATGAAGCAAAGCCTCGCGTGTGCCAGGTGCCATCATATGAAGCAATAATATCAAGAATTTCATCTTCTGAAAGTTCTGGATGAGAATTGATGTAAAACCTTCTGACAGCTTCTCTACTTTTTTCTAAAACTTGCTGCTTGAGGGTCAAAGCCTTTTGTTTCACAGCGCTCATGTGTGAATGATATGTTGCAAGGCTCATACAATTCATGTTCAACTTACTGCAGAAATTCTGTAGAGAAGAATGTCCAGCTCCTATTGATAATACTGCATCCACACTTTTTTCGTTGACTTCAAATGCACTTGTGAGAGTATCATCTATTCGAGGGCTCGAAGTCACTTTAGTAATCATCTCATTGCACTGAGAGCAATGGAATATTATTTCTGATGCTAATATATATCTTTGGCCTACATCAAATACAACAGTATTAGGAGCTCCACAATCATTGCACTGAAGTTTCGCAGCAATTTGATGGAATACACTTGAGTGAACTAGGAAATATTCATCATCATTCTGCGCGTTTCTTGACTCTCTCCTCTCATTGTTATTGAAGAGACATAGCTTCCTCCTGGTTGCACCACTACTTTGGCTTGTTTTTGAAATGCAATTCTGATTGTTGGATGACGATTTTGTTCGAGAATTTGTTGATGTGCGTTGAGTTCTTCGTCCATCTCCAAGGGTATCTCGATTTCTGGTATTTACACGGTGTTTGTTCTTATGAATTAATTTTCGGATATTTTCCTCCCCGATCTTCCTCCTTTTAGAACATCGTTTGGTATTCTTTGGCTTGCGCCACTTAGATGATACATTGTGCATGATAATCAGATACTTATGATAATAAAGCAAACCTAAGTGATATAAAGTACCAACTACACTATATATTAGATTAGACTAGTCGGTCGTCAGGAGTCAGGACGCACCCGCCATGAATATCTTAGGGTTGGTCTGTATTTGATACCGCGTATGGGTTATGCGTCCACACTGATGTGAAATTATCAGATATGGGGTTATCGGTTATGCCCTGGGTGGGGGCCCTTTCAAATGGCGCTATTAGCCATTTTCGGAAAAATTGACGTTTCTTACCTTTGAAAATCAATCAGAGATCGCACTCTTGGAAGAGAATTGATGCCGGATGCGATGTAATAATAGTGAATATTGATTGAGGATGACGTGAAAAATGTATTCCAACAATAAAAAAAAAATCGATTTTTTGACCCAAAACCACCAGAGTCATACCTTAATACAAAAATCAATCACTCCAATTTAATATTGGAGTGATTGATTTTTTATGTACTATGTAATTTTTCAGAGATGGTATTACTCAATCGTTGTTTAATTTACATGATTTTTTTCTGAAACACTTGAGTGATTTACCATGAAAAAAGTTGGTTATTGAATATCTTTTCAACTATGCATTGGGTACTCCTTAGAAGATTTCATAATTATTTAGAAAGATTTTATTAATGAATTTGAATGAATAAATTTCTTCTGTTGCATTATGGAAATTGTTAGATTTTTTGTCATATTGATTTGAGTGTCTTATCATGTTGTGTGTGAAGTGTTGATGGGTTAGTTTTGGATTTTTCGCTCCGGTCGCTCTCAGCGGAGTTAATAACTCTTGAGCCATGGCCTAGGCGAGATAACGCAACGTTATCATCAGTGTAAAGTGGGTGTTTCAATAGTGCTATGTGTAATTAGTTGATTGCATTAAAGCCTATATATGTGATGAGTGTGGTGTTGATGAGTTTGTATTAGATTTTTCGCTTCGGTCGCTCTCAGCGGAGTTAATCACTCTTGAGCCATGGCCTAGGCGAGTCACCGCAACGTTCTCATCAGTGTGAATTGAAGTGTTTTAATTATGATTCATGTGATTTTTGGTTTGTTTTGAATCATCAATGGTGTTGTATGAGAGACTGTTAGTGTTCTTCAGTGTAAAATCCATTTTGCAACAATAGTTATTAAAAAGTTTATCATTATCTCTTATTCTATTTTGGTGAGAGTATTGAAAAAAAAGGAAAACTTTGATCTCTGATGACGATTTTAATTGATTGCAAAATCTTCTAAAAGTTATTATCAGGAGAATCTTTTCTCTATTTTGTTCAATTATTGCATGATGGATAATGCAGTCAGAGTATGTGCGTTCGTAACCCAGAATTCCACGATTCCAAGAGAATGTACAAATCTATGGATGAGTCATTTACTAACAGGGGACCTTCAAGGGTTCTGTGTAGAATGACTCAGATATGTAGGGATTCAATTGGGGGGAAATTCTTTGATGGGATCCGTCAGTCAGCTAATAAGAACACCGAGTCCTTGACATTACCTCAGCACTTTTGCGAGGCACCCTACCGCAGGCGATAGTCAAGTCTGGATTCTTCGTATGTGGATGTCAAGTCGATTGATTATTAGGAAAAGTTCTACTATGACGCAAGATTATCATTATTGAAAATTCTGTCCTATTGTCATGGTCTTGATTCTAAATTAAGTGTAATTTTGCAATCAATCAAAATGGTCGAAATTTGAATATAAATGAATTGAATTTTGTCAAACCTTAGCAGAAATCATTTTATAGTCCTTTTCAAGTGACTTCAAATTATTCGAAAGTTTATTCTAACTAAATCTATGAAATGAATGGAGACGAGAGAGGAGAGACGGGCAAAAGTCCCGTCTCTGTCGAATTTTATTGGATTATTCAATATACATACATTTCTTTACAATTTTCATGAAGTTTTTATAATTTTCCACAAATAGTATAAGAATCTTACATTATCATTCAGAACATTAAATAATCTTCAATGATTTGGAATCACCTGGACTACGTATTACCTGTTGAGAATCTCCTGTTGACTGGGATTGTCCAATGGGTTAGCGGGATACACTTTCTCTCGGCCTCGGTGGTGCTGTAGAATGAAAAATCATTAAAGCGTATTATTTTTCTACTATAAAACAATTGAAGACGTTTGTGTGTATATGTGTATATATGGGTGGGTGTGTGTGTGTGTGTGTGTGTGTGTCAATAGAATTATGAGGGAGGTGTTGTGTATAGGTATTGAATGTTGAAATTAATTGTGTATGTGCGTGTATGGGTGGGTGGGTGAGTGAGTGTGTGTGTGTTGAAAGATTTATTATAGGCCTATTAATTGATAAAATTATAGATTATATTAATAATCATTGATCATTCAAAAGATCATTCTATTACTTACCAGTGCAGCCTTTGAATATGACCCTTGACTGTTCCAGTGGCAAAGTCATTCTTCTTTAACATCTGAATGATCAGCTGCAATCGGATGTTGGACTGATCTATTGGCTGAAAATAAATAAAATGAAAGTTATATTATTGTTCATAGACCAACTGAATTTGTTTATGTGTTAGTGAATTGTGTGGTAGGTATATTTATATGTGAGTGAATCAGCGTGAATGTATGTGAGTGAGTTCGTGTTTGTGTGTGTGTGTGTGTGTGTGTGTGTGTGTGTGTGTGTGTGTAACTGTGGATTCATATGAGTGAGTGTTCCGTGAAGTGGGCACCCGGTTATTAAAAATATCCAAAAAAAAATACTCTCCAATTGTGCATTGATAGCGGATCACGAATCCGTTCGCAAAAAATTTGTGGCTATCGTAGTTTTTCCAAAAAAAAATAAAAACTTTTCGGGTGCTGGGAAAATTTTCCCAATTTTTTTAGCAAAAACTACACAACGCAGGAATCGTGGGAAATTTGTGCTGAATTGCGGCCGATCTCCTCTATCAGCACGTATTTTTGTTTTTCCGAAATAATTATTATTTTTGTACTTATGCGGAAAAATGAGGTTCACAGAAGCAGCGGTAATTCATGAGCCAAAGAATGTGGCAGTGCGCATGCGCCGGGAATATTTCCTGCCAAATCTGACTTATCGGCCGCTAAACAATCTCTGCTGTGCTGATGCTTTTTCTCGGTCTGCTTTCAAAACATTTTGACTGATTCATCTGCGACGCTGTGCGACGCCACGCGATCCAGTCGCGACGCTACGCGATCCCGCCGCGACGCCACTCGATCTCGCAGGTTTCTCAACTCAACTGCAGTTTTCGTGTGAATATTCATGTTTTTCAGGATGCTGTGGATTCTGACTTTCACCAGAGATCAAGCTAGTTTGTGATAGCTTCAACTATTTCAAAAATAGTGTTTCAAAACATTTTGATTGGTTCATCTGCGACGCTGTGCGACGCCACGCGATCCAGTCGCGACGCTACGCGAACCCACCGCGACGCCACTCGATCTCGCAGGTTTCTCAACTCAACTGCAGTTTTCGTGCAGGATGCTGTGGATTCTGACTTTCACCAGAGATCAAGCTAGTTTGTGATAGCTTCAACTGTTTCAAAAATAGTGTTTCAAAACATTTTGATTGATTCATCTGCGACGCTGTGCGACGCCACACGATCCAGTCGCGACGCTACGCGATCCCACCGCGACGCCACTCGATCTCGCAGATTTCTCAACTCAACTGCAGTTTTCGTGTGAATATTCATGTTTTTCAGGATGCTGTGGATTCTGGCTTTCACCAGAGATCAAGCTAGTTTGTGATAGCTTCAACTGTTTCAAAAATAGTGCTCTGATTCACTTTATCTGCAAAGTGATGAAAGACACCAGATACTTGATGCTCTGAGCAAAGCAGATTTATACTCAAAATCATTGGTTGAAGATTGAGGTGCACATTTTTTTCAACAAGTAGTTTTGAACTATTACAAACTGCATTCAGTTTGGACTTTGAATACAAAAATTGATTGGGAAATAAATTATCTTAAAGCTTGGCAATTCTGTACGAAAAGGTTGGACAACAACAAGCTCCATCACAGATTGATTGTCAATCATTGTTTTGATCCAAGTTCTGAAGTGAGTGCTGTTTGTGAAAGTTCTAACTCCTTGTTGCAAGAATACTGTACCTCAATCTCTGAACAGTGTCTCACTCCACCACCATTCAATTCATAACTTGGAAGAAACACTGATTGACAAACAAACTGTGATAATACTTTTCGTTATCCAACCATTCCTCACAGAACTGCCAAGCTCCATGTTTATTTCTTAACCAAATTTTGTATCTGATGAGATCTGAATTGAATGCAGTTTGTAATAGTTTGACCTACTTGTTGAGTAGAGTGTGCAACTCAGTCTTCACCTGATGATTCAGTTTGTAGCTGAATCTGCTTTGCTCACATCCCGCATTTCTTTCAGAGTATCAAGAAGCTGATGTTCTTCATCACTTTGTAGATGAACTGAGTGATCGGTCACAGATTGAAAAACACTATTCTCTCAACAAGTAGTTGAAAATATCACAGGCTGCATTCAGCTTAAACTGTGAATACAAACATTTGTTGAGAAATAAACTAGCTTGAAAACTTGGCAGTTCTGTACGAAAAGGTTGGATGACGACAAGCTCCATCACAGATTGATTGTCAATCATTGTTTTGATCCAAGTTCTGAAGTGAGCGCTGTTTGTGAAAGTTCTAACTCCTTGTTGCAAGAATAGTGTACCTCAATCGCTGAACAGTGTCTCAGTTCACCACCATCCAATTCAGAACTTGGAAGAAACACTGATTGACAAACAAACTGTGATAATACTTTTCATTATCCAACCATTCCTCACAGAACTGCCAAGCTCCATGTCTTGTCTCATTTATTCTTGGAAGACATTGTATGGTATAAACTGATCTTATGCTTTTTCATGCGATTGAAATTCCTACTGCAATTGTTTCACATCAGTGGAATCTCGAGCACTATACAAGCGCAGGGCTTGCAGCCTATTCAGTTCTATGACGTGCTGAACTTGGTCAACTCAGAGCCTCTCCAGTGTGAATAGAGGCACAATCAAAAGTCACATATTGTGCTAGTGACCATTCAAAGTACTGCCAATCATTTATGGCTAATTACATATCTCATGTTTGAATCATGCAAAGTCTAAAATGAATTGTCCATACCCCTACTGTTAAAATAATTTTCTTTTGGAATTGGTGAAGAAATACTCTACCCTTGACTTTGAGAGTGGAACGGATAGAATAGTGACATCGACTTAGATTCATTGACTTCTATCTGGTGCTATTAATGCTCTGAGGTCTTTTCATTGCAACACTGTTAGTATACATGCAAGACTTCTATTCGCTATGGTCACGAATGAGCTATAAAAAAAAAAGTAGACTGCAGCGCCGGCAATGGCAGAAAATAACCTTAAACTGTGGTGGGCTTAGCGAGTTGCACGGCCGCTGCGGGGGGAGAGCGGGGAGGCCGAGATGACATGGACATGGAAACGTTGAATATCTGTGTGAGGCCCACCACGGCGTAATGCGCGAGCTAGCCGCTAGATGTCTCGCGCAAGCAATTTGACCATAGCGAATAGGCAATCGGTGCTAGGTGAAAAGATTTTGAAGTGTTGGTCATGTGTAGACTCGGATATCAGTTTACAAAATGATAGATGAGACACTCAAATGAGAACTGTGAGTGAAATGATATAGCGTTTACTGTAGAATTGAACTAAAGAATATCAGAGCATCCAAATTTGGCATGATGATCTTATTCCCTACACTAACAATGACAAGTTCTCATTTTCAAGCTTTGACGAAACTCCAAGCAGATCTTCATCTTGGAAACTGTAGGAGTCAAAGCGCTTCTGAAAATATTGAGTCACTCAAGTTTTGCATCACTAATATTACACTTCAAACTGATTGAACAATCAAGTGGTGGGTTATTCTTTTCATTGAAATGCTATTGATGCATGATGAGATGGCAGGTTTAAGTGATGGAATTCCTGCCTCCTTGTTTGGAAGAGTATGCAATAGAGCTCCAACACCAGGAACTTGGATGACAATTTCCCAATATCGCCAAGATAAGAATTTGACTCTGAAGCTCCCAGGCCTTTGAATTGAATCTTATATGCTCAATCTACATAGAAGACCACCGCCGGTGCACCAGGTCGGGCGTGGAGCCCCGGGCGTCGCGTCGTGGTGCACAGGGACACAGCACATGTTGGCGACGTCGTCCAGGATGACACGCAGCTTCTCCCTGTAACACACGCATTCATCCAAAGAGCATCAAGAGTCCAGGGCCAGTGCCCAGGGTGCTCGTCGACCTCGGTACCGGTGTAAACACAGCGTGATGAACGACGACGACGATCAGATGCACGATCATCAGCGCAGCAGACAAGTTTTTTGAACGATGATGCGTCTGCGGCGGGGCTTCTCCTCTTCTCCCTCGACTGTCCCCTCTCCGCCGACCACCCGCCCGTATGCTTATACACGGGGACACTGCGAGCAGTTTTTTGGTACTTCAACGCGATTACTTGGATTTTTTTATAATTGCTTGTGATGGCCCAAAATTCAAGCTTCAATTTGAGCCCGCGTGCTCGTTATCCAACCTTTTTGTACAGAGCTGCCAGGCTTCAAGATAGTTTATTTCCCACCTAATGTTTGTATTCAAAGTCTAGATTGATCTTCTGGTTGAGAGAATAGAGCTTCCCAATCTTTGACCGATCAATCAGTTCATCTACGGAGTGATGAAAAACATCAGAAACTTGATTCGCTTTAAGTAATGAGATGTGAGCAGAGCACATTCAGCTTCCAACTGAATCATCAGGTTAAGATTGAGTTGCACACTTTTCTCAACAAGTAGTTGAAACTACAACAAATTGTATTCAGTTCAGACCTTGAACACAAAATTTGGTTGAGAAATAAACTAGCTTGAAAGCTTGGCAGTTCTGTACGAAAAGGTTGGATGACGACAAACCCATCACAGTTTGTTTGTCAATCAGTGTTTCTTCCAAGTTCTGAATTGGATGGTGGTGAACTGAGACACTGTTCAGCGATTGAGGTACACTATTCTTGCAACAAGGAGTTAGAACTTTCACAAACAGCGCTCACTTCAGAACTTGGATCAAAACAATGATTGACAATCAATCTGTGATGGAGCTTGTCGTCATCCAACCTTTTCGTACAGAACTGCCAAGTTTTCAAGCTAGTTTATTTCTCAACAAATGTTTGTATTCACAGTTTAAGCTGAATGCAGCCTGTGATATTTTCAACTACTTGTTGAGAGAATAGTGTTTTTCAATCTGTGACCGATCACTCAGTTCATCTACAAAGTGATGAAGAACATCAGCTTCTTGATACTCTGAAAGAAATGCGGGATGTGAGCAAAGCAGATTCAGCTACAAACTGAATCATCAGGTGAAGACTGAGTTGCAAACTCTACTCAACAAGTAGGTGAAACTATTACAAACTGCATTCAATTCAGATCTCATCAGATACAAAATTTGGTTAAGAAATAAACATGGAGCTTGGCAGTTCTGTGAGGAATGGTTGGATAACGAAAAGTATTATCACAGTTTGTTTGTCAATCAGTGTTTCTTCCAAGTTATGAATTGAATGGTGGTGGAGTGAGACACTGTTCAGAGATTGAGGTACAGTATTCTTGCAACAAGGAGTTAGAACTTTCACAAACAGCACTCACTTCAGAACTTGGATCAAAACAATGATTGACAATCAATCTGTGATGGAGCTTGTTGTTGTCCAACCTTTTCGTACAGAATTGCCAAGCTTTAAGATAATTTATTTCCCAATCAATTTTTGTATTCAAAGTCCAAACTGAATGCAGTTTGTAATAGTTCAAAACTACTTGTTGAAAAAAATGTGCACCTCAATCTTCAACCAATGATTTTGAGTATAAATCTGCTTTGCTCAGAGCATCAAGTATCTGGTGTCTTTCATCACTTTGCAGATAAAGTGAATCAGAGCACTATTTTTGAAACAGTTGAAGCTATCACAAACTAGCTTGATCTCTGGTGTAAGCCAGAATCCACAGCATCCTGAAAAACATGAATATTCACACGAAAACTGCAGTTGAGTTGAGAAATCTGCGAGATCGAGTGGCGTCGCGGTGGGATCGCGTAGCGTCGCGACTGGATCGTGTGGCGTCGCACAGCGTCGCAGATGAATCAATCAAAATGTTTTGAAACACTATTTTTGAAACAGTTGAAGCTATCACAAACTAGCTTGATCTCTGGTGAAAGTCAGAATCCACAGCATCCTGCACGAAAACTGCAGTTGAGTTGAGAAACCTGCGAGATCGAGTGGCGTCGCGGTGGGTTCGCGTAGCGTCGCGACTGGATCGCGTGGCGTCGCACAGCGTCGCAGATGAACCAATCAAAATGTTTTGAAACACTATTTTTGAAATAGTTGAAGCTATCACAAACTAGCTTGATCTCTGGTGAAAGTCAGAATCCACAGCATCCTGAAAAACATGAATATTCACACGAAAACTGCAGTTGAGTTGAGAAACCTGCGAGATCGAGTGGCGTCGCGGCGGGATCGCGTAGCGTCGCGACTGGATCGCGTGGCGTCGCACAGCGTCGCAGATGAATCAGTCAAAATGTTTTGAAAGCAGACCGAGAAAAAGCATCAGCACAGCAGAGATTGTTTAGCGGCCGATAAGTCAGATTTGGCGGGAAATATTCCCGGCGCATACGCACTGCCACATTCTTTGGCTCATGAATTACCGCTGCTTCTGTGAACCTCATTTTTCCGCATAAGTACAAAAATAATAATTATTTCGGAAAAAAAAAATACGTGCTGATAGAGGAGATCGGCCGCAATTCAGCACAAATTTCCCACGATTCCTGCGTTGTGTAGTTTTTGCTAAAAAAATTGGGAAAATTTTCCCAGCACCCGAAAAGTTTTTATTTTTTTTTGGAAAAACTACGATAGCCACAAATTTTTTGCGAACGGATTCGTGATCCGCTATCAATGCACAATTGGAGAGTATTTTTTTTTTGGATATTTTTAATAACCGGGTGCCCACTTCACGGAGAACATTTTATGCATATTGATTAATATTAATTGATCAATTAATTATTGATTGAGTGATCAATAAAGACTCACCATTGCAGCCTCCTATGATGCTCCGGGAATTTCCGAATGATGATGAGTTGAGACTGGAGTTGAGATTGCTCCATACTGTTGGATGCTACAACTTGAATGAAACATTATATAATTATTGAAGTTATATGTTTAGATGTTTGTGTATTCAATTGTTTAGATGAAATTACTCACCTGTGAAGTCCCCTGTGATAGACTTCGATTGATCCCATATCTCCTGGAGGTTGGCTTCCGAAGTGACTCCTCGATCATCAGGAGCGGCATTGACTTCACCCCACGATGGGTTAAGATAGACTGGCCCTACTCGCCGCTTCAGTTTTATATATACTTTTATCAGCTCCCTCTAACGACTTTCAAGATCGATGTCGCGTGTATCTAAATATCTATTGTATCTTCGTCTATATTATCATCTAAGATTATCTGGTAGTTATCTTTTGATTATCTTTTTATCTCAACGTCATCTTTCGGTTATCTTTTCCTCTTTTAGTTATCTTTCCGTTATCTTTGAGTTATCTCATCATTTTCTTTATTATCTTTTATCCTCATTCCGTTAGAATTTAATTTTATGGTCTTTTTTTGAGATAATTTTACGACAATTCAGAGCGGACCATTGAGAATGTCACATATGTAGACAAGTATTTGTATTGAGATGGAAGTCCTTATCAGCTGTGTGCGTCTAGAAATTGAGTCTAGAGCGGAAAAAATTTTTCTTTCAAGTTTTTTTATTACAGATCCTCATCAGTCACGTATAGTTGAAAGGTTTCTTATAATATATAGAAACTTCTTCGATGAATTCAAAAGTAAGTATCAATTCAAAAGTATGTTTCTACATTTTCCAAAAGTAGTCTTCTGGAAAATGTAGAAACAACAGTCATATCGAACATTGGAGAGTTTTTTTGTGCTTGCGTGCGTGAACCTGTATGGGAAAGTTAATTTTTTAAAGCTTCAGAAGTTTTTTATTAATCAATAGTCTTAGTAGTGAAGAATCCTATTAAAAAACCTACCTTAACAACTTTCTAAAAATTTTAAAATACCTTTAGAAATCGCAAAACTATCGAGTTTCCCAAATAAAGTGATGCCGAGCGAGCGTTAGCGAGCAAGGCAATATCGCTAGTCTCCAAATAATGAGAATGTTTTAAACATTATTAATAAAATATACAAATCGATTATTTGGTCTCGTCGATCTTGAAGGACGGTGGGGAAGTAAATAAATTCCCAAAATTTCATGATGGAAATTTTATTGCTACGTTCTCCACCGTCCTTCAAGATCGACGAGACCAAATAATCAACTTGTATAATAACCATCAAGGACGAAAAAATCTACCAAATTACTCATGATATTAAGAAAATGCTCAACTAGCTCATTCTGTGATGATGATCAAATGCGTTCGAATAGTTCACCTTTCAAAGAAGTACGTGTCAGATAAACTGCTTAAGGTAGTTGTACACTAAAATGCAAAATATACCAGAATGTCACCAAAGTCGGTGAGGATTTAGTTCAAGGGTTAATGAACATCTGTGCAAAATTTCAAAATGATTGACCGTTTTGTTCCAGAGTGGTAGTCATCAAAATTCGTCACTTTTAGCATGGCGCTCATGCGGGATCGTCGACTCCCATATGAACGCAATGTTAAAAGTGGCGGGTTCTTGATGGCTACCACTCCGAAACAAAACGGTCGATCATTCTGAAATCTTGCACAGGTGTTCATTAACACTTGAACTAAATCCTCCCCAACTTTGGTGTTTTTCTGGTATACAGTGGATTCTCCCTTAACGGATACCTCCTATTAGCGGATACCTCTCAATAACGGACAATTTTTTGCGACCAGCAGAAGTATAATCACAGAAATGAACCTTTGATTAGCGGACACTTTCGGATAGCGGACAGTTTTGATGCAACCAGAGATGTCCGTGCGACCGGAGATTTCGCTGTATTTTTAGCTTTAGTGTACAACTACCTTAAACTCAACTTCGGAATTTTCAGGGTCATCGTGGTTCAATTTAACGGAGATATATAAGTTCTTCAACATCAGCGAGTTCAAATCTCAAAATGTGATTTCAGACAATTTTTCTTTCCGAACGAAAATCGTTCAAAAAATTGGATAAACATTCAACTTGTGATTCACCTTACAATTTATCAGTGGAAATTTTGAATTATTGTACATCAAATAATAATATGTGATAAGATCACCTTTATAATTCGTATTCAAAACGCCTTCTAAAATGCTTCTTTCGAAAATTGCACCTACAAATCGGCCCGTAGCATTCACCCTCCCGATATCCATCTAGATTACATAGAGATTTGCACCTTCTTTCATCAACCACATACTTTCCATTGTGAATGCATATTCCATGGATAATTACTGAAAATATAAGTAATTCCAAAACTCATCATGATGTACAACATGATGCCTGGATTTCTTAAAGGTACATACTTCAAATTCTACTTACGATCGTGTGGAGGTGTGAAAGAGCTCATAGCATCCGACGATTCTGAAATAAAACAGCGCAATTATGTATATTCCAATAATCTTGGTAATACTGAGTTACCTATGTACATAGTATTAATCAAGTAATCCGCTCAATTATCCATCGTTACAATAACAAAGCTTGTTTCGAAATAAGTTTTTCATTACTCTAACCTAAAAATGCCGCGTTTAAATAGGATTTTATGGTTCTCGTAATGAAAAAATATATTCGCACCTCGCTTGCAAGCCCATTTTGGGCACTGGAGGACATGTCTGTCGAGCGAAGTCCTAGTGCCCAAAAGGGCTACCGCGCTCAGTACGGAAATATACTATTTGATACTTGATTTTTTATACAATGTAGAAAGAAACTCTTAAAATTATTAGACAAATCGTTTGAAATTTTACTTCTTAAGGTCAGGAGCTTTGTTGTGATCCGGTACGATTTTAATCTGACTTGAAAAATTTCTTCCCACAGTGTAAAAACATTTTTTCTGCAAAAAATATGCAAATGTTTGAAAATTATTATCTGATCAATGCGTTTTTTCTTAGTCCAAAACTATTGTCTTTAAATATTATTATGTTATATCGCATTCCAATCATCAACGAACCACTCTTATTATTAGCAAACGACTAGTCATATCTGTGATGGTAAATCCTTGACCAAAAATGCTATTACTAGATTTGTATATGTACGAGTATTGTATGATGGATTGATTTTTTTTGCCCAAGGGCGAATAAAAAGGATATTCTATTCTATTCTATTCTATGAGAACAGCTTGCTCTGAGCAATCGAATCGAAAAGTTTGATCGATGTATCTCAGGATTTTTTCAGTAATCAGAATAAATGAGGTATTCCCAAGTATTTGCAAAGAATCTAAAACATGGATATTCTAAAAAAATATAAGAGTCTTTTCACCCTTGCACGGAGGCACCGTAGCTTCAGTTACCACTCCGAATATTCCGAAAGCCCACAGGAATGTGAAGGCGTACAATTCCATCAGAGATTGGTGTGAAACTTTTTGAATGCACTACAGCGAACACGATGAAACACATCATCTACTAAATAATTACAAATTGAATGATTGAGCTGAGCGGTCTTAATTTATGATATGTATATGACGTAGATATTTGAACGCGCGCCTCCATTCCATCTGAACTAATAATATGGTCTTCTCATTTTATTTTCTGAGTTTGTACCATAAGGATAATTCAATGTAATCAAATTCTTTCAGTTTCAAGGCAATGGTGTCAGAAGTCAATGAATTTTTAGTTGCGTGTGATTCACGAGGTATACTGTGGGGAAGTGAAGTGTCGAAAGACTCGATATGCTTAATACCACATAGACATCTAATTATCAGTTAAATTTTTCCGTTTCTCGATGATGGCAATAACTTTTCCCGGCTATTTTTGAAGAAAATTGGTTATATCTATCGGTAGGATCGAATTTAGATTTCATCAGCTGAATCATTTGGATTATCTTTGCTGCGAATGTAAATCAGAAATGCATTTAGTATAGTGATAAAAATTAGATAATCGACACTTGTACTCAGCTAACCTGCAAGAATTCTCTTACAGTATTCTATAGATCACGTCTTCGCATGACATGCACTTTCCATCAAATTCAGCAACCACCCCGGTTGAAAAGTCAACCGGTCGGGTATCTTTTCAACCACGGCTCGATTGTCAAGTCCGATCAGGTAGCTTCAAATTCAACCACTGGTTGCGTGCTTAATTTAACCACTGGTTAAACATTTTCATACTGCAAATATAGGGAAAATTCCAAGACCCATAAGATTGATAGGTGGTGGATTTCGTGGGACATTATTGTATCAAAACAATAAATTTCAATACAGTTATTCGTGAGAAAATAGAAATGGACAATAGTAGCGTCCTCGCGAGTCGTTTCGGTCAAAAATCCTGGTTAAGCAACGTTTAAGCGGTGATCCTATCGTTTGTGAACACCCGTATGGGTCTGCCAACCCTCTTGCACAAACGGGTGGTCACCAATTTGTTCGCAACTACCGCTGAAACGTTGTTTAACCTAGATTTACGGTCAAAACGGCTCTAATCACCCCGACCGTTGCTTATAATTCTTATTTGTTTGCGAAAAACGTTAACAAGACTTCTGCTTCTTTGTTTACCCGTAAATGACGCCCCGAAAGAGTCGCCTATCAATCTCATGCGTCTTATATACTCATACTCACTGATAAAACAGTGGGCATGTAGCTCGGACAGTAAGACAGTTTATTCCCCAAACGAAACGAGGGAAATGAGTCCTTTGCGCCCGTAATGAGCCTGCGAGTACAAGGCAATTATGATTTTTCATCATGGGAAACGTAAAACCGCGTTTGCAAGCGGCATTCTCAGTTTAGAATGATGAAAAACCTGATTCGTAAAGGCTTACCTGAGGAGGTGGAAATGTAAACTTACAATACAAACATTTGAGCGACATCTCAAAATAAGTTCTTTAGATATTCTGGAAATATGTATGATATATGCTGTAGGAGAAGACATTTAGTTCTCACACAAAAGTGAACGATCTTGATAATGTTTTATATATTGTATATATTATCGATTATAGTATTAAAGGTCATTCACACCGAGCAATGGTGACGTAATAGCCATGATGTAATTGATTTTGCCGAGAGGTAATCAAAAAGAATATCCACCGATCACGCCTCCACATTACCATTTCTTAGGCAAGTGTATCATAATCAGGAATAAATTCTTCGATCATGAAAGTAGTGACCTCAGAGAATCGATCTTGACTATTACATTTTCTGAATTGACAGCCCGCAGCGCCTATCACATTGAATAGACAGGCGATTCTCAGCGATTTACTATGCAACGCCGCGTGGTTAAGATCGCAATTTGTTCGAGAGAAGTTTCTGTCCCTTTTTTTTTTGCCACGGTCTCACTATCTTTCCCTCTTTGCGGCGCCATGCTTCTGTAGGATAAAAACATTAAATTCGAGGCGCATCTACTCTGGAACTGAAACAATCATCCGATCGGCGTTTCAGTCGGTGATTGAACTTACCACCTCGAGCATTATAGATAATATCTTCTTCAACTTTCAGTCTATGAGTGGTGCATCATTTTGTGTAATGATATTGTAACTACTTGGAGTCGAGATTTTCAATAGTATCGTAATAACACCATCTTATTCAAAGATCTCCGTTTCCGAGAATCAGCTGCCAATGAATCTCAATTGGTATGTGATTTCATGAGAATCTATTGAATTTGATGGGATATTTGTGATGTGTGACTATGTTATATAATATCTGAATCTGAGGGATGGTGTAAGGAACGGATTTATTCAGATAGAACTCACATATGTACGGCAAACGTATATGCACTGATCGTGCATATGATATCATTCTTATCGACGAAGAGACACCGGTTCGGTGATACCCACGGCGATTTACTTACAGTTTGCGGTCCATCCGTATCGTGAACCGGAGTGAATGTGTACACTTTTGCCGAAAAAGATTTTCGGCGTCATATTTTGGCTTAGCCCCTACAGAAACCAACCGGGGGTCATTTTGAATTCTGCAATCTCTATTTTTCCAATAATTAAGTTTCATCCATGGAAGCGAACTCTATAGTCTCTCTTTTGCTCTTGACGGGAGTTTAAAAATCGGAACAAAAATTGCACCGAATTAACCGAATAACTTAAAATCGTGCTTGACTTTCTGATTTTTTTCTGTTAGTCGGTACTTATCCGATCAGGCTTGAGTGCGATGGTTATGTTTTGGGCCGACCATTTTCTAGAGTCATCGTCGATTTCGGCCTGGACCGGGGTGAATGTGTCCACCTGCTGCAGGTCGACTAAATTTGATCTATCCAGGAAATTCTGGTAAGTTTTGATCTCAATGGATGTGTCTACCTGCTGGAGGTCGGCTAAAGGACCCCGCTCCGAGAGATAGGATTTTGGCTTTCGGTTAATTTTGTCGGGGAAGAAATATGTTGTCATGCACAAAATTCTGAACAAAAAGTTCAATGGGCTCGAAGACGGTAAATGGCTAGTTTTTTCAGTATAAATCAAATAAATACCAATAAATGGGAGGTTATGAGGTTATCTAGAACAACAACAAGGCTTGTCTGCAGCGTTCGAATTTGAATTGAAAATGTACAATTTGAGTGTGATGTAGCTAAAAGGTCATCACTTTGGTAATTGAAACATTTTATCTGAAACCTTCGATGCAAAAAGCAAATAAATGCATGCAAAAAACGTGATAATGCGCGATTGACAAAGAAATCATAACGACTTGTATTCTCAATAATTACATTTCATTTCAATCAATGTAGCAGCTAACGCTGCAGAGCTGGATCATAAGGCTGTGCTGACTCGATGCAACGAGTACATGATCTTGAGAGCCCAGATATGGGGCGGGAGTGGCTTTTTGACATCAACATCATCGCATAGCATGAGGCTCGCGCTTTGAATAGTTGATAAAAGGCGTCCGATAGTGCCTCGTTGCAATCAAATTATATGAAATGAATCAAAATTAATCTTGGATCGCGTGAGACTAGTGTCTGCCAAATATTTCGAGGATATGGAGATCGAATCTCATATTGCCGTATCTCGAGATCATATCGCGTAAGAGGCTGCGGGGTCGAGAGCAAGCCACTATCAAAATCGAGCTCGAAAAGTCGAGTGGAGGGTGTTTTTGAGGTATTTCAAGGTCGCTGAACACGAAAATGACATTGCTCTGCCTCCTAATCGTGTTGCGGGGGTGGAGGCCCGAATTGACCGAGATCGAAGCTTGAGACTTGAGTTAGGGTGTTTTTGGGGTATTTTGGGGTCGCTAAGCGCGAATTTGAGATCGTCCAGCCTCCAAGTCATGTTGCGTGGGCGGTTAGGGGGGAGGGGGGAGGGGGGAGGGTCGAGTAGAGGCACAAATTGACCAAGAGTGGAGTTTGAGAGTTGAGTAGGGGTTGTTTTTGGAGTATTTTGGCATCGCTAAGCACGTATTCGAGATTACACAGCTCCCGAATCGTGTTGAATGGGTGGCTGCAAGAGCAAGGACGCGTGTTGAAAGATAAAACTGGAAGAGCCGGCGGGAGGGGGGTCCTTGATATCTCGAGATCACTGGACACAAATCTCAGATCACCCAGCCTCAGAACCGTATTGGCTGGGCGGCTGTGATGGTGAATTCGATGTAGTTTCCTGACAATGATCATTTCCTGAGATAGAATCTGACCAGGATTGTATGCCGAATTAAGGCATCGGGACTAGACCACGGGCATACGCCTAGTATCTCCCTTGACCGAGGGGTCGAGCGGTATCCTGTTGATCGGAATTCCGAATCGCTAGGTATGTAATCATAATTCTCGATCACGGAATAGACCACAAATAGTTTCAGGCGTGAATCTGCGAGAAAGTGGTGACTGCCAGGAGATTTGACCGTTAAATCTCTATTCTGGCCATCTTCACAAGCAGGATCTGATTGGATGTACCGAGAGGCACGATGACTAAACAACGCCCGGAATCACCACGTGATCCAATAGCCTAAGGATCGGAAGATATCCCAGGACGTGCGATTCTGAAATCTTAGCTCTGTGGCAAAAAACTCAAGAATCTACTCGACTCTTTCTCAAGATTTTTGATCACACGCTGAGATTTCAAGATCACACTCCCTAAAACACCACTCGATCAAGCTGCTTCGAAATCGTGCTCTGGCCACAGTCGTTGTATTGTAGTCATGCTTCTCGCAGGATCAGATGATACTCCCTATGAAATCGGCCAGAATAGTGAATCAGCTCTCAAATCTCCTTGCAGTCACCGCCCTCCCATAGATTCACGCCCGAAAATATTCGTAGTCCATTCCAATATCAGGAATTGTGATCGCATAGCTAGAGGATCGTAGTTTCAATCCCTAGAAAATTGCTCGATCTTTGGACCACCAAACACACTCGGCTTAGTCTCGAGGTATGGTGACAGATAACAGGTTTATTCGAATATGCTAGTCGGAGCGCTCCGAACTCTGGGATCTCTTTCTCTCTCTCTTACTCATTGCGTTTGGAAAGAGAGGTTCGGGGGTAGGAGCGCTCCGAGCGCTCCGAACTAGCATAATCTGGTGGATTTAATGTGAGCCTTCCCACGACTTGGGATCAGATTTCATCCGTGGGGATGTCCAGATTCAGCAAAGAAACACTCGAATCTCCTACCCGTCAGTATCGAGTAGTAGATTCACGTCCGCCAATGTATTAAAATCGAATCCTTCTCGAGATTTTCAACCACATAGCTAGGATTTCAGAATCGGACGTCCGAGGTTATCTCCCGATCCCTAGGCTATTGGATCACGTGTTGGTTCTGAGCCGTTGTATGGTCACCATGCTTCTCGATACATGAGATCAGATTCTGCTTGTAAATATGGCCAGGATGGAGATTTAATGCTGGAATCTTCTTGCAGTCAACACATTTTCCTAGATTCACGCCCAAAAAGATTTGTAGTCCATTCCTTTATCAATAATTGTGATCACATAGCTAGAGGATCGTAGTTCCCGTGCCCAGAATATTGCTCGAATTTTCGGCGACTGAACACACTAGGCTTTGGTTCGTGGTAAGGTGACCGAATAACGTAAGTCATCCCACTACTTGGGATCAGATTTAACCCGTGGGGATGTCCAGATTCAGCAAGGGAAAACTCAAATCTCCTAACCGTTACTATCGAGAAGTAGATTCACGCCCATAAATCTATGAGAATAGGCTCCTCCTCGAGATTTATGATCACAGAGTTAAGATTTCATAATCGCACGTCCTGGGATATCTCCTGATCCCTAGGCTATTGGATCATGTAATAGTTCTGGGTGGTTGTATGGTCACCATGCTTCTCGGTACATGAGATCAGATTTCGCTTGTGAAAACAGTCAAAATAGAGATCTAACGTTTGAATCTTCTTGCAGTCATCATTCTCTCGTAGATTCTCGCCCGCAACGATTTGTAGTCCATTCCGTCATTGAGGATTATGATCACATAGCTAGAGGATCAGGGTTCGAATCCCTAGGATATTGCACGGTGCTCCATCCGACAAACACAGTTGGCTTAGGCTCGTGGTATGCGTGATTTACGCCCGTCAATATATGAGAATCGACTGCTTTTAAGATTTCCGGTTACAGAGCTGAGATTTCAGTATCACACTCCCTAAGTCATTACCCAATCCCACTGCTATCACATCACGCTCTGGTCATGGTCGTTGTGAAGTGGTCATGCTTCGCGCATGATGAGATGAGACTCCGCCTGGAAAATTGGCCAGAATAGAGATTCAGCTCTCGAATCTCCTCGCAGTCACCACTCTCTCGCAGATTCACGCCTGAAACTATTTGTGGCCTATTCCGTGATCGAAAATTGTGATTACATACCTAGTGAATCGGAATTTCGATCAACAGGATATCGCTCAACCCCTCGGTCAAAGGAGATACTTGGCGTATGCCCGTGGTCTGGTCCCGATGCCTTAATTCAGCATACAATCCTGGTCAGATTCTATCTCAGGAAATGATCATTGTCAGAAAACTACATCGAACTCACCATCACAGCCGCCCAGCCAATACGGTTCTGAGGCTGGGTGATCTGAGATTTGTGTCCAGTGATCTCGAGATATCAAGGACCCCCCCTCCCGCCGGCTCTTCCAGTTTTATCTAGTTCAACACGCGTCCTTGCTCTTGCAGCCACCCATTCAACATGAATCGGGAGCTGTGTAACCTCGAATGCGTGCTTAGCGATGCCAAAATACTCCAAGAACAACCCCTACTCAACTCTCAAACTCCACTTTTGGTCAATTTGTGCCTTTACTCGACCCTCCCCCCTCCCCCCAACCGCCCACGCAACATGACTTGGAGGCTGGACGATCTCGAATTCGTGCTTAGCGACCCCAAAATGCCCCAAAAACACCCTTACTCAAGTCTCGAGCTTCGATCTCGGTCAATTCGCGCCTCCGCCCCAGCAGCCGCCAACGCAACACGATTAGGCGGCAAGGCAATGTCATATTCGTGTTCAGCGACCTTGAAATACCTCAAAAACACCCTCCACTCGACTTTTCGAGCTCGATTTTGATAGTGGCTTGCTCTCGACCCCGCAGCCTCTTACGCGATATGATCTCGAGATACGGCAATATGAGATTCGATCTCCATATCCTCGAAATATTTGGCAGACACTAGTCTCACGCGATCCAAGATTAATTTTGATTCATTTCATATAATTTGATTGCAACGAGGCACTATCGGACGCCTTTTATCAACTATTCAAAGCGCGAGCCTCATGCTATGCGATGATGTTGATGTCAAAAAGCCGCTCCCGCCCCATATCTGGGCTCTCAAGATCATGTACTCGTTGCATCGAGTCAGCACAGCCCTATGATCCAGCTCTGCAGCGTTAGCTGCTACATTGATTGAAATGAAATGTAATTATTGAGAATACAAGTCGTTATGATTTCTTCGTCAATCGCGCATTATCACGTTTTTTGCATGCATTTATTTGCTTTTTGCATCGAAGGTTTCAGATAAAATGTTTCAATTACCAAAGTGATGACCTTTTAGCTACATCACACTCAAATTGTACATTTTCAATTCAAATTCGAACGCTGCAGACAAGCCTTGTTGTTGTTCTAGATAACCTCATAACCTCCCATTTATTGGTATTTATTTGATTAATACTGAAAAAACTAGCCATTTTCCGTCTTCGAGCCCATTGAACTTTTTGTTCAGAATTTTGTGCTCGACAACATATTTCTTCCCCGACAAAATTAACCGAAAGCCAAAATCCTATCTCTCGGAGCGGGGTCCTTTGGTCCATGCAGTAATTCTGGTAATTCTGTCGACCGGGCTCGATTGTGGCGGTTGTTCGGAACGGCCATTCGGAAGAGACACTATCAACCTCCGGCTGGACCGGGGTGGATATGTCAACCTGCCGCAGGTCGGTTTGATTCGGTCTATCCAGTAATTTTGTCAACTTCTATTCTCAAAATATTTTCGAGCTCATTCACGCAATCGGAGATCAATATCGACTGACAGATCTCTCAGATGTTGGTTGAAGGTGCATCCCTGTCTAAATTCACGACTCATCAGAAATGACTCAGGGATTTGAGACACTAAAAATCACTTATTTGAGAGACGATCTATTTGAAACGATTCACTTGAAGAGACTCAACCAAAATGAGTTATTTGAAAGATCCGATTGAAATTAATATTTTTGAAATATAGAAAAGAAATTTGCACGCTACGTTGAAGGTTGGAATGATCCTGAAGTTTATCTAATGAGTCAATTTTAGTAAGTCAATTCAATTGAATCATTTCGCGGGTCATCCATACCCCAAAGTAATTCCTGACGAGTCATTCATTCTAACTTGGGGCTACCGGACGGGAAAGTATGTTAGCGATATCTCAATGTACCAGTTGTGCGCTTTGGACGCAGGCGAAGCATAGGTGGACACATTCACCCCTATATACGGGGGTGAATGTGTTCACCCTGTTTTTTGCAATTTTTGAAAATGACGGGTCAAAATCAAAACCTGACAACGGAATCTTGTAGCTGAGCTCAAGACTCGAATTTTTACTGTCCATTCATTATGTATCGATGAATAATAAGACCTAAAAAATCTCAGTGGATGGTCAAAAGCGGTCCTCCATTTATCCCGGTTTACGGTACGGATGGACGGCAAACTGTCCGTAAATCGCCGTGGGTATCACCGAACCGGTGTCTCTTCGTCGATAAGAATAATTTTACATGCATGGTTAGTGCATTTACGTTCGTCGTCCGTATTAGTTCTAACTAACTAAAACCGATCCTTACAATGGATTGGAGGAATACGAAGGTGTGGATTTGAGTGATGATCAAAGTGTAATTTTTGTATTACAGGTAAAAATGACGAGCAGGTTTCTGATGCTAATTCTGCTGCTGACAGTATACTGTGTGAATGCAAATCGAGCGTTGATTCGACACCCGCCTCGGGCAAAAAGAGCGGCTGAAAAATTCGCCACAAATGATGCATCTGCATCGAGACAGTCGAGCGATATTCAGATAGTGACGTCGTCCCAAAATCAGGTAATATTATGGTGATGGATCTCAGTCTGTGCAATCGACAATTTTTCATACGTACTTTGCTAATTTTTGAGCTCAATGGTTGTATTGAAGAAAATCTGAGCTAGAAGAACAAACAATTTTTTTCATAGACTATTTTTTTTTACTGGAATATTTTGAAGTGAGCGAGTTTCCGTTATAGCAAGGATATAGTTATCGATAGAATGAAGGCAAATCATTTTAGAGAACTCCAACATTATAGTTAGTTGGATTGAATAATTTTTTCTGACAATTGAATTTGTGTTATTCATGTTTGTGATTCGAAATACTTTTTCCAATGACTCTGTCAAGTATCCAGTCCGAATGTCTATACGGCTTTTATAATTTTGAATGATTGTAATTATGTCTGAAAGCTCTTCCAGACTTTTTAAAGTTTGGTTAATAAAATTATAGGCGATCCGTCTCAATTTTGTGTGATTGGACGAGGCTCTGGTATCCGAGTTTGAAATATACAGATACCAGCAGCCAATGATATCGAAACTTTTTTTTTACATATGACCATACATTTTGCAGTCCCTCAGACGACGACCTTTGGTAAAAAATAGAGTTACGCCGCAGCAGCAGCAGCAGCAGCAGCACAAGACCCGTGTGGTACACTCCCACAAAGCCCACAACTCTCAACAGCAGCAACAGGTACAACAACGATCAGTTTATCATCAGGTATTTTGGATTTACCACCGATCGTGGCTTTCTTTTATAAACCTTTTTTTCAAGCGAGACTCGTGATCGTGCGGACCGATCAGAAGGCGGGTGTCGTTGTGCTCGACAAGTTTTGCTTATCGATACTTTTGGATCGTTCGAATTCTTTCATGCGGGATCTCGAATTTCGTATTTCAGACAGTTCTGGTTGTAAGAATCGTAACGGGATGATCATCTTTTAGACTTGTTGATTTTTTATCTCTACCAAAAAATTTGTCGCTTACGGTAAATTACACGCAAAACTGCGTAGCATTAAATATTTGATTCTGGTATTTCTTCAATTAATTCATATAGAACCTGATCTTTTTGTAGAAACAAAATTAGTTTGCCTTCGTGCTTTTTGAGGCTAGTACTTGCACAGCAGATTTTTTCAAGAAGTAATCGTTTGATGTCTACAAGATTTCAGATTTCTCATTCGAATCAGTTTTCAGAATTCGATTTTTAAAATCTATTTTTGATCGTCTGTGCGCAAATGAGTCATTTGGACACTGTTTGTCGCTTTTCATTTGCTCACAAAAGATCAAAAAACATAGTATGATACTCGGGCGCAACGGCTTTCGCTTTCTCGTGTCTATTTAGACCCTCGCCTACGGCTCGGGCCCAAAAAATTTACTTGAAGTGCGAAAACCGTCATTTGCGCCCTTGTATCATAATATACTATTGTGTAACAATTGTTATCATAACTGTACGCCCAGCCGTAATTGGTCCGTTTGGATCCCAGGTATCGGGTTGCCTGTACATGGAAGGGGTGAAGTTTAATGGGTGGCCGTGTGAGTCATGGGAGGATCGATGGGTGGATCGGTTGGTGGCCAGTCGGACGGATGGTCTGATCGGGTCTCAATTGGTCTGGAGTTGTTTGGAACGGTCTGGAAGGATGTGGCATGATTGAGTAGAGTTTGAGACGGGCTAGGACGGTCTGAAATGGTCTAGAACGGTATGTACGATTTTGGACATTCTGGTACGGGCTGGAACTGGTTGAAACGGCCTGGTACGATCTGGGTCGTTCTGATAGGTCTGAGACGGTATGTAATGGTCTAGTACAATCTGGCACGTTCTGATGTGATCTGGGATGGTCTGGTACGATCAACTGACCTAGAATGATCTGAGACCTGCTAGTATTGTCTGGCACGGTCTCGGATGGCTAGGAATAGTTTGGAGTGGACAAGGATGGTCGGGTACGGTTTGGAACGGTCTGGGACAGTTTGGTCTAGACTGACAAAGGGAGTCCGGAGTCTCCGGGTCCTGAAATCTCACCAAAATGTTTTCACAAGTTTGCACCACCTAGAATATGAAGAATCTAAAGCAACTCCGTCAAATGGGCTCCCTGTTCAGAGCTACAAGTGAAAATGTTATCATTGTCAGTATATCTATATATATATCACTTTTTAACATGAGCCTATATGGGCAATGCTGATGTCATAGGCTGTAACTTCGGACAGGAGGCCCATTTGACGGAGTTGCTTTGGGTTCTTCATATTCTTGGTGGTACGAAACTGTAATAGTACATTATCCGTCGAGTGCTGGAAACATTTTTCCTCGGGAAACCGGGCTGGACGTGGGTGAAGGCATCGTCCAGCATGGTTTTCCCGAAGGAAAAATGTTTCCGCATGAGACGCGTATGCAGTTTTATACGTCTGTACGCAGAAGCGAGGACGCCTAGAAACACGCTGTTTCTACGTATGGACGTATAAGAAAATTTTGGTGAGATTTCAGGACCCGGAGATTCCGGACTCCCCTTGTGAGTTGAGCTGGCTAAATTATAATAAGGGGCTGGGGCTATGGGCGAGGGCGCCAGAGATTCGGTAGGTGGGTAGGTTAATGGTCGGGCGGGTGGGTGGACAGGTTGATGTGTGGGTGGCTATACGGGCTGGTTGGTGCTTATAACCATCGGTGGCGCCAGTTCAACAAAATTTCATCTTTAGGAACTTAATATAAGGTACCTTCTTTTGGAACTATCATCAATTGGTTACTACCCATCATTTTGTAAAATTTACAGGTGAACAAATCAAAGCCGAGCCAAACGAAAACCAAACAAAAGAGGAAACCCAGCTCACAAAATCAAAAACGACGAGACAGCGCCATCTACGTAATAAAACTACCTCCCCAGCCGTACAGCTATGTACCCGGTCTGGGCTACATATCTCGTCCAGCTCTATTCTCAGATCTCCGAGAGCAGCCCTTCATTCGACCAGCCATCGATTTTGTCAGTAATGGCAAACCAGTATCAGTACACAGTTGGCCTCAGATGATAGGAAATGATGCTACTCTAACGGAATCTACAGGAGCAGGAAAAAAGGATAGCCCTGTGATAAGGCTGAAAAAGGGTCCTTATACGTGGAATGGCAAGGTTCAGAAAATTCACGTTTTGGACTCAGGTGGGAAGCCACCTCCGGAAGTTAACCGGGTGTGATGAACGCGAAATAGTGGAAAAAACTATGGATTAATTAAAATGATGGACATTCTTTTCAAAATGTCGAGTTACAGTGATGGGTATTATGGATTATCGATGGGCTCTTTGAGCCTTATGAACCTTGAAATCTTCGCGTCCATTGTGTTCATGTGAGATAAATGAGTTACAAATTGACGGTTGATAGGTTTCGAGCATTGTCTATGGCGTAATTTCTGGAAAGGTTGTGTGGCATTCTTAAACGTATAGAAAAATACTACGCAATTTTCTTGAATCATCATTAAGATTAATTTCTAATTAATGTAGAGAACTCAGTCTATAATAACGTGCTTGGTATAAGAATTCAAATTGTCGAGACTTGTGATGGACTATAATTAGATTAAGTTACAAATTAGTATGTCGTCATTCGCGGAAGCGCCCACCGTCATGTCAGTGCGGTCCAAATGCTCTCTGCCCATCTTCTATAGACCTAGGCAATGGTTGTCGACTCTCAGAGATCCTCAATAACTATACTGAACTTAAAGGATAATTTCCAATGACACATCAACAATTAACAGATAAAAACTTCCGATGACTGAGTGTACCTAAGTTGCGTGCCGATCCCTTTTAAACACATATCAAGTACAGTAAAACTGAAGGCAAATCAAGTTTCGTCCCTCGCGAGACTCGGCAAATTCGTACTGTTTTATGTTATATTGGGAACTAACATCCGTGTTATCTTAGATGACAGAAAAAAGCAATATGACCGAATCCTGAATCTCTTCCATAAGAATAATACGGAGGAAAGATAAGAGCGCTTATCGAATAGTAGCTCCCAATAGCGCTTGTAGAAAATACTTCCGATCCCGTGGGGGCAGAAGTACGAGTTAACTTTTTCTTGAGACTCTAATGCGAAAAGCCCACCGGGACAGCTTTTTCCCCAGTTCTTTTACTAAGAAATTCTGAAATCGACATTTATGTAAGAAGTGTGTTCACCTCACTTTTTTTCAATTCCCCAGAACATTCAATCTGTATGATGTATCCATCCTACATATATTACGAGACTAGTTTTGCACTCTAAAACGAGATGTGGGAATCTTGAAATTTAACGATGTCAAGTTAATGACCTTATAAGGAGGCACGCGCCGCTGCTCATTCGGTGGATGAATCTATATTGAGAAATGGGGTGTAAAAGATGTTGATGATATCCTTGACTCGCATCGAGGCACGGTAATGTAGAATGTGTAATACATGAATCCCCAGCGGATTAGGATGAGCTACAGAGATGATTATAAATTTTAATGTTCTGTGAGAAAATGATGGGTAACAAAATTTTTTTCTCGTTGCGATTTGTGGCTTTGGAATCGCGCTATTGATAAATAAGCCTCTATTTCTCGCAGATAGTCGAGAGAGGATCTCACATTCTGAATATTTTCAAATTTTTCGAAATTTGGATTGGCGCGGGAATTCCCATCTTTGGATTTTTGTGAATTCAAATTTTTATTATTCCTAACTTTTACTCTCTGGACTTTCCAAGTTCTTATTCTTTCGGATTTTTATATCCCAAATTTTTGTCGAGATTTTTGTTCTTTTCGAGGTTCTGCCGAGTTTTGAACTTCCCTGATTTCCAAATATTTGTCCTTCCGTATTTCTGCATACCAAAGTTTGGTCTCTACAAAGTTCTGGGTCTCTATGAACAAGTTTTCAAAAAAATTGATCAAACTGAAACTCGTATTGTAATTATATGATAACCCGATTACGATCGACAAACTCTCTCCTGTAATAAACCAAACAATCTGTAAATCAGAAATTTCACCGTAGATCACATCATCACTGAATCGAATATTTTGCCCTAGTATTTCCCGTCACACACCGGCAACCGATTCCCGTTGAGATCATCATTTTGTGCGATCGTTGCGTTATCCGTTTACCGGGTCCACCACAAAACTGCTCCATCTGCACGCAATACACATTCTTCAAAGAATCTCCTCTTACTTTATTGCCGCATCATCATCTTTCCTTCCGGATATCATACAGAGCATCAGATACTCTTACTCACGCGTCAGGTATGCCCCCCGCGTAAATAAAAAGAAAAAAAAATTCAAAGTCCCGATGGATTTGTGCGGTTACGTCTGATGATGACTAACAGGCACAAATTTCCTTCCAAAGTAGCCTTGTGGAGATTGAAATGTGCAATCTTGCGAATTATATGAGATATATATCTTGGGCTCTTAATGTTTCGACTGCGTGCGAAACATCATTGATTCCATCGATGAACATTTTCGTTACAAAAGTTCGATCGAGTACCGGTTTTTTAAAATCTCATTACGTGTTCCAAAGTTTGGAGCTTGCGAGGAACAAGCAAGGAAATTAGTGACTGTACGATTACTTTTAGTTATTTCGTAGTTATGTTCTTGACCAACTTCTGCAAAACTGCTTGGTTTTGCTGACCGTATAAAGATTAGACGGTATGGTTGAAAAATGTATCAGATTTCAGATGGGCCCAAAAGGTTCAAACAGAAATTTTCAGCTGAAGTCTAGATATGATGGAATTTGGCCAATGATCTGAGTTGTTGTAAGTTGTACAAGAGTCTAATTTATATGTTGGCATTTAGTGGTTGCTTCATTAGACTATACCATACAACTCCTTTAATTTAAGATGTGCATAAATGTGCAGTTCCTCAAGAACTTATTTGAAGAACACTTCGACGAGACTAGCTGTATTTCAAACTATGATGATCAATGACTATACGTAATCACGAATCCTAAAATTTCTGTTCCTTTGGTCAGGCAGTAGAATATATTCGAAAAGGGGCATCTTTTCAAATTTCTTCCCTTTCCTTTACGAAGATCAATACCAATAATTCAAGAGCCTTCAACTTGTAATATACAACTGCAGCCTTAAGATTGAAGATTGAATTTGAATGCACTAATAACAGGACTCACGTGGAGTGATCTTACGTCGGATATTAACCTGTTTGCCACAACGTTCATCTGACAACAGAGCCTCTACCGAGGCCTCTACTTATCAAATCAGCTTTCATCATTGACACTGTAGGAAAATGTATGGAACTTTTTCAATGTAAATACAAAAACTGTACTTGACATAATCACGTGATTCTTCCTTATCCTCTCTGAACGAATGTAAAAATTAGTCCACCAACCAATACTGTCATCATATCCACTCGAAAAAGCAAGTTCATATTGTCAAAGAGACAGTGAATATAGAATAGCTTTTACAAACATATTCAAGATGATCGCGAGGAGCTCAAATTATCCCATGCATGATTATATGAAGGGCTCCAGATCAGAACGGTAAATAGTCCAATTCATATTTTCAAAAAACTGCTCTCGTATTCTGGAGACTGTTTCTATCGGTAGATACTTTTGGGAAATTTTATCTTTCTGTCGTACTTATAGGTTTCCATTTCGAATAACAACACCCCGGACAGTGATTTCTAATGGAAACAGACTCAAAAATACCAAAGTGATTTTTTGGAATTCTGGAATGGACTTATGCTGTTCTGATATTGGGAGTCCTTCATATTACATTCTAATAGAGCTTGATGACTTGTCAGTATCGGGATCATGAGTTTGGCTCTCGTTTGTGGATTTGTAATTATCATCCTCATTTATACGAGGATTGATGAATATGTATTTGATAGTGATGAAACCAATATCAGAGTTTTCCGAGTCACGAGTCATCAGCATAATAGCAAAGGATTGTAAAACAAGAATTGTAATGATACATATAAATACTTTTATTATGCAGTACAATAAAATCTACAGTCGGAATCGTAATAAAATACAGATCAGCATGAGTATTGTCTTATATTTTAAGCTTCGTAAGACTCACGCATTCATACCAAGGAATAATCTCGATATAATCTCACACTCATTCAAACTTCTTATGTATCAAATGTATCTACAAGTCAGCCGCGTTAATTGACAGCGAGGCTCGGATTTAAAATTAATCATTGAAATCTAATTACTTCAAGTATATTCATAATTAAGATAAGTTCCAGTTTCTTTAGCTACTAGGTACTACTACGAACATTTTTTTACTTCCTTGATATAATAAGTCAATTCATGACGTGACGTCTCAGTCTTTTCAGGATCGCATTAGCTTTCATGAGCTTGTGCAGTTATTATCATACTAAAATGTTTAAGAATTGTATTACAAAAAATGCAGTCTTGCCAAAGGCTAAAAATCGCGGAAGTACTGAAGTACAGCTCCGGATTAGTCAGTCACTCGAGTCATGATTTGTTCCAATTTCACTTCATAAAGTCATCGTGGGAATAGTACGTTGTTCATCAAATCACAATGTAGGTATAAAAGTATGAAAGTTCCTTCCAAATATATTTTCAGTATTTTCAACGAACTTCTTATCGATCAGATTTTGTCAAAATTCACCCCGTGCTCGACCATGTGAGTGTAATAAAATTATTGTAATGGATATTTTTTGTGAATTCTGCTTACCTACACATTTTAGGAGCTCAGATTCGAATGATCATAATTCTCATTCAAAGATTCATTGGTTGGCAAAACTTTCGAAGAAAAAGTTAGATGCCAATATTATTGGACTCCAATAGATGAAAATGAGAGAAAATATCGGGAATGTATCGGGTCAAAAAATCGTATGACAAACGAATCGTTGCTTCTAAATTTTTTTATATCAAGTTCCCGCCATGTGAACTTATTGTCTTTCAATATCTGAGATCCGTAACCCATAACAATGCATTATTAATTAATTTCTTTTACTGAGAGTTTATCGCAGGATGATTGATGAATCAATTAATTTGACGACTACTGTTTTCCCTGCCACAATATATTCTACATCTCAAAGCATCGTTTTGGCTATTTTCTGCAGCCCTTATCAAGCTAAACAAGCAAAATGAATCGTGTCAAGAACAACCGATAGTCATCGAATTAATTAATAAGTGCATTTAAATTCTTAAACAAATCTCTCACACAGGCCAGGTCAAACAGAGAACATATTTTAGAATGGAAATGCCATTCTACTTTAGGAAGACTCGGAAGACTTTTTTGAAAGGGAACACGAGCGCCCTCTCCTTGCCCAAAACCGTTTTCGTAAGCAACGCCGTGATTTCTTCACGGTTTTTTCGAATCGCAGCTAGGGTAGCAGTTGATGATAATATACAGGCTTGCGACTCTTCTCCATAACGTAGAAAGCCTTGGGTTTACCATTGTTTGCAAAGTGCTTGCTGATACCACCGGCCGCCGATCTTGGCTCTGGGGCGTAATAATACGTTATCGCGGCCTTCTTTCGATGTTTCTTAGGTTTTGGCTCTTGAGGCGCGTCGTTACCTGATTCTTCATTCCAATTTTGCTTCTGATGCTCGTCTTTTTTATGATGATCCTGAAGAGGATGATGCTGATGGGATTCAGAGTCAACTCGGTAAGACTTCTCGGACGAGCCGAAAAGGTGTAGCTTAGTGGCGCTCCCTGGATTTATCTTGTTCCTGAGGATATTTGATTGGTTTTAGCTGGTGACTTTGGTGTTTGACAAAAATAATGACATGGCACTGGAGGTGATTCTCATTTGAGAAATATCGAAATGAAGGATTTTCGAAGAGACGATTTCGACGTGGTTGTCATATTTACCCAGAATGAGGTTAAGGTGAGCTTCAAAACATAAAACGAGTTTGTTCAACACTGCGAGGACCTAGGAATACAAAAGTGGGCCAGGGCTCAGAAGTGATTTGAGATTTTGTCTGATGCAAGCAACCTTAGATCAAAATAGAGGAAAATATCCAGAATCTTGGATTTGTGAGTTGCATTCTTGATTTGGTTCATCTCTCGCTTCAACTACAAGAGCAATCACTGATAGGATTGGTTTTCATCTTGCACCATGAAAAAGGTGTAAAAAGTGCTAAATCAAATTTTGGAAGCCCTTGGTTTTGTGGTGTTCTTATCCCTAAAATTCTTACATGTTGGATCAAAAATTTTCAGTTTCAAATACGTAAACAGTACTACCAATTCATATCCGAATCAGCGTTGGCACATTACATACAATTTACAGTGGAAATCCCCTCTGAACAACAATTTTCAGACTCGTTCTCCCATGTTAAACTGCACCCTGAACACAGTCATCTCGAGGACGAAACGCCAACGCTGATTATTCTCTATGTCTTACGTCTCTTCACTGGTCTCAATTGATTTCATATTGTCTCACAAGGTCTCAAAGTGGTACATTTTTGAGACATTTTGAGACCATTTGAGACCTAAAAAATACCTAATTTGGAACATGCTCATGAAACCAGAGTAGATTCCTCCTCGTCCGAATACGAAAATAACCTCAAATACTCACCTTGGTTCAGATTTTGCAGGATCACTAAGCCACTTGTCATTGTTCCTACTTGGTTTGTCCAGCTCGTCATTGACAAGTTGCTGCTGGGCAATCTTCTTCAAATAGTTGACTTTCTGCTCAAATTTTAGTCTTTTCTTATCATCTTGGGCCCTTTTCCTCGCATGTTCTATCTTAGCCAAAGCCAATTGTTTCTTTTTCTCATTAATCCGCTTAAGCAAAGGCAAATTCCAATGATAAATCTTGGCAGGCTTTCCATTATTCTTGAAACCAGGATCAACGTTTGAATTGTTCTCGGGCTCCTCGTGGTGTGGTTTCACAAAGCTGTAATATGGCGGAGCCGGTGGTAGTTTTACTACATACACGTGGCTGTCTTTGGCGGAGCCACTGTGGCGCGACTGTGGCGCCAGATGGCTTGAACCAAATGATTCGGCAAGACGCTTTCGTTGGTGACCACTGGCTAAGACCAAAGGTACCAAACCTAAACGATTCAACAGGGCAGCATTACTCGTTTGGACGGTCTCTACATCTTCTCCTGGGCTACTCGATACACTGCTAAGGACAAGCAACAGGAACGAGAGCAGCAGTGGTGTGGATGGAATGTGTCTGAAACATAAAGGGCAATACTGATTGAGTCCTAGATTGTGGACTATTTTTGAAAGTAGTAATTCATTGATGGATTCAATTATCGGGTTTCTATGGAGATGCTTGATACAGATTCCGAGAATCGTTTGGAAAGCCGACGATGTCAATAAAAAAATATGTTTAAAAAAATATATCAGCGGTCGACTTGTACCCAGCCTTACAACTCGATGGGTGGGTGCTTAGGTTCTCCTTAGATTCGTGCTCTTGTACGCGAAATACATCCGTTGGTAACTCAATCGGTAAGTGGGATAGTTCAAGAACGCTCAGTATGGGCTAGTGACATGAGGTATCTTCTCGATGGTCGAGTTGATACATCACACTACAAAAAATGGATCTCACAAATGAGTTGCTATACGTCTTTGTAAAAGTCTACCAATGGGCATCAAAAGTTACACCTGTGCAGTTCTCAGATCACATGGATTTGGATCAACATCTCGGCAAGTCGAGTGCGGGAAGATAAGGAGGCTCATAATATGTTCGTATTGTGCGCCTCGACTTAACCAGACTCTGACGTACTTCCTCGTAAAACTACCAATCAAGTTTTTCAGACAAATTGATGATAAATAATCAAAGCCTATATAAAACTTTAGACAGATCTTCGGGAAGAAATCTGAGCTTCTGCATTTGAGATCCAGTTGAACGAAACTACCTTCTATGTACCCAAGTGCATACGCTCTTTGTTACCGATCAGACATAATTTGAATTATTGATTATAAATTGTTCAACTATCATGGGAAAGGAGATGATGCGAGTACACAACACAATGGCGCAGAGGCTGCCTGCTGGGTTTGGACACTAACAAGGGGGGGACCACGGGGTCCGGATCCACAATCATCCCCAAAATTTTTTCACCATTTGGTACCACCTAGGATATGAAGAATCCAGTATATCTCCGTCGAATGAGGCCCCTATCCAAAGATACAGCCACTGAGATTAACATTGCTCATATAGGCCCATGTTAAAAAGTGATATACATAGTATATGAGTAGTTCCGCGCGAAACAGACCTACGAAAAAGGGTCATGTCTTAAAATTTTTTCTTGACTTTTTTATTCGATTCTATGGTACAAAATATGAACTTTTCACTACCTATGGAGCCCCAAAAAATTTTTTCTAGGTACCTTCAACGTACAGTACTTTGTTTTTTTGAATTATTTTCAACAAAAAAGTTAGGGTACTTTTTTCAATAAAATGAATTTTTCTTAAATTCGTTCACAGATACAGAGATGAGGTTTACGGCATTCGGAAGGTCTTTACGAAACCTATCGAAATCGGTCTTGTAAAGTTGATTTTGATGTCTTGGGTGATTTTGTCGGGCAAATGAGTGAAAAACATAGAAGATTAAATTTCTCAAAAACCCAATTTTTTTAAATTCTGAAAATTTGATATTTTATGTACAATTTTGTGTTCTTTTAGAAAATAATAGTCCCGAATTCCTTCTTGCGTTCTAAGGCCTATTTTTGCTAATTACCACAAATCCATTTTCCAGGCTTTTGGAAATGGCCTGTTTTCTGCGCATGCGCAGAAATTTGGATCCTTAATACCAATTCCATTGGAAATACAAGAAAATTTCCTTTCAAAATGATCATTTGCCGAAGTCAATTTCATGCATTTGAGCCGAATCTACAACGTATGAAAGATGAGCCTCCAGCTCGAGTGCGACACGTCTATGGACGCCATCGAACGGGGGCAGGCGTGGATTTTCCTTGCTGTCTCCAGTACATCCGACCCACCTCTGAGGAACTATCAAGATTCAGTGGTTTTTTCAACGTTGCAACTCTGGCTCAAATGCATGGAATTGACTTCGGCAGGTAGTCATTTGGAAGAAAATTTTCTTGGCTTTTTAATGGAATTGGTTTCAAGGATCCAAATTTCTGCGCATGCGCAGAAAACAGACGATTTTCAAAAGCCTGGGAAATGGATTTGTGATAATTGGCAAAAATAGGCGTTAGAACGCAAAAAAGGAATTCGAGACTATTGTTTCCTGAAAGAACACAAAATTTTACATGAAATATCAAATTTTCAGAATTTTAAAAAATTGGGTTTCCGAGAAATTTAATCTTCTATGTTTTTAACTCTTTTGCCCGATAAAATCACCCAAGACATCAAAATCAACTTTACAAGACCGATTTCGATAGGTTTTTCAAAGACTTTTCGAATGCCGCGAACCGCATTTCTGTATCTGTGAACGAATTCGAGAAAAATTCATTTTATTGAAAAAAATACCCTAGAGCTTTTTTGTTGAGAATAATTCCAAAAAACAAAGTAATGTACGTTGAAGGTACCTGGAAAATTTTCTTGGGGCCCCATAGGTAATGAAAAGTTCATATTTTGTACCATAGAATCGAATAAAAGAGTCAAGAAAAAAATTTAAGAGATGACCATTTTTCGTAGGTCTGTTTCGCGGGGAACTACTCATATAGTTATACTGGTAATGCTAAGGTTTTTGCTTGTAGCTCTGGCCAGGAGGCTCATTGGACGGAGTTACTCTAGATTCTTCATATTCTAGATGGTACCAAACTGTGAAAAAATTTTGGGGATGATTGGCAATCCGGACCCCGTGGTTCCCCCTCTGTAAGAGAATATTTCGCCCAAAGCTGTGGCTATTTTCAATCCAGTCACGATGGAAATTTTGCTCAGATAAAGGTGAAAAACTCTTAGTGAGCGAACGTATCTAATTTTACTTGCTGGACCTTTTCCGGTTCACAACCGTTTTCCTTCGTGAATAAATCTACCATTCACCTTTATTTAACGTCTCCGCCTCATCTGATCGTGCTCGCAAGATTCCTGATCATTTACACCCTAAGACTCTAAAAACAAGTGTTACCACCAATCAACCGGTACAGCGTACGCGGAGCCTGCCCAATTGAGGTAGTGGCAATTCTCCATCATCATCCACGCCTTACTAAGGCGCACAAAAAGCTCTTACCGCAATTCATCTTTCTTCCTATTACAACCACCCAGACTTGCCTCCTCTCTCGAGACCATTCTGTAAAGTGTAGTAAGTGTAAAAGTATCTCGCTCAATCCTTTATATCGTATCTAACCAAGGCGTGACCATCATAGAACATCTAAGAATGAAAAGTCCCCATGGGAGCACCGAAAAACACAGAATACCGTGTACGGAAGCTGTGTATGCATTCAGACACCGTCACATATCGGTTAAAGTGTAAACGGAAGGTGTATCTCGAGAGGCATCCGATGGCAACTATATGGTTGTAAAATATATACCACTATCTTGGCTTACACCAAGGAGGTGAACAAACTCGACTTTGCTGCAGGCCACGAGTATACCCTCCACCACGTCCGCGTCGTCGTCGTTGGGGAGTAAGGGAATTCCTTCGAAGCATGTATGAGCGATGATCCTTCGAGAAAAGAGGTGCGAGCTGATGATATAGGAACTTGAATTCGGCCTTGCGTATTTCTCACTCTTTCGAAAATTGACACCGAGTTTAGAGAAGGGAGGGAAGAGAATGATTTATTGATGATATTTTGAATTATGGCGTTAATGGAATTGGGCAAGAAATTTAAGAGATTGAGTTTCATTTGGGTAGATCTGCTTTGGAATGACTCAAAATTTTGGAGGGATAATTGGGTATTATTGGACACGATAAATAGTATATTTCCGTACTGAGCGCGGTAGCCCATTTTGGGCACTAGGATAGTTTGTCTGTCGAGCGAAGCGAGACAGACATGTCCTCTAGTGCCCAAAATGGGCTTACGAGAGAAGTGCGGATATATTTTTTCATTACGAGAACCCTAAAATCATATTTGAACGCGGCATTTTTAGGTTAGAGTAATGAAAACAGTATTTTTGTTCCCTCATATGTTTCACTGCAGTTGCAAATGCGATTCTGGTATTTACGAGGTATTTAGGGTACTTGGGCTATCAGAAAAAGTTGAAAAAAGCTGTCGAATCAAGTAAAAAAAAACGTGTGTATTTTCAATGGAGTCCGCTTATCTTAGAAATTTTGCTACCGATCATCGTGATCTTCATTCGAAATGTGTAGGTGCTATTGATTCGGAATTTATCAGATCTTGGACAATGAGGAGATGATGAGCTCATCTCTCATTCTTAAGAAACTTCAAGAAACGAGTATGAATAAACTACATTTGGGGAGCATAATATTATAAGAACTTCGGCAAGATAAGAATAAATAAATTGGTAAAACCGAGTTTTAGACATCGCTCTGGCTGATATTAAAGTCATCGAGTGAAAAAACCAATAGATCAAAAATACTCTGTGCATAGCATACGATCTCTCCTTCAATTTGAATCGTTTTCAATTTAATTATGTCCGAAATCACACAATTAGTCTCTGAGACTATAGCCTCTCTAATACAGCACGTATTAAGAATGTTCAAGAGAAAAAAACGTGGTGTGTTACATGAGGCATTCGCGAATTTGTGATAACCGACCGCGAAAAAGTTCGGCGCGCTGCCCGCGATCGAAACGGTTTGAAACGTTTTTGATGCCACCGGGCGCATAGGAAAGCAAATGCATGATATGATAGTGCATTTCTTGCCCTCGCTATAAGTACTTGCGACGATGCATCAGGTTTCGTCAAGTTTGGCAGGGGGCGGGGCGACCACGGGGAATCGTGGTGTACAGCCAATCGCCGCAGATTCACCGTAGAGATAGAGACCCTACCTAATCGCTCACACGAACACAAGTTTCGTCACCAACGCAATCAACCGTACAAGATTTTTCTAGAAAAAACGCCGAAAATCGCGGAGTAAGGTGAGAAATGGGTGGTCCGAGCGTCGAGTGGGGAGACATGGAAGTAGAATAAAAGCGATGAAGAAAAATAAATTATAAGGAAGAATTAAATGAAAATGAAAAGTGGGAAAGAAATGAAAATACAATCAATCGGGGATGAAATAACAAATCAAAATAGAAAATGAAATAAATTCAAAGATAACTGGAATGAAAATTACGAGGAGAGTAAGATAACAGGATGGATGAAAAATAGCTGAAATAAGAAAAATTCAATGAAAAAAATGAAATAAGATAAAAACGAGGATAAAAACCTGAAATTGAGGAGGCTGACCGAAATATAGAAAAATCAAATATAATTTTGGAAAATTATATCAATGAAATGTATAGCCGACCACATATGATGGTCTTGAGAGCTTCTGATGTAGCTAGGATTTAGTTGCTAGAGAAACTAATAGTAAATCGCTCTGGATTGTTAATCACACGAAATCCAGCTAAAATTCTAAAAAGCATAGTAAATAGCACAAAACAAATCCTCCGGATTTCTAGGATTTTCTAGGAAAGGAAAACTCATAGCTCTTATTAGAAAATTCTTGCAAAGGAAACGTTGGATTGATGCCGTAAACTTCAAACGATTTCTAGACAGTTTTCCCTCCATATTAGGAGACAAACTAGGCAGAAGCACGAATAGAGCCAATATCTCGGCCAATAGCTACCAATCTAATTCAGTTCAGCAAGATCTTATCCCTCATTATCGGTTAACCACGGATCGCAATTGATTTCTCGAAGGGGAATGGACTTTCTCATATGTTTCAAGTCCCATCGTTATAAGTAATGAGCGTACAAATAGAATGTAAAAACAAAATAAATCAATAAATATAAGAAAAAAATGGATAGATGAAATAAATAAGGGCATAGAAGTGCTTTAAGTACTTCATCGGTTTTAATCCAAATGAAATAAAGTCACTCCAATCCGTAGAATCGTGAGATCATGATAACACATCGAGATCCCATGTTCGTTACCAGATACGCCAACACTTGAATGAATTATCAAAAAACAAGAGATTCCTTGCAGACTCATTCGCCTTAATCCAATCAGAATTCTAAGATTCCAAATCCCGATATTATCGAATTCATACCTCATTTATTCATACCTCACAATTCACTACTAGTGGACTATATGAGACACTACAAGCATTCAAATGAAAAATAAGATCATATAAGATACCTGTGATATATACTCCACACGAGCCCCTCCCACGAGACACTATAAATAATCCCAACTTTAAATGCTCGCACCATGACAAGATGGTACAAGGAACTCCCGCGGCGATGAAAAAAAAAAAAAAAAAACCAACAGACACGCAAAATTTTGCATACTTGGATCCTCGCAGTCTGCCATACACATGCATGCATTACAAAATACATAATTATATGACCGTGCAGACATTCAACCTCAAAAATGAATAGATCCAACGGTGGAGACACAATACACTACTCGTCCCTCTTTTTTTTTAACTTCATTTTTGAGCTAGTGAATCTCGTGTGGGTATCTTGTGAATTTTAAAGTCAAAGGTACACGAAAGGTTTTGAGATAATATGGGATGGTGTGTGTGGGACTCATCCAAACTCGAAATGAATACTTGCCAACTTTTTTTGCTGTTGGTCGTTGTAGTGTGACGTGTGATTGATCGTTTCAGAATATTTTTTACCTTTCCCTTTCACGAAGGGATTCTTTCTGCCTTTCTCTCATCCTTACATCTTTCGCGATGCTCGAGTGCCTCTTTTTTATTGAAGTGTTCGTGACAGGGCAGTTTGTCAGCATTTGAGTCGATACAATGATTGACACACCTGCATACTTTGATATTAGAATCAGAGTATTGAAAAAAATAGATGAGTAGGAATATCGATCGACAGATGAAATAATATTCTTACTACATTATTATTCGATATGAAGCCACTGTGTGACAGGGAATTTTCAAGAATTTAAAAGCAATCAGACACGCCTTTAAGAACCCGTATTATCAATGGATTCAATCAATCACTCATCCCCTAGATAATTGCATGTCATGAAAGGCAAAAGTATCTATCAATCTCTCGACTGTAGAAAATTACTATTCACTCAACGTCTCTGAGTGAAACTTTGATTAAGGAAGCCTCTCTTAGATCAAACAGTATCATTGGGTTTGCCTCTTCCGATTCGTACGCTTGAGGTAGGTATTATTCGAAATTCGACTGGTGAAACGATGAGCTTTGGCTGCTATTCGATATTCAAATTCGCGGTCCGTTTGGTCAGCCGAATTGTGGTTTGTATTGGCGAGCCGCAGGGTGTATGCGGTATGAATAGCTTTGATTATGCACTAAAAGTGATCCTGGTGGTCGTAGGATCTCTGATTGGATGCATTGTTGACCGGGTGACTGAGCAGAGTCAAAGTTAGATTCGATATATTCCCTTGGATATTTGCCATCTCACGCGCGAAACTGATGCAAACTACAGAAGTGGAAACCGAAGTGAGGTGGAGAGAGCAGGCGTGACTAGTCAGCTGAGATGCGGGGAATGATCGCAGTGTGACATCGTTTGCGGATATGTATCCACATCCTATGGTGTGCAAATATCCATAATGATTATACATAGGGGAGAGTGGGGCGAATTAGGACAGGGGCGAATTAGGACAAGCAAGATAGCTCGCTTGTGGGTGAGTCTAGGCTTTCGCCGCGTAAATTCTCTTTTAATACCATCACAGACAATGGTTTTTATCCAGGTTAGACCTTTCGAAACGACACTGGGGGTCCTCGCTGACGTAGGGGTGCTTTTTGGGGGCCTCACGCGGTTTATTTTGGAAATGCAAGAGTTTACGCTGCTCCTACATAACTGGACGGACTTCATCGCCATTTGAGGGTCAAAAACTACATTACAAAACAAAGATTTTTAGCCATCGTGGGTCAAAATCGGCCCAGTTGAACTCAAGTAATCGCAATTTTGCGAAAAAAACGCTTGGGGGCATATTAGGACAAACTGGACGGGGCGAATTAGGACAATGCTAAATCCCATATAAAATCGGTCGACCGATCGCGAGTCCGTGTTTTTTGATGATAATTACCCGTATCTATATATATTATATAGATATAATATGATGTATATTGTATATTGATACATATTATGTATATTATATATTATATAATATATACATGATGTATATTGGGTATATTGTATATGAATGATGTATATTGGGCGTTTTTCGAGGCGCGGGAGGTTCAGGGATAGTTGGATGATTGAAAATGGGTGAGAAAATGAAGTTACGATGTCTAATGACGGTTTGAGGAGTCAGTTTAGAGGTGAGAAGTCGCTTTCAACGTGTTCGAGGATAGTGCTCGATTTACGTACTTTGACTCTCGCATTCACCGATACCCGGTTGATTGTCGCACTCTATCATTCGGATCGTTGACTTAGGGCAAGTATGAATAGCTCCAATATGAAAAAAAAACCAATGAAAGTAGACTCTTAGAGGCTGCAAAACGATTGCTCATTCCTAAAGACGGTAGTGCGCCAATAAACCGCCTAATTCAATAATGTTCAAAAATGACACAAAAATGACTCGCTTTCTGAGGCTCTAGGAGGATGTAAAGGTCGCGGGCGAGTTTCCCTCTGTATTTAGGGTTACTACTACATGTTTTGGTGAGCAAACTCGACTCTAATATTTGAGGAATATTGCATTATACCTCGATTTTTGAAGGCTGTCCTAATTTGCCCCCAAAACTGTCCTAAAGTGCCCCCAAACGCGGGGCGAATTAGGACAGATTTTTTTTCTCAAACTTCAAAAAAAATTATGAAAGCGGTGACCTGGAGGTCTGAAAATTTTTCTACAATATATTCAATAGTTGAACTTTCAAGTCCCGCAGCGCGCCTATCCCCAAGTATCGCCAGATAGCCCCACTGCAAAACCTGTCCTAATTCGCCCCACTCTCCCCTATGTATCTCACTCGACTTTTCCTAACAATCGTACATTTCAATATAAGGGTGCAAAAACTTCTTTTGGGGTCCGAGTGTTAGGTTTCCGGCCTGAGCCGTAGGTGAAGGTCGGAATTAACACGAGGATGCGAAAAATAGGTTTTACACCCGTGTATTGAAGTGTGTTTCTCGAAAAACTGTGCGAGAAAGTGAAAAATCAGTGCGGAAAAGACACTTTTCCGCACAGCGTGTCGAAATATAATTTTCAAATTCGAGGGTGGGAAGGTTGGTTTCGCTTTTCGTGTGATTGTTTTCGGCCCGAGCCCTGGCGAGGGTCAAAATTTGCCCGAGTAAAGCAAGAAAACTTCACGCCGGAGTATCGAAATACGTATTCGATCGACTGGACGTAAAGTGAACGAAAATTGCCATGCAAGGTTTTACCCACTGTCGATCGAAATAGTATATTACGCGTCGAGTGCCGGAAAATTGTGTTCTTCGCGAAAACCTTGCTGGACGTCGGCGAAGCCGACCTATTCTTTCAAAAGCGGTTTTAGGTTTCTCGTTAAGAGAAACCATGATTACCCTGTATTCGTAGGCTCGTTTTGGGTGCGAAGGACTCATTAATTTCCCGAGCAAAGCGAGGGAAATGAGCTGGTTTATCACTCACTAGGAGAGTGTTTCAAATCGGCTGAAACTCTGGGAATAGTTTTCTTCAAGTACCAGAAGATGAAACCCAAAATTATAGACCTTATAACGCTCCAGCGTTTCGGAGCCACAACCAAGGATGTTAGCATTGCCCATATATAAGCTCATTAAAAAGCATACATATAGGTATACCTACAATGCTTAGCTCGAAAACGCTGGAGCGTGAGGGTCTATAGTTTTAGGTTTCATCTTTTGGTGCTAAAAGGAAACTATTCCCAGAGTTTCAGCCGGATCCGTGATCCGGATCTGAAACACTCTCTTGGTCAGGGCAATCATGTAAAACTCTCGCATCCAAGGGTCGGAATTATCACGATCAAATTTTGCGTTCCAAATTCCCTATTTTTGAACCTTTTTTTTTTTATTAACAGTACGTTATAGTAGAAACTTCAGCATGAGATTATTCCAGATTAGGTCATACATCACGACAGAGTACTCATAAAAATCTCCACTCCGACAAATGTTTCCCTAAGGCGATTCTCTCGAGGAAAGTCGGTCGAAAAAATTATCCCTCTACCTTGATCCAACATCGATTTCCTGGTATCGACCGCGGCTTCTTTTATCCAATCAATTCCCACAATACCCATATCTCCGACCTCCCCATGATCTGTTCTGAATTGTCCCGAAGAGCCGATTTGAAAAGTGTCGCGTCGTCTTGTAAAAGAGAATAGTCTCATGAAGAAAACATCACGTGAGATCGAGATCAAGCTCTAGAAAATCGTAATTTTTGGATCACCCGCTCCGACCTTTGCAATACTGCTACCGATTCGGTATAATGCACGTATTATACACCCAACAACCGATGATATCGTAGCTTGGAGCTTTTTGTACGGGACTCTTACACTTACTTTACGGTTTGTAAGTCCCTAGCTATAGTTACAGATACGCTGACACGATGATTGACGTTGCGATGTTTGATCGCCCTAGGCTGTGTCGGCAAATTTTCAACGGTCGACTTTCAGATGGTACACTTGGGGCGAAGGTATATAGGATAGAATCGGTTTATATAGAGGGTCGGATGCGGAGCAAGAAATGGATTTTTATGAGGATTCTTAGACGGGAGACATGGAGAGCTGGTGACGGCTACGATTGATTGAATCTGTCTTGGGTGTATGAGATTTCCGTCGTTGAATTTCAATTGATGCTCCATGTCGAGTTCAATCGTTGTGGTTGGTAGAGTTTCCATTGATGTTTGTAGTGATTCATGAATTGATACGAGGACAAATTTAACATGATACTTTGAGGAGCACTATCGATTGAATATACCGATCTTTAAATTGCGCTATACTCGTAACATGAAATCCATAGGTATCAATATTTGATGGGGTATTAATTTCTAATGATTAAACGTAGTTTTAGTTCCATCATTTGATAATGCTTCCTTCTCAAAGCATATCACTGATTGTAAAATAATGTTATCGATTGGGTCCATTCCGAAACTATTATGGAACCCCGAGTATTTCCGTATGTTTTATGAATAAGCCGACCTCGAGAGATAAGTGTCACTCCCGTTTCGGACAAGAATGACGATGGAACATATAGACCCGGTATTGACTATTGAGACCTGGATAGAGTGGCGAAAAGAACGCCGAACTGGACAAGCTGAGCAAGGTCAAATACATCTCAAAAATTGACTCAAAGGCCTATCTTCAGATTTTAATGAACGAGGACAGTAAAAAATACACGGTCTTTACTGTCCCACGCGTTGGCTCGTGGTGCTTCAGATCCATGCCGTATGGCTTCACTGTTTCTCCGGCGACCTTTCAACGCCTTATAAACGCACTATTTGGCACTGATGTGGAACCTTTTGTATTCGGGTATCTTGACGACAACTTATCGTGGGTAACGGACACGTAACGACCATGTCGAGTATGTCAAACTGGTCATGGAACGCCTGAATGAGGCCGGACTGATGGTGAATCATGAGAGGACTGTGATATCTGCTACCAGCAATTCGGGTATTTGGGTTTTCTACCATAAATATGGAAAGACCACAGGCGGACCCGAAGAAGATTACCCCAGTGAGAGACTACACAACTCTAAAAAACCTGAAGCCACTGCGATCGTTCTTGGGAATTGTGGAATGGTATTTTCGGTTCATTGAACACGAATCCGACCTCTTGGAGCTGCCGAAGAAGGACGTGAGATGGACATGGGGCTTGAACTAGCAGGAAGCGTTTGAAAGGCTCAAAGAGGCCCTAACATCAGCTCCGATGTTAACCAGGCCAGATTCTTCAAAGGTCGTCATGACCCAATGTGACTCGAGTGCGTTCGGTCTTGGATTAGTATTAACACAAGAAGGAGCTTTGAACTGGCCCAAGCAAAGGACTCGATTTTCTGATTTTCAACTGGATTTGCGCTTTCGGGTGGTTACCAATACAGTAAAGTGGATTATGTTTTACAATTTCATACGGGAGTCTATCCCAAAGACCGGAGTCCCGTGAGCTTGTGATTGATACTTGTTTCAGAGAACAATCAAAGGATGCACTCGATGGTGAGTGGAACCAAGAAAAACTATATCAATATCAAAAATACAAGAATCTCAGTTTTTGTTGCTAATTTCTTTGATTCTATGGGTAAAATTATTATCTATCAAAACTGTAAAAGAAATTGAGAAAAAAAATTTTCGGATTCCTGTACAAGAGTGCGCAAATCGACTTTCAGACGATTTTTCAGAACTTTTTGCTCAATTTACGCACGCATACGTTAATTAAGCCACCCCTCAGAGTCTGTCCATTAAATACGCAAGGCAAATTTTCATATGTTCAGACCACCCAGCTACCCTCGGGAAGGGTTTTATGAAGCTTTGACGTTGTTTTTGAGTCATAAAGATGATGATGGGAAAAATATGCAAAAGTCAGGATAGGTAGTGAAATTTCTCTCCAGAAGACGCATCGGTGCGACAAACTGGCTAAACTCGGTACAATAGAACGATGTTGGACTCAGACGATTAGTGATACGTCGAGTGATTGATAATATCAAGAACAAGAATTATTGTTCAAACGTTGGAGCGTGGCAAAAATAAACAATAAAAATATGTGTTTTTCTTATCTTTTTCTATTTTTCCGTCGTAAGTTGAAAATTATCGATTGTTCGGGAAAATTTGTAGAGAAATAGTTCGTAAGTTCTTGAAAGATTTACAGGACCAATCTGATTACTTATAATTTTTCTCGCAAATTGCATTCCTTCGAAGTTATATCCTTAATCTAAATCAAAATCGAATTTGTCCCGAAAAATTCGCTAAATTTGTTCATAACAGATTCTAATTGTTCTTCTGAGATAATTGAGAGAACTTAAAACAGGGAAGCTTTCCTGGTATTTTCCCCTAAGTCTGATCGGTTTCGAGTATTGAAAATAGCTAGTTTCGCGACTTCCAAGCCCCAGTTCGGCGCTTACATGAAAGGAGGGGTTGAAAGAAGTGGAACTGGCTATTTCCATTACTTGAAAACGGTCAAACTTAGAGGAAAATCCCAATGAACCTTTTTTGTTCAAAATTGACTCAATCATCTTGGACATTTAGTTATGAACGATTTTAGCGTTATATACGATTCTAGCATTATGGGCGATTTTAGCGAATTTATAAAAACAAATCCCATTATAACTTTGATCGGGAATAACTCCGAAACGATGCAATTTGCCAGGGAAAGTGTTGAGATCGATTTTGTAGATCTTTTAGAGATTCACGAATTATCTCTTCACAGATTTTCCCGAAGAATCGATATTACTCGAGTGGTTCGTGATGAAACGCATGTTTTTATTGCTTATTCTTACTACGCCCGAATATTCAAACAATCATTCTTCTTACTATCAATTATTAGACACGCCACCCATCATTTGATCCCAATATCGTCCTGTTGCACCGAGTTGAGTCAATTAGTGGTTAAATTTCGAGGATAATTCAACTACTTACAATGATTAACTGCATGCCTGTGTCCCCGAAAACATTGTTCACAAATTTCTCAACAATGGTATATGGATGTTCATATTTCGATCTAGAAAATCGAGAAAGATATGATGACCAGTAACTGAATCTACCATTCAGCTAATTTTTAACATAAATTTTTTCCGAGAATTCATTATATGTCATGAACTTTGAACCATACCTTGAATCAAGATGACTCATTATAAATCGATGAGAGTATCAAGAACCAATCCATAATCATAGCAAAACCGTCCCAATCAACAGTGAGCTCCCTTTCAAGTGAAAAAATTATCCAACGAAATTGCCAACGTCCATTGGAATGCCTCGGAATTCTGCCTACGATATTCTGCCTACGATCTAAGAATAGTCTCTCAACCATATCAAAAAACAAGCAACTCGACAAGGAGAAAGATGTATACCTATCGCTTATGGTAAAGCTCGCGCTTGCGAGTCGCTTCGCATCATCTTTTTTCTTCTCGCAAAGAGTATGTACACTCATGTGTACAGTGTTATACAAGACAACACCTATCCATATATCATACTTAGCGCCAATACCATATGCAGCTACCTGCACTTTTGTAGCTATATGTGTATGCGTCAATGTCGCAAGCAAATACCGGTTATTCCACCCGCTAAGCCTCCCATCCCTAATTCGCGCTATTTTCTGTAGGCAATACATACACTGTAAAAATTTTTCCGAAAAACTTCAACCAACTGGTTGAATGAAAAATTCAACCATTTGGTTGAAAATTCAACTAGTCTATTCAACCATTTGGTTGAATTTTTAACCAAATGCGAGAAATGGTTGAATTTTTCATTCAACCAGTTGGTTGAAGTTTTTCGGAAAAATCTTTTACAGTGTACGTCTACATCACTATTGGTCACATACTTGGTATGTTTGCTCCAATAGCTCCAATTATACGTCGGGCCCTCCTCAAACTTAATCAATAGGATCCCTAGCTAGAGTAGCTAGGAACCTTATCAAGATAGCGCTTAAAGCGCCATCTCATGGTCAAATTCATTTGTTATAATTATAAAATCATGAAAACAACAATAACGGAGGGCGATGTAGTCCCACGCGCGGGAAACTTTTCTGCAAATTCAAAAAAAAAGTTTCATACCAAAAGGTGTTCATTTGAGCTCATGAGGTTGCATAATAAATTTTGGATAGTTTCTAAATTGGTAAAAAAACAAGCTCAAGTGGGCATTTTCTCACGAAGAAAAATTCTTTGCATCGTGGGAATATGTGGCAAGCCGGGCTCTTTGTCGTTTAGCTGATTTTGAACTCACAACAAATCGATTTGACTGCAAGATGGCTCATCGGTCACTTTTTTTTTATCCTGAGGTGCAGAAATTAGGAAGCTGCTATCGAATCATGATGGGTTATATGAAGGAGTACTGCGGAGACTAGGCTAGCCCGGAGACTATTCGATATCCATTGTTTTCGATGAGAATCATGTACCTATATAGTCGAGGAAGGTTTAAGATTTTGAGGCTCATCGTTGTGTGGAGGGGTTGTTTACGGGAGGACAGAGGTGGAGAAAATATTCGGAGATTGGATGATTTTTTGTGGGAGCCGAAAGGAGAAGATCAGTCACGGATGACTCGAAAAGAATCTGATGAGACTTGATGAGATGAAGCTGGCTGGTGTGTCTTCTTCTGTCGTGAGTCTTTTGCAAACGGTTTTGCAAGCCTCGTATATCAAGGCGTGACGGACCTTTCTTTTGGGACTTGCCTTTCCACGACAGTGAACCTTCTTCCTCTTCTTGTTTAAATTGTTTCTGTATTCCGTCATGTAGAATTTGTATGACTTCAATTATTTCACGAGTGTATCAAAGATCTGTGACTCAAATTGCTGAAATAGGAGCCTATTAATCATTGATATAACTTGAAACTTTTTCATACCTCTATACTCATTACTGCTTTCCTGTTCTATGCGAGTACATTATACACGCGGTGTTATGTATACGAGTGCTAGTTCTAAACTAGAAAGATAGAATTGATTATTCTGGTTATTGTAGAGTGTGGTCGAAGTCTAATTGTCTTCTGAAACAGATTTTCATTCACGGGGTCTCCAAAAACGTGTAGACCTGTGGATTTCCAAGTTAAAAAAACATAAGCGATCGTGGAGCCGGTGGAACTCATAGCAAAAAATATGTACTGGGGGGAGTGGAGGGAGGCTCACACATCTTCACGTTGCATACGTGAGTCAGCGATTCTCCTTTAAAAAATCGGACGATAGAGGGTGGATCTAAAATACGTAATGAAAATTTGGCTTGCGTAATTTGAGGGTGGCCTTTAGTACAGTGAAATCACCTCTGTGAGACCATAAGATCCAGGGACTGTTAGATCTTGCTGCAAATTTTTCACCCTCTATCAGTGGAAGACCTACCGAATTTTTTGGAACCCACCATCTCTCCAGTATCGGCTCTCAAAAGCCATTATTTTGTTTCCCCTGCGATTTCTTTCAAATCATGTTGCTTCCTGAATTTTGATTCGATTTGGTTTATACATTTGATACCAGTTCTGTAGTAAGTTCTTCAAAATTTCTCTCCTGCTCTTTGGAAAGCTTTGAATAGACACACTCGTGTCTAGAATCAGCATGTAAGATTTTTGAAGCGGCCTACTTGAGAGCCATTGATACGTCAGAACAAGGAATTCGACCCTACTCTTGTTACTCTGATCGTCTTTGAGCATGAAATTCTCGAAAACCACATAGTATATCGAAGGAGATTCACAAATCACGTCTAATGTCATTGAAATGTCACAAGTGGAGAGTCTATGATAATTTTCGCCACTATATATAATTACTAATTCACCACTAGTCTAACTAGGAGAGTGTTTCAGATCCGGATCACGGATTTGGCTGAAACTTTGGGAATAGTCTTCTTTTAGTGCCAAAAGATGAAACGCAAAATTATAGACCCTAACGCTCCAGCGTTTCGGAGCCATAACCAAGGATGTTAGCATTGCCCATATAGGCTCATTGAAAATCATACATACATAGGTACACCTGCAACCCATGTAAAACATACGATTCCATGAACATATATGATCATGGAATCCGAGGATTCCATGGTCATATATGATCATACGTAAAACCGTTGCAAACATTTTTTTTATTCCAGAAAGTGGTAATATATTGATTCAAATCTATTCTAACATCAATACGTCACAATACTGATCATATAGTACTGAAAAAAAATCTTCCGAGCAGTCGGTCTCGAGTTTCAAAAAAGTGCCATTTTTTACGAAACCTTTCTCTTCAGTGCTTCGAATGTTCAAAACTTGAGAACGACCCCGGGAAGAATTTTTCTGAGTAATGTTCAATCACCACCGTCAAGTATTGATGTTACACCAGTTGTAAATGAGCATATCACGTCTTTCCCGGATAAAAATGATAAATTTTCAAACCGATTTTATACCTGATCATACATGATTATGGAATCCGTGGATTCCATGTTCATATATGTTCATGGAATCTTATGTTCTACATGGGAATACTGATGTCCTTGGTTGTAACTCGGAAACGCTTGAGCTTTAGGGTCTATAATTTTGCGTTTCATCTTTTGGCACTAAAAGAAGACTATTCCCAAAGTTTCAGCCAAATCCGTGATCCGGATGTGATGACCTCTCCTGGTGAGCTGGAACTGGAGGGTATTATGTGAAGGATATGAGGTAAAAATAAGGTCCCTAGAATGAGGTCGAGATATGGTGGTTTCGGTCCGCCATGTTTCGCGAAAATGCCGTGTATTGGCTATACCTATATTTATGATTCCGACGATATAGGTGCAATCATCCCTCGTTTTACTCGGTTCTGAGGGAGTTGTATATATGCAGTTTGGTAAATGAATGATGTAACATCTTGCTATGAAAGAATTTTGAAGATCTATTTCGTGTAAGATGCGAACATTCGATATGATTGTCCCTATGTGCAAATCTTATCCAGTTCACAATCGAGCTGCTACTTACAATTTAGGAAGGGAGGAACGCTTTGACGGAGTATACGAGGAATTGTTTAGAGGCATTGAAAGGGGAGCAAAGCAAACTCGAATTCACCAATATCTCTAAAAAAACCATAGCATCAAAAATAATTGTCCAATTTTCAACTGTGTCAATCACGAGTTTATCCTCGAGGTGGTCAACGATTTCATATTTAGTTCATTCATTCTATTTGAATGAACAGGTGGTATGATCATTAAGCATCACATGACATATTTTCAGACACTTAGGAATGGGTTCCAGTATACGCGGTTTTGGTACACAATGCTAAACCGAAACTCCTACTTTTCCATAAGCGTAGTGTTTCCTTATACGCGGTCCGCCCGAGCTTTGAAACGTAACCTCCTATTTTGTATAACTCGCGGTATACCCTTTCGGAACGTAACTACCGCGTATAACGAGGGATATAACATGGGACTGGGCAAAGTATGACAACCCATATCTCGACCCCTTCTAGGGACGCGAGGTAAGTGTACCCTACATGCCCCTATTTGCCGATCTCAAGAACAGGTACTCGTTGACCTTCCGCCAAATTTTTTCTACGTTTGTTATGTTAGAATATGAGAAAATGAGTGATTTGAACCGATCCCGAATTATTTCTGTGTGTCTCAGAACATTTCAAGTCTGCACCAAATCGGCCACTCTAAAAATCTTGTAAAATCGATTAAATTCAACCTACACATGAGGCGTATTTCCTTTTAGTCCGAATAATTTTACACGGGAGAAATGCCAATCAAGCAATCATAAATGTGAAGACACGTCTTTTTCTTCTTGCTTAACATTCAATCCTCGTGAGAATGTGTACGTGAAAAAATATATCGTTGCCTTCGAAAACGACCAAGCGATAACGGATGACGAAGTAACTGCACGTTCGAGATATTGAATGACGATGAAGGAAGAAAGAGTGACGACCGATTCTCTACTCAATAATTGAGCACTTGGGCTGATTAATGTCCACATGTGTGAAGTTAATTGAATAATGTTTATCAACGAAAAGCCAATTCCAACCCTTTGCGAGATGGATGAGAGTCGATTAAAATGTTCGAGCTTGCATGAGTAGTGATTTGGTATGCATACTGGTGATTTTTGATTGTAGGGAAAAGATAGCACTGATGATTGAAAGTTGAATATCTGACGTGATGAATAGAGGGTACAATCTCTTTTTCATAAGAAATTCACCTTGAAGGGAAAGTAATTAGAAGCAAGATATATTTTTGAACCTGTGCACGGGATGGGAGATATTCCAAATCTTATTCCTGAATCGACTAGAGACAATATCATGGAGAATAAAATTTTAAAAATCCTTGCAGATCAGTTCCTCGCTCGTGATACTGCTCTTAATATACAACATTTGAATGAAATTCTTGAATTATGGAATGGCTTATCATATTTAATCTATCGATTGAAGTCCACATATGGAAAATTGGATAAAAATTCTACTCAAAGAAATTTGGACGAAGGATTTATTTAAAATTTACACGTGAAGACCCGAGCCTGATGCACTATGGTTGGTCAAAAGTCAGTGTCATCGGCTTCAATAGTGCTCAATTTTTTCTTAATTTACCGAGAAAATCCCAACTCCCTAGAAAGTTCTTTGTCTATTCAAAGAAAATACATAAGGTCAGTGTACCCAACTTGCCCCCATTAAGCCGTTTTCTTAATAACTTCGGCCCATCTCCATATTTTCCAACGTACCTTAGCTCATTTTAAAGCTTGTCTTAAGACCTTCAAAATAAATTAAGGTACATTCAATTTGAACCAACTGGGGTCAAACTGTTTGAATTCTCCTAAAAGGTGATTTTTGAGAGTTTACAAAAGTGTGTACCCAACTTGCCCCCATTAAGCCTTTTTCTTAATAACTTTGGTTTACTTCAAAGATGTTCAACGTGCTTCAACTCATCTTAAAGCTTGTTTAAAGACCTTTAAAATGCACTAAACTACGTCCAATTTGGATCAATTGGAGCCGAACTATCTCAATTCTTCCGAAATAAATGATGTAAATCGGCGATAAAGTGTTTTTATCGCCGTGCACGCACATTTAGAGCTTTTTGGTGGTTCGAAACACTATTTCTGACCCACTTTGACGTGATAAACACGTTCTGAGTGGTAAAAAAAGTCGTTCTGCACGCCCTTTCGAGATAAACGTATGGGGGAATGTTAGGTACACTCCGATGTTGGCATCCTTGTTTACAAATCGTCTCCGTGTTTTGCACATAAAACAATTCCATATTCAAATTTTGCAATTTTGGAAAATGGATTTTGAAGGTCTTGAAACAAGGAATCGAATGCGCTAAGGTACGTTAAGATTGGTTGAACTCAAAGAATTTGGCACCGATTTTACTGAAGGCGATTCCCTCGGTGCTTTCTTAGCTAAGCAATCACAAAAAATGGAAAAATCGCTTTCGATTTTCTGGAGAACGCAGGAATGATTCGGGGTCGACGCAAACTATTTACTTTCTCATATTTCAACATAACAAACGTAAAAAAAAATTGCCGGGAGGCCAAGGAGTGCCCATCCCCGAGATCGGCATATGGGGGCAAGTTGGGTACAGAGGCAAGTTGGGTACACTTACCTTATATTGCGATCCTGATCTGTATAAACAAAAACGAATCAACCTTGGTTTTCTGAAGTACTATGATTTCATTATTTATTGCTCCTACATTGGTCAAAATATATGTGAACAAGAATATTGTGACTGTTAATAATTTGTTCCAAATTTAAAAGAGCTTCAGTCAGGGGTTGAAATGTCATTAATAATTTCAAAATTGAATGCCACTTCAAGTTGAGTGGTTAATGATCTAATATCCCATGCGGATATTTGATAAAAATTTTGAGATTATTCCAAGATGAATCTGCCTGACCTTTTCTTATAAGATCCCCATCGAAATGTTTCCATTCGACTCAAGAAACAGCTATAATAAATCAAATTCCATCGAGAATGAATGACAAAATTCCAGATTCACCCGTATCCAGCGCGATTCTGTATCAAAATTTTACTGCCCAAAAGTCCACATCGCACATCAGATACCTGTAACTCTGATCTCTTACTAGAATAATGCGGAAAAGGAAAAAAGGTCGCGCTTTACAAGGAAGCTCATGTATATCCTTTCTTGATACATCTCAAGTATCCCAATTATGTACGTACATACTCTCGCAAGTCCGTGTCATAAGTAAAAGTATACACTCGTATGTGAATCTTGAAGTGACGAAGAGACTATAATAGGGGAGGCAACGGCCGCGAAAAACACTCAAGTAGCTTTTACGTGAGTACTATTATAATAGAGTGAGAAGCAGTGTTCGCTCCTCGATGCGTAAGCGCGCGTGGAATTTATATATATGCGATTCTGCTCTTTATAGTTTGCAAATGTATATGAGTAGATCCGCGAAAATTTGCTCGGAACAGACTCAAAAATGTACGAAAGGTAAAAGTGAACTTCTGTGAACGTACCATGGATTTTTCACGACTTATTTCTGCACCTATATTAAGGATCAAAACTCAAAAATATAGGAAGTCAAAAAAAATTGTTACGTGTTCAATTCCATTGACATTTTGACCCTTAATGCGGATTTTTCAACCCTTGAACCTCAAGCTTGGTCTAATCTGATTTTTGCCAAGGAAGAGCACAAAAAGATACACTAGAAACGTGTTTTGCACAATCGATTGAGAACACGTGGACGCCATAACAGGCCGAGTCACATTGCGAGCAAGTTTCCGCGGATTTACTTATATAGTATGATGTGACACTATGGAGTGACATTGAAGAGGGAGATACTCATAGAAAAAAGTTAGAGATAAAAAGGAACGAGAGATACATCCGTAATGGGATTCTACAGGATTATTGTCATTATGCGAGTAGCAAGATGGATATAGCGTACACGGGAACACGTGGATTGGGTTCCGGGATTTGAATTTTCGCGCGCTTTTGTGTAAGCTGTCAATGATCGTATGCCGAGCTTTCATCATCTCGCGATGAAGGTTAAGACATCGATGAGGGACAAAATCGTACCTCCAAAATTTATAGAATACGCTTCTCAATCCGGTAGTTGGATTATTTTTGATTCGGAAGTTCTATAGAATAAATAATCAAAAAACTGCCAAAATTCGAATGGATTTTGATATTTCAGATTCTTTTGAATTTTTTACTTAACTTGCCAGACAACAGAATCGTAATGATGAACCGTAAAACCAATAAAGCGTGCTATTGTTTAAGGAATTTCAACTTACTACAAGATAGTAATATCATTGTATAAAATTCAAATGATATGATGGAGATTCTGAGATTCAAATAAACAAGCAAGCGATACAAATAAAATCATGATATGAGTGGTTCTGTAAGAACTTGTAAATAATGTGTACCAAGTTGGACAAACCCTTAAAACGCTTGAAAAAAATTGTACAAGTTATTTTCGACGTATTTTTTTGGTGCTCGTTTGAGTGCAATCATCCAATTTCTTCATGTGTTTGAAAAAGTCGAAAAATACATCTCAGAGTACTCGGAAGTGAGATTTGGGGTTGGCACATTTTCGGCCCTCAAGAATCAAAGTTTTCGCGGAACTACGCATATAATTTTGAGCAAGTTTATTGAAATTGTTAAGTGTTAGGTTCCGATCACCAAGTATGGACTCAAGAGTCTGTAATATTTCTATGGTCAAGCATTTTTCCGTGTTTGTGCGCTATTAGATAAGTATTTTAAATTAGCCAGATAACAGTCTGGCATGACGAGGTTGATAGCTTAAATAGTTGTAAAATCTCAAACCTAACTTTTTGTACATCTTGGATGTATGCGCACGGGCCTTGCCTCATTCCTTAACTCATCCCTTAAACTTTGCACGCTTGAAAATTTCAAGTTTTTCAAAGTCATGGTTGGGAACAGTTGAGATGGTGATCGTGTTGTAAATACATGAAAAATAATTTGCTCTTGTAAACTGTAGAAAAAAATTTTTCTGCAATTTTACCAATCGACTGATTTTTTGCTAGCTATTGTTTGAATAAAATATTATAATATTTCATAAATTCACCAATTATTAGTGAAATGTTCGCTATGACTATGGCGCCCAGGTGACTTCTTAGTCTTTACCTAGTAAAATCGCTAATATTAAAGTGCGAGAAATCGCATCTCTGGTCTAATCACGACGAAATCGCTGAAAATGTGTAAAATCCGGTCGCATTAAATTGGCCCCCTTCACAGATGAATTCGCGAAATCATTCCTAGTAAAATCGCTAATCTTTGGTAAAATGACTGCCTTGTACTTAGGCGCCCAGGTAACCTACTTTCAAGTTAGAGATTTTGCAAGAACTTTTGTTTACTGTGTACAATTAGCTTGCAAGTTGCACGTGATCTCGATTTTTTTTACAGCCTCAAATGAATTTAGTATCCGAATGGCTCTGAATAATATACCGTACATGCTTTAAATCTTGAAAACATAAAAAAACCCTGGCTCTGAGTACATCTAGCAGAAAACTAAGGGCCATCCAAAATAATATATTACCCGTACAGAATGACCACATCATAATCGCATTGCTCCAACGGAACGGATTAAATGAAAAAGTAACTCAGGGAGATATTTGAGCGTCACCCAAGGATTGAGACAAATGAAGTCATAAAAGAGCCTCGCAAAAATACCGGGTCGAATCTCTCATCACAGTGAAAGAACATTAACGAAGCACTTCGCACTAGTATAGCAATTAACGCTTCCTGCCTGTGCTGTATGCTGTAATAACATCAGAATCTTATACATGAACCCTAATATACACGACTTCACACGAAATTAAAGCATTCAGGGCAGAGCTACCCTGTGATACGCGTTTTTAATTTGTAATTAATGACTCTGACTCAGGGCATGAAGAGAAATTGATTGAAGTGAGCGTCTTAAAATCGCGAAATTTTGGAACAGCACAGATGAAGTTTTTGATGATTTTTTGTTACAGGATAAGATTTTTGACAGGTAAATTGTGGGTAGTTATGAACATTGCATATTTTTGATGTGTTCATCATATTCTGACGTCAGTAAGTGAGCAGGGGCTTTTTTTTGAGAATGCTGCCATCGTACAAGATGAAAATTTTTCGAGAAAGTTTTTGATGAATCGTCTTTCGTCGTCAAGTAAGGTATGCAAGTTCTGAAATAAGTTGGAAATCTGAGGTTTCCGAGAGTAATTTCAGGGCGTGATGGAAGAATCGTTCCACATATCAATTTCTCGCTTTGAGGAAGAGATTTGAGTCTGATACTCTCCTGGAGGCTTGCAATTAATATCCGATGATTTCTCTAGAAATGGGAAAATTATCCTCCATAATCCCAGTTTTCCATGTTTTTCAGACTTTCAATACTTTGAAAAGTGATTTCTTCCAAATTGACTCGAGGATTGACTGTTCCTATAAAAAAATTCTCCTTTTTTTGTCGACATTCTTCCTTAACCTCAACTTTCTTGGCTTTGGGTTACCGCCCACTCCCCGCTCCTGCATCTCCAGGTTTTACTAAGCAAATAATTTAATGTTGTGATGAGGTATTCCCTTCCGACAATTGAATTTTGCATTTTGTATCAAATCTCAAGACTTGAGAGCGCCTTTTTCCGCATCGCAGGTAATTTTCAATGATCGCAGCACACGAGGCAGGTACATATAATGGCTAACATCTATCACAGTATACCAGAAAAATCCATCCTTAGATTTCAACACATATCTATTCATATATGAAGCAGACAATATTTATGTAATTTTTACTCGAATCTATAATTAGATAATAATCGATGTTGAATGAATGACTATACTATCTTGACTTGATTCAATTCTAGATGAGTATTTGTGCACTCGAAGATATCAGATAACATACATCACATGGGCTGTTGCTCATCACATTGAAAACCCAGAAATCTAAGTATGAGAATCGAGATGAGAATATCCCTGGTAGAAATTGTGAGCATTTTTTGTCAAAAAACTGGTCAAGTCTAACTTAATTGCATTGTCACTATATCTATATATTGCATGGGCGGCCAAAAAAATTGGTCACATTCCTACCAGGGTAGATTATTTCGGCATCGGGAAAACAAATGAGAACTGAATGAAGCTGATATCTTTAGTCCCGGGTACTTCTACAGTATCTGATAAATGCGAGAGAACAACCGTAACACTGAACTCAGACTTTCTAATGCCCTCGCATCAATTTATTGTTCTCAAACTAGAGCCTAATTAATGACCTGAAAACTCGCTATAGATTCGAATGAAGATTTATCCTCGTCAAATTAGTCAAAACCAACAACCCATAAAGTTACCAACTGCGATAAAAAACAACAACCATATACTGCATAAAACATAGCTATATCTTCAAGACTCGCCACATTGGAATGGTGTGAGGGCTAATGAGACGATAACATTAGTATATTTCTCTTGGATTAACGAGCGTCCGGCCGAATTCACTTACATTTAACTAACTATCCGCAACGAGTGATTCCGACTTGCATTAAAGTAGTAACACTGTAAACTCTAATGAGGCGACTTACTACTATCACAACTCACGAGTAAGTAAAGATTTTGCATTTTTATGTAGGAACTTTTTCACAGTTCACGCGATACCAGACTCTCACGCCCGGAAGGATTCTTCATTGTATGTATTTTTGTACCTCAAGGCTCCGGAAATCCCACGTGATATAGAGATGCATCTACATCTCAAAAACGTTTTCTTTGCTTTAATTTTATACCATTAGTATAGATGTGTCGATGTCACGGTACACTTGGTATCGGAATAATGCACTGGCCAATTATTATGAGCGTCAAATCACAGGCGTCATATCAATCGGGGCGTTACTTTACTTCCTTGGTACCGCAATTTTCATTGCAGTGAGTGAATGATTTTTGATTCGTTATGTTATGGTATAGCGTGTATTTACTGGGTTATTCTCACGGATGATGGAAACTTTTTTTTGCGTGGAGGGGTTCGAAGAAGTTATCTAGAGCACAACTTAAGCACTATGCTGACTTTAGATCTTGAAATGAAATTCTGTCCTAGATCTCAAGGCAGTATCATCGCTTACTTTTAATGGTTGGATTTCGCAGTAATAAAAAAATTTATCACTTCAAGCCTTACGAAAGTGCAGACGATCTCGATCGCATGTAAGTTATATAAACCATCAGTAGGGAAGAAATTTTTTCACCATTAGAATATCCATTCTGAATTTATTCTTACAGCAGTAGATGAATACAAATTTCGTATCGCTCTTGGATCACAACAGAAAGAGTGAATAGATCAAATTTCTATGTGTGAAGAAAAAAAGTGGAACAGCACCGACTAGCCGTACCGGCCCAAGTCACTCCAGTTCAAATTGATACCAGGAAGAACGAACGGGTCGTTCCACGATCACGATCCGCATCGTTATTTCCGTCACTAACAAAATCGGTTGAATTATTCCAGAAGAAAGACACGGTCAGATGTCCGAAAAGGCGTTTTGCATCGTATGTATCATATGAAATCGTACTATCATATAAAGCATATCCACGACACATAACATACATAGAAAATTGGAGAAGGTTTTGAAATCTGAAACAGCCATTTGCAATCTTGAAATTGTTTCCATCCCTCATTTCAAAACCCCAAATACAACTTCCTTCGAGAGTATTTGACTTTCTAGGTGTTATCGAATATTTTCTGATTGTTGATTACCAATCCGGTGGTTGGCGAAGTCCACACACACTGTAAAAAGTATCATGAATCCAGAAGTATCATGATAGAATCAAAAATTTTAGCCACAGTGGTTGAATGAAAAGCAAGCGTTGTTGAGATTCAGTCACATGCTTGAATCCATATTTTAACCATAAGGGTTAAAATTCACTGGCTATGATTTCTGAGCAAAATTTGAGTGGTTGCCGTGCAGTCCAAAGATATACCAAAATATTGAATCGCATAACGAAATATGAATTTTTGCCGCAACACTGAGTCCCAAAATAGATGTACAGATTTTGAGATGGTATTGCACTTTAATGTATGCTAAAATTCACGAAGACTGTTGATGACGCACGTAACTCAATTTCAACCTTTGCTTGACAATTTAACTGTGAATTTTTTATAGTCAAATTCTAACGAAAGTTATCAGAAATATTGTATTATACGTACAATATTTCTGATAGATGCATTATCAAAATCTGATAGAAACTCCAAATAGATTTCCGGCATGACCGGGCATGATTACAAAAAAATAGTCTTCGTATGCTTGCACTTTGCAGAAAAATGTAGAAAGGAAAAAAATTTTCGTATTGTAAAATTGACATGTTTTGCCTTTCGGCAACTTGCTATTGATTCTCTCAAATCAGATAATTTTTCCGAGAACGGTGAGCAATGCTCAAAAAACAGTCAGATCGAAGCTTTTGTATACTCATTTGGAAACAACATGGCAACGCCTCTCGACAAAATTTGCCCGTTGAACAACTATATAGACCAAGCTGCAGGAATTTCTAAGCATTTCTCGAATCTTACGAGGAACGCGCACTCAACCTTCGCAGGAATTTCGTCTGGGTGGTATAATTGTCGGGCCAAGGGCTTTGCGAAAATTGACCAAACTCCCACTACTTACTCGACGACAAGAGTTAGCGAGGCAAAGTCGTCCAATATATACTTGAGATGTTTCTTGGCCTGGGCAAAGCATTTCAACTAAAGTTGACGGAACGAGGGAACCGATCATATAAGAGAGAAGCAATGGGGGCTGCGGTGAGCAAATGATTTTTTGGAAATCGATCTTGGTGGTTTACGAATAAGTTCACGTATTAGGGTTTACTCTCGTTTGGAAGGGAGGGGGAGAATATTATACGTGTAACGGTTAAACGTAATAATCTCCAAGGTCAAGATCGTAGGAACAAACAAGAAAGGAAATTGTTCCGAGGCCCGTCAGCCAATAGCAAAAGTATGAAGTACATCAACGTACTTACAATTCGTTTTGGTTCCAGAACTAACGTGATCATAATATCCAAAGTAAGATTAAATTAGAGAGGAAAGATCAGCATCAAAATTATTCACAAATATGCTTAGACAATGGAATCAAAAACCTTCGAAGGACTCTCACCTCTTAGCGTTGCTGACTGAAATATTCTCATGCAGACTAAACAGGGTGAATATTGTAATTTGAAATGATATTTAACAGTGGAGAATCGAGCGAAACGAGTTTAAAACGCACTGAGAATGGTTTTAAAGCGAAGCAGGCTATGGTAAAGGCTCTTCAAGAACCAGTTGGTGTCATTTGCTTTTGCACACAGCCTTCATGCCGCTACCGAAGTAAATAATCTTCGCAAAGACTGGAGTACCTCACACACATGCCACTGAACAGGATGATCGCTCACTTTGTCACTTTTGCCATCTACGTGGAGGAATTTCTCAAGTACTAGCTTGTCTATTTAATGAAGAGACATTTTTTCAAATGCAAGTTGATAAACTTTTTTAGACACAACTTGTTATCCATTGGAAAATCTCCCGTGAAAACCATTTTCCGAAGATAATCGTTGTGAAAGGTGGATCTATGCAAATTAATGAATATTTCAATTGTGCAATTCATCCTTGTCTCAAATCGATAATCATCCTTGATAACTGTTTGGAAAAAAAAATGATGTGAGCTACCTCAAAAAAATTTTGAAATTATAGCGTTGAGCAGCTCTATCACAATTGATGATCCAAAAAACTATAGTCTACCCCCGTAGAGAGCAATTTAAAAACTTGATCAAAAGCAGCGAACAATATAGGATATTGCTTTGCACAGACCCCAAACACAAATCGGTAGCAAATATTTGGCATAGCATCGATTGCCATTATTCGCAATATAACCAAAGCATAGGCTTGCAAAATCCATATACAAGCTGTTTAGTTGGAATGGAAAACAAACAATGAGAAGCTTTCATCTCTCGCCCCGATGGAAGAAAAAATACACCCCCTTGGATATATAAACGCTTGAAGGCTCTTACTCGGACTATAACACTCGAAGAAGTTCGATTCTCCTGTTTTCTCCCTTCGTCTATTGTCTGAGCTTCCCACGAATCTTTCTCTTTCTCTTTCTTGCTTACATATAATACTTACCTACTCTCTCTCTCTCTGAAGCCTGATAAAACGGAATTTAACGCGACGATGCCTTATTCGAGGATTTCTTTGGCTCCCTTCTGAATTACGTTCAGACGTTCGTCACAGGACGCGCGCGAACAACTTCGATGGCATAGCCCAGAATAAGTATAGGTATCGCTCCTTTACTTTGACTCGGTTCTCGATTATTTCGTTCCTGTGAACAAAATTCACGCTTGTCTTCATTCTCTTTACGATTTTGTAGAATTAAATTCTCCTGATTTTCGTGAAAGCTTGTCCGTTATCTTAGAAAACGATATCATTCCATCAAAATTTATTTGGTGATATAAATGAGGATTGATACTTACTTATTAGGACTAACCGTGGATGAGACGATATCTTCTTATTGAATTTCGATACTTGTCAATTTTATAATTAATCCGTTAGCAGCTTTCTATATGAATTTTACGGAATAATTTGGATTATTTGATCTAGAATCTTGGCATTTTTAATTTACAGTATTGAACCCTCTCTGTTTTTCTTTAGTTGCGCACACTGAATGGAAACTTTGAAATAAGGGGGAGAATAATCAACCTCAACCCTTGCCGAAATAAATTGAAATTGGTTCGTATGTACTCGAGTCGATGAAATTTTGCGGGTTATAGTAGTTGTCGAGAGGGATAAAGTTTAGCGATAACTGCCTCGGCCGTGTCTTTGTTCCTAAAGGTTCCTCGTTACTATTCTGTACTGCAGCCCGAAAGGGTGAGGTAATTTACGGGTCCATCCCTTAATGAAAAATTCGTGAAAAATTTATGAAATAAGATATTTAATACGTGAAAAAGAATTCCTGGTGGATGTTTTACTTAATTTCTAAATTCCAATTGTCCTCTTGGCTACAGGAAACGGGTCAGTTGGACGTTCTAAATATAAGACTGTACCAATAAATTAGAGTAGATATTGTACGAATGAATTGGGATTACGTTTGTTCGGAATTTATTTCGATCAATCATTTCCGTTTATTCATCAGTCTCATGACCATTCTATGATTCAGGTTCACATTCATATGGGTGACCAAAAATTACGATAGATACAAAAATGGCCAAATCCAGCTACACATGAGCCACGCTGAATTTGACCATTTTTGACCCCTGTCACGCCAAGGCCTCTTATTACTGAGTTCTTTCTACACATATAGCTTGCCTCATTCGGCAAAACCCCCTCTCTTAAAAAGGCATCGTTTTTTTTATAATGCCCGAGTGAAACTAAAATTTTGGATTTCATCACGAATCTTGCTCTTATTTGGTAAAAGCATTATATTCCCGTTCATGCAAACCAAATTAAGGCATTACCTGGTATAGAAGTGTGGACCTTTCTTATGGCTACCACTATCCAGTGGCATGCGACTTGGCCATTTATTATCCAAAAAATGTTCACCATTTCTACCAGGGTTGTACACCCAATTAGTACCAAATTAAGAGTCAATGATTAATTTCTCTTCATTGAAAGAAATAGTACATTACGCGTCGAGTGCTGGAAACATTTTCTCCTTCGGGAAACCAAGCTGAACGTGGGCGATGGCCCCGTCCAGCTTGGTTTTCCCGAAGGAAAAATGTTTCCGCACGAGACGCGTATGCAGTTTTATACGTCTGTACGCAGAAACAGCTTGTTTCCAGGTCTCCTCGCGTAGCGAGGAGGCCTAGAAACACGCTGTTTCTACGTATGGACGTATAAAGACCTATATTATTAATCCTCTTTCCGATAATTTCTCGGGCTCACCTATGACTTACATAAAAAAAGTTCACGGATCAATTGGTCCTCTAAACCTTCATCAAAAGTTTGACTTCCTATGGGATTATTTAGAATGAAGGTCATCACATAAACAGTGCCAATACAGTCGAACAATCACATAGAATTAATGTATTGGTGTCCAATGCGCAGAATTTATCAGGACGCACAGATATTCCCACGTATATGGCCTATTCCCGCAATGCGAGGGGCGTATATTAAACAAGCTTACGGGTTGCTCACGCGCCGAGGCCAAGTCTCCATGACTCTGACTCTCTCTCTCTCTCTATGTGTTGCATGTAACGGTATCAAATCCTTTGCGTCCTGATGCATATATACAGCCATGCCGGACATGAGTATATGCTAGTTTGCTATATATAAGAGCCCCGGCATTTGCCGATCTGCAAGATGACCAAGGATGGTCATAGCTACCTAGATCCCATGACTAGTAATCTGCATATATAGTTCAGTCTGTGTTTCTTTCGCACGCGTGGAGTTCCTCATTATTCTTCAAGTCTGACTTTCTCAAGCTCGAATTTTGCTTCCGTGCTCGCTTCCGTGTGACATGAATTGGCGGCTTTTATTTGACTGATTACTCACTGGTACTTGAGAAAAAGGTATTATTGAATGTATTGATGGACCACGATTAGATCGCGTGGAAAAATAAGTTTCTGCATTCCTTGAGGCTTTTTCCTCTTTTATTCATTTCAATAACGTTTTCGATAACAGATATATATTTATCCCCTTTATGAGATAATAACAGTTCGCCGTGACAAATTTCCAAGCTCCAGTTTTTATCAATACATTTCTTCACATTTTTAGAATTCCGAAACTTCTCTAAACACTTTCTCCTCATCATTTCAGTTGCGTCCCTCGCAACCTTCATTATGAACAGCTCATATGGCAACAAAGTGACTTGAAAAATTTGATTAAAAATATGTCGATGCGACCGCTCATCGACAATATGGCGGGATCTATTTTGGATTAAATCATTCAGGGTGTTGTGTCAATTGTAGCTCGCAATCTCATGAAAATTGACCATGACCTTAATTTGCAAGCTGCCCCCACTTACAAATACAGCCCATAAATATACACCCAAGCAAGTCAATATGAACAATTGCGAAGGAAAATAACTTTGCTATATATATTCTGGTAAAGGGATTTCCTTATCCAAGCATTTATCCATGGCTGCAAGTCGAGCCATCTTCCTTCTTAACTTCCTATATATACACTCCCACATATCCCGTGTACTTGTATCATACTTGTTGTATTCACGCACATAACGGCGCCTGTTCCTGCACAGAGGACACATCACAGGGTTGATATTGCGCAACGGCCCTTGCATATAAATACGTATACGAACTCGCTTACTCTACGTATATTACGACAAACAGAGAGTCTAAAAGATACGCGAGGCACATGTTGCATACCATTGGCTGATATCAGTGTATAAAAGCGGCACCCGCGTAGTATACATTGCTTATATTATACGCGAGATGCATTCGCCGGATAAGTCATGTACAGATCTTTCCCTGGTTAGTTGCGTATATCCACATGCATATTACACAAGATCGAGAGATGAGAGAAACATTTTATATATCGAGGTCTTCCGTATGCGTGCTCAAGATATCTTGTACGGGTGTCGTGCAATGTATAAGTAGTGCTTGCACGCGCCAGGTGGGCCGGTCTTTCAAACTGATACGCTAGTCACACCTTCAGCTTTGATCGAGATTTCCATTTCAATCCTTACTAGCATTTATTGACTTCCTCGCTACCACTTTTTTGACTTCGTTATGTTCTTGATTTGTCATAGGAACCCGAAATTGCTTTTGTAGCTTAAAAATGATATTTTTAACCTATAGCTGGCAAACTTCGACCAAATAACATGGCAGGCACACTGGGGTCGATTTTACCCATGTATACGACCCCACGACCAATTTGCTTGGTTTTGGTGGGGGGTGCGGGACAAAACTGGTGCTCTGTCCTTGGTCGATAAGTTAACATCTCGACAACAACAAACGGTGCTCTATTAGCCTGAGTAACCTTCAATTTCGAGCGTGACGATCTCGTGGAATATGCATTGGGTCTATTCGACCCCACTCTACCAGCCAAGGGTTAATAATGACGGGTAATGATGATCTGATGGTGTCGAAAAGAGATTTCTTGTCAAGTTCGTGAAGATGACATTTTGTTGAAGTGGTGCCACTAACAGGTACCATGCACCCACCAGCCCGGACATCAATTACCTCTCTTATCGAATCCCTTGCGATCGCAGCCATAACCCACACGCCACGTATTATACTTCAGCTAGCCTAGCCTAGCTCAGCCTAGACAAGACTATACCAAACCGTCTCAGACCATACATATTCTAGATCGCACCAGACCATTTAGAACCATTTTATAACGTTTTAGAACGTGCGAGACAATCTCAGACCATACCAGATCATTCCAAAACCATACCATAATGACCCAGACCGCTCCACACCGTCTCAGCCATTGCCAGAACGTTCCAAACCGTACCAGATCGTCTTAGATCATACCAGACCTCGAGACCGTTCAAGACCGTTCCAGGCCGGACCGAAACTTCCATCTACCCGACGATCTAACCCCCCTCCCTCCTCCAACCCATTTACCCATCGATCCATTCAATGTATAGGGCCAACTATCATATATTTTACCTCTTCCACGTAGGCAACCCTATTCGCAGAATTGGGGTGAATAAATGTTGGTATGGCGTTCATTATTAAAAATCAGGTCGTGCAATACCATCTTTGCAGGACGATCCTTCCGAAACCTTGAGTAAATTTAAGATTCTTGAAAGACCCTCAAGGTCAGCCAAAAGCTTCTCACAATACCCCTTTTTGACACGCGTGAAAAAACATCGCAGTTTCATTAATTTTCATTTCGAATGTATCTTTTTCAATTCTCAAGTTTTTCCCATTTTCCTATGCATTAAAGCTTGTAAGGGTACGCACATATACGACTTTGTATTGCGGGACTTGCGTGAGAACAGTTCATCAATATTCTGAATTTTACCAGGTGCAAAAATATTCTACACAGAGCCACACCTATGCTAGAAAATAACAGCTATGACACTCAAAGAACAGATAGCCGATTGTGTGTCGTGCAATAGAGCGTTCGATATCGTCGCTTGAGACGCGCGCAAAAGCTCAAGCTTGAAATGAAAATAAGAAATACACGAGTTTATGTACAACCTTAAAGGCTACCCCGTTCAATGGATGTGCAGTTGACGATAACGGGGCCGCTATATGCTCGTCCAATGCCCATATACATGTACATACATATGTACTAGGGCGCAGTAGTATATGAAACCTACGCGCTTATATATGCGAATCGCCAACATCAGCTAGACAGGTACCGTAAGCTTTAAGTATAAGCGACATTGCCGGCTGCACGCGCGCGAATTATATCGCCAAGTCTCTTCTCTTTCTCTGCTTCGATTATGCCGCCTGTTCCTATATGCCGTGGGAGAATTTACAGCTTCAAGCTCGATTATTATATTATATAGAAGCACAGTTTATCTTGGTTTTGTTTTTGGAACGTGTGACACTCGCGCCTATTTTACAAACTCACTTTTTGATGCTTGCGAGATATACTCTATATCTCGAGGTTGGTGTAAGTTGAAATAATGAATTTCTGGTGTCTAGTTGATTAATAAGGGTTAGGTATTAGTAAGTGATGGGTGACATGGGGAGAGATAGTCCGAGAAGAGTGAGAGATTCTTTGTGAGATGAGGATCGTCGAGGAGCGTCTCATATGTAAATTCGATATGTCTCCCTTCAAGGTTCATTGTTGACTTGTTGAAAAATAATTACGCGCGCGTCAGCATTATTGAGCAAAATTTCCGAATAATCATGTACGATAATGAATTCTTTCACTAGCGTTCTATTGCCTCTCTCGCTACCACTCGTTCAATTTGTAAATCTTACAACTTGAAGATGATATTCGTGAGACTGTGGGAAATGATCAATTGGTGTTACTTATGAAATTTGTGAAGATACACTACCGGTCAAAAGTTTAAGCTCACCCAAAAAATTTTTTTTCGATTTTGTGCGTTGAACTACTCGGCTCTATTTGACCGTAGAGGACTCTTCTGGAGCTCATTTTGAAGGTTTTTGCACGTATTTTAAGATGGCATAATTCATTTTTATCCGTACGGATCGGGATCTTTCCAATTTGAGCTTGGAAAAGTGTCAATTTCAACGATTTTTGGGAGAATCTTTTGGCTCCTGCCAATTTGAGCCACATGAATGTTTCAATATGGGAGTTGTGGGATATAAAAGTACCAGTCTAGAGCTTCAAAATTCGCTTTTGAACGCCCCTCTACGCCACTTCCAGTCCGAGCTATGACACTTTCTCTGAGGGAAGATTTTTCGGAAAAACTAGCACTCCAATTCGAGAGAGATACAGAGACGCATTTTTATGAAGTATAATCATCATTTCTGTCATTTTTTATCAACATCTTGATTAAGGAAACGAGGAACCTTTGAAATATGCCCCAAAAAGTGAATTTTCTCGTCATTTTTGAACCCAGGTGCTAGTTTTTGCGAAAAATCTTCCCTCAGAGAAAGTGTCATAGCTCGAACTGGAAGTGGCGTAGAGGAACGTTCAAAAACGGATTCTGAAGCTCTAAACTGGTACTTTTGTATCCCACAACTCCCATATTGAAACATTCATGTGGCTCAAATTGGCAGGAGCCAAAAGATTCTCCCAAAAATCGTTGAAATTGACACTTTTCCAAGCTCAAATTGGAAAGATCCGGATCCGTGAGGATAAAAATGAATGGTGCCATCTTAAAGTACGTAAAAAAACCTTCAAAATGAGCTCCGGAAGAGTCCTCTACGGTCAAATTGAGCCGAGTAGTTCAACTCACAAAATTGAAAAAAAAATTTTTGGGTGAGCTTAAACTTTTGACCGGTAGTGTAGCATGTATAGTCAATCAGTGAATCTATCAGTCAGTTCCACCAGTAAACAACATGGTCACGTAATATGTTTTAGTCAAACCACATCGCGCATATATATAGGCCGACTGAGACCGACTAGACCGAAGTAGACCAAGTTGAACCAAATTAGGCTGAACTAAACCTGATTAGATCGCACTAGACCGACTTACCAGGAGAGTGTTTCAGATCCGGATCACGGATTTTGCTAAAACTCTGGGAATAGTCTTCTATGAGCATCAAAACATGAAACCCAAAATCATAGACCCTAACGCTCAAGCATTTTTGAGCTACAGCTGATAACATTAGCATTGCTCATATAGGCCAATGTTAAAAATCATACATATAGGTATACCTGCAATGCTAATGTCCTTGGCTGTAGCTCGGAAACGCTTGAGCGTTAGGGTCTTATAATTTTGGATTTCATCTTTTGGTGCTAAAAGGAGACTATTTCCAAAGTTTCAGCCAAATCCCTGACCCGGATCTGAAACACTCTCCTGGTTAGACCAAACTCGGACAATTCAAGCCGAATTAGACTGGTCTAGACGGTACTAGACCGCATTAGGCGGTACTGGTCCGAAAATACTAGCACGGTACTATCACCGTATTAATACTGTACTAGTATCGAACGTGAACCGTACGAGGCCGTACTAGACCACAATTGTACCATATTAGAGCGAATTAAGATCGGACCAGACCAGACCATACGTCCATCCACCAATCGGCCCATACAGCCACCCAATATACTTTACCCCTCCCATGTAGGCAACCCAATATACGGTATCCGGATTCACAACTTGTCAACTGGTGAATTATCATTTCCATTATCATGACGATATTCGGAGCATAGAGCTCATGAATCAAATATTCTGAAAAATGTACACACTTCTTATCATTGGTACAGATCATTTTTTTTCTTTTTTAATTATCAAGGCTAATCACAAGGGGAATTCTAACCTCTCGATTAAATTGTTTCACCAGTTGCAGAAGTATGTATCTGTGTCAACATTGTCCAATCAACGATACGAACACTCACTGGATATTATATCTGCGAGGAAACTTTGTCATCCCTGGACTGCTACTTGAAATTCTGAGACAAGGTTCCAATTCTATGAGATGTTGAGGATGAGGTTTCAATTTTTATTATCAAGGCATCAAAAACGATCTGATTCAGATTGAAACAACAGACCAGCGCCAAGAAGCTTTTTTAGATTTTGACAGATGTAATTTCCGTTGAGTGAACATCGAAATGAAGCTAGTCCACAAACATTAAACTCTAAATCGGTAGCAACTTGCATTGAAATGATATCTTCGGTATTTGTTACTCATTTTAAAATAAATCAAAGATTTGTCATGTTGCAAACCGAACTTTGCATTCTTGAGCTCGAATGTACCGGATGATTCCTCTATGTTCTCTTTGTATTTCTTGAGCTACATAGAGCGAACTACGATATCTTCTTAGTAGATGACAAGACCGATTCCTCATAGATCGGTAAATAAAACTCCATCCACCATCACTTGAAAGGTAGCTGGTACGGGGTTAAGCCTCATTATTACCATTACTTTGAATTGTGAATGAGGCAAGAAGATGGAAAACGTTGGTTTCAAGCCATCTCCAAGGTTGAACGGGAATCTGATAAAAGACCAACGTATAGAGAAGAGATAGAAATGTTCAATATGCCTACTACACTATAAGACTATGTTATGAAGTACCGAGTCCTTTACACAGCATTACGCTCACTCACATTTGAAAAATTCAATGCCTCAAAGACACTTCACGCGCTTCAACCGACTTTCACCTTCCTGCCGATATCATTCTTCAATACACGCACAAGTAATTCCGAGAGTAATTCTCTGTACTCGTCTCTGTACCCACAATCTTCACAATATTAACTCATCAACTGCATTCACACGAAATCACAAGGGAGAGAAAAATAGGTAATAACTCTACATAGTAAAAGGCGTAAACGACCCGTCGTTGCAAAGGACCTGCATGGCGTGGCGGGTGGCGTCTAGAAGGCTCAAATAGAGAGGTTGCGCCCGTATATACTCGAGCAATTATTTATCCACTCTGGCAGGATGAGTGGCTGAAGCCAATTACATCGTCACCGTCACCGTTCCATGATGATGATGATGTGCAAGTCAGGCTCGCAACTTTTCACATTGAACTTGACAACGCCATGAGAGGGTCATCTTTTCGTGCAGCTCTTGAATATAATTAGTCGAATTCGTAATCGCTCGCAACTCAAGAATTTCATCATTTGTGGTGTGAAGAATGAGTTGGCAAGGTATTGGGATCGTACAAAGCAGATTGATTTTTTCGCTTTGAGATTTCTACTCGAGACTCGAGATGAGTGACGCGCGAGCGCGACTCAAAGTGTAATACTTTTGTGGTGATTCACCATCGAAGCTGTTCAGCACTAACTAATAAAACACGCGAATCCCGACGGTTTTCAATTTACACTGACTTGACAAGATTCGATTAAGTATAACAGGCTGCTCCAATCCATAAAATTAGCGACCTCCCCTTGGTATTTCAAATACAGTCGGGAATCACGATAAAATTCGAAAAAAGTGTACCCTGAGTTTCGAGAGAATGCCAGGTAATGACCTTGGTGGTCCTTTCAAGGTCATTTGGAAGTAAATTCACTCGTTTGATTAGAAAACAACTACTTTTGTCCTCGCGTTATGCGGATTCGTATCCTAAAAGAAGCGCAAAAAGTTGTGAAATTTCTAGATGAAACATTTTCTGAACTCATCTGATCCTGTCGAGATAAATGGAGATCCAGAGAGGGTGTTCTCTGAAAATATTGGGGATAATAGCTGAGAGTGATCAAAGCAAGGATGAGATCGTGACCTTGGATTCGACATCGCCGGCCAGTTTCAAGGGCATTTGAAAATTAACTCAATTTTTCTAATTATAAGATGTCTGACTTTTACTCATTTTCATCCTTCAGAACTCCAAAGGTGAGCATCTTCACCAGCAGAAATTATTCTCGAATAGCCTTGAATATGATCCCCAAGGTCAAAGCCAAGGTCACGACCTCACTTTGTTTTTGGTTACAACCGAATTTTATCCGCACTGAGAAAAAAAAATTTTGGTCGTACGACCAAAATGGTATTTGCTGCAGAACAATACCGATTTTGTTATCGCATCAATCTATCAGAACGGTTTGGTGATCTAGTATTAGAGCCAGAATAGTAAAATATAACGCGTATATTTCGAATGCCCCGATACTTAATGGATTAACAGTCATATTGCGGATCTTTTGCTACAAAAGCTACCAATTTTTTGCACGGGATAGCACCGCAAAGGGACAAATATAATCCAACGATTTTTTAGGTTATTTGTGCCAGATTGGTGCAATAACAAAATCATTTTGCTGTGGTGACAATCCAGTATTGGTCTGACGGCAATACCACGTAACAGTACAGTCGTATTGTTTAGATAGCAATATTTTATTCTCAGTGCGATGCATCTTTTAACAGAATGCTTTCTTTGGGAGCTACAGAAATCAGCTTCTAAGAGTTAGAAAATCCATCAATTTTGGCAGTGGCTTGGATCAAAAAGTGTTTCAGATAGAAGTTGAACAGGTATAAAGAGTCAAGGAAGTGCGATCATAAGAGTAATCTGACTAATTTCGCAACATATTTGAAGTCATGGTGCCCTGACACAGCCGACTGAAACTCTTGACCATGGGGAAATATATGGGAGTCTCATTGATGAACTCTGCACGCAGATCAAGTAACTGCCGCGAGAACGACAAATGTTATAATTTGCATCTTCTTTAGTGTGAAAATCACAGTAATCAACACCTACCTCTAGTCATTCGGACACTTACAACTACCAATATGAAATCCATCAACCTCAAAAGAATCTCATTCAAATGGGCAAGCCTCGAAGCTATAAAAGGCATCTAATGATGGCTGGTACTTCTCACATACTCGCTCGCAAACTTTTTAAATCTAGTAATATCTGCATACTTTCAAGACATTTTTCTAGCATATATATACATAATAATATTCGATATTCTTGGAGCATAATCTCTCAAAGGGAGCGTATTAAAACGAATTCTAAAATACGTAATGCAATGTCATGTTTAAAGCAGAAGCGCCCCGCCCACGATTATTACAATTTTCTTCTCCATCATCGTCCACGTGTACAAGATGAGGTCCGTAATCAAGTAGTATTTACGAGAGCATAGGTGTTACAGGCTGCACTTGCGACGATATAAATGCACGCAGTGCAATCAGTGCGATTTATATATTATGTGTGATGCCTGAGATATTATACTTATTCGTTCGTTATACACATGTACTGCAATTGCATTATTCAAGACTCTTCGAACGCATAATGTTGGTACCTTTGGATACTTCTCGTCCTATTAAAAACCCGATTCTGATAATAATCGCTTGGCTCATCCCTCGTGTTCGATGGAATTTATAACTTAATCAATCTTACAAATGGTGAATCATTCGTATCAGGTATCGAATGATTCTGTGAGTAGGACGTGTGGTTAGATTTGTTGTAATCGGTTGTAATACGCATTAGTATGACATACGGGGTAGAGATTGGGTTTACACAGGATAGACTTATTTAATGTAATTAAGTGTGAGCCTTTTCAACTCACAAGGAGAGGCCAGGGAGTGCGGGTCACAGATTCGGATGAAACTCTGGGAATCATCTCCTTTTAGCACCAAAAGATGATACCCAAAGGCGTAGAGTCTAACGCTCAAGCGTTTTCGAGCTACAGCCTATAACCCATGCATTACAGTATATCTATATATATACCGTTTTTCCACATATATAGATATACTGTAATGCATGGGTTATAGGCTGTAGCTCGAAAACGCTTGAGCGTTAGACTCTGCGGCTTTGGGTATCATCTTTTGGTGCTAAAAGGAGATGATTCCCAGAGTTTCATCCGAATCCGTGACCCGCACTCCCTGGCCTCTCCTTGTCAGATTTACATAACAGATTTTCAGACTGTCTCAGTTTACTCGGCGTACCTTTTCAAAAATACAGAAATATGGTCCGAAACTACATTCTTACAAGGAGAGAGCACCATGTCTGTGAGACACGGATTTTGATTCAACTCTAGAGTGATGAGCAATAAAGGTATGTCTGGGGGTTTGGTCTAATAGATTCCTGCTTTAAGTTACCGCAACGAAGATTAGCATTGCCCATCCCTGGTAGAAATTGTGAGCATTTTTTGTCCAGAAACTGGCCAAATCTAACCTAATTGCATTGTTACTATATCTATACATTGCATGGACGGCCAAAAAAATTGTTCACATTTCTACCAGGGATGTAACTCATGTTATAAAGTCCTGCATGTACATATTATACTTGTAATGCAAATGTTTCCGTTTGTATCTTTTTGTACAGGGGGTTCATTGGAGCAAACTCTCCCCAAATACCTTCATTACTCACCACAAAAGAATGATCCCCAGAGTTGAATCATATCCCGTGTACCGCAGACCTGATGTTCTCTTCGTCAGTCAATAGCTTATAGTGAAGATGTAACAAAAAATACTAATGTGTGTAATTGTTTTACGAGATAGTCGTTTTGAGAAGTAGTTTGTAGACAGGTGGTTCAATTTTTTTAATTTTCTCTTATTTCCTCTCTGATTAACACAAAATTTACGGTCTACTCATGAAACATTCGAATGCCCTTTTCCATAGATCATCGCTCTGAAAATGATGACTTGCTCACTTGACCTTAAAAATTGTACCATGGCGCTCTAATCCATCAGTACTCACGAAAGCAAGAAATGCACACGAGACTGACAGGAGAAGGACGAGGTGTTTGAGTCACCCATTCGTGAAAAAATTTTTCTATAGTCTTGTTTAACTTAGAATAGAAAATGCCCAATAGAAAATCCCCGTGATAAGGATAGAAAAAGATCTACTTTTGACAGTGACCTATGTAACGTCCAGTTCTACGCAAAATTAATGACTCATTTAAAATGACTCAGGAATCTAAGATATTAAAAATGATTCATTCAAGGAATGATCTATTAATAATGATTGAGAATGAATATTCTACGTTCTGAAATGTAAAGAGGAAAATTGAATTGAACGTTGGTTGTTGAAATTTTTTTCAAGTTTTCCTAATGAGTGACTCCGAATGAGTCAATTCGATTGGATCATCTCTTCGAAGAACCATTGCTAGTATCCCGAATCTCTGAAACATTCCAAACGAGTCGTTTATTATATAGGTAAGGCGTGGAAAACTCGGGATCCTTCAAATTCTAGGTCATATGAAACTGTAGATGAATTTTTGGTAAATATCACTGACCCTGAGCCCCTTCCTCCTGTGGAATTACCTGAATAATCAATTCGTCACACACTTTACCCAGACATCTCTAAGTCCTTCATCAAATCGATATTGAACCCCTACAAATTTGAAACATTTCAAATCTGCTCACTAATTGGAATTACTAGGAAACAGTTAGTTTTGTTGGATTAAATAACCTTACTCAAATTTCAAAGGGCGGGAAAGACTTGGCAACGACTTACAAGAATTTAAATAATTATATCTCGTGAGTCGTCAGGCTAGTTCCAACAACTTATTTCCTGATCCAACAACATCTCGTGTGATCGCCCCTCTTATACATATATATTGGAACGCGTGCAGTCCCTAGATGATATGCCAAGGAATAAGTCAGGCATGTCTAATGTCTATTTGCTATACCACACATAAAACTTGGTATTATTTCCTAGTGTGGGGTATATGTAATTTTTTTTATCTATAATAGTTCTATATTATATGCATCGTGGTGCGAAATGAGTGCAGTCAATTATAACGAAGAGTCCCTTATGAGACTAGTACTGTAATGGTAGAATTTGAACGGGTAAGGATATGAAGATGCATTTAATTGCTTCAATTGAAAAAGTCACTCGAGTGCGACAATTTCGTTGATGACTGATGCACGCACGGTGACGGAAGTCCGTGAGGGTATATACATACATTCTTGTCGTGCATAAAATTGTTGCAGAAGTCGAAGCAGAAGTTGTTCATAACGGAGGATTTACAGGGGAATTTAGATCTCGATAAAAGAGTGCGAGAAAAACTCTGTTAGTATATATACGTTGCAAAATGTTATCCCTCGATGTAAAGCCGAAGGCCATTATGTGACAACTCGACACTGCTCTATTAAAAGTTTGAAATTTTCTGATTCCAAACAGAGTATCTTTAAAACTGATTCCTCTCGTCTGTTTCATTCATGTTGAGCTTTGGTGTTGCTAGAAGTAACTACTATAGTTTTATTGAAAAGGTTACGATAGAGTCACGATCAGCAATAAGTATTCCTGAAGTCAACCGCTTAATGAATGATATTTTAAATCAACGTTCTCAAAGTTAACTCAAATTCGAGACGAGGGAATGGCACTTTTTATATATCATCATCGTGATAGGGTTGCAGCATGTTTCTGCGACGGTCGGAATGATCACTCAGAAGCAATAGGAACGAGAATAGGAACCTGACACACGAGCTGGGTCCTAGAAGATGTTTCGAGAGTTTGACAAACACCTTACAGATTTCCCGAAATTGCATTAAAAAATACCCCGATGATTTTGTCTCATGACATCGAAGAACGAAACTGAGTCATTGTAAACTTATGCAATCACTTAGAAAATTCATTATTCATCGCCTGTAAATGAAAGGATAATTACCATTTTGATCAGACTCTAGATAACGACCTTTTCATTAACGTGAAATAGACCTAGAAAATGTTCTGGTTTAAAATCATCCATTGATTGACATGCACACTCGTAACCATAGTAGTCTAGGCGTGGGGTTGCATAAAATGCAGTAGAGATACATCCTACAGACGATTCAGGATAGAATGTGCAGGACCAAAGGCCGGAGGCTACATCTTGATTGTACATAGGTCAGTCCCGTATTGGACCAAATCTATATTTTGGATCAGCATAGAGAATTTCATTTTGATTTGTTACAAAAAGTTGTCAAATTTATTTTGGCACATAGGCAACACGATAAAAATTTGAGAAAAATTTTGGCCAGGAAAGAACAGTTCTCGAAGTGAACTTGCAATCAGTTTACGATCGAAACAAACAACTCATGTTCCTGTCCGATACATAACTATCTTGTTTAAGGTTTCACCCCCCGGGAACAAGTTCATACGATTTGTGACTCTTCACTTACACCAATTCTCACTCGAATAATTATGCAGTAAATTTTTGAAAAATTTTCTTTCAAGAAGGAGACTGACCATTATTCGAGATCCTAAAATTTTTTAACAAGGATTTTTTTACTGAATATGTGGTACAACCAGTGATAAAAAAAAGCATTCCTAATGATTAATTATACTGTAAAACGGTTTGTTCAAAAGATTAGCAAAAAATCAAAATCCACCATTTTTGATCCTTCGATTTTTACTCATATAGTTTTTGCAAATATTCAATTTAAAGTTTCTGAGATGGAACAAGCATCACTTTTCAGAAGAAACCGAGGAACTACAAAAAAAAATTCAATTTTGGTCTGACATATTATCCTGTAGAAATATATAAGTAAAACACAGCAAACTAGATACCCTTACAATAGCTAAACGAAAGCATCTCGTAAGCATTACGAATCGCTGGAATCTCAGGACCACCTGGGCACATCGTTTGCGGCAAAGGGCCCAAGTGTAAGCATAATCGGGTCCTCTCAACCGATGGAAATCTCAAGCTTGGTCACGAACTCGTCTATTAATACCATCCACACAAGATAACACACAGGAGGACATTATAAACTATATATACTGAATCTATTGTATTTTATAAACTCACCTGAACTGCATGCCTATACCTCAGCTTCTACGTAGTTTTTTTTTTCAAATACTTTTGGATTATGATCACAGTATTTTATAAAGAAGCTTGATAAACTAAGAAACACGAGGGCGGAAGATGTAGTGATGCTAAGCCGGTTCTGGTACACTTGGTATTTTATGGGTGAGCGGTAATATGTACGGACGACCTTCCGGTGAGAGCGCGCGCACGATACTGAGACTTGAAGATCTTGGATGTGCAGAGTAAGTATGGGGTTTTAGCTCGTGTGTGCATCGGGCTCAGAATGCGCCGGTCAGAGTGAGAGCACGGTTCTGCGAATCTGCGCGACTATACGCGAGGATGAGGAGTAGCTCGTTTGCGAATTGTGAGTTTGGTGATGGTGGTGGTGGTGGTGATGGAACTGCACAATGATAATAATGAGAGGTTGCTCATCACTGTTGACGCATTGACGAGCGGGTTGTGTTGCTTGCGCCGAATATTTAGTTTGGAAGTTTTTTTTTACCTTAGTTTTAGGATTTGATGCTGAAGTGTATGAGGGAAGGTTGGAAGTGTCCAGCGCATTCCATTGTAACAGAGGAAAAATATATAAAAATTGAGCCATGGATAAATTTGCTTGCTTAAGATAATCATGACGATAAGAGGAATCAGAATCATTCAATAATAACTTCATCATTTAATAATGAAAAATTTACGTCAAAATCATCATCTTTTGATTATTTTTGAGGATTATTATTCAGCTCATCAATTTTTCATTCGAATTTTGTTGAGTGGAAATGATGATTGTGGGGCCGCGTGGAAGAAGGGCATAATTGCAAAAAGATCGTCTTGAGAAAACCGATAAAAACCTAACCAAAGTCACCAGAGGCGTGATTGGGACGATTGGGTGATACAACCTGGCTCATAGGTATAAAAAAAGGTGGCATCCTCGAAATATCTGTACAAGAATTGGAGGATTAGAGTCAATGTTGGACTTTCCGTAGCTATTTAAAAAAATGCAATTAGGCCCCTTTTCCGAATCCTGGGTCAAATTTCAACGCATCTTCTCAACAAAGTGTGGGATAAAATTTCGAAATTGAGTCCAATCTTCTTTAAATTCCACGAGAGTGTCAATGGGCATGTTTTACAAGATATCTAATTGCGAGAAGGCGGCTCAATCCACGCTCAACGGTTTTATACGCACGAAAAGCTTTGACCAGTCGTGTGAGAATATCGGGAATCCATTTAGGTAGAAGAATAAGTTCCAATAGTCAGAAACGTCAAAATAGCGTTTTTCGACTCAAAAGCATTTTTCAAAATTTTTTCATCACAATTTGGGCCCTTTGTTCATATATCGAATCTAATTACGCCCTTTAATAAAAAGTAATAACGCCCTTTCGGATTTTTTTCATCAGGGATTTGGACCCTTTTGGAATATGACCTTGGAAATTACGCCCCTCTTTGAAATATTCCACTTTCTCGCACATTTTGTCGAAAAACACAGTTCGATACACGAGTGTAAAATTCATTTTTCGCATCCTCGTATTGATTTCGACCTTCATCTACGGCTCAGGCCGAAAACTCATCACTCGGACGAGAAAAAAAAATTTATGCAAATTCCGATGTTTGGGTGTTTACAAAATTGCCTAGAATATAGCATTTGCGCCTCAATCATGAGTTTCCCCGCTTCCGAGCGATTATTTCGACCCTCGCCTGCGGCTCGGGCCGAAAACCAATCGCTCAGGAGCGAGCTACAACCTCATAATCTCGGTGCGAAATCTACTATTTCCCACCCTTGTATCGAATTGTACTATTCTGGAACTGGCTGAGAAAACTACACCTTTTTGATATTTTCCAATGCAATCACGCCCATGTTTAATTTTTTCGATGCAATCATGCCCTTTACGGTTCAAGGTGTTTTGCAAGGCTTTTCGAAAAACAAATTCTAGGGGGTGATGGATCATGGTTCGAAGGTTCAAAAAAGCGACAGGGGGGAAAAAAGGCGTAACCGCCATTACGCCCTTCTTCCACGTGGCTCCTCAATTAGATTCAACCAATACGAACCGACAGATATCAATTTTTTCTCAAATCATTCTGATATAAAGATACACTCTTCCAACAAAATTCTGATACCATTTTGACGTATGATCTGACTATCTCGCAACAAAAATACCGAAGCCACCCCCATTACAACTGAACTTGTTTATGATAATTGGTTTCCCGACCAGGGAACTGTATAATTGCAATTTTCAATGTTTACACCATCTCCTCGTATTGTACTTCCTATAGTTACACGTTGTGTTTATGAAATCTATTGTCTCTGCAACCTTTTAAAATGTATGCATCCTCGTAATAATTTTAAAGCTCATGCTTGTATGTTATAAGATAATGAGTATGCACTAGAAAAAAATGTATGCACTCGTAAATATTCTGTTTTAGGTATCACTGAAAATATTTCCGACGAGAAATACAAGTTACACATTGATACACAGCGCACCTGTGTGGTATACTCTCATTTGAATGTAAGGTAATTTCGCGCCAGATTCATAAGTAGCTATCGCTATTAGCTATATGGGAGTGTTCTTGGCTCATTTACAATTGCATGAAAATTGCTCGTCGTGGCTCCATAGACACTTTACGTGAATCGTGCGTGGAATTCATACTTGCGCTCGGATTCCATATGAAATGTATGAGCACGAGTCTATAAACAAGACTTGGAATGGAATGATTAACGATTCTGCACTCGTGTAATATGATCGTAACTGCGACTGTTTACAAGGGAGTAACATGCAGTTTATCGATTTATACCGTATAACGAAGCAGTTCTGATAAAAAAGTGTAAAAATTAATCGTTAACATGAGGTGGTTTCCGGAAAAAATGTTACGATCAAATTTCAGATTTTTGAAAATTCGCCTTCGTATTTCGGAAACCTTTTCTATCAGTGATGACTTTGTCAAATCCTTTTTGGACCTCATTCATGGATTTCTGATCTGTATAATGTCGTTGAAATTTGTTTTTAAAGATACCGATGCAGTTTTCAGAAAATTTGAGCTCGAATTATGCTCTTGGTTTGTGAACCTGGATCTCGCCTTTGATCCAAAGTTGTCCTCTTTTCCCTACATCTGATGCACACTGTCAGTGACAGGTTCGGAACCATTCATAAAATACGCTTGTATTGAAGACAAATTTCTGAAGAGCCGGTGAGGAGAAGGTGGCGGTGATGAATTTCTGAAGAGATGATTTTGCCGAATTAATTTTCATGGGAGACGTTTTAATATTGCGAGGATCAGGTTCAGCGTGTGACAGCAAACGCTGCACACGTGAGGAGAGTAAGTTTAAGAATGACCCACAAGCAAAATTCAAGTTAATCCGTCTTTGACTTCTATAGTTATTGAAGTTGGTCCTTAATATGCGTCGAAAGAATTCAATAATCCTCCTGGAACAGTTATAACCATAAACGATTGAGTTTATAAGGCACTGCAAGTTTCTCGTAAATTTGGAATTTTATACCACACAATAAGTCTATTTTTATATCACAAAACTGTTCACCTTACGTTTTATCCGTAATCAGCCTCCGTTTACGTTTTTTTAAGGACAAAACTCAGTGTTCGAGAACTCATTCAGGTATTGTACAAGCCCATATGAGAAAATTTCACAACGAATTTAATATCGAACTTCCCAAAGCTTCCATACTTACCTACTTTCTTAATGAATTAAAAATCGCATATAACCGCAGAATCGCGCCCCTTCCCTTTATTAATTTCGTCATCAAAATACTGTTACTCTCATCAATTTTGGTTCGAGCATTGGTAATATTCAAGCTCACAACTGACTCAGAGAGAAAATATGTTTCACCCCAGTTATCCCGACAAAAAGTCATTTCAATTCTATCTCATGGTAAAAAGTATATCATTTCAATTACTACTGCTCGACTTTTTATACAGTGCTCTCATCAAACGACTCGCATCACGAACAGCAGGTGAAATTGAAATTCCAATGCACTGAAACATGCAAAATTAAAACAGTGCTCATAAAACTGACGAAACTTGTGATTGTAAGTGATTTTGTCGACGATTGCCCGTTGGTCCGCAGCCTCTCCGTATCCTCAGAGTTACACACGTGTAAATCAATTGAATTGGCAGTGAAATGGTCCACTTTAATTGTCCGCATGAATAATTTCAATTTCAAGCTCTGCGAAACCATGCGGTTGAATTCCTTCGGATGTACCTGTATGTATTTGAGAAGCGAACAGGACACACGAAAGAACCAAAAATCATCACAAATCGAAACTCGAGAAAAAGAAGATGAACGTGCTTTTACGATGTGCAGGGATGGTCGAAAATATCTGTTGCAGTGTCCAGGATGATGTATTTAGGTATACACGAAGTATGCATGTGGTAGGAATCGTTGATGCAAAGGGAGCGCCGATAATAATTGACAAAATTGCTTCCGGGCGGTGTATTAATCGGTATATCTCGCACGCTCGTTATGCGCATTATGTTACATCACATAATATGAGCACCGATTATCGCAATGGGGATGCGACACGATAATTAGCACCTGCCGTACAACTTGGTACCTTTTTTTTTCAACCGATATATCGCTTGGTGCTTATAAGGTCCATAAGTGTGATGACGCTCGAGTCGCTTTATTGAATCGAATGTGTTGGCATGACACGAGGGTGCAATTACATAATAAAGGATATCTTTTGGGAAAATCGAGACGAGATTTTCGGTCCGAGCTGAACTCATAAAGGATCGTCAATTTTGTTTAAAATATTGACACAGAATGTTATTATGATGATGGAAATATTTTCTGGGGATTAATGAATATTTGGGAAAGGTCAGATTGAATCTTCTGCGATGGATGGTATATTAGGTTGTCGCGATTTGAGTAGGTCCATGAATTACGCAAGGGAAAATTTCACAATCTCAAACCTCCCTTCACTCCCCTTGTAAGATTTTTGAATATGTTCGCTGCCGGTGGACCCCGCGATTTTTCATTTTTCAATCTTTACTACCCTGTAATCTCGACTGTAATAATTCGAAAAATATCCCTAATTAGGAATCTTTCAAGGTAATTTACTTTGTCTAGGGTATAAACAAGGAGCCAAGAAAGAGTATGTAGCTCCCATACAGACATATTTGCCAGAAAACGGGAGTCCAGTTCATGACCGCAATAAAATTACGAAAAATCATCCCCGCAGCGAACATGCTTAGGCGATGCGGTCGCCACGCAAACTAAAAGTCATTCCCATTTTTCTCCGATTCTCTTGCAATTTAGGCTTAATGATGAGATGACGAACACTTATGATATTATCTAACTTGTATTCGTCAACTCATCGTTTAGCCCAAACAGCAAAAGAGTCAGGGAAAAACGAGGGGAAAAATGGAAATGAAAATGTGCCTTTATCGTTCAGTACGTAGAAACAGCGAGTTTACAGGCGTCCTCACTGTTTCTACGTAAGGTAAGTGTGCCTAATTTGCCCCCACTACTTTTGTTTTGCTCGCCATTTCAACTCATCTATATATTTTTCAACGTACTTTAACTCATTTTGAAGCTTGTTTCAAGACCTTCAAAATGAGCTAAAGTACGTTTAATTTCAACAAATTGGAGCCGAGATATCTTGATTTTCGCGAAAAAAGATTTTTTGCGAGTTTTCAACAGTGTGTTCCTAATTTGCCCCCACAGAGAAAAGAGGCCTATTTTCATGAGATTATACGGGTTTTTCGTATAATCGGGATATCTCGGCTCCCAGACCTCCAAATAAGACGTACTTTAGCTTATTTTGTAGCTTTTCTTGCCCTCTTTTGAATTTTTTGGGTGAGATTTATGTATTTGAATGGAGTGAGGAACGAGTTTAGAAAGAGACTATAGGGGCAAATTAGGAACACTGCGCTTTTTCGAGTGATATGGGCGTAGAATCGGCTAAAAATCGAATTTTGCAATTCTGCAAAAAGCATTGTAAAGTTGGGACAAAGACAAAGAAGATGAATTAAAGTACGTTGAAATTGACCACATCAATTTTGTTTGGCATAGCTTTTAGTGACTAACAAAGAAGAAGTCGAAAGCACCGAAAACCACTTTTTTGTTGTAAGAAATGCGCGTGCCATTTAGAATCGGTCCAAAACGTCGATTTTCTCATATTTTAATTTAACAAACGTGAAAAAAATGCTCGGCAGGGTCTGCGGGTGCATACATTTGAGAACTTGAATGGGGGCAAGTTAGGGAATGGGGGTAAATTAGGCACAGCTACCTTACTTACCGATAAAATAGCATTAGACTTCTTGTGCCGAAAACTTTGTTCTTCAGTGAAACTTTGCTGGACGTCCCGACGTTCAACACGGTTTTCCCGATGAACAAAATTTTTCGGCATTCGACGGGTAAGAAGGCTTTAGTGGGTGCCTGTGATCAAGTTCCGAGGCTATATAAATAACGGATTGTGGAGTACAAGTTGGGCAATAGAAATAACTCGACAACTTACCTCGAACTCTATATCATCGAAATTTTCATACAAGATGAGTTTTCAAGTTCTATGGTCGCATGATCGCGTTACACGGTGACTGCATTGCCTCAAATGGACTATTGCTGACTCGTATAATGCGTCGGAAATCGGGAGACCCCACCCCCTAAAACCCTTCCGTGATTTATGGACGTGCCTCTTGCAGCTCAGAGAACAAATCTCGATTCTCAAGTTATTTCTGTCTATTTCAGTTGGTTAAAGTATGAAGTATGAAAAATAATGAATAATCTCTCGCCAAATTATTAGAACAGAATTTCCCTTCTCATATGCAGCCTCCAAAATTCGGAGGTATATCCCTCCTATTAATCGGCAGGATGATCGAGAAGTTGGCGTATCTCGAATTTTTCGATATCTTAAGTTTGTTTTGATTTAGAACTTTGATGTTTTTGTTGTGGTCTGGTGTGGCGATATTTCGATTTTTGCGCTTCAGTGTCAATAGAGAGACAATAGATAGAGGTTATATAGATGTAGATTTCTGTTTTCCTTCAATCTGTACTCTTTGAGCAACTAAAATTATGCACACACGTTGGAACTACAAGAGAATTTGCAGTGCGCGATCTTGACATTTCTTCCTCATCATTCATAAAAAATTATCAACAAGGGCGCAAATGCAAAAAATCAATCAAGTAAGCGTGGAAGCGAAACGCTTCTGTTTTCTTTTTTTCATTTATAATTTTATTCAAGACGCACTTCTATCCTTCGCAAACATTGATTCTTCCCTGATTCAAGAAGTGAAGAGAAAAGAATGAGGGTCTAAGCCCGTAGAGTTGAATATACTTGCATGTATGTATTTTGTGCAAGATTTGCATAGTTCTGAGATTTAGTAGATTAACGCTGATTGGAGAGCTAAAACCAATATTTTCATTGCACGAGAAAGACCGCGATTCGAAAGTTCCGAACACTTTAAATTAATCAAAGGAGATACTCTAATTTCTTGAAATCAATAAGAGCAAATTCACAGAATGATGAAATTACTCCCAAATAACGTATGGTATTTCAGGTACCTCGATTTGCACGAAAAAATCTAATTTTGTACAGAATATAATGTAATTTGTATACACAACGGAAGTAATTATTTTTTTCATAAATATTTTGGAAGTCAGCGCGCTTGCGCGCGTGAAGAGTTTCTAGTACTTATAAAATGACTGAGTTACAATACCTGATACACTTTCTAAACAAAATATAGAAACCACACTGGGGTTACATTGTCCCCAGATTGGTTTTGAAAGCTTCTTGACGTGCATTTTCCTCGGCGCATTCAATAGTTCACATCCAAACTTTTTTGATAAAAGCAGGTGTAAACTGTACTGGGCTCTCATAATCGCTCCGAAAATCTATGAAGATTATCTTATAATATTGTAACATTTTCGAAAAACTTCAACCAAAAATTTTTCCAGTGTATAAATAACACGAGTCTTGGGCAAAACATGACAAATCGGAACCACCGCGTCTCGACTCTCCTGTAGGGACACTTTTGCCAAATGAGAATTTTAAACAAATTTAACAATTTGGGGTCACAATGACCCCAACTGAAATTTGGTTTGAGTTGAGTGTCTGTTACCGAGAGACGTTACGGCGGCCGTCGCGCTCACACCATCCATGGATCAAACGATGGTTCTGACATGTCACTGAGGTTTTGGTCGATCATGGATCGTTTTTCTTGCTTTATTTGTTTGGAAATTTTCTCAGGAACAAGATGAAATGTTCAAAATTCCAGTCCCAGGTTTACTTCATGTCTAAAAAGCGGTTTTTGTATCAAATAATTTTTTTTCTCGAAAACTACTATAACCGGAGACCGGCGAATAGTCGCCAGTTTTGTCAAAGAGGTCGAAATACACACGATAAAATTCTTTCCTACCAGGGTTGCTGGAAAGTCCTGGAAATGGGGCTCAGGCTCAGACTGAGAGCGATATTCACTCCTATGTCGATTCTTTACTCTCTGAAACAATTCGACTGACTTTTCCTGTCGAAGCTTCGACTGTCAGGTCGAGTCACTCTAATTCGATAGAATTTTAGGGCATTTCTATCGAACTCGACTGATTTTAGCCCATCTGCTAATTCGACCGGAGAGAACAGTCAAAGGTCGACTGAATTGGCATCGGTTGAAGCTCGAGTGAACTTACATAGTTATTATAGTCAAATGTTTATGTTGAATTGTAGCGGTCTAACAATGATTCTGGTTCAATGCAAATATTATCTAACCGGATAACTTTTGTAAAGTGATTTGTCCAGCATATTTTTAATATTTCCATCGATAGTTCACGCATCACCTCGCGCACAACGCTCCGAGGGCTTTTGCATTGAACTTCGAAGAAGTGCTGACATTTTACCAACAAATTTGTGGATAGTTTCACGCAGTTATGGATCGGAGACCGCTAACTACTTTTGAAATGAGTTTCTTGGATGGACGGACGTGTCCCCGATTTTTTTCGAGTGAATCGGTTGCTGGGAAGACATACCAATGGCACTTTGAGTCTCCCAACTTGAGACTTTTCTCCCAAATTTATGAGTTATGGCTAGGAGACCACTGAATCATTCTATTTTCCGGAAGTAATTATTGGTATCCGACCCATAACCTCCAAAGAATCGACATAGAAAAGTGAATATCGCTCTAAGTCTGAGCCGCATTTCCAGGTCTTTCCAGCAACCCTGGTCGGAATGAATTCTATCGTGTGTATTTCAACTTCTTTGACAAAACTGGTGACTATTCGCCGGTCCCCAGCTAGTAGTTTTCGAGAAACAAAATTATTTGATACAAAAACCGCTTTTTTAGATATGAAGTAAACCTCGGACTGGAATTTTGAACATTCTATCGTATTTCTGAGAAAATTTCCGAACAAGTACAGCAAAAAAAATTAGATCCATGATCGATCAAAACTTCACCCACATAAAGTAACACAGCATTCCCATCAGGGATATTACGTATTGAAAATAAACCGAAAGAATATTGTACCTATATCATTGCTTATACTTTGAATAATCGAATGAGTAAACAAATGAATGAGTCCCTACACCTCCATCAACATTCAAATAAAATATCTTTCATCGTGTCAATTTTCTTTTTGTTGACCAACTCAAATTCTCATTTGTGCATCAAACCGGAACACGAGTGAATATAATTTTCACGCCTTGTGAATAGGTGATCTGATGCCATAATGTAAACATGAGCCTTACGCAAATTAGATACTTCATCGGACGGAAACTGTTGAACTACCTGTGCAGTTATATACTCATTCAGGGAGTGTCACTATTGATTGGTCCAGACTCCAGAGTAAATAAATGATAGCTTCAATGACATGCCATCTGCATACTATTACGATGCGGTCACTATGAAATTTCCTCAAGTATGGAAGGTACATCATTAGAATGGAAATTTCCCTCGTTAGCTCTAGTTCCCTCTATATAGTTTGATGGCACGGCTTTAAGTCAACCATTGCATAGGCACACCCTTATATAACCCTTCAATTAAATAATGATCGATCCAAAACGTTGATTTATGATGTAAAATTGCTCGATTAGATCAATCAACTTGTTGAGGCGTAGCGAACTTGACGTGCTGCACCTCACGAATTGTATTTGCATTGCGTTGAATAGTGACGGATTTCTGGATGCACTCTTTCTCGAAGAACGCAGGACGATGTACGAAATGGGTTTCCTCATAATGATGCGTAAACGGTCACGTAAATACTGAGAATGATTACTTTTATTCTTCCGTAAAAATACAAAGAGTGGTACAAGAGTGAGCCGATTTTTCGGCGTTGTTTCTATTTCAAAATCTCGTTCCAGACTGCTCCGTGCAGTAATGGTTGTTCGCTCGCTGAAGAGCGAGAGTGGTGGGATAATACCTCACACATATTTAAAAATGGTACATACATATGGGTAACACCATGTGATCACGTGAAAATGCCGAAGGAATAGAGGGCGTCAAGTAAAACTTCTGGAAGCTATTTGCTTGTAAGCGCGGGCCGACCGGAAGGTCGCAAGGAAAGCCGCGCGCAGCGCGGCATCTGTTCTGAGGTCGTAAAATCTTGAAAGCAAGAACGTACATGATTTTTGTCATGAATATATATATATAGTGCCCATGGCGAAGGACTCAAACTGTGAAATGCATCAAAAATCACATTTTGCTGGGAATAGAGCTGATTCATAAGCGGAGACAGAATGCATTTATAATTTTTAGATATCTGTTGGATATTGCGATTCATTGTCAATATGAGATACATGTTCGACACTCGAACACAACTTTTGAACGATATATTGAGTTTCATCGCTTACTATACGTAACCTACTACTATATGTTTACTGTACTCAACTATACATACTCACCCAGACAGAAAAAAAATTAAGTGCAAAACTACAACTCTTGGAAATGAGGCTGTTTCTATGAAACCAGTACCGAAACTCAACAGGTTGAACTAGCTCCAACCAAAATAATTGTAAGACTACAGGTTTAAAAATATAACCGTGATGATGTCAGTACCGTGTTCCTTTAACATGAGCTTCAACAAGCCATACAATAATTTTGACTGCGTGCTAACGACTAATCACCGCCACTATACAGCATGACAAACAAAAACTCAAACTACTTGAGTCAGGGCGCCAACAGACCGGTATTACAGACCTTGCATGAAAAAAAAAAAAAAAAAAAAAAAAAAATAACTGAAGTGATGAGCATGTGAATTATTCACGACGCCACAGTGGCGGCGTACTGTCAAGAAGAAGGCAAAATTATCATTGCTCTGGTTGCGATCTCGAATTTTCAACCAAGAGAAGGTGGCTAAGAAAATGAATGAGAAATACAACTTTTACTGATTGTAAGGGTTCCCAAACTTGTGTATCCGATTGAAAGATGTGTTGTAGCTGTTTACATAACATAACGACAAATTTAGCTGAGAGTGCGTTCATTCGAAATTTTTTTTTTCTTTGAGGCGAGGTGTGATATATGTTGATGTAGTGAACGCTTTTTTGCACCAGCTACATGAGGTTTTATAACTTTCTCTCGTCTTGTCTTTACATTCCTTTTTAAATTCTTGCATCTTCGTAAATCGTTGGGTACAGTAGCATGCAGATATCGAGCTAGAATGAGATATGTATGTACGAGGATGCTCCTTTGATTTGTAGATGGTAGGGAGCAGATATGGCGCGGCGAAGTGGTAGATCCATTCATAAAGTGTCGGAACAAGTTCTAACAGGAAACTGAACTAATTTCTTGAGTAAATACTTAATCGAAACTCATGTAACACGCATGAATACTCGTGAGGGAAGCTCGATACTAGGGGAGAGTGGGGCAAAATTGTACGGATTTTGCAGTGGGGCTATCTGACGAATACTATGGGACTAGGCGCGCTATGGGACTTTGAGATTCAACTATTGAATAGGTTGTAAAAAAATTTTCAGGCCCCTACGTTTTAGCGTTCATACTTTTTTTTGGAGTTGAAAAAAAAAAATCTGTCCAAATTCGCCCCGCGCTTGGTGGCACTTTCGACAAGTTTTGGGGGCAAATTTGGCAGCCTGTCAAGATCGAGGTATACTGCAATATTCCTTACCTATTAGAGTCGCATTTGCTCATCAAAACACGTGGTAATAACCCAGAACCAAGAGGGAACACTACCCGTGACCTTTACATCCTCCCAGAGCCTCAACAAGCGGGCCATTTTTGTTTCATTCTCCAACATTATTGAAATAGGCGCTACATTGATGCACTATCGTCTTCAACAATCAGCAATCGTTTCGCAGCCTCTAATAGTCTACTTTTTCTCGTTTTTTTTTATATTGGGGTATTCATACTCGCCCCTACGTCAACAATCCCGCTGATAGTGTGTATTATTCAAGACAATGTCAACGAATACGACAGTGAAAATGCGGAAATCCAGTACTATCTTCAAACACGTAAAAAGCGACTTCTGACCTCTAAACTGACTTCTAAGACGACCATTGGACATCGTAACTTCACTTTTTCACCCATTTTCAATCATCTAACTCACCCTCCCGCGCTTCCCCCAAAGATTTGCCCAAATGCATACGCGCTTCGATACGGGCAATCATCATCGGAAAACAGGCGATCGGTCGACCGATTTTAGTTGGGATTTAGCATTGTCCATATCCGCCCCCACCAATTCGTCCCCAAAAATGCCCCCCGGCGTTTTTTTCGCAGAATAGTGATTATTTGGGCCCAAGTGAACCGATTTTGGCCCACGACGGCTCAAAATCTTCGTTTTGTGATGTAGTTTTTGACCCTCAAATGGTGATTGAGACAGTGCACTTCAGTAGAAGCAGCGTGAATTTTTGCATTTGGAAAATAAACCGCGTGGGACCCTCGAAAAGCACCCCATGTCAGCGTGGAGTCCCACTAACGTTTTGGGAGGTCTAACCGCGATAAAAACCATTGTCTGTGATGGTATTAAAAAAGAATTTGCGCGGTGAAAGCCTAGACTGGCCTCCGACCGAGCTATCTCACTTATCCAATTTTGCCCCCGTCCAATTTTGCCCCACTCTCCCCTAATGCTAATTCGATTTTGAAAGAGATGGGAATCGGAAGTTTGTATTTGATTCTTGATGAAAATTTTAGTAGAGGGTTCGTCATGAAATCTTAGATTTTTGTGGTAAGTCCGTTACTCGTAGGATAAAATTTGCACGAAAAATTAGCTTGAAAAATTAAGGCATTATGCCACGGATAATTTTTAGAGTCACGTTACACTTGTCCTTTGGATTTGATCTCGGTCGGACAAGGTTCTCTTTTCACGTCTCGTATAAGCACTTTTGACAGTATCTCTTACAAGGGGATTCCAAATCGACAACCATCGGCAAACAATGCATTTCCTGAATCCCCATATGCACCTCCATCAAACCGACGTTTACTATCACTCGCGAATTAGTCTCTCTCTAAACTTGATCAAAGCTCAACGCTCTTCAGTTTGATATTTCGAGCTCATTGCAAGACCTTCATATAATGAATTGAATTAAATGCTACACCAAAGTTATTCATCAACAGAATTTCTCGAGATTCTGCAGAGAGATAGTTCTAATATCGAAGAGTACGTGTGCAAAATTCCAGAACGGCTGACCATCCCGTTTTCGAGTATTGATCGTCGCAATTTGACCAGTTTTGCACATTTTTAACATTGCGCTTATGGGAGCGGGCCCCGAAAACAGCACATAAATGGGTCTAGCGCAAAACCTGATCAACAGAAAATGTTAGGACTGCGAGAGATCCGAGTTTATGTATCAATGAATCATATGGCCAAGTCTGGAGATGATGGACCACGTCGTTTTTTAGTAATTGTTCATCCAAAGCGTAGAATGCAAAAAATGCGACACGTCATTTTGATTTTAGGCTAGATAACTTTGGAAACCATGCCTGATTCGGTTCAGGAAGTCTTAGATGACCGTTTTTGTTTGTTGTTTGGTGGAAAGAGTGCAGTTATTAACAAAAATAATAATTTCGACTATTTTAAAGTGGGCAAAAAAGTGAGGTTAAGTCTCTCTGACTCACGTAGTTGGTGTACAACTACCTTAAATCAGTGAAAAAACTCCTTAGGAGTAAAGTCTTACCCTGCAAAACGAAACTCGCGATTTATAAAGTCATTACACAACCGTCGTCTTGTATGCGTGGGAAACCTGCAAAAAGAGGAAGCCCGACTCCAATCATTTGAGAATAGGATCCTACGGTGAATTTTTGGGAGGAAGGTTATCAAAGAAACAAACAGATGGAGAGTCCTTCACTGGAGATTAGTGAGATATCAGTCACCGAGCGTATTTAGACTTATAAAGTCACGTCTATATGGAGTACTTTGAACCTTGATTTAGCCTCTTGAATTCAAGAGGCACTCTGAGTTAGCGTCTTGTTTTACAAGAAGCTCAAGACCCTATCTGACGCCCCTGGACTCGAGAATGGGGTAAAAGAGGACCACGCTCAAAGTTCTCCAGAGTATCCCATCCCGCCCCAGAAGATTAGATGGACCGCGTCTTCGCCGACAATATAACAACAGACATGTCGACAAATAACATGTCAACATCGCGACTGGATCCCGCTAGCGAAAAACAGAATGATATGGCGAGCTCTCATCGTTGAGGTCCAAAATTCACAATGACAACTCACTCATAATCACACCCTAACCATCCTTCAACCCTTGGCCCAATCAGCGGGAGCGCACTTACGGTGATCGGGTCTCCCGATCGACAACATCTGATAGCCGATGGACGCCGATGAACATCGGTCCCTCCTACTTTTTCACCTAAAAATGTCCACCTACTGTACGACTCTCAATTAATCTCCCCAAAGTGTCTACGGAAAGTGGCCGCAGCATAAGATTGCATAGTCTTCAAGGCCTATACATACATATCATACATACTAAATTGAAATGCAACAATTTGACAAGCTTTAAAATAGTAAGTGTTGGGGCCGAGGTTGGGGCCCAATCTAGTGGACCCCGAGTGGATTTAAAGTGCATCTATGGACATTTGAAGTGTAACCGAATATCCAGTCCAGTCCATATTTAACCGTAAATCAGTCTTGAAAGCTTATTTCAAATTCCTTGACTCATTTCGATCTAATGATGGAACTATTGAAGTTTCTACGTTCCAAACACATCTTTCACTGTGTCTGAGCAAGTGTGGCACAAAGCTCTGATGATGGGTTGACATTTTTCCGGAGCCCTATCTTTTTCACTTTAACCCTCACATCGGAAACTAATTCTTAGGGTTAGTTTTAGCTATTAGGGAATTCTACCAATAATAAATGAAATGCCTTGAACTATTCTTAACCCTCTAGCGCTTATTGGGTCCTGTGGGACCCACTTCCAGAATCCAGACATGACAAGCACCACGGCAATATTTCGGCAGTTGTGCATGGTAATGGCTTTCTTCTAGGCCGAAACTAAAAGTCTGTCGTGATACGAGGCCCTGATAAAGCGTACATAGTATTCGGGATCACGCGAAACTCAGTGCTCGCGCGTCGCTCGACGAGGACGTGAGTTTACGGTCTAAATCGATCCATCTAGAGATACGAATAACTCCTAAGTATCCAATACCTATTGGAACATATTCTTTGAGCCCCCCTTGAAGGTATCCATGCGTTGGAATTGTTCCAAAGGGAAAATTGTCTGGGGGCTGGTCAATTTGAAAGTGGGTGCCACAGGACCCTCTGGACTTCTGCGACATGGTATCCATGCATGAATACCTTTCACGTGAAAAAATATTTGGGCGTGTAATTGTGCGTGAAGTGGGTCTTGCAAGATCCATTGGGCGTTCGCGTTCACAGAAATTACGTGGTCGTTCAAATCGATCTCTATCCCAGCCGTCGAATCTCTAAGAAAATTGTTGTGGATATGAGGTATGACTCGCAAGAGCACTTTTTCAAGTCTGCGGATTGCAAACAAAGATGTAAGCTCTGCCTGAAGAGTAAAGTATACTCTTTTTGTGAGAAGTATCAAGTATCTCTTTGCTGTAATGTATCCAAGAAACTGTTTTTGTGACTTCCATCATAAGAATTCAGATTAACTGAGCAATTTCATAATGTTCTCATTGATCCATGGTTCTAAGCTTCTTCGTCACGAATTCACTCTGAAAGTTTGAAAATATAAGCCCTTTGTTAGAAACAAGAAGATTGTTTGTGTGGATACAATATTATGACCTGAACGCCCAAAAAAATGCTGTTTCCGGTTATTTTGAGGAAATTGCGATTGGTCACGCCCATCTAGGAGCCAAATGAAAACATTTGAAGTAAAAAAAGAGAAAAAATTCCGTGTTCTTGATACCTTGGGCGCTAGAGGGTTAAAGCCTGATTTCCCTACAATTTGAGGTTGTTTCGCATCGTTAAAACTCCAGACTCGAAGTTCACGTATCAGAGTAAGTCTGCATTTTTCATGCAATTGCGAGAAAGGCGCGGCTTTTGCATTGAAACCACTTCACCTGAGACTTCACCGACCCCAGCATCATCATCAATAATTAGTTTTGAAAAATCCGAAAATAAGTGACTTCCCCCTCCCGCCTCACTCCATTATCTTTGATCTCTTGCAATCTTCTTTTATTTATTATTATCGGATCTGGTCTCTGATGGTCTCTATAACCAGTCCTCTTGTAATCCGATACTTATCATTGAGACTTGATGTCTTCGTGAAGACAGCGATGAAGCTACGGGACTTGTGTCACAGGCAGATATTCATAAGAAAACCATGCTCCATTGCAGCCTTCAATTAGGGCTGATAGATTAGATTTACCCGAAGGTGCTCAAATTCGTCTGGTCTCTTGCGGTTTGAGCATAGAATGGATATCAATGACCTCCAAGCTTTCACAAGCTTTTGACAATGGATACTTTATCGATCTCAGTGTTTGAATTTCGTTGGTAACGAGTCGAGTTTTGTCTTTAGTTTGTCGAATGCAAAATGGAGTCCGGAACTATTTCATGGATATAGGGGAGAGTGGGGCAAATTTGAACGGGGGCAAAATTCGATAAGTGAGATAGCTAGGTCAGGATAGATTCTAGACTTTCGCTTATACGTACATACATTCTCAACAGCATCACAGATGATGGGTTTCATGCGGTAAGATCTCCGAAAACGATACTCGGAACATGTACTGACATATGGGTGCTTTTTGAGGGCCTCACGCGGTTTATTTCGCAAATGCAAGAGCTCACGCCTCTCCTGCTAAACTAGACGAGCTCATTCGCCGTTTAGGGGTTAAAAACTGCATTACAATACGAAGATTGTGAGGCCTCGTGGGCTAAAATCGGTTCACTTGGGCCCGAATAACCGCAATTCTGCAAAATAAACGCCTGGGGGCATTTGTGGGGGCGAATTTGGACAGGGCTGAATCCTATGTTAAATTGGCCGACCAGGCGCGTCCCCGTACTTTTGCGAGGAAACAAACGAGTATGCGGAAGAACGAACTTGTAGCGCTGCGTGAGGAGTGCGAATGAACTAGGTGAGTGAAAATAAGTGAGAAATTGAAGTTACGATGAAGCAAATCCGATTTACAGTTCAGAATAGAGGTGAGAATTTGCTTTACACGTGTTCGAGGTGAATTCTCAGTTTATGCATTTCCGCTCTCGCATTCGCTATGACTCGAGCTTCTTTGACACACTTTATCATTGGTACCGATATTGTAGGGCGAGTATAAGCTCAGAATCACGAAGAACGATCGTATCATTGGAGCTGCAAGTTGATCGTTGGCTGCTGAAGACAGTATCGCATTGGCGAAGTGCCTATCGTGATTATGGCGAAAAACCACATAAAAATGTCTTGTTTGCTGTTGCTGTTAGAGCATTTGAAAGTTGCGGGCGAGTTTCCCTATCGATTTTGGGTTATCACCGCGTGTTTTGGTGGGCATATGCAACGCAGTTAGATGAGGAATATTGCCGCATGACTTGAGTATAATAGTCCGTCCAAAATTGCTCCCAAAACTTGTCAAAAGTGCCCCTAAGCGCGGGGCCAATTTGGACGGATTTTTCTTATTAAACTTGAAGTAAAGGTATGAAAGCGGTGACGTAGGAGTCTGAAATTTTTTTACAATATATTCAATACTTGTGCATACTTCAAAATACCGTAGCTTGCCAGTCCCAAGTGTCGCCTGATAGTTCCTCTGCAAAATCCGTCCAATTTCACCCCACTCTCCCCTACCTTTATGTTACGTACTAGAGTAATGATGTCAAAATCTGCTATTTTGATAAACTCGATGGATTGAAAAATAGTTTAAGTTTGGAAATTTAACGAGAGTATTAATGGTCAGGGCAAATTTCTATATCGAGTGTTGAAAATAGGAAACTCAAATTCAGGAATAAAATGCACCATAAATGCCGTGGAGCACCAGGGATTCTGTCTCAAAATTTTGATAAAAAAAAGCTAGATCTTGAGAAATTGTTGATGCAGATATGAGGCCCAACTTTCTTCCAACAACTTATTTGAATTACGATTTTCATCCATCAGGAGTTTTAGATAATTAGGATTTTTCAGCTCAATCATCTCTCATTGGCCAGTTTGAGCTGCAACAGTGTTCATCAGATCTTTTTAAGGTATGGTCTATCTTCGTTCGTCACAAAATTCTATGCTTTCCACAATCTCTTTGAGTTCTCTTTCGTACCCAAAATATCCTTATTCAGCGCAGAAAATGAAGATGGGAAATCAAATCCAAGTTATGCGCAATATTTTATATTTTTCAAAACGAATGATGGCTTCGCTGAGTTGTCATTGATTGTATCTTTGGCTTGATCTTGGCATCTCAAAATTATGGAGTCCCAATCCGTACTCGAATTCTAGATTGTTTGACATTTAATTTTCGAGAAAAACATAAATCAAAGCAATCATCGAGTTATCAACGACGATAAGAGAACCGAGGATCCAGCCAAACTGTAGCTAGGGGTCGTGTTGTGCCGTAAAATTCAAGTGTCCGCAATCCAATGGCCATCTCATCATGCTATCATCATCACCCGTTAAGTAGCTAATGAACATTATACTAAAGTATACTTTTGAAGCTCATTTTATGTACTCATCATTCTTCCCTGTCTCTATGTACTGCATTTATACCTTGTCCTGAAGTTCGACGAACCCATGCTGCGAGGAATGCACTTTACAGGCTCAAGTACCTGTCGCCTAATAGTACTGAATTCATACTGAATAAACTGCATAAAAGATACTTGTAAGCTATAGTACCGAATTGATAAATATACTTGCGGTATCTACACAGGCGATATATCATGTAGGATTCACAAGATACGAAAGATCACCAGGACACCGTTTACTCTGTGACGATGATTGATGATGGGAATGCATGGTTTTCAAGACATTAGGGCCACACTTGTGTACATTCGAATATATAACTGAGAGCATCCAGTGATTTCTCGTTAGGTAATTAGGTCGAAACATGCTTGCTGTCCATTGCTGTCTGGCTTACCTGAGAAGAATGTCCCTCATTTGCTCAGCCACCATTGAGAACTGGTTTAATTTAAGAGTTGAAACTAAAATTCTCATCTGAATTATATTTTGAGACCAATAAGAATCCATTTTAATCATGCGATCCCTGACTATAAATATGTATTAGAGCACATCTACTAATTTAGTATTCCGAAATCATACTTGTTATAAAATCTTTGTAATACGTAACGTTGGCGTGTAAATTTAACGAGTCCTTAATGCTTCTGGGTATCACCCACGTTGCCGAAGTGACTCCCACGATTTTCATATCACTATCGAGAAGTGGACCACCACTGTCTCCCTGAAAAAAAAAAAAGTTTGGTCTCACTGGATATCATATTAACTGCTGGTTTTGTCAAGAATTTTTGTTTTAATGTCTGTCACTTGAATGAAAAATCGATTGGATATCTCCAATAAGATTATCTATCAATATGCTGAGAAGACTCGGTGAGAACATTTTTGATTTACGTCGTTCTTCTAATGCCTCTATCCATAAATCAATTTTTCCTCAATTCGCTCGTAACCGACATCAGAAAAAAAAATTTCTTCCAAATTGGTTAATAGTACTCACATCTCCGGCCAATACAGCGGGGGTGGCAGATGTACAGAAGAATTTGTGATTTGCAGTAGATCTCATGTTCGTTATCCTTACACACTTTTCCTGGTCGTACATTTTCACTTTTGCTTCTCTCATGAACTCAGAGGAAAAACCGGATTCAACTGTGCCCCATCCGATCATGGTGAAACTCGATTTTTCCACTTGATTGTACTTGATCCAAGAAAAAAGACCTGGTCTCGATACAGATGGATCCACGTTGATGCATAACTGGGAATTTTTTTAATAATGTCCACACTCACTTGTATGCATACCAAAAATCGAAGTGAATGAGGGACACGTCAGATTCAAATCGACTGATAAATGTAGAAAAAAAAATACCGAAGTTTCGGCATTCTTCTCTCAATTATGAAATCGTTTCCAGATATCTTTTTCAATTTACAGAGGTCGAATTGTCTGTAAAAAACTATTTTTGCCAATGCGTGGAGACAAGACGTTCTATGTTTTTCATTTATAAGTATTGTCGCTCAACAAGCCTTTGCCTTTGTAATTGATCAATCTTCATTAGGACAGTAGAAAAATCGGAAGCTATGTCTAAAATGACATCACATGAGTTTTTTCCAAGCTTTGGCAAACTTTCCTACAGCCAAACAAACGAGGGTAAAATTGAGACGAGAAAAATTGGGAAAATTCATCGAGGCTTGAGATTTCCCGAGTATTATGATTACAGACCAAGGCTTTCTTTCTCGTCAGTAGGTACTGAAAATCCCAATTTGAATTCTTTATTTTGCGAGTTGATTATTTTATAGTATCAAAATTTGATAAAAATCTTTGAATGCAATCACACATTTGTTGAAAAAGTTCCAAGCAAACTCACTAATTTGATTCCATTACTCGTGATGGACCTCGTCGAATATATGTATATTGTGAAATACCGAAAGAAAATACTCGAAAATTAATTATGCTTACCTTTGCAATGGCAAGATCATGCAAACCGTAATCAGCTGGCGTAATCAATTGCTCATTGTTTCTCCAATCATGGTAGGATTTCCACTTGCAAATCGAATATTCGAGTGCCTCGTTCAGAATGACTGATCCGATATAGGCCACGACATTTTCCGGAGCTTTTTTCCTAATGCAATGCTCGTTCGTTAATATGAGAGCTGGACTTATCAGAGCGCCAGTGCAAAAAACGTTGGATACTCGAGACTTGTCGCTGTTAATGCGAGCCAAAGCCACGACGAAATTCTGATCGTAGATTTTTGCGTATTTCACTCTGTCCCCTTCCAAAGGTTCTGCATCTATTATCGTATATGTGGTCCAAACACCTGACGAGGGTTTATAAAAAAATTTATTCGGAAATATGCCAGTGCAATGATTGAATGGTCATGGCGTTTAAATTAGTATCAATATATAATGGTACGAAAATAGCGTAATCTTGTTAACTGATAAATCTTTATCTCATGATGATTTGAGAAATCCACTCACATATTGCGATCAACAGTTTGGCGAAAAAGAAACCACTGATGTTATCGTTCATGGCCTATTATCGAAAGAAGCGACTTAAATTTTTGTACGAATCGCAAAAAATTTTAGTACAGCCTTGAGGAGTCCGTGATGTTTCAAAATTTTTGGAATCTATGTTGAATATCGAGTCAAACTCAACTTAAAATGATATCCTGAATGAGTCTTTCGATACGAGCCGAATATTTAGCCTGATAAGAGAAAGTTCTAAATCCATGTGATTATCATCGATTCTCTGCTGATTCAGAGGATCGATGATAATCATCGAGTCTATTGCCACCTTTTTCAAATGACAAATGTCGGCTTGGCTAATAGATTCCGAGAGAATATGAATAGCATATTGCTTTGCGATAAATTGATTAGGTCTCTATTTATTTCGGTTTGTTCAGTTGAACACGATGATTCAAAATCTAATATTTGAATCTAATTCGTAATTTTTTATCTTGGACGATTGTGAGAGCTAGCGAGATGAAGTACAAATCTCAGCAGATGTTGTACAATACAGAAGGATGTAATTCACATTTTTTATTTTTTGTTATAGTCCTACTGCATACGGCTCGCGCAAAATGTTGAAAAAGGAAGGATCAAGAACTGTTAACTCACGATTCTTGAACAGAATTCTATATTATACGATTGGATAGTATGTACATACATACCTTCAAAAATTTTAGGCGTTGATGTGGACGATTTCGGCACCACACGAAAAATATTCAAAGTATCTGGACTGTGAGGCGTTTGTGGTGCATTGCAAAAATCATGCATAGAGAATTAGTATTGAATGATTATTTGTAAAATGCTCTGGTTCAACTTGAAAATTTTCGAAGTAAAACGAGATTATCGAATCATCCTGATTGTTTCACTTGAATTCACTCTTCAATCTGTGTAATCCCAAAGTCACGCAAAATTTTCTTCAAGTATAACATGAAATGGGGAACAATTTTTAAATCCTTACATAATGAAAGGTACGATCAGTACATACCGATGAACTTGAACAAAACTTCGGGATATGATTGTGGAATTAGATAAAATTAATGAAAAATCATACAGTTTAAGGTAGAAAATATATTTTCTTATGAGTCTGTCTTTCTTGCATGCATATTTTCGTCGTGAATTTAAAATGAGGTATGCATACTTGAAGTGCTATTCATTAAAAATTCATCATCTATAGCTAAAATAGTTTGTATTTACACGAATGCATGTTTGAACTGAAACCTTTGTATGTACACAAATCCAAGAAGCCTATATCACACAAGTTCAAATATTAAAGAAGTACATAAAATTGATATAGACACATTCATGGAAAAGTAGAAGGATTTGAATCCATTCACATAACATTAGAGTAAGTAAAATTATAGAAGGGTAAGACCAATTATCAATTTTACTCCTATTTAGATGTGAGATGATCAAGGACTTTGAAAACCTACATCTGTCTTTCAACTATCATGAGCCACAACACATGATTGTTGGATCTTTACTATCCAACTCACGGGATATAGAGCTTGATGGATCAAACGTCTTAAAACGTCACTATTAAATGTGAAGTTCTGACATATTTGTTGGATCTCATAAACCTAGTATTCCACAGAGATATGATAAATCTTTTCATTCATCATAACCAAGAGACATTTCTTTTTTTCGTTTCTTTTTAGGAATCACTGAATCTTCCTCTTTGGGCTCAGATTTAACGCTTGAATTACCATTGACCAAGCCTTCTTCAGACAAACTTGTATCTTCGCGTTTCCTTTTTCGTTTCTTCTTGATTTTTACAGGTTCATCGGGAGGTTCAGATTTGACCCTCACTTTTCTGTAAGACTCGTCATCGGAGCTATTTGTTGTGGGACCTGGCGTACTTCTACGTGAATTTTTCTTTGAACTCTCACCAACATGATCGGCATCTTCTGCATTTGTTTTAACTTTCTTCTTAGATTTTTTTGGAAGAGAAATATTCTCTTCATCGGTTCCAGTGATTTGGGAGGATAAATCTGAATGTGAAGCTGAATGTCCATTATGAGATGCCTCAACTCCATTAACTTTGGATTTTTTCTTCTTTTTCTTCAATTGAATTTCCTCATCTGTGGGCTCAGTTTTTACTTTGACTGTTTGGATAGAAGGCTTCTTTTCTAATACACTGTTAATTTCAGGTTCCGAATCAGAATCACTATCAAAAACTATTCGTTTATTGCTAGATTTTTGCAGAGACTCTTTTTTAACTTGATCATTATCATCACTAAAGCTGACACTCCGCCTGGTAATTTTTTGGAATTCACTGGCATAAGATGCAGCAACTCCTTCATTATACACCTGACAGCCTTTGAGGTAGTCCCTGCAAATTTGAAATTTATTACCCCCTACTTTGACCTTGATTTCCTAGGTAATACAACTTGTTAAGTATAAACTTTTTCTTTTATAGAGAAATGACCCATGTTTTCAAGAGTTATAACTTTTTTTTCTCAGAATTCCAAAGGAAAGTTGTGAGGACAGAAACAAGTTCCAAAATATGCTCTGAAGCAGAGGATTAATCAAGAACCTTTGTGGCACTCTCAGGAATGTTGAAATTTTCCAAGAAAATCCCTCAAAACTAACATGACAGTGGCTGTTTACAGAATAAATGAAATAGCTCAACACGTTTACTGCGACGCCGAAAATCACAATTCCTTTTTTGTGTGCAACGGGTCTCACCGGTGGGACCCATTTAATAGGATTTTGATCACCGCCGCACACAAAAACAGGACGAGCGGGTTCCACCGGTGGGATCAGTCGCAGTGAACGTGTTAAATCGACACAAACATTGAGTTGACACACCAGGATCATAATTTAAGCTCAGAATGACTTGAATATTTTTACATTCAATCGTCTCAGATCCGTTTTAGGGGCAAGAGTATTAGTGCCATGCTGTGAGAATACAATGTTATGGATTTTGTAATGCTTACTCTTTGTTGAAAGATCCTCTCATGTATGGTATTCTTGTCTTATAATCAACATCCTCCAAAGTAAATCTTACTTCCTGTCCCTCATGTATTTCTTCTTCAGGCCAATTAGACTCCTCTCCATTTTTAATGTCAGGCTTGCGTATGGAAACATTGAAAATTTTATGTAGCAGGACTCCTATGTGATGGTAGGATACTTTATTTACAATTCCTGCAATTGAAATCACATTATTTACTCATACCCTCCTTGAAGATGTAAAATCAAAATTCTCGAGATAAAATGTCACTATTTAACCACAAGAAATAACATACCTTTCAAGCTTTTTCCAACTTCAGGCCTGAATATATAAAAATCTGCCTCTACATCTACATGTACAAAACATGTATCGTACAAAATATCTCCTAGTGGCGATAACAGCTTTGGATTTTTGTATGACAGCAGCAGACCATTCAATCTAAACCAAAATTGAAAATTATAAGAAAAATGTATGGATGAAGGCAAATAATAACAGATAGTTTTACATACTCTTGATCATAGCGATTCAAGCCGGCATCGAGAATTTCACGGAGAGCAGCACTGAGGTTACTCAAGTGGTATGGATGAAGGCCAAGATGTTTTTGCTTACGCTCAACGAATACGCACGAATCTTCATCTTCAACTAGACCTTCCAACTCGAGGCTGGTCCAACTCACGCCAGCTGGCACTTTTCTACTCGTTTTCCAGTTCATCTGGACTTATTTTATTGACTTTTGGAGACGTAGACGATCTACGTCAAGAGGTTATGTTTGCCAAAACAAATCACACGTGGTTCCTAAACTTAGGTGTGTTGGACCCAAATAAACGTCCACTTTGGTGTATTCATTTTCTGAAAAGAGGAGAAAAACCCTCAAATCAGGTTTTGAAGCGTAAAAAAGCATACATTGCATTAATGTAATATATTACTTACATGGAATATCCACTTGTTGCACATCTCGTTAGGCGATAACTTAGAGGTCAACATTTCTCAGTTTGCGAAAAACAACGTAACGATCACATGAGCCAAATTCTCAGCAAGAGATTTCCGTGTTCTCAATTTGATTTTCAAAATGGAAAATTTACCAAAAATTCGACGCCGCACAATCGCATCGCACAATCGTCAATCGTGTTCGTTCTGCTATCCGCACCGAACGATCACAGCGCCACGAGTTTCTCCTCCCTCCGTCCCTCTTCCATCCCCACCAGCATGTTTCCCCATGTTTGAAAAACAAATAGAATGCCGGACATTACAACTGGCTGTGTCTCGTAAAAAGTGTGTTTTCATTTTATTCATGCATGTGTCTTTTCTTGTCAAGGGTGTCAAAATTTGAACGATTTTGCAACTTTTCCTGTATAATTAACAACTTTACATTCTGAAGAATACTATAGGTAAACTGTGAACTTATGTGGCACCTGTTTTTGGCGGCACTTCGTACCGTACAATGAATTACACCATGTGATGTCCATTGTGTATTTGTCGCGTTTGATTATTTATTTTCGTTGATTTCAATTGCCGAGTGATTATGAGATGAGTGCTTGCGATGTGGACAGATCACCAAACAAAGAAAATGTGCTTGACATTCGATTGCCCACGAATGACGTCTCCTCACAGGACATATTTTCAGGTGAGTTTTGATCTTTATCAACTGATTTTGTCGTACACCCAACAAGGATAATATGTCTGGGCCCTTGTTGAGGTATCCGGATTTTATGGGCTTCAATTTTGCAGTGATTGCATGCATGCCAATGTCTGGACTAACTCCAGTGAGCTAATTTTGATTGCTGCTAAAAAAAATACCAGTAGGATATAATTCCTGCTCAACTCGAGTGGCATGGCTTAGAAGAAAAACAGGTAGCATGTTGCTCTCAGATTGAATTGTTTGCTTGATGCATGATGCAAAAATATCAGATAATATCCCTGTAGAGTTGGAACTTATACGAGTTTCTACCTAATACTCAATGTTTTTCAGATATCTCAACTTGTGTTAAAATAACAATTCTTTGAATTTCTAGATGATGATCAGCAAAGACATCCAACCATTTGTACTCCAAAGTACAGTCCTAAAAATGACTCATTTAATATATCACTAATCTCTTTGAAAACACCAGTCTTCCTTTCAAAAACTGAGGAAATGTAAGCATACTATTTATTTTCATTACACTCGGTCTCAATAGGTCAAAATTCTTTGTGACTTAGTGCCCATCCATGTTTAGCAAACTACACGCCAAGTTCCCTCTTTTCAATGTTAGTGCTCAATTTGTATTAATTTTCTCTGCATCATTCAAGTAGTAAAAGTAAAGTAGATGCTTCTCATTTTGGCATCTAGATATATTATTTGCAGGGTTTGCTAAGTATTTGAGAGTGCAGCACAAAGATTTTGATTTAAATTTGAGACTGCTTATAGTCAATTTTATGGTACACCTTTTGTAATACTCTAATCCCTACAGAACCCCTGGAAGAGCAACAATTCCAAAGACTCCAGCTGGCCTGCTACCTTTCATAACTAAGACAGATTTGGTGTGGACCAGTGACATGGAAACACCAGAAGCTAAATATGATGTGAAACCAGAGAGCTGTGATGCAACTATGGATATGGGCGATATGGTGAGTTCTAACATAGAATCAGGAATAAAAATGTGTTCACCCAGTTGGGTCAAATGCAAGCACCTATTTGATGATTTTTTCATCACCTTGAGCAGACTTTCCTGATCAATGTTTGATTTTCAAATGTCTTCATCTCCTCCTTAGTCATTAGTTATGGTCACCAATGCTTCATCACTACTAGCATACTTTGTGTTGCAGAACAATATCACTCCAGTCAAGACTAGAACGGAGAGCCCTCAGATTGTGAAAGATGAAACTCTTTTAATAACATCTCCTGTTCTGGGTGGCAAGAAGAGAGCCAAGAGACGATTTAAGCGTAGAATTTTAAACAATTTAACTTCAAATCTAGATAACGATCAACAATGCAGTATCAGTAGTAATAGTGATAAAGTTCCTTCAGATACAGCTAGTAATGTGAGCTATGATCTTCTACCATGTAATGGATCTAATGTCGTACGAAATGGTATGAAAGATGAAATCACATCAGTTGTGTGTGAAGACAAATCTGGTTCAACAGTGGAAGATGAGCCACCGAGTATACGTGAAATGGATGTTAAGGATTCAGTAAGTTGAAGTCTAATGTTATTCTTTGGGCAAAGTTGATGAATCCCTCTATAATATTTTGTTCATTTCAGAGTGCAGCCATACCTGCTCAGAATTTGAATACTTCTACCCAAGAATTCTTCCTAAATGCGTCGTTTAGTTCTATTGATCAATTGTGCAATGGTGCTGTAAACGAACAGTCAAACTCACTTCATCAGCTGCTCAGCAATAACAACGCCAAATCTTCAAAGTGTCCGGATTCGGTTCCTACATCTCACGTATCTCGTGATGTGCTAGAAAGAGTTGCTGCGATTCGTCGCAACCAGAAGCCTTTGAAACGATCCAGTGATATAAATCAAGTGTCGATATCCCACGAAATATTTTTACAAACAGCTAGAGATTTAGAATCGGCTGATGCAAAATTTCGCACAGAGAAAAAAATCAAAACTAACCAGCGCAAGCTGACAGAGGTTACATCCTTTGCACCTTTATCTTCCCTGGATAGTGATCTGTCATTGGAAAATGCAGAAACAATCGAAACAGAAGAAGTTAAGCTTGTCAATGGTTTTGCCAAAGATCAGCAGCCTGGGAATGATATCTCGTTTGATGAGTTAGGAGAAAATCATCGAACTATTGCACTTGGTGACAATGCCAATTGGGCATCTATGCCTGTAAATGCCAATCTCTGTGTAGAAAAATCTACTGACCCAAGCGAGACTCTTCACAATCAGTTGATATTGCGTGCAGAGGTGCCAATTCAGTCGGAAACCGGCGATTCCTCAATGGCTTGCGATGATGCATTCGTTAAAAACGCAATTAGAAATGAGAATATAGAAAACAAGACTCTCTCTAGTGTTTGCAGTCTTAGCCCTTCTGAAAACCCTCGGGATCTTGAAAATCAACCACTGCCAATTCATCTTGAAAAAACTGAATGTGAACCAGAGCAACAAATCAGTGAACAAAACGAGGATGAAACACAATCATGCTTGAAAAAGTATCCCTCTAGTAAAGAAATGGAAACCTTGAAACTCTATCAAGAATTGGACCTAAAAGAATTTTTAGAACCCAAGTTTCCAACTACAACCACTGAGAGACATGATGATAGTGTAGATAGTAGAAAAGAAGTCCTTGAAACAGATCCAATAGTCTATGATGACTGTTTGTTGGAAAGTAACACATCAAAATCTCGACATTCAGTGTGCTCCCCAGAAGTACAAAATCAGATGATGAATGGTGGAGTATCGTTTGATAAGGAGAATTCTGATTTTTTAAATGAGCTACCATTATCCAACATCAAAACCAAAGTGAAAACGTTGAATATGCAGAATGATGGATTTTCAACAGCTAGTGGGTTGGGAATCAAAATTGATGATAGGAAAGAGAGTTTTTATTCCAAATTATATGAAGAATTGGATGACAATTTTGACAGTACTTTGATGGACAAAAAGAAAATGGCACCTACGAAACAAGCAGCCATTCGAAAACCAACAGATAAAGCAGTCATAGTGTTTAATAAAACGCCAAATATGCATGTTGCAAACGGTAGACTGAATCGTAACAATCCTAAAATTCATCATGATCAAACGAGCAGTGCCTCTAACTCTCCTGTGTTAGGTCAAAGAAAGAAATCACTCAACTTGAAAGCAGGATCAAAATTTGTGGATGAACGCTTGAAATTAGAAAAGTTTTCAAGTAATGTGGATTCGGCACTTGATGATAAACCAAGTACCTCAGAAATCCCAGATGGTTTTGCAACAGCAAGTGGTCAAGGTATTCGAATAAATGAAGAAAAGGAGAACCACTTTCTCAGGATCTACAACGATATCAGTAAAGAATTGAATAGTGATGGTGATTTCAGTGTTAGTACTAAAAATGTATCGGGCGCCAAATTGAAGGTCAAACCAACTGACAAAGCAGTGATCACATTCAATCATAAAAAAACGGAAGATGGCAGTAGAACAAAATTATCTATAAGCAGTGATACTGATGAAGCATTCTACGACTTGGGTGATTTAGAAACATTTTTCACGTCCCCAAAACATAAAATATCCAAAAAATCAGAGTCTTCCAATGACAATTTTGTTATTCCTAATGCCGAGAATATCATACAAAAGGTGGGCCAATCACCTTCTATACCTCAAAATTGCGCGATTTTGAAGGAAGAATTACCTGAAAATCTTGAAAATGTAGTCAAACTTGAGGCAGGCGATTCAAACCTTGATCTTTGTTCAAAAATACTAAAAGCGGTACAACCTAACGATCTCGTTGAGCGTCCTCAATTACCAAATAAAAGTCATATTGGGATACTAAAACAGAAAATTAAAAAACCCGAAAGGTGTCGATCTTTTGGTGGGTTCCCAGTGTCCAGTGATGTCATAAATGCATCTAAGCTCAACAAATCAGACCCTTTGAATGAGTCTTCCACCAATCAGCCATTACAAACAGGCTTGTCTGCAAGCCAGTGTTTTGATCCTCATTCAGATTCGTGGTTGTCAAATGTTGAAATCACTCATCTCAACAATAAAAAGATGAGTCCTCTCAACATCAAGTTTGAGAAGTCAGATTCCGGCTTTGAATCGAATGGACCTCGTCACTCAGTTACAAATGATGAACTAATAGATGATTTTCGAGGTTTTTCATCGAAAGAAGTCAATGAGTCACTCAGCCGATATATTAAATTTCAAAAGTTTTATAACGAGTCCACCACTGATTACGGGTGTAATTGCTCTGTCAACGTCAAGAAAGGTCAAACTATCACGATCATTAACAATACGTCAGCTGATCAACAACTGATCGTGGGATCAGGTGATGTGAACATAGAAAAGAAAAGAAATAGATTCACATATTCGTTAGTTCAGTGTGAGATTGCAAAACAAGTTGAAGTCAATGATCGGGTTTTGAAACGTAAGAAAACAGACGATAGTAAGTGTGACGAAAATCCGAAAACGAAGAAATTTGAAAATGAACAAGTCATAGACAAACGAAAAAGAGTCACTGATCCCGATAGTGATACTCCAGTCACGACTCTGAAAAAACCTCGAGTCGGTTGTGAAATTCAAGGACGAAAACTATTCTCCGACGAATCAGATGCTGAACATGATATCGAGCCTAGTGTCGATATGGAATCTCAAATCGTTACATCTACTGAGGGAACATCCAAAGATTCGAATAATGATACTGTAATGAGTCAGGAAGAAATTATTAATTTGACCCAGCAACGAAGAGATGCGATTTTTGATCAGGTAAGAATTGTATAAAATTTTTCTACCAGGTAGAATGTAGTTTTATCTAAAATTCTAATGCCACGTTTATGTTATGTCAGGAGGAAACGTATAATAACAAGAAGCGAATACGTGTGAAACCCATGATGGGCAGTTTATTAAAGCATCGCTTGATGAATAGTAAAAATCGAGTATCTTGGGCTGAATTAGTCGGTGACTCATTACCAAGAGGTCGCTCTCGTGAGGAAGTAAGTGAATACGTTGTAAATTCTCTCTGTGCATACTATTGCATTTACACATCTCGGCTGTGAATTGTATAATTTGAATCAGCATTCCCCTAACACCTCTTGATAATTTTTTTTTCTCGGCTTATTCTAATCATTAAATTTTTTGCATTTTTAAAGCTTGCAAAACAACAAATTGATGTCAAAATCGCAGAAATCACATCTTCCAACTCGGTGCAGTACAAATTTTCATCAAACTATATATTTAGGTAAGTGATTACGTTATGGATTATTCAAACTCTACTTCGCGGGTACTACTCAATCTATAATTCTTTCAGAAATAAGAAATCTGCTACTTTGGATGTTGGCGACGGTGCAATACTCATATTCGATGAGAGTGGCAACGCAGGCGTTGCTGAATTCAGAAAATCATTTCTATCAATGGCTGGAGTAGATCCGAAACTGCTGCACGCCAACTGGATCGAAAATCATTATAGATGGATTGTATGGAAACTCGCCTCGATGGACCGACAGAGTTTTGGGAATGTCAATTTACCAAAGTATGATCATCAGTAATAATTTTAAACTGTCTAATTTTGAATGATTTTTTATTGCGACTTTGATTTCAGAATGTTGACACCAAAACGCGTCATTGACGAATTAAAGTACCGGTACGATCGCGAGATAGATAGAGCTCAAAGACCTGCTCTGAGGAAAATTTTGGAAAAGGATGAGGTTCCATCGCATCGAATGGTGCTGTGCATCTCTTCAATTACAGAGGTTTGTTTTTTTTTTTAAATAACTAATGGCTCTGAATTATGAATTCTAATTATTTATTCGAAACTCGCAGAATTCTAATAATGAAGAGGCCGAAAAAGAAGTAAAAGTCATACTGGGAATGTCGCGTTGGAGGGTTGAAGCTACGGATGGCTGGTACGATATACCGCTGACGATAGACAATGCTATGCAGAGCTACATCGTGAGTGGAAAGATCAAAGAGGGTACCAAAATTGTCACATATGGTGCTGAACTGTTGGACTGTGAGAGAGGCTTTCATCCTCTCGATGTAAGAATTAAAAATCTTTACCATTCATAATCGTCCTATAGTATGTAAAATTAACAATCGTACTAGACTCAATTTAAACCATCCTTTAGATCTAAATTTTCTGCTAAGGAATTCATAACAGCTCATGATGAAATTTCACTATTGAGTTGATATATTTCATGTTACTTTGATGAAATTCACCTGTGTTGATTCTTCCAGAAACCAGCAAATGTGAGTTTAAGAATACACACAAACTGTACGAGGAGGGCAAGGTGGGATGCCAAGTTGGGCTTCCAAAGAATTTCGCGACCAATACCTGTCAAGTTGAGTCAGATTGTTTCTAGTGGTGGGATGGTTGGTGAAATCACGGTCGTCGCTGCTCGAGTCTATCCACCCCTCTACAGAGAAAAAACTTCTGACGGACAGTCAAGTAAGTTGTCTGAAAATCCTCATTTTAGTTGGAAGTTCGAGTCGCCCAACCCCTTCGATCATTAAGAAAACATCCCGTTTTATCAAGTTTCTCTTTCAACAATTTAAGAATGGCGAACATGATTGCATGGTCAGCAAACCATTCTAATTAGAGTGAGTTAATTTAAAAGATGTGTGTGTAATCAATCATACAGAACATCTTGAATGCGTTTCTTACTACCCGAGCTAATTGCGAATTCATTTTCTAGTTTACAGAAATGCCAAGAGTGAAGAAAAGGCTGAGATCGCTTATCAACGCGCTGTTGAAAAGAAAGTTGATGCAATGTATGCAGAGGCTGAAAAAAATTTACAATCGAAGAAAAAACCTGACTCAGACGACGAAATGGAAATTTCTCAGGTGAGTTAGATCATCAAATAACTCGGCTCTTAGTCATCGTGATCGTTCACGTATGCTCCAATTTTCATGGATTGTCGAAAATCATACATCCAACGGTGATGTCCTTCATCGTCAAGCAAATCATCACGTGTGTGAAATTTCATCAAATAATTCAATCAGGCAGATATACCACCAAGATTCCTCTGGAAATTATCTCAAACATCGACCAAGCGCAAACATCAGGAATCTTCTCTATTCCGGGGTTATTCATTAACCCCTAGGGCTCTTTTTTATGTACTACAATTTTATCAGCTTCACCGGAACGTCTCTTTAAAATCCGCGCAAATCTTATGTTTTCGACATGCAATCGAACTAGAGCTGAATAATTTATTGACTGGATCTAGCATATTCTCGTCTTTATTTTGATGAGTGAATAACGTCAACTTTCAGGGTGCGACCGAGACGCAAGAGATTCGTAGTCGTGAGCGTCATCATGAACAGATGAAGCAGCGTATCGAGTCGAGGGTTCGCGAGGGCCTACCTCCACGACGAGACGTAATCGCGGTACTGAAGGTGCGCCTCTGTGACGATACCAGTAATTCGATGTTGACCATTTGGGGTGCGAACGATTCGGATGAAGCTGGTTATGACATCAAAGAAGGCGATACCATCACAGTCTACAACTCTTCTGCCGCGGGATTTAGGTCAGTATTTCAGGATTCAGAATGGGTATCAGGACCAAAATTCTGATGTATCATGTATCATTGACATCCTATTTTAGACTCATCAATGACTCGATTGGCTAGATAAGCTCTTTCACACTCATTAAATAATCTGTATTTCTTTTGCAGAGGAGGTGAACTGAATCTCAGTGCCAACAGATACACACGCATAAAGAAAGAACTGCTACTGAAGTTGCCATACCCGGTTCGAACGTGCACACTCATCCCTAATATTGGATTGATCTCCAGTTTTGAGCCCAAATACAACGAGTTCGATACTGTAGGCGTTGTCACTTCATCGGGACCTGCCCCCTATGTGAGTTAAAATCATTAGCATAATTGTTTTGTCTAAATCCTATTCAATTTTTTCGATCGACTGTGCGTGAAGCACTGCTTTATGCACGGTAGTTTTCGTTTACTTTACGCCCAGTTGATCGAAAAACATATTTCGATACTCGGGCGTGAAGATTTTTGCTTTACCCGTGCTAATTTCGACCCTTGCCAGGGCTCGGTCCAAAAAAAATCACTCGAAAAGCAAAACCAAACTTCCCTCCCTCGAATCGAAAAATACTATTTCGTGTCACTCGTAAAGCAAAGTTTTGATGCTTATTCTGAATCAAACGGCTTGTGTAAATTAAAAAGTTTATACATCATCCGTCTAACTTTACAGGGTATGAAGAATTTCGATATGGTTGCACTGGCTCACCCTAAGCCTAATGAAGGTGACGTACCAGTCTTTCTAGCAGTACTTTTCTGGGGTGGTGTCAGTGCATTTGGTTACCAAGGTGTGCTCACTCCAGGAAGTCTCGTCTCTTGCAGCAACCTCGAGTGGCGTCGCAGCAGCTCGTGGAGTATTGCCGTAGCTTACTGCTCTGACCGGAGTGTATTCACCTCGAATCCTCGGCAAGCGCATCTTGCCAACGAACTGCGAGAACTCAAAGCTCTTGTACGGGTAATATAACTTTTCTTCTTTTTAAAATTATTTTCTAAAAAGGTTACTAAAGTTGTTTCCGCAATTGAATTATTTTATAGCAGAAGTAATACCTCAAGTGTGAATTCTCAATCAATCAAGGAGGAATATACTTGTTATTATTTTCACTCGGCATGATTATGAACATGATGATGATGCCATAAATTTCGTGGAGACTTGAATAATTTATTTCGGAGTGATATCTTTGAACAGACTCTGCATCTTATTCATTTTTGGGAGTGAGTGTTCATGTGAATCCAAACCGTGTACGCTATCAAAGATATCATGCAAAAGAATTAGTTTTGAATCCGTACCTTCGAGCCGAAAATGAATAAAGGCCCACTATCCACTATTGAATCTTTTACGAATTTACTTTACAGAATCCGAAGACTTTCGCAGAAAGTTGTGGCGTCGATTTGGCTAATGAGCTACTGAAGAAACCACAGCCACGTTCGATCCAAGGTACACCATCAACCAGCGGTGCATCGTTCCTGCACAAGACCCTCAGCCCACTCGAGCAGCAACAGCAATCGACCCCGGTTCATAACTCAGCGATACAACGGCGTCTAGAGAAACTATCGCGCTACGGTACTGTCTCCTCTGCCGACATATCACCCATCGTACTGAGCAATACCTCGTCGAGGGTAAAAAAAGATTTCATTCCCGTCACCCCGCGACCAAATCCCTGATACGCCAGAAGTCAATTGCACCATGGTTCAGTACAAAAATTCGAGGGCTTTGCAGAACGGAAGAGCTCAATTAAGGAACGTGGAATCGGAACTTTCGCCCTCGATCGATTCCTCTCCCCTAAGCATTTATTGTCTCAAGTTATCATATCGATACATCCGACGCGGTATTATATCAATGTTGTTCTCTACAGGTGAATAAAATATGTAAGACTCCCTTTGTTTTTTCGCTACTTTGTTAGTTCTCAATTATGTGTCATTCTTGATATTGTAGATAGTGCTCAGCCAATCAGTGCAAATTCACTAAGATTTTAGAAAGTCGATCAAACTACTATCGTTCAATGGTCTCTGTGATAAACCCATTGTATGAATGTTAAAGCTTAGATTAAGTGAGAATTAGATTGGTGCCTGTCACTTGTTACCTGTATGTCACTGTAATATAAACTCTTTTTCTACCGTAGCCCGTTTTAAGATAGAGAATTATAATAAAATTTGTTGAACTTTACCGTCCGAGTTATCTCCGTTTATCCAAAGGACCCAAAGCCGTTGATGATAGTGAATCATACCTGTTCCGAATGCCTACGATGTGTCGAAATTATTTTCAATCTGAGAATTTTCAAACCTTGCCGGAGTGACAATGATAATCTGTTTTTGATTTCTTTTCACTTCAACAATTTTAATACTCATTTTATGAAATCTATTAATACCTGTATTCTTTTCGTTGAAAATGGTCTTTATCACAAGTGATAAATGACTTGGACCAAATGGATCATCCATTTAGAAATTTGACGTTTTTACCGTAAAAAGTGACTCGATTATTGACCGATTACTGTATGGATTTTTTGTTGAATCTGAGAGATCACTAATGCATCCTATGAAAAATTGTCGAAAAAAGTAGATTTGAGGAATATCAAAAATAATGAACAACTAATTATGAGATACCAATAAAAATGAATTCTTCAATTTTGTTACCAGCAAGCATCTTTTTAGAGTGGTCTCATTCCTTGAATGAATATTTGCTCAGCTGAATGAGTTTAGAAATCAATTGATCAGCACTTTGAGCTACTCGTAACTGTTTTATTCGTGTCCCCAATTCAATAAACGGGATGAAAAATACGTCTGCCGATACTACCTATGAGAAAACATAGAAATAGTCATGTTTAATCAATCAATGACAAGTCGTGGTAAACCTCCTATTGTTTATCCAAAGCAACATATAATAATTGTGCTGAATCTGACCTTGACGAACAGTACAAGTCAAGATAAGAATAACCGGCATCGTTCGAACAACAGTATTCTTCGTCTCTAACAAAAGTTCTTCAGCTTGGTGGTACTTTACGTAGTATCGTCAAACTACTCATCATGGAGAGATTCTTCGCCAGCATCATTGTATCGGCGCTGGCCATTAATTGTGAGTATTTTGAAAAGAAGAACATCCCAATCGTTGACAAAAAAATTCTACCATTACAAAGTTTGAAATCTCGAGATTTCGGTCTCCAAAAGACTCTTCTACCTCAATATAACAGATTGTACAAATCTTCCATAATCCACAGAAATTATTTTCGGGCGTAAATGGAAGCGGTCAACAATTTTTTGAATATCATTGAGATATTCCAATTCATTTTCTTTTTTATTCAAATTCATCTCCACTTGTTTCGATCTATTTAACTGCATTCCCAATCACGCGAAGCTCTCCTCTCTTTTCTTTGGCATAACATGCACGCGGTATTTACGCAGGCCTGTATTTACGTTGAATGATGCTGTGCCAGCTTTAGGGTATATTGAATCAAATCTTTCCAAATTCCAATCATTCCAATCGATCAAACGCACAGTCAGATAATTTATCATCACAATAACCATCAGGGTATCTCCAAAAAATGTGAATAGTCCAACGTATCAATCTTCGATATTCTATCTTCTATATTTTATGGAAAAAAATCTTCTATAAACACGTCAATTCGAAACCCTTCCTATTTTACTGAAAGGGGATTTTTCAGGTGTGCAAGCATAAAAAATGCAAAAACTTACTCAAAGTTTTTTAGGTACCGCAGAAATCATTCGGTCCCGGTCCAAATCACTGATTTTCACTTAATTGGTACTAAACCTTGATCATCGACGGAGATTCAAACAAATTAAATGGAATTGGACTATGAATCTTTTTTAGGCATGGCAGAGGATTCAGCCGATTCCAGCGCCAAATCTAGGCATCGGAGGATAGCTGGTGGCTCGCCAACAGATTTCAATCGGCACTCATACATTGTCTCGATCCGCAGCAGTGATACCTGGGAATTTTTTTGCGCCGGAACGATCATCTCCGAAAAAGTTATTCTAACCGCTGGCCACTGTACCATATATTCACCTGAAACAATCTGCGTTTCTCTTGGAAAACCTCACCAAAACGTTTTACCGGATCATCCTTGCTTCGAAATCGGCTCTATCAAACTTCATCCTGATTACTATCTTCCTGATGGATTATCTGATGCTATCAACGACATAGCTCTAATAATCCTCAAGGAAAGTCTTCCTTTAAGTAAAAAAGTTCGACACGTAAATCTGATTGAATCCAACCACAATATTGCAATTGGTAGTAAAGTTACTGCCTACGGTCGAGGTGCTATCAGAGAGCCAACAAAAAATGATTTGACGTATGAAAGAAGTGATTACCTTACATCCGACTTCTTCAGGTTTGACAATGGGACTCAGAACAGAGCTAGGGTGTTCCCGAAATATCTGCAAAGGGTCGATCTTGAAGTTTTATCTATCAAGGAGTGTGAAAAGAAATATGAACACGAAGTGCATAAGAGTCACATTTGCGCCTATGCTCCTGGAAAAGGAAGCTGTTTTAAGGATTCTGGTGGTCCATTGATGGCTGATGGGTTCCAAGTTGGGATTTTTTCTGGGGGTAGGAGGTGTGCAGCCCATCCAGGTTATCCTGGATTGTATACTAATGTTTCCATGTTTCGAAGTTGGATCGATGATGAGATGAAGGCTCTGTCCTTGGTTCTGACTGGAAGACGAGAATCGAAACTGGTTACCAATAAGAAGAATAGAAACATCACGAAGATTGGCGGACGCTGGCGTTCAAACGTGAATTACCGCTCAAAGCAGCCTCGATCCAGTAGGAACACTAGTCATGAGAACAATGAGCATTGACGAGCTTTCTTGTAGAATTAGAGATACGATAAAATCGTAGTATCTGCTCCACTATCTGGAACATGATGGACTAATTTATGTTCATTGCCTTACTTCACCTTCAAGTCCGTTTACAGCAGAAAATTGAGCTTCGACTTTGATAAGTGATTAATCTTAGAATTTTGAGCACCATGTAGCTATTAAGAATTTTTCATAACTACTTCATTCAGATAAAAATTGAGAAATAATTACTTTTATTTATGTCACCTTGATATGTTTTTCAAAACTCTAATCTGAGAATGTTGAGACCAACCAAGCGCTTGACCAGACGATTTTTTGAGGTTCACTTGATGAAAATTATTATCGGGGCTTCGATACCAAGACCATTCAAAAACTGGGGGACATCCAGGAGTTGTAGAACACGTATTTGGCTGAAACTCTGGGGATAGTCTCCCTTTACCAACAAATGATGAAAACCAGAGCCGCACTTCCCTGCTGAAAATAATTCCGTGGGACCCCATGGGTTCGTGGGACCTGGCCCAGAGAAAATTTTCTAATCATGATTTTTGCAAAATTTGTCTTCGGAGACCCAAATTCGACAATTTTCGGAGGCGTAATGATCGTTTGGATGCTGCACGTCTCTGATGACAAATTTAGCAAATTTCAAGATTGAACATTTCCGCAGGGCCAGATCCCACGAAGCCCCATGGGGGCCCACGGAATTATTTTAAGCAGGGTCACAAATGCCCGACCGTTTTCGAATACAATTATTAAGATTAGCATTACGAGTTTATCTATGGATATATAGCTTACTCAAACATGGGTTGATGGAAGACCAGTTACGGGATTGCAATAAAAATTCGAAGACCAACTAGTTTTGAAGTCAACATATTCATATTGATATATTCAAAATGTAACCGTGCTGTAAATAGAGCGCATAGACTGTCTTTATTCTTTTGCTCTAATATTTTGTGTTGCGAATAATTGGCTGAAAATCATAACCAAGTATGCAGAGCTTTTCTTTCTTTCTTTTTGAGCTTTCAATACAGGGCTCACGACGGGTAGTTGTAAATTTTGCTTGGAATAAACCCTAGTTTGGAACTTCATGTCATTCAATCTGGTGCGCATATGGCTCCCGTGGCTCCCAATCATAATCATCATAGAACAATATCATTCACAGATACTTGAGAAATTGAGTCAGTAAACACAGACTCAATTACTTTTAGGCTCTAACTTATCTGTCATTACCAGTCAAGAAAGTTTCAATCGCACTATTTTCATCAGAGTCTTATTTGTATGTTTTAATATGTATATATCTTATTTGTATATATCTTATTTGTATGTTTTAACAAGAGATTCCTAACGGTGACTACCGATAAGCGCAGAAAATTGTATAACGCCGTCAGTCGACACTAGTTCATCGTTTCAAAAATCTCAAATTGAGGTGCATCCCTCTGGAATCGCATCAGCCATTTAGATCCGTATCAGAATGTATATGCACATGTGAATGGGTCTTTTTGATATGGGTCAGGTAACATTTTACTCATTGTGCAGAGAAGCTCACAAGAATTTCTTGAGGATCTATTCAAGGAAACATTTCTTGAGCAGTCCTGATTTCATCATAATTTGACAATGGCATGCTGACTATCGATGTATATACTCTGAAAGAAATATTTTGGTCTAATAGTATTGAATATTTTTTAAATCATGAAAACAATAGCTTGGCCCACTATTGTAAGACCTATGGGTTGATCCGAGGGTTGATCTGTCCAAAAAGCTCACCATGAAAAAAATGACAACTACTCCATATTTCTAGACGACAAACCTTTTTCCAAGAGAAATTTCCATGAACAATACAAAAACAATTTTTATATTGAAAATTGTGGGAAAATCGAATTTGTGAGTTTGCATTATGCTGTTCAAACGAAAATCCGAGAGCCTATTGGCTCGAATTTCTTCGAAATTTTTTTCACCCCGAAAATTGTTGCTTGCTGACCCGTACCGATATCTTTATCTTGATCCTGAATAAACATATATGTGTCAAAGAGTACGCAAGTTTCAACCATCACGCCTCCTTTCTGTCGTTGTTGGCTGTACAATATGTGTTCTAAGTCAACGGAAAAGTTGCAAGTGTCAGAGAAAAACAAAGAAAAAGATCTACGAAGGTACTTGAGTCTGGACCACCCGTGCGCTTTTCGACACCTTGCAGCATCCTTGTTAGGCCTGCCATGCACCTTTAGAATCTAAGTATACTGCTACCTGACTGCACAAAGATTCGCTGAACCTGTCAACCATCTTTTCGAACATCTCCCGCAGCAAATATAGAGTCGTTTGATATTTGCGCTTTTATTTTGCATGCCTTCAAAAGAGTTCAACATAGTGGGTAGAAATGGATTTGGTAGTAATTTTCAAGTTTCCTCGCTTGGTTCCTTGGATATACTTTTTGCTAAGGCTCGTTCTACATAGGATGCGCTCAGCGTGTGAGCGTACGCGCATACGCTCACGCTCAAAGCACTCAATGCAGGGAATTCCATGAAGCAGCCTTACCAGTCGTTTTCTACACAGAATTTCCTCAAGGGATGAGTTGTTTGATGATTGGTGGGCTCCGAGTGACATTATCGAACCAAAAATCAAGTTTCTCCATGTTTTTCCACAACCAATCAGAGCAAAACATCAGCGTTGGCCACCCTAAGAATAACTCACTTTTTCATTATCGGTTAAATACGCGACCCATGACATTGAATGACGGAGGTCTCGGGGTAACATTTTTGGGTCAGAAAAACAACTTCCTTCGTGTTTCTCCATGAACAAATAGGATAAACCAGCAGTGGTGGTACCACGAGCCTTTTCGGGGAAAAAATATAGGTTGGACAACGGTCCCACGATTCAGTATCCGGATTGGTGACCAACCGTCTTAGTTTGCAAAGACTTAACTCTGTTTGGGATCAGAAACTAAGCAAAAGCAAGAGGAGCGGTCACCAATCCGGATACTGAATCGCAACAATGTTGCTCAACCTATACTTCTTTTCGAAAAGGCTCACCCAGCCAACGCTGATGTTTTTCTCCATTTGTTCATGGAATAACACAGAGAAACTTGATTTGTTGGATCGATAATGTCCCTCGGGGCCCACCAATCATCAACCAACTCTTCCCTTGGGGAAATCCCGAGTGGAAAACGACTGGTAAGGTTGCTTCATGAAATTCCCTGTATTAAGTGCTTTGAGCGCAAGCGTATGCTCGTACCCTCACGCGCTGAGCGCATCTTATGTAGAACGAGCCTAAATATTGAAGATCAGGCATTCGCCACAAGTTTACATAAAATATTCCAATGACATGTAGGTGTACATACGGGTGGCCCTTCCTTTGACTGAATGCTTACAACAAGATTCCGGACAGATGGGATCGACTACATCGAAAGGCATGTGATTGTGATAGGTACAGTGCTTTAGAGTTATCAAAGATGTTTTATACATGCCGAAATATCTAAGAGTAATGAGTATATTAAATATTTTGAACTGAGCTTCAAACTCGGAATATCGTGATATCTCGAAACATGTGCAGATGAGCATGCCCATCTCAAAGTATATCTTAAAGTGTATCTCTTAAAGTATATCCAGTTTAGACCAACTGGAGCCAAACTGTTTTAATTCTCCCAAAAAGTGATTTTTGAGAGTTTACAAAAGTGTGTACCCAACTTGCCCCCATCATTTAAAACAATGTAAATCGGCGATGAAGTGAATAAAATCGCTTTGATCCGTTCTGATCACCGTGCAGTGACATTTGCAGCTTTGAGCTGGCCCAAGACATCGTTTCCGACCTATTTTGACGTGATAAACACGTTCTGAGTGGTAAAAAAAGTCATACTGCACGCCTTTCTGAGATAACCATATGGGGGCATGTTGGGTACACTCCGATGGTGGTCTTCTTGATTCTCAAATCATCTCCGTGTTTTGTACATAAAATTGCTCCAAATCAAAGTTTTGCAACTCTGAAGAACGGATTTTGAAGGTCTTGAGACAAGAAACCGAATGCATTGAAATACGTTAAGATTGGTCAAATGAAAATGAATTTGCACCGGTTTTAGTGAACGCGATTTCCTCGGTGAATTCTTGCGTGCAAACACGAAAAATGGAAAAATCACTTTACATTTTCTGGAGAACGCAGAAATGATCCGGGGTCGATGCGAACCTCGATGCAAACTAAGAACGTATTTTTCCATATTTCAACATAACAAACGTAAAACAATATGCGGGAAGGTCTACGAGCGCCCCCATTTTTGAGATCGGCATATGGGGGCAAGTTGGGTACAGAGGCAAGTTGGGTACACTTACCTTGGTCAATCATAATCGCTGTCACGGTATTTTCGATGAAGAAAGAAAACACGCAAAACCACCGTTAATTTTTCGCTCAACATTTTGAATTTCTAATCCGATTAATTCTTGCAAGATCCTTCCTTGACAAGTTCGCTATCTGAAATACATTTCGGTACTTTTGGGAAAGTTCTGCGTCACAGTCTATTGAGCGCGGTCAAGCGGTATGGTATGGTTTATAAATTTTGCGCGTTTTCTCAGGGCCAATGCTAGTTGGTTCATGCTTTTCTGAAATCTGAACTATAACTTGGCTTCCTGATAGAATACATCAACTTGATTATTGTGCTCGACCCTCCCTCTCTTGGTTCCCAGTAATACAAAGTCTTCTGATACGACAGTTCAAAATTTGGCAATTTCTCTCTTGACATTTTTTCAAGAGAGAAATCGCCAAGAGCAAGAGGCATCAAACGATAAGGGTGGTTGTGATTTTAAATTAAGGCGATGCGGTCACCGTGCACGCTGAACTTTGTTCACAGAACTCTCAAAATCTTTTCCATTATGGGCTAAACGACGAGTTATCCAGGCTTTATTATCATCTAACTTGGCCTGGATAACTCCTCGTTTGGCCCAAATCGGACTAGATTTTGAGAGATTTGTGAACGAAAATGTGCCAATTTGTAGGTTAGAAAGTACCCGCGGGCAAGTTATTCTCGTTTATTAGTGATAGTCTTGTGATTGGCGAAAAATAATGAGTTGTCCACCACAATTCAAATGATAATACGTAATGGACAAAACGTCTCCAACTTCGTCTCGTGAAAATTTTTTGATTTACATCCAAATAAGATATAATTTCCGGGTTGCACGGTGACCGCATCGCCTTAAAGTCACAATATAATATCAAGCGATATACAAGATTCAAATTTTCTCCAAGTTTTATAAAGCTGGAAATGGACGGATATGCATCACTGGCACCGTTCAATTGAAAATGTAATGAATTTTATCGAAGATATTGGTGAAGTATTTATCGTACCGCGAAAGATAATCAATGCCGTACTGCAACCATCTTAAAAATTACAAAAGTTGAAATTCGTACACTGTGTCGCGTGAAATTGAGAGCTCATTTCTTATGTCGGATTATACCGAGAGCTTTGTCCGCAAAAATCCGATTTGTCACAGAAGCTATAAAAAAAAGTGTGAGACTCGTGGGTATGTTTGCTTTTTGATTCACAGTGCCGGAAATTCCAAAGCAATCTCGTATTCGAGTAATTACTCTCGAGTGAAATCATTGAATCGATGCATGTATGTTCGTTGTGTGCAATAAGTTAAAATCGCTCCGAGAGAATTCCAGTTTCACGAATCTCTGACGTAGTTTTCATGGATTTTATGTCTTATCGCAGGCAACGAATTTGCCGGTTTGACACTCTTATAAAAACCTCATTTGAATCTGTTGAATGGAGACCGGAGATGTGCAAAGCTCGTTAGCCGAGTTTTTTTTGGAGGCCATACAGAGAGCATTTTTCAATGTGAGCGTTTCCAATTTTGGAATTGTCATATAATGGACTGCGAGAGACTTTTGGTGAAAGTCATTGTTGCGCGAGAGACATTTTTTCAAGAGGTGACAAGATGCAAATGCGCGATATAATGCGGGACACGACGATATCCTCGAACGTTTTATGGGTATATGCAAGTCATTTGGAAATTCGAGATGAAAGTGCTTTGAGGCTCGTTATACTTGCAGTTCATAAGTCAAAAGACTTTAATAATTAGGATTAATGACTTTTAAGAGCAAGAATTATGGTGGCTCTTGAATTCGAACAAAAATCAATTTGAAGGATTATTGTTTTGCAACAAGGATATGTGGAGAGAAATCAGCACATTTGAAAGATTGGAACAATTATGAGTGGAACCGGTTATTTACATAGTGAATTATTCATCCAGTTCCAACTCTGAGTAAATTTTTGTGTAACCGTAATCTCGACCGTAATACTATTGAATATAAAGTATTACGGTCAATATGCAAAAACTATGAGCCCAGATAATAGTTGAGATGTAATTTCTTTTAGCTTCGAAGTAGCTAGGACTATAGTGTTATTATAAGTGTTACTTATGAGTGTTTGCTTTGGAGAAATGTTTTTCTATATCAGCACAATTTCTGGGTCATAATGATACGATTTTTCGAGAAATAATCAGCAATTATTTCAACGAGTAATTCTACATTTTGACCTGAACTTCGCTTACCTTGGCCATTTTTTCATGAATCCAATTCCCCTTCCTCGATTCTGTCTAGGATTTCATCTAGTTCTTTTGTCACTTGCTCATCAAAGTGCTCCATTGAATGCTTATTTGACTCAAACGAAGATCCACGGAATAATCAAAAAAGTATCTCAATCATAACCGGATAATGTTTGCGTACAAATAATGTTCATCACACATGTGTATGATCAAACCGAGGATCAAACTGCCAAGAGTAAATAATGAGTGAGAATAGTAGTATTAGAATAAAAAAACGAAGTTCTACATCGAATGTAAGTTCCGTGTGTTATCCTCGTTCAATTTCCTATGGAGAATTTGGTAAGAATAATTAAAAATATGCTCGCAAAGATGATACGGGTATAAATTTCCACTGGAATTTCCCTCAAGGGCTCGCTAAAAAAATAGTTTCATTTAAATAAATACAATGGAACGGAACATTTGTGAGTAAGAGCCGTTAGTTATGATAAGAAATTCAATTTTGGGACATTCTGATACTAAATATACATGTATAGTGATATGAATGTAGACTATCAATCTAGTATCACTGGGAAAATATCGAGTAAAGAATACCTTTTTTGACTGGATTCTACACCCATGTTTCATAACTATTAATAGAATGCCGTCAAAAATTCGATAAATTAATTCATGGGATTTTCGAACCCTATCCGAAAAAAAGAAGAAAAAAAGAGTTTGTCTACGAAAGCCCCAATTGAAAGTTCAGATAACTTGAAAAATGTAACGATATAGAATCAATTCTTCAGAATTAAAATAAGACATGCGATGAACACGTATCGTAATACCAATAAACGTAATCTGAAAAATCTCTCGAAATGAGCGGATTTTTGTATAAGAATGCAAAAGTTTCTTGGCACATTCAGCAGACATCCCACGAAAACACCCTATAGCCTATATCAACGATCAAACAATGGCAAGCAACGAGAAATTTCCATATATTCATAACAATTCTAGCAGAACTGCATCATAAAATAAACTTTGCGCAGAAATTCGCCGGCCGGGCCGGCTAGTTCGTCGAACAACCGCTTCTGCGCATCAGGCGCGCGCAACGGCCGTTGGACGTTTTTCGTTCGTTTACTTTTCCATGCCGGCCGCTCTCCTCGATCGGAGCACAAACAAATCTCTTCAGTTTCACGCGCGCCGCGTTCATGCGAGCATGTTATCTATGTCGTTGGTTTCACCATCCCATCAGCTGTTGACAAGCCGGTGTGCAGTGCGTGTGTGTGATATCCTCGTGACAAAAATAACTAAAAACCCTTTCCAACAATAACAACTCAAAATTATCAACAATTGTGCATCACATTCGTGATATATCAACCTTTAGTGTATATTTCATTCGGTATGTCATAAAAATTAGCGCGCTAAAATGAATGGCGAGCAACAGCAGCAGCCGAGGCCAGAATTCGCCCTGGGTAGCGAGGTGTCACCGACACACTTCTTCAAGAGTAGTTTTGCTCGATCTTTTGTTAACACTGGATCTAATAAAGCTAGTGGTGTAAAATCATTACACCTAGGTGGTCATCACGATGACATCGAGTCTCAAGTACTCGTCAATGGTATCAGCAACAGCAACAACAGCATTGGTGGATCTGTAACTGTGGGAAATGGAAGCAGCAATAATAATAACAACAATTTCTACTCCCTTGTACACTTTTCACAACAGCAAAGACCGGAGCAGAGGATATGGACAGCTGCTGCCAATGGAATTGTACAGGTGGGTTTTATGATGGTGATTATGAGATGATGAGTGTATTTGGTTTTTCACGTGGTGTAAGAGTGTATTATTAGGTATACATATATTTGCGAGGTGAGCATAACCCTTTTTGCGAAAAGGGCGGTCAGGAATCAAGATTCGCGCGCGAATAAGGTTATAAAGTGAGAGGAGATGAAAAGGATTAGAAAGAGAATATGGTAGAGGCCCTGTGTCTTGTCATCCTTTTGACATATTGTCTTGTAAGTAAGTAATTCGCATCCTTATTTCAAGCTATTGCAATGATTGGTGCATTGACTATACTTGTTTACCACTGATTTTTTAAAGGGCCAAATAGATAGAATCTGACTCTTTGTTGCGAGTAGCGGGGAATTGGAAGGGATCTTTGATTTCGTGTTTGTGTTTCTCAACAAAAATGTTAATTACAGCTGTCCTTATCTGATTCTCATGGATTTTATAGATTCCTGAAGATCTTACTTTGGAGAACTTTTCTTGTGGAATCTCCGATTTTACTTAATAAGCCCTTTGAAGAATCATACTTGGGCAAAGTTTTTCTGAAATTTTGATACTACCACGAACATCTCGGAAATCCATCACTGGCAAAGCTCTCAGAAAAATATGAGAGAGAAAACGAGACGCTTTTACAAGAAACGCGTCTGGCCCGATTTCCGATGACCACACTGCACTTTGCGACGAGCCCCCCGACACCGAGAAGTACGAGGAGTTGGTCTGGGCGCCCACCTATGCTCCCGTATGCATATGAATTCTCAGAGAAAATTTTGATGTTTTCTTATGCATTTCCACCCGCTGAATCGATTTTTCAAGATTCCTTAGGCGAATTCATTTGCCAACCTTTTGTTATTAACAACTTTTAGTGCAAACTTAGGGTTTTTACCGATATCTTGGAAAATATGCATTTTCCGGGGAAAACACGAGGGTTTAAAGTTGTAGATCTCAGAATTTCCCACAGGAAAGGTCCTCACGACTTTCCCGAGAAACCCAGTCCTCAGCCATTAAACGCGTGGATAGCGTCCGGCGCGGTTAACATGGGCTTATATGGTCAGCCAGCGCATCCGTTCTCAATTTTCATATAGTTTCGATGATATCAAGAATATCGAGATGGAACCAAGCCCATTCGAAGGAGGAAGATGTGAACTTGACGACAACACCAGTTGGATATCGAAAAAATCTGAAATTTTCGATTTTCCATCGAGAGACTGGTAAAATGGAGCCCCAGTTCAGGCGCTTGGGGACCAAGTACACGTTATACGTTGACTGTTATTAACAATCTTTTGTTCCATTTCTGTGTTTATTGAATCATTGAATTGATTCTTGAATGTTGCCGGATTCCATTACGCGTTGTCATGAACGAAATCTATTTGTTATAAACAATTATTATATAAGAAAATCATATTTTGTTGGCATTATTATTGCACAGCCGGAGAGGGAAGTGTTTGAAAGTTCAATGATTTCTCACACCAGAACGAGTCGCCGGGTTTTTCAGGGAAATTGTGGTGGGTGGGGAAAAATCGGGAAAATTAGAGGACATACGCGTGAAGTCTCGATCATAATGGTGCAATGTCTTTGATATGCACTGCGATTTAGGGATGATGTTCCCTGCTTCACACGATTTTCCACGATTTTTCACCACTTACCACAATTTCCCTGGAAAACTCGGCGATTCGTTCGTGTACATGTAACTATGAGACTCGCAAAATAATTAAACTCGTATTTTTCAGCTGCGCGCGCGCAGTTATTGTAATGCTGAAAAGCCATGGTTTTGTTCTTATAATTGTTTATAACAAATAGATTTCGTTCATGACAACGCGTAATGGAATCCAGCAACATTCAAGAATCAATTCAATGATTCAATAAACACAGAAATGGAACGGAGAATTGTTAATAACAGCATACGTATAATGTGTACTTGGTTCCCAAGCGCCTGGTCTGGGACTCCATTTTAGCAGTCTCTCGGTGGAAAATCGAAAATTTCAGATTTCTTCGATATTGGAACGATGTTATTGTCAAGTTTACATCTTCCTCTTTCGAATGAGCTTGGTTTCATCTCGATATTCTTGATATCATCGAAACTATATGAAAATTAAGAAGGGATACGCTGGCTACCCATACAAGCCCGTGTTAACCGCGCCGGACGCTTTCCACGCGTTCATAGGCTGAGGACTGGGTTTCTCGGGAAAGTTGTAACGACTTTTCCTGTGGAAAATTCTGAGATCTACAACTGTGACCCCTAGTGTTTTCCCCGGAAAATGCATATTTCCCAAGATATTGGTAAAAACACCCTCGCTTTGCACTAAAAGTTGTTATAACAAAGGGTCGGCAAATGAATTCGCCCAAGGAACCTCGAAAAATCGATTCAGCGGGTGGAAATGCATAAGAAACCATCAAAATTTTCTCTGAGAATTCATATGCATACGGGAGCATAGGTGGGCGCCCAGACTAAGAGGCAGTTGTGATGATACATTTTTCGGAATCGAACATCTAATAGTGTATTATGCAGACTAATGTGTAAGTGATGCATTCATTGAAAATGCAATATGTATACTTTGGTGCTTTTAGTATGGTGTCTCAAATTTTTTTGCTGACATTGATTTCATCGAATTGATATTGGAAATGGTTTCCGTTTCGTCTCATATTTCAGTACCCCTCATCATTCGAATAATCAGATTTAGTCTCGAAGTTCAGTGTGCGTCTCGAGGTGCGTCTGCTATATGTTTTTGGAAATTTTTAATTCAACGATGTTCGAGACACGTATATTGATGGATCAGAGTCGAGTTATGTGCAGGAGAAACGTTTCGCTCGAATGTTATAATTCGAATTCCTGTAAATAAAGGGCCTTATAAAAGATTGATGAGAAAATGATGTGAACCAATATCAATCAGAAAAAAATAGTTGATTCTGACATTCAAAAGTGAGCTTTTCCGGCTTACGTTTCACGTATCGACATATCGCCGATTAAATTTCGACCTGATTTCATCAGCCCTCTCGAATATTCTATTACGTCAAAAGGTTTCATAAAGAGATATATTACTTACATCTTTCTCTCATTTTCTTGCATCAAGTGAGATGTGACACCTTTGCGAACAGATAGTTCGAGTGCATGTGTTTATTGCCATGTACAACTTGGCTTTGAAGATGAATAATAAGCGACATTTAGTGTCACAACTCTCGCGTAACTCAGTTTCTGTGATTCTCTTTCATCTCTTCTCTTCCCCGTTGAGTCTTGAATCAATCATTTGGGTAAATCTACACCACGTCATCGCCGAAGTAAGCACAAAAAGTTTTGCAATTAGTAGAACTTTGGTCTATGTGAAAAGATTTTCACGGAAAATTCTTCGTAATTACCTTGACCAAGTTCAAACTCTTTATCAATTGTAATTATTTCGAATGAATGTTGAGTAAAATTAGGAGCCTTTGATATCGGAGGACCGCTATGATACAACTCTAGGAGCCTCTCAGCCTCCTTGATGATCCCCAAAGAGTCTTATAGGGTTACATGCTTAACTCGTTGGAGTGAGCTTCACTTGAATTTCACTCCAAGTGAGTCAAATTTGACTCACTTGATGAAGCTGAAGCTAGCAGGTGGACTTAGCAGGTGGAACTCAGGGACGGATACGATTTTTCGGGGGCCCTGGGACATGGGGTTCTCGTGGAATGATTCAAGTATTCCATAACTCCAGAGGGCCGGAAGTTCTATTTTTTGAGGGAATTGGATCTTGTAATGAAGGCGGGCACTCCAGGGGTGGATGAAAAGCACGGGGCTACAGGGGCCCCAGTGTCCGCTCAAGGGAAATTCTCCGAGTAACAACTATAGGTATAGGCGGATTAACGTACTTCAGGATGATCCAAAGAACGGACTAGGAGCGAGTCAAGGCCGCAGAATTATTCTAAGACGGTCAGTCAACCTCGAAAGTGACGGTCATTCCGGTATAGCGAGCTAGTTCCCATTTTCAAAGTCATGGTGGTAGTCTCAGAATAATTCTGCGGACATAGGACCAATCAGGATTCATTCAGAATGATCCAAAGAACAAACTAACAGCGAATCAAGGCCGCAGAATTATTCTAAGACGGTCAATTAACCTCAAAAGTGACGGTCACGGCAGTACAGTGAGCTTGTTCCCATTTTCAAAGTCATGATGCTGCTCTCAGAATAATGCTGCGAGCATGGGACCAATCAGGATTCATTCAGGATGTTCCAAAGAACCAATCAGGAGTGTGTGGAAGCCGCAGAATTATTCTAAGACGGTCAGTTAACCTCACAAGTGACGGTCACGGCAGTACACTGCCGTCCAAATATAAAAAGGCCGTAACTGCACCCTTGGTCGAAATTGAGATATTGATATGGTTGGATGGCTTGAGAAATTTTGCATCTTAATGCCTAATTCAAAAAATTCTCCAGAAATTTAAAGTGACCAAAAAATCAACCCGAAACTGAAGAATTGTATGGCCGGAAATGTAAAGTCGTAAAGTCTTTTGCGATTTTCTCAATTTCAACTCAGCTGCGGTTACGGCCTTTTTATATTTGGACGGCAGTACAGTGGGCTCATTGCCATGCTCAGAGTCATGGTGCTGGTCTCAGAATAATTCTGCGAGCATGGGACCAATTAGGATTTATCCGGGATGATCCAAAGAACGAACGAAGTGAGTGTCAAGGCTGCAGAATTATTCTAAGACGGTCAGTTAACCTCGGAAGTGACGGTCATGGCAGTACAGTGAGCTTTTTCCCATTTTCAAAGTCATGATGCTGTTCTCAGAATAATTCTGCGAGCATGGGACCAATTAGGATTCATTCAGGATGTTCCAAAGAACAAACCAGGAGTGTGTGGAAGCCGCAGAATTATTCTAAAACGGTCAGTCAACCTCACAAGTGACGGTCACGGCACTACAGTGAGCTTGTTGCCATGCTCAGAGTCACGGTGCTGGTCTCAGAATAATTCTGCGAGCATGGGACCAATTAGGATTTATCCGGGATGATCCAAAGAACGAACGAGGTGAGTGTCAAGGCTGCAGAATTATTCTAAGTCGGTCAGTTAACCTCGAAAGTGACGGTCACAGCAGTACAGTGAGCTTATTGCCATTTTTTTCGAAGTCATGGTGGTAGTCTCAGAATAATTCTGCGGACATGGGACCAAGTGGGGTTCATTCAGAATGATCCAGTGAACAAACTAGGAGCGAGTCAAGGCCGCAGAATTATTCTAAGACGGTCAGTCAACCTCGAAAGTGACGGTCATTCCCGTATAGGGAGCTTGTTCCCATTTTCAAAGTCATGGTGGTAGTCTCAGAATAATTCTGCGAGCATGGGACCAATTAGGATTCATTCAGGATGTTCCAAAGAACAAACCAGGAGTGTGTGGAAGCCGCAGAATCATTCTAAGACGGTCAGTTAACCTCACAAGTGACGGTCACGGCAGTACAGTGAGCTCGTTGCCATGCTCAGAGTCATGGTGCTGGTCTCAGAATAATTCTGCGAGCATGGGACCAATTAGGATTTATCCGGGATGATCCAAAGAACGAACGAGGTGAGTGTCAAGGCTGCAGAATTATTCTAAGACGGTCAGTCAACCTCGAAAGTGACTGTCACGGCAGTACAGTGAGCTTGTGGCCATGCTCAGAGTCATGGTGCTGGTCTCAGAATAATTCTGCGAGCATGGGAACAATGAGGATTCATTCAGGATGATCCGAAGAACAAACGAAGAGTGTGTGGAAGCCGCAGAATTATTCTAAGACGGTCAGTTAACCTCAAAAGTGACGGTCACGGCAGTACAGTGAGCTTGTTGCGATTTTCAAAGTCATGATGCTGTTCTCAGAATAATTCTTCGAGCATGGGACCAATTAGGATTCAGTCAGGATGATCCAAAGAACAGACCATGAATGTGTGGAAGCCGCAGATTTATTCTAAGACGGTCAGTTCACCTCAAAAGTGACGGTCACGGCAGTAAAGTGGGCTTATGGCCATTTTCGAAGTCACGGTGGTAGTCTCAGAATAATTCTGCGGACATGGGACCAATTGGGATTCATTCACAATGATCCATCCAACGAACCAACGAGGAGTGTGTCAAGGCCGCAGAATTATTCCATTATGGTCCGTTGACCGCGGAAATGACGGTCTTGCTGGTATAGTGGGGTTCTCGTATGTTCAAAATCGTGAGAATATTTTCCTGGCGTAGACTCCAGCATCTTTCAGACAATTCAAAGCGGTAATCTCTGGTCCTCACAACATCCTGAATGAATCCCAATTGGTCCCATGCTCGCAGAATTATTCTGAGAACAGCATCATGACTTTGAAAATGGGAACAAGCTCACTGTACTGCCGTGACCGTCACTTCCGAGGTTAACTGACCGTCTTAGAATAATTCTGCAGCCTTGACACTCACCTCGTTCGTTCTTTGGATCATCCCGGATAAATCCTGATTGGTCCCATGCTCGCAGAATTATTCTGAGACCAGCACCATGACTCTGAGCATGGCAACAAGCTCTCTGTACTGACGTGACCGTCACTTTTGAGGTTAACTGACCGTCTTAGGATAATTCTGCGGCTTCCACACACTCCTGGTTTGTTCGTTGGAATATCCTGAATGAATCCTAATTGGTTCCATGCTCGCAGCATTATTCTGAGAACAGCATCATGACTTTGAAAATGGGAACAAGCTCACTGTACTGCCGTGACCGTCACTTTTGAGGTTAACTGACCGTCTCAGAATAATTCTGCGGCTTCCACACACTCCTGGTTTGTTCTTTGGATCATTCTGAATGAATCCCAATTGGTCCCATGTCCGCAGAATTATTCTGAGACTCCCACCGTGACTTCGAAAATGACCATAAGCTCACTGTACTGCCGCGACCGTCTCTTTTGAGGTTAACTGACCGTCTTAGAATAATTCTGCGGCTTCCACACACTCCTGGTTTGTTTTTTGGAACATCCTGAATGAATCCTAATTGGTCCTATGTCCGCAGAATTATTCTGAGACTACCACCATGACTTTGAAAATGGGAACAAGCTCGCTATACCGGAATGACCGTCACTTTCGAGGTTGACTGACCGTCTTAGAATAATTCTGCGGCCTTGACTCGCTCCTAGTTTCTTCTTTGGATCATTCTGAATGAACCCCACTTGGTCCCATGTCCGCAGAATTATTCTGAGACTACCACCATCACTTCGAAAATGGCTATAAGCTCACTGTACTGCCGTGACCGTCACTTTCGAGGTTAACTGACCGACTTAGAATAATTCTGCAGCCTTGACACTCACCTCGTTCGTTCTTTGGATCATCCCGGATAAATCCTAAATGGTCCCATGCTCGCAGAATTATTCTGAGACCAGCACCATGACTCTCAGCATGGCAATGAGCTCACTGTACTGCCGTGACCGTCACTTGTGAGGTTAACTGACCGTCTTGGAATAATTCTGCGGCTTCCACACACTCCTGGTTTGTTCTTTGGAACATCCTGAATGAATCCTAATTGTTCCCATGCTCGCAGAATTATTCTGAGAACAGCATCATGACTTTGAAAATGGGAACAAGCTCACTGTACTGCTGTGACCGTCACTTCCGAGGTTAACTGACCGTCTTAGAATAATTCTGCAGCCTTGACACTCACCGCGTTCGTTCTTTGGATTATCCCGGATAAATCCTAATTGGTCCCAGAATTATTCTGAGACCAGCACCATGACTCTGAGCATGGCAACGAGCTCACTGTACTGCCGTGACCGTCACTTGTGAGGTTAACTGACCGTCTTAGAATAATTCTGCGGCTTCCACACACTCCTGGTTTGTTCTTCGGAACATCCTGAATGAATCCTAATTGGTCCCAGGCTCGCAGAATTATTCTGAGAACAGCATCATGACTTTGAAAATGGGAACAAGCTCACTGTACTGTCGTGACCGTCACTTCCGAGGTTAACTGACCGTCTTAGAATAATTCTGCAGCCTTGACACTCACCTCGTTCGTTCTTTGGATCGTCCCGGATAAATCCTAATTGATCCCATGCTCGCAGAATTGTTCTGAGACCAGCACCATGACTCTGAGCATGGCAACAAGCTCACTGTACTGCCGTGACCGTCACTTTTGAGGTTAACTGACCGTCTTAGAATAATTCTGCGGCTTCCACACACTCCTGGTTTGTTCTTTGGAACTTCCTGTATGAATCCTAATTGGTCCCATGCTCGCAGAATTATTCGTGTGCAAGCGCCAGTAAATGTAATGTATACTAGAGTCACGCATTCCCCACGACTCGCCCCCAACGGTTCTACGGTTTTCATCCACCCCTGGATAACACCCAGCTCCAACTGCCAACTCCCAATCGATATCCATCGCAATATGAAGTTTTTGCACGTCCAGAAGAGTAAAATACTCCCCCCGTCCCGATCACATCATCCCATGCCCAAGGGCACCCGAGCCTCTTGATACGCCCCTACCACCTGCTAAGTCCACCTGCTAGCTTCAGCTTCATACTCACTTGGAGTCAGATTCGTGCGACTCGACTCCGTGCGACTCAAAGCTTGGAGTCGCACGAATCTGAATCCCTTGGAGTCAAAATTGACTCCAACAGGTTTAGAGAGTACACCCCCAGACTCTAATGAAATTAGTTTGAAACGATCATCAATCAGTCAAAATCACCATATCCACAACTCAAGTGTGAATTGTACATAATTTTAACATATTCTCCAAAAGCCTTTCTTAGTTGCTGCAAGGGTAGGATTGATCATATACTCACAAGCTCTGAGCAAGCTTTGAATATGCTTGAAGAGAGCGTATATCGAATTTTTAATGTGCTATATTAGGCTTTGATATGAACAATTTTTACCTGGTAATCATCAATTGATTAATGCTCTTCCAAAATGATTCGTACAAAGTCAATCCACGAGTGTACCTGGATTTTTATCATATGAGCGAATATTTTCTGTGCACTTAATGAAGGGAAGGGTACACAGGACTATGTACATTTTTTAAATTTCAACATTAACAGTGATCTTAGAGCTCATATTACATATTCTATGAAATACCCATGAATTATATCTTATCTTGGTGGTAGATTGGCCATTCTGATAGCTCAGATACTCAAAATGTTAAACAAAACTTATGAAATTCTGAGAAGATATTCATCAATTTTGTTCCAAATGCATTGACAGTTTAACAATGAATCAATCGAAATTATTAAATAAATTCCCTCCAGGGATGAATTTCACCATTATCTCAACACAAAAAGTTGACTTCTGACCCTTTGAAGACATACCCCTGAGCACAGATATGTTCATCGATAGAGTCTGCGCCAACCTCAATTTTGGTATTTAGATCACCATTGGGCAAGACCTGGTGGAGAACACTACAATAGCTATGTTCAGATCGAAAAGTTGCATGTAGAAATCGGTCCGAATGTAGCTGTTGCGGTGCTTTCCACTTCCACCCAACGGTGATTTGGATGCGTCCAGTACTTTTTTGAGATCATGTTTTATGGCCAATCTACCATCAATTTAAGATATTCATGGGTACTTCCATGAAATATCTGAATATGACCTCTAAGATCACTTATAATATAGTGATTTCAAAAATGTTCAAACTCCTGCGTACCCTTTCCTTAGAACTAGGTAAAGTAATTTCGAGTTGCTTTTCAAAGAATGAAAAAAATTGAAGGCCATTTCGCTCGATATTTGGTGTATTGGAGTTGCTGTGAGGAGAAATTCATTGAAGTTCTGTTTTTCTAGCCAAATCGTATATACGACTTCTTCTTCCATCTTATTTAGAATTTTCATGTTTATATTTTTCAGAACTCAAAAAGCGGCGAACCTCCCCCACTGCTACCACCTTCAGAACTGCCTCCACCGCCGCCACCACCACCACCCACATTATCCTCATCGTCAACGTCGTCGTCATCCACGTCTCATCAGCTGTCCACATCGGAGTTAAGCGAGCTTCAAAAATTGCGAAAGGTTAGTCTCTCTCACCATCACATGTATTTTATATATAGAAGGTCATTTTTACATTGCAACTATACAACAATAATGCACCACACAAAGAAGACCGCCTTTTAGACAGACTGATCACAAGGTCAACTCGTGCTCATCCTTTCTTGTGTCTATGTCGCCTCAAGGCAATTTTTCCATCTTGTGGCATGAAGATAGAGTGAGATATGAGAGACGTTCCGGCCCTTTTACAATTTTTCATAACAATTTTTATCAGCGAAGTCTATGCATTGCACTGGACACGAGAAGGTTATTAATAATAGCACGCGAGGGCGTGTCGCGAATTGATTCGATGCGCTCTTTCTTTCTGCTCTTACCTATTATATGTGTGTTTATTCTAGATCGACGCGATATTCGGACGTATCCGATCCACCCTCTCGTTATTCATCTTCCCCCGCATGTATTATACAGTATTATAGCTATAGCTAATGGATACACCTGTACACTCGATTTATATTTTATTTATACACTTGCAGGTCTCGAAGTGCGTTTTTCTTTTCTCATAAGCTTCAAGATGCGTCGTGGTGTTATATTTTGCCCTTAAGGTGTATTGAAATTTTTAACGCCTTGTGACCTTCGATACATACTGTAGGGGTTAGTGAATATGGTGTGGGAGAATGAAATTCGACCTTGGTTGTGAACCAAGATACCAAGATAGTTGATGTTTGCGCTCGTCTGTTTTTGGATTCATTTATAGCATAGATGCGCTAGAAAAATTAATATTCCCATGCTCTCTCATCATCTCGTTCATTGCACTCATGAGAGGCTTGCTTTGTCTACAACTTGCGTGCAAAACTGATAATATGGACAGTGATAGGGCAGACACTTGTGAAAGGTGATCCATAATTTTCAGAATGAATTGTGGACCTTCGATTAGGCGCAATACATGATGAATCTTATAAAATATTTGAAAATATGACTTGTTTTGAGCGGTCATATACTTTTGAACTCAATCGTGATCCGAATTTCAGAAAGTGTATAAATTAAGATTCGTATGGTGACGAGCCATTCTCGACAATATGAATATACTCGACTTTATGATATTTTTTAAGCAATCTGGAGTTTCAAGAGGGTTCGATAGCGGCTCGCTATATAGACAAGGTGGAAACCGATAGTGGCATTAAATCCAAATATCCATATTCTCATTCCTGACTGCTTTGATTTCTATCTGTAAATTCAAAATATGAATTTAGATGAGGCCAGCAATTTTTTTCACAATGATACAATCTGTAAAAGCATGAAACATAATTTTGAGTGTATTACTTGACTACCATAACCCCACGGCAACGAGCATGGGAATTACATGTGTAACTTGCACGTCTTCAGTTTGTATTCAAAAGTTCTCTTCGAAATGTCCGTCAACCCCGTATTTTTATCGATTCATCAGAAATTATGGAATCACAGCTTCATACATGCAATTTTTCATTATTATGTCCGTTGAATACGAAAGAATATCCCGTTTTCTTATTGATAGAAGCTTTGATACGCCCGTGAGACGTGGGCCAAACATCAAATTTTCAAATGAATTAATCTCGCAAACTCCATCGTCGACCCATATTGTTCTCAACGGCAGTCGACTCGAAGGCTCTCAATATCTATCATTTCTATCAGTCCCAGCTTCCCCTGGTAGAAATGTCAAACATTTTTTGCCCATTATTTGTCCGTTTCCAATGGAGTACCGGACATTTAATGCCCATTTGAAACGGGCTACAAACGGACTTAATGTAACGGTTTTTAAGGCATTTTTTGGGCATTTCCAAGTTATTGAACATTTTTTCTACATTTTTCGGGCATTTACTGGACTACTAAAATGCTGTCTGCTTGATGTTACTGAGAATGATAAGTGATTTCTCGGCATCAAAATATCACCAAAAAAAAAATTATCTACCTGTTGTTGAATGGTGCAAATGATTTTAATTGAATTTAACGCTATAATTGATTGGAGAAAATTCATATTAGTTAGATATAGGTTTATAAAATTTCGCCGTGAGTGGGGATCGAACCGGAACCTTCCGCATGAGAGTCCAAGCCGTTGTCCATTGCCCTAAAACGTGTTGCTCGGAGCAGACTCAAATCAGTAACTTAAGATGTGCCCTCGGAAGAAATATAGCTGATGGCATTTATAGCTCGTCTTCTCTTCAGTTGGAGTATAGGATCTAAGAAATTCTAATATCTTTCGATTTTCAATGATTACATACACTGTGAAAAATTTCTGCTTGAATATTCAAGAAAGTGTTCTTGAAGCTTTTTCCAAGTCGGTGCTTGAATTTTTTTCATGTACATTTAATTGAAAATTCAAGTTTTTTTTTGAATTTTCAATCGAATGTTCTTGAACGTAGTTTCGATGGCATTAGCAAAATTTTCAAGAAAATATTCTTGAAATTCAAAAGAATGTGTTTGAATGTGTTTGAATTCACAAGACTGCTTGAGCATTCAACTTTATCAAAACTCTAAAGATTTATCAGAACTCTAAAGAAAAAAGATCATTCGAATTTGAAATTTAATCTCAGAATAATAAAATACACTATGAAAAACGATCTCGCTGATATTGTAGGTTATGAAACCACCAACATGAAAATTAATCCATCAAATGTCCATTAAATGCCCGAAAAATGTTTTGGATTGCTCACCTTCCAACGACATTTATCACGGGCATTTAATGGCTCAAATATGCCCTTGGATATTTGAGGTTAGGTCAAATATTGTCATATCTACAAACTAATGCCCGTAAAATGCCCAATTCTTGGCCGATTATCACCACAGCATTTTTAGACCATGAAAAATGTACATAAAATGCGACGGAGAACATTTCCAATGTTGAACATTTCTACCAGGGTCCTGACTAAAAAATTCAGTAACTATCGAACCCCCTTAAAGACCGGTAGTAAACCTCAAATACGCGGATAGATAGTTCAGCAAGGGCGAAAATGAGATAATGAGAAACGCGAGGGACATGAAATATTGAAATACACCTACAAAACTCAACATATTTATAATGGATCCTGCAGGACCCATTATGCAGGTTATTATAAGTACAGTACGTTCAAAAAGTACCGCCCCCTCCCCATCTACCGAGGATGACGTCTAGCAAAAGAGTTGAATACGAGGTTGAATACAATACAAAAATTTTTAGATATGAAATTATGAGATGAGGGTTCAGATGACACCCCCCCCCCATTATTCTCCTTATTGAGGCCAACTTTTGACTTTACAAAAGGAACCCTCCATTTCACCTCAGATTCTGGAAAAGCGCAAAATTCTACATACAGATGGGTTTCTATGACATTGGTCAAAGTAACCTCCAGAGGTCAATGTTGGGTCCCAAGAACCTAACGAAGTACAGGAGTCCCCCCCCCCCATATCTCCCAAGAGTGGCGTCTAATGAAGAAGTAATGTTGGATAGCAAATAGGGGCCCAGATGAACCCCTCAAATACCCCTCCACCATTCGCCTGTTCGCCCCATTGAGGCCAACTTTGAATTTTCGAACAGAATGTCGTCTCGGAAAACTCCTATAGGAGTTTTCCGAGACGACATTCTATAGAATCATTACACAGTCTGTTACAATGTATACTAAAAGTTGTCAGACTGCATGGCGACGACGACAACTGCAAGCATGTCCTCCTTATAATACATTGCCGGCATTACGTTGTCGTCGTCGGTCACGGTGTACGCATGGAAGTCGATATTCACCGATGGCATTCGCGATTCTCGATGCGATTCAAGAGCCGATCGTCTATCGTCCTTGCCGTTATGTACCTTGGAGTATATATGTCCGCGTCTCGGATGGTCGCATCTGCACAACAGCATACAGAGTATACATACATGTATCGCCGATTCGCAAGACGCCCATATCACATGATGCATACAGCCCATTATTAATGATATACGCCACTATTGCTACTCTCCCCTACATCTGTACAATACGAGCTTTTGCATGGGCAACAGTGAAAAATCCATTTTTTGCTTATTGTTTTGTTGCAGAATATTCTTGTTTGAGAAAGCAATATATAAAATTAAAATTTCAGATTCGTACCGCGTAGTCTCCATCGGGATATGATGATATAAAATGTATGTATTCAAATTATATTCCAGCAATTCCAACGGTACCAGAAATTCATAATTGTCAAAAATGTGGATATATGATGTACATTCTTGTACGAAACTGCAGAAATTATGCGAGTTGTTTTTCCTTTGGGTAATCATTACGATCTGATCGCATGTGGCGTCCGACCAATCATCCGGAGAGAAGATTCTGAGCACCACCTATTAAACAGATCAATTCGTTTTCTGAAACCTCACAAATTCAACAATCTTTCTTCACAAATGAGTGATTCCAAGAGGAAAATAATACATTAACAAGTGGATCTCAGATTTTTTTAGTCACCTTTTTCGATTCTGTAGGTTCAAGAAAAGTCCATACGCTCATAAGAGATTGAAAATTTTTATCTGGCCAGAGCATGCTACTGAAAATTTTGATTCGAATTTTATTCGCGGAATTCGTGACTTTTTCCACTAAAATCGATGTGATTCTGAAACAATGTCAGAGTAAACAAGACACGGTTCAGCCTCGGGTTCAGCGCATTTGAAAGGTAAGCAACAATCTATCAAAAACTGTTTTGAAAATGTGACCATCAGTTGGAACTTGTGTCGTTCACGAAAAAAAATAATTACTAGAATTCATTCTTGGATTTGAAGCCTGTTTTTGCTTTTTTATTAGATTTTGATTTTGGAATCCGCTACTTTCTGCGCATGCGCAGATGTTTGGACCCTGGGGACCAATTTTCTTTGAAAGCTGAGTAAATTCCCTCAAAAATGATCAATAGCTGGATTCAATTTGGTCAACCCTGATGAACCGAAGCTACAGCGTTGAAAAAATCAAGGATAAATTAATTGCAAATAAGGAAAGATCTTAGAGAATCTTAGAGTGAGTGTGGAACCTGGAACTAAGTAAACTAACTTTTCATACTCCGAGGTGTATACTTACAACGTTTACTCATTAGGTGTACTTGTGAGTTATACCGAAAGCCACTGTAATCTTGGTCTAGTTTGATCAAATTAAATTTGGTCAGTGGTTTTTTTACAGGAAATTTCTTCGGCTACTCGAAAAAATTGGTTTCAAAAGTCCAAATCTCTGCTTATGCGCAAACCAAAATTCAAAACCTGGAAAAAAACATGTTGAAACTCGAGAATGCATTCTGGAAATATCCATGGGACATGTAACAACAGAATCTATCAATTTCATCAAATGTTAGAAATTGTCTTGGAAGTCGTGCTCGTCCACCGTGAAGAGGACTTTTGGAGTTGGCAAATCAAATCTCTTTTTTTTTCTTCATTAAAAGAGTAACCTCGGTAGAAGATCCACCGATCAGATTTTGATCAAACTTAGCAGAGAGATGTATTTGCGTGTCGTCAATTCAACACAGTTAAAATTTCACGAGCATTGGCTACTCCTGAGTCAAGCCATCAGCATAAACATTTTTAGAGGTTATATACACGCTGTCTTATGGGGCATCGCGATGATTATTAGACCATACAAGGCTGACCGATCAGTTTTTGTTCAAGTCCTGCTCACTTATAGATCTTAATACAAAGAACGTGCTCGAACTTTTTTCCAAACTTTAGTTTGCTTGGAAAAAAATTCTGATTAATTTTCAGCGTGAAGTCACGAATAAGTCACAATTAAGACAAATTCGCCCATAATCAGGGATTGATATTTCATGATTCGTGAGTCGGATGCTTATGCAAGTTTATGTGAGGGTGTATTGAGATCTGATTAACACATAAGACACACATGTAGGCAAATTTGTGAAAGTTGAAAAAATTCGATCTATTTGACACACTCTCAACCTCTTTCTGAGGTTACTTTGCGGGACCTACAGCTCAAGGTGGGTACCGAACCACCAAAGCCACCGAAAGGCACTTATGAAAGTTCACATTGGTGCCGGCCAAGATTTGAACCCCATAGCTTTCTGCGTTGAAGGCAAGGACCTTATCCACGAGACCGCGGCAGCTTCAAATCAAAATCTTCTTACAGTTTCTGAAACTTCCCCATAAGCCGCTTATAAACGACGAAGTAAGGCATCAGAATATAACCCTTCTTCGTTATGCATGCCACTATAGGCATACATAGTTTGTCACTATTTATCCTCATGCTGTACAACATTACGCAGAGATCATTGTTGAACACGTGCGCGCATACGCGTGAGTAGAATATCTAAAATCCCTAACAACACTTTTACTCTTACTCTTTAATACTAAAGCCTGATGTCTGCTGCTCATAATAGATATCATCAGAGAGTCGTTTCAAAAGCTCATGTCTCAAAGTAAAAGTGAAGATGTGACATAACTTTTGATCTTTAGTTATCTGCACGCTCTATCGAAGTCGAAAGAAAATTCTCCAAAGTCGTTTTCGAATTTGACTCTTTTCTTCTTGACTCTGGATGGTCACCACCACAGCACGACGTCAATTTTCGCAAAATTTGTAACGATTGATCCTCAACTGCGAGTTTGAAAGATACCGATAATGGAAGTTTTGTCCATCTCATATTTTTAGCATAAAAGCATAGATCGCTATCTTTTGCTAATGACGAATACTAATGATTGCACTACTTCTAGAGTACTACGAAAAGTTACGAAACTGTGAGAGACTCTCAGAGAGCTTTGTGATGAAATTGCTGTGTAAAATTTTACGATTACCATCAAGCGCGATCGCCTTCTTTCTTTCTTTTTTCTCTGTCTTTCATTTTTAGTGTATCGCCATCAGGGTGTAGAGCTATATTATAGTATTTATTATAAGAGAGCAAGGTGATGGCAAATTGTGTTACGCTTGTGAAAGTTTTAGATGAATCGCAGATCGTTCAACCGGACTTATGCTGCTTATAACATTTCCGTGTTTCTGTTTGAATGCGCTCGCGTTCGAGCTCGCGAAAACAGATATATACGACAAAAAAACATGTACTGATTCTGTCGGAATGCAATTACACTTTGTAGAATACAAAATGAGAAATATTCAAGGTTGATATAATAAATCATGGATGTAATTGTGCTTGTATTCCCTTATATTCTGATGTGTATCATATATTTTATACTTTGAATGCGAATATGAGGGAATTTACATTTTGAAGATAAATCAGGGGAAAACAGAACGATGGTCTACTTGAGGAGAGGAGGTCGGAAGCACTCAACTCGCAGACTCTAGACGGCCGTCTTATCTATATCTACTGCTTTTTTTTATCTTTTCGAGGCCAAAGTCAGTAGATTCTAGACTGAATCCACTTAAAATTGAAGAATTCTTAACAGAAACTCTAAAATTAATTTGAAAAACTAAGAACGAGTTCGGGTACAAGATTGATACAAATTCTAAGCCGCCTAAAAGTATAAGATTGAAGAAAAAATTCAAATTTTCTTCAGAATCCCTTCATCAGTCGGATCCCTTTAAACTCAAAAAATCGCCGAACAATTTTTCAACAAGCACACCCACGTTCAAATCCCACCTTCTTCACGACATACAAATTTAATGGGAAATGCGTCTATACGCCTAAAATCGCCATTGCCACACCTTGCGCCGCCTTAATTTCCTCATTTTTCCTATACAATTCCACTTAAATAACCAGGATCAAGGTCAGACGTCCTGCCGAGATAATCCTTACATGCATTCCGGTAGTCTTTCTAAATCGAGTCCACCTTTCGATACTACACAATAGCCCAAAACGAATGTACCTGCGCTCTGTTCCAACATAATACGTGTCCCAAAAGGGGCGAAAAACGAGGCGAAAAATGATGAAAAGCAGCTCCTGAAAAAAATAATAAAGCCAAACGATCGCTACTGTTCATCTATTGCCGAGCAATACACACGTACACCTGATGGCAGAAAAATATACAATACACAGGTAAAAGTAGTGAAGAAGGTGTACAATCGGCCTCCCGCACATCCAGCGCAACGCACACGTGCCGCCGGAAGTCCGCTGCTGATGTATATTCTGGGCATCGCTCGCGGACCCTCGCCCCTGTTTTCAACAAAATTACGCCTGACAACGATGACTACATACACATACTATCTACATGTACATAAGACTTTGACTTTTCTGCGCTGAATCACTTCTTGTACGCATAATATAAATTAGCAATGTGTACCTGCGATATAAGTATGGTAAAATACATGGATTGATGCGGGTGGAAGAGGTAGAAAAAAAACCTCATTTCTCATATGCCAAGGGCTCCGGAAATGGACTTATCTCTTCGGTTCGTGAGCACATCCTCGCGGCTTTTTACCTTGGTGATGATGATAGGGTTAAAGTACCCATAGGTCCTTGGTAGATTTTGTGTTGGAAGAAGTGGAATCGCGGTCTGGAGGTTATATGACTTTGTAGAGATAAGATTTTATTTTTTGTGGCCAGGTGTTGAGATTGTAGTAGTGTATGAAGTGAATGTAGATTGTGTCAAGTATGAAATTGGGGAAGTCATATATTTGAGGAAGACGCAACACGAGGATGGGCGCCAAAATATATATGTGAATCATCATTGGTCGAAATAAAATACACTTATATTATCTGCCTGCTCGGATTTATCAATTTGATACGATTGCTCATAACCGTTATTATTTATTTTGACGAAATTTTTGTAGATATCGCTTTGGCGCACAAATCGACTTACGATTTTACTTTTTGGTCGTTTATTCTTTATACTCATTTCGTCACGTGCGCGTGCGTCAATCGATAATAATTACAATCTCAGCCAAAGAAGAAAATCGGTCTCGAAAGATTATCGCTTTTCATTATCACTGATGTGGGAAAAACAGATGGACCTGGCATATGAAAATGAGATAGGTCACGGAATGCATTTCCGTTTTTGTGGAAAAATTTGCTCATGTGATACAATTTTTACAAGTATAACCATGCAGCTAAACAAAAAAGCACGAATTTTAAATGTTCAAGAAAGTAGGTATTTTGATGTGCATTTGCTTCGTAATGCTCGTCGTTTTGACTAATAATATCTGCGCCCACTTTATAAACTCAGTAAAATCTTGTACCATTTCGCGTAGACTGTTGTTCTAATACCTACACCCGTATCATGTGAGACCACTCCCCAAGTTCCAAGGTTTTGTGTGATACTCCCATCAGCCCATCCTGCACCCACGCACTGGCACTGTTTTCATGAGACTCTATAATATGAATGGGCTCCTCCACAATATACCACATCTGCCCCTCATAATGACTTTTTTCCTGCACATATACCTTATTGTGTGTTTCGAGAGATATTATAGTACGTATGAACATGTTTTTATGGTCTAACATGCATGGTAGTAGCTTTCGTCAAAAATTTTTCTTGTTTCAAAAAAATTATCAACTTGGAAATATTCTTTAAATATCTGTATCGTCGTTATCTCGATTAAAGGGAGGTATTGTTTATAAATGTTATTAGGTAATATATCATAATCATTACCTTCTCTTTCGGCCATCTCAAAATTTGAAGGACTCATTTTCCTCTGTACACTCGGTCAACGCGAACTCAAAGAAGTGGGTGTCAAAAGCCCCAGGAAATAATACGTATGGGTGATTCCGCCAAAAATGAGTTTTGTGGGGTCCAAAATCGTCGCGCAGGGAATGACTTATCATTAGGGGCTGAAATAATTGTCTAACCTCAAGTCAGAAAATTATTTCTGCCCCATGCGAGTTTTGGTGTCTTGTTGCTGTCGATTTTCACTTGTTTGAGCTCAAAAAGAAAGTACCTAGAACTCTACGTATATCAAAAGTCAAGTCAAACGAAGATAGGGGTTGCAGAGAGGAAGGAATGAATATTTCGCTCCAAAAAAAAATTCCCACGGTTAATACACTCTAAAATGCATATATTTGCTCCAATGCAATCAAATACTTCAAAAAAATGTGTTACACGATATAGCGCGTTGGGAAGGAGCACAACATGGGAACGGAATTGATCTCGAAAATATTGTACGCCATTTGGAAAACACGTTTATATAATGCGTTTGGCTGCGGATTCGAGTTTTCGGCTAATGCCACACATGAATTGGAGATGTATTTGGATATCTAGATGATGATTTCATTGGTGTGGAAGGCCTCATAGTCGACTGGGGGCTTCACCGAGCTAATTAGTGATGTGCAAGCAGTTTTGGTACAAAACCGTATTAGATTTTGCAACCACCCAAGTGGTAATAGAAATTGTCATCGTTCATACCAGAAGTTCAAAGTAGAATAATTCGTTCTGATTTTCCCCCTATTTTTCGCAAACTGCGTTCACAGTATCCTCTTTATATCATCCCTGAAACTATACAGTAACCTGCAAAAAAAAATGGAACACGGATACCTTCACTAAAACAACCATTACTCCGACGCGTTTGGGTTTACGCCAATTTTCCAAAAAACACTTGAAAGATGAGAGAAAAATCCATCAAATTATGGGTTTTAAAATTTTTTTTGATAGAAATTTTATGCCTTTGATTGACACTCAAAATTGGAAAAATCCTCATTTCAATCAATCATCGATCATTTATCGGGAAATTACGATAGCGTAAAAATTCTTGCAGGATGTTGTAGCTCTTTTCAAGACCTTCAAAATCGTTTTTTTATACATTACTCTACGGTTTCTTATACCCGAGTTACTACGAGCGATCTCGTACAAAGAATTTTGTACGGGTTGAGTGTAACAAAAATACGGAAAAGGTCATAATCTACGATTTTGACGTGAAATCTTCAGAATTTTATGAAATAATTGCCAGGTTCATCCCAAAAATTGGTCGGAAGAACTTCCGCCCACCTCAACTAAGAAAAACTCATGTCTCCATACTTTCGATACCCTCAACTTGTACGAAATTCCTTGTACGAGATTGCTCGTAACTCGGGTGTGAAAAATCGTAGAGTAATGTATAAAAAACGATTTTGAAGGTCTTAAAATAAGAGCTATAACATCCCGCAAGAATTTTTACGCTATCGTAATTTCCCGATAAATGATCGATGATTGATTGAAATGAGAATTTTTCCAATTTTGAGTGTCAATCAAAGGCATGAAAGTTCGATCAAAAAAATTTTTAAAACACCTAATTTGATAGATTTTTTTCTCATCCTTCAAGTGCTTTTTGGAAAATTGGCGTAGACCCAAACGCGTCGGAGTAATGGTTGCTTTAGTGAAGAAATCATCCGTGTTCCATTTTTTTTGCAGGGTACTGTACTAAGGTTGCAAGTCAAGTATTACATCTTACTGATGCTACACCATGAAACCATCCGAAATACGTATTCGAGTGATCTTCGATTAACCCGAGCAAGAAAACTCAATCATTAAATCACACTAGGCGATGATGGTCTAGCTACTTCTTCTTTATGTCAAATCTGTTGTGGAAAATGCTATGTAAAATGTTCCTATCAGTTTGAGCGACTCTAGAATCTCCCTTGGCACTCTCATCACGTACTTTTCATACATGAACAATGTTTTTGCCCAAGTGCAGTACGTTGTACTTGTACGCTAGCTGTCGTGCAGAATCGCAAAATGTACCCTGAGTCAAGGAAAACAAAAGTAGTAAGGAACACATTACAGTATTTCTGCAATACTATTATCCTGTGAGTAAAAGGACCTGAAAGGGCTTACATATCGCGTACCGTGTGTCTTCGTCATAGTCGTCGTTGTCTCCCAAGTGTGGCAAAAAATAAGCTTATCACTTCCCGTGGATGTCGTCGTCGTCGTCGTTGTATGGATACAGTCGTCTCGGTCTCAACGACGAAAGCGAGGAAAAAAATTGCGCAGGACGTAGTTTACGAAAGGACGCGTACATATTATTACACGAGGCTCACGTGCGCGACACAACGTTCGAGAGCCTCATTGTCACTCTCGCATAACGGAAACGACGACTCATATATTTTCCTTCCAGGCACCTTTTTGTTCAGTTATGTTTTATAAATTTAGCATTTGAAAATAAATGAATTTGATATTGGATAATTTTGCTGTACTATTCGTCCGTTGTAACGGATAAAGAAATTTTTGCAAAAATTTTCTCAATCTGTTAGAACAGTAATTTCAACCTGAATGCGAGACAGTTTCTGACCGGTCAACTGTAGAAAGTTTCATGGGCTCGTGAACCATTATCGATCTAAAGAATCTGAGCGCAAATTTTCGATGACAAAAGCTGCTGTGATACCATCATAATATAATGAGCCTCAGTCATTATATTACAATACCTCTATTTGTGAGAACCTGTAGTTTTCAAATTATAGATGTAGTTCTTCAGGGTAATGACGGTAATAGTAAACGTCTTATCTTGCATAGAACCTCGTTGCGCTCTACTACATTATTCAAAACTCAGAAAATTTGCCAAATGACTCGATTCACTCGTGGAATTTATTTACAGTACAGTTGGACTGGCAGTGTTTGGTACTTTCTTGCACATAGGACGATTCTTTTGAATTCTATAATTGAACGAAGATTGAATGATTTGGAACTATTTTTAACCAATAAAAGATTTATACAATCACATTTTTCAGTGAGTTAATCTCAGAATTTTTCCACTAAAGTTTCAATTCTTCCCATCATTTTTGTATGACTATCTTGACTATTGTAGTGAAGAGGATCAAAATTTACCTTATAGCACTCTGACCTAAAAATCGCAACTTTGAACATAATTTTTGGATTCTCACACTGTAATATATCGTATGAGACTGCGTGCAGATGGGTTGTTTTGTTACGAAGGACCCGCTTCGCTCGTGCCATGACCCGATCAGAAAGTTAATCCGGGTCCCGGACTAACTGATCCAACTTGGATCCAGTTTGAGTCCGGGTCCCGGACTAATTGTTCCGGGTTCAGTCCGGGTTGGAACCCGGGTATGATCCAGTTTGGATCAAGGCGCCCGGATCAAATTCTTTGTTGCGAGACCCGGATTGAGACTGGATTGCGCCCGGATCAAAATCGTTCAATGTAGTTGAATGTAGTGGACAGCGTAAACTGTGTCAATAGAAAATGGAATACCGATGATATTAGTTTTATTATGTATGATCAAGTGTTAATTTGTGATCTCTTCATAAACTAATGATTTCCAGTTCGCTAATGAGATGTGTAGCATCAGTCTGATGAATTTTGAAAAAAATTATCCAATAGTTGCTTATTGCACCTTTATCAAGGTTATGTTTTCATAACACCGATGAGCATGTACTGTGCTGACTGTACTCTATCATGAAAAATGAAAACTTCGAAATCTTATTCCTAGAAAAAAATTCGTTGAAGCCAAGATAGATGAAAAAATATTTATAAGCTAGTTCATCTAATAACTTGGGCGTATAGCTTTTATTTATTGAGCGAGAGTGCCATAGCACTTTACTCTTATTTTCATGCATATCTTGATAAGCCTGTCATACTGATTGACTCACTTGCTCATATTATAATCTCACTGAATGATACATACCAAAACTCTCCTCAGAATTGGTTAAAACCCAATATGAATGACAGATCTTACCCTGGACTTGATTGTTTCCCTCAATCGGTGGGCCATATATATTTGGCCTATTGCCAGCACAATCCTATTACCATCAAGTTTAACTCATAATTCTGAAGAACGGTTCTTCTCAGCCACCTAAATAGAGACTAAATGAATTCAAGAAGCAAACCCTATACTCAAATTGATGTTTCTTTTCTACCATGAGTCTTCTAAGGAAGTTTAAATTCCAACGAAAGCTCATGAAGATCAAATTTCTTGAAAAGTTCCTTGGGTTCATGAACAGTTATTTGGACATTATTATTGCTCTTTGAGTTGAAATAAATCTCTTTTCAAATTGTAGATCTGATGCTCAACATGTGAGTAGAATTAGAACAAGCCACGGAGTGTTCCGGGAGGGCAATTTCAATGTCACAATAATCTAGTGAGCGACTCAATAACATGTAGAAATGAGAAATCTGTTCCCATAGCTCTTGCCTCGTTACATAAATCAAATCATAATAGTTACCGTCCAAATGGTCTAACATATGTATAATGCAGATTATTGAGTACTGCAGTTTGGTTATTGTCAGCTAGGAAATACTTGAAAATTTGGTTTGAGTCTGTAAGCAGCAATTCACGGTTTCTTAAAGATATGTCTTCTAGAAATTGATATTTCTAAGCAATTACCGTTTCTCTCACTGCAAATATCTTGATTTTATTGAATCAAAGCATGGTGAATGGATAGTAAAAGAAGATCATAATATCAGAAGAGTATCACAACAGCTAAACCGATTAATTTGTGAAAAAAGTTGAGCGCACCTATTACAATAACTTGAGTCTTTCCCTCATCATCATGTATTATTGAGACATGTCTGTCATGTGCGTAGCTACAATATTTGCAAATGAGCTCAGATTTATTTAAATGGAATTATTTCGCACAAAAGTTAATAGCTCTGGGTAGATTTTCGATGATATCAATCATTATTTTTATTCTGGAGAGTCAATCCGGGACCCGGATCAGAACTGGATTGAACCTTGAACAGCGCCACCGTTAATCCGGGCGCTGGATCCAAACTGGATCGAACCCGGGTTCCAAGACGGAGTAACTCCGGATCCAGTTTCGGTCCGTTATTCCGGGACTTGGATCCACCCCGGACTCAACCCGGAATAAGCTTTCTGATCGGGGAATAGTCGTACGAAAATACCCATCTACGAGCAGTGTCGTAATATACTATTGGTGGAGTATCACCAATAAATGTCATTATGATGAAAAATGATACAATAATAATCCACCAAAATTGTCAAAACGAGTTTTCAAAATTAAATGAAGGTTTGAATCTCATGAAAAAAACTTTCGGCGGTATGACTTTGATGAACAATTTTTTTCAAATCTTACCCGGTTTCGCTTTCCTTTGTGCGCTGGCGCAGGCATGATACGTTTTCGCGATATTTATATACGCGAGTGCATGACGATGGAAGAACGCAGCGCCGTCGTTCCAGCTAGTTTGATCCAATTTCGCCGTCGCTTTTTTGATTTACAAAGGCCTCTTCCCTCGCGCATCCATCAGGCATATTCGGCATTCACTTGAGCAAGCTTGGCATACGAAAGTAATCATATTTTTCCCCCTCTTTACGTAAACAACGAGTTGTGAGAAAAGACTAAAAATATCCGTTGTATGTCGAGATTACTCAACGTAAGAATCTGCGAAAAGAAGTGAATCTCACATTATTTGAAATTCTAGAATCCTCGTGTTATGCATGCACGTTTTTATCATTGTAACAACCATAATGAAGATATCATGAATTTGAAATGGATTATATTGCTGTTGAAATGATAGTATGATGAATTCCTCTTCGTCCGCTGGCTGTTCAGATTATTGAAGTTTTTTGATGATATCTCCAGACATTCTAAGCCAAACTAACGAAAATGAAAGAGATCCTGTGGCACCCTACTAGTGTATATATCTCACGCGCATACCGCAAAAAATCGACGATGTTGAAAGTTTTCGTGAGTCTGCAGACACATATTCAGAATTCAGAGGTCAAGTCAGGTCAAGTATCGGGCACCACTCTCGGCTCTTATCGTAATCAAATGAGTGAGAAGTGAATTATTAGAGGAAATGGTTTGAATTTCAGATATAATACAATGAACGAAAGGAAAGAGTAACTGTTTCGGACTGGTCTCTTCGCTGGTGGGATAGTCAGTTAGACGTCTCATACAGAGAAGTATAGACACAGAAGAATTTCCAATATATTGCTGTCAGTTTTAATGTTGATAACTCAACATGACCTCCTCGGATAAGTTTCCCCCCTTCCCCCATTTTTGTTTTCGTCATTTCATTGATTGTTCGATAATAATATCTATAGCCAAGCAGCGTGACGATTTAGACTATATTGGTAAAATGCAAAGGTATTTAATCAAAATATTTACAAGTTAGATTGGATTGAGTTACGGAGGAGCTTCATTCATAATGTTTTGACAGAATCCATCAAAGTGCAAACAATAAAATGAAGGAATCCTGATATTTGTAAATTCGTCATGACTGTGTAAATGTGCGTGATCAATCGAGCCCTAAATTCATCTTACACATCCTGAAACTCAGACAAAGAATGTTCATTGGATGGTCTAACAGGATGCTAAAATTGAAATGTTGAAATTCCCTCTCATTCTTCTTGAAATTTTGGACATTGTTGGCCACTGAAAAATTATGAACCATTGAGTCCGAGCCGTACGAATTTTTCCATCAAGATTTTGATCAAATTCAAGTCGTTATAGATGACTCGATCATCACCTGCAAAATGCGAGGTTGATAAAATATATCCACGTCAGTTCATAGATCAGCTGATGAAGGTCATTGAAAGACAGGAAAGGAAAAAATTATGAGGTGACTCACCAAGTATATGATATGCTCAATATTACTCATGTATCTGAGTTCACAACCTTGGACGGCTTTTACCTTGAAAGGCAAAAATGTTACGCAGAAATTCATTCACCTAAACTCATTCCGTGCAGCAGATACGTACCACCTTCCACCATAAATCCACTAAATTTCCCTCTTGCCTCGCATCGCACTGGCATACAATGTAAAAAATTGGTTGAATTTTCAACCAACATTTCAACCAGCTAGTTGAATTTTCAACCACCTGGTTGGATTCTCATCCAAGTAATTAGGTGGATGGATGGATAGATGAATAGATGGGTGGATGGATGGGTGAATAGACGGATAGATGGATGGTCGATGGTTGGATGAGTGGGGAAGAGGGATGAAGGGTGGGTGGGTGGTAGTGTGGGTGATAGATGCATGATGGACGGATGGATGGATGGACACATAACCCATTCATCCATCCATCCTCCCACCGTCCATCACTCCATCCATCATCCATCCATCGACCATCGATCCATCATCCAACAGTGCACCTCTCCATCCATCCTTATCCATCCATATGACCATCCATCATATTCCACCCCTCACACGTAGCCAACCTGATATGGAGGAACCGCACGGACAGATTGTGATAATCCACTTTGGTTGAATATTCAACCAAACTGGTTGAATTTTTCATTCAACCAGCTGGTTAAAATTTTTATTCAACCAGTAGTTGAATTTTGCGTTCAACCAGTGGTAGAATGAAAACTTTAACCAGTTGGTTGAAGTTTTTCGGAAAAACTTTTTACAGTGTACCTCATGTTTCGTTACCTCGGTTATTTCTCGCTCCATCGACGATCTACTCCCAAAAAAACACGGCCGACGATGCTGATGAGCTTTTACGCGAATAAGGCCAAATCGCACATACCGCCACAGTCTGAGCACCGATTTATCCAGGACACTTTTTCCTTTGGATCAAGTATTATATATTTCTTTGCCGGTGCAAAAGAGCAATTGCGAGTATAGATAGTAAGTAGTCAGTCAGTAGGTGAGCTCTCCCAATGGTATGTTGCAGTCGATACAAGGAGTTAACTCATAAAATTTAACGAGACGCGCAAGTGACCTGGGTTAAATCGCAGCGGGAGCGATGCGCGAAGTGGAAAAAAAAGAATGAGGTGTGCGGGAGTAAATATATAGTAGTGCGATTTGCTGTCTATGATCCGCATTGCACTCTCGCGAGACTTGGCATACACGTGAGTCTCGGTATGTGTTAATAATATTATATGGCGAAGAAGCAAAGCTCGACTTTCTTTTTTTTTTGCTCCACGAGGTTAGTTCTGTTTGTTGGTCGTAATAGACTTTACCATGAGGCATATCTGAGGCATCCGACAACGATGAGATTGTATCGAATCGATTCAATTGAATTACCTTTATCAGAAATGTTGTCGCGAATATTCGAAAGAGTTTTCATTTTGGTAATGATGTCTGTGCATTCCCGTTCTCATATCGTAATTCCCCCCCAAAAAAGTCATTTTTGAAGGTTGAAAGAAGTGTGTGAAGAAATGAAGAACTTGCCCGCATTGGAGTTGGTCAAATTGGACTAGAAATAGAAGAGTGTTTTGCATCCAGATCACGAATTTGGCCGAGATTTTGTAAAAAAATTTTTTTTGCTCCAAAAAATGTGTCCAAAATGATAGATCCTTAATGATTAAGTGATGTTTGAGTGTTAAGGGTCTATAATCCCGGGTCAGAAATGCTGTCCTGGTAATTCCACTTCCGAAACTGGATTTTCTTGCCTTCAGAAAGTATTCAACATCCTACAATTAGACAGAACACTTTCTATCAAATTTTTTTGACATCTTCATCGTGTTCTTTAATGTGACATAATGTTATTACTTTTTGTGACAACTTTTTGAGGTGTACCTTGGAAATGGAATCCAAAGAGTCCTCGTCGAGACTCCATCTATCCGAAATATGAACTTGAGATGAAGTCCCTCAGGATCCGAATAATTTTGATGTCTGTGGAGATAAGTCTCACAGATGAGCTTTTATCACTCATGTTCTGGGTTTTGAACGAAAAATCATTAACCAAATCCTGGACTATGTAAGTCACCATGGTATCGTTATTTAACAAAATATCAAAGCAGTATTGTTTCGCATGCAATCCGGTTACAGAAGTTCTCTCTAAGAATATTACTTCAACCAAATTGATTCTCATAGATTTCCCTCATTAATTATCCAATCGTCATCATTTACTGATATTTTCATGTGAAACTACAGTAACGAAAGTCTCAATGACTTCAATTACTGAGATGTTTCTATCATTGCCGTAAGGGGACGCCCTCTTGTCGTGATTAAGGGAATTTCATAACCTACGTGACCCCTCTCCTTTTTTTTTTTATTTTTTTTTTTTTTTGAAGCATTCAACTCCTTCTGGAGTTATACAGTACCTTTCATAAATAATGGATCATACATTCCTGCACTATTTTGATGATATCTCCGGTCCCCTCGGGTTTACAGAAATTTTGAAAAAAGCATCTTAAAGGTCTTGGAAAAACCTTTCTATCCACGTGATGCAAAAAAATTTTTTGGATTTTTTCATGCCTCAAAATCGATGATGAAAATTGAAAAAATTTTCACTTCAATCAATCACCTGTCATTTTTAAGGAAGTGCCTCGATCGAAAAAATTCTTTCGGCATCTTGTAGCTCTTTTCAAGACCTTCAAAATCCTTTTTTCAAGATTCTTCTACGACCTTCCTGGTCTAAATTAGAACCATATTGCGACTGACATGTTACGCGTGCGAATGCACATAATTGATGAGAGACGAGTAGGCCTGATATTTTCATTTTTCCATTCACCAGTCAGAAAATCATCATTCGAAACCATGATAAAACATATTTTCTATGTAAAATTGTCTGAATTTTCAGAAAATGAAGTCAGAATCCCTCTAGGGGGCGACCGAAGCAAGTTATAAGTAATTTTTCATCGAGAATTTAGATTTTCTCGGGTAATTCCGTTTTTACGAGCTTTTAAAATTCGCCATTCACTACAAAACTCTGATCTCGGCATGATGGATGGGTTTTGTGGATTGTTATCGATCATATGGTATGTGGACAAAAACGATTGCAACACAAATACTGGTTACTGGCCGTACTTTAGTTGAAAATGTGGAGTATTGAGGCTATTTGATCGCTACCAACCAACGAGGAGAATCTATTCCATACAAAGTTCGTTTTTGTCCACATACCATATGATCGATATCGATCCACAAAACCCATCCATCATGCCGAGATCAGAGTTTTGTAGTGAATGGCGAATTTTAAAAGCTCGTAAAAACAGAATTACCCGAGAAAATCTAAATTCTCGATGAAAAATTACTTATAACTTGCTTCGGTCGCCCCCTAGAGGGATTCTGACTTCATTTTCTGAAAATTCAGACAATTTTACATAGAAAATATGTTTTATCACAGTTTCGAATGATGATTTTCTGACTGGTGAATGGAAAAATTAAAATATCAGGCCCACTCGTTTCTCATCAATTATGTGCATTCGCACGCGTAACATGTCAGTCGCAATATGGTTCTAATTTGGACCAGGAAGGTCGTAGAAGAATTTTGAAAAAAGGATTTCCAAGGTCTTGAAAAGAGCTACAAGATGCCGAAGAATTTTTTCGATCGAGGCACTTCCTTGAAAATGACAGGTGATTGATTGAAGTGAAAATTTTTTCAATTTTCATCATCGATTTTGAGGCATGAAAAAATCCAAAAAATTTTTTTGCATCACATGGATCGAAAGATTTTTTCAAAACCTTTAAGATGCTTTTTTCACAATTTCTGTAAACCCAAGGGGATCGGAGATATCATCAAAATAGTGCAGGTATGTATGATCCATTATTTATGAAAGGTACTGTATTATCCTAGCAGGAGAGGGGTCATTATAACTATGACCCCTCTCCTGCTAGGATAATAATATAAAGATAGGACTCTTGGGGCCTACGATACGGTCGACAGATAGAAAATTACTCGAACTTTCATGTAAGAAGAACTTCTCAGGAAGACTCTCATGGAAGCAACCGGTACTCCCACGACGCGTGTAGGAGCAAACAAGTTCCGCGAGCACTGACGACTTCTTGATAATTCCCTAATTACCGACGCAATTTATGTCTCACTCTACGTGCGGCCATCAGCATCAAATTGTCTATCCATTTGCTACTCTTTAGTTCATTGTAGGGTTGAAGCCTCTCGCCTTTACCGGTATTCGTGATTTAGTTGAATTATTATATGAGAGGTGCCCAAAGTTCTCTCCAGTGTACCCCTAATTTTCAATGAAAACATGGTTGTGCTCCTTCATGATTATTCCCTGGTCAAAAACAAACATCAGCGAGGATATTATGACTCCATTTGGTTTCTAAGATCTAGAGGCGACAAGTGCTGCATGTAGGGTTCATGAAAAAATCATCACTTTGATGAATTCTGGTGAGTTTGGGATAAATTTTTGTTTAGTTTTGAATCGAAATCTGCTCTGAAAACAACAGACTGCAAACATTATGCGAATCTTTCACTAATAATGACACGAGCGTGCACAATATGTTTTACCTAGAAAATTATTGAACAGAGTAATTTTGCACGGGAGATCACTAAAAAATGAAATCCATCCAAAGCTGGTGATTTCATGGTGTACCAGGAATCTTGTGACTAGAGATTTCAAAGAGCTAGTCGCTACTGAGTAAAATGAAATCAGAATCTCTGACGAACTACAGTTGCAGCATTAACAGTAATGAGACTCGTGCGTGTCTGCATCCAAGTTGTATAACTGGCTTCACGCCAAATTTTGTTTTTTGAATCTTACGAGATTTTCTGACGTGATGCTATCACGTACTGTAACTTGTAACAAAACGCGTGGTCACACGGGTTTCTACTTTTAAGGTGGTTTTCTGAATGACATATCTTGAAAAAATTCCTCGAAAAATGCATTCCGAGCAATTTCACACATGATGACGACAACCCAGCGTCACTGGTCATTAATGAGTATCTTTTTCCAAATCCCTGCAGCATACTTCGGAAAAGAATAAATGTTCACAGCATACAAGCAAATATCACTGTTGTTCAACAAACCTCAATACACCATGCACAAGAGTAACAGTTCACCATGTGTGTATCTGGTATAGGAAGGGCTATATACACGTGAGTGCATCCCAATAGACTCAACCGTTTTCATTGCAATACAGCACAGACACGCCCTTTCCTAAAGCTCTTTCTGATTACTCCGTTGTGGCAAGATAGGCCCACTCACCTGCTACATACACTTTGCAGACCTCTCAGAAGATAGCCGAAACAGCTTATCGTCATCACGTCGTTTGGGTTAATCTATGACAAGTAACTGTTCTTTGATATATACTGGTTCTTGATTGTCATTATCTAAAGTTTAATGGTTCACTCTTTTACCATCAAGTTACTGATTTCCGTGTCAATACTGAATGCAAAAACTTTGAATATGTATCAGCTTTCGTTAAAAGTTATAAGATTCAGAACATTTAGTTTTCAATGAGATAAGAAGTATGGTGTGGATGTGTTCTGCAACGCAAAGAACCCTACGGTGGTTCAACTGTAAGTGGTGACAATTATTAGGAACTGACATCCGGTAATAGCCATTCACGGGACATTTTATTTTGAAAAATTATAGCTAGAGTGCTCAAAGATAATCGTGAAAACGGATTGACCTGGCGAGCTGAATAGTATTGCTCTCAATTCGCTCCAAAAATGGAGAATACCATGAACCTGCATTTCGACGAAAAAAATTTTCTGCTGAATTTACTATGACTTGCACATTGTTACGACTCCGATCCTCACCACACCAAAGTTCATGAACTTGTCCTGATACAAAACATTGTAATTCAGCGTTGGCAAAGGAAAGTGCGATGAAACATTTGATTCATCGTAGTTTTTACTTACCCAAAATGCAGGAAACGTTATTCATCAACACAACTCATTGGTATCGCTGTCCACCTTTTCTTCCTTGATGCGCACAACAGAAAACTCTATGGAACACTGGTAAATCACAACTATATATTCTTCAAATTGACAAGTTGGAAGTCTACAGGTGGTGCATGATGTCATGTTATTAATCAGCTTCCAACATCTTTAATTGATTAATATTATGAAGGACCACCATGGTGATTCCAAAAATGGAAACCTGTCAAGTCTATCTGAAACCATCAATGACTACAAAAAATTCTCAATCACCCAGATGTTTCAAAATCTCTAACGAGACTCAGAAGCATGTCAAGAATACTCAACATCTTTAACACAAGTTTCTTGATCATTGCTTTTATGCAACGTAACCGCTACAAAAGTAGTATCACTAGTAGTTAGTATGTTAGCAAGTAGCAATCTCTTGAAAAATTCGATCAATCCCGTTATGGGACGCATTCATCTCTAAAACTCAGTGAGCGCGAAAGTAAATAAACTCTTGAACTTTCAAGGCTTGTGTATAATCCTTACATCCTAACACACATCAATGTTGTAAGTACAGTCGCTCCAAAATAGGAAAGCAGTGTCTCTAAAAATTCAATACGCCCGCAAAATATGGACGAGATTTCCTTGTTGTTCATGTGGTGCAATTACCGCGTTGAATCATGCGTCGTATTCACGTAACACACGCATCGCTCATTGTCTGATGATGGAATGACACCTATAAGTACACATTTATCGGACGTTTTCGTCGATCGACGTTAACCCACATCCTACACAAAATCGCTGTTTTTCGATAGCCCCATTGAATCTTGTCTATGTAACTCGAAAATCCTTTGTTTATTGAAAGAATTCACTGATGGCCATTTTATCATTGTATACCCGATAAGGTTATGCTAGTGTATTATCCATGTCTCCATAATACTCGTCTGCCGCCGCCGATTCAAATCTCACTAATGTGTTTCTATCGCGTAATAATAACTCTGCTAAATTTCGCGGATATTATACGTACACACACAATACACAACCATGCATATAGAAGGATATATATAATACGTTGAATATCTCAAAGTCGGTTGTTTTCTTTGTGGGCGCGAAGAGCACTTTCTAAGACCCTCGTGTTTCGAAAACCATTTGAGATTCCTTTCCTGGATAAGGCAGAAGACGTGTGGGGCTCGCACGCCGAGCTTGCACATTATTTCATGATTAATTGTGCAGACGGGCCATTATTGCCGAGTCATTGCGATGGTTTTCCATAGTATGCATTTCTTTGTACAGAGATAGACTGACTCCTTTAATCTGACTCTCTCATAGAAAATTGCTCTTTTACAAGATCGTTAGCCAGATGAACTTTATTTGGCGTATATGTGTCCGGGCAGTGGAGAGGTTATGTTACCTTTGATGAAGTGTGAGTATTTTGAATGGGATTTAGATAGATAGATAGGCACATTTTGCTCAATGTAAAATGTGTGTGTGTGTGTGTGTGTGTGTGTGTGTGTGTGTGTGTGTGTATGGGGAATGCTGATTCGATTGTTCATTTATGTTCGAGTGAATATGAGAATTTAATGGATAATCGTGTGGATTTGCAGCGCTTTATGACATAAGTGCGTTGTATTATGTGAGATTGTGGCGAGTTAGAGTTATGTGCCGGATTATAGATAGGCGCGTGAGATGCTTGTAGAGCCGTACAAAACGAGATAAATGGAAGAAATTGATCCGGTTAACTGCTATAGTTTTTCATGAAATTAGCTATCATTCATCATCTATTGGAGAAGCAATCAATTACTAACCTCCTGATTGATGTTAACCACACAGATAATTTGATAATGCTACCGAGAGAGATTGAGTGCAGTGTTCCGCAGGGTATTGCAAGAAGTAGCTCGAATCATTTTTCAACGGGCCGTATTGAATTGGAACATTTGCAAAGCTGTCTGAAGTAATTCAGCTGATATATATCCTGGAAATTTCATACATCGTTTTACCTTGGTTGTAATTCTTATTACCTTGATTATCAAACTCGCGGCAAAATTTTTGTTTATTGCCCTGAATACCCAGAGTATTGTACTAAGGATTGATCAAAATTGGAAATAACTATGTGAAAAAATGTGTACGATTTAGTAACTTCTTAAATAAATTGATAGTCTGTGGATATTTTTGACGACTGGAAACCTTATAACAACTCTGCAAATATTTTCAATTCCGTTGAAGTTACACTTCCTAATCGATGGTCTCAATATTACACGAAAAGATTTTTTTTTTATTTCAAATCAAAGCTCAACGTGTCTTAGCTTATAACATGATTCATCACAAAACCTTCCGAATGAGATGAAATACGTTGGAAAATATTGAGATATGCATCAAATAGACATGCTTTGTATGACTAAAAGTGTCGGATCATCGATTAGACCCCAGGTGATCTCACCGGGTTAAAAAAGTTGCTAATAAGCATTTTTTTTCTTATTCGTATATATAATATGCAATGGCATCTATCTAAATTCACCCAGAATTCAACATATCATTACGTTCACTGCGCGTTTACGGCCCCACCGGTGGGGCCCATGATTTTCCATATCTCAATTTTTTTGATTCGTATTTGCTCAAAAAATAGCCTCAATGGCAATTTTTCTGGTGGGTTTAGTTTGCCGAAGGCATAAATAATGACTCAGAGATGAGTTAATTTTTATACGATTTCATCAATCGAAATATAAAAGTTGGGGTCATAAACAAATGGAAATTTTAAAAGACTGCCTTCGCAGTGAATGTGTTACAATTTCCCACGCATAATCATTCAATTTCATCACATGTCTTCTACTACGGAGGTTTCTGTGAATTGTGAAAACGAGACATAAATGTACACAAAAATGAAATGAACATGTAAACACTAATTCTCGGGATGAATTGTATTGTCAAAAAAAAAAAAACACGAGTCTCTTGTCACGTTTGTTGATTTCTTGTTGTCGTGATACGAGATTTGGTAGAAATTTCACATGTTCGTCACAAACAAAGCTGTGTCATGTCTATTATACACTCTTACAAAACGCGCTTGGCTGGTCACGCGTGAGTTCCTACCTTTCCCTGCTCTTCGCTTGAGAAAATAATCCTCGAAATAATCACTACTGCTACTGCTGTTGTGGATATTTGACCAAAGAAAAAGGGAACAGCGAGGGAAATCCCAATTGTGCTGCCTCAGAGATCCAGTAGAGAAAATAAGAATCGGGTCAAGAATTTTGTGTATTTTGGATCGAGCCGCGATCTCTCGGGCCTTCGTTTCAAAGGAAATGTTTGTGTAAAAGATCTTTCCGGCTTCCTTTATTCAAAACGTAGAGCTAAAGCAAGTTGAAGAACTGATTTCTTCAAGTTGAAGTTCATTTTGTGGACGGTTAGATTTGAGTTGATTGAATAAACCTTCGATTGAGCGAATCTTTATTTCAAGTTGTAAGTGTACTGAATATTGGAATTGGCAAAACTTCCCACGCTCTCTCATTTTCAGGATTCAATGTTAGTCCTGTAGACGAGCCTGTAGAGCAAGTCGACAAACCCAAGCTCAAAATCTACATGAGCCCCTCGAATGGAATTGAATGAAAATAGACCCTTGAGTTAATATTGGCGGATTCTCATGAGTCCTGCGAATAGCTTAGAATGAGCTTAAAAATGGGCTTACGAGTCGATTTCGATGAATTCTTCAAAATTGTGTTCCAAATCCGGATCGCCCAAAACACGTCTGAGTCACAGTCTAGTGAGTCTGCAACTGCTGAGTAATATCTCGTGGTTGTTATCAAACAATAAAGAAAGAATTGGCAAGAATGAGAAATGAGATCCGGAACTTGGCTTACAGTTGACCTCGTATCACCAGAGACACTTGTCGAATAAAAAATGTCTTTTGTCTTGAAACACTCACAAATTACTTTGAGGGAATAACCTCGGTAGAAGATCTACCGATCAGATTTTGATCAAACTTGGCAGAGAGGTGATATTTTCATGTCAAATAGATACAGTAAAAATTTCACAAGCCTCGGTGCTACCTCTTAGTCAAACCATCAGCATTAACATTTTTAGAGGTTAAACACGGTATCTTAAGGTTATCGCGTTGATCGTTAAACTATAGAAGGCTGACCGATCAGTTTTTGTCCTTATCACGCTCACTTGTAGACAGTTACACAAAGCAGGTGCTCGAATTTTTTTTCTGAGCTCTAGTTAGCTTGGATAGAAGTTCTGGTCAATTTTCAGCGTGAAGTCACGAATAAGTCGTAAATAAGACAAATTTGCTGATAATTAGGGATCGATATCTCACAACTCATGTGTCCGATGCTTATGCAAATTTGAGTGAGAGTCCATTGGGATCTGATCAAGACTTAAGACAAACATGCATGTAGGCAGATTCGCGATGTTTAGAAAAAGTCGATCGATTTGACTCGCGCTGTACCGAGGTTACTCCCTCAATTCTCGATTGTAAATCATTGTCATCGAAATATGATCCAGTTTTGACCCAGAAAATTTTTATCAAAGTCTTAATAGCTTATTCGGCCATGCTGAACATAAATCTCAATATTTTGATAAGAAATTGAAAAGTTCAAATGTTCACGTATCCTCTCCGATCTCATAACCAAATACTAAAGATTCAAATGTGAGCCTCTCCGCTAGGCTCTAAGAACTTGAAATTTTTAGCTCAACTCCAACCCGTGCAGGCTCTCGCATACTTGCCCGTCTGCTATTTTCGTGTCTTTGCAACCGGTGCAGCTTCGTCGTCGACGAGACACGAGCTAGCAAAACTATTCCAATATGTACAATAATATACGTACCCATAAGAGCTTGCTTTCCGAGCGAGCGATGAACTTACTTACCGTCCGCGCGGAAACTCACTCGACTGAAACATCGCGGTCATCAGCATCATCGCGACGACATATACATAGCTCACGAATCGCAACACGATATCATCACCTATATAGAGTAATAGTAACCATACTCTATTACGACTACTCTGCTGGTGGCCCCTAGCAAAAAGAAAAAAAATTTCAAGATCGAGGCGTGGATTGCGGGACTTTTTTCGTGCCTTGCAGCTAGTCATCGGACTACTCTTATAACACTATAATCGTGTAATCACTTTGATGATCGTTGATTGTTGTCGTTGGTGTGTTCTTTGCACATTGCAATATACAGATGACTGAATGGGGCTCTTTTGGTTTACTGTCGTACTCTGATCTGTAGGAATTTGCTGATTATCAGGTGGTACTCGTTGTTGTTGTTGTTGCTATTACTTCGGCGGTGATCAAAGAGGGATAGAAGATAGTGCGGGAGGTAAGAGTAGAGTGGCCTATGATTACGTGATAACTGCTCGCAAGAGCTGGTTTTATGATGGTTTTGTAATGTTGGGAAATGCGCGCACCTTGGTTTTGTTCCACTCTCTGAGCTTCGTTCTGGATTTCTGTTGCAGTTCTTGATTGCAAGAATCTTCTTAGAATGATTTGATCGCAGGTGTTTTCAAATTTATAGCCTCTTTCTATTTATTAATAAATGTTGTTCCCAATGTAAGATGAGAAGAATAATAATCAGTCAAATTTATGACCACTTTATGAGAATGTCTAGCGAACCTGGAAAACCTGGAAAAAATGTGGTACCTGGAATACGGTCATGTTTAGACCAAAATACCTGGATTATTTGGATTTTTGTTGCAAAACCTGGAAATTTTGTGAGGGGGATCCCAACTAATCTATTTCACAGTCGAAAGAAATTGTAACCCCCCCCCCTCATTCACTTTTTTTTCAAAAGTAAAACTAGGCGAGTATGAGGTTCAGAAAAGAACCATTCATCTCCAGTACATCAAAACTTCAAATTTTATACGACATGGTTTGAACTCTTGGAAGGAATGAGATCTAAAAAAAACCATGTCGAGTATTTTTTGAGCCAATTTGTCACGATCAACATATCATCACTGGTAAAGACTAGAGCCACTTTCCTTCAATCAAATCTTTCTTTCAATTCATCCTAATGCTGGTGGTTTGACAATTTCTTACTAGCTAATTGTCGCTGAAATGACCCGAAGTTTAGGTGAGTAGAAGAGGTACAGGGGAATATCGGAATAGAGAAAATATAACTGAGTTGAATTTGGTGTTCATGATGATTCACTAAAATCTCATATCATACTCAGTTATATTTTCTCTATTTCGGTATTCCCCTGCACCTCTTCTACTCACCTAAACTTCGGGTCATTTCAGCGACAATTAGCTAGTAAGAAATTGTCAAACCACCAGCATTAGGATGAATTGAAAGAAAGATTTGATTGGAGGAAAGTGGCTCTAGTCTCTACCAGTGATGATATGTTGATCGTGACAAATCGGCTCAAAAAATACTCGACATGGTTTTTTTAGATCTCATTCCCTTCAAGAGTTTAAACCATGTCGTATAAAATTTGAAGTTTTGATGTCCTGGAGATGAATGGTTCTTTTCTAAACCTCATACTCGCCTAGTTTTACTTTTGAAAAAAAGTGAATGAGGGGGAGGGGATCTCACTCCTTGGTTATAAAAATTCAAGGGTAAACACAAATTTTCCAAGCACTTGTCCCCACAGCACTTGAGAATTTCTTACACGCGGCTCCGTCATTTTTTCCATAAAAAAATAAACTACTGTCAGTGTATATTTTGTTCAGTTCAATCTGGAGAGCCATGCAGCTTATACAGGCAAGAGCAATATTGTGGATGAGCCGACCTGACGAACACACAAAACACAACAAAGCAGACGAATCTCTCCTCCCTGTCCTTCTCGCATGGCGCTTTGATCTTTACGTCACCTCTAGTCGTGGCTAGTTTCGAGTATCCACATCTGATGCAACGAGATTTTCAGATGATTCGAAAATTTATTTATCCGCGATAACAAACCAGCTGGTCGGTGCCCGCGTTGCCCGGTACGCAGCAGACAGCCTCATTGCAGACTGCCGTCAACCGGACAGGAAGATCTTGCGCATGCGCTTCTATCTCTCTCTAGTCTCTCTCTGCATAATCCTCGACCATATCTTACATACCCGACACATGTTAGTAGAAACGTTTCGATATTTCTCGAGTCGAAGCACGGGGCTGGTGAAATCGAACTGAGATGTAAAACGAAGGCATGAATTTTGCGGTGCTGAATAAAACGCGTCCAGTGCTTGGATTGAAAAAATAATTGTACAGAACTCTGAATCGCTTCAGAAAGGCTTTGCTAAAGCATTGCAGAGCTCTATGAGCAACGTTAAGAGGTTAATAATCCAAGTAGAAAAAAAGTGTGAGGTTAAAAAACCCCAATTCAAAGTATAGATAGGCACAGCGCCTCGCTCGATTTTTCGTCTGCTCATACTCGCCAGTCTTGATTCGATTTCTTGCATCACACGATTAACTGATTGAAGAAGAACCTGGGAAAATGACGTTTTCGAGCCTGGAAAACCTGGATAAACCTGGAAATCCATGCTAGGATTTCACTAAACGCCTCGTTTATGAAATCCTGTCTAGACAGCGAGGAAATTTGGAAAATTGAGCACGAATCGAAAATTTTATCATCCTGTTATGTTCCAATTGTGGTACTTCTACAATGACATAGCTCAAACTCATTCTGATCAGTTAAGGACCGGAAATTTTGAACCTCAGCCGTATTAGCACGGATCCTACTTAGGCACACGGGGCATTTTTTTTCCACCAAAAAATGTTATTCAGGCCACAAAATTGAGTGTAAAAACTGAAATGAGAGATTTTGAAGTTTTTGGTTTTTTACCTTCAGTGAGCGCGTAAAACTAGATATCAAAGTAGTTTTTGTGAGATTTAAGCCCTCGAAGGCTAAACGATTGTCTTGAATTTTCCCAGATTTTTCCTTCAATGTGTAGCTCGCCAACTTATTGTTATCCCAAATGTCTGAGGACCATGCAGGCTGTTGTTGCACTTCCGAGCTTCGATTATCATCCCTTGTTTGCTTTTCTCGATGTGATTCCTGTTGAGAAAAAAACATGCTCTATCTGAATTATCGGGTGCAATCAAGGTACTCTGCAGGTAATAATCCGTAGAACGGTACTCGTACTTGCAGAATCTACTTTTTCTACGTCGCGGTCTGAAACGAGCCTGCTTGAGGGAACAGAGCATTTAAACCATTAACGGATGAAGACGCGTACCTCAGATCGAGCTCAGATTCATAAGTACTCAATGATGGTTCGTCATCGCCACGGGGCATAACCATCCACCTCGAAGTAGTGTTAATGCGCTTCATTCTCACCGAATATCGTTTCACGTATTTTGCAGACCAATCGTATTCTCTTTCGATCACCGAATTCCTCCTTTCCCATTTGTAAAATCCGGCTCAACTACCGAAGTAAAAAACCTGCATTGCCTGGCCATCCATATGCGCTGTGAGCTAGGATAGTCTCACAAATTCTAAAGAAATGTTGAGAGAAATAATGCATTCAAATCCATTTGAGTATTGACCCAAACAATAGCATTCCAGAGAAAATTGTCAAGTGAAAGCTATGCATTGGCAGATATTTTGTGCTCGTTTGTGGAATAATTCCATGAACTTCCATAACTATTCCGTCAAAGGACATTCAAATCGGTTCATATGATGTTTTATTTCAATTCAAATTCTGATACAAACGAAATGAAATGATCGATTTGCGTTGCTTCCGGATGTACCTACTACGTTGGATCAACAAATTGTTACTGGGAATACACCACGAATTCGGTATGCTGCAATATTTTTCGATTTCTTCGCCTCATTGAAACTTAACGATCTGATATTTCGATAATGAGGGAAACGTAGATTCGAGTCAATTTGAGATATAATAACGAAATTCTGACGGATGTGATATAGAAACTGCATGCAGCAGGCACCATATTGAAAAGAATGAATGTCTGACTGGGTACCGACGGTTATGATTCTCTCTCTCAAGATAAGATTATTAATGAGACCTTTTTCATGATCTGTTCCAGGTAAGAGGATTTCTTCGTTTGCAACGAGTCTGTTATTACACTGCCGTATATACAGTCTTCCATAATAATGTGAGTAAAATAGTATCAGTTGATTACGCCCAATAAAATTTTATGTTCAGTAAAAGAAGTTACTGCGGAGTTGTTTTGGCTCTGGAGTATATGCTCTTTCTCCTCTGTAAAATTGATAATTTTACGTCATCAACTATAATACCGACGAACATGATTATTTGCGCTGTAAAGCTTTCAGATTATCGCCCGATCAAAAATTCATACCAAGGAGTTTCATGAGTTCAAGGAATACATTTATTTCATACCGAACTTAGTAAAAACTATCAATTCCGGTATCTGGATTATTTTTTTTACGTGAAAGTGTTGAATGAATTCATGGTCGAGAGTAACATCGAATTATCAGTGAGCATGAATAAATTCAGAGGAGAATCTGATGTACGAATTTCATAATGGAGGTCATATTGTGCGATAAAGATGCTTCATATAACAGGATCAGAATCAATATGCCCTGTGACACACTCACAAGTGACACCTCCAGTCGCTCTGATCCCACAGTTGAAAATTGAAGTAGACTCAATCTGATTATCAAAGCAATTTAATATCCAGACATCACAATCCATTAGTCATTGAGAAAATTAGAACACATTTATGATTGAACGAGACAGCAGTAGAACAATGACCCAAATCTCAACGAATGAGTTTACGTACCGCGAGTTCAGCAGCTATTAGGATTCTGTTGACACGCGTTTTATCGTCACGTGAAATTTACCATCCTGACATTTAACGATGGGTCTCACCTTGTAATGAATTGTTTTAGGAGCTCTGCATGATATGTCTATTGTAGCTACAATCGATGCAGGGAATGATTGTTTTTGCAATTTTTCTACGAATGAATGATAATTTGCATCATGTCGCAGTCAAAGACGTATCGAAATAAATTGTTCAATCTAATGAACCCCAGGAAACTCGGCTGATTTTATTCTACAAAACTAGTTTCTTGATCAGACAATCATGATTGATTTTGAACCGAGAAACCCCGTGTTGATTCAGTAAATGGCTCGCAACTTACACTTTGTGATCAGGAGTTTCTCTCCAGACCACCACCCCATCTGCAGTGTTTATGGTTCCATCATCATGAAAGTTGTAATTGATCAGAATTGACATTGCATTTCATCTACTTTAAACGAGCAAATGATTCACATCTAATCTTTGGAGTATCAAATTAGTATTACAATGAAGATAGTCAGGGAGGAAGTAAGCTCGGGGAGTAGCTTTTTCCACACTAAGGACCTCTTTGCGTCCACGACGAGAACGGTGAAAAATTGTTAGAATGATCATGTTTGAGAGTTCTCTTGGTACGTTCTTGATAAGATTCATGAACCATTTCATATTATTGGTTCATCATTATGATCTTACTTCTGTGCTCTAACCAATCTTGATACAAAGTGACGTCGTTATGCCATGTGTTACCATGAATACAATAGCCAATCAAGCACACCAAGATTTTTTCATATCAATCAAGAGCCTCTCAACATTTGCTAGAGAATCAATCGTGCTGTGAAAGAACAACACAGATCAGGAATTGCATTCCAACCAACCTGCACGGATCAACTACAAAGAATTGTAGTTGATCCTCGATTCTATCCTACTGCGAATTCTCAATGCGGTTTTTCACTGTCTTTCACCCTGTAGTAGTTCTGCCATCATAGTATCATCCACAAAGGATCCGCGGAGAATCTCACTTGCCCAAGACTTTACTCTAAACTATGTGAACCACATATCCACCTGTGCGAAGAACAGCGAGTGATTCTCCTTATTTCCTTCAACTGTCAGGAATCCCAGTCATCATTGCCGCTATATAATACAGCTATATACCGATGCTCTGCCACCCATCATCAACCGCGAATCGATTAAAATCGAAGCTTAGCAATACTACCTATAGCCTCGGCATTCCTCACTGGATTTGCGAATGCCCCATTAAACCACTCAGAGAACCGCAGTAGATACAGTCAAGCTGTATAGATATCAGCAAAAACGTCACTAGACCCTACACAGACCCTCCACTAAGCTTTTCTCTTGCACGAGTGAACAAGTACAGAGTACATTTCAGTGAGTACTTTTCTTATATCGACTTCTGTATCTAAGTATGTCTATTCATGTAAGTATAACGATTTAACACGGTGAGCTTGGGTCAGCATGAGTGATGGCGATGGTATTTCTACACAGTGATCTGCTCGGGCGATCATCGGTCCCATCGTCCCTATTTGTTCATTTTGCGATGCTCGATATAATAGATCGAGAGTTGCCGCGAGCTGCGCCGAGAGTGAAATGTTTCTCTATATACCAGGCCATGCTTCAAATACACCTGATAGCTCGCCCCGCTCGCGGCTGACTGAAGAGGTATGCGCGATTTGCGATTGCAAAGGATGAGTCGCTGTAAGGAGTAGCGACGATTCTATGAATCATTCTGTCCTAGCCTATAGCCTCGGCCCTAGCTTCTGAGATCAACCGATAGTATTGTTTGGAGAAATCCGCTCTATTTATTTTAGCCTTCCGCGCCCCCGTGTTGCAATAACCCATCTATACGAAGACTGCTACACAAGGATCGATTTAACCAGAATATGATCATTCATATCTTTCTGCTCTTGTATTGATCGAAAAGGGAAGAAATGAAAAGTGCTCTATTGCAGTTGACTTCGTATAAAAGAGGCTCGAGTAGGGCGAATATGTGTTTCATGGGCAGGACTGCATAGAGCAGTGCGGATATATCCTAGTACAGATTTGCCGATGTCGAAGAAATTGTAATTACACACTGTAGGAGGAAGATGAGATCTCTCATTCCTTTGATTGTGAGGAATGAGCAATCTCTGGTACAGAGTGTGCAGCGATGCAGAAATCCGGTCGTTTAAGATATCAAATCCTTGGAGCGTTGTACTCGGGTTCAATTCGAATTCCGAAAAAGACTTGTTCGACTCGGTAAAACTTGATTCGGATATTTTTTCTAATATTTCAACAATCATTGGGACATACCAGCATGCACACTTTTTGTTGGTTTCGATCTCATGTATTAGAATGAAGAGGGCTCGAAAAAATTATAGAGTTTTTACGGTAGTCATTCCACGTTGCCTCCGAAGAGAATCTTTCTATCAGAACACCCTGGTTGAAAATCTTGGATAAGAATGCTGATTCAAGATTTTGAAACCATTGAAATCAAATTCTGTCATAAAAACTCGGCCCGAAACTTTAGATTTAATCCCCTGATTCAGAATCATGGTTCAAGTCTTGGATTCATCTTCAAATTTTCAGACATTAGATACTCGATTCTAAATCTTTGAGGAGTGATGATTACTAGAAAAAGGATTAGATCAGTTTGGACCCAGCGAGAAAGCTCTTGTTCAACGAATTCGAAATCAGTCTCGAAAACTATGACTCAAGTTCAGGGTTGCCAAAATCTTGAGTAGAATTCCCGAACTCCTGGTTCAATTCCACGGCCAAAGTTCTGTCACAAAACCTTGTCGCTTGAGTCCTCTGTTTTGAATACTGGTTCGAATCTCTACTGCACGATTTGTTTTTCAAGGTTCCGATCCAAACGCCGCTCAACACATAATTTTACAATTGTGGTTCGAATCTTTGTTTAGAAACCCAGTATAGAATTTTCGTAAAAAATTTGGGTAGAGAGTTCCGTTCAACTTTACATTCAGTTGGGACAAATTTCAACTGTATTTCAACTGAAGAACTTTTGACTCAGGGCCCTCATGGTTCACGACCATGGTCATGGATCTTGGTTCGAATCCCTTCTCCAAGTTCCGATCCGATCCGAAGTATTGCTGTTTCGCGGCTTGAAAATTTCTAGTTGGTTCAAAACCTGATCGAAATCTCGGTTTGAATCATGATTCACAGTCAGCCAAACATTTTTTACAACATCTAGTTCCGAACTTAACCCCTTTCCAATAAATCCTGGTTCAAATCCGCCTATCTTTTCTGACAAAGTTTTGGATTACTCGATACTCGCGCCTATAACTTCCTCAATCAATGAAACTTCTGTCTCGCATCTCATTATGCTGAATTCTTCAAGCCTCCCTTATCATAGAGTGCATTCCGTATATCCAACACTCGGACTCTATATAGGCACAAGATGCAAAGAGAGCTTCCAAGTCCGCATGTGCCGATTGCTCGCATGAAATCATTCGTTTCTGAGGGCAATCGTTCGCTCATCGTCGCGTCGCTCGAGTTTCCCGTTTGGCGTTGCTGTATCAGGTACTTACAAGAGTATCGCATGGTTATGTACAAGTCGGTGGTACACACTCGTTCACTGGTATTATCCAAGCAGCAATATCGTGTTGTAGATGGCCCCCAGCGGCATGATGCGAAAGTACATGTATATGTATTGAATGGCAGCCTCGAGACATGCGTTTAGCAAGGCGCGCGCGTAACGGGACGCCCGCATGGATCGAGCAAGGAAGAGCCCCTTTAACCGATTCGCGATCGGGATTTTTATCGTAAATCGCGCGTCGGGTGGAGAGACCAGCGATTAAGCGGGTACTTGAATGTAATCGCATGGGAGAGCTCTGGGTCAATTGCTGGAGCGCAAGACTTTGGGTCTCGACCAATGATTTTGCTCGCGCATTAGTAGTTTAACCTCCGCGATCGATGACCGCAATGGTGTTGATAGCATCGATATGGAGGCTATCGATTTTCTACGGCCGTTGATTGCTTTTGAAATTGAATTAGGATTATGTGCAACGGGTATAAAGTGTGTCGAATCAAAATTTGTAGTGCTCGTTGAAATTATTATCGGTTATTGGAAACATCGATGAAAACACGACATTTTTTATGGCAATCTTATGGCCAATATTTATCGAAGATTTGGCTGATTGCTCTGACGTGGTTGAATTAACAGACGAGGGTTTGGATCATCAAACGAACTCGATTGGGTGTCCAATCATACTATCAACGTTGAAAATAAGCAGAGGCTCTATTTAGCCGACATTGAGTACATATCAGTCATTCACAATAAAAATATTCTATATTGAAAAAGTAAGGTTATAGCCATCTGCAAGTAGGTGATGATTGTCACTGCGCGAAACTTTCAAGCAATCCACCGAGAGCTTTACGCGCGTGATCCTGACAAGGTTTCCTTATCACTGTAAGTTTGGTTCCGAACCACTGAAGCCGCCGAAGAAGGCACTCATCAAAATTCACATTGATACTGATCGAGATTCAAACCCAGGTCTTCTGTTTTCGAATCTTTTTGGATGAGACATTAATAGTTTGTATGAATCAAATCATTTTGAGATACTCCTTCGTGGATCGATCCAGAAATCTCTTCACAAAATGACAGATCTTCCAACACTGTTCAGATGGTTTTGAAGATTATTGTATTGTTGACTCGATTTTGAGAATTTAAATCCACATCGATGGTCGGTGACGTAGTGCGCACTATCTCATTCTCCCAAACAGCCTCAACATCCTTTGACATATCCTTCATCCACAACTCTATATGTCAAGACTATAATGAATTAATAAATACTACCCTTCCATACTTGCTACGTGTCATTTTCTACTGTTAACATCCTTGACAAGTCGCTCTCCTGCATAATGCTGAAGTTGCGGCTGCTGCATTCCATCCTCGCGGATATGATTTTTCAATAAACTCCATCATGCCTATATAACAGTCCGTAGATCTTCTGCCACTGCGATGCCTGCTCGAAACAACCTCCGTTACGCGAATTATGAAATTCCCGAGGTCCATCATCAAACGCCGCCCCGTGCTGCTCTTGCATCTATCCTGAAGGAATAATTCATCATCATCCAAGAGAGATTCTTCTCTTATTCACCAACAAACCGCGAATCGCTGCCCTCAGCGACCACTACATATCTATATGTTTCCTCAAGGATTGCTTCACTATAACCTGGTGGCAAACCACATCACGTGCTCATCTTTACACACGCAACTTTACAGCTCATACTCATCTCATACCTTACTCATTGCTCATATCACACACACCAGTAAAAAATATTCGCCGTAATTCCAGATGCTGCTGATGGTTTTTCGTTTTCTCTTATTCGCTTCTCTTCTCTTCTCAATTTCTATCCACTTGTTTTACCTTATTTATCATACCTCTGAGCATCACCCCGTTACCACCACCTGTATGTATCCCTTTTTACCTCGGTAACGTCTTAGCAGAGAAGACGGTGTATTAATTTCCGGAAAATTGTACACCGCGAGAGTATACTACTCAAGGACGACGACAGGAGTAGGTACGATACACACGTTTTATGGTTTTTCGTAAAACCGCCAATACATCAAGACAAGCTAGAAAAAGATGAAATATATATATCATGAGCTGATCCTATGATCCGATTTCTGATTATTGTTTTTTTGTGGCTACTGGTAAATATAATATCGTTACTTCTCCAGATATCAGAGGCTCAAATTGTCGCACTTGCGATGTTCAGGCCAGTCTTGTACATCATGATGATCTCATGTTTTGTGGTTGCATAAAATGAGACTATGAGGTTTACGCTGTATAGGTAAGAGTGGAGTTTGGTGTACTGTGGGAAAACAGGAGGAAGATGCTGAACATTGAAAATCGTTGGATAATTAGTGAGAAGGTTAGAAGCTTTGCTGTGATCTTGTGTTTTATAGCCGAGGAAAACATGCAAGTGGTGTGAAATGTTTCATTGGTCTTATTATCAGGTATGGGTTGAGTATATAACTAGAGAGATTATTTAATTGAGGCTTTTGATGTTGCTTCTGATGCACGATGAGCAATAAGTATGTATCGTCTCGCGGGCATAAATATGTTGGAAATCATTTGAAAATAATCGAACCGCTAGGGTTGATGACTTGAAATTGAAATTCTATGCAAATCGATATTGCGTAATTCATTCAGCGGTTGTTTATCTTGCAACATTGGAGTATTTTACATCGTCATTGAATGAGAAAAAGATATCCTAGAAGCGCAGAGATAAACCTGCACAGTAGCTGTTTGCATGTTTTAGGATCTGAAGAAGACATGATCGATTTTCTCAGACTTCGTTTTTTCGTTTTTGGTACGTGATGAAGTTATACTCATGATATAGGAATCTGTAAATCGACGATCACTTTATACGTTCGACATTTTCATGAAAATTTTCGTGGGTGATTCATTTTTCTCGTGTATGAACGTTGATACTCTCAAATTGAGAGAGAAAACATCTAAATTACAGAAAGGATTCTCACACTTTTCTGTGTCTTGTATTTAGGAAATTTCAATGTGGATGTCCTTCTTCTAGCTTGAAAGATCTTTTTGATTCTGTATGGAACAGTGAAGTTCTTTGGTCAGTTCTTGAGACATTACATTTTCATGGTTACTCTTCAGGTGACCTGATGTAGAGTACCTTGACCAAAAACTGGATGATGTGGTTTGCTGTTAGACCAACCTACCCATGTAAAACATACGATTCCATGAACATATATGATCATGAAATTCGAGGATTCCATAGTCATATATGATCATACGTAAAACCGTTCCAAACATTTATTTTATCCCAGAAAGTTGTGATATATTGATTCAAACCGATTCTAACATCAATACGTTACAATACTGTGATCATATACTACTGGAAAAAAATCTTCCCAAGAGTCGGTCTCGAGTTTCGGAAAAGTGCCTTTTTTACGAAACCTCTTTCTTCAGTGCTTCAAATGTTCAAAACCTAAGAATGACTCCCTGACCGATGTTTGATCAATACTGTGAGGCATTGGTGTTACACCAGTTGTAAATGAGTATATCACGCCTTTGCGGGATAAAAATGACCAATTTTCAAACCGATTTTATACCTCGGATTCCATGATCATGTATGTTCATGGAATCTTATGTTCTACATGCAAACTATCAGGTTAACAAGAAATCACTTTTATCAAAAAGGCTTTGATTCATTGAATTATGTTTACCCTGCAAAGAAGTTGTTGAATGTAATGAATGATTTTTTGAGCCAGTGACTGGTTTTGAACTCATTCTAGGCCAGTTCTCGCTCTAAAACAACAATCATTGTTTACCAATTGTACTCATTTCGTACCTCATTATCGCGTTCCATCCTTCACAAGACCCCACAGTCACGAAAAATCTGTGCATATGTCCTATAGTTTAGCCTTCAATGAACATTCGAGAGAACTCCAGTTCACAGGAAATTTTATTCAAATGCAAAGCTTGTTCGAGTTATGATCCTTCTCAAAGCAATCCAACCTTCATTGACGTACGTACAAACTGTGCTCTCCAATGCAATTGGGCCACGCACCGACAATACCTCTGTTTATGCTCACTCTCAATCGCACTGACCCGGTAATTCAAGCAATTTTGCAAGTAGATCGACTCTGAATCTCTACCTCTCTACGTCTCTTAATAGTCGCATACTTTCATCGCGTTTATCTTCCCCGAGAGTGGTATTTGCTCAAGAAGAGAAAACAATAAAGCTTGGCCTCAAATAGATTTGAATTATATTTGTATTTGTATTTTTGTTTCCAACGTATACTCTTTCGAGCTTTTACGTGTTACCCCCACCGCCTTGGCGTGGAGGCCATTGTCATGTTTTCCAGTTTGTAGTCATTTTTCCAGTTTTTAGTCGTTTTTCCAATGTTTCCTATCAGGTGAGTGCGAACTTTCGAGCGGACTCTACCAGAGAGTTGCTACGAGAATTCAAGCACTACCGCGGCGTTTTTTGAGTATGATCTGCATTTTATGCAGGCCCATACTCACCGCCTTAATCAGACTCGACAAGTGTCAGTGGTTCCATCAATTCTATGCCAGCCATTCGGTCTCTCCGCTGATACTTCTGGACTGCCAATGACAGTCATAGCGAAGCTCAACGCTCGAAACGGCTGCTGGAGGATACCGCCAACCCTCATCGAAGCCTCGATCGAAGCCCAATCGTTCTTTCGAATTTTTGGCCGAGCGCTCAGCACTCAAGGCATTTTATCAATTTTTTTGTCGGAACGCAAGGGTTCGCGTTCTCGATTGAGTTACTCGGAAAAAAATCCCAAGTGACCCGACCGGGATTCGAACCCACGCCCCCTCGAGCGCATTGTTTCAGCCCGCTCAAGGCCTCTACCGACTGAGCCAATGGACGCTCTAGATTTGAATTATATTTTATTTGAAATTACCTAAAGAAAGACGAAACGGATTGAAATTTTTATCATTTGATTCTTGCACAAGACTCACTCTTTTACCAAAATTGTAAGAGCAACTATTGCAAGATTGAAAGTTGATCAAAAGTTTATCTGAACCTGTGCAATGTGTAAAAATGTGCAAGATTACATCCAAAATTCATTCTTTAATACTTTTCAAACCTATGTGAAACGAGTTCTGAGGTTTTGTGACATCATGTTGCACTACTAATTGAAAAGTTAACATTGTTTCGAAGAAGAATCGAAAACTTGACCGATTGAGATCCCAGCTGAGCTTCTAGAAGGCCACAATATGAGTACCTTGAAAATCATAGTAATTTCGAAAATAACAGCACTATGCAATCGAATCGACTGTCATTCTCACTTGAAACTTGATCAACTTGTCATAAGTTCACATCACCGTCTAAAGTCAAGATCAGAAATATTACTTATTCACAGGACGTACAGAATTGAATTCACACTTTTGGCTGAAATACACTTTTTTTTCTGCAACAAAATATTCTTCTTTCCAATGCCCAGGACTCGAGCTGCTGACTTTGCTAATGAATAGTCGTGACTGCTAGTCGGGTTGCATTTGAATATCAACAATGACCATCCGGGATATACGCGATGCGTGAGTCGCGCTCGAAAGAAGACTTCCCCTAAGACTATACATAAATGTTGTATGAGTGTCGTTCGGAAAGAGGCTCGCGCGCGAAACGTGCGTGATGTACAACAATACCAATGGCAATCCTGATGTCGATGGGGTCTTTGGACAATGCAATATGTGGCATCGTTGGGTTGTAAAATGAAAGGAGGAAATTGCTAGGTTGGGAATCGCATGAATATGGCCTACATTCTTGTGAATTCCGATATTTGAACATTTCTTTATCCAGACTTCAATGGAAAAAATCAGGGTTTTGGGGTCCTTACTGGTGTACGTTGATATCTTGATCTGTAATCCTGACTTTTTCCGAATGAAACTTATCTACCAATGTCAGTATTTCGGTTAAATTTTTGGAATTCTGATTTTGCATTTGGCGTAATTGATCGGATATGTGGATATCCAGCAGATATAGCACGTGTCTCTAATTTTGATAATTAATTATCAACTACCAAACGTTACTGACTGCTAACTTGAACAATTCTATTACACAATAATGTTAAACTTCCAGGAGTGAGGAATGTAATGATCCTTGGAACCGTCTTGAATTAGTTCACTTATGCTTATGATTGTGAATTGTTCAGTGTTCAGGTATGGTATATTAAAGGATCAAGAGTGAGATATTATCAACATCGTCACATTTGAGAGACAACACAGTTTGAATCGTATTTGTGGATCATGAGTCATTACCAGTGTCTGATATATTAACTGTTCTTCCCTAGTCATTGTGTCAAGCTCATCGTTCAGAAGTTACAAAGACACGTCTAAGACATCTATCACGAAGATGATATAACTTCTTCCGATAGCCGGGAAAGGAAAAGAATCCCCATTCACAACAATAAAGGCGTGGGTAGTGCCAAATTCACTTCCATAGACCACGAACCTTCGCCGAAGGGCTCTGACTCGAGGATTATATAGTCTCAGGGGAAGGAAGAGAAAAGTATAAGTTAGAGAAGAGATGGAAAATGTTTCTGGGAGGGGGGGATGAAGGAGGTGGGAATCCTAATTCAGTCCAATCCGCTGCACAGAGGCGAAGAGGATAATGACCTAACTTTGCCACACAATGAAGTTGAAGGCTTGAAAAGGCGGGAGTCATTCTCCCAGGACTCAGATTTTTCTAGTGAAGTTTAATAAAACTTCTTCTCCTTATCTTGCTTTGGTGGGCCGAGGAGGGGAAATCTTCATGGACACCCACAAGAGTGTGAGTTGTCTCAGATTAGACCGAGAAAACTTGGGCACCTATCGACGAACACCCTCCTCGGAGAGCGCCAATCCAAAGGTCATAGTTCCAGAAGAAGGAAGGAAGAATTTAAGAGTATAAAGTGAAAATGAAAGATACAGGGGGGTGGAATCGCGAAGAAACGGGAGTTTTGATCTAATGCACTCGCTGCTAGGTACTAGTAGTAGGGATGTTAGCCGGGACGGAAGAGTTGTCGAGCTCCCGGGATTCAAAGATCTCCCTTGGCGGAAGACTGAGGCTGGAATTTATAGTCGTTGCCCTTATCCAAAATCCTTGCGGCTCCCCTTATGCTACACCTTACGGACGGTTTTCAATAACATGTCGCGACTATCTATGCATTTTTCCATTCAATTCATTAATGGAATTCCATATTATAGATAAGCGGGTCATATTTGATAACTTTTTGGCCCATAACTGCATTTAGCCTGTTCTGCCGGTCCCAAATAATTCAATACTGCACATAATGTCACGACAAGTTGTTAGAAACCAGCCATAAGGTGTCGGATAAGGAAAGTCGTAAGGATTTCGAGTGAGGAGAACGACTATAAATTCCAGCCTGAGAGGCCGTGTCCGTCTGTCTCCCAGGATCAACGAAAGATATTCCTTAGGCTGGAGTTCATAGTCCTTAATCCGAGATCAGGATCGGCGGATTAGGAGCGCCGCGATCGCTGTGCCCAAATGTAAAATGCTTCGCCATGGCGATCGCAGCGCCCTAAATCCGCTGACTCTAATCTCGTATTAACGCTCGTATTAACGACTACGAATTTCAGCCTTAGTGGTTAACTGGGGCCGGGGAGTCGTACTCGCCCAAGATCCGAAATTCACCCTTGCGCAGATTTGATACCTATACTATTGCAAAGATGGTTGAATGAATGAAAATGATGAACCCTATAATTAGCATGGAAAGCCGTGGGCCATCAAGTTGTGCGAATAGGGAACAAAGATTCCAAATAGAATTACACCATGCTTTTCATAGATATTTACATTGGCACTGGCCTTATACTTTAACATTCTTTCTTTAACCCCATGTTTCCATCATATCGCCTGAATTATTCTCTTGATATCCTAAGAAATTCGCAACATCGACAGTGATATCTTAGTCTCTTTCGATAACTTGACCTAGTAACACGTGTTCATACATCGGGTTTTCAAATTTTTTCAGAACAGTAACACTCGAAATTTCATGCCTCAACACATATAGGACCACTGTCATATTCTTGCAAATTGTACCCCAGGTTGATATTCCACACCTGTAGGTATACCCCACCATTCCCTTTCAATGAAGTTTTTGTCTACCTCGAAACAAACAATCCTATAAACTATAATTCTAGAAAAACTCAAACAAAATCCAATTCCTGAAGTGGAGAACTCGAATATACATAAGAGAAACGAATATTAGTGGCAGTTAAACTCTGTCCAATCACATGTAGACTGTAATAATATCGATACCCTCGGACGGATTATGCAAATATCAGCGGTTCGAACTTAAGAGCCCTCATGATATAAATTGATATTTCTCCTAGGGGCTGCTTTGTTTATCGCACTGTTGCTGCACCTTTTAAGAAGGAACCCCGATATCCATGTATACAAGTCCGGTACGAGGTCATTGAATCCTTGTATCGATCGTTAGGGTTGTACTTATTATCGATCGTACGTAGCGGTTGTTTGGTCCGTTGATGTATATATACCTTTATGCACGTGGGTATGTGCAAAATGAAATTCCATCGATCGATTATTACTGACTATATATGTATAAGATGTTGTATTATTGCAGATATATTGGTTTATCGTTAACATGAAGCCTGGCCTTCTCTCCTTGTCGATTCTATTTTCTCCATCTCATGTACTGTTCATCTCGTTATCAATTTGGCGAATCATTCCCTCGCAGGTTTCCTTCGACTGGAAAAGCGGGATTATCTTATCTTTATGTGCCTCAGGCTTGGATTGAGAGAATCTCATAAGGAACATCTTTAAAGAAACATGTTTTACTGTTATTCTTATGAAATACTGATCCATTGTTTTGATATACGAAAAAAATTCTGGGGTACATCACAATATAAGATTTTCAACGATATTTGCATTCTATAATTGTCAGAATCTCTATCTGTGCTAGAAGAAATGGATCAATTCTGTCGAAACCCTGGGATATAAATTATAAGAATATATCAAAAATCTTGAAAGAGGAGGTTCATTCAACAATTATATAAATTATTCTCTATCATAGGCAGGGCTAGACAAGTGTAGTTCTTAGTATAGTCTACAATAATAGTACACGAAGAATCAAAATTAATGGATCAATTATATAGGTATAATCAATTCAATAGTTAGGCGTGATCGATTTCAATTACTACATACAGACTTTACAGTGCAGAGAAATATACTCTTGAGACTTTCGTACACTTGGCGCATGATGGAGTTCATTCTATGAGAAAATCGAAACTTCCGCATGCATGAAACGTGCTCTCTCTCACTATTTCACATCTCGAATTCTCCTAATCTCTCGCGTGATGCTCGTTGTTGAAAGAAAAATAAAATTCCCTTTTGCGATGCTCCATGAGTTATGCAATCAAGTGTGTTGATTCGAACTCGAAATTTCAATCTCCTGTAAAGGAGGATAACGGTTTTCAGTCTTGTATTGATGGGCGAGATGAGGAAACGTATGCGTTGCGTTTTTGATTTTTTTATCTATATGTTATCGGAGATCTGATTTATGATATTACATCAGTGATGTGAATACTTCTATTAATCCTATGATTGTGATGGGTTAAAGTTAAGAATATAAGATTGCAATCATGGAATTCATTGATGGATGTCACGGATGAGCTTTGTTCACGTTCTACTTCTGTTTGGCCAGTGGGTATCACATTCTTACTTCTAACAGCGTGCTGGAGCATTTTTAGCCTGGAAATGCCAAATGAGTGATGGTATAACACGAACCGTTGAATGTGCTTTTATGATTTTTTTTTGGATGTTGGTACAATGTTTGGTCAACTTGAGGTTGAAGTACTCCAAAAAAACTGGGTTGTTGGATATTATTGGTAATCCGGCGGACGAAAAAAGTGTAGCCAATGTGAATTATTTGATCTCAGAAATGCTGTAGAAAAGATCATTTATCCATAACAATTACTACGCTGATTAGTTGTATCAAACTTTTGCGTAGCACGTCGACGGAGTTCCAAATCTAAATATTCTTTTTGTTTGAACACGTGCAGTAATATCTATCTATTGTGGAAGATCAATTTTATTCACATAAGAAGTAATGTAACACCATGTGCAGGCTCTTACCCCCCCCCCCCCCCAGTTGTTGTAACGGGTCTTGACCGATACAATGCTTCGTATTTGGGTGCACGGGATCATATTACAATCTTCCAAAAAGTTCCAGGATGATATAAAACTAAATTCATGTGACTGAGATGAACATCGTCAATTTTCTTCAAACTTACGATTTTATACCTACTCATGATGCAAAATTGACTGAAAATTGTGGTAGATAGTCATATGAATAGAAGGCTATTCTTAAATTTATAACCATATCGAAATTCGAAAGTTGTATAACAAGAGCGTTCTGTCTGGACATTTTTGCAGCGATCTATCGAATGCGGATCTCCTCACAAACTTCCTATACTAGCGTCAATGTGATGAAAACTAAAGATAGACCGCAGCCAGTTTGGCGTAGATTATTTATTCACGTCTCGAGATATTTTTGAGAAAGCAGAACTCGCAGATTTTACTGCAAGAGTCTATGTCTGGAATGCACGCAACATGGCTCCTTATCGGGAGCACTTAATACTCCCTTGCATACTCATTGAATTTCTCGTTTTTCATAGTCCGATACGTCACGTACGATTCGTAGATCATTTTAACCACTAGCATCGCTCACTCAAGTTCTGATCGAGATGATTTTTTTTTCTGCATATGCATGCATTTTTGTTTAACCCATCATATGCATTATCGTGGGAACCAGCGAGATTGTTCGTTAAGAACAACTTCATTAAAGTATTAGCTACCATACTCCACGAAAAAATGAGTCATGTCAATGGTTCTCAACATGGTATGATTGCTGAATCCTCGTTAGCTTTGCTTCGATTCTACGCCATTTTTAAAAAGTACTTGATCCATCAATATCTCCCAAGGCTAACGTCTAGTGAAAAAGTGTTGGATACAAAAGATGTTGAATATCAATTTAAAGTTCAGATGACCCCCCCCCCCCCACCCCCCTCACATCTCCCCATTCGGGCCAAGTTTGAATTTCCTGATGAACACCCTCATTATTCACCCCAGATGCTGGAAGAACGAAAAATCTTACGTTTAGGTAGGTTTTCGTGACATTGGTCAAGGTGATCTTCAGAGGTCGGGGGAGAGAAAAACCTACGACGGACGGGACCCTTCCCCGGTATCTTCCAAGGGTGACGTCCAATATGAAAGTGTTGGATGCAAAAGTTGTCTGATATCAATAAGATGATTCAGATGAACCCCCCAAGCAAGCCACCTCCCCCTCATTTGCCCCATTGAGGTCAATCCTGGATTCCCGAGTAGAAACCTCCATTCATTGACCTCAGATTCCAAGAGAGTGAAAAATTATCTGAGGTATATGTAGGGATTCCTATTCGGAAATTGAAAGTTGACCTCTATGGGGCAATGGGGGGAGGGTTCTTATGCGAGCTTTCACACGATTTTCAACAACTTCTGTATTCAACAATTGCACGTCACCCTTAGGCAATATGGAGGGGGGAGGGGGTGTCCCGTACTTCATAATGTCTCAAGGCCCCTCGTTGACCCCTCGAGGTCACCTTCACGTATGTCATGAAAACCTATGAATGCAGAATTTTCCGCTATAATTTGGGAATTCACTTGAACCCTCACTCGATATCCAACATCTTTTGCGTTCAACTGTTGGGGGGGGGGGGGGTACTTTTTGAACATACTGTATCAACGAAGGATAAAGTATTGATTATCGTACTTAAAGCGGTTCAGTGCTGAATTTGCTGTATTGAGTCATTTGGTCATTGGGTAACCATTTACTTCTGTCCCCGTGGAAAATCATGGACCGGTTTAATCGAGATGAATCGAAGGAGGTTAAGTGGTATTCAAGAGCGAGCGTAGTGTCGGAAAGTGTTTGGGTTAAAAGTTGTTCATCAATCAGAGATGAATCAGCTACCGACGTTGGCTTTGACTTTAGAGGTCTTTTTCAAGGTCATTAAGAAGTCAACTCGAATTTTTCTTGATTGAAATGCCTGTTCGTGGCCTCAGAATTTGAGAGCCTATGAAAAGTTATGGAATTGGTGGTGACCTTGAAAGTGACCTCCAAGGTCACCATTAGACGTTCCCTTCACAATGAGAAGAATCGTGTTTCGACTTATTTCCGATTTTCATTGGTGGTAGTGTCGAATACGAATCAGAATACGTCTACTTTGGAGACTGTTGACACAATATACTCACAACTTACACTTAGGAAAGATAAGCTCTCGAATGAATATTTAAGATATTTCACCCCTACTTCGTTATACTGAAAACAAGACAGTGATTTTGACTCTATCCTTCTCCCTGTCTTATGATTTTCCTCATGATTTTCTCCATGAAAACGGAAAAAATGAAAAAAATGAGTTGGTCGTGCATAAAAATCATTAAAGTTCATTTTGTCGACAGAGTATTCCTCTTTTATATTCATTTTTTCAGTCCCAAAGAGTATACTTTTTACATCGGCCACAAAAACACCAATCCAAAAAAAACCATTCTGTCTCAATATAAATAAAATAGCGTCTCGCAAACAACCCCGGAAGGTCAACCGCGTCATTCAGAAAAGAGCCGCGCCAAAAAGATCCAGACGATACGATACGACGACGACGACGACGACGTCTATACTCTCCGGGATATGCAGTTTTTGCTATACCCTCCGAGAATGTGGAACTCGTCAACCTGTTGCACGTGAGACTCTGTTATATATACCTCACTATATATTTTTCAGTGATATGGTCTCCACAAGAGTTACCGGCCATCGAATCGGACCATCTCTTATGGCAATCATTGGCATTCCTTGCCCCTCTTTTGTCTCCATTTCCACCATCTCAAGTGTGCGATGCAAAAAAAAAAGAAGCCGACAAAAGTTTTGTAATCGAGCTCGGCAATTGTTCGGCCTTATAATGAAGTCTTTGCGGATTCTTTGGGTACCTTGCACATATATATATATATAGTATGAACATAGTCACATACTTTTCTATGTTGTTGTTGTGAATGAATGAAGAGATGTATAAGACTGGGGGTCTCTAATTAAGATTGTTTTTCCGAGCTTTTACACGATGGGTAAGACTTTGCATGTCGCCATTTAATACTTATGAGATTGTTTTGTTGAATCTAATGATCGCACCTTTTTATGTACACATTTTGAATACGGAAATGGGCATGTAGTTTTGGTTAGAAGCCAGTTTATAAGTAATCGCATGTAGAATCTGGCTGATTTTTGTATTGTATCATGTATGAACAATGAAGATTTTTTTTCACTTCTTCTTCTTCTTTACCAAAGTTTAATTGGAATTCCAAGCTTGTATAGTTGTGGCTTAAAATTTTCTCACAGTCATCCGAATGCATGAAAAATGTACCTCGATTCAAACGTGTATACTACTATAACACCGTCACCTCATTCTTGCGTTCCTCTTTTGCAATGTATCTATTTTATATACCAACAGCAGCAATATCAACATCGATGGCACGTTTCTCCACTTAAATACGAGAGCAAACGTTAAGAAGAATGAGATAGAAGTATAGGTATTTTACGATCGCCGATACGCATCTACGTTATTTGGAAAATCTTTGTGAGAGAGTGGATTATCAGCATCAGCTGTGAAGCTTTTGCTCGTTTAAGGAGGCTCAGTCGTCGAAACTTTTTAAGTCATTCTAAATTGGAAAAATTATGATGCATACTCCGTGATACAAGGAATCTATTGCAATTTCGAAATATGCGGGTTGCCGACCTCATTTTTGAGAAAAAAATTCTCAAAGTATTGGAATTTAACACGGCGTCTTATGGGTGATGACCACGGAATGAGTCATATCTCAAAATTTAACAGTGTTACCGCAACGAGCAACTGTCCAAGCATAGATAATTTATGAGTGAATGGAGTTTCATTCAAAAACATGCATGTTGCCGACGTATAAAAGTCAGGAAAACACTCGAAAGAATCAAAACTGTCGAAAAACAGGTGTGCAGTGGCTGCTCGACCGCTGGCACGCTTGCGCGAGCGCGAGCTTGGGTTGTGTATGTGTGTCGGTGAGCGAGCGCGTCTCGTAGCCTGGCGCTTGTGTTAGAAGGCGCGGGGCCCCGAATGCTCATGATACGTTACCCAACGACTGAGCCTCCTTAATACTCGCTAAGATCTTGGGGAAAAAAAAGGAAAAATTGGAAAATTTAGAGCCGCATTGTATGCAGACGTAATCGTGACGCGAAATCGGTATTGATCGGCTTAGCGGTTTATTTATGTTTAAGTATAGAATATTTTAACTTGCGGGAGTATATGTATTCTCTCTTTTTCTATGTGTTGATGATGTGAAAAAAAAGTCCTTCGAGCGAACTGTATGCAAATGGCATCAATACAGGAGAAAAAAAAAGGGATGAGGCCCGTTAATGGGGCTGATGCCGATCCGGATTCTTCTTCTTTTATTGTTGTGAGTGCATGGCCTTGCGAGGACAGTCCTGTTTTTAGCATCAGCATTCAGCCTCTGTTGTTCTTCCTTTATTTGCTTCATTTTTTATTCATTTTCTTTAAATCCTTGCCCATGTACACTTTTACCTGTCTGAGAAAATTGATTTTTTTCTGCGTCAATGACACGTGAGGTGTACACTTTTTTTTGTAAAATCTTAGTGGTAATGGTGGTGATGCACCCTCTCTTATTTCCTGTCTTCCTTTTTTTTTTGCCCGTGATGATACGAGGAGAAATAAGCTGAGATTTTAATTAGATAGTAGCAACCGTAAACTCTCACTCATGACGCTATATTTGCGAGAGAACTTCCTCGAATGCCTAAGCAACATTTTTCGTATTTCTCAGACAGAAGTGAGATGGAGACTATATACCCCCTACCTAATGATCTTATGCAGAGTCTGCAATTTGTGATACTGGTTATTTGAGAGAAGGAATTTTCTTGGGATGATATTATGATACGAGATATATATATTGCCATCATGGGCTTCCCTTTCAATGCGATTATTTTTTATGCATACAAAAATCTTTAGATGTTTACTAGGGTCTATCTATCGAAATCATTAAAATCTCATGCACCAACAGAAGAGGGAGACATTTTTCAGCGTTGTGACTCATTACTCATAATAACACATACGACGGAAGTTTTGTTGTCATTAGAGAGTAATTTCAGACAATGGTGATTGATTTGATCAAATGTGAATTAACCCGGATAGAACTTGTGAACTTTTTTTGGAAAACATTTTGCGAAGTCGTATTATTGCTACTGCCTACAGGTGGCCAGAATAAATGGTCACATTTCTAACAAAGTTAGAGCATTTGGAAAAAGATTGAATTCCATCATTAAAATAGCTGAATACAGTACTTATTGTCGAAAAAGAGGAAGCAGTCTCAGGACTCCTGAACGGAGAAAATTAATCCTCATAAGGCCCCAGCCCCTAATTTTCTCGATTTTTATTGTTTTTACATCACTCTTCTGTCAACTTTGACGTGAATATGGGATTCGGAAAGACGAAGATTTTCCTCACATCCTCGAGTGAAACTTCATCTGATGAATATATCAATTTTCAGTACACTTTCATCGAAAGCCTGTGGTTTCCGCCCCGATGCCGGGGCAGAAAATCCCGCATTGCCGCCTAGGGCAGAAAACGACTGAGCATGCGCATCAGACCTCGGTCTGCTACAATGCACGCTCCGGCGTTTTCTAACCTGTACGGGCGGTGCGGGATTTTGCCCCGAAATCGTGTCGGAAACCATAGAATTTCGATGAAAGTGTACTGAAAAGAACTATACGCACCTCGGGACGAAAGCAACCCATTGCGGCCACGGGTATGCCGCCCTCGCCTGGCGGCTCGTGCGGCAACTCACCCGGGCCACAATGTGTCACTTTCGGCCCCTCGCGGACGCAGCTGCGTAATATACTATGAATGAATGTACAAACGCGAAACAAGTTCACTTGATTTATACACAAAAGAAGATGAATTTGATTCTAGAAGTTGTAACAAAACTACCTGCAACAGGAAATAATTACCATCTCTGATTTCAAAATCTTCTCTATTGTTAAAATACTGTGAAGAAAATGTATCATTCTGAGAAAACAAACTAGGTAATCATGATAAAATCTGAACTTGTTGAACAATAACCCTTTGAACTCTTTCCTAGAGATTCACTTTCAACAAACAGCTCATTCAATAGATTTTAATCACTGAGATGTTACCAGAAACACCTAACCTAAACTCTCAAAAAATAACATTCCCCCTTGAAACCTTCACAAAGTACACATTTTAGAAGCATGTAATATTGTCTACTATAGCCTAGAATTCACACGCGAAAAAAAAGAAAGGACTCCACGCAAAAGAGTCTCTCACAATTAAGAAAGAAAGTGAGAAAAGATTGTAAGAAGAGGCGGTCAATTGCGCGATTCTGCGAGCATGTATTCTCTCTCTTGTCGCATCTCTTATCTGATTTTCCATTAGCCACTCATTGTCGCGTAATTTCCCAAAGGAAAGACACTATATATAATACATAATCATCACAGAGTGGTGTATCATCAGAAGCTACGGAAACACATATCGTGAAAGCTTAGTTCAGCTCTCTCAGACAACAATAGTTCTGAGACTACATCAAATGCAGAGCAACACACAAATCGGCTCACCATCTCATTGTAAAATTCACTAATCCTGATGTGTACATTATTATCAATACACCTACTAAATCCCACTCACTACTTGTCACCTGCTGATGCTATATACCACTACTACTACTACTACTACAACTACCTCATCTCCATCACCTTCTTATTCTTCTCTTGTTATAGCTCTGATTTCTCATGACCCATTGTCTTTTTATCTCTCAAGACTACAAAATTCTCTCTGGTCCAATCCTCGCAAGTTATAACGGGCGAGGTGAAAAAAAACATCTGCGTCACGAAAATTTTCCCTCATTTGCGAGTCTCGGGGAGTTACTTCTCTATGCTACTGCTTTCAGAAGTGCGTTAAAAGATGTTCTATGCGTGCAAAGAGACGATGACTTCTATACACGATGTATGCATATGATGGTGTTGTTGGCAGCAATTACGCTTGATTTGCGGTTCTCGTATTTATTTATTCAAGCCTCCTGATGTATGAGAAACGACCCGTGTATCTTTTGTGAATGCTCAGCTTATGGGCATAGATAGATATATACATTGAGTATATTCTTTTCATGGAGACTAGGTGGGATAACAGTTTACCTTCGAGACCTTAGAAGAGATATATCTGAAGATGCAAGTGTGCCCATTTGATTATGGATCTATTCACGCGATTTTGTTACGGTAGTGGTACAAGTGTTATGTTGTTTATGAATTTGGTTAGAAAAAGTATAGAGGTTAGATCGATTGGTAGTCATGGAGTGTGAGTGGCTATATTGATTATATCGAAAGTTTTAATATGGCATATGAATATGCGAGCTCGTTATTTCAATTGATGAAGTATGAATGCGGAAGATCTCGGTTGTTATCATTTTATATAATGCATGAATTTTTTAAATCATTTTGTTCCATATGTGCAGGTTACTAGAGGTCATTTTTCGCCATAAAAAGACTCAAATCGTTTTTTGTAGGTAAACAGTTTTGCGTTTTGGAGAAAATATGGCCAGAATCTGACTGTAGAAAATGAGAACATTCAAGGAAACCAGGTGATCGTTTACCTGTAAAATCGTGTACGTGACACATTTTCATTCACAAACGAGTTGTGCATCCTGCTTAAATGTTACAATTCAAGTATTTTGAGCTTTGGAAATATCCAAAAGAACTTCCGGGTATACACCCAAAATGTCATGTCACTGCTTTGACTTTCTTTCTCTATGAAAACGGTGTATGACGATTACAAAGTGGAATATCATTTCCTTTCAAATGTGAAAGCTACAAGATCATCCATGAAAAATTAAGAAAACTGTTGATGATTGACATATATTTGTAAAGAAAAACAATGATGGATGTGCCAAGCTTTCATAAATTGATAATAAAACAAACACGACCTGATCCAAGAGTAGAGGTCAACTATTGTAAAGCCATGCAGGCCAAAACAACATATCTTGTTTGAGGTAAGAGTATTAGCATTCGTATCCTGCCACTGAAAATTGTCACCATAATCTCACTCTTTCTCTATATATGCGTATACCATGCATGTGTAGCTTCCCAATTAGAGTCGACTTGCGAAGTGTAAATTTGTGCTCGTTGGGGAAAATTTGATATTGGTACTTCAAACATATAACTGCCTCACTCGTTCCATAACCTTAAATTGAATTACTCACAATTCCAACATTCCAACACATCAAAGAATCTTTGCATCAACATTCTATAATTTTGATTCACTCTTAAAAACCCAGATATGGCGCGCAATGAGCACCCCGTATCTCTATAACAGGTGCTTCGAATACCGCTATAATATAAAATTCGATCCCCTCGTTTCATAAATCTCTTTCGTCTCATCGTCATATTCCCATCATCGCACCTCATCAAGTAAAGATTTCATATCTCTATACTATCTTAACTTGAATCCTTCTATATACTGGTAATCTTGATCCGACATATATACTCAGTATATCAGAGTATAAGGGTACGATCCTGCAAAAGATCTCTGGTGGTATAATCATCGTATAACGATCTCCCGCAGAGAGAGAGAAAAGAGATACCGGGTGGCGCTGCACATGCAAGCTCTAAAAGCAAGAATCATTGCATCTCCACGAGCGCCACGAACCGACCGATCGCTTCACCTCCTCCCTTTTTTGCGATATAAGAGTGAAAATCCGTTAGACCGTGGAATTCTCTCGATAACTACCAATGCTTCACCCACTCTTTATAAATATATCTTCCTTCTGTGTGGATGTGATGTGATCACCTGGAACTGATTTATATTTATTTACGCGGGAACTGCCATCAGATGGCGTGACGAGCATTTTATCGACGTCTACATTCGTTTCAGACGAGCGATATTGGAAATGATCGCGAAAAACGAAGACGTGCGTAGAATTGCTGGATGAAGAATAAAGACTGTAATGAATCTCGTTATTGAAATTGATCAAAGGCGCTTCCTAAGTTTGATATATAGGGTTGTACGTTTGGCATTCTTAGGTGTGAAAAACAGAAGTGAGCGACATCTGTGATTTTTAATTTAATCTTACTCTTTAAAACTGTTGGAGTGAAATTTTGACTCAAAGATTGGAGTGATCCTCGAAATGACCGAGAATGACTCATATTAGAGTGAAAATTTGACTTATAGGGAGTGAAACCACAAAAATACTACATTCGCTTCAAGCTTGAGTCAATTCTCACTCCAAGAAGAGTGAAAATTGACTCCTCACATTGAGTGAAATAGATTTTTATAGGTTAAGGTATAATCCCAGAATGATTTGCGGGACTTTTATGAAGAAAGTAGAAAACGTTTAAAATATTGATTCATGCTGCTCTATTCCGAGCTTCCCTTCGAAATACTTCTCGGATATATTTAAAAACTCGTGTCGACCGTTCACCTCTCTAAAACTGTTGGAGTGAAATTTTGACTCAAAGCTTGGAGTGATACTCAGAATGGCTCCTATGGAGTGAAAATTTGACTCATAGGGAGTGAAACCACTAAAATACTACATTCGCTTCAAGCTTGAGTCAATTTTCACTCCAAGAAGAGTGAAAATTGACTCCTCACATTGAGTGAAATAGATTTTTATAGGTTAAGGTATAATCCCAGAATGATTTGGAGGATTTTTATGAAGAAAGTAGAAATCTTTTGAAGTGTTGAATGGTGTTTCTCTATTCCGAGCTTCCCTTCGAAATACTTCTCGGATATATTTAAAAACTCGTATCGACCGTTCACAACCGTACATAGGCTTTCTTGAGTGTATTGTGACAAAGTCACATTTGGTCTAATTATGGTTAAGACACTCGCCTGGCAAACAAGAGAATGCGGGTTTAAATCCCCACCATGTCGAACATAACTGCCAAAATTTACGTCAAACTCATTTTTCATAGAATATCAATAATTAGAATTACCAGGAAATCAATTGAAATATGTGTGAACGCCGTGAATTCATTTTCTTATTGCAATATTTAAAATGATGATCAGTTTGGTACTGAATTATTTGACTCAATCCTAAGGGTGATAATTGACTCACGTTGGAGTGAAATTTGACTCCAGCTTGGAGTGATGAATCACCCCAGTTCGGTGTGCACGAAACTGACTCATAGCTTTGAGTCAAATTTCACTCTTTCGGAGTGAAATTCCACTCCAACGGGTTTAGAGAGTACGATGAGCACCCCGGTGCTCGGGTACCCAAACTGACTTCCGTGAAGAAAATTGCTATGTTCTTATCAATATTATTTTTCAAAATGCTCTCGAATCTCCCTTATTTGGTAACTTCTCTATGGGATTATCTGATTGAACGATTAACGAGGTTTGATGGTCTTAGCGAAGACGTAGAGATCCGTGACGAAATATTTTTAACAGTAATCTTTGGGACAAGAAGCTATTTTGTGGGTTTTTTCAGTATTTTCCACCAAGCGTCTTTTCGATATTTTTTCGAGATTAAGCTTATAGGCTCAGACATTTCTCAAAATAACATATAGGCTCTTATGGACAGCGCACCACTAAAACGAGTTTAGCAGCTCTGTAGATGTAAAAAAAATTTTCTTAGAAATACCTAAGTAGACGATAGAGAATTTCCTGACGAACAATAACACCTTTCGGCGATCACAGCTTATCGTGCATTCTCCAAAAATTTGATCGAAATTTTGTTTAAAATCGTCAACATATAGGTATACTTGTCGTGTATTTTCGGGAAGCCGGGCGGCAGGTTAGGTTAGTTTTCGTCTTCGCCCCTCACCGATCCCTCATGACGCCATTTTTTTTTTTGTTATTACTTACCTTACAAAAATAGCATGTTCCGTGGGCACCCCCGAGGTACGTGGGTACCCACGACATGCGGCAACCCATTTCTCATTTACAAGAAGTGCATGATTTTTCACAAAGACATTGAGCATTTACTGGAAGTTGACATAACGAGCCAGATAATGAACAGTTTAGGTCTAATGATACACATTTTCCCGCTGAGCTCATCAGTATGACGGCGAAGCCGGAGCGCTTGAAGTTTTGATAGGGTCAAATCCGCCTCAGACTTGATTGGCTCGACCAAAGTACTCAGAAAAACGTCAAAATCTTTTCTTCCTGCCTTTGGATTCATTTATAACACTCATGAGAGGATTACAGAAGGCCACAGATTGCCATATTCTCTGAGTGTTCATCGTAAGGTTAAGATGTTTATACGACTGTCTTGCGAGCACACGACGAAGAATATTTAACACGTTGTTCACTGCGAAGGCGAAATCACGATTCCGGTCTAGATCGCGAAAGAGTACAAATGCGCGTTTGAGCAGTTACGGAAGCCAAACCTTTTGGAAAATCATCAGTTTGGCATCTATTTACAGAATTTCTATGAAATTGAGTGGGCCCCACCGGTGGGTCCCAAAAAAATTTCTATAACGCTGAGAATATCCATCGGGGTGATAAGGGGTATCAACCAAATCGTCAAAGTCGATGTTATCAGCCTCTAAAAAGGCTTGCGCTTCAATATTTCCTCCAGGCATATAATAATCGTGACCATAGTTTTCCCGCACTTGCAATTCACATGCATTGCTAAGCCCGACGTACTCCAAATTTTTGCAGCGTTTGAAGCGAGATACTCAGATAGAGCAATCTCTCCTCTAGTCTGAATCCCGAGAATTACAGTGCATGGTGTAGTCCAGATAAGATGGAGCAAAGGATGTGCTTGGAAGAACCCAACGATTTTCGATTTACCCAAAACTTTTCTTTCGCGTAATATAAAGAATTACTCGAATAAGGCTCGACCTCCTCCAGCGTATCTCGACTCAGTTTGTAGGTCTTGAAATGAGTTTTCAAATGAGCTAAGACATGTTGAGAGTCGACCCCCTCAAAAATAATGATATGCTACTTATCGATTGATCTCACGTGATTAATGAATAGTTATGTAGTAAAAACGGAGATCGAGCAAAACTCATCGATTTCAAGTCCGATACCGAAACTGCTGTGTACACATCTTCATTACAACATAAACAACGAGGAATAACCACCACATAAGCCATTGGATATGTCTCCGCTGTTCAGTAGAAGCTGCAACTCAATAAAAAGTGGGCCCCACCCGTGGGGCCCATCGCAGTAAACGTGTTAAATCCGAAGTTTCGATATATCCATCGCCTGTAAACAGTGTTTTCTAAAGACGATGGTGCGAGTTTGAATCATGAGTTCTTCATGAGGTTGGAGATATGAAAAAAAAAGGTCTCGACCAAAACCTCTCTTAGGATATGAAATCACAATTGAAATATTCATTCTCAGACTTTTTCATTACGCCCCAATCTCTCCGCGATGCAGAAATAAGCTATCTGTGCTTTCTGGATCTTAGTTTGTGCGTAATCTTATTTTTGCTTGATCATCGCTAGCACTGTATTTCAGAGCTTGGTTGGTACGAGCTACGTTGCTAAATTAGCCACTTTGTCTGTGATAACTACCCTTACACCTGTCCCATGATTGTAAAACTTTGAGATAAATCACACTAATTTACTGAATATCTTCTACAGTTATTTTATTATTTGTAAATGGACCTGCAGATTTAAGGTTCCCACCACAAGGCAAACGAAAAACTTTGCATATCCAAGACTTCGAGTAGTTCAATCTTGGTCTCATCGACCCAATAATGGAAAAAGTAACTCAAGACGAAATATTTCCGATTGTAAACTCAATGAACATGAGAGTATCTACTTGTTTAAAAAGATCCTTCGCAAAATCGTCTCAAAATGAGTTTTCTTCCTTTGGAATTGGAAAAAAGCTATCCCAGCGTGACGCTCAAATCCCACCATCACATATCATCCAATCGAATTAATGAAATATCGCCGAATAGATATAATCATAGGTACTCAACACCATTTCATTTATTTTTTCACCGCGTAAAATCGAACTCATAAATTTTCCCAACTCTTTGCACACATTTTTATAGCTACAAGGAGTTCCTAAGCCATTCATCAAATAGATCTTCTACTAGAATCGATCCCAGATCATCTCCCCAAAGATCTCTCTACACATAAATATACTCGATCCCATCGGACCAAAAAAAAAAAAAAAAAAAAAAAAGACATCCCTAGATGAAAAAAAATCGCAATCTTTTGCGCAAATCATCTCATCGCACCACATACGCATGCTTTCATACGTTGTCAGCTGCACAAGATAACATTGCTCTATGCTAAAAGCGAATATCCGCCTCGGGAATATTACTTATTTTTCCGCAAATTAACTCGGGCTCCCGCATGCTGCTTACTCTATTAGTTTTATATACATATACATATATATCCCTCAGTCGATTGCAAATTGAGCAACTAAGCGTTTGCACTTTAAGCGCGAACGACCGTCACGCGATAATGACGAGTATGGGACATTTTCTCACGCTTTAAATCGCCGCGGGAAACATCTATTAGTATCATTTAGTTAATAGTTTTTGATACCTATTTTCGTTTCTTTGGATTTCTCTGGCTTCGTAAAAATGTTGCATTGAGCATGATTAGAAAAAAAAAAAAAAAAAAATCAGTGGTGAAATCGATAAAATCTCGAGTAATTAGATATTGCGAATTGATTATCACGAAAGTGGCGCTAAAGTAGAGATATTCCGATTGCTTAGTTTCGCCGTCGTTATCGAAATTTTTCTATAGACCGCAACAACAACAGTTTGTTTCCAATTGTGTTCAAATATCGTGCTAGAGCATCGAGTATGGCGCAATTATGACAATTGTACCACTACAAAGAGATTTTATCTAGCATAAAGTACCGAAAAAATTATTGGTCTAGCATATCCGTTGTTTCTAGGCTCTCATATCTCTATCTAAAATCTCTCAATGTACTGACGGTCATCTGATGTAGGGTCCCTATCGTTATAATCACGATGTAGAGTCTTTTTAGCATATAAGAGCACGGCGAGATAGTGATGCCAGTATTATAATATACACTGATGCTCTTGTTGATGATGCAGGATAATTTTACTCTATCCAAGAGAACAACTTCAGTGTCCAAGATCATGATGCATCTCTCAACAGTAGTTTCCTATCATCAGGTTGGGTTAGGGTATATATGTGCTGAAATTGCATCTCTAAGATATCGTGATACCGATTATCCCAGCTAGGCAATGTAAGTGGAACATGTTGGCAATAGTATCCTGCTTATCTGAACTAGATATACATATAGCACGCATTCTAGTACACGCTTGATATGGTGCATATATTATAAACAGATCCCTTCGGCTATCGTATAATAATACGCCGTTGTATTATAGTTGAAGTTGCATTGTAATGAGGGAACGGTTTTCAATTCGAATCAAAGAGTGAGATCTCGAGTTGATATTATGGTGTTGGCGAATTCATATACATATATTGACCAACGGGGCCAATTGGGGAGATTCCCTGATGAAATTGTAGTAGCTGTTTTGTGTGTTGATAGAGGGAAATATCGAATATTCTTCAGAATTTATTATGTAGCATTGACTTTGAATGCTTGAAAATGGTCTGAACTGGTTTGGTGGTTCCACATTGTTGTACAAGATTTAACAGTTGAATTCACAAACGGAAATGAGCGACAGTTGTCAATACTTTTCAATCATACACTCGTAATAGAGAGCAAATCTTTGAACTTTCTTTGTATTCATGGTGTGTCACGGGAAGTGGTCAACATGAATACCTTTGACTATTTTTGCAAAATTTTTTCTGCCCCAGCTTTGGCGAACTCACCTTACATTATTCATTATGTCGTATCTAAGTCAATGTTGAAGAGTGAAACGTTGAAATCATACCTTTCTGGATGTTGAATAATCTAATCCAAAGTTCCAACAAAAACAATTTATGGTCAAGGTTGTGACCAAGTTGTGACACCTTGCAAGAAGCTCTGTGTACATGCTGATGAGGTTATGTTGTCTCAGGAATATCAAAGAGATCATACCTATTTGGTAGCCATACTGAAGCTCACTACCACAAATACTCGAATTCGATTAAAATATCACAAAATACTTGAGCCCACTTATTAACGGTGTCCACATATGTGAACATGCCCGGAAACCAATATTTGTGATAACTTTTGATTTACGCGTGATGAAACTTTGAAAAAATTCTAAAAAATCTAGAGCAATGTCAAACTCGTATTTCAACAGCGATGGAGTCTCTATAAGCTTCTATTCTGGAGAAGAATGGAAAAAGCTCAAAATTTGCAATTTTGTAATTTTGACATTTTCCATCATTTTTTGCAACTAGTTATTGACTTCTCTCGGATCAGAAATTTTTCCGAGGCTAAGAAGTGTAGTCCAAAGTAAGCGAGTTAACAGTGTGCATCAAATAATGAGGTGATAAGATGAACCAGAAATTTTCACTATCCTACAACTTCATTGTCACAAAGTTGAAAGATAAATGATCTTGCAGTCAGTACTCACATAACCTCAAATTTAATGAAAACTTATAGAGTCATCCCATTTTCCATTTATCTCGTCTTTTCTACTCTTTGCCCAACCGCCAATTTCAAGGTTGGTCTGCGGAAGTCTCATGAAAAAATCTCAATCCCAAGAACATCAGTCCCCTCTAGCGTCAATAAGTACCGAATAACTCTCGCGATTCCAGCATCAGTACATCACCGTTCAGGAGGCTATATAATACACCAAACTCAGCAGTTCAACTTCAGAAAGTCGTTAACTGGACAGTGGTAAATCTCCCAAGTCTTCATACCATGTGCTAAAGAAAATACTCCATTGTTGAATACCACATAACATAACCTATCAATGATGGTTTCTCTCTTTCTCGCTGCATACATCGCTATATCTTTGACTCAGGCCCATCATTCCCATACCTCACCATATAGATATCTTCGTAATATACATTCACGGGTATCCTACACATCTAAAGCACCCACGCAAACATCATCCCTGATTTATCGCCGCAACTATTTATGCCCATTGTTATATGTTAGAATAATAGTAGTAGCTAACATACAACAAAATATATCCAGCATTACGCAAGAGGCCCATAACGCTTATCTTGGACACCTTATCGCATATCACCTTTTGAAAATGTTACATGTCCTATATTCACCTGTAAACCATGAAATTACTTTAAGAAGATCATACTCTGCAGTAGTTCTACTAAATCATCTCTTTTTCTCTGTAAGAGTGAAAAAAAAAAATCTTAGAGACGCGCGTGAGAATGAGATGAATTCACATCCCGGAAAGATCTTTTCGTCGTCTTTGCGACTTCCGTGCCTTGTTGTATATAGATACATATAATACCACATCCACTATTTCGCCGATTAATTAATTGGGAATTGGGTTGACGACGACGACGACAATACTCGCGTGCATCTACTTTCTTGTTGCTCATTGCGTGCTGCTGTGTACATGATGCTCATTGGATATAATGTCGTCGTCTGCTACTAGGATAAATCTGTTTTGCCTATTGTGTGCCAGTATATATACACACAGAAAGATAGATAGAAAGAGGCCTGAATTTGATTGTGCGGGGCTTCTTATGGGTCAATGACGACGATCGAGAGATTGAAAAGCCATCTCTTGGTTAATTAGCTTCTTTTGCTCTGGAGCGAAAGCTCAGTTGTAATGTGCATGTATTCGATGCAATTTGTATATAGAGTCAAAGCTAGCTCGCCAATCAGATGTCGAGTAGAGACCGTTAGAGAGAACTGTATTGGGAATTGAGAGAAGAGGCTTATATATAGCGAGAGAGATAGAGATGTTGATCGAGATTTCCAAACTAATTAGTAGGATGACGTTATTATGGAATATCCAAGCGAATAATCGGATTTAGATGCCTATCTCTGATGGCTGTTGAGTTTGAAGATTCACTTGACATTTTGCGTTAATTTAGGGCTCAATTTGATGGGAAATTTGTACCGGTCTTGTAGAACGCGTGAAATCTTTGGTTTTATCACGCGAGAGATCATCATTTGAGACCCTACGGAATGGCCAATGAGTTTTAGTATAAATTGTCGGGAGCGTGTATGTACGACAAAAAAAATCGTTCTTGATCAGTGTTAACGGCAATTTCTTGTAATACACTTTTTACATTATGAAATTTTCATAAGCTTTTGGATCAAAATTTATTGCCAAGTACGTGACACGTGCGTAAGCTCCGTGTATCACGTGTTGCGTGAATTTTTTTATGAATTTGTGCTTGACAGCCACTTGCATGGTTGGCAGTCTCTTATACATTGCTTACATATTTAATACAGATGAATTTTTTTTCATCCGTTATCTCAGTTTTTATGGGCCGTTGAACTATATACATGGAAGATCGGATAAAATTTGACACATACAATGTGTTGAAGTAGTAATGGCAATTTGATTACAAACACTATGGGCTATTTTTTGATCCGACATTGCGAATCCGAAAATGTGAAATTTATCATCGTTGTATTAGTTACAACAAGTAAAAGACACCAATCTTATGAGTTTAGTTGTCGCAACTGAACACTTTCATCAAAAGTAATTGATAATCCCCACCCCCCCCCCCTCATTCACTTTTTTTCAAAAGTAAAACTAGGCGAGTATGAGGTTTAGAAAAGAACCATTCATCTCCAGTACATCAAAACTTCAAATTTTATACGATATGGTTTAAACTCTTGGAAGGAATGAGATCTAAAAAAACCATGTCGAGTATTTTTTGAGCCGATTTGTCACGATCAACATATCATCACTGATAGAGACTAGAGCCACTTTCCTCCAATCAAATCTTTCTTTCAATTCATCCTAATGCTGGTGGTTTGACAATTTCTTACTAGCTAATTGTCGCTGAAATGGCCCGAAGTTTAGGTGAGTAGAAGAGGTACAGGGGAATATCGAAATAGAGAAAATATAACTGAGTTTAATTTGGTGTTCATGATGATTCACTAAAACCTCATATACTCAGTTATATTTTCTCTATTCCGATATTCCCCTGTACCTCTTCTACTCACCAAAACTTCGGGCCATTTCAGCGACAATTAGCTAGTAAGAAATTGTCAAACCACCACCATTAGGATGAATTGAAAGAAAGATTTGATTGGAGGAAAGTGTCTCTAGTCTCTATCAGTGATGATATGTTGATCGTGACGAATCGGTTCAAAAAATACTCGACATGGTTTTTTTAGATCTCATTCCTTCCAAGAGTTTAAACCATATCGTATAAAATTTGAAGTTTTGATGTACTGGAGATGAATGGTTCTTTTCTAAACCTCATACTCGCCTAGTTTTACTTTTGAAAAAAAGTGAATGAGGGGGGGGGGGGTGGGGATCTCACTCCTTGGTTATAAAAATCCAAGGGTAACCACAAATTTTCCAAGCACTTGTCCCCATCGCACTTGAGAATTTCTTACACACGGCTCCGTCATTTTTTCCATAAAAAAAAAAAAAAAAAAAATACACTACTATCATTGTTTTTGTTCAGTTCAATCTGGAGAGCCATGCAGCTACAGGCAAGAGCAATATTGCGGAGCCGCGACGAACACACAAAACACAACAAAGCAGACGAATCTCTCCTCCCCGTCCTTCTCGCATGGCACTTTGACCTTTACGTCACCTCTAGTCGTGGCTAGTTTCGAGTATCCACATCTGATGCAATAATTATAGAATCGAGAAATTCAGATAATTTGAAAATTCATTTATCCGCGATAACAAACCAGGTGGTCGGTGCCCGCGTTGCCCGGTACGCAGTAGACAGCCTCATTGCAGACTGCCGTCAGCCGGACAGGAAGATCTTGCGCACGCGCTTCTATCTCTCTCTCTCTCACCCTCGACCATATTACATACCCAACACATGTGCAGCAGAGACGTTTCGATATTTCTCGAGTCGAAGCACGGGGCTGGTGAAATCGAACTGAGATGTAAAACGAAGGCATGAATTTTGCGGTGCTGAATAAAACGCGTCCAGTGCTCGGATTGAGAAAATAATTGTACAGAACTCTGAATCGCTTTAGAAAGGCTTTGCTAAAGCATTGCAGAGCTCTATGAGCAATGTTAAGAGGTTAATAATCCAAGTAGAAAAAAAGTGTGAGGTTAAAAAACCCCAATTCAAAGTATAGATAGGCACAGCGCCTCGCTCGATTTTTCGTCTGCTCATACTCGCCAGCGAGGCGCTACCGCGCCTCTTGATTCTCATTATGGAAAACTTTCAAACATAACCTTAGTTTTTGACAGACTGTGGGTTAAAGTGATAAAGGGTTAAAGGGAACTCGTGCAAAAAGGATATTTTTACGCCCAGTGTATCAACAATGGTATTTGATTGGGTCTCATACCATTTTTTACAGCACGAAACCTAAAATTTTCTCGTCCACAGTTGTTACGATTTTTATGATAAAGTATTTTGGACGAAGTTCTGGACACACTGTGCGCAAAAGTGTCTTTTTTGCATGCTTTTTTTCACTTCAACTCACAGTTCATCAAAAATAGCATACGATACGGATCCCTGAACCCTGGATTCTGCATCCTCGTGACAACTCCAAGTCTCGACTACGGCTCGGGACGAAAAAAGTCATTAAAATATACAAAACCAAATTTTGCACCCATGTATCGTAATCTACTAATTTTTTTGAAACGCGCTTACAAAGTACGCGTTTCTAAAATTCTATCACACAGTAAAATGCCCATGTAAAACATACGTAAGACCGTTTTAAACATTTTATTTTATATTCCAGAAAGTTGTGATGTATTGATTCAAACCTATTCTAACATCAATACGGCACGATACTAATCATATATATACTACTGAAAAAAACCTTTCCAGGAGTCGGTCTCAAGTTCCTAAAAACTGACATTTTCGACGAAAAATCATGTTTAATGTGGATTTTTTCTCTTCAGTACTTCAAATGTTCAAAACCTGAGAATGACTTCGGGAAAAAATTTTCTGAGAAATATTCGATCACCACCGTGAAGTATTGATGTTGTAAATTAGTATATCATACCTTTCCGGAATGAAAATGATATTTTAAAACCGATTTTATTCATGATCATATATGTTCATGGAATCTCATGTTCTACATGGGATATCAAAACTGTAAAACTCGCAATGGCATATCTAATTTAGTCAATACCAAACAAAACCAAGAGATAAAAAGGTTAAAAAATATTTTAGAGATCGCTTTTATGGGTATGAAAATTATTGAGAGTAAAGTATTTAAAAAAAGGAGTTTGAAAAATATCAACTTTTTGAATACCACACACCTTGAAAGCGTGGGGTACCATAGAAGGGACATGCACCGCATACTCTCCTCTTCGGCACCCCACGCTTTTAAGGTGTGTGGTATTCAAAAAGTTGATATTTTTCAAACTCCTTTTTTTAAATACTTTACTCTCAATAATTTTCATACCCATAAAAGCGACCTCTAAAATATTATTTAACCTTTTTTATTTCCTTTCTTTTAGTGAAAGTAATTTTTGATGTCGCGCCGAACGTTGAAGTTCAATCGTGGCTCAAATTATCACTTGATCCAAGTTTTGATTTCGTGGTTTGGATGTGATCTGTGATTTGATACTCATGGATCGAAGCTAGGTTGGTCTCTCTCTCTCTCTCACTCTCTGATGATTCATTGTGTGACGGTGGATACGCTACCAACTCTGCTACAATTTCTTCAATATTGATTGACCCTGATGATACAGTAAAACTATGGTTTATTTAGATGATTGACTTGGCTTATAATCGATGAACAATAACGACCTTTCGTCTATCAAACTCTGTCGCTTATTCGTAAACTCATAATCGAGACGATCAGGACGAGGATACGGTATCATATCTCGAGCTTCGAAGTAAGTGCCCAAAATACACAGTCCTCATGTTATTATGTTCGACGAAAGGCCAGAATGCGCCCAACTTAGACAGGTGCCCAACATACAGAGTGCCCAGTGTATAGAACAAAATCCCCGTAAGAGCTAATGTAATTTTGCGCGTTCCACGGAAAAGTGCCCAAGTTAGTCAGATGCCCAATTTATAGAGGTGCCCAACTTGACAAGTTCCGCTGTACTAAAATAATGTACTAAAATAATTAAGCATAAAAGCCATAAAGCTCGAGATAAAAATACTCTGGGAATACGATCTCTTCTTTGATTTCAATCGTTTTCGACCTAATTATGCCTGCTATCACACAATTAATCTCCGACAGATTAGGAATGTTGAAAAAAAAACTTGGAGTGTTGCATAGGGTATTCGCGAATTTGTGTACGTTTTGTGACAGCCGACCGCGAAAGAGTTCGACGTGCTGCCCGCGATCGAAACGATTTGAAACGACATTGGAGATCAATGATGCCACCGCGCTCATAGAAAAGATGACGATATGTGCATTTCTTCTTACTAACGATCGCTAAATACTGCAGCGAGCGACGATGCATCAGGTTTTGACAAGTTCGGCAGGGGGCGGGGCGACCACGCGGAATCGCGGTGCACAGCCAATTACCCAAAAGTTTACCGTAGAGAGGGTAAAAACCCGCCTAAATAGCTCACACGGACACACCAACACTTATCCGGTATTCAAACTTTCCAGGAAAAAACGCCGGAATTCGTGGAAAAAGGCGGGGTATTCGTAGGGAGGGGAGACGGTGAAGTAGAATAAAAGCGATGAAATGAAAAAAAGAACACTTTCTGATAAAACACACTCCTCACATGACATACACATCCCGGAAGGGCCTCTCCTTGGTCCCAATCTATCTTTCTTTACCATGAATCTTTTCAGGTGTCAAAGTCTGCATTCGTCACTCACACGCTACCCACCACATAAGTATGTATCACCATAGCTATTCGAATAAGATTGAGCCATAACCTATTACTCGGTGCCTTACAAAAAAAAAAAAAAGAGTTCAATCAACCTATACATAGCTTATACGTGCGTCCGCATTCATTTTCCCTTCCAAGTATGCCTATACGATAAGCCAACTAGGTCTACATTAAGGTATTCGTTAACTTGCAAACTAGAAGCATAGACTCAAAGATATTGAAGCGTAACAGAATAAGTCACTACTGTATAGGAGCACGATGAGACGCGTCCTTAATTAAACCGCGAACCGTCTAGCAGTAGAGTGCCCTTATCTCTGAACTTGTCTCTAAACCCTCTCATCACGCGGACCAATTAACGGCAATTTAACCCGAGAGTAACTGGAAGAAAGAGGAGCTATACTACTCACAATTGTGCGTCTCTGAGATCCTAATTAAGCATGTCAAGTTATTTACGCTCAAAGAAAATAGGGCTGATCTTGCCCCTGATGTGTGCCTGAAATACAAATACATTGAAAGATAAGAGTAATCGAGCTGACGGTCTTTACTCGTGGCGCGTCGTGTCGTTGACGTCACGTCGCAAAGTCGTGATGGATCAGAGATGTCTCGAGAGATGTACATTTTTTTTTGTTTTCTAATACAGATTAGAACGAAGAAATGGTCCGTTATGATGGTATAGTGCATTGCGACAAGATAAAAAACGCGTAGATATACGCAGAGTAATTTATGAAAATTTTGGTCTACGGTGGGTAGTCATAGGATCAAGTGCGCACGAATTATGTGGAAGTAGGAAATTTCATATGGGTCAAATTGATAGGGATCTGTTGACGTGAGCGAGACAGTACTGATGAACTTGGATATGCATCCATCAAGTGTTTCATTTTCTGTGACTCCGTGTCTTTTAGGGTCTAATTTTATTCTCTTAAAAGTTCGCTATGCATTTTCCATGTGGACTCCAACTTTTTTTTTACAAGAAATTGTTTCGTTTCTTTTAGTCGTTGAATTAATTGAATGATGAAGAAAAATGATACAGCCTTTTCCATGAATTGATCGATGGTGTTTGAGAAAAGTCAATGCTTGGAAACAGAAAGAGCGGAAATTCTCAAAGTTTCGAGAACTCTCGAGGTTCCGAAGAATTTTGCTCCAATTTGGCGTTCCGATGAGATTTGTCGCAAAAAGCGGAGGCTTTCATTTAAAAATGAAGACAGACTGGCTGTATGAACATGGTGTTCTAGTGCCCTACATTCATGTATATTATCGCCTATGAAACAACAGGTTTTAAATGTTTTCTGATCCCGGATAATCAATAGAGAACTGACATGACTACAAAAATTATTCGAAAATACTAATGTTTTGGAAGTTCACGTCAAAAGAAACACCATAATGAAGATTTGGAAATTTTCTGTGGTAAAAGTGATTTTAATTCGAGTCTGAAGTTTTTCAGATTTTGAATGGGCGCCATCCAATATGGCGGCGACTGCACATGAGTCACGTGACTTCAGAGTGTTTTCCATGATGGTTCTGAGGCAAACCTGCGTTTCTTCACCACGAACTTCTATTATTTGAGTAAAATGAGCTCTCGATTGTGATTCAGATGAGAACTTCCGATGAAAAATGACATCACAACAGTTGGGGAATCCAGTAGCACATGTGTAGCCGCCGCCACATTGGATGGCACCAATTCAAATTGTCAAAATTTCAATGATGATTTGAGAACCATAGAGGCGTCCTCAAAATTTGAAACTTTTTTTCCTAGATCTATCTTGCTGCGAACTCTCAAATAATAACATTTCCGGGAATTATGTCAGTTCCCTATTGGTATAAACTAATCTACAGCAATTGTATCCTGAATACTCCTTGACATTGACCGTACACGGCTTTGAGAGAGCTTTTTCGGAGTCAGTCTTTGGTTCTGCAAAATTTCAGTATTTCGAGATAATAAGTCCAAAACAAATATCAATCTTCCCCCAAATGATTCTTCTTTAGAACCCGGGACCGATTCCTAGGAAGCTTTTTGAGTCATGTACATACAATCTACTCTCTTGACCTTTCCGAGTGAAATCTCACTCGGAAAGAGTGAGTTCTGACTCGGAGTTCGGAGTGAAATCGTGGCAACTCGGTACCGAGTGAGTTTCACTCAGAAAAAAGAGTGAGATTTTTCACTCGGGGAATCCGAGTGAATCCAAATGTTATTTAGCTGAAACTGAATATTTTCGTTTAATCAATACGTTGCGGGCTATAAAATTAATAAATTATTATTAATTATCCGAAGGTTGGAAAAAAAGAAAAAAAATCGTTTCCGCCTGTAGCGGCATGGTCACTTCGACATTTTTCTTAATTTGGGAAGTGCGGGATTTGAACTCGGATGTCACGATTGTAAATCGTACTGCTTCTCCACTGGGCTACTGCTGCTGTTGATATCTGAGGTACATAGCAACCTGTTATGTAAATGATGCACCGTGTAACTTTATACGTGTCGTAAGTGGAAATGAAAATATGAAAACTATGGTGAAGAAATAACAAAAGTGAAACCTACATTTCCCCGGTATGCAGGGCATTGCTTCTATATTTATAGGGTTGATCAATTTATACATAATACATGCATTTATAAAACTTATGGAAGAGGATATTGACATTTCTCAGCTCAGTTTTTCAACGAATATTGCAGGAAATCTACTATTTTCCTCTTTGTAAGCTACGCATTGATCCATCAGTAACAAATGAGCGGCAAAACATAACCTAAAATTTGATTTGAGCGTCTCACTCTTGCATCCGAGTGAAATTTCACTCGAACTTCGGAGTGAAATTTTTGATTTTTTTGATATATGACTCTTTACCGAGTGAAATGGACTTTCACTCGGAATCCGAGTGGAAAATCTCACTCGGAGAAGTTAAGAGAGTATATTTCGTGAAAAATCGATGCTGCACTAATAGTCCATCACAACTTCTTGGAATCTGAAAAATTCTAAATCACATTTCATAGGTGACCATATCGATGGCCTAGGGTGCAAAAGAAGAATATGAAAATTTTTGGTTAAACGGAACTATAATCTTTAGTGCAAGATATTTTTGTTTAACCAGACATTTTTAGATAGTTACTCTGGGCCATCGATATATGATCATAGTGTTCTAGGACACCATGTGTTCATGCGTGATTATGATGTCTCAAATTTTTTCATGGGCTTATTTGTAAATTCGAGTGAGTCTAAAACCTTGTGTGAAAAAAGCCTTGTATGTCGAAAAAAAATTATATCGAATTTCTCGGGAGAGTGCTGCATTTCAAGCGGTGAGAATTGATTATAGTGAGAATCCAACATAGAAAGTTACAATATAAATTGTAAGACTTCTCACAAACTTTTCAAAAGTGCGATCGTCATTTTCAAACATCTTGAAAAATTACTCAAAGATTTTCGACTAGTTTATGTTGATTCAACTCATAATACCTTCTACCAATCATCAACGTTACTCATCAACAGAATCATCTGCTCTTCCTGATTGAGGTATCGAACCTCACTTACAAGTCATACAAACTGAATAACTGTATCTCATCAACTCCTCAAAATTATTTTTATGGATTCACCCAAGCGCAAACTCAATGATTCCATCAACAAATCACTCATGTATCGAAAATCGCCTACTGCTTTTAATATACTATTACTATCGCGATGAAAATCTCTCGAACCCTAGAAGAGTATGTTCATTTATTGCTGCAGGTGCAGAAAACCCAAACAAGAATCATTACTCATTTCAATGACTCACATTAGTCAGAGAGCTGTCTGATGAATAAAGTGAGCGAGTGCGAGAGAGAGATAGAGAAGAGGAGTATTATGATGAAAAAAAAAGGCTCCCGCGCTTTTCTCGTCGGCATTTGATTAACTATTCGCACGCGCGCTTTCGCGCCATAGGCAATCTTATCGTTTCTCTTGATAAGCCTTCGATACCCACTCACCACTTCTATATATTGTACTGTATCATAATATAGCAAACAGGTGGCTCACTCACGATTTCTTCGATTATTTCGAAAGAATAGTGCATTTTCCCACAGCAGAAATCTTCGCCTCGCTATTCTTTCTGCCGGGAAAATATCGTGAGGATCTGGCTCGAAGAATTTCGAATTGGCGAAAAAAGTATCAAGAAAAATATTTATAAATATTTTAATATGAGAATGGGAAGTTTAAACGTGCGGTAAATTCATTCCGAATGAAGTCGTGATGCTTTTTCCCATTCTGAGAACAAGTCTATAACGAATATTCACTTCTAAGGAGAGTACACTCTCTGCAAAGTGCATCTCACTTCATCTCTAAAAATATATATGGTGTGGTGCGCATCGAATGAATCGTTATGTAATCTTCCTCTGTGTTTTCTTGATGTTATGGTGTGGCGATGCGCACATAGGGATAAGATACCATAATGTCATAGGGCCAACAGTCGCAAAAACAAGCTCTCAGAAGAGCAAACGAGGCGTATTTTCGGATATCTTGTATAAGCGCAAACTCCCGCGCGCCGCCCGTCGGGCCCTTTTTTTTGTCATTATGGGTTTCTATCTTTCTTTTTCTTAGAACGTCGCGTTCGGTGCGAATTATTAGTCTGACCAGCTTTTGGGTGTGCATAGATATGCCGGAAAATACGAGAAATTATTGCATGAATTATTTTTGGATACTTGCATATCTATGGTTGTGTGTACATATATGGCGTATTACGTGTAAATTAGAATTTCAATTAGATCTGTGTGTGTTGTCTGGAAGTATCAAGCTGTGAGAGAGATTGTTTTGATGTGGTGAGGTGAGTTATTGCTCCATTATTGTTAGGATGTTGCTGAAACACGACAAAATTATTTTCTTGAGTTTCGAGAGCGCTACAGAAAGCAGTAAGTATTGTGTGCATGTGGTGGCCCACGCAGACATCAGAACTGTAAATGAATGTACTTCGTATGTAAGTGGTTGACGTCAAGCTGAGAGGCTTTTATGTATGGACTCGCTCTCTTTCGTGTTGAAAGATGTAATTATTATCCTTTAATGTAGTCTGATCCAATGAAAAAATTTCACAATGAATTTTTGGATCATAGTCATGATTTATGACACGAGTATTTTAATAGTTGCTGGAAAGACCTCGCATTGAAGTGAATTTGGATTGAAGTGAATTTGGATCATTAAAACTGGTGTGACCCATTTGGAGAGAAAAGATGTAGAGCGAAGAGAATTTTGTCAGTGTTCAAATTGCTCTTTCAGATATCACTATTGGTGATGAATCTCATTTCAGCCATTTATACATTTTTTCATCAGTTCAGGACAAATAAATGTAGGCCATAAACATAGACCATAGGATGTTTCACAAAAAATGTCTTACAAATATTGGAATAACTCAGCGTTTTTCATGTACCATAGACGTTATAGCTCTCTATTTTGTTCCTTGGGTCACACTGGGTATCAAAACAAGTTATCACATCAAATTGGGGAAATGAATAGATAACTCAAATATACTATTAGAGGCCATGGTGGTGAGAATAATAGAAGATTTCAATATATGATGGGAGGAACGGCCGGATTGCGAAGCACTCCTTATCGAAGCAGGATTTCTTGGCAAAGCTTCAGTTACTCTGATTGTCTGGGGAACATACATCCCCTATAGAGCCACAGAGTCATCGGGAAGATATCAAGAACCCAATTTCAATATCTTTATTAGTCTCAAATGCAGAGCTGATGATAGTTTCCATCCTCGTCTCTACATCGTACTGAATTGCTCAAACTGTGAAAGAAAGTATTTGATATTAAGAGTGTGTTTCGCCCTGGTCTCTCTCTCTCTTGGGCTCGTCAGTGAGACGAAGAGAGACCTCTCTCAGGCACCATTTGTAATTAGGGTGGATTGACATGAGGTTAAAGAAGGATTAACATTGAAATTTTGGCGAAACAACCATAAAATCAGGTTGCCATCCAGTGACGAAGACACAAAGAAGATGTGAAGCTTCGTGTGGTAAACGACTTTATCCGGCCTCATGTCGTTTGGTAGAATAATGGAATTATACCTTCGCTATATTTCAATATATGATGGGAGGAAGGGCCGAATTGCGAGGCACTTCTTATCGAAACAAGATTTCTTGACAGACCTTCCGTCACTCTGATTGTCTGGGGAACCATAAAAGATTCCACTGTAGATCAGTACAGTATGCCAAAATTCTATGGGTCTACCTCACGAAAACCCGATATGATTTACTCGAGAAAAATTATAGTATTTCGAGAAATTAGAGCCAACTTATAATATATTACTGTTGAGATTTTCCAACATGTTACATTCAATTAGCCCTGAAAATGATTTTGTAAGCGGTTATCTTGACGTCTCACAATTACTCAATCAATATGTTTACCATGCCTCTGTGAAATCCCTCCATAAAGAGTTACAGGAATTACATGACATGGGTTTTTTTCCAAATAGCGTCTTGTTTTATCCAGAGTGAGTTTCTATACATGTAATTTTTGTGCAAGATAACTTTTCCACCCTGTTGTAATTGAATGGCCAAAATTACCTCTCATTTGTCCAAACTATGCCCAAAAAGAACTAGTTTCTGGACACAGTCTAAGATCTGGACAATTCATGACCAAATTTGGGACAAATGAAACGCCATTTCTACTATGGAATGCTCGATGGAATGACACAATTTATCGTGGAAACTCGTCCACGTCAAATCAATATAGTACATTTTGATACGAGAGTGGAAGAATAGGTTTTAAACCCGTGTATCGAACTGTGCTTTTCGGCAAACTATGCGAGAAAGTGGAAAATAAGTGCGGAAAAGACACTTTTCCGCACAGCGTGTCAAAAAGAATTTGATAAAACCACCTTGGTGGAAAAAGCATTTCATCTAAAAGATTTTAGCCATAAATTGTCCAGTTTTTTGTCTCTGTTCAGTGCATTATGGCCAGGCCTGAAATAAAAAAAAACCTCATCTACAAACAAGAATTATTCAAAGCTTTGAAGCTTTTTACACCTCAATCCTTGTCGCCGAAATGGTACTCGCGACCATTTTTTACCTCCCCACAGTTGCAGCAGAGAGGCAAAAATTTATTCAGACAAAATACGCATGACTAGATTAGCATAATGAGCTAGCTCCTATGTGGCACCGAGCGCACTGTATCAGAACGACACAACGACATCACATCCGCACCAGAGAGTCGAGTGTATAGTGTTTCGACGACTTAGAAGAGTAAGGAAACGCTGGAAAAACGTACGAAAAAAAAAATAGTAGGCTACCATAGAGCTTTCATAGTGCAACAAGTGTGTGTAGTCATGTACCACATTGGAAGAGTTCTCTTAACTCTCTTAACTTTTCCGAGTGAGTTCTGACTCGGAGTTCGGAGTGAAATCGTGGCAACTCGGTACCGAGTGAGTTTCACTCAGAAAAAAGAGTGAGATTCTTCACTCGGGGAATCCGAGTGAATACAAGTGTTATTTAGCTGAAACTAAATATTTTCGATTAATTAATACGTGGCGGGATAAAAAATTAATAAATCATTATTAGTCATCCGAAGGTTAGAAAAAAAGAAAAAAACCTATTCTGCCTGTAGTTGCATGATAATTTCGAAGATTTTTAATTTGGGAAGTGCGGGGAATCGAACTGGCGTCGTCTTGCTTGTCAATCGGGCTGATTCTCCACTGGACTACTGCTGCTGTTGACATCTGAGGTCCATAGCATCGTCTTATAGGAATGATGCACCGTGTAACTTTATACGTGCCGTAAGTGGAAATGAAAATATGAAAACTAGCAATGGTTTCGGGTGAAGAAATAACAAGAGTGAAACCTACATTTCCCCGGTAACAGGGCATTGCTTCTATATTAATAGGGTTGATTAATTTATACGTGATATGATATAATATTGATCTGTACATGCATTTATAAAACTTATAGAAGAGGGTATTGACATTTCTTAGCTCAGTTTTTCAAGGAATATTGTAGAAAATCTACTATTTTCCTCTTTGTGAGCTACGCATTGATCCATCAGTAACAAACGTGCGGTAAAACATAACCTAAAATTTGATTTGAGCGTCTCACTCTTGCATCCGAGTGAAATTTCACTCGAACTTCCGAGTGAAATTTTTGATTTTTTTCATATCTGACTCTTTACCGAGTGAAATGGACTTTCACTCGGAATCCGAGTGGAAAATCTCACTCGGAGAAGTTAAGAGAGAACTCTTGAAACGCTACAAGCCACAACGGATGTTTCACGCCATGTCTTGAGTTGAATTGGTGGTCGGTGCTCACCTTCCGGATCGGTGATGACGATGGCATGATAGTGTATAAAGTGCCACTGATGATGTCGACTGTATGTACACGATGTTAGTAAGCATGTGATGAGATTTTATCTGTTGACGCTTAATGAGAGCTGCTTCTACTCTTTGGCTTTCTGATTCGCCTTCATTTATTTCTGAGTAAGTTTATTCTCTATTAGAGAAAGCTAAAAATGAAAAAGTTGACAGAAATCAGAATCGTAGATTTTTTTTGGTTTGTCATTTGCATTTCTCTAATCATTTCCTGAAATTCGATTCAAAGGAATCGAGTTCTAGGAATTATTCATTGTAGGCATTGACACTATCTAGAGGGCGTTGATATCAATGGTATCCAAAATTAATGTGAACGTTTTCAACGGATTCTAAATGTTACAAAATTCCGGCAACAGTTGTCACAAGCTATCTTGAAATGTGTAGGTGTACTATCACTACAGATTACAATTTTCAATAGTTAAAATTTTTCTAAACGCTTCTCACTGTGTATATTATAATATACATATTTATATCCTACCGATCTCTGTAGAGATCGCTTTGTCCATACCTTTCACTGTTATTCGTTTGTTAAACGTAGCAAATTATGCATGGAAACAAGATTGAAACACTCTTGAATATAAATTAACCTCGCATATATATACACCATAGAGATAACTGACATTGCGGCATTTGATTTATATCTTTAGTCATTCATCAAAGATTCCCTTTTCTGATTGAAGGAAAAAATCAAAATCGACCCCGCAAGTCAAATGTAAGAAATCAAATTTATTACGAATTGAGGCGTAACAAAGAGCTGCACCCATATTCATTAAAACGTGCAGTTTGCATCATAGTCCGTTCATCCTTGCGTGTGAAAATCACCTTGCATTCGACTGTAACAATACCCTGAAGCTTTTCTGAGATATTATTCGAGATTGAATGTCTAATTGATCAGAAAACCGGATAAGCTTTCGGAAAAATTGAGCCGTTTACTTTAGAAATACCCTTGGCTTATTGACAAATGTTGTCTCTTTTACCGGAATATATTTCTGAGATGAATCAGTAAGGGCAAAAATGACAAATTTAGAATTTTGATAAATTTTTGTTTTTCATCATGTTTCTTGTATTGACAGATATTTTTCGAAAATTTTTAAGATAATTTTACCGCATTTTGAAAAAATCATCACAATCAAATGATTGAGAATCAATACCATCCTTTCGGAAAAACTAAATTAACGAGTTCAATGGTTATATATTACAAATACAACCTGGTTTCAAATTTTGTTCCTGGGGCAATGAATCTTCTCTCTGGCACAAAATTCCCCAGGAAACAAAAATTTTATCTCGTAACTTGGCATTAATGATGAATATATTCTAATGAGTATAAGCTACAACATGCATTAAATGTCTGAAAAAATTTTGTGTTACTTTCATGCAACTTCGTCGAAGAAAAAACAATGGCACGAACGTGAGCCGTCGCTATCGCGGTCAAAGCATTTTTCCTCTAAAATATATATATAGATGAATTGGCTTGAGTTTTAGTATATAGTGCCGCATAGCAAGGGAGCTGACGATTTTTTTTGTGCTAGACTCCGGGAGAGCTGAAAAAGAGATATGTTATGTGCGGCACCTTAACTAAGCCTTTGGCGTTGGTCGGCGATCTCGAAACCGATACGAACTATTTTTTATTGAATTTTTTATAATTTTTTCAAAAAAGTTCTTGTGCTATATGTTCGTATTTCTGTATTTTTCACAGATGGTAGATTGCGATGTGTAATTACGAAAAAAAATGGTCGGCGATCCGTAACTTGTTACGAAGATGGTCGGCGCGAGGATTAAACAATTTTTTGTTACCAACAAAATGGATTTTTGACAAAATTATAATTCAACCTCGTAAACTAATTGTTCTTATTTTGCACTACTTGAAAATCATAATTATTTAATTTGCACACAGTTATGACATCTCCTGATGGCCACAGAACCTTGTGGCGCTTGTACAGGTGCGCCATTAAAATTGGATACCCAAAAAATCTGAAAAAACTCCATGATTCGTGTGACGGCTTTAGTATTCAATATACATTTGCTCACCTCACTGCAAGGTCCAGAAATAGTATAGAAAAAGCTATGACCATTACCAGCATGTCGCTACATGACCCTTGAATGTTATTTTGACTTTTGCTCAAAATCTACGGCAGGTACAAATTTTTTTGTCAGGATCTTTTTTGTTCATTTTAAAATTGTCTACAAACTTATTCCTCATCATTTTTCCTCTAAAATAAGCCCTTCCCGAGATACAAGCGTTCAAACACGGGAAAAGTATTTTTCCTGTATGCAAAGGAATAAAAATGCCAATCTAGCCCATATTAACTTTATGCAACGAAGATTTTTGCTCAATTACAAGTGATTATCCATAATGGTGAAAAGTCAGACGCAATGAAAGAATAATGCAATTGTACAGGGCTATCTATCAATACAAGGAAGTTTGAAAGGTGTAGTATTCTATCTCAATCGTGTTCTTCTTCTTCGATGTCAGTATCGCTGTCCTCGTCGCTACCACCATCGGCCCTATATCTTCTATAATCGATATCATACAGTATGTCTGCGTCCTCATCCTCCGAGCTTGAAGACGTCTCTTCATCATCACCTGTACAGTAAGATAATGATGGTTGGCAAAAAATAGTGAGCGAAAAAGTTCAGATGAAATGGAATAGTTTCATACAGTTTCATCTATTCTACCAAAAAAGCTCTTAAGAGGGATGTTGCTAACGTGAACGATCTTTTTTGCACCGATATCCATCGTAAGATTCAGACGGAATTTTGGTCCAGTGGGTCCAATGATGATGGAACTAGAGTTGTTGGTGACAATTTTTTTTTTTTTCCTAATAGAAACTTCATTTGAATAATGTCTCATGAATTTCCAAAATAATTGGTATCGGCCAATGGAATTACGATCGAGAGAAAGTATACCTCTAGGCCATTGAAATTGAGAAAAATGAGTCGTAGGGGAAGTTCCAAGAGGAGAAACAATATTAACTCATTGTCACCTGGATTGACCCATTCATTCCATCATCTTGGGGCTCACTTTTGAGTGCAAAATAGCCTACAAAAAAATTTGGAGTGCATGTGATTGATGGAAAATTGTGTCAAAATTTGAAATATGTGATAAAACATTCTATGTGAAGCGCTCCTGAAGACCTACATTCATATTTTTGGCAAGAAATACGATTTTTCTTATTCAAAAATGTGCTTACGTGGCATTGTGGCACCCGAAATTTATACCTATGGCTCTAGGGGGTTAAAAATACGTGTTATTGGTTCCTGGACTACAAAATCAATGGGTCAGACAAATACTTAGAGATGAATCTGGGACCAAGATATCGACCGAAACTAAAAGAGGTTTTGAAACGCCTTTTCATCCTCATCAAAATCTCGGGGGTTGGAATTCCGTGCTGACTAATCACGATTTTTTTGAGAATATCTATCGGCTGGTTGAGCCAGAATTTCAATGCAGTGGATTTGGGAATGATTATAATGGAGCTTTTGGTGGAAATTTCGATTTTTTTGTATTATGTAAGAATTAAAGAAAGCACAAATCAATTGCCTGTCTCAAGGAGCTAAAATACAATCCGTAGGCTTCATGGCCACTATTGCCCTTAAATCAGTCAAAATTCCGATTTCAGGGGGATGGTGAGGGAATCTCGAATGATAGGAGGGATAGGGAAAATAGCGGAACGGCTATCGAGGCTGACAAAGGGAACACCAACCTTGCAGACCCTGCGACTTGACGAAACTTTGAGAATTTCTTGTTTTGGTGAAAAATGAAGATACCCGGAAGGGTTTCGTCCAATGGGCCTCTCATCCCGAGATACAGCTATGGAGATTAGCATTGTCCATTTAGGCCTAGGTTAAGATGACACATACATAGATATACCATAGACATAGAAGGAGTAGACTGCGGGTCCGGTATACCGGCCGTGGTCATCGAGGCCTCCAATGAGAGCGAGAGAGACACAACATAGGGTTTGTGTGTTAAAAGGCCTGTGTCTTGGAGCATGTTGTCTCTCTCACTCTCACGCAAAATCCTATCCCTCGATGACCACAGCCGGTATAGGGGACCCGCAGTTTACTGCTTCTATGTCTATGAGATATACTGACAATGATAACCTCCATGGCTGTATCTTAAGATAGGGGAAAGCCCATTGGATTAGACCCTTGGAGATAGCTTCATTTTACCCAAAAATGGGGTGATTCCCAAAGTTTCGTCAAGATCCAGGACCCGCTAGGTTGGTGCACTTCCTCGCGAGTTCGACCGAAAAAGTGACTACTCTTTGTCGCAGTCACCTTCTCCAATAATAACTGAAAACTCTGTAACAACTATCAGAAGCATAATTTATATAGACAGCCTTTCCAAATTTCAGGTGCAAATGCCCAGTCGGTAGAGATAGACTGTAGTGAACTATGGAGAGGGCGATGATGGAATTTACACGGACTCATATTTTGGAAGAAAGCGAAAAACTCAAAAGATCTCTAATTTTATAATTTTCATTCCATTTGAGGCGATGCGGTACCCGCACACCGTGCACTAAATTCGTTGGCATTTCGTGAATATACATGACACTGATGAAATCCAAATATGCTTGACTTTTTTAGGTGCAAAATCATGGGTTTGTACTCTCTGGCACTGTACGACGGAATGCTATATTCTATCGTCGCAGTGGACGGGCTCACATACGTTCTCGATACGGACAAGTAAAATTTGGAGCTCTTGATAATCTTTGACACGTTCACTGCAGCAAGTTCCACAAAATGAACCCGTCGTTTGTATGTACATCGGTAGTTTCGTGGAAACTTCGATATTTGGGTTTTGAAAATGTGCCAGGCCTAAATCTCACTTCCAAAGCTTCTAAGATGTATTTTTTGACTCTTTGAAAAATATGATGTATGAATAAACTCGCGCATGGATGTGAATTTTCCCCCTTATCGGTACCACAAGGATAACATGGAGAGACGCGGTAGCGTCACACGGATCTGACATTTTGAAGCAACACACGGACCTGAAATTTCGCCACTAAAATTGATCTCACGGCCAAAGGGTTTGAGCTACAGCTTCGGGGTTTTGAAATTTTAATAAGACCATCGCATACTTTGGAAAAAAGTTACTAGATCCTTTGTAGTCTTGCAATGAGGGGTCACACTAATACCACACTGACCTGACATAAAAATTTAGCAATACTAGATTTTTGCGGAAACGTCCTCCCCAAAGTGTGGAAATTAATCTTTTTCTATATTTGGGTGTATGGAAAAGTTGCGGTGGTTCTCCTCTTGGAACTTCCCCTACGACTCATTTTTCTCAATTTCAATGGCCTAAAGGTATACTTTCTCTCGATCGTAATTCCATTGGCCGATACCAATTATTTTGGAAATTCATGAGACATTATTCAAATGAAGTTTCTATTAGGAAAAAAAAAAAAATTGTCACCAACAACTCTAGTTCCATCATCATTGGACCCACTGGACCAAAATTCCGTCTGAATCTTACGATGGATATCGGTGCAAAAAAGATCGTTCGCGTTAGCAACATCCCTCTTAAGAGCTTTTTTGGTAGAATAGATGAAACTGTATGAAACTATTCCATTTCATCTGAACTTTTTCGCTCACTATTTTTTGCCAACCATCATTATCTTACTGTACAGGTGATGATGAAGAGACGTCTTCAAGCTCGGAGGATGAGGACGCAGACATACTGTATGATATCGATTATAGAAGATATAGGGCCGATGGTGGTAGCGACGAGGACAGCGATACTGACATCGAAGAAGAAGAACACGATTGAGATAGAATACTACACCTTTCAAACTTCCTTGTATTGATAGATAGCCCTGTACAATTGCATTATTCTTTCATTGCGTCTGACTTTTCACCATTATGGATAATCACTTGTAATTGAGCAAAAATCTTCGTTGCATAAAGTTAATATGGGCTAGATTGGCATTTTTATTCCTTTGCATACAGGAAAAATACTTTTCCCGTGTTTGAACGCTTGTATCTCGGGAAGGGCTTATTTTAGAGGAAAAATGATGAGGAATAAGTTTGTAGACAATTTTAAAATGAACAAAAAAGATCCTGACAAAAAAATTTGTACCTGCCGTAGATTTTGAGCAAAAGTCAAAATAACATTCAAGGGTCATGTAGCGACATGCTGGTAATGGTCATAGCTTTTTCTATACTATTTCTGGACCTTGCAGTGAGGTGAGCAAATGTATATTGAATACTAAAGCCGTCACACGAATCATGGAGTTTTTTCAGATTTTTTGGGTATCCAATTTTAATGGCGCACCTGTACAAGCGCCACAAGGTTCTGTGGCCATCAGGAGATGTCATAACTGTGTGCAAATTAAATAATTATGATTTTCAAGTAGTGCAAAATAAGAACAATTAGTTTACGAGGTTGAATTATAATTTTGTCAAAAATCCATTTTGTTGGTAACAAAAAATTGTTTAATCCTCGCGCCGACCATCTTCGTAACAAGTTACGGATCGCCGACCATTTTTTTTCGTAATTACACATCGCAATCTACCATCTGTGAAAAATACAGAAATACGAACATATAGCACAAGAACTTTTTTGAAAAAATTATAAAAAATTCAATAAAAAATAGTTCGTATCGGTTTCGAGATCGCCGACCAACGCCAAAGGCTTAGTTAAGGTGCCGCACATAACATATCTCTTTTTCAGCTCTCCCGGAGTCTAGCACAAAAAAAATCGTCAGCTCCCTTGCTAGCACCCAAAAACTAGCTGGTTAAGCACGACCTTTCAAAGTCATTACACAGCGGCGACATAGATTTATTAATTATTGAGCTTCTGACGCAACAAGGTGATGGTGTATTCTAAATACTTTCACCTTGTAAGTATTTTATTTGTGGATATAAACTTATATCTTATTGGCATGCCAAAGTTTAAATGACTTTTCCTTTCAAAATACACTTATTTGACGAGCGATCATCACTCAGTGATTGATTGACTGTGAATAAAAGGAAATGACTCGGATTTTTTATACCATGTGACCGCGATATTTCTGGCATCACATTGTATTGATCGATTAATCACAAATCTTCCTTGATTGTAAATTAGGATTTTGTCCATCCCCCTGTCTCGACTAATTGACCGTTAAGTTTCGGCTACTGTGAGTCACGTGTGTGCAAGAATTGAAATCTAATATACGTGAAATTAGATCAGTTTATGATGTATTACTTATCGTATCAAAATTGTCCAAGCCATTAATCATTAACTCGCTCTTTTGAGACCTCATTTTCCGGTCTCGGAAATTTTTTTTTTGACACGAAAAATATAAACAACTAGTTAAAGAATGACAAAAAACGTCAAAATTACAAAAAAATTGTCTGTTCTTTCCATTTTTTCTCAAAGTAGGAGCATGTGGAGACTTTATTGTTCAGAATAGTATATTATGCGTCGAGTGCCAAAAAACTTTGTTCTTTGCGATAACTTTGTGTTATCGTGAAGAACAAAGTTTTTGGCACGAGACGCATATGCAGCTTTACACGGCGAGACGAGCAAACTGTGCGTTTCCATGCTTCCTCGCGCAGCGAAACACGCAGTTTGCGCGTCGAGCCGTGTTAAATGTCATCCATGGGTTGCCAGAGATTCCTCAGAATTTTTTTTATATTTTTACCATGCGCTCATCAAAAGTCATCACAGATATCGGTTTTCGGCTATGTTTACTGCAGTGAACAAAATAAGTGGGGGGATAAAGACATGGGATAACTCTTTACTGTTCAAGACATTATATCCAGACATGTGCACATGATCAATTCAATCGTTCATCTTGGTCGACCTATTCAATAACACACATGGATACTGTTATAATTTTCGATCAGTTTTTGTAAGTTGAAAAAATCCAGTTTAAACATGTAGATCACAACGATTATATTCGAACGTGAAAATTCAGTCTCAGGATTATCTACTTACTAATTTACAAGTCGTCATGAAAAAGAACAAGTCCAAGAACCAGACTCTAACTTTTGAAAGAACCTATCAATTTACATGCATATTCTACTCGCATTACGTATTATACCTGAGGAATGTCTACAATTTTCTCATGAACCGATCCATAATTCATACTCTTAAGCCTAGCAAAATCGATGGTCTGAATTCATTTCGAAATTTCTATCCATTCCTGAAAACCTATATTCCCACAGAAATTTTCAATTTCTATCGTACAGAAAACTGACAAAGTGGCTACCAATTTACCAAACACAAACCAATGCCTCAGGCTACAAATTGATTTTACTATCACTCTAAAATCATGAAATGAAAAATTTTTGACTATTAAAGAATATTACCCAACACTCACACCCCAGGGCTCTGAAATAGAAAAAAAAATTGTCTGATAAATGGTGGGAGCCAAGAATAGGCAGATACTTTTAAAAATCAAAAATCTATACGCGTACCATGGCTTTTATTGGCCTTGGCAAATCTTTCAGAGACTCCAGATGATGCATATGTAAATAAAGATCCGCCGCACAGTTTTAGTGCTTTGAGCGAGCAGAAAAGCATCCCGATGAGAGATTTATACGAAAGCGCCGTATATCGTACAATCGCAGAGTGGCTAGAAATGTTGCTGCTGGATAGAATCGGTTCTCGACTTCCGAGTGATTTCGCGCTTGCAAAATCACAGGGCTGATGTGAGGTATATGACTTTTAGTGCTTTGGACTAGCCCCCCGTGACGATTTGCGCTTTCGTTGGGAGCTTTTATGAATGGTGATGGCTTTGAATATCTGATATTCTTTTGTGCTACGCTGTATATTTCTCTTTGTAAATTACTGAAAAGGTTATGTTGGGGAGTGATTGAAATTGTAAGGGAATGTCATTATTCTTGAAGGGATTTTGAAGAGCGTGTGACCAAGAAAAAAATTATTGTTGAAGACAATTTTGTGTTGAGACTGAGATTCTTTGAGTACCAGAATTGTTGGCAATATGCAATTCGAAACATTCTTAATCGATGATTCATTACTTCCATTCAATGCACTAGAAAATTTGGAAGAATTCTGCAAAATGTCAAATGCCGAATGACTAGAAACTCTATCCCGGTCGCACATTTGGACCGAAAACACACAATTTTCTTGGCTTATAATTTCGGGCATTTATTTATCACCCAATTCTCATCCAGAGTCACTGTGAAAACAATTTTGTCCAAATTTTTGAATTCGATTCGTAGCAATCACATCTGTAATTTTGTCCTGAAATTGAGTAATTTGAGACCGACTGATTATAGAAATTCTATGGTATTCATTTCTAAACAGTCAAAGCTACTTTCAAGTTATGCATATAGTCGACGCGACGCAATAAATACTTATTCACGCACGGCGTCTAACGATCATGTTTGAGTATCATAAATTTCCTATCAATCCACATAAATCATCAAATATAGGAGTTTCATTTCATATAATCTTGCTATATCCAAGTGAAAATCTAAAACTCAATCACCCCACGATAATTCTTGTGATAACGTTTTCTCTGAAATGCACAAACAGCCATTTTCTCGAAATTTGCTTCATACCACACTTGGATATTTTTATGAGTACCAAAAGCTACATCTCCAGCGATGCTCATATTCAAAGCTGACTTGCCAAAAAAATGAAGCTTCATATTAAATATGGTAAAATATTCAGTAATATATATGGATGTTGCGGGCCAAGTGGATACCAAAAAGATACAATTTCCATGCATAAGGATAATTTTCGTCCAAATCATATTCAATCCCAAAATGTCATATCTTTTGGCCTGTCAAACGTAAAAACTGTTGCGTTATTTTGAATTGATTGCAGCACTTGATCGGGGATTCATGTAAAAGTGTCGCTCTGTCAGATGAGCAGTAATATTTCGTTCGAATTCTCTCGTAAATCTGTTGAACTTATTTCGCTGTGTTGCGAATCTGGGCAAAAAAAAAGATTTTCTTCAAAGTTCTCACGCGAAACCATTAGTATGTCCTTGGCAACATTTCATATTGTTTGTGGAACATATTTTTTCACCTCGAAAAGTGAATAACAAATATACCCATATAGTACTATAGGTTCACTTGCATTATAACTTGGGCTGTGGCAATCAAATGCCGACTGACGTTATCTGATTTCTATTTATTCTTTGATCTAGGTGTACGAAATTTAGCTTGATGATTTCCAGATCCTATCTCTTCCTCATTTCATCTTGTGCACTTTTGAGCAATCTTTGAATACAATCATCCCTTTTTTTCGCATTTATTTTTCATTCAAATTGGAGTTTTCTGTTTGTATCAAAGCATGCGTCGAGCGAACTCTTGCAATATCATCTTGATGTTTATCAATTGAATCAGTAGATTCCCACGCACTCTTTTGAATATTTGGCGCTAACCAGGAGAGGTCATCACATCCGGATCACGGATTCGGCTGAAACTTTGGGAATAGTCTTCTTTTAGTGCCAAAAGATGAAACCCAAAATTATAGACCCTAACGCTCAAACGTTTCCGAGCTACAGCCAAGAACATTAGCATTGCCCATATGGGCCTATATTAAAAATCATACATATGGGCATACCTGCAATGCTAATGTCCTTGGCTGTAGCTCGGAAACGCTTGAGCGTTAGGGTTTATAATTTTGGGTTTCATCTTTTGGCACTAAAAGGAGACTATTCCCAAAGTTTCAGCCGAATCCGTGATCCGGATGTGATGACCTCTCCTGGTAAGATCATATTGCGAAAATCAATATTCTCCGGTGTTTTTTCTTTGTTGTGAAAATATGAAAGGCTTTATTCTGCACTTATGTTGTAGGGTCTCGAGATGGAATTCAACAAAACTCCTTTGTTCTTGTGTCCATCCAATTTTTCAATCATTATTCTTATTGGCTATAATCAATGTTTCAATTTGTTCCATTATGAAATTGGATTGTTTCATCTTTCGATAGAGCCTTTTTGATAATAAGTTTTGGATCTTACTCGTCCAGGTTGGTTGATGCTTATCGTATGAATTTGCTGACTTTTTTTCTCCTACGAATAATTCAATTGGATCTCAGTGGTCCAAAATTTTTATCAATGGTTTTGATTAACACTCGAATCGAAATTTTACAGATTGTTTGCAGGGATATAGTGAAAGACAATTCTAATCTATCGGAGAATCATTATATGTATAAACCAATGAAAAATTCTTGGTTCGCGAGAAAATAGTTCGAAATAGCAAATAAATCGGGCAACATTCACGAAAAACTTTCTACAAGACGCACATCGAGTAAAATACCCTAAACTATGCCTCGAGATACACCAACAAGCCGATTCAAATTTGCATTTTGAAAAAAAAAAAATTTCAAGAGCTCGTCAATTTAGTTACTTTTGTTGGTCCAAAATACAGTCAACAACAAAACATTGGTCCAATTTTGAAAATAACCTAATTTCATATCATGCAAAGCAAATATCAAATCCTCGCTCTCCCTTTCACCTTCTCATCATTATTATTGTGCGATGAAGAAAGATTTCTCGAAGCCACTGCACGATTCTCGAATCTGGACCAAGTCCCCATAGCAAAAATCCACCCGCGCGCGCGCGAACCGCGACCTTGCCAGAAGCCGTTACGAGTCCACCGTCACTGCACTTATTACAACCTATGCAATCCGTAAGAGAATTAACTCTACTTTTACATTTGAGAGGGATACTCGATACCCTGGAGGAGCTGCTCATAGTAGATTCGTACCGTCGTTGTGCTACATGACACCTGCTCTGTACATAAACCATATAGATATATATTCTCCTAAAGTAAATAAGCTACATACTCGCACGTAATACTCTTTTTCAAGTACTTGTATACCACCTGTCTATGTATGTGTCTTTCTCTCTAGTCCGTACGTATATTACATTTTGCTAGCGTTGGCGGCACCAAGACCCCGTTGATCGGTTGCCCGGCACGAGTGGCCTCCAAACCATACAGAACTCATGCTAACGTGCAATTTTTTCCCCTTTTTTTTTATGTATATGCATCGCTTCTGTGAAATCACCTGTATGTATTTGTACATATAAATATATACATATGGGATTTCACGTATGGAGTGTTTTGATGATTGTTGCTGTTTTTGGTTTGCGGGTGTACATACGCGATGTACGATGCCGGCCGGCTCAAGAGCAATTAAGCATTGCTTGAATTGTTCTGATATGTTGGTTCTGTAGTGTTATATAGGAAGTTGTGTTATTGTGTGAGCGTGAGTTTATTTATTAAGTAGTAGTTTAGATCGTGAGTGGCGTGACAATGTCGATATTACGATTGGTTATCTGTTTTTTTGCGATTGATTGAGCATGGTTTCAGAAGCTGATCGTGCTCTAGATTGTTTGTATGTATGGGGAATTAGCACCTTGGGATATTGATTCAGGTGTTGCTGTTAGGCGTTGGATGCGCGTGTGAGTGTTTGATTCGTAGTTCTGAATTGGATCTCAGCTGATTAGAACATTGAGATTGTTCCTCATTCTTTGAAAGGTTATAATTTATGCGTGAAAGTCATGATTGATATGTTGTAAAATGGTCCTAAACCAAAACATTCAACGAGTAAATTTGATATCTCAAGAATTGAACTGATGATTTCTTTTTAGTGACCAGTTTGGAATTTTTTTCAAAATTTCGCACAGGGAACCAATGATACGATTCCAAAAAATTGTTTGGAATGGATATCAGTTATCTAGATTTGATTATGCATCCCCTGACAATTTGATATTTCTGAAATCTCAGGATCACACATCTTTTATACGATTGAACACAAATGAACGGAAAGTTTATCCAAACACTTTGATCGAATAATGAGGTAAAAGTACCCAACATGCCCCCATTAAGGTAGTACTAGCGGTACTGATGAGTCCAAGTGCAGATTATACCCGCGCTTGACTCTGTCGCGCTCCCGATATAGGTATAGTGAATGCACACAGCAGACGACAACCTAACCCCGAAACCGCAGAAATGAGTGACGCTTGGTCTTAGATGTTCTTTTTTAGGCTCTGAATCGTTAATCTGTTTGTTTCTATGTAATTTTCGTTCTCTCCTCTTGTGGGCCGACTCTCGTGAAAATCTGTACGGTAGATATTACTCTACTCGTAATAGGGAACTGACATGATTCCGGGAAATGTTATATTTTGAGAGTTCGCGGCAAAATACATAAGGGGAATAAAGTTGGAATTTTTACGACGCCTCTATGGTTTCAAAATTATCATTGAAGTTTTGACCATGGCGTAAAGATAATAAGGTGTGTGACCGCGCACGTTTTCGCTAGCCCACCGACCGACGCCATAATGAGATTTTGTCGCGGGACCTTTGAATGAACGTAGCACGGTGTTTTGCCTCCGGTTTCACGACTACGCGGTTTCAATCATTCATACGGACGAGTGGAGAATGTTCAGATCAACGAATTAATCACTAATTTGGATTTCTCTATGAATGTTACTATTTCATGACGCTATTGGAGTTTAGAATTCTCACATATGCTTCACACGTCCTTATGCATCTGTACAGAGGATTTTTAGCTCGAGGAAATCGGTAGATTTACTTTTTCTTTCCATTGCAGACTGGCTCTGTTATATTTTTGCATTGATTCTCAACACTAAAATATAACATTTCTAAGATGTAAGATGTGGGACTTGTGGAGCCACATGCAAATCTGAGCAAAACGACACGACAGCTGGTCCACGGTTACTCACACATGCAAACTATTCAACATCTAGAAATCCAATATGGATGGCATTGGTGGGCCACCGTGTCTGCGCGGTAGCTGATGCGTTTTAACCGCTCGGGGTCCCACACCTTGTTATCTTTACGCCATGGTTTTGACAATTTGAATTGGCGCCATCCAATATGGCGGCGGCTGCACATGTGGCGCTAAATTCTCCAACTGTTGTGATGTCATTTTTAATCGTAAATTCTTATCTGAATCACAATCGAGAGCTTATTTTACTCAAATAATAGAAGTTCGTGGTGAAGAAACGCAGGTTTGCCTCAGAACCATCATGGAAAACACTCTGAAGTCACGTGACTCATGTGCAGTCGCCGCCATATTGGATGGCGCCCATTCAAAACCTGAAAAACTTCAGACTCAAATTTAAGTCACTTTGACAACAGAAAATCCCCGAATTTCTACATGTCGTGTCTATTTCAACGTGAACTTCCATAATATGAGTATTGTCGAATAATTTTTGTAGTCATGTCAGTTCTCTATTTCCCATAAAGCTGCCGTGTTAAATCGACTTTCAACAAACTGCTCTGAACTTTTCTCTCAGACTCTGAAGGTTCTTGAAATTTTAACTAAGGCAGTTTGTAATTTCAATCTACGACTGTACCGAATTTCGTAATTTTCTGTACGGTATTTCGAGGACCCCTAGTACTACCTTAAGCCGTTTTGCCAGTGATTCTGGTCTTCTAATACTTTCCAATGCACTTTAGCTCATTTGGAAGCTTGTTTCAGAAACTTTGAGGTGATCTGAGGCGAGTTCAATTCTGAACAACTACAGCAGAGCTATTACGACTTCCCCAAAGAGTGGTGATTTTTTGCGAGTTTGCAAAAATGTGTACCGAACTTGCCCCCATTACGCCATTTCTGAACAGCTCTGGTCTACCTCAACATTCTTTAATGCACTTGAGCTCATTCTAAAACTCGGTTTGAGACCTTCAAAATAATCTAGAATATGTTTAATTCTGATCAACTCTAGTCAAGCTTGCTTAATTTTCCCAGAGAAATCTATGTAAATCGGTAATGAAGTGCATAAGATCATTCCATCGGCGTGCAACCCTATTTGGAGCTTTCTGTCGGTTCCAAACACCATTTCCAACCTTTTTCGATGTAATAAACATGCTCTGAGTAGTAATAAAAAAGCAATATTGCTCGCCCTTTTGAGATAACCATATGAGGAATATGTCAAACTCTGATTGTTGATTTCTCGTCCCCAATTGCTTAATACTGATGGATAATTCTTGATCTTGGAGGACTAAATGATAAAGAGTAAAAACACTCTTTTATAGATGGTGATAAGATTTTATTCTTGCAACGTTTCGTCGACTTTCTTCTGTCGACCTCATCAGGCTAATTTTCACAAAACCACAGTCACATCGCAATATCAAATACGTTTTGTGAAAATTAGCCTGATGAGGTCGACAGAAGAAAGTCGACGAAACGTTGCAAGAATAAAATCTTATCACCATCTATAAAAGAGTGTTTTTACTCTTTATCATTTAGTCCTCCAAGATCAAGAATTATCCATCAGTATTAAGGAATATGTCAAATACACACCAACATCGGCTTCCATGTTTTTCAAACGATCTCCGTATATTGCTCAAACATGCTCGAAATGTCAGCTCTGCAACTCTAAAAAATAGAGATTTTAGTCGGTCTTGAAAAGAAAAAACCCGAATGAACCTAATTACGTCAAGATTGGTTAAACCAAACATTTTTGGCCCCGGTTTTCCTGAACCCTATTTCGTTCGCGATTTTTGAAGTCTGCAAAAACGCAATATGCAAAAACCCACTTTATACCTTGTAGGAGACGCACAAACCAGCCGGGGTTGGTCAAAATCATTACTTTCCCCATATTTCAACATAACGAACTTGAAAAGAAATTGCGCGAAGGTCAATAGGTGCCTATTCCTGAGATCAACATATGAGGACATGTTTAGTACCCTGATCTAAAACTTTGAGAATTTTGTGAATCCAGTCTCGACATGAATGTAATCTGGCAATGAAAATCGGAATCAGATTAGAAAAGTATTCATATTGGAACTTGAATCTGTTGAAATAACTATCCAGAAGATCAGAATGATGTTAGTAAAAGAACTTTTGGTGTCTCAGATACTAAATCATTCTTGCCCTGAATCTTATTTAGTATACAACAAGAAGAAGACGCTACTCTCTGTCTGTGAATTCAATAGCTAAGTTTCCTTTTTCAGATTCAATAGCCCACTCTCAGGGTCTCTCTTTTGCTATAAGAATGTTCCCTTTTCAACGTATGTGTACACAGTAGTATGTGGGTTAACATTTCTCAAGAGTCGAGGTATACATACTACTGCGCTCCTACATCTCAGAACCTAAATAAAAAAACATCAGCAATCTACTTTTCGCTACCCAGCCAGTCGTGATGCATCCACATTATATATCTGATTCGATTGATCTAGTATAACCACCAAGCAGGTCGTACCACCATTATGTCGTTTGGAGTATTATTTTTGATGATCGATTGGAATTTGAACGTGTGCGACCAACGTGAACTAATAACCTTTACTGGATATCTTGATTCATTAGCATTTATTTTGAGAGAAAATTTTTCATCTGTGAGATGATCCTCGGCAAGTTGCTTTCTCGTATTTAGTATTTTTGATCCTCATTATCATCTCATTCGAATATTTGATTGACACACCATTTCAGGCATTCATTAACATAAATATTCTCTTTCTGTTTCAGGTGAGTCCGCATTTTTGTGTCTCCTGCATGAGATGAAATCATTATCGTCATTGTGAGTATATGGTATTTGAAAAGTGAAATAATCAACATCACTCGAGTGAATATTTTGGGAAAGTTGTCTGATGGATAAGGTCATCACTGGGTTTGGCTAGTATTTATGAAAAACATTCTTAATGAATATTTTATGTGGGGACGAGTATAATTCCGAATCAAAACGGTAGTATTATTAAACGAACTATACAAGTTTTGCAGTTGATATTTTGGCATTCATATATTGGTTCCTCGGTCTTCCATCTCAATCGAATGAAGATAATCTCGATAACCGCATAACTGTCTTCTTCTTCTCTTTGCACTTCTCTTCAACTGTCGCGTCTTTTCCCTGTGCATTATCAAGCAAGGTAACCAACCTGATATGTCTTCGAATGCATCATCAATCGTCAAACTCTGTCTTCTTGTTAGACTCGTCCGCCGCTCTTATAGATACTTGTCAGACACCATTCTGCAATATGTATAATATACATTGTATATACAGTCTTGACTCTGTGTTGATCTGTTAGTCTAGTGAAAATTTTATTCCACGCGAGGTTGTGGTCGACTCGTATCTCATTGTGGTTTTTTGTCAGTACTGTGTTTTTTATATCCATTTTTATTGAATTTTTCACAAGTGATCGTCGTATAGAATCGCAACACCGAGGCCAGATATTTTTTTGTGACGGTTCGATCATTCAAGCTGTTGGTATAACCTCGTATGGTGCAGGGTTACACATAGTTGAGAGAATATATCGTTACCATCGCGGGGCTGTCATGATTGTAGCCACATATTCACTCTTTATGATACTGTAGTAAAACATAATGTAAATGTATGATGGCGGAATGCATTTTCACTTTGTAGCCATCGGTAGTTTTTGATTTGCAATTGACAAAACTTTCCTGGGGAGCAGGAGATTGCGTAGTACTTTGGCAGTTTTTATACTCGATGACTCGGAAGTATCGCTATTTCAATGTTAGAAGATCCGTGAAATTTGAAGTCTGGTCTTGGTGTTTCCTTCTGTGAGAGTGCTCTGATAACCAAGATTCTATTCCTACAAGTCAAGTAAGAATCCTGTGAAAAAAACGAGCCAGAAACTTTTTCAGATTTCTTGCGGCCTCACAAAATATACCCCATTTTGTATAGTCGAGAGCAATATTGAGACCTAGACAATGCTGTCAGTTCAAATCCATAAGATTTGAAACATTTGCTAAGACTCGTGAAAGTTTCGTATGAAGGAGTCCAAGATATTCATGATATTATTCTTGATATACACATTCTGTCTTGTCTCAGAGATGGGACAGAGCACTTGCGATAAAAAGTCAGTGTGGAGTAATCCGACGATTAGGGTCTTTTGGGATAAGCGATTGCTGGGTATTTTCTCGCCTTGTCTTCAAATTTATTCCAAACAAATGAACGTTGCTTAGAATAAAAACCAAGACCGGTGAATATTTTGTAAAACAAATCCTGAAGTTTGGTCTCGCCTTGAAGAATTCACAGTTTTGATTGTGGTCCAGTCTTGATTGTGTTTCATTTTATTCTCAAAGATGAATGTATTTCACATAGGCTCAACAAGTCCTCAGAAAACTTTCATAATAACTTCACTCTCAAACCTAACCTAACTTTCACCCCCATCTCCACCAGTCCATCTAATGGAACCTATAGCTAAATCCATCCTCGTTCATTCATATTTAAACCAGACCTACAAAATTGTCGAAGCTCGCGTGGCGCCACTATCTTATACGCAAGATGCATTTGCAAAGAGCAAAGACGTGGTGCATAGCTGGTCTGAAAATAGCCCGGAAGAATAATCCCCAACGCATAGAGAGAAACCGTGAGAGGCGTATCGTCTTCTTGGAAGAAACCAAGCGGAAGACGTTCTCGTGTTGTATACCCATGGTGGTTGCATCTCTATATATCACCCATTTTGTTCTTTTAAGCTCAGAGCCGCGACTTCCGTTAGCAGAAGCTTTTTTGAAAAGCCGCTGGGACACAAGTATATAGATATAAAAGCCGAGTGTGCGAATATCTAGTCCGAGACGAGTCGCGCGTGTCATTTCGCACGGCTGAATCTTTTCCCACTATGTCTGGGCAATTCCCTCTTGGCTTAACGTCACGCGTGCAGACTTCTATAACTTTATTTTACCGAAATAGAGTGCTTACTTGAGTTTTCGAAGAGTATTGAAGATTTTGGACGTAATATATGGTGGGTGCGAAGGTGCTGAGTAGGTTTGGAATGTTGAGGATGCTACATTTGTTAGTGTTTGCATTATTGCTAGTTTGGAATTTTGCTGAGGAAAGTCTGTTGAGAGCATCGTTGGCGAGTTCTGGAAACGATTGACGAGAACGATAATGATGATGATGATGATGATGATGATGATGATGATGATGGTGGTGATGATGACGATTATGACAGACCTGTTGGCGATACGCTAACCTGTGATGCATCCATTTGAAGAGATCTGTTCTTTCTTTACTTGCCATCAACAGAAATTGCAGGCGGTACGCGTACCCCCTGAAAAATTGCAATATTTGTTTTTTTTTTCCATTTGAGACATTCAAGCCTCGTTGGGTTCATGAAATTGTAGGATTTTATCTCTATTAGCCTAACGATCCGTCATCTCCTTGAATTTATCAGTAAGAATGATTTGATATCGTTTTCCGACTCATGAGAGAGGAGAGACCGTCCTGGAGGTTTTAATGGATATTATTCTTCGTGGAATATACCCTTAGCACTTCCGATTTTGTTCGCAAATTATTCCCTGCAATGATAACTTCGAGTTTATCTCAATCGTCTCGATATGTCATTTGGAGCATCTCAAAATTACGCCCCATAACCAGGGTACATTTATGTTTAACAACCAGTTGTAAGGTCACAACACAAAAAACGAAAAAATCATGAAATCGACGATTTTTAATGGCACCGATTGTGCCGAACAAAAGTTATCACGATCATTGGAAATCGGGCATGTTCGTCGTCGCGCCGGGGACAAAATAAGTTGAGCAGCTAAGGGGCACTTTTAGGCTACCCATGCATAACCTTGAATTGATCAATTTCACAATGCTATTCTATGACTTTCATGTATTTCTCCAAGTTTGGGTTAAATTCATGGAGCTAAACCAAGTAGGGAATACGTACCTCAAATGTTCACTCATTCCATAAAAAATGGAATACCATTTTGAATGAATGAAGAACGTTTCTCTGTTTCACTGAATAAAATTCTTCACAAGTTGAAACCGATCTCTCCCTCTCGTAAACTATGATCTTCTCATTCCAGTTTCTTAATACATCTCTCAGGGGAAGCAAAAGGGTTTCACATAGCACAAGTCTTCAGTAATTGATATAGCTTCAATAACTTCTTGGCAAACTCCAAATATTCTTGGAAAAGCAATAATACTACGACTCTTGGATTATCTACTGAAAATGAATATCAACATCAGCGAAAAATTATCATGGAATGTTGACGCGTTGTATAGGTATTATAAGCTCTGGATCGAGAGAGAGTAGAGTGCGTGAGGTATGCCACCAAGGTATGTATATTATTATACATTGCGGTTAACTGGTGAGCAACTTGCATGAAGAAGCGGTGAACCGAGTTATATCTCTCTGGGTATTTTATAATATACAGTGGTGAATGTATCGGGACGATTATGATCCCGCGAGAATGCATCCCATAGAGATTGTTCTGTTCAAATGTAAGATATTCATGAGAAATTCACAGTATGAGGGTCGCTGCGTATACCGAACATTTAACCTTTTGCACGATTATTTCTATTGTAATGCATGGAAATGGTTGAAAACTATGTGAAAGAGAAGGATGGATTCCAAGGTAATTTATATCGCTTCATTGTTTCCATCAATATTGATTCTTTCATAAGGAGATAGATATTCTTACAGTTCTGTACAATGATTTGGTATATGTTGATCTTCCATTGATCAGATAGAGCCTCGGATAGAGTTGATGCATGGGACTGAAGGATTTGTATACTTTTGAAGGATCATTTAATTTTTTTTTATCTATGAGAGAAGAAAGTGGTACAAGAAGGAAAAGTGTGGCGGATCAGTTTTTTGCGAGAAAACCCTGTTTCAATCAGATACTTGACCTCAGAAAACACAAGTGAGAAAGTACAAAAGAGCATGTATATTGGAGAGCAAAGTTGTTTATGCAGTTGACAGAAATTTTTTTCTCACCTCTGTCGGCCATAATACTCTGGGACAGCATCTTAGATCTCACAAAGCTTACCAGTATTCGACTTGTGGGTCATGATTCGAGTTTTCCTCCAATGACAAAAAAGTCATATAAAACCGCAGAGTCCAGCGCCTAAATGCGTCAGCGATGTTCGCACTTTTCACAAATTCAGGCTGTCTGGAATATGACAGAGTCTGAGGAGGTCCCAAAATGAAATAATAGATACAGAACTGATGACATGATTTTGGGAAAAAGTATATTATGGAGACTTACGACAAAACAGACAGAACAGGGGAAGAATGATTGAAATTTTTCTCACGCTACTATGATTTTCAAATAATCATTGAGTACTTGACAATTTAAATTGGCGCCTTTCAAAGGGTGATGTCTGCACATGAGTTACGTGTTTTGCCAAATGTTTTGTGATGATATTTCACAGGGTGTTCTCATCTCAACAATACCTGCAAGCTTATTTTATCTAAACAACAAAAATTCGCGATGAAAAAAGCCGCAGGTCTACTTTAAAATTATCATGGATGAAGAATCGTATGTCTTTTGTCTCATGTATACCATCTGCCATATTATATGACGCCAATTCAAACTTTTGGGAACTTGGAATTTCAAATTTAATCATTCTCATAGTGGGAATGCTCTATATTTCTGTCTTACCCAACTTTTTTATCGTAAACTTTCATCATACGAACAAATTGGAATTTTTTAAAGATCAAGTCAATTTCCTATTGTCCGAGTTTCACATTTGAACTGTCAATGAATCTGCACGGAAAAAAATAGTTTGTTAGATTTACAAACGTCTGTTTGTAAAATTTGTATTTGTTGGATTAACAAGCTAATTTGTTAGTTTCAACAAACTATTTTTTTCCGTGTGCTGAAGTGAATGAGCTGTGAGTGCAGATATCTAGCAGTAAACGGCAGGTAAACTTCATCAAGAACCAAATATCCTTCATTTGACGAGACATGCTCTCTAGGATTCCTGGCATACACTGTTCCTGTTGTGTGAGTAATTATGGAAAATGCCCAAGAAAGTTCATTTTTCTATTGAATGCGTGAGATCTTAGAAAATCCTAAGAATCATCATCTTCTGAAGTGAGCAATGGCATGCGGATTGTAGCAGAAATGCGACATATTTCTTTTATTTCAAAACTTATAGATGGCCTTTGGTTGAAAAATGATGGGAAAAATTGGAAAGACAGGTTTCACAGCCTTCGATTCCTCGTTCCAGCAGCATCCGCTCATCTTAAAGGGAATGTAAGAGCTCACTCCTCGAAAAAACTCATTTCCGGTGAGAAGCGAAGGAATGCAGCTATTATTATTGAATCAGAGGGATGATTGGAATCTAAATTCATTCATCATGAACCTTGTGAATCAGATCCTCTTTTCTCAACATCAATTTGCATTGAACGAACCCAAAAAAATCAATTTTGTGACTGAGATGCAAGTTTTGTGAATGTATGTAATTCACCACCCAATAAAACTGCAACCGTGCATAACCAACAAAAATCACCCAGACAGTGTTTACAAGCACGCTGCGTGGGCTATTTGAAATTTTACAAAACTTTGTATGTATACCGATGGTTGTACGAGTAATGATCTCGGATTCTCTTCATTCATGGCGAGCGCGCATCGCCAATTTTGCCACATTGAGAGAGACAAGACTAAAGAGTGGTGGCATCAGAGACAGAGAGAAGTAAAGAGTATGTACGCGTAAAAGAGGAAGATATCATGAGAGAGCAAAAAGTCGAAGAACAAGCTGTGATGCACAGAGTGTGGCCGGTACGGTCTTTTTTACCTCCTTCTCAAACGATGCCAGAAGAGCCTATGATATACAGTTTTACCATCCAGCACTTGAACTTCGCATAGCGCTTTCTTCAATGGTGCCGATTTCAAGATGTCTCTCTGTTATCATCCATTATATAGATGACTCTGATACTTTTTGGAATTGGAAAAAATTCCTCAATTCCGATTGCACTGTGAAGACTTTAGAGGAGAAAAAATCACGATTAAGAAAAGAATTGGGATTCAAATGACCAATATCTTATGAATCACTAATTCTGGCAACATGAAATTTTAGCATGAGCTACTCTGGTCTTCTAGCTCGTCTTCCACCTAAATAGTTACACAAAGTTTCATCTTGTTTGGAGATGTCATGAAGAATTATTCCCTTCTCCATACTATATGGTTTACTTCACTTTGGTAAGGTTGTTGAACCTCTGCTGGTGACTACGATCCAAAATAAATATACACATTCACATTCTGTAGACTCGAAAGCATTATTGACGTTTGAAAGCGTTGATGATTGACTTGAACAGTGATAGTGATGATTTAGCGTTACCAAAAAAGAAAACACTAATACACCATTACTACATAGATAACACCATTCCAAACGGATTATTTAGAAAATTTGCAACCCTTTCATTCAATGTTCGAAATTACCGTCAAGATTAAAATAGACAGTTTCAGTAGGTCAAATTCCTACAGAGAAGTTCTCTCATTCTCGCACATTATACTTCAAATAGTCGCGTCAAAATTGCTTAATGAAATTCTCTAGAATCTTGGAATCTCCTCGCATTGTGCTCATAGCCTTGATGGCCGTCCCAATTTCGCACCATGAATAACTGTGAAATTCCATTAGATTTCTGATGCTTTTCAAATCTTCTCTCTCAATACGACAAGTGTCGTCTCAATCAATCACAGGGCATTGATAGAAACAAGTTTTTATAGCACACGATTTGATTAGTATTCCATCAATGGCAATTGACATTACAACTGGTCGTACATGTGAATTCGATTGACTGTGACAACGTTGAAGACTCTCTTCCAGGTACAAAGACCATAATAGAAGAAACGGATACGCACTTGGAATACAAATTCTGTTAGTTTCTTCTCATTTAACTTCTTCCCTACTCATTTGGTCCTTCCTTTCAGATTGAAGAGAACTCAATAGTCAGTGATTTTTTTCTATGTTTGATTTTGAAGAGCATATGGTGGCTGATTCTGTGAGCCTATTATAGAAAAAAGTATGGTGGCTTACTTTCCGTGTTAAACGATTTAATCAAATGTTCATTGCCTCGTGAATACAAGAAAACATCTTGAACACAATATTGTAAAAGAAGTTCTTCTATCGGATTCTTTTGAAAGTTGTTGAATGGTACCAGGTACACTCAAGAGTCGAGATTGATGAGATGAGAAGTAGCACAGAGTCTTGTTGCATTGATGATTGTGTTACAATCTTGTAGTCCTAGTTGTGCTGATTGCAGCAACAGCTGGTTAAAAGAATTGACGAAAGGCGCTATGGGGTGATTGGAAATCGTTCTGAATCTCACTGCTCGTTTTGCTGTTCAAGTACTTTTGCCAATGATTCTCAGGGAATGAAGATATTCCTCTTACAATCTCCACTTTTTCTCTGATCAACTGCCATGTTCATAGTACGAATTTCATAAAAAAGTGAGTGATAATGTTTTGATACATACAAGTCTTGAGCTATTTCCAAAGAGAAATCGCAATAAAAGTCAGAAAATGTCTTATTGGCCGTATTTTTGCTACGATTTCATGATCTTATACCATTAATGGTAAACCTGAGATTTCTCATGTTTAATAATTGGGTCATTCGTTAGTCTCGAATAATTTGATGAGTGGTAAAAGTGGAAGTCTTCCATGATTCAGTTAATCCTGCATCTTACTCCAAAGTAATTCGGCTTCATATATTTATACATATTGTCCCTCTATTGCACTGTGGGCCTCTTTGACCTCGTCCATCTTGAATATAGACTATCTTGGGGTGATTGCAGGGGGAAATTTGTATAGTTTAGAGGCATTTTAGACGAGGGGACTTCAAGTTTATCTCATAATGGGCAAGCTTGAGTTTACCTAAGAATATACTCAAAACGCCTTCTTCGGAATAATGTATATTCGACCCATCCATTTTTGGGCTATTGCGAATATGTTCCCTAAAAAGTAGATACGAAATTGAAAAAAATTCACCCATGTGGGCTTGGAAAGGATGTTTCTGATCAATTATTTTGTGAGCATTTTAAGATTCATTGCGAAACTGGTCAAATTTCGCTGATAGCAACTAAAAAAACAGCTTGTCACTCGTTTTGAACGAATTTTTGCCCTTTAAAATCATTGCCGTCGTGCTCAGCAACTCAATAATACGTAAGTAATCACAGTTTCAATACGCTTTTCGCTCAAAACAAAGATGTGCCATCAAAGCCTCCAATTTAGAAAATGAGCAGAAAAACGTTGAAAGCGCCGTTTTTTGGAAGATCAGTAATTTGCGATTAAAAAAAAAAATTCCGACATGTAGGGAAAAATCTGGCGATAGATTCGGTTTCTACGTCGCAAAATACGTAAGAAAATCATGATCTCCCAAATGGGATATCCCGAACCCAAAATTTTGTTCCTCGGTGTTATTAATGTCCACAGGTTCAAAGGTGAAGTTGATGTAGTCATTTTTAAAATTTTAAAAGAGCAATCTATTCATTTCATCACTTTGGAATCCCATCCCAGTATCATATATTCAAACCCTTTGCAAAAACACCGCGCTTGAACACCCCTCGCGAAAGTGAGTTGTCACACTTCCCCCAATTGAACGCATCACCGTCCTGCACCAAACCGTATCTCCGCAAGATCTTGCAGAGCCCTATATAAATGCTTTATATACGCGTATTTCAGCGGAAGGGAGGATAAGACGTCCGTTTTTTGCAAGACACATCTCGCGAAGAGAAGCCGCGACCCACGACTATATCATCCAAAGCTATTCGGGTGTCAAGAAAATAGAGCGACTTACACCCGCCACATATTCTGAGGAGTAGAAAGAGCATTCCTTTCAGATAAGTGTAGCCAGAGCCGTTATATAGTGTTTGGAATGTTGTGCACCGAAAATAAATTTGCATATAGGCGTCGCGAGCAAGAAAATGTCGAGACTCCTGACACTGTACTTGCAATGTTCAATTTTGTTGCTTCGCGCCGAATGGTTAATGGCCCTTATTCGCTCCGCTCAAGTTGTCTTAGGGCGCCTCTTATGGTCGAGCCGCACATTAAACAACGGGGGCTCGCGCGCACGGCTGCACATACATACATGCACACACACACACAAGCACGTTGAGCCTAAAAACATCAAGGCATATACAATTGCTCCAACCAACATGTAATTCATGACAGACTCAGCATACTACCCCGAATAATACACTCTCATTATACACTTTCATCGCCAAAAGATACACTTAAGGTCGAGTCAACACTCGACCACGCAATACACTTGTGTGAAACAAGTCACAACGCGACGTCGATCGAGCACGCTTTTGTTGTGTTCGGCGAATATGAGAGAGACTCTCGCACTGCAACGAGTAAATTCCATAGATATAATTTGGTATTATATTTCTATGGTAAATCCTCATCACCGACACTGTATATTCGGAACTCTAGTATAGTGATTGACCTACTGACGGAGTCATGATGTTAGACTGATGAGAAGTATTCAGATAGCATCAGCAGACGCCAGTCAAGGCGTGAGCTCTATACCTATATCTATACCTATATATACGACTCGTCACGGCTGCCCCCGTCGCTGGCCCCCGTGTTTTCGTGTGTCTTTTGGCCACCACGAGCGCTACAGGCAGAATTTTTGCCGCCAAATAATGGTGATCTGAGCGAATACACACCACCATCGCCGATCGTAGGTTGAAGTGCGACACCCGCGCTTGGACGCACTTAGTCATCGCAAAATTTTTAGGGATGGTAGGTATATACTTATGATGGTCTGTTTGCAGTTGGCTATTTTTGGGATGGACAGAGGGTGGGATTTGGTGTATTTTATGGGATATGACTCCTGGTATGAAATTATCGATTTGTTCTTATTAGCGAGTTTCTGTTGAAAACTAAATGTGAGATGTTCCGTTAATTGGTTTTCTTTGCTACTGGTTAGGTTGGGATGTTGGTGGTGTTGGCAGCAATCCGCCAAAGATAACATTGCACGGACTACGTTTTTTCCTCCATTTATACTGTCGATTTGTTTCGGAGCAAGCATCCTCAAGGATGAATTAAGGATTAATTGAAATGTTAGAGGTCATTTTCTCGAATGCGGAGGAACATTGTATGTTGTCTCCTTGGGACATATTGAGAGGGCTCAGAATATGATAGCCATCCTGATAGGTTCTGCTGGACTTATCGACATTTTGACTATTGTACACGTGTATCGATATTTCATGATTTGCAGGCTACTTTCAAAACATCATTCGGCCGAATTTTCAAGTTGGTAAAGATTACTCGTTATTGTACGAACTTCATTTCACGTTTTCTAAGATTTTGATCAGGTTTGAGTATACGGGTACTTTTTAGTGATGCCAGTGAGAAATCATCTAACCAACAATACGTTACCAAAATATTCATGAACATACAAAATTGTGAGAAATCCTGGCATAAAGTCCATGACCAATCAAAATAAGTGATATTCCCAAATATTTGTCCAGATTCTACGTGCGTTGGGCCTAATCGGAATGTCCATCGTGATAAGAACGGCACTATCGCTTATCTCAAGATTTCACTTCTTCGGGAGAAATTTTCTACAATATCTGATTACATTTTGCAGCTTCTTTTGAATTATTCATACCAAAAAAATTATTCAACTTGAAAATATTTGGAAATATCTCATTTTTTCATCCACAAACTTTCATCATCCGAAACCACCCTCTAAATTCTTGAGGTTAGGTGGTAATGATCTAGAACGTGCGGTTATGCCTCCTTTTGAACTCCGCCAATCTTCAAATCTCAGCACCCATAAAAAGTTACTCATGCACTAGATGGATTGCTATAATTCAGATCCGGAAATTCATTGACCGTCCCAAAATATCCTAATACATAAACGTCACTGTGACCATGAGAAAAACTCTCGACATCAAGAGCGCATACATAACCATAACGCTTTTCATCGATAAGGTGTAATTTCATCCCGTTTTCGTATTTACATGGTAGATTGGTTAATTATACTCATCATATTCATAACTTGATAACGTGCGACACGGTGGCAACCAGTTTTCTAGTCATGATTAAATGCTACCGTTCAAGATTGACACATTGCTGCTACTACTACATCAGCAAGGACTACTATACGGCACATTTTCTCACACGAACCATTGGAAATTTCTCCTTGACACATTCTTGATAGACGATGAGCTACAAATAAGGCATGCAAATCTCGTAACCCTAACCCAAATAAAAATTTAAGAGAATATATGGTCTCATAGAGAAGAGGAAGTAAAGACTTTAGTATAATTTAGCTTTCTTGCGTATTACATCGCAGTCAATCTCCGTGATCTAAGTCCAGGAAATTCAGACTGGCGCAGAATTCAAATGCCTTTAAGAATATTGCGCACACAGTAGTTCAACGTCGATGTCTGCTTTGGCTCTCTGACTATTAGGATTACATTTTCACGTGCGATGCAATCTGTACGACTTTTCGTGTAACCGCTTTCACGCGAGGAACTATTATGAAGTGAATTTTCTCTCTCACGTATTCCGATCTCGGCTGGGCTGTTTTCTCATTTCTCTTTCTTCGGTAGTTCGATTTCAGATTTTTGCTCTGGCAATGTCGGAAAAACGACGAAGAGAGATTGTCCGAGGTTTGGCTTGAGATTTCCATGAACGTAGCACAAAATATCGAGCAGTGTCGATGGTGGCTGACTGCTTATCGGAATATTTCCGCCAGAGTTTGCATTCACTAATCGCGCGCCGTAAATTATCGCTGCATGCGCCTTTTGAAGGAATATTCACATCAATTTTTTTCAAAACAGTCTCCGATTGTGTTATTGCAAAAAATTCTTCAATTTTTGAGAACCTTGAAAGTTTCAAATGCCTATAATTTTGATTAACTATTCGATTTGAATGCATGCAATGATGTGCACAAATATGTATTCCAATTCCCAACTGCGGATATCACATTGACATTTGCCTGAAGCAATCAGTGTTCATAGGATATACCCATATCTCAAATTTCCACACTATGGGCGTTTCTAAGGGGCAGAGAAGTTCGCTCACGCCACTCAGCCACCTGAATGTGACAGATCGAGTCAATCTTATTTGATCATAATCACGGCAAAGTATCGAACCACATGAAACATAATATTGAATAAAACAGGTTCTCTATGACAGCGGATTCTCAGTTTATGTGGATTTTATTGTATGTTTAACGTCCCCTGGAGCATTTCATTCACGATACACTTGCATTTGAAACATTTCAACGACAAATGAATTGTTTAGAGTTAATGTCAAACACGGGTTTTCACCATTAATGAGTGGCTGTATCTTTCAAACTGAACTTCAGAAATGTGTCCGAGTTATTCTTTTCACTTGGAACCATCAAAAGAATTGAAAAAGAAATTTTTTGCGGAGTGCCTGGTTGAACGTTGAGCGAGACTTTGAGACACTTTCGTTTTCCTTTTTTTCAACGTATAAAAACGAGGGCGCTTAAATTCCACTCTAAAATGATCATTTCTCATGATCATACTCTTTTTATTGTACTCTTCTCTATCTGAGAATAGGATTCTCTTTCTATACATATTCCTTTCATGGTAAATTTATTTTTCATATCCTTTTGAGTATACAGGTACAGGGGTCTGACATGATTACCGGATTGCCTGCATACAGGCGTTTCTTCTACCAACATGGCTGACGAAGGGAGCAGATTTAACATTGAATTCACGGGGCCGTGTTCGTAATATTGAGTTTCTAGATTCCCGGGTCTTCACATGTCTATCAAACGCAAGAGTAAGAAAATCAGATCCCAATACAAGTATTCTATTAGCTAGACTGTGTGAAAGAGACATGTCAACGAAGCAAACCCTTTATTCTACCAATCATGCTTAATCTGTTTTTCACTCAGCCATTTATTCCTGCGTGCAGGCAACCCGACATCAATGTCAGATCCCTGCTGCATGACAATATTATAAGAGGTGCAATAACTCAGATGAAAATTGAGCTTGAAATATTTTTTTTTCGTTTTCAAGTATGACATCCTTGTGCCTTAGTAAAAATAAATGCCTCATGATCATATATGAAGAAGTTCCCGACTGAACTATGGTCTCATACACCTATATGATCATGGAGAAGAAGTCACAGGTTTTCATAGGTCTGCTTACTCAGTCATGAGTATTCATGTGGGAAATGAAGTTGTTCATCGCCGCCTCCAAAAATGTCTTCTATATACCAAAGTTTTGGAAAAAGCGCGCTCGCGGTTCTGACTGTTAGGTTTCTATCGCAAATAGAGAAAACCATCCACGAACCCCTCCAATTACCACACCCTGCCGCCCTACTTGTGTTTCCTTTGTATATCTATGGCTAAATGTTTGTATGGTGACCGATAATACTCTTTAAAATTCTAGACGCTGGATCACACATTAGAGCTCAAAAGCGTCATTAAATAACCAAATAAAACAAATACTTTTTTAAAGTCATAGTTACAGCAAGAGCGGATGCAAAGAATGGTTTCGGGGGAACGCGTCAGGGAAAGGGCGGAGGGGGTGCGATTCCATGCAAACATTTTGCATGCGTTTCTCATACTGTCCATACAAAATTTCTGGCTCAGCCCCCCCCCCTTCTCCGTGGATCCAAACCGCAAGGGGGACTTCGAATCCCGGGGTGTGATGACCCTCTGGGCCCACTCTGTTGTCGGGACACCGTACCTGGGCTCAAGCCCGAAGCCGGTAGGAAGGAGCCTGGCCCCGAGACTATTAGTGCTCGGTGCTTTCACTCCTCCCGAAAACCCGCAAGGGAGGTTGAGGCACCGCGGTGTCTTAGCTCTGGGGGTTTATTTTAAAAATGCGTCACTTGTAAACGCCGCAAGCTTAGGCGCGCGACTACGGTAAAACGACTACTGCTTACGGCAGTTCGTGCGTTCCTCGCGATCCTCTCCATTGTGCATGATGTTAGGTTAGTCTTTCGAAGTTTTCGGGTAAAATTGAATTGATCCAGAGTACAGAATTAGAAAATATATCTCTGAGGATTTCCTTCAAGTTTGGTTATGGATAAATGGATAACCATTCATCCATAACCAAATTCAGAGGTTCATGAACATGTATGTTGAATTTTGATGTTATCGGCATCAAGATAATAGCCCTACAAAATATCATGGCAGTACGGAGGAGCTATCTGCTCCAGTCCAATCATGAACAGCGTGTATCTTCACAAGCAGAGGATGTATATCTCATGGTGCAAACATGCAACTGGTTCCTGTGTGCGTTCCTAAGGGATATGTGCTAAAAGTATCAACTCAATAAAATTAGTTGCACAACACTGGAATGAGTTGCTATACATACAGATTTCTGTATACATTTAGTAACCGTGACTGAGATGACTCCATAGACATGATGACTCTCATTTTCATCACGCTGCACTTTTGAAAATTGTGCTGTATGTAGCTGCAATTTTCATCTATATATTTTCTTACGGTCTGAACTGTCTGAAGTCTGTGAACTCATTCCAAGATGGGAAAATGGAAATTCATCAGAGTGATCAGACCCACGGACTGGATCAGACATGATCCCAATTGTAAAAATAGGGTGTAAACTAGCTCTAGCCCAGGTGGTTCTTATGCACGGAGAGAAGAGAACCACGCCACAGGGCCACCATGTTGGTCTGCATTTTGGAGTTGAAGATAGAGTAGAAATTGATGCGAATGAAAGTTAGTGGAATTAATCCTGTCTCTTTGATTTACTCATAATTATGGTAACATTGTGTACCCATTTGTGTATAATCAATGACACCATTGGTAGTATGAGCGGTCAGCTGTCCAACCACATTGGAAGTCAAGCTCTGCGTTGATTTAGATGGGAACGCAGATCCAACATGGTGGACCTGTGGCGTAGTGCTCTTATTCTCTCCGTGCACGAGAACACCATGGCGTCACCAGGGCTTGTGCTGGTTGACACCTTATTATTGCTAGTCTGATCCCATCTTGGAATGACTTCACAGACTTTAGACAGTTCAAACTGTAAGAAAATATATAGGTGAAAATTGCAGCTACATACAGCACAATTTTCAAAAGTGCAGCGTGATGAAAATGAGAGTCATCTCAGTCTCGGTTACTAAATGTATACAGAAATCTGTATGTAGCAACTCATTCCAGTGTTGTGCAACTAATTTTATTGAGTTGATACTTTTAGCACATATCCCTTAGGAACGCACACAGGAACCAGTTGCATGTTTGCACCATGAGATATGCATCCTCTGCTTGTGAAGATACACGCTGTTCATGATTGGACTGGAGCAGATAGCTCCTCCGTACTGCCATATTTTGTAGGGCTATTATCTTGATGCCAGTAACATCAAAATTCAACATACATGTTCATAAACCTCTGAATTTGGTTATGGATGAATGGTTATCCATTTATTCATAACCATACTTGAAGGAAATCCTCAGAGATATATTTTCTAATTCTGTACTCTGGATCAATTCAATTTTACCCGAAAACTTCGAAAGACTAACCTAACATCATGCACAATGGAGAGGATCGCGAGGAACGCACGAACTGCCGTAAGCAGTAGTCGTTTTACCGTAGTTGCGCGCCTAAGCTTGCGGCGTTTACAAGTGACGCATTTTTAAAATAAACCCCCTGGAATCTGACGAACTCTCGGCCCCATTCAGCGCCCGCCGGAGCGCGAAGACCGCACATCTCCACACCCCGGGAATGGGTGAGTCTATAGGAACTCGCATTGGAATCGTCTTTGGGCGATAACAACGTGAGCCTGGAAGACTCATCCATCGTCCCAGGGGGCTCCTTGGGCTCTCAGGAAGCCTAGAAGAGTCTCAAAACCCCCCACCGAGGAGTGGGTCTCGGCCTTGTGCTGCGGGCCGAGGCCGGAATTCGGTAGTCGGGGAGGAGGAGCGGGTCATTGCTGAATCACTTGTAGTTCGGTGGTGACCGTCCTCCGAACTGACGCCCTGACCCGAGCCCATGGGGGCAACTGGGATTGAGCCGAAAGGCGGTTACCCGGGATATAAGAACCAATATTCTTATTCTCCGTGGATTCGATCTTGGACCACAGTTCAGCCGGAAACATGTTCGTATATGGTCATGTGATATTTATTTTGACAACGGTGTGCTGAAGTTTGACTATATTTCACGTATGCAGGGTATAACCAAGCAGAATCTTGTGGATACAAATAGTCTCAAAATTATATATTCTGGCAAAACTAGAATTCGGCAGTCGCCGTTCGTAATCGTTGTAAAAACAAGCCACTTGGAAACACAGCTCTTCATCATTTTCCGAAACATTTGCGTACAATTCACCAGCATCACACTGGAATTGTGTTTCTGCATTCTGATACAAGAGCCCCGTCACTTTTTTTGGGTGCATCGTCAATATTTGCATTCCATCACAATTATAGTAGAATATCGGCTCCACAGGCTTGTACAAATATGGTTTTTCAACTTCCTCGTTTGGAATAATCGAAATTTCTTCATCCCATACACCTACTGCCCTTTCTTCCCTTTGATTTTCTTGAGTATTGTAGTGTTCTTGATATATGCAACGACTTGTCAACAGTATTATTCCATCTCCTGGTAAATTGTAAACTTTCAAAACCATCTCGTTCCAAGAAATTTTAATCTCCTCGTCAAGTTTCAAATCGCCCATTGAATCGTATTGCACGCATCTAACTTTTTTTGGAAAATGAGGACTTAAACTTTGGCTTTCAATTTCCGTACAAATTCCATACTTGCCACGTGAATTTGAGTACGGTGTGTCAATTTCAGAAAATATGCTTCCATAGTAGTAGGGTTTACTAAAAGAGGCTAAAGATTTTTCAAAACCTGATTCATCAACTAGTGATAATTTTGTTTCGGGTGATGGAGACAGCACGAAATATTTTTCAGAAATAGCAGGTGAGACACGTACATAACTTTTACCTACTAGAAATGGTATAGGATTACCTATTTGTTCACCATACTGATCATACCTAATCTTACATTTCTCCGTCGTAATGCATCTCTCCTTATTAGCGATAAAAATGTCAAAGTAATCGTCATTTACCTCTATATTACTGTACAATTCACTTTCCAAGTCGAATCTGATTTTATCACAGCTCTGAATGTAAATCAAGTGTAATTTCAAAATTTGGCGATCACGAATATCTTCGTAATACGTTATCACAGCCCTATCGTCACCAAAATAATTCAAATTAAAATCCCTCGATTTGTTTCCCCACAATGCCACGTTACACAAACTTTCTTGTTTTTTCGTCGATGACTCGGTTAATTTTTCAATACCAATGTTACAATAGACAAGATTTGAGCTGTATAAAGGTCTGCATTTGGCTGTCATGATTTTTCCTTTACGCGTGATTTTTTGATCAAGCCGGAAGAAGGAATTTTTTTCCACGTAAAAATCATTCCTATAGCTTTCGTGTCTTCCTGTCAGAGCCTCCATAGCTGTTACTACACAATAGTAGTGTAAAACCATCATGGTAAGTGTTACGAGTAGCTCTTTCGACATTTTGAATTGTGTACAGATCGTTGTGTTGGAATCCAAGTTCAAATTTTATCCTGAAAAATTGAAGTATTGCGTAAATAACAAGCAACGTAAAACAGAAGATGAATCAATGTTTAGAACATGATTGTAGGTCATCATTATTGTGTCGAAAATATCGTGAAAGTTAATATCGAGAAAAATTTCATACTCATTGGCAAGCATTTGATACGGATCATGATGATTTTTATATTCCTCAGCTTTATGATCCAGTCAGTTATAGATAAGATTTAAAAACATTCAATCTCAACAAATATTTTCGTCGATAATAGTTGATTCAGCGAACAGAGACATTAGGAGTATGTTATCTAAGAAGAAAATTCTAAGGTTTTATATAATCACTTTGATGTCTGTCCTTACCTGTAGTTCGATAATAAATAATCAGTCAAAATTCAGCCATTCGCTGGAAATTCTTTCATTGTCAATGACTCAGACATTCGAGCTATCTGAACACCTTTTCATTTTCTGAGTCTGAATTCTACTTTCTGAATTAGTATATAGTATCGGTAACACACAGTACTGATAAATTTCAACCTCACTCCCCAATCACTTGGAGATATCATGTTCATTTTTAGCACAAGTGTTCATTATCCATTCACCCATTGAACCGAATAATTAATTCGAAATTTTCAATTCAGACTCATTTTTCATCTCATTAAATTCTACAAATGTGTTATTTACATTCTCAGCAGAAAATAAAAAAATTTCACCTCAATCAAGTTTCAACAATCTTTTCCTGATTCCTCATCATCCACCGAGAAATCATTCAATCTTATACTCTCAACTCGGTTCAAAAATTTTCTTTCCAAACACCAAAGGTAGCAAAAAAAAGCTTGCTTGGCTGCCAACGCGAGAAGAAGAGAATGAACAGTTTTAAAACATCGCGTGCTCAGATAAATCATTACGGAATACTCTGGAATCTCGTCGTCACTCTATATACCTCTATATCTTGAAATCCGCAAATCCTGAGTGAGAAAAGAAGAAGAGATAATACGATTTTACCAAAGAGGAGATCCTTTGGATGTACCTATAGTCTTGCTGTCTCTTCTCACTTCTCGGTCAGCAGAAAAGTGGAGAGAGATCTTGGTTATGTTGTTGTATATTGCGGGACAACAAAGGGCTCAAAGTCAACGTCCCGAGATTCTACACAGAAGAGCAAAGCGCGTCTTTATTGCGGAATTCCATGGCAAAAAGTGTTGGAGCTGTGAGCTATATACGTTATATGAATAACGAGCTCACGGGTATCGGTCAGAAAGTAACATCAGGTGAATTCTGATGTTCGTTGAGTAAATTTTGTGCGAAATTGTTGTATGGAGTCGAATCGAATTGAACAAAAAATTTTTTTACTGATGATCTAGGTAGTCTACTAGAGATAATAGTCGGCTTCCTTTTGATTGTAGTTAGATTCAAGAGCGATGTCTGATCGATTTATTTGGAATGCACAAGCAGCCTTCGGGCTCTGAGAGATTCAGTAAAATAGTGAGGAACGATGGTGCCGAGAACTACCGGGTTGTATAACGATGTTTTTCTTTCACCTATAATGGTGTATTTGATCAGAGTTCTTCCCGTGGGAATTTGTGGATAGAATTTGATGATTTGTTGACTAGCCCATTGGAGATTTCAGTTTGTTAACGAGAGTCTAGAGGAAAATCGAAGTGAGTTTGTGGAAATGATTTCTGTAAAAAAACCACCGTTATTCACGCGAATTTTGATGACAATTTTAGTAACCCGACAGAAAAAACTGATGATGTTTGACGCAGTACAAAAATGTACTTCAAAGACTTTTTAGCAGAGACTGATGTTTGGTCATGAGTGTGAAAAATTTGGGTGAGATCGATGAACTCGAGAAAGCTCACCACTTCATTCCATAAAATGTTGACATACTATCGTAGTCATGCCTGATGATGCACAATATTTTGTACGTAAGCAACAATATTTGCAACCGTTCGTTGGCTAAGCAAATTATGACGAATGTTAATTTGACAACTCGATTCATTTTATGCATTTGATGACGGTTACATTCATGGTCAGTTTTTGCCAATGAAATTTCTCACCAAAATGGTGCAGGAAGTTCGGAGTCAAGTGTAAAGTTCATCAGTATTGCCCTCATTGAAATATTATGTTTCACATTTTTCAGCAAATATTTATTTTTGGTCACTGTTCATTCCGGAATCTCATTCATACTTATTGAATGAAATTAGACTGTAAAGGAACTTCAGATCCAGAAAGATGTGAATTTTTTACTTTTCATCCAAACTGAGAATGTATAGAGGGAATAAATTCTGAAAAATATGAATTTTGAGTTAACCTTCCAAATGGATCCGAGAAAATTCCTGAGCAGTGATAATATTTTGAAAATCTCTCCTTCTTAAATCTCACGCCAATGATCTTGACTCGATATCTCACAAGCAAATATATATAACCAACGTGAGTGAAATATACCTCGGGCGGGTGATCGATTCTAATAATGACATAAATCACTAGCTTATTAGATTGAGAGTTGTAGATATAGGCGCTAAAGACATTCGGATTACCTTCGATGCAGTGGTCATGCATCGAGATCTGACTATATCAGGAACTTAATTAACTTTCTCAGATTAGAAAGTGTTGGTCGTCGAATTGCTGGAATCTCCAAAGCTATTTCCAACTGTATCAGAATACTCACCACCAGGAAAAGTTTAATCAAAAAATATTTCTGTATACATACCGCATATACAGGCTATTCAGTTGATGCCTGGATCGAATTATAGATATGTTAATATGCTTTTTTCAAGTACCTCGTAAAGTTTTTATTTCGATCTTTCTCAATCCTATTTAATATCCTGTATTACGTGAGTGCAAAAAGAACCATCTGATAATATGGGGCATCCAGTGAGATTAGAGCGTTGGATTGAATAAACCCATAATGATCCTTTCGCGATATCATCTGTTTCTCGTTTCTTCTTTTTTCTTACTGTACATGATAATTCGAATTTGTCCAATAATAGCTTTTCTCACTGCATAACATTTTCTTTATTCAACATAGAATATGATTGTTCAAATTCATAATATAACACAAAAAAAATGCAGAATTTCTTTCTAGATACAAAATAAAAAAATTGATCCAAGCTCATAAATTGTGAATCTATCTAGAGATGTTATTCCTCTCCATCATTTTTGTCTCTTTATCAAGAAAGCCATCGAAAGTCTGGTATCGGATTAACCCTTGTCTTGAACAAACGACCTGTAGTAGTAGGCGGACAGGCGCTATAAAGTTATGTTGTACTGTAGATCTGCCTGAGGGATGTCACTTTCGAGCGATATCAAATTCGCAATCGGATTTGCGACAGCTCTTGAAAAACGGGTCTCTTGTTCATATACTTGATGCGGGAGCTAGCTGTCATAATTACCGTGACACTATACGCTGCTGGTGGTATTATAAATCGAGGTGTGGTAAAAAAGACAATGTGAAACCCCTCGCGGCATCATGACTGTAGTAGTGAACTAACGCATCCAGTGGTTTTAAGATCTTGATGCTCGAGGTAGCTGGCACGCGTCGAGATTGAAAAGATTGGGAACGATGCGCGCAGTGAAGATTGTTGTAACTCTTACAAAATCGTTGTTATAACTTTGTGGAGACTTTTTTCTTTCTTTGTTGTTAGGGTGTTGTGATATTTTGTTGAGCGTAACCTCGTTGTAACCTTTTTTTTGCCCCATTGTGTCACCTATGTCAATTTGTACCAGCTTAACAAAGGAATTCAACCATGGACTGGATTCAACTTCTTGGGATAGAACCAGATGACAAGACTGTACTTTTCTTGACACAATTTTGACAATGATATTATTTTGATGGAAAATGGATAGTTATTTCCAACAGTGATTTTTGGTCCAAATGGTACAGCTATACACAAATTAGCATCACTACTCAACAACATGAGCCCAAATGCAAAAGTTTAACCTCCATAGCTGCATTTCGAGATGAAAGACCTGCTGAACAACCGAAAAATGTGAAAGAAAATTGCGCCATATTAAATGGAGCAGAGTTTAACCGTGAGTTCACCAATCAACCAAAAAAATTTAAGATCAACAAAGGACACGTTGACTTTTCACCCAGCCACTGTTCATATCATCCCATGCATTTATTCAACATCAATACGTCACGATACTGATCATATACTACTGAAAAAAAATCTTTTCAGGAGTCGGTCTTAGGTTCCTAAAAACTGACATTTCTGACAAAAAATGATATTTGATGTGGATTTTTCCTACGTTCAAAACCTGATAATGGCTCCGGGTAAGGTTTTTCTGAGTAATGTTCGATCAATACCTCGATCAATACCGTAAAGTATAGATGTTACACAGTTGTGAATTAGTATATCACATCTCTCCGGAATAAAAATAACAAATTATAACGGTTTCATAAAAGATTGTACATGACCATGGAATGTACATACTCCATGATAATATATGTTCATGGAATATCTTATTTTCTACATGGGTAGTTATACAAAAACCACTCTGGAGACAACATAGTTCTTTGAGGAAATTTGAACAGTTGTCCTCAAGAATAAAACTTTTTTCATTGTAACTTGTACGCATTGTAGAGTTACTCAAGTTTGACAGATGATGTTCCCTACGGTTGATCAAAATTTCTTTTGTCAAGACAAAATAGGTAACAGTGTTTCATGAAAAATAAACAATGTATTGTCCGACAGTCACTATCAAAACTGAAGCAATACAGAGATTTCACCAGATAAATTGACCTCGGCCATGACTCTGCAAAAACAAACTTCCTCTCGCGGGCATATGAATTGGTCAATCAACATTCCGAAGCAATCCAGATACCAGATAAAAACTCCTCCATGGCTCAATTTTCTATTCAGAGTATACACAAATTACATCAACACTTTTTACTGGCACATACTCTATCACAGAAAAAAATTCTGCAAGACACAAGTTGTGCGACTGATCATTCTCTTTATAATAAACAAAATTACCCCACCCCCCTCCCTTCCATCTGAATAAGATATTACAATAATGTGAGAACCATAAATTCTCGGTAACATCTCATTATATAAACAGAACAACAAGTACAATGACCACGATGAAATATCTAAAGTGAGCAAAAGCGCAGACAAGAGAAATGAAAAAATTTTGCAAAGCGTGCCGAAGAACCCTCACCGCGCTGATGCAACACCGAAATAACAACAGACTCGAAAGACGGTACGTTTCATCCTTATAACGCAATCCGATCTCGATTTCGCGAATTCCATCGAGATCGCTCTATTGTCTTAGGATCCTATCCTTTACTTTCGAGTCAACTTTCTCAAGCTACATGCATAGAAACCTAAGTGTAAGTAATCATTCCATTCGACAAGGGCTTTAGCCGATGGTTGTTCTCAGATCATCTTTTGATATTCGAACAAGCCGATCAAGGAGTCCATAAATATTGCAATTGTAATCTGTTACACCTGCATATAGAAACACGTATGGTCCGCTGTTAGGTAATACACTTTAACGGTCCCTTAAAAATTCATTTTGAGGTTATGTTGCTCAAACGCATAGATGTCTATTATAGAGAGTTTTTGAGTTGATTGAAATGTTCGCATTACACCTGATCAGAGTCATGAAAGATTTTCCACCTCGTGAAGCCTGAGAAGATAATATGGATAGAAGGCGTGAACGCAAACTCTGATTCTCATAATATTATTGAATAGTAATTGATGCCTTTCTCATAGTATCTCGCATCAACTCATGTACTTTTCAGATCAATCTGAACTTATATTTGGCAAGAATAATATAGATTATTATGATCATATCTGACATTGCGGTAATCTGAACTTGCGACTGACTCTGCCTGATATCGTTTTCTACTATCGCATATACTCTAATTCCGGACTTTTCTTTTGTATGTTACAGGTGGGTTATTCGTGTACCTATAATACTGTGCTACACCACTATCATCCTGCGAAATCTTCATTGTTTCGTAAGTTCAACGAGTTAATTCAATTCATGGTGATCCAGCGGTGCATACTTCCAAGTTTCACTCTCGGTTCTCTGGAAGAGAACCGTTACATTGTGATACGCATTATTATCGTCTGTTCTACTACATGTATTCTCTTATATCTTGTTGGATAGAACATACATTCAAGCCATTATATATGTCTCGCGTATGAAAATTTAAACGGGTTGTTCCCCGTTTTATGAATGGTTGTGCGATCAAAGTGAAATTCCTAACTCATGCGCCTGTAGTGCGCGTCATGAATCTAAAGTGAATGGTGAATAGGTATGCTAAAGTAATTTTTTGAATGATGATTTTTTTTGTCAAGTCTTCAAACTAGGCACCGGATATCCACTTTTCTAGTCATTTAAAATAATTTTGAATATTTACCGGAGTGATAACGAGACTGTTAGCATTGGCCCCTGTTAAACTGGATTTCCGAAAAAAGTTGTATGCTCACAAAAGATGGATATCTTCTTGATTATGTTGAAACACCAACTTCTTCTTTTCAAACTATAGGTAGATGAGTACTGATTCAACAACCTGGATGTCTGGGACTTCTGAGATGTTTATTCATTCTTCCCATTTCTTGCGAGAAAGACATTGCGTGAACTTGCATTACCAAATCCCTAAATATGTGCTCATGTGGAGCATCCATTGATTGTTGTAATACTTATCTATGAGAATCTGATTTTTTTAGTAGGATTTCTTCCTGTCATTTCGCTGAATGTTAAGCCCTTAGAAGGTTAGTGAAGAACCATTTCGTCCCTTGTTTGGTATCTCATGAAACGTTTCTTGAATAAACAATCCTGAATGATTGAGCAAATTATTGTGCCCTTACAGTCAAAGCTAGGTTTGGAGTGAATGGTTTAGCGTATCTTTGTTTGGAATTTTTATCTTTTTTATTTAATTCTGTATAAGGGGTTATCCATGAGTTATGCAAGGGTTCTACGGGAAGGTGATCTCCCAATTTCTTATCTTGCATATGTGTTCGACACAAAATTGTCATTCGATAAATCTTACGAGAGTCAGGATCGGTTTAAGATCACAAAACTTTCCCCTGCATAATTTATAAATGTAAACCCCAAGAGGTATGGCGTACACGAATCTCGGTTGTGCGGTTTCATACGGAAAATGTAAAAAACTTAGCTGAAACTAAATTCAGTACCAGAGTAATTTGGAACTTGTTGTACTAAAAATATACTGTTTGAGATTATCTTCTATCAGGGTGTCTAGCAAACCTGGAAAACCTGGAAAACCTGGAGAAAACCTAGAGATACTTTGGAAAAAATGTAGTACCTGGAATATGGCTCGGAATGTGGTCATTTTAGACCATAAAATCTGGAATTTTTGGGTTTTGTGGCAAAACCGTGAAATTTTGTGCGAGGGATTCCAACCAATCTATTTCACAGTCGAAAAAGTTATCAAGAATCCGATTTGTTGCATCACACGACTAGCTGATGATATATTACGTGAAAGTAACCGGTCTTACAAAAAAATGACCAACACCGTGCAAGAGTCAATTGATGGCTCAGAAGCGATAACCACGTCATATTCCTCTCGAAGTTTTTCGTCGAGACGATGGATTCAATTATGCTTAATGCAACCAGGGGCACCATGAAGAGTCATGGATGGTTAAAACTCGAAGGGTGGGACGAGATAATCTATCATTGCAGGCTTTCTAATGTAAAAATCTGTATTCGTACGGCATTATTAGAGTATTTCCAAACCTTTTTGGGAGAATAGTTTTACCTTCTACTGACCCAATGACGAGGGTTCAAGTTTGATGAGTCCTAAGAAAAATCGAAAAAACTGGGAGAAACAGTGTCATCCTTGTGTCAGGTAACCCATGATTTGAGCACGGTAAATTCTTATTTTGAATCAACAACATTAGCCCACAATACAGTATGTCATGCACAAAGATTCTTTGACTCTTTGGACAGGAACCTGAAAATATGACGTTCCTGAACCTGGGAAACCTGGAAATTCATGCTAGGATTTCACTAGGCACCCTATTTGTGTTGATCACTATGTTGGTAGAAATAACTTGACCAACTCGTGCATTTAGCATCTGGATTCAAGAATGTCTCATGCCAGGATAAGGAACCAATTATCAAGTTAATGCTCGCACCCTATGCTTACAGAATATAGCATTAGAAAAAAATGAAAAAAAATTTCACCAAAAATCCGGAATCAAATGCAAATGAAGCACGATAAAATAGTGCCCAGTATCTACAATACGTGCATCATAGTAAAATTGAGCGATATAGAACTTCAACTGCACGCATCAGGGCGCACCTCGCGATCGTCGTGATGTAGTACAATGAATATAGCGTCAGTGGTAGCATCAGTCCAGCAATCGCTCTCGCGTCAGGGTCGAATTTTTTTTTCCGCGCGTACAGGTAAATGCCTCTCTTTGCGCGAGGCTCGACATCCACGCATCACACGCACAGAAGCGGATGCAGGCCTGCGTTTCGTAATGACGGCACATCCTGCATCGGTTGCTGCTGTTGCTGCTGGACTATAGACCATCCAATCGGATTCTCCTGTAAGCGATTGCTTCCTCGGCTTTGTTTGTAGCATATATATCCAGTGATATCGTTCTCCGTATGTATGCACATTCTGCCGTGTGTCGATTTTGTGATCGACGATCCATTTTCGAACTTTTTGGGGACGGTATTTAATTGTTGATCAATGTTTGTATTACTCGCTTCGCGATCGATTTTGTCGTTTGTGGATTTATGTGTATACTTTCGAATTTGGTTGATTGCTTTTGGAGATCGTTCGTACCACCGCTGGGTTAGTATCTTCCTTTTTGCACCTTGAGACAAGGTTATTTTGATTATCTAGACCCCAATTTAGGGATAATATCGATGAACCTCAGTGCCGTGTTGAAGTTATCTCGAAAATTGTTTGAAATTTTTATAAAAGTTCGTATTCTATCATGTATTTGAGGGATAAGAGTTTGAAATATCCGGGAAGGCAAAAATTAATAATGAATAAAATTCAGATCAGGGGCGATCCATGAATGACGTCATGCTTTTGGGGGAAAGGGAGCGATCAGCTAAACGTGACAGGCCATGTATAAAAGAGGCTCGGTAAAAGGGCTCAGCGTGACTAAGAAGGGGGGGGGGGCAAAATAGCCAATTTTAGCGTGATGTCATGTATGAATGGCCTCAAGTGAGAATATGAAGAGCCAAGATTCGGGAAAAATGACCTGAATTTTTCAACTTTTGCAATTGCCATTCTAAACTTTATTCGTTCCTACTTTCTGTTAATCCGAGCATTTCGAATTTCCATACCTCCAAATTTTGGTGTTCTCAGTTTTCACCCCTCTGTATCTCTGATTTTTGAGTATATAGTTGCCCTATCGTAGTAATTTTGCAATCCGAATTGTGGTCCTACAAATTTTCAGCTTCCTGGAACGTAGCTTTCCAAATTATTATGTTTCCAAAGAATAACCTTACTCGTGAGTTTTCTGATTTGGTGCGTCTAGTATATTATTAAATATTCGAAAACTTGGGGGACTCAGTCGTTTGTTAACACAAAATATTCTATGTGTAGATAGAAGTGTAGTGATGCTTACGGAGAAAAATAAATATAATTACATCGGAATTCATCACCGAGATCAACATCAATTAATCACTAGACAGTCGTAATTTCAATGAAAGAAAATATTCATATGAAATTTTGAGATATTAAGGATTTCTTCTTAGAAAAGTTATCTAACGATAAGAAATCACGGACTTGTGCTTCTAAAGTAACTCACTGAATTATCATCCACGTAGCAAGGGCACTATTTAACCAGATCATTTATAGCAGTACAGATCAAATCATATAATTGAAGAAACTCTGCCTCCTTTCGTTTTCAAAGAATCAATCACACTTGCTTCGTACAGGTTTGAACGAGATTTAAAAGTATTAGTTTCCAATTCTGCATCCCTTACTGTTAACTTCCAGTATCTGATCTCACGCAACTGCTTCCAAGGAAAAAATAGCATTTTCCCTATCATAAGAAATTGATATCTCAGCGGCCTAACAGCTATGGATTCTGTGGGTGTACTAAAGTTTCGTAAAATATTGAATATTACCAATCATCAAACACGAGTAATCCAAAATCTCAACTTTGTCAGGGTTCATCTACCCCTAACGTTATACAATTATATTAGGCAAATCCCCGAAATCTCACGAGCATCACAGGAAATCGCCCCAAGAGTTCCCCTAAGCTCCTCAAATCTTCGAACATCATCAATTACAACAATCAAGATGATCGTGCGACGCGAAAACTTTCTCACCAAGAGGCGCGGCGTCGGCGGGTGGAGGCGGCGACACTTGTGCAAAAAGACGAGTCAATCGAGCATCGGACGCATTGCAGCGCGACCTTGCTCGTAAAAATTTGCGCTGCAACGCCAAGAGGTGCTCAATTAAACGCCATCGTTTAGCTTCCTTCTTCTTCTTCTCTAAACGCTTCACTGATTTATCGCGCTCGCTTTAGACTCTTTATGCCCCCCGGTGAACAGGAAGCGCATCTGAGCCTCGAATGACTATATACTTTTGCATTATGGCGAGCTGCCATGAGAAAATTATGAAGATTAAGTGTAGGAATTTAGTAATAGCGCGAAAATTCTTCGATACTTGCGTTTGAAAATTTTGTAGACTATAGTGGCTATGTTATGTGATTTACAGGATTACTTTCGCGCATTCAGTCTGTATTTTTCTGGCCCATGAACTTGATTTTCTTCGACATACTCGGTCAGATCTGTGGACCGGAAGGAACACCACTTTTATTCTTTACTTTATTATGAACGTGGCTTGAGAATTGTATTATAACAAATAATGTCACTTATGTTTCCATGTACCCTTCAAATACTGGGCAAGAAAATTGTGAGTGGGTCGCAAACGACATTGGTGCATGTGGAAGTATTCTGTGGCTCACGGTATTTCCAAGTTTTGGATAGGCCAGATTTCGCCTTGTCCTTGGCGAGGAAATCGTAAGAGGTTACTTACGGTTTTCTTGACAAATATTGCGATGCATTTTCTGAGAATTCGGAAACGTTTTTAATTTATTGAAAAAACAAAACTAACATGAATTGGTGGGTGGTGTGAAGCTCGGTGTGAAGACTATTAGGGTGCGTCCACAAATGTGCATATGCGTGCATTGCACAAATTTTAGCCAGAATCCGTTGAGTTCTGCTCTGGATCAGCGAGTAACGGAGCTGAGACACAAATCGATTCAAATCAGTAATTTTCTGATATGAGCTGTTCAATCTTTGCTCAAGTCCGATGAGCTGCATATGTGCACATGTGCAGTGCATATGCGCAGTGTGCACTGCATATGCATGTATATGCATAATTTGTGGACGCAATCTTAGATAGGTCACGAATGAGAACTATCGCGTTTTTACCTCAATCTCGACAAAACGCTATTAACGGCTTTTTTTTAGAAAGGAAAGCAGTTGAGGGAGCTGGACCGAAGTCCGCCATGGAAATATCTCGAATTTTACTCAACCAAATCGCATCGAATTTCGTGTGCATCAATAGAATGCATGTCAGAATTGTGCTACGGAATGAAGATCTATAAGAATAAAAAAAAAACAATATCGCGTCAGACTCCGACCCCCACCCCCCTAAATCGATCCGGTCATTACTATCCAGATGAAGAATTTTTATTTTATCTACCATTAAAATGGCATGTCAAGCAAAAATAATAGTCCATGAATTATTTTCCAGCATCATCATTCTGAGTCACCATAGAGAGCGAAATCTCTCTTCCGTGAAAGAGCTTTCAGCGCGCACTATACTACTCTTGTCCAGATCTATAATAATTACTAATACCCTTCTCAACTCTTCGAACAAGCCACTTTGCCGATCTGCAATGATCATAATTTACCTCTCGAACAACCCGTCGAAGAGATTATCATGATTTTTTCTCGTCAACAAATTGCATCTGACGTAATTGACCGTTGGAAAATTCACCGGCACGATTATATACATAAGAGTTTGTACCGTCCAAATAAGCACGAGAGACGAATATCTTGCGACAATTACCTCACGATAATCGCTGGCTAATGAATATTAATGCCCGCGAAACTCGTTCGCTTGGATTATCCAGTGTGCCGAAGCATAATATACCATCAGACACGCCTTCTACAAAGTGCAACCGTATTCAAAGAGTTTAACCACGTGTATAGCCACCACCCCATGCTGATTTGAAACGAATATGTCCTGAAAGTTTTCGTGCATAATTATAATGACGATCACATCAAAGTAAACATTTTTTGTGCGAAAGTCTTTACCATTTGGGTGTTGCAAAATTTTAGAAGATGACTATCGAAGCGAATTGATGGGTTTGCGTCGACTAAAATATTATCATTATCTACAAGCAATTAATTTTAAAAGGGTCCTTTGTGTGTGATGAGCATTCACTCTAAGTAGAATGGCTAGATTGGCAAAATATGATTCGCTGGAATATAAAAGATACAACTTGATGAGGCTGATTGAGTATGAGCGATAAGCTGAGATTTGTGATATTTGCCCGACTGAGAATTGTGAATTTTCTAAATCACCACGAGAAATCATCAGTAGTTTTTCTCAGTCCCTTGGGTTCAATGTACGCAAAGATCGTGATCCATTCGCATACTGCGAGATTCGTAGCTTTCATCGCACGATTTATCTTGATATTGCTTATCTAGAAGTTTTATGTATTCCTCCAGACGTGGTGAAAGCATCATTGGTCCTTGGAAACTTCCTACTATAGTCCCATGCTTCATCCAAAGATTCAATCTATGTTATACAGGACATGATTCATATTATGGCGACGATTCTAGCTCAGAAACGTAAGCTGAAATATCTGATTTTCAATTGAATCTCATGCCTTCTTGGATACCAAAAGACAGCCAAAAAAATCATCCACTGTGGTTTTCTTGTCCTACAATAAAGAGCTGCAACGTTTCACTGTCATTGAACTGCTTTAGCTCGAATTCACATTATAATTGAGATCTTCAGATTTGAAAATCTTGAACCACCCAAATCTCCTGAATCATCCTTGTGTTTCACTGATTCTCAAACGTAATTCATTTTTTCAAAGTCCTTGACCGTGACGATGTGTTGCAGTCTTTGGTGCTTTTTCAAATGATGCACGAAAAATTCGGCCAATTTTTAATCGCATGTTAACACATATCACTATCTCACTACACTGGAACTTCGGTTTTCATGTTTTACCATCAATATGAACTACCCCTAATAGTGGCACAGTGGTACCCAGTGACTCACAGGGTGTCCACTGATCATTACGGTCATTGCAGTTTCGGTAACTTCTTTATGTCTTTAGAAAGTCCTGATTCGTAAAGTTCATCAGCCCTTATCAATTTGAGATTTAGACTCAGAAAATGAACGTTATAATTTCAAAGGCTGGTGCATATTTCATGTACAGAATGTGTAGTGACGAATATTATTTTCTTCTAATCACATGTATAGACTTGAGGTTTTCTGTTGACGCTGCCATGAAAATAATATCCCTAGGCCTTGCATGAAATTCTTCAAAAAGTTGCAGAAATCCTAGTGAATACTCTGGCCTTGGTTTGAATACTACTACTCAAGTCTCTCCTGTCTTCTAAACACACTTTGTCCAATCTAATTCTTAGTATCTTGCACTCAAACCTTCCATCAAGTGTGTCATTGGCGGCATCATTAGAATCCTCAATCAAAAGTAAGAACAGCAATTTTCAGAGTTTTCCCAATCTGTAAGAAGATTTTTTTATGCAGCTCCTGGACAATATCGTACATTTAAAAGAAATTCCACCAAACTTACACCATTTTCCTTTAACCCTTTACAGCATTCATATTTTGAGGCAACCGATTTTGACGAAAATTGGTATAGAGGAGTTTATGGGGTCGCTGATCACGAAAGTGAAGTCAGATTTTGAAAATTCAAATTGGCAAATCCAAGATAGCGGCCAAAATATCCAAAATCTCGTGGATCAGACTGAAAAAAAAATTTACAGAGGTTTTTGAGGTCGCTGATCACGGAATATAATCAGATTTTGGGAATCCAGAATGGCGGATCTAAGTGGTGATCGAAATTTTCGATTCCCTTGGATCTGTCTGAAAAATTATAAATGAAGGTTTCGCTGATCTCGAAGTTGATATCAGATTTCGGATCCACCATCTTGAATTATCAAAATCTGACTTCATTTTCGAGATCAGCGATTCCGATTATCCATAAATCAAATTCTTCAGCCAGATCCGAGGAATTTTCGAAATTTTGGCAGCAATCTCAGATCCGCCATTTTGAATTCTCAAAATCTGACTCTATCTTCATGATCAGTGACCCCAAAAATCTCTTTATACCGATTTTTATAGAAATCAGTCGGAGTCTATTAAAACCGGGTAATTTTTTTCGAAAAACTACACATTTTCATGTTTGTTTGTTTCCATAACAAATTCACGAGCAAATGCCGATTCTGGTGTGATTCCATACTCGAGTTGAATCATATTTTGAGCCGAATTCACAATAAACTGGTGAAAATGCATGAATTAGCCGTTGAGGAACTCAAAATTGACAAAAAGTATTTGGTCACTATGGTGACCAACATGCCACAAAGTGTGAGGTAGAATGGCCCTCTAGTTGTTGAACAAACAGATTCTTGCAACCCAAGACACAGCTCATCCCAATTCTTGTGCAGCAAATACCTCTACGGAAGACAGTCACTATTGTACACTCGGTTCAAATTTGCTATAAGAATTGCATCTATCTGCGGAAATGCTTGTGTTCTCACCACAGCAGCTCGCTCTTACGACGACATGAGCGCTGATACTGCGTCGGCGTTCGCGCAACTCTAAATTAAAACGAGTGCACTCATTGCACCAAAGTATTATCATGACATGAAGAAAGAGAACGAGAGAAGCCAACAACGTACTACAAAACCTCTGCCCGGGCCATTGCAATATTACTCTAGCATACATAACATAGAGTATCTACACAGACTAGACCACCAAAAACACAAACACTGCACAGTGAAAGGGAAGCAACTTCTATGTCTATGATGGAACAAAATAGAGTAGCTCAACCTATAGATGCAATATTAAACGCCAACAACCTGCGAACACGACTATGTACTGACATTGCAAGAATCTTTCCTGATACTTGAGATTTTACTTGGGATATGAAGTAGTGTGGATATATAGAAAGATGCATAAAAGTAGAGGAGACATGCATCCAATGGACAAGAGACACGAGGAATTACAAAGAGGAAGAATATAGGCGACGAGGTGGATGGACTATGTACTATATAACGTTGGACACGAAAGTTCAGCCTGGGTAACCATGCGTGCGAACTCATTCAGTGTACGTCAGAGACTTACTTTGTGATGTACTTGTTTAATGTGTGTAAGTATATGCTGAGAGGGCGGTATAATACTCGCGTGTCCCACACAAAGTGAGTTTGTATGGTTATGACGGTGTGCTATGCAGTCCGTGTGGTGACTGGTGAAATTTACGTTGACGACTGTGCTGAGGTTTGTGGTTTGTTAATTGCGTGATGTTGATTTGGAGTATGTCGTTCAGAGATTTAATTATTTCTTTGGGTTTCTTTTTTTCTTTTTTAAATTGTGAAGCAAGTATCTTTGCTGGTATAGGAGGACCATCCAGTATCTAACCTTATTGACTTGTCATCAGGATGAATTTCTTCAATTAATAATCAAGATTATGCTTCAAATATTCTTGAATAGCGTGTACAATTGAACATTCATGAATTAAAAGGGTGTGATGTGGAGATGCATATGCCAGTTGTTTTCTGATTCTTTATTGAGATCGGCGAATCATATGGTGACAAACTTCTTTCTTGTCGACCAACAGCATTTAGATTCTGGTTAACTGGGTGACTTTCAACATTTTCAAAAGAAATTTCAATCAGATCTTCAATAATGCAGTCCTCATAATTTTAAATAAATCCCGATCCTTGGAGTTCTTTATGCTGGAGGTTGGTTGAACTTAATTTCCACAACTGGTTGTTATTTGAATAAAGATGAGCTTGCATACGTTCTACCACACTTCTCCTAACTTAGTTGACGAGCGCCTTGTTCAGGGATAGGTGATTTTTAGAAAACGGTTGGTCTCAGAGCATCGAATTGAATTGGTAGTTGACGTCAACGATAGAGTTCAGCTATAGTGTTTTCCCATTGTTCAAAAGGAGTTGGTCTATATCTGAACAGAATTTCTCTGATCTCTTGACGCATTGATAGTTCTTCGTTGGTCATGGCAAACAGTCTTTTCTTGAGAGTTTGCACATTTCTCTTAGCTAACTCATTAGTTTCTGGACAACCTGGTGCGATAAATTCATGGAAAATGTCTCTCTTTCCTACAAAATTCTTGGAACTCTTTGCTCCTGAAAATTGTTGCAGTATTCGATACCATCACATCAGAATAACCATGACGAGAGAATACTCCTTCAAACATTTTTATGGCTTACATTGAAGTTGGAGCATTTATACGTATTTCGATTTCAGCCTACTTTGATTTCACAAATTTCGAATCTGAGTAATCAATATGAACTCGGTGACAGTTTTCATTCGGTTCTTCCGAAGGACGTGAAGAAGCTTTAACCGGACTAGTTTTTAAATTCACACATACTTTGCATGATTCACTCAAACATTATTCAATATCCTTTATCGATAGATTCCCAGTATACATAAAGGTGAGCCAGTTGTTTCAATTTTGAAACTCCAATAGGAGCTTTATGAAAATCTCTTGAAACTGTGGCTTGGAGATTTGGTTGTATGACGACATATGTTCCTCTAAATAAAATATCCGTGTCTTCTGTGAACTCAGAATCCAATTGTCTGTTTGTCTTCAAATCTCGTTTGGGTCACTACAAATTCACATAACTGAAGATGGCTTCTCGGATAATTCCGAATAATTTATTTTATTCTTCAACCATCTCACTACAATATTTCTTCATTAACAACTTCATGTACTACTCTCGGTACTACTTCTGTACCTATATAGAACATCTAATATATCTTGCTGAGTTTTCGTTTGATGATCGTTCTCAACAATGCCACAACTTTTCACTTATGCATAGGGAATCTCTCAATATTTCCTACTGAATAACCATCAGACACGACCTGAGGAGAAGATGATGCATGTCTCTTGACTGCGACGCAAACTCATCAATCTTGAAAAATGAACCTCATCTCCAAAAGTGACAATCCTGTAAATTTCAATATGCCAGTCCAGATACCAATCGATCTTCATCTTTTCTCATCGAACCCATAATCCTCTACTCCAAGTCTATTACCGCCCATCTACTAGCGTTTCATAGAAGAGCGAAAGCGTCAACAAAACACCGTCTGTTGAATTTTTGAAGGTATACCGCCCAGGATGTACGCTCCTCGCGCAAAAAGAATCACGACATCCAGTTCTGCACAACTGCTGCAAGGGTTCGCTGATCTCGTACATCCTCTATATCATCCTTCTCTCCTCCTTTAAAGATCCGATTCTGCATTCTTCCCTCGTTCCGGTCCTGTGGAGTATATACTATACCAAACGGAGCACCTGTTGAAAATTCGGCCTTGCCAAGATATAATATACACAGACTCGTTCTTCCACATTACTTACTCTCAACGTATATAACGTTCTGAAATACCTGAGCTCACATAATGAGGATACATAACTACGTCACACAACGGATGCCGAACTGGTTTTTGCTTTTATTTGCGAGAGGAGGAACGAGCACATGGTTGTTTGTGATGAACCATCTTCAAAAGGCATGCAATCTTGAAAATCAAGCTCGCAAAGTATGATGTAATGGTTTTACAACGCGGAAGATTTCGGCTATGGAGAAGATATGAGAGAAGGTGGGATGAAGAGAAGATAACGGGATTTTTGAATTAGGTGATCTCAGACTGCGTAAAAGTACATTTAAGTTGGCGTGTAAGTGCCTGCGAATGAATTTATTTGATGGTTAGATGTTATTACTTGAGGTTGTGAATTTTAGTTTTTTTCGATGTATGCATCTTCTGCCAGAATGTTCATGAATTTTTTGGGTTATGTCAAAGGGATTTCCATGTTGAAATCATGCCAACATTGGTAATGCTTCATGTGACTCGCCTCTATCAATAGGGATATGGGTCAAATAATTTTTTTAACAGCTTTGCTTTGGCAATCAGTGCAAGATTCTCATCAGACAACAGATTATTAATAACAACAAGTTAATTGTAAAAAGGTGATGAAATATGACGAATTTTTTGATCGTTCCGAAAAAGAACGGTATAACTCGAAAATTTGTTAAATAATTCTTTGTCACAATTTCGCACTCGTAGTTATTGGGTCAGGTTCAGTATTTTGGTCGTGAATTTTTCCGCAATTCCTGGAGCACTTTGACATGGTTTCCTGTGTTTTTCTTTTCATTTTCCCGAAAAAAATTCCTCGAGTTATACCGTTATAGCTGCCAACCATACAGACCGTGAGTGTCATATAGTTTATCGCAAAAACAAGGTATGGGTAAATTCGGAATATCTCAAAAGAAACAGATCATTCCTTTAATATCGTGAATATTCCGTGATGACAGTGACTGCTTTCATTTTCTTACTATCTAGATCTTTTGAGGAGGAAATCTTGTAGAAGAATAAATAAAATTCATATAACTGTGTCGAGTATTTGTGTTTGAATAAGGCACACTGCGCATGTAAAGAATTACCTACTCAGCTAGCTAGTGTAATTCTATTGTTGACAAGTTTATACATGAGATTATATATGAGAACATTTCTCTCAACTCCCTCAGAGTCATTGTCTCATTTCGTGGCTTACATTATGCAAGATGTAGTCTTTTTCTCATTTATTCTATGTAATTTGTCATATGACTGGCAATTTGCTATTTTTTTTCTTCTTCGTGTGCAATTTCTCTGAATGAGTATCGTACACAATTCCTTGGATTTACACTAATCTCTTGCACTCTACCTTTCTTTCTGAATTTTCATTATGATAACTCGCTAACCGTTAGGAGTAATATCTTTTTTTTTCTTTCTTCACTAAGCCATATCAACTTTTTTCAAAGTTATTTAGCTACAAGTGATTCCTATCATTAACAATGTCTAAAAATTTTTCGAACTTGAGTATGTAATTGATTGCAAAATCAGAAATTGAAGCTCAGACATTGGAAGTCATACCATACACTGGATGAGGTTCAGACAATGAGTTGATGATTATTACATTTTCAAACTGACTGTACTGATTAAAATTGTTTAATTAACCATTCCTCTCTCGAATCCGTCCGCAATAGCTTTCCCAAGTCATGCCCTGGAAAAATGATATTCAGAGCGAAGAGGAAGTTATGGAAAAGTGAACTAAATCATGGCGCGATGTATTGTAAGAGCGAGTAAGTTTTTAGACTTTTTCCTTCTTGTGCCGGAAGATTATGTCTTGACGTTTCAAAGAATTATAAAATCTCATTGTAAACTAGAATTTCTCTTATCAATTCAATCATGAATTATGATACATGCTCTTTTGCATCGTTGACTGCGAATGGTATTTCGGATACAATCAAAGTTTGGTTCAAGTCAATATTTCAGCGCCTGCAAATTCACTACATCTCTTTTCTGTAACTCTTCTCGTTTGATAATTGACTTGATTCAGACAATTGTTTTACCACATATTCTACCCTGAAGAATCATTTTAAAATTTTTCTGCACGCTCTTCTAATAATGCTCGCCTGGTGGTTTCTTCACTGTTCTCGTGAACAGAATGTCAGAGATTGATATGTAGATAAAGATTTCAGGATTCGAGAATCGTGACTGACACAGTTCTTTATGTGATGAAATTAGTATAGAAGCGGAGCTGCTGTTGTATAAAATCATGAAGTTGCATCTTGTTCATATGCAGGCACCACAAACGTTCAACAGCATACTAGATTGTACTTTTACAAAACATACTTTCAAATATGTATAATACTCTATAACAGAACATAAATGACCAATGCCAACATTGTTTTTCAAACTTGTGTGCATCAATGGTTTGTGAAAATTTTTAGATCAGAGTGTAGATGCTGAAAATAGCAGAATTTTTTGCAACTTCTCTTTTTTATGTGGGCGATGGAAAAACTCCAAATCCGGAACATCCTTCACGATGAGAGTGAAATTAGACATATTCATTTTTTCGAACGCTGTGCGGAAAAGTGCCTTTTCCTTGCTGATTTTCCACTTTCTCGCACAGTTTATCGAAAAACACAGTTCGAATGCACGGGCGTAGAACCTATTTTTCGCATCCTCGTGTTGAACCCATCACTCGGACGTGAAAAAAAGTTTTTCCAGCCTTTTATCGAAATGTATTATTTCTCGTACTCATTCGGTGTCTAAAACTTGCATCTCAAAAGGAAGCCTCAAGGCATGTAGAAATCCGTTAACTTTTTCACTGTTTATTATTTTCATTATTTGAGATTTTTGTCTGACGATAATTATGTTGGCTGTTGATATTACAAAGTATATCCTGCTCTGAATAATTACCCATACAGTTTGATCATCACATACAGGTCTCTCCAGTGACGTTATTATTACACTACTCGAAAATTTGAAATCCATCTTCACCCGATTTTCATCATCGGGACTTTACCATTCAACAAGTTCCTTGACCTCTTTACCAATTCCTTGCCATTCAAAAGTCTCGTATTGACATGTCACAATAAAATTTCATATAAAATAATCTTGATAAAATTGAAAAGGTAAATGCAAAAACGCCACACATTTTGACAATGAGTAATTTATTCACTTCCACAACGTCCAAGATAACTGTTTTACATATTACATTTTAAAAGCCACAGTGACTCTAATGTCAAACGTACAAGATTAATGCATATACACTCGCAGTCAAAGTTGCGATACTGCACACCCGCTATCGCACGAGATCGCCACGGAACGGATATCTCGCAACGCTTCCGCGCTTTTCTCTTCGCATGGCTCCACACGTATGGTGGCATGGCGGTCCTCTTCTTCCCGCCTTTGTATGGAAATATTTTTACCAACACCCATTTTGGCTCCCTACCATGATGATGCCCTCCTGAGGCGCCAATTACCAAAACTGTGGTATTATTACTTAAGGTCTATTTATCGGGTGATCAAATAGGAAGATCTAGCATCGTATTTCCGTTGGATCAGTAGAGATTGGTGAACTTGCAGGGGTGGGGTGACTGACAGAAACTATTTTGAGGAGTACTTTGTCGTTTGGAATCATCTATGTAGATGGTAACACCTGAAATCAAAAAAGTCCATTTTCATTCGTGAGATTCATCACTTTTGCTGGGGTTAAGTCTAAATCCTGTAATCTTTGTAATTACTGTCATATTCACGGTATCTTCATATGGAACTCTGTAAATTGACATGATTCACATAGAAATATAATTTTCTGAAAAAATATTTATGATATCTCACTGATATATCTTATTATGATTCTCTGATGAAGACATGTTCCTGGGCTTTGAAGAATGAGATGTCACTGAATGGAAAAAGCTTATAATGAAGTTTGTCAAAAAAGAGTCCACACTATGTTACCTAATTATTTCATATCATTACAAGATGGTAATTGATTACTATTGAGACCTTTTACCTAGATAAATTCAAGTGAAATCTCGTTATACTTTGACACTGTATAACTCTTCTAGGATTCGTGTTGTAAAAGTTCAAAAGTATTCGTGAAAGAAAAATATACACTACCGGTCAATAGTTAGAACACCTAAAAGCGAAAAATACGAATTAGAAAATTCCATTTCATATTCCTGCAGCTTCAGAGGTTGAGAACGACTTGAGCTTGTTCATTTTGTATCTTTTTTTTTTTAGAACTTTGACGACTTTTTGCGACTTTTTGTGAGTCCTTTCCTGCGGCTCAACAGAATTTCAGTAGGTCGAGTCGAAACCTGGGAAAAATCTATGAAAGTTGGGTCAACTTTTCAGACCTCTGCAAGTCAGTCACGAGTTGATGAATCAAAATAATTCAAAAAGCGCCTCAAAGGAGAAGTCAAGAGCTTCGAAATCCGGGTTTAGAAGTAAGCCTATAAGTCATTCCTGGTCCAAACTGGGACTGTTTTCGTGAAGGAAGATTTTTCTCGAAGAAGAGTTTCTAAGTTCATGAAACGTGAGAAAATCGAATTTACGATGGTGTTTTTTTGATCTCTCTCAAAATGTCTTCGTTTTGTTGGTGGAATAAACCAAGAACAGTGCCGAATCCGCAGAGATTCCTTGGAGTATCTGAAAGAAGCTACAAAATGAGCTAAAGGTGTTTCGGACCAACGAGGCTGCAGGAATCGAATTTTCTAACCCAGAAAAGCTCTCATTTTCTGATGTTTACTAAATATTGACAGTATCCAGAGCTCAAAATATGTTCTCGTAAATAAGTTTCTTCAGTTATCTTTTCTAATCTCAATTATTCCAAGGTCTAACTCAATCCTGAATCAGGAAATTGATGTAGTTAGCTATCGTGTTAGTGTTCAATAATCTTATCAATAATAACGTATCCCATGACGAGGCACAAAAATGCCTTTGAGAACTGTTTTCCCACTGCGATAATCTCAATAGCTCTAATTTGAAGCCCCAGTTATTGACCAAAATTACTCTATTACACATGTATTGAGAGAAAATCACGAAAATGATTCAACGAGTTTTGACCAAAATTACCTTCAAATTTAGGCAAACTATGTCCCAAGAGGGGTGAAATGTAGTGCTAGTTGTGAGTGTAATCACTGATCGTAGAAGACAAAGATCGTCCTTTTACTCTATTCGTGATAGACGTAATTGAATTCCTTAATCCTTTGTGCATTCATTTAGAGGGTATTCAGCTCTCATTCTATTAGTTTTAGATACCATACAATGCAAATTAACAAACAAAAGATCTTTCGTGGCGGGGTCACGATAAAACTTGTTAACATTTTTTTTTGTTTTTCAAATTGTGCAATGATTTTCATCTGGCTCTGAAATTAAAAAACAGCAAGCCGAGGTTGCCACAATTGTGTGATCTTTCAATACTTTGAATTTTTTTTTTCATTCTTTTGTTTAATTACTGAATAATTGAAACGATACAATCATCGCACATGTATTTATGTAGCTAAATTGCCTAGTCATTTCTCAAATGTAAACTTGCACGAGAGCGTAGGTAGAGGATCTATGTTCTCAAATTGTGCCACCGCAGTGTGTCTCTAAACAATATATAATGTAATGCTTTCACCTCCAGTAAAGCGTTGAGTTTTGTGCATATAAACGTAAATGTGGCATTTAAAGTTGAATCGTGTCATGGATTAGACGTTTGGGCTTGTTAGAAAGTTAAACTTGACAGAGACAAGTGTGTAAGTAGTTGTCATTTTTAACGCAAACATTCATTTCTCTCTGACTATGTCTATTCTGTTAGGAATTAGGAAAAAAATTTTGTGTCTACTGTTCTGCTGAGAATCGAGAAACTTGATCCTTGAATGCTCTTACTATAAAACTTATACATGTTAGCTTGCTAAAGGAATGATAATTTCCTTCATCACTCACTCATAAATTTTGCATTGAACGCACAAGCGTGTACATGTATCGATAAGCTTTTTTTAAGAGACTTCTGTTTGAGAAAGCAATTTTGGTTTCTAAGAAGACTGGTTACTAATTTCAGCGCAATATCTAGATAGGTTTTGTTTATATTATGCTATATCTCATAGACTAGTCAAAAAATTATAATATTAACTAACAGTGGTAGGCCTCCCTGGGTAGTAATGTCTAGCAAAACTGATTATTAACACTGGACAACGCAACATTTTGGGTTGGGAATATAGTGCATGGACAGGAAAATGATTTTCTTGTGTATTTTTTAAAGTAGAAACCGGATTTGACCTCATTTTTGCGACTACGCGTCAGGATTTTCTAGGGATTTTCTTCAAATCGCAAAAAATCGATTTCCTTAGAAACAGCCTTTTTTAAGTTCTTTTAAAGGTAATTTCGTAGATTTGAAAATCTGGTGGCTCATCCTTGTGGAGGATCAGATTCGTATCGGAGCTATGATTTCCTACGTATTTTGAACCGTCATACACACGATGGCGATATTTTTGAAGGGCTAGGATTTAGAACAAGTGAAAAGCTGATTTTCTTAACTTGTTATCAGCAAAATTCGACTGATCTCGCAATAAATCTCGAGAGATGTTCACGAAATCAGTCGAAAGGATGAATTTCATATTATATTCGTTAGGGGAAAATTATTTTCAATAGCCTGACAAAAACAGACGGGTCAAGTTAACAGTTTTTACATTGTTACATAGAAATTCTGTACTTTACTGTATTCTTTTATTATGGCCCATGAAGTACGAGTGTTGTTTTTCACACGAGAAACGTGTGAAGATCATTTTTCAAATGGATTTTTAACTTTCTTTTAATTTTTCTCTAAATATTTTATATCTTGATCCACCCTTATGGTGATTTTTGCACTCACCCTTGGTTTGGTCCCACTAACCTGGAAGTTGACGGGAAACTTGCAGATTGAATATAGATATTATCCCGGCAATTTTATTATATGACCCCAGGTATCGGAATCCCTTTTTAAGCCTTTGTTAGCTACATAATATACTCATGAGTTCGAAGGACATCAGAATTCGAACTCTTCGACCAATTTTATCTTATTTTTTAATTCTCGGATCCAGGCGAGGGAAAAGTTCCTAAAAATAAAGAATATGATAGAAGATCCGGGTTATCCTGCTCAGGGGCCAATAGTTTAGAGAATTCATACCTTTTGCACAGCAGTTTTTTTTCTTCAAAATTTCGTCACTTTTCTCCACATGATAAGATTGAAAATACTTAGTGCCCAGATGACATATGGTCGAATGCCACGATGAAATCCAAATGAATTCGTTTTCAGTAATAAAATTGATTCTGAAAATTGACAATGTTCAATAAAATATTGATGATTTTGCATCCTTCCCCATCATCCCAATGAATGCTATTCCACGTTTATTGACTGCCTAAATGTAGACCTTTCACTTTGCCTCTCCTTCTTTCTCAACACAAATTTCAAAATGCCTCTAAAAATAGCTGTCGAATATTACTTGCACTTATTTTCCTCCGATAGCTGATTGATATCTCTCTCAATTTGCTTCCTTGGAACCATATACTCATGTACAATCTCTGTACATACATGAAACTTGTCTTTCTGTCTTGCCATACAATAAATTTGATTACCATGATATTGTTCATATACAGTAGAGTCATCGTGAAACGGATGAATATATAAGAATCGATTGAAATTTTTCTTTTCTGCCTACGAAGTGTGATCTCGTGATGCGCGAATAAATGAATGTACCGCTTCGATTGTTGAATATGATGTACGACGATGAGTCATCGCAATGAATTCGATATGGATGGTCATGTCGTTGAGATTAATATCGATACTTTAGAGGAGTTTATTTGTTGGAGATCATCGTTCAAAATTGCCTCTGTCAGTCAAAAATGAGAATCGATTTAACAGTTGTCCATAAGCTCTATATCGCAGATACGAATTATTATTATCATCATACGAATGAGTTTTCGATATAATGAAGTGTTTTTTGGGCGATCGAAACTCTATATATCTGCATAATAGACCATTACATGACAGCATCAATGTACGTATTTAGTTGGATAGGAATTGACCATAAATCTAAAATTTTTTTCAATAAATTACATCTTGACCTCGACTCAACCAGTTGTACCAAATCAATAAGGAATATTACGAGAAACCGTTGGAAATTCCTGAAAACTCGTGGTCCATGTAAAACGAAATGAACCACATAAATACTCGGAATTATTTTTCAGTGGGAAGTAACAGCAGCAGCTTGATCTTGAGCCGTGGTAAAGCGAGCCGTTAATTAATGGAATTAATATCTATTTTCTTCAACTACAGAGAGAGAACGAAAGTGGCCATTTGTTCAGATCTATATAGCTAACACGGCCCAATGCTCATTAGTCGGATACACCAGCATCCTAATTGATACTAAGTGAGAACTCGAGTTTGAATTTCAAGAATTTGTGAGATATATTTATTCATAAACACACTTGCTATGAATATTAAAATGTGGTGGAAAAATAGCTATTTGCACTGCTTCACCTATCACTCAAAATGAATTTTTTTTCAAATCAATAGCGTAGGTTTAGAATGAGTAATCATTCTGCCTATCCGTGCCTATCACTACACTTGAGAAGAAAATTCTCGAAAAAAAGTCTGTCCTTGCGGCATATTTTTCCAGAGGCAAAACCGAGGGCAAATAAACGATCCGTGAGAAAGATCCACGACATCAAGTGCCCACATTTTGTGTCTTTTGAATGGATGGAGAATATAATATCGCCGAGCGCGACGTCTGTAATTTGAGCGATGAGGTGCGAATTTTGAATAGACAGGTCTTGATCGTCGTCGTCCTCAGGTATATTATAACCTGAGAGAGATTGGGTCGCATCTGACACTCTCTCAGCTGTCGAATCGTCATATTTGTGCGTGACAGACACGACGGACGGCGGCTCTTATATATACGGACGATAATGAATTTCATTTGATTTCAGAGATATATAGGCATGAATGTGTATTGGTGTGTGAGATGAGTGTTTGAGAGGCGGTAGATTTTGACGCTAAACGTTGTCATTAGTGGACAGCGGCTCACACCATTCATGCTATATCATATGGCTATTAGGAATTTTCGCACGACGTGACAATATTCGAGGCTTTGAATATGGTGTTATGCCTAGGATTCATGTGTTGATTATGTCATTTTATACGCAATGTACGTCTCTGTGACATGAGTGCAATCATAATAATTTTGATAATGGGTTTTTCTTGTACATCATAGACATTTTATAACTGTTGGGTTTTTGATTGTGGTTAGAAATGTAGATATGTTTGAGGAAGATTTTGTTTGAATTAAATCTTGTGGGAAGAATTTATGAATTTTGGAAAATCGTGAATAAGTGTCATTTCTTATAAATTAGATTGATACGGTTGATGCATATGATGAACTATCATATGACTTCATATCACTTCGTCATATCACTTCGACTTCATGTCACTTCATTAATTTTTCCAAATATTAACATCATGATTAGGCGTATCATTGTGGAAACTCAAGAATCTCACTACCTCCAATGATTTTTGCCACTTCTTACTTTATTCGTTCTTTATTGTGATACTATAAGTGAGGAAATCTGTGAGATACTGAATAAATTTGTTCAAAATCTTGTCCCATTAGCCTTACCCACAAGTCAACAATAAATACTAAAATGAACTTTGCTTGATTATTCCTACGTTTCTAGACTAGTGTGGGGCTGCTGTTATTCGGAATATGCAAAATTTCGTATGATAATGAAGTCAGACATTGGAAGTTTCCTCGACATCTAACTCAGCCTCATCCAGTCCATTCATTGTTTTCGTCGCGCGAGCTCTTTTTTGAAATCTGAAAAACATGCTAATGGATTTTGGCAAATTTTTTTTGGTCCTTCAATGGAGCAAAGTTTCCCCCTTGCAAAGAATATTCATACTGTTTGATCGATAAAGCCTTCAAAATACTTTTGATTTTTTAGTTTTGCCAAAAGGTCATAATCTTTTCCCTTCTTAATCGTTAATTCAGTAGCGTGTACACTTGAAGTCGGAAAGTATTCATTGGCTGCAAGTGTACATATTCAGGGCTAATCATGCTTATTAAGGTCTAGAAATTTTCCCAACTCAAAATAGTGTATAGTACATATCATCAAAAGATAGGATCCCACCTGGTCTTTTTGCTAATATGCTCTTCTGAAGTTGAGCTTCCTAAGTCAGCTCACATCCGCTCGACCCTGCGCGCCTCTGCTGCTAAGAAAAGCTTGATTAATCGTTCGAGTCTCATATCTTTTCAGCAACTTTCACACTTTATGACTTGTTCATGTTTTTTCTCCGTGTGCAGTATGTTAACTTTATGCGACCCTCCTTCATTCAAAAAATATCTGTCAATGAAACTTCCATAGCTTACTTTTTCTACTGCGTTGTATGTACTGCATTGGGTATTCTGAAAATGTTTATGAATCTAATCACCAGGGTTGTTGGTTTTGCATCGGCATCATAATAATTTTTTACAACGAATTTATGTGGTACATCTGAAATAGATGTGTACAGGAATTTTTTGTGTGCGAAGGTTACCGCTAGACATGGAAATTATACATCAAGACTTTTTATATTACGTAGCGTTGTGCTTGCTAAACTTAGCGTTAATTTTCAAGTTTGGCGTTGATCACCAACAATGTGGGATAATGGCCCAAACTGCCCGTAATAATGAGGCTTTGCTATGATTATCTGACCTTGTTGAACAAATTGCTTCAAGCTGAATTCCATTTTCATTTAAATATAATTGCTTGAATTGAAATAACTTGTGGGCATCCACGAAACAAAGCGAGACTCCGTTTTGCTGAGGAATAGTTCGTCTTTTTTTTCTAATTCGTACACTATTTTTCTCCTCTCCAGGGTGCAATATCGATTATTTGTGATAGTTTTTTTGTGATGCATTGAGAAAAGCTGAAGAATTTCTAAAGAATCTCTATCATTACAAGGAACACAATGAGACAGGAACGAGATCCCAATTTGAAAATGCGGCAGAGAGAAAAATAGATATTGTGAATCCTCCAAAATCCTGATCTTGCCATTTTCCCCATTTTTCTGCCCCAGAAACTGGTGAAAGAAACCGCATCTCCGATACCAATAGGCAATTCTGCGGCGAAGGGATTTATCCATATAGTATAGCATTCATAAATGTTTTGTTACACAAGAATATCTTTCATAAATTATAAGTTTGATAAAGTTTGTGAAAGATACTTTTGTGTTATAAAACCATCAATCCCACATTTCATCTGAGACTAACTTAGCAGGGCGTCTAGCGAACCTGGAAAACCTGGAAAAAACCTGGAAAAATTGAGTACCTGGAAACCCTGGAAATACGCTCATTCTGAGCACAAAAACCTAGAATTTCTAAATTTCGGACGCAAAACCTGGATTTTTGAATAAACGGCGAACGGTCTACTCTGCAATTGAAAATAAAAGCATCAAAAATCTGATCCCCCGCGTGATTTTGATCGATCGTCCAAACGCATCGAAAGACAGCAACAACTTAGCCACGGCGGCCGCCCGCCGCCTGAACGGCCGGATAGTCCGGTCTCCGGTGGACTTTTTGTTGGTTCGTTGGGCTCCAGCGAGGTGACTACACCAATGTGTAGAGGGTATTTTGACACAGTACATTTTGATCTTAAGAACTGTAATCGAGTACAAACAGTTTTTTCTTTCCAAAAATGACCCTGGAAAAATCATGTTTTGGGACCTGGTAAACCTGGAAAAAACCTGGAAATTCTCGATAGGATTTCGCTAGACACCCTGCTTAGGGAAAAATTTGGTGTTCATGACAATGACAACATACTTATGTACAGAATTTGATAATTGCTCTTCTATCGTCCTTGAAGTTTAGTCCCATCAAGATCAATGAAGATTTTCCGCCAACATTGTGAACATATTTCAAATTTTCCTTCATGATATGTTTGAAATAAGCATTCTGAATTACCAAAATGAAATTAAATTTAATCAATGTGATTCTTATTTTTGATTACAGCAGTGTCAAACGCTGACGGAAGAGAACGAAAGACTGCAGGCGAACATGAGAAATCAATCGGCCCGCGTGCAAGTGGTCGACAGTGTCTACCTCCAGAGTCAAGTTGACACGCTTCAATGGCAACTCAAACAGGTACGTACTGATGCAAAAATATGAATGTCTTAATAACTTATTTTCGATGGTTGGGTTTCTAATCTGGCATTTATTAATTTGATTGACGAAGTGTTGCGGAGGCACGTATAAGTATATGATTTTCATCAATTTTTTTAATCCGATCGCCAGGGATGAGCTAAGAACTGCTAAAGATGATCGAAATATTCAATAAATTTCCACATCGGATGAACTTGATATAAAATTAACAGATTATTACAGAACCTTTCTACATATCAAAATGAGACTTCGGTTCTTGGAATCCATTAAATCAATCATAGAATTGGATAGATATTTATTCAAATGTAGTATAACAGAAGTAAGTGGTGATGTTTCCTCTAATTGAATACGTATCAATCGAATTGAATGAAATAACTCATCAAATATCAATGCAAATTCATTCAAATTGATTTATTCGATTTGGAAAAATTGAATTATCAGAGTTGATGGGTCAATTTCTTCAATTCAGAGGATGTATGATCAGTTTGAATAAATATTCTTTTTCATTGAATACAATTTTTCTGATTTCGGTATTTTGACAATTGAGTACATTCCTATTGTTAAATGATCATTTGAAAGTATGAAACCTCATTCATTCCAGAAAAAATAGTTTTCGAATCAGTTAAACCCTCTATGAGTAAATATATTTATTGAATTTCAATAATTTTTTTTCTCAGTGTAAGGATTTCAATCTGTTAGGAAATTGATATCACTCGCTGTTTGTGGTTTTCTTGCTTCCCAGAAAGTTAAATAATATTATTAATGGAAACATCTAAATATCTGAACCGAGATGAATGATTTTCAACTTCCGAAACTACTTAAAATTGTCGTAATTATTATGGTGATTTAATGATGCCAACATCAATTGAATGGAAATAATGATGACTCTTTGAAGGACTCTGACTTGAGACGATTGAGAAGGAGGCCGGAAAAAGTTCTTGTCTGAATTATTCACAGCTCAGAATGGAAGACTCTGTTTATACGGGAGCCACTGTGACAGATTTATCCCCATTCGAGTTTGGTTCTAAGTAAGCAGGTGCTATGGCGCTGAAAGCCATCAATTCTTCTCAAGATTATCGTCAGATTCGAATGGAATATTGGGTGATGAATATGTTATATCAATGGACGTTGATCCATTCAGCATCAAATTTTTAGAGATCTATACCTCATAGACACCATGCAAATCACATGATTAGATTGTTGTGAAAATCGTTGTATCTGCTGGTCAAATGAACGGATTCTGAAAGTGGAAGATCTGCTTTGAGTATGATGAAATTTTATGAATCATTCTCGGAATGCCTCTCATGTTGTAGTTTTTAATAAAAATTCAACATTACAAATCGATCACATGAGACAAATTTGTAAAATGAGACGACATAATTATGACAATCTCCGTAGGCGACCCGACGCAACGTTCGATCCAACACTGACAAATGTCGGAAACGTAGTACCATGATAGATTCCCATCATTGCTCAGTCTACAACATTTCTCTCGAACCTCAGACAGTCTACCAATTTGTCAAAAAATCTATTTTCAACGCGCATAATTCTTGAATATACTCAATGCTCGCCGATAACAATTACTCAAAACTCTTCTTCGAAAGTTCCGTGTATAATCATTTTTCATAATATACCTAACTGATCGTCGTCGCCAGAGGAAGAGCAATTTTAGCGACCGGTTCTTTCGCACCTTTGCCGTTATCTTTGCACGTCTATGGAATGTCGGAATTTGCATGTGATTCGTGTTGGATAGAAAAAATTTTTTTGCTACGTTCATCCAACCGCGAACATTACCACAATCACGGCCGTTGTGTTTTTCATCGGGATTCTGATAACCTATGCCGCAAAGGGAACCTTGCAGACGCAATTTGCATGGGAGGTGAAGAAAACAGTGCCTCGGGTCACCAAGAGGGGCGGTTTTTGCTTGTAATATATACTCCCCAATGACGAATCTTGGCTCATTTCACACTCTTTCACGCGCGCGGGATATTTGAATTTTAATGTTCAAACGCGCCCACTGAATTATGCATCATCTCATACATTTGATTCGTGTCAGTGTGTGTGTGTGTGTGTGTGCGCGCAGGATACGTATTTTTGCACGTGCATGCACTCTGAAGAAAAATGATCCTTGACACCATCAGGCACTCGCGCGCGATCTGATGGATCTTCCGAGAATGTCTGTTCAAATGCAGATTTTGAAATGTGCGAGGTGAGAGTACTGTCACTGATATCGGAACCAAAGCATGACTGTATACCTATTATGAGTCAAAGGAATGTTATCTCCTATGTGTATACAGTTTTGAGTTCATATGAATTTTCTCTTCGTAGATTCGTCCCTCATTTTTATCCGTGAATGATTATTTTCACGAAATTCTGTTTTTTTCTTAAATATTCGTGGACATATTTATTCGGGTATTCGAAGTAATTTTCAAATAAATGTCGTTGTTAATTTGGTCCTAGATTGGCTTATCAAAATTCCGGACAGTTCAGAAATAAGTTGATAAAAAACACTTCCTAGTTATTAAACTCTCGTAGATATGATAATCACATCCTTCGTCAAAAGTACGTAGAAAAATTTGAGTAAAGTAATCTTGTCTTCTATAAACATCACAAACAATAGCCCTATGTTCTGTTATTCTCAAAGAATTTTCGACTATAACATATAGAGCACAATTGTGAATTTTCTACTTTTTGAAATCAGCTCAACTTTTGTTACTCAGTGACATTACTTCTACTAATAATAGATTAGAAGTAAAATCACATTTTATCCGTAAAAGTTCCACGTGATGTGCTCTCAACTTAATAAAATCTAAGAAATCTAATGAATGAAATACAATGATCGGACTAACGAGGTCATGAAACTTCATTCTGTTCTGCATTACAAATTCAAACGATGTCTGACCAATTACGGCTTATACTACTTATCTAATAATCCATCAATCAATCGATCATTGATCCTCAAAAACGATAAAATACTTTGAAAATTCATTTCTTCCCAAAAAATCAACCTCACAAATAATAATTTCTTTTCCAGACGGAGGCAAATCGTCAAATGTATCGATCTCTAATGGAACAAGTAGCCAGATTCCTCGAGCGAGCGCGTAAAAGTCTCGAGCATCTTCATGACAAATCCAGCCCTTCAAACAAAACCAATCACCATCAATCAACCTCAAATCGCAACAGCATGATCAGTGTATCCAGTACAAGTCGAACAGAAATGAAAACATCATCTTGTTGTTCAGCATCAGCATCACGAGTTCCTCGATCGCGTAGCGTTCACGCGGTTCACGAGGAACACTCGGGTCCAGCAACCAGTAGTTCTTCTTGTGCATCTTCAACCACATCTTCGCTATCGTCTTCTTCGTCGTCTTCGGGATTTGGAAGAGCTAAATCCGTAGCTCACATATCCCCAGCCACATCACAACAGACCAGCTTGAAAGATTTAGTTCTTAGAAGAGGAAGTAGTGGTACAGGAGTGGTTGGCAGTAGTGCTGCAACGCAGGCAAAAAGTGCGCATGATGTTAGTTTGGTTGGAGGAAAGTGTGAAAAACAGTTGGAATCTGGCGCTGGTTCGACGGCAGCCGTTGTGTACAGGAGGCCGAAACAGACTGAGCTTGATCCTGATGAGGTGCCCCCCGAGAAGCTTTCACAGGAGGCATTCATGTGAGTTTGGTTGCGGGTATTGAGGGGCTAATGATAGATTCGAATCCTTAGAGATTCTTATGGTATTTTAGTATGTCTTAATTTCCCTTGAATAGTCCTTTATCTTTGAAGAGTCTGCCATACTAGAATCGTCCATTAGATGTTCGAGATTTCGTTGCTGAAAAGATATTCTGGACTGGTTGTCAATAGCTCTGTGATCTTGTCCTTCAAACTTTGCTCCACGTTTCATTCTATTTTATGATCCTTATAGAAATGCATAACCCAGCTATTTGTGAAACCGACTATTTTTGCGACCTGAATATCACTTTGAACTAGTAGACAATATTTCAATAATATGGAATTAAAATTCTATCTGATTAACCTATCCGCAAGATTCTGAGACAGCAATGTCCTGTCTATATGTATACTGTGTGTGAGGTAGCCTTTCATGAATATAACTTCATTGAGTTTACTGACGTAGTATGGTATGGAGAACCGAGTAAGTAAGTCTGAAACATCCCAATGTCCTTTGGACAATCTTATACAATCCTCTTGCACATCATATTTCAAGGGATGAACGATATTGTCTCTGTGTCTTTCTGAGATTCTCAGATTCTCTTCGAGATTCTTAAACAAAGTTATCAGTTTACCACTTCCACAGCTAAGTACCAGTTTTTTTGTGCATCATCGTAACTTTTAGAAAATATTTCTCGAAGAATTGAAATGTGGGAATTGGATCCTCATAATAATGTAGTAAATACATGGATGGTGTCAGACGTAATGTGATCCGCCCTCTCAGCTTGCAATAAAATCTTGATAGAATCTGTTATTACTCGTCTTATTTTGAATATAGGGATAAGCATCGCACAAGTGTATAATGATATCATTGGGACTAATGAGACTCGAGGTCAATCTAAGTATGATTCCACCTTATTGGAATTTCGTGGGATAACCGAGTATAAAAGCGATCATAGTCTGCAACCTGCAATGCCACATGCACAACTACAACTCTACCTTGTTCAAAATTTTATCACCGGTTTATGAACCTTATTAATTTTCTTGAGCTCATATTGAATAGTTTGCGACGATAATCTACATTTGAACCCTCGATCACAATCCCAAAATTTTACGTCAATTAAAACTAAGACTCATCAACACATTATTTTTTTCTACAGGCTGTTAAGAACAGTGCAATCGTTATTGCTGATGCGCGAGCCCGACCTTGCCAGAGTTCCCCAGCATAGTCACCATCATCATCATCATCATCAACAACAGCAGCCACAACCACAGCATCGACCACAAGACAGTTCGGATGCATCATCTACAAGTTCACCTCTTCGCCCAGACACATCACTTTCAATGCACGGAAATTTTGCCAACTCGACTGCACTCGAAGCCTCGTCCCTCGTATCGCGTCAGACATCTAGTTGCAGTGACAATCAGCTCTTTCCTCCAAAATCCATTGTCAGGACTGCTGTTTCGGATTCGCAGCAGATTTCACTAATGGGCACAGCTGGAACGAGGCAATCCGTTGACGGTGCGTCTTTGGCATCAGCCAGCAGTAGCAGTGGTGGTAGCAGTAGTGCTTGCAGCAAAGATGACGACGACAGTACGTTAAGGGGTTCTGGACTCGTCGTTGTAACCGGATCGGAACAGCTCAGTAGTCTACACCCGCTCAGTGATTATTCAGCGGTTGCACGAGCTTTACCGATGATCAATGGGGTTTCTACGCCACAACACAGACGTGCAAAGAGATTGGACAGGAAGGAATTACATCTAAAGAAAATTAGAGACTGGGTGAGTATAAACGCTTATAGCAATTACGAGATTATTACTGTCATTTTTTAAATGAGGTTCTTGTAAGGTACATGGTTTTACGAAAGTTGGTCCTGCAGCTTGTGTGAGAGCTATTTTTTATCAAACTTAGCAATAGTAAAATTTCAAGAATCAATCGCATATATGATTTCATCTGGTCCTGTGTCTATATTCTTGTGGTTCGTTATAGAGCCTTTCGGCCTTTTGAATTCAAGCAGTTGACTTGATGAATGTTACTCACCCAAACTTCTTATTTCAAGGTTTTACTTGACCGATTCTCGATGAAACCAATTCTTTGTCAGTTCTATCGTTAAAGCTTTCTTGACGCAATCAACCGAAGACCAACATGATTGAATTGAAACAAATCTCATTTGGTAATACTTCGATAAAGATTCTAATTCATGAATTCGCCCAACGCTTTCAACTGAATCATTGATATTGGCAAATGATACACCATATCAGAATTGTTCTAAACTTTCAAGAGCACATTTTAAGCCTCTTATACCAATTCTCCCAATGTATAAAGGATGATTCCTCATTCATGTTACAATTTCCGTTTCTGACTTGGAATGATCATTCACAGGCACTTGGCAACTCAGACGGGTCGGTAACGTCAGCGCCAAAGCCGGCAACAAGTGTTAGCAGTGCTGAAGACGAAAGTGGCTTCTCCTCGATGTCGTCTTTCCAAGAGGTTGGTCTGCCCAGTGTTGCACCCAATCTGTCGCCTATAAAAAGTGGCTGCCATACAGAAATTGGACTTCCCGAGGTACCACTTGATAAGGTCCGTCACAGGCGATGGTCCTCCACACCGGCCGAATTTCGTGCTCTGTTCAAACGTCACAGCGCCATTTTTGCCAGCAACGGACAGGCAAATGCCGATGCTCTGAGCGTGTGGGTTTAAATAAATTTCTCGTGTATACGAAGCTGAGGGGATTCTTCAAGAATCAGCTAAATGGACTTTTTTCAGCATAATGATATGTTTTGCCAACTGTCGGTTCAGTGGCATAAAATTATCATGATATTCATCCTCGCTAGACACTTGCATTGTATCTGTAACTTTCTGAAAATGTTGACGACCTTGATATTCTGCAGGTTTCGTATCTGATCGGCATACATATCACAACAGTAGTGTACCAGAACAGTAGTTTGCCATTAATTTATCGCATACTCTCTGTACTTCATACGGAACCAAAAGTCAGAGATTCTGGAAACAGGGATGCAGTTTTAGTTTATTTTTATGTCATTGCATGCTTGACAGATTATTCAAATTATTGCAGTACTACTTGAGCGACTTATTGCAGATATCAGTATTGCGAGTGCTGATTGATAGCGAGACTTTTTTATAAGTATTCTGTTGATAAGAGAGAGCATAATGTGTAGTTGTTTGCGCGTGAATATGTACATGTGTGATCCCGAATTGAGATGCGCTTGCTGTATGAGAGTGCGAGAATGCTCAATTATTTGATGTGATAATCGTATGATGTATGCATTTGGGGGGGGGGGGGGAATTACATGATCTTGCGCCTGAGATTCGATCGAAAAGTTCTTGTGGCAGCTTTTTATTCAATGTTCCTTTTACCTGCATTTTTCCGCACTTCAATGAATTATCAACTCTTCTTCTTTACTGAGTCCGAAATAAATTGTTGTATCTCAAAATTTTGGGTACTTTGTCGCATGATTTTAACATTGTAGTTATATCATAGAGGATAATCATTGTTCTTGTAAATGTCTATCTACATATCGGTTGTTAACGATTTTTGGACTTCTAGAAAAAGTAATTTCCTTGAGGGACTTCGATTTCATATCCAAAACGAACATTCCCACCACTAAACGTCCGGCTACTAAACGTAAAGGTGTTAATTTTGCTAGCAACCGACAATCGGGAGTTACGTAGAAAATTTGATGACATTTTGTGAAATGGCGTGCGATTCTACAATGCTAATCTGTATTTTTCATTCGGATTTTGTGTGGAAAGATGAGAATAATTGTTGATTGTTACGAGACGACTATCTTTGTACAAACTCCAAAATCGTTTTACTTATTTTATGAGGTTTTCTTTCCGACATTTCTGTCTGATTTTAGATTGATTGTGTATAACCTTACGGATTATAGTCTTTGGTAAAGATGATATTTTTATAGACATCTGTCATTGCTTGCTCTTTTATCCAACCCTGTTTAATGCAAGTGAGATTTCAATAGACTTTTCTCCATTAAATGTCGAAAAAATGGTTTATGAAGGAATTGATCAGTATCGTCATCTGCAATATTCATCTCGTTGTAATAATGTTACCTTTTCTTCTCATTGAACAATAAGAAGTACGATATTGGGAGACAATTCATACTGAAGATCAATGAAACTCACGAGAAACTACTCAAAAGACAATTCTCCTCGAACGGAGATCTGCTTCAAAACTGTTTGGCAAAATTAAGTTTGAAAAATTGAAACTTTTTTCCGGGAATCGAATTATTACTGCACTTATTCACTTGATTAACCAGCTGACCTGAATGCATTTTATAGTACATGATACAAGTGTTCCGTATGAATGCAGATGCATTTATGATTTCTCTGTTTATAGCTTCATCTTTCATACGTGCATGTGTGTGATCAATCATCTTCCAATACCTCTTTGGATACGTAATAGCATATTGGACTTGCCATCCCCAATTCCTTGATAGAACTATTTCTTTTTCTAGACGTTTTCATGATATTTCTGAATAGAGTGACGATCAAAGGGGCTGTCGGTCCGGAAGAATATATTTCAAATTTTATCGCTCGTCAAATATTGTACTTATTGATTTATTAGATAAGGATTTTTAATTAGTCTTACATAGAAGTTTTTTGCACTATGTAATTATTATCATACCGTTTATTAAAATGAAAATTTTTCTTTCTAACAGCGTCTTATTATTTTCTTCTCTAGTTCCCATTGCCCGCACATTCACGACCCGAGTGAGAGTTGGATTTAATCCTTTTTGTCAAACTTCATTGTGACTATTCGACGCCTTTAAAAGAATGTCTTTTTCAATTTGATAGATTTCGACGGAGCTCCACCAGTAGAAAGTAATGTAAATAGAACCGTTTAAACATGCTGTCTCGGGAATTTCTTTGTCATCAATTTGAGAAGAGATAACGTTCGCAGCAAATTTCATATTCAAGATAACAGTCAAGACGAGCATTTAATTTTGATCACTTCACGAGTTTATTAATCAAATCACTCTTAGTTGATCAAATCCCGGAAATGGTGTAGTATCGTGATTTAGGCTGTGATATTCCTGTGTGAGAATCGCGTGGACAGATTTTACGTTCAGTTCATGCGAATGGCAATCAATTCATTGAACTTTCTCGTAGAGTCGACCAAGTAGAATTCCAAAATGATGCATTTCTTGATTTTATATGGTTCTTTATTCATACAATTGAACAACTCTTATATTTTTGTTACCTGAGTTAGACGGATGAAGAAAAGATAAGGGATGGTGTGGAACGATTCATCGAGTTGAATAGATCGAATTCATTGATAGAATTAATTTGCAAAAGTTTGAGGTTGGTGTGATAACCAGGCTGAATCCCAGGGGTTTCAAGTAGGTATTTATACGTTGTTTTTGAATTTGAATAAATCCGACACATTGAATTTGATCTCGGATCTTTGTTCCTCGCCTGTGAGTTTGAATCGATTTACATGAAAATGTGATAGATACATATTTTTGATAGAATCTGAATTCAATGATCTTTTGATCGATATCTGGAGAAATCTTCTTGTTCTTAGCTTATATCTTGAATTTTCACTCTCAACCGTGTCAACGGAATGAATCCGGAAAAAATGAGCCACCTCACATATTACATTCGAAAAAAATATGCTTTTAACTCATTCCAGGGGAGTATTCAGAGTGGGGTAGGAAAATCAATGACAGAAATGTGGAAATTCGTCCGTCCAATGTGGATCTCAATCATTGTACTGGTAATTCTCTCGCCCATCCTAGCATTGGAATCGATCGGTCTGACGATAAGCATCACCGATTACTTGAATACTTTCGTCGCCGTGGACCAGAAATTCTTCACAAGTGATGATTCCGTTACCGGTACTCTCTTCTCCGGCCACTGCAAAATCATCGGCTACACTAAATCACATGTACCTGACGTTGTGTGCCACGTTTCTTCTCAAGAATTACCTCGTACTCGAAATTCCACAACCCGCAGCTGTGACCTTCGAATGAATCCCGAAGAGGCGGTCGGTGGTATCCAGAGTAAATTTTTTGGTGTTTTTGAGCTTGAACCTCTCACATCAACTCAGATTCTTTTAAAATGGTCCGAAATTTTCATGTATCATCTCTACGTTCGCGTTATTTTGGTGGATATGAAGGATTGCAGCCATACTCGGATGCGCTTCCACGAGGATATGCGCAAAGGTCACCTATTCGGAAACCTAGTTGTTCACCACGATACTTTTGACGTACTGATAGCTGATGATCAATTGTGTGGTTCAGAAAAGTGTCGTATAACTTTCAACAAATTAGGCGAACGCATTGGCGTACCTATGCCCTTTCAAACTGCTTTCGAGGGTGTGATGACCACGTGCATTAGCGAATACAGAAAGGGTCATAGGGGTTTTTTCGTATTGGGTTTTGACAATGCGAATCCAAAGCAAAATAGATACAAACTTACTCACGTGAGTGAGACTGGAATAGAAAAACATTTGACAACCTTTCAAAAACACAGGCATCAGTATGCGGCTATATCGAGTTCTCATCACAGATACGGAATTTGCGTGATGCTGATGTATTCGACAGAGTTGCAGTGCTTGCAGTACGACATGAATGCAAAAATCATGATGAATCAAAGAATGATGCTGTCAAAGAATAGTACTCTGTTGGGAGTGCATAATATGGCCGGTGGTGGATTGGTGTTGTTGACGAGCGATTGTTACCAAGCGCAAGGATTTTTTTACATTTGTAGGGATTTTATGCTGAACAAGCTTCATAAGGACGGACACTTGGACAGTATGTTCACGATTGCTAATCACAATTTCCTGTGCGATATGTCTTCAAGAAATACACGGATGCAAGTTTTCGAGGGTGCCGGAGAATACTGTTTCTTCCTGACTTGCATGTATCAGGATAGGAGTTGGGGCCTGGACGAAATCAGTTTTAAATTCCAATTTAAAAGCGCTTGCATCAAAAAAGTGCACATGGACCACAAACTTCAGATCTTTTGAATTTTTATCAAGTTTGTTGATTACTTTTATGAGAATATTGCGATATTTTATTTCGTATGACCAAGCGAGATCTCTCGGTTGGTGTTCGTGACAAAAAGTTACTTTTCCTCGATATCTGTAATACATCTTCTGTGCCTGAGAAACATGTCATTTTTTTAACGTATTCGGTATTTGTTTGCGATAGATTAGCTAATCAAAATATCTTGAGACATGATTGATAACCGGATGAGAACAGAATACGAGAACCGGATGTTATAGAATATCTGAAATATATCCTTGCTGTAAATAAATTGGTACATTTATTCAAGAACTTGAACATGTGTTCCAACTATTCAGATAAAACAGCATATGCACGATTCTTCTACCAGCTTTTGGAGTTTAGTCAGAGATAATTAAGATGCAAATTAGTTATTCATGTATATCCAGTCATGCTAACGTATTCGACGATCTTTTTTTGAAAAATACAATCGCTTCTTCAATATCATTGATTATTCTCGACAAATGGAATTTAGTTTAGAATTCCATTCATCGAACTAATCGTGGGTTCTTATGAGGATACGAAGACTGGCTCATTTCAAACTTTATCGAAGACTCACGCGCTTCTTTTTTATCATATACCGAAACCCTCTAGTGTTGTACGAGTTCAAAATGCGCGTTTCGTAGTGGGCAATGTGAAATATTCTACTAAGCAAATAATGGCCTATCGAAACCACGTCTATCTTTGACTGATTTGATTTCATTAACCATGAATCAACCAGTGCCATCAATCTCCTGAAATTTCAATATCGTTCTCGAATTCCTGATGAAATAATGAAATAGAGATTGAACTTGAAAAGAAAAAGGTAAAACCAGATTGATGTATTTTGAAAAAAAGTTGCTGGATGTCTAAATACTAGAGATTTGTATTTTGCTATGTGGCCTGCTATTCGTGAGCTATACCCGAATAGATCAAATATTTATTTTAGCATACAATTTCGTTCTCTTCTACGATGCCTATCCTGTATCTGAAACAATCAAATAATTTTGACGTAGAACTTCTACGGTAAGAGTATCAACTTGAAAGTGATCCTTTAGACTCGAAATTATGAGATGTTCGCTTATGAATCATTGATTACTACTTATATCGTTAGCACAAATCATCAAGGAAATTGAATCCATCTGAAATAATGAGTTGCTTTCGTCGGAAACTAAAGTTTCTTATACTTCACAAGACGGTTTCACTGGCGAAAATACGAGCATGCTCAAAGGGGTCCATGAAGTTAGCGGACAAGGTAAGAATCCCGTTAAACTCGATATTGCAATCGTTTGTTATAGCAAAACTAAGTATTTTATCATCAGTGACATTGGTTTGTTAAGTTCTTGGTTTTTGAGTTAATCGCGAAAAAAGTTTGGCTACAGCGGACAAGCTCGAATCTTCATTTCCTTACCAACTAATGCCTTTAAAAATATTCTGTAAAGAGGGATCGAAGCAAAATCGTTTGTTAAAGCAGCGGTCATGACCAGAGCCGAAAAATTTTCAATCCTCGTGAAGAGCTTTGCGATTCTCTAAAAATTGTTCAAATTCGCCGCGCAAGCAGTGGTGGGAGAAGGTATACTTGTCCAATACTCGTGTCAGGGCCGTGCCACGTGATTGACACCCCGCACCCGGACCCCGCACCGCATCCCTCAGCGACCCTGGTCCTTATTCTTGTCGGGTTGCCGCATGCATGGCGCGCATTAAACTTGAAGAAAATTAATTGATTGAAATAATTTATTAAAAAATCGCTCCGGACGTGATGGATGCGATCAAGTGGTAAGAGAGAGGAAAGTACATCATATCAAGGATTTTTTTAAATCAATAAACATACATGGTTCAATCATCTTCGCGTTATTGCCGGTATGATATAAGGATGGAATCATCAACATTCGGTAGGAAAGAATCTATTTATGTTTTTCCCTTGTTTCAACCAGCAATGTCGATCACTATCACCTAGAGAGTTGTATCTTTTTGTACAGTAAAACCTGTCCAGTTCTAGCAAAGTTTTGCTATTTCGCCCAGCATTGTTGATAGTTGTTGTTTAAGAGTTCTATATCTTATACATTAAAACGTTTCTAATTCGGGAACTCTTAGATCCAATACAATCTGCCGATGGCGACAGTCATAATCACTAAACATTCAGTATCCTGCGAAATTAATGAATAATGGATAATTTCAGAACATCAACAATATCTCCGATACGCTTTGTCGTACGGAAATTTTGAGTGAAGCATTTTGAATATCATAAAAAACCTATGGATTGATGTATATTAAACACTAACGCACTCTTTACGTGGTAAGAATCTACTTTGAAAACTGAAAAAAATTACTCACTAATCAATCACCTGTATCTTTGACGGGAGTTACTCGATCACACAATTTTTCACGGGATGTTGTATAGCTCGTCAAAAAATCTATAATTATGATCTCTAGAAGAATTTCCCTACGGCCCTTTCCGTCGGAGCTACGAGCATTAGCAGGAAAACTTATTATTACAGCAGGCCCCGCTTAATGTGATCACGGATAATAGAATCAATCGGTTAATGTGATCAGAATCGCTTGGCCCGATTCGCCTCTATATTGAAGAATGTAATACAATAATTTTCCGGATATAAGAATCACCCGCTTATTAGAATCAATTTTTCTCGGCCCGATGCGATCACATTAAGCGGGGCCTACTATGTACATGGAGCCTTATGAGGACCCGCAGCTCGCACAAACTTCTTCAGGGTCCATTGCAATCCCAAATTTAGTTCTAAAACTTATTGAGCCTCTCGATTTCTGAGTAAAATTTTCCGTTTTTCCAGGATATGCTATCAGATTAATCTTTTATAATCTAAATAAAACAAAATTTTGTCATAGATGCAACCTACATGCTTCTCTCAACTTTTTCTCGGAAAACAAGGTTCGCTTCGGGGTCACTTCTCCAGGTCACATCCGAGACATAATCTAATTGCATAAACCGGTGCAAGCTTCGGATCTTCACGAGGATCCATGCACGTAATGATAAGTTTCCCTTCCATCTCGTGACGGGAAGAGACGTAATAAAATTCTACTACGGATCAATCTTATAGTTCTTTTGATGAGCTACAATATCTGATGAGCATTTTTATGATTGAGTGACTCCCATCAAAGCCGAAGTTGATTATGATTGGCGAATAAATTTTTTGAATATTTAACATGTAAAAAATGCGTAAAAATTCTTGTAATACATCAATCGATTGATTTTTTGTGATCTCCAAAATGTTTCCTTCAAATTTCCGTATAACAAGGCACACTGGAAATATAATTGATTTTCTGTGCCGTGATTTTCACGGCATGAAGAAAAATTGATAACCGAAATGCCGTTCGTCGCAAAAGCTGGTATTGTCACAATTAGGCTAAATGAATGATTAGAAATATATATTCTTCATTATTTCTCCGAAGTTGACCCGTCGCGATTTCAGTTCCGGCTCCATTGAATCATACTTGAAGATATTTGAGTGAATTCCAATCGTAATACTACGAAATTACGTAAAAATACCAAAATATATATCAATATTACGTATGCTAATAGAACTGTTTCTTTGATTGAATAAATCTATGTTCATTGCGACGCTCCGCTTGAGTATAGTGGCAAAGACCAGGCTTTTCAAGTCATTTTCTGATAATCATTCTTGTGACCCTCAAAACTTTCAAAAACGTTTGCGAATATCATCATCACGCAGCCGGATACTCTCAATACTTTTGACTTTGTAGTTGCGAAAAACAGTACTGATACTTCTCTCTTTTTCTGCATCCTTGTGCAGTTTCCCTTTTGTATCCAATGCCAACCTCTGTTAACACGGCAACACTTATACTAACTACTTGCATTACGCGTCTGGAATATTCTGCTTGTTGTTTCAATGCACGTACAATAAATTTTTTGAAAGTTTTAAAACATGTGGAATCGAATCTAATACAACTAACCATCTTGAGATCAACTTTATAGTCATTTTAGATCAAAATCAGTCATTTCATATACGAATGAGGTAAGTATGCCTAATTTGGCCCCATGCACTCAAGATCTCTTAGGCACGCATTCGCAGATCTTGCTGCGCAATTTTTCTAGTTGTGTTATATTACAATATGAGGGAATGAGCGCTTCGGACTGGAGGTCTAGAATGATTCCGGCGTTTTCTCCAGCAAATACATAGTGGTTTTCACACTTCTGAATTTTTCTGTTAGTCACTCAAAGCCATACTAAATAAAATTAGCACAACCATTTGCAACGCACCTCAACTCATTTTGTTGATCTTCGTCTAAACTTCGAAATGCTCTTAGCGAAATTCCGAAATTCGATCTCTAAGCAATTTCACGAGCATATCGCTAAGAAAGTGCAGTGTGCTTGAAATTTTCTGGATGACCTTTTCCACGATTCTTTCTCCACTCCCATGGAATTCCACTCATGAACTATGCATGATAAATATGATAAAAGTCAAGCAACAGTACTGCACGGAGATTTCGAATTATGTAAGATCGGTGTCAAAAAAGTACCTGATTGTTGCAAATGAGCCCAAATCCGACCCAAGTAGTTAGATCCCAAAATCATGCAAAAGACCTGTGTTGGGTGTCTGAGTATGCTAGTAAATTCATTCCTCATGAGACTTACTACTGATAGTAACAAAAAACCGTTTTTGCCACAGACAATAATAAATCTCCTGATTTAAAATACGCACGTATGAGGCAATTTTTTGGCTTTGTCTCGGAAGCCACCAAATCTCCTGCTTCCACCTAGCGGAAAGATCATTTATTAACGATAAGAATTTTCATCCCTCTTCATTTTTTTTTTTTTTTTTTCGATAGAACGCTTAAAATCTGAGATAATCACGAGAAAAAAAACCGAAAATGGAGGTATTAACTTTGGAACGCGAATTCCTCAAGAAATCAAGTGGAGATCGTTCTTCATTTCAACTCAGAGAAGGTTAAAAATGAGGGTAGTTAGGCCCAAAAACAAGTGTCAAATGGCCTGACTTTCCTTTCCACAACTCGTGAACGAAATAACGAAGGATTCCAGAGTCTCTCTGTGAATATTTGTAGTGACGACGATTACGAGGTCATATATCAAGATCAGCCATGTATGTTTATTGATTTAAAAAAATCCTTGATATGATGTACTTTCCTCTCTCTTACCACTTGATCGCATCCATCACGTCCGGAGCGATTTTTTAATAAATTATTTCAATCAATTAATTTTCTTCAAGTTTAATGCGCGCCATGCATGCGGCAACCCGACAAGAATAAGGACCAGGGTCGCTGAGGGATGCGGTGCGGGGTCCGGGTGCGGGGTGTCAATCACGTGGCACGGCCCTGACACGAGTATTGGACAAGTATACCTTCTCCCACCACTGCTTGCGCGGCGAATTTGAACAATTTTTAGAGAATCGCAAAGCTCTTCACGAGGATTGAAAATTTTTCGGCTCTGGTCATGACCGCTGCTTTAACAAACGATTTTGCTTCGATCCCTCTTTACAGAATATTTTTAAAGGCATTAGTTGGTAAGGAAATGAAGATTCGAGCTTGTCCGCTGTAGCCAAACTTTTTTCGCGATTAACTCAAAAACCAAGAACTTAACAAACCAATGTCACTGATGATAAAATACTTAGTTTTGCTATAACAAACGATTGCAATATCGAGTTTAACGGGATTCTTACCTTGTCCGCTAACTTCATGGACCCTGCTGCGACAGCAAAATTCAGTGGCCGGTATCTTATCGCACGAGGAGAGAAACCTTATCACTTATCACCTTCATTTTGTGAGACACCGCCAGATGTCGACAGCAGTATCTCCAAAAATATCTTTTAGCAAATGGAACTGTGAAAGCCATCGACGAGTTTATCAAGTAGGCAACATATTTGACAACAACACAATTAGTTCAAATTGAAAATTTTTCTCATCTGTACTTCAGCTCTATAACTTCACTCAGCATTTGTTATTTATTATGGAGTATTTTAGTGAGGGTGTCATTGCGCGGAGGGTCAAAATCGAAATGTAGCACGATTTTACGAAAGCCTCCATTGCAATCCCCATATTCTTTGAGATTGGAAGTGGGAAATTTTTCCACGTAAACTCTTAGATATCAATCCCGATGAGTGATGATTAAATCGTAAAGAGAATTTAAATTTCAATAGCTTCCAATATTTGGGGTGCTTGCGTTTCATACCTATACGAACCTATCCAAAATCTGATCTCAAACAAGTGATTATTCTAAGTTGAAGTAATCTATTTTGGATCTACTAAAGTTGACTTCTTCTCGCAAAATATACCACGAGTTATTTGAGACGCCACAAAGCTCAAACAATTGGAAATTTTATTGGGAAGCGCACTAACTCAATGATTTGGTCCGAAAAGTGTTTGCAACTATTTAAAAATTAAATATTGAGTTTCTGAAATCCATGAGATATCAGGAACTTATACACTACCGGTCAAAAGTTTTTGCCACACCTAAATAAAAAATTTCGATTTTGCTCATCCGACTGCTCGGATTTCCTTGATCCAAATTAACTCTACTTGGGCTCATTTGTAGCTTTTTCAAGCACTTGAAGAGCTATTTGGTATTTTTTCTGCGCAGCTCAATAGATTCTTGCCAAATCAATCTGAAGCCTCGTAGGATTTCACAAAAATCGGATCATTAGGCACACCTCCGCAAGTCTGGCAGAAATTAATGGATTTAGATGATTCAAGAAGCATCTGAAATTAGAAGTCAAGAGCTTTAAAATCCGTTTTTGAAAGTTATTCTAGCTCGTTTCTGGTCCGAGCTGTGACTTTTTTGGTAGAGGATGATTTTTCTCGAAAAAGGATCAGTCATTGAAAAATTACGAATGGGCTCATTTCTTCACAGGTATAAGCACTGACCATCTCACCAACAACATGGGAAAAGTTGGAAAAACTCAGAGGAATACCACCGTGAGTTCGATTTTCTCACCTTTCGTGGTTTTTGGAACTCTTTTTCGAGAAAAATCTTCCCTTACAAAAACAGTCACAGCTCGGACCAGAAACAAGCTAGAATAACTTTCAAAAACGAATTTTGAAGCTCTTGATTTCTACTTTTGGATGCTTTTTGGATCATCTGAATCCATCAACTTCCGGCAGACTTGCAGAAGTTTGCATAATGACCCGATTTCTATGAAATTCTACAAGGTTCCAGATTGATTTCACGAAAATCTATTGAGCTGCGCAGAAAAAATACCAAATAGTTTTTAAAGTGCTTGAAAAAAAGATACAAAATGAGTCCATATAGAGTTAATTTGGACCAAGGAGATCCGAGCAGTTGAGTGAGTAAAGTCGAAATTTTTTTTTTTAGGTGTGCAGAAACTTTTGACCGGTAGTGTACATCATCGAAACGTTAGACGAGCCTCACCGAAGACCTACTTTGAATGTTTCGTGTTCATTTCACACTTTCGTGTCCATACAAGCTTTCGTTCGAATCTAGAAATACTCTGAATAAAATGAGTATTTGAAGTAGCTCCTCTTCAATAATCTCCGATTGGAATCTTTTTCATTACCGAATCACGACGGAGCTCAGTGATTCAAGAGATATTTTTTGCATTCCAGTCAATGAGAAAAGAGTGATTCATCTTGATCCTTTTTCGATCTAATTTTTCCGTGAGATTGAATAAATGATGGTTGTTGCGATGTTGTCTTATGTTGTTCATATTTGCGATGAAGTGCCGACCTCAAGAAAATCTTCAGAGATTGTACACCCTTTTCAAAATCATCCAAAATCTTCAAATGATCTGTACTTCCAATTCATTAATAATAACGTGCAAGACGATCACACAAGAAGAAATGAAGACATTAAACACATAAATCCTTTTGCCAACCTCACATTACTCATGCAATACATCTATCAAGTGCAGATCGGAGGTCTGAATTATACCAAAATTCAAGTTACCATCAGGCTTGCTTGACACCCACTTTGAAAGCTCGAAGTTGCATCGTAACTTTTGTTGATTCCATTCTAATGCACTGGTGTGGCTATATATGTATAGAACAGCATTAGTTGCGGCCTTTGCGAAGTCAACGCAGAAGCCGGAGTCAGATGCAAAGTGAAGAGAGCCCCAGTAACCCATGCAAATGACATTTCTAATATTGTGTACATGTTCAGCTTGCAAAGTGTCTCTTTACGGAGGTCGTAATCTACAACATTCTACAATTTTATGCCAAATACAAGTTTTCTAGTGGAAAAAGGTATAGTCTAATAGATAGAGTGTACCAGAATATGGAAGGTAAATATGCGACACGTGACGTTTGAGCTCAGTGTTATAATAGATGTCTCGCATTGCGCACACTCGTTGGTTCATTTTGTAGTTGCCAGAATCAGCTTTTGTGGCTTTGCGTAGCTCATCTTCTTGCCAACTGCGCTTGGGCACGCCTCGGTGGAAAACTACTTCAGGCAAATCGACGAGCGTGTTGGATCGTTGTAAAGGGTGGTCCTCTATCGATCGAGATTTGAGAAAAATTATCGAAAACTCGCATTGTGACAAGATTTTGAGACTCCGATGACGCGCGAGGTTGATACCTCTTATCCGCAGAACTTTCTAATTTTGTCTAATTTTTTTTTTTTTTTTTTTTTTGAGGGCTGTACTCTTTTGACAGAAACTATATGGTTCAAATGGTGAAAATGCTGCGTACTTTTGTTTGAAAAATGAAGAGGAAACAAATACAAGAAATTTTTAGAATTTGATTATTGTCGATGGTTCTCGAGCAAGCGAGGAAATATCGCTATTCTGAATGTGTGGAGTATCAAGTCTGGAAAGTAATCTGCAACCTGAAAATTTTGTGAAAGGGTCATGAAAATTTTTTGTCCATCTCAAATAATTTGCATGGTAAATGATTTCTCATTCAATACCAATATTGAAGTACTATACTATACCCTATAGGGTATTGGTATACGGACTATAGTTATGTCGCTTACGGAAATGCAAGCAAATGACTGTTGTAGTTGAGACATGTTTCCGAAATACTCTGATAGCATTAGGAATTTTGTTAGTTTCGTCTTGATCTTTTTTAACAAAATCTATTCATCAAAATATAATACTAGATCGACAATGGCCTCTATCCACATTGAGAATCTAAAAAATTGACTAGGATCATATTTTCGAGATGAGCTATTATTTAAAATTGACTTTATATCTTATGAGTGGAAAGATGTTTTGATTCTGCCAAATCATAATTAGGTATATCTAAGTCGACAATTCGAGCAGAAATTCGCAGTTCCATCGCATGAAAGATTGAGAGATGAGTGAGTCTTTGACGAGATTTGATCATTCTCAAGAGCCCCGCAGTAGCATTCGCTCATCAGTAGTAACATGCCGGCTATGGTAAGACATCATTCTCACGCTAGTACTGTGGTTCATGCAGTTATGAATGAGTTCCAATTTTCCTATTCAGAGTTTTTTTCCATTTTTTTAATCTGGAGTGTCACTAGTCCATATGATAGGGATTGAAAGCAAGTGTGCATGATATCGACAATTATTTTCTACCTACGTTTATGTAATCAATCAAAACTTCATACCCTTTCAAAATTATACTGCTGCCTGAGATGTCCTTGTTGAGTTCGAGCTTTTGATGAGTGAGACATCTTAAAATTGTATTGAAAGAATCTCACAAAAACGTGAAAGTACCGTGACTTTGGCCACTTTGGAGGTTTCCCATTGCGATTTTCTGACCAAACTTATATGTATCTTAGGTCATCCAACGCGTCTTGACTTCTTCTTTAAAATGCCGTGCTCGGAAACTAAATTCACCTATTTGCATTATTAAAATTGTAAAAAACAGGGTGGCCACAGTCACCCCGGATGCCGGGGTTACTGTGGCCAACTTCGTCGAGCACCACGAACTTTGTGTACTTTTCAACACAAAAACGGGTATTTCCTCGGAATAAATGTTAAACTTCTATACGTAGAAATAGCGTGTTTCTGCGTACAGACGTATAATAGTATATTATGAGTCGAGTGCCGAACATCTTTGTTCTTCGCGAAAACTTTGCTGGACGTCGGCTTTGCCGCTTGCGCGTCGAGTCGTATAAAACTGTATACGCGTCTCTTGTGGAAACATTTTTCCAGCACTCGACGCGTAATGTACTATTCTGATCACGGATAAGTCCAGAGACAGGACATAAAAGTCTTATAAAATTATGCCAATGAACTAGAGACTTGCTACCTTAGTTTGAACAACGAAATGAAGTCGACCACTGCTTCGGGGTGACTAAAATCGAACCGGTCGAGCGACCCAAGTCACCCCGGACGACCGGGAGATTCAAGAAAAAAGAGAAATGACAAGTTTACGTCCAAATTTTTGTTAGGAATGACAGCTGGACTTTCGAATAAAGTCGATCTGGATGATCCAACAAGTGACTATTAGTCGTTCAAATGGTCGTTGGAAGTGTCGGATGTGGTGTCCACAGTCACCCCGGGGAAGCCAAGAAGTTATAAATTATCTCGTTCAAAGGGTCGTTTCAAATGACTGTGGCAGCTTATTTCAATCGGCAATAGCGCAAATGTAGAGGACGTCATTACCTACCAACAAAAAGTCATTGGAAGGAGATAGAAGTGGATCTAGTGGGTTGCTGTGGTGGATTTTCGCGACATGCATATTTCACTTGAGAGTTTTTACTTCATTCCAATGCGAAAAAAGGGTCAATGGAACCCATCTTACCCCAAATGAGCTGGCATATCACGAAAGTAGAATTTTTGAGCTTCAAAATGAGCTCTTGAACGTCCCTCTAGGTGGTATAGTGTTGGAGCTACGACTTCAACAATCTTTTTCCTGGAAAAGTGGCCACAGTCACTAGTGGCCATGGCCACCCTAGTTTACGGTATGCAATGACAATCGGCTAGGATATTGCATGGCTGTTTGGAAACCAAGTTTGTTTTTGCTATAATCTTGGATTTTCATCATCTTCAGTATCTTACAGGCGTTTGTTTTCAAGATCTAAATGTCCACCAGATAGTCTACCGGTGTAAAAAATTCTGCGCTAATTGCAATAAACTGTCCCTTTACTGGATGAGCTATATTTTTAATTTAAAGAGAGAAATATGTAATCAGAAATATTTATAGCCTATCACTTTTGCATATATTCACAAGAGCTTGACATCAATGGTCAGCAATTCTAATAGTCGACATACCCCAAGAAACTTCTGAAATAATGTCTATAGCGGGATAGTTCGCACTCCCAGTTGTAATTTAATTATTATTATTTTTTTTTTTTCATGAACGGATCTACTAACTATGATTTTTGAACCATATCATTAGATTCCTGAAATTAGGATCAATATTTGGTTCCTCGCAAGTTTTTCTTCTACGATTTTTCGAGAACTCGCAGCCCTTCAAAATTGGAAACAGTCCGAAATCGTACCACTTTTACGATCCAAAATTTTGGTTCAAGTGGAATATACATTAATCAAAATTTTTTTCAGTTCTTCACTGGATAGTAAGATGATCAAGGGTTGTAAATTCATTAAAAGCGATCAGATCGACCATAAAAAGCATGATCGCATATCACATCGATATAGGTACCCAAATGCTACCAGTCAAAGTCAATTCGTGGTACCGGCGCGTAGCGATCGTCGAATAAGTTCAGTTCTGCGCGCCTCCACCCCACCCCCCCCTCTTTCCACACACATATCATGCACAATGCGACGACAAGACACAAACGTATAGTTCAAATAACTGAATCGAATATAGTGGTGTAAGTAGTCACTCAGCTCAGTCGCTGTACTGGCATCTCTCGAGCAATATATTCTTGTGCTGCATTTTCTGCTACGGCCGCAGCTTCAACATCATCGCCGTACATACATATATATACCGGGCCGGCGCAACTGAAACCTATAGAGCGATTTTCGGCACTCGAATAGCTTGTATATAGCTGCACATCCTAATAGTATCTCAAGCCAGAAAAGATTCGTCTTTCACTCGGGACAGTTCGGTTTTGCTTCTCGAGCTCATTCTGATGCGGCACGCGGTGCCGTCTTCATCAGTCAATTCGTATAACACTTATTATTTTATATCTGTTATAACGTCGTGAAGAGTGCTCAATTTTAAATTAAAAAGTGTGACGATTATTTGAAAAAAAAAAAAGAAAATTGTCAGATTATATCAGTGGTGTGAAAGTGCGCGAAACTGCGACTTTGGGCGCGAGTGATATTTTATTTTAATAAAAGTGTGCTTTGATTAGCTGAGTTTTTGCAAGTACGGCTGATATCGAGGTGCGCAGCTAAAATATGAGTGATAAGGATCATCGATGTACGTCACCCAGCCTCGTAGAGTCCAGTCTCAAATCTCTTCTCGACCAGCCCAGCATCTTCCCCCTGATCGGTAAGTTGGAAAAAGTGAAGTTGAAAGAACACTTGTGATGACCGTTGCAAGCTCTATGGAGAAACGCATCGACAATGCAAGTGTTCCGATATTTCGAACGCCCCGTTCGAAAGCTGCGCGCACGTGGTCCGCTATTTTATTTTAGGCTTTCCATCATTACAAACTGATGTATATCACGAGATCATAAAGCGGCGGTGCCACCTACGCGTTTTCCACACATCAGTCTCAAGGTCACGAACGTCGATTCCAATTATTCGAACGTCGTTGAAAAATTCAAAATCTCGCTATCTAACAGCCTTCTTCGTACTATCAAGCTCAAATTCATGGAATATATCGTGTCTTATCAGGTCTGGTTGCCGGCTCGACATGCGGCACGTTATATCCATAGCATATTTTTGCTATATATATATATATATATATATATATATATATATATATATATCGCTGGAGATGTTATATATGTGTGCTAGTGCATCTTCACATGGATAATATACACAGCTGGATGCATGAATTTGTCTGGCTGGGTGAGGAGGGGATTCACGCGGCGGCGCATTTTCCTCGTGGTGCGGGCTTTTGCTGTATAATATCTATAGCTGTATATAGCTATAGCTTCTTCTCCGGCCATGCTATGCGGCTATCCGGTGGGTACAGGTTAGGTTTGCTTCAGCTAGCCGCAGCAGTATCGAGCGCGAGCGCGTGACGTGCTCAACACCAAAGTTCTCTCTCTTTCACCCTATATCTATCTATCTATACCTCTTTTTTTTTTCCTCAAATATCTCGAGCTTTATGAATACCGGGACTCATTTATTCGAAGGTTATATTTCTCAACTAATCAACTGTCAAATATAAATTCGAACACTGTTATAAACAAAAACAAACAAAAAACCGTTGAATCGAACTTTGTGTTCCATACATTCTTCTAAATTGTGTGTGTACATGTGTGTGTGTGTATGTGTAAAATTGTTGTTTAAAAATTTTGAAAAAGTGGTCGTCTCGCCTGCGTTCTCATATAGAGCGGGCGAGCCGACAAAATAATAACTATTCAAAGCTGCATCGAGATATCACTATGCCAGGCCCATCAGCCATGGATCTCAATAGCAAGTTAACTCGAAGAGGTACGCTTCTTATTTTTTCTTCATTTCAATCTTTTGTTTATTTATTTATTTTTTTGTAAGTGAGTAGTTGTAATGTAGAGCTTGCAGTAGTTAGTTATACATGCAGGGTTTCAAAATATAAGGGCTACGCCCGGCTATAATACAGATGAAGAGTATATAGAGAGGAAAGCCGAAAAAGCTCGAGGCATGCAGCGATTGATCGATTGCAATCTGTGCAGGGCTCCTCTGATGCCTCAGTATTATATAGGTACTCCTAGACACATGCCATTTTACTTCAGCCCTATATGTCTCTAACTCGATCATGTTTCTCTAGCTGAAGCTCAGACATGTCTGTCTATATCTATCTATCTAGTCTTTTTATTATTTCATGTAATTGCTTGATCGTATGTATATCGCACAGTGTTATTCGACATATCGACAATGTATCTGTGTGTGTGTGTATGAAAACGACCATTGGAAATTTTTTCAAAACCCCATAAAATTTTAGGGCACGTTATAACAATGAGTTATTATCATCAAAGTCAATCGGAAGTTCAAAAGGAAATTTCTTAGTTTTAAAAATACCAAAATCAGCAGCTATAAGCACATTTTCGTTATCTCACTCACGTGATATGATCGACGCTGTTTGATTGTATTCGTCATGTCGACTCTTTTGATTACTTATAAGCTATTGAAAAGCACGTGCTTGCGGATGGAACAAATTATCCCGCGGGCTGTATGTATTATATACTTATATTATGTATGCTCTTTGGCTTTCAAAATACATAATGTGCCGGTGGCTATTGTGCTATTATTATTATTATCGTACTTTACCTGCACGTCAAAATATAATTAGGTGTAGATATTATGGTATTATTGTTGACGAAAAATGAGGTAAAAGGGGGGAGGGCAGGAAGAAAATTCATTGATGGACATATCTTAATGTCACCATAGGAATGTTGTTTACTAGATACTAAAATTCTTCTCAACACGGGACTACCTCTATATATATGTCGCGAGCATAGTATTATTTTCGGCTTAGTCTCGGTAGCACGAAAATAGAGAGACTCTTCATCGGCTAATATATGTGTAAAAGCTTGCGGTTGGATATTCTAATACTTATACCCATTGGGTAGACCTATATAATAATACCTGTATGACCATGCGAAAATTGCAAAAAAAAAAATTTGATGAAATTTTATGGAAAAAATTATTAAGGATTGTATGAATTTGGAATGGAATATTTTCGATTGCAGATGTCTGATACAATTTAATTGATACACGCACGAGAAATTAGCGTCTGAGTTTACTAAGAGCATGTTTGAGTGACATATATGTAGCTGCAAGATATGATTGTCAATCACAAGTAAAAAAAATGCGATTCGGTTTCATTTTGATGATGATTTTGTTGCTGTCTCACTCAATCTTCTTTCAAGAGAAGTGATTCCGTGCGAAAGATTGATTTGCATAAGAGTAATCAGTAATTAACCATGATTCATTTGTATTGTTTTTTTTTTGAGATTACTTTTGATGAGGAATCTTCAAACGACCCGTCCTGGGTTACACTTATCAAAAATTTTAACGATCCGTTTACGGTGTTTTAAAACTGCTTTCAAAGTACACATTAGAGCACCAATTATTCGATCCATTCATAAAATATTACGTTCATTTTGTATGCATTTTGGAAGATTTTAGAATAGGCGAGAGTTCTATTGAATGACAAACTGATAGTTGACGTCAAAATTTGAGTGAATTTGGTTGATTTCTCAACCAACAAAGTGACTCTGTTGATTGGATACTTGAAAAATTTTTGAAATGTATATTAGATTATCCATTAGCTTGTAAATAACTTTTACAAGTGGCAGTTAATATAAAAAGATCCGAAAAGATCCGAAAAAATATGAAAATTCTTTATGCAAACTCCAAATATTTTACGCGATTGTTGGAACACGTTCTCAAACAACCTCACCAATATATTCCTACAGAGAAACTCACTTCATGGGGTACATATATCAACCATACATTTCGAGATAAGTTTTCATCGACTTCAACTTCACTCGTGTCTCCCATACCCCCAAATATAAAATTTTTTAAAGCTACATCAAGTCAATCCAGCATCTTACCAGATATCCTGAGATTGAGTCAATTTCCAAAAAGCTCTTGAAAACACTTGCAAGCTCAATAATAATAATACAAGCGCCAGTGTGTTCCAGATCAAATTATCGCTATATGCTGAACATAGGCTCTAAAACAACAAATTGTCACAAATACACGAGTACTTACTGGCTGATAATATGGGCACCCTGTTGTTTCTCTCTCTTACATTTCTCATGTCTCATTATCCTTTTATCATTCCTTTCTTGCTGCGTTTGCACATCTTACAATATATACTCTTTTTTTCGTCCTCTTCAACTACTTCCCCTTCTTTTGCATATCCCTTCCATTTTCCCTTTCGCCCCTTCCCTCCCTGCTAAGTCATCACTTTTTTTTCGTAGTCCTCTTTCCCTTCCTCTCCTCCTCCTCCTCCTCCTCCTCCTCCTAGCCAATCTTCCTCTCTCTTCATTTTTCAATCTGTTTCGACTCTTTTTTTTGTCCTTTTCAATTTTGCAAGTTCTTCAACACATTTCCATGCAAATTTTTCGTCCACTCAACTTTTTTGTCCATCCCTTAAGAACTATCATCTATATATACACACCTGATAGATACACCTGTCTCTAAATAGTTCAGTGTGTCACTTGGAAAATTGGTTAGAGCTCAATTACCGACTTTTGGTTCTGTCAGGAAGCTTCTTCCTCTAACGTGAAAATTTATTTTCACTACCAACGTATATACCCGTGCACTAAATTTTGACAGAATTCAGCATCGGACTCCTAACCTATACTCTCTCCATGTATCTCCTCATACTCTTATTCTACAATATAGTAAGGTATCTGTGCCTAATTTGCCCCCATTCCCTAATTTGCCCCCATTCAAGTTCTCACATGTACGAACCCGCAGACATTGCCCCGCATTTTTTTCATGTTTGTTACGTTAAAATATGAAGAAATGAACATTCTGGACCTATCCTCTATGACCCGCGCATTTCTCACAACAAAAAAGTGGTTTTCGGTACTTTTGACTTCTTTTTTGTTAGTCACTAAAAGTTATGCCAAACAAAATTGATGGAATCAATTTTAACGCGCCTTAACTCATTTTCTTTGTCTTTGTCCCAACTTTAGAATGCTTTTTGCAGAATTGCAAAATTCGATTTTTAGCCGATTCTACGCCCATATCACTAGAAAAAGTGCAGTGTTCCTAATTTGCCCCTATAGACTTTTTCCAAACTCGTTCCTCGCTCCATCAAGATGCATCCATTTACCTCAAAAAGTTTTAAAGGCAGTAAAAAAAGCTACAAAATGAGCTAAAGTACGTCTCATTTGGAGGTCTGGGAGACGAGATATCCCGATTATACGAAAAACCCGTATAATCTCATGAAAATAGGCCTTTTTTCCTGTGGGGGCAAATTAGGAACACACTGACAAAAACTCGCAAAAAATCTTCTTTCGCGAAAATCAAGATATTTCGGCTCTAATTTCTTCAAATTGAACGTACTTTAGCTTAAAGGTCTTGAAACAAGCTACAAAATGAGCTAAACTACGTTGAAAAATATAGAGATGAGTTGAAATGGCGAGTAAAACAAAAGTAGTGGGGGCAAATTAGGCACACTTACCTTAGTTCTGAAAATAAATTGAGCTTTGGTTAAAATTGTGTTTCACCGAAAATTCCCAAGTGTATTCAAGGCCATCGAAAACATCCGTCATTTACACCGATGGCGATTGATGTTTTTCGTTATTAGAGAGCTTTTTGAACTTTTCGGAAGCATTTCCTCGTCGAAGAATATTATTCAATTTATATTGACAGGAATATCTGATATTGTATACGAGAATTGTATGTTTATCGTTATTTAATGATTGAAATTGAGATTACGATGATAGCGCGTAACATTAATGACAATATTACATACATATGTGTGGTGGCGGTTAATATACGTAATTACGAGTCTTATCGATGCTTATTGCGTTTACTGCATACAAAATAATGCCATCCGTCTCAATTTTTAATTCAATTGTGTATTCAGAGGTGAGCCAAAGTGATGTTGCGTTTTTTAAATTTAAGTATTTTGATTTTTCTCTCTTATGATGACATATCTGTCTGTATCTTCGTTCAGTAGTTCATATTTTAGTGAAAATCTTGCTCCATGAATTCTATATGATTTGATCTGAGATTTCAGAATTTTCTAGAGTTTTGGAAGAAGGGATGGATTTGAGATTTTAAAAAAATTGAGAAATAACTAACTGTGCAGCTTGGCTTAAAAATCACACCGGGTTGTTACTTTCCTAAAATCAACAGTTTATGAAACTTAAATTCACTGAGAGTGTCGAAATTGAGATAAATTCTGTCTTCAATATCAGTATCTCGTGCATGATATTTGACAGAGATTGAGCGAGGAGGTTTTCACATTCATGATTTTATTTCGACATGACTGTTCCCGACAATATGTACATATATCAGTTATAATTCGATCCATAAAAAGGCTGACCCATGGGCGCATGGCAAAAGTGTGTATTCAACACCATGCGAGTTTTACTTAGTTGTCATGACAACAAACAGTAGTTGATTTTCAGTTTTTTTGAACAGTCGGCGTTCTCTTGTCTAACTGCCTTCGCCTCTTAGAGACGTGTTTGATTAGCCATTACAAAAAATTTCTGATTCCTTTGAATATTAATTGAAAAGTTATAGTTTTGTTCCTAAAAATAAAAGGTGACAAGTTTTCTCGAAATAGTTGTGCCAAAATCTTTGTGTACCTAAAATACCGAGTAGTTCTGGCGAACAATGACTATATACCCATATTTTCCAGTCTTGAAAATAATTTGTACATTCGCACAGGACATGAATTCTGAACAAATCTAGAAAACTTTTTTTGTTTTTTTCTGAGACTAGATTAGACAATTTTGAAGGGATAAGGATGAAGTTACGATAATAAGCAAGAAACCGCAAACAGTCTGGATGATTTGGATTGAATCATCAGCCCAAGGACTGAAAGCTGTTTCAGATTTGTTCAAAATTTTTATGTACGACGAATCAACAACAATTTTCTTCATAAACACTAGTCGTGTATATTTGTCCCAAGTTCTCCACTTTGTCGGTCAGTAATAATAAGTTTTTAGAACATATTATGTACCAATTAAGCTCTCCAGGTTGCAAATATTTTACATATCATCAGGGATGTTCCTTTTTAAATACTCCACACATTTTATCAGAACGATATTTCATTGTAATAAATATGATAATTTGAAACTATCTCAGATGGGAAGATTGTATATCAACTTTGGTACAAACTATCAAAACTAAAATGCGAAACGAAATCCAAGAATCAAACATGATTCGACTTTGACGTGTGTATAGAATTTGATTCCATTGGAACGTATTCTTTAAATTCTTCCCGAGGTTCTCCTCAGATTCCAATATCAACAGCATCGTCGTGTCATCATCATCAATAAACATCGCTCAAATATACAATTTACACATTCCCAATCGTCAATAGAACCAAACAGTCTCAGAAACTTGGCAAGAACAGACTCAACTAGAATAACAGATACCTGGTACATGTACAGCTATTCTCGCATGCAAAGCTTTAAATGCATCATACATGCGCGCATATACACTGCACCGGCACCACGCGGTGGTGTTTTCAATCTCCCCCTTTTGCAAATATCGTATGTGCCATTGTCATCATTGTACTTCCAACCTCCTCTTTTTCCCTCTCTCCCTCCCATCCATCCATCCATCCATCTATCCTGCTGCTCTCGTCATCGACGTTGCATAGTGACACTTTTTGCTGATTCTTTTTTTTTTTGCCCCAAGAGCACGCTTTGATCAGTGATCGACCAAAGACTATATATATATATATTGTCCTCTTGTATATGAGTCGAAGAGTTATAGAGAGGAGTCGTATCTCCGGAGGGTGACGAAAAAAAAGGGGCATATCGTCAACGTGTCTCGCATATGAGTATGCGGACCTTGGCTACATCGTCGCGTCTCCGACGGCTTTTTGCTGGTGTACTATCTGCTGCATCAGTATTAGAAGTGTTGTATATATGTACCTACTCTGTACGCATCTCTCTCCTGCTGCTTATCTTCTCTGGTCTCTTCACTTTTTTTCTTCTTTTTTTTCTGATGCACACACCCTTTCTTTACTTTCTGTCCTCGCGCCTCCTTTATCTTATCTTTGGCGCTTGTCTCTTGCTTTTCTAACGAACTTTCTGTCGTGATCTTGTGTGATTCCGTGGTTTAGGAATATTTAATGTGAGAAATTTGGAAAAAAATGTTAGTGATGCGTGTGGTCTCGTAGATTGTAAAGGAACCTCGTTGAAGATAACAATAAGGAAGGACTTTCATCATATCTATGGACTCTGCTAAGTTCCGTTAACTGGGGTAACTTTGGAACACCATGAGATTTTCGTTCTTTTCTTCAAAGCGTCTCTTACAGCTCTTATTTGATTTTTATTTCAAGTCAATCATACAAAAATAGCATTATCAAAATGGAAACTTTACCAATACACGCTCGTAAAACTAACAACAGTTTGTTTGGTAGTCTTGTAACTCCATACCGTCAACCGGGGTAACTTTGGAACAACCCATGAAGGAGTGGTTATCACTCACAGTTGGCAAGGCAGATGATCCTGAGACTTTAATACCGGTTCCCTCCACTTGGGACAAGCATAAACAATGTTTTGCATTGGCGCGAGGGCCTCCAACAGCTTTCAATCCGTTTATAAGCTGACTTCTTCAGAAGTATGTTTTCGATCCAACAAATGTGGTGTGGTTCCGACTTGAGCAGGTCGAATCCAAGGTAGCTGAGCTAGATTTTACTCGTCTGTACACATATCTGGACGAATCCATCGTTACATTGGAGTATCCTTGGCCACTTTTAATTTTTTTCTGAAACTATGCTAACTTTGGAACGCTTGCTCACGTACTCTCAATTATCTCCCAATTCGTATAACATCATCAAATCCTATACTCATTTGAGTAGTCGTTGGTGAGAGCTTCAAAATGAGCCAAAGAACGTCTCATTTTGACCCACGGAAGTCGAGTTATGGCAGTTTTTGTCAGGAATTGACTGCGTGAAGGTATTTTCCTCCTCAAGAGTTAACCGCGACGCGAGCAGTGAGGTAGGCTGAAGGCGTCTATGCTCGATTATAGAAGTTAAATTCAACCAAATGGACTTTTACAATAGGTCAATGGAAAGCCAAGACACTCAACTTTCGTTTTTTGATGATGAAAATTGATTGCGTAACCTAGTTTATGAATCAATTGACGAACAACAATTTCTGTTCCAAAGTTACCCCACTCCGTGTCTAACTGGAACACGACTTTGAGCGCTCATAGCTCCAAGCAGATATGTCCAAATGGACCTTATAAGCACCGCAATCGAAAGCGTTTGACTACATATACAATGCTCTTCTGATGTAAGACGTACATTGCACGTCTAACTAATTCAAGTTTCGCGAGATTTAAGGAAAAAAATGCGATTTTTGTTCCAAAGTTACCCCGGTCGACGAGGTAACTTTGGACCATCGTTTCATACATACCATGAGAGGAGAACATTGGTTTTAGAACCCAAAACTGAATTTTAGGACCTTGACGTATGTCACAAGTAATTTGTTCATGGGTGTTCCAAAATAACCCCAGTTGAAGGTATATGGAAAATTGAATCAATAATTTTTCGATATGCCTATAAGTAGATTCTTCTTTAACGCGTTCACTGCAACGGCAAAAATCGCTTTTGGATTCTGTATGCAACATACCTCGTCGCGTCGGTTGAGTCCATTGCAATAAGAGTGCCAAAGTATCAAAGACTTTTTTCACTTGAAATATCTCCATATGGCACCTAGATGGGCATGGCACCGAAATTTCCTCAAAATAGCCAAATCATTATATTTTTTTGATGGCTACGAGTCTAACCTACAAATTGGCACATTTTCGTTCACAAAACTCTCGAAATCTTTCCCTGCAATTTGAGCTAAACGAAGAGTTATCCAGGCCAAGTTAGCTGATAACAGAGCCTGGATAACTCGTCGTTTAACCCAAATTGGAAAAGATTTTGAGAGTTTTGTGAACAAAGTTCAGCGTGCACGGTGACCGCATAACCTTAAATTTCATTTTCGTAGTCAAAAGACATCTGAGTTATCAATTGCGGAATCACGAAGTAACTGCAAGTGTCAAATGGGTTCCGTAGGCATGCACAATTATATATTCCGAAATATTTTTTAACGTGGAACATTCCTATGCATGGATAGAATACTGCGGAAGCCCAGTAGGTCCTGTGGGAACCACTTTTTGGATGGCTCATCTTCTAGACAATTCTCCGACTTGGATCATTCCAATACATTGATACCTTCAAAGGAGGCTCAAAAAAATGTTAGAATAGATATTTGTTCACTGGGAGGAGACTATTCCTATCACTACATCGATCGTCATAGACAGTAGATTAATCACCTTCTCAATATCAGGCGTCGCGCGAGCACTGAATTTTGGGTACTCTCAGAAATTATACGCGTTATGAGGGCCTCACATCGTCCCAGACAGTTAGATTTAGCCCAGAAGAATTGAAGTAACCATCGTGCACAATTGCCGTTATCTATTGTCTCAGAGCTTGGCAAATCTAGATTTCAAATGTGAGTCCCACAGGATTCCCGTGGCGCTAGAGGGTTAAATTAAAATTCGAATAAAATGAGGTTTGCTCAATTGTGCAGAAGATCGAGGGATTTTGATTGTGAGTCATCGATTCAGAGAATGCATAATAATTGGTGACTCGTGATGACAATTTAACTCACTCATATGGGCATTGATTGTTTTGCGGTTCTAGTAATATCGTCGGTCGTAGTGTTACTGGCCGTTATTAATAAATTTCAATGGAAAGATTCCATGTACAGTTGTTGCTACAACTGGGCCCAAGATGTATTCCTTCAAAATATTTTCTACGTACACTACCGCTCATAAATTCGTGAACGGTGAACGCGCGTTCCGCGTCATTTCGAGAAGCGATATCTCAGACTCTATGCATTGTAGGACAATTCTGAAAATAACATCTTGAAGAACAGGAAAAATGCTAACTTTTCAGTGGTTTCAATGGTCTCTATCGTTCTTCTCGAAGGTACTAGATGCTAGCCAAAAATTAGAAATCTACGAAAATTTTCACTTTCATTGATATACCTGCAGTTTTGCTGCGAATAAAGATACGGCAATTCTGCAAACGACATCTTGTAGAGCAGAAAAAATGCTATGTGTAGCTATTTTTTGATTATTTTTCAGGTTCCACGTGCGAGAACGTACGAGCTGTCAAAACACCCAAAATGATGGTTTTTGCCGTTTTCCATGCCGATTCCGTTGAAAAACTATCATTTCGGGTGTTTTGACAGCTGGTACGTTCTCACATGCGGAGTGGAAAAAATAATCAAAAAATGGCTACACATAGCATTTTTTCTGCTCTACAAGATGACGTTTGCAGAATTGCCGTATCTTTATTCGCAGCAAAACTGCAGGTGTATCAATAAGAGTAAAAATTTTCGTAGATTTCTAATTTTTGGCCAGCATCTAGTACCTTCGAGAAGAACGATAGAGATCATCGGAACCACTGCAAAGTTAGCATTTTTTCTGTTCTTTAACATGTTTTTTTCAGAATTGTCCTACAATGCATAGAGTCTGAGATATCGCTTCTCGAAATGAGGTGGAACGTGCGTTCACCGTTCACGAATTTATGAGCGGTAGTGTAATTCTGAAGCAATTTGAATGCAATAATTGGAATACCACCAAAACTACAATAAGTGTACAAATCAATACTGGTAACTCCTCGCTCATAAGTCATCATTTTTGTACTCTGTGAATCGAGAACTTTTAATTGAAATCCTCAGATCCTCACATCTCAGCAAACTCCAACTAATGATCCAAATTTGTATCTAAATAAGGCATATCTTATGACATCTCAAATATTGTTCATCTAATTTTCCACCTACCTAGAGGAGTACACAGATAACATTGGAACCGATTCATGGTCACCATTTCTCCTGGACATTAGAGACAAGTAAACTGGTTTAACACTTGATAAAGAGCTTGGAATTCCCGTGGAGCTCTAATGTGTTGAATCGGAGCCCATGTCAGATCGCTGGTTCCTTTTTTACCAAAAGACTGATGAGAGTTGACCTTTTTACCTCCTAAATATTGTTCTATCAATAAGCATGTGCTGTATTCAAAATTGATATTTGTGAGGGCTTATTCAGCATTTTTTGGCATACCCGATACAGCTGACGTCAGATGCTATGATGATTTTTTACAACGGTGGAGCCTTCCAAAATCTTTGTGAGATGAATTAGTAAGGTTTTACAAGATATGGCCGCTATGCGACTGTAATAATCTAGATCAATAAACCTCGATAGTGAACTGTTCGGAGTCAGATCAAAAATTTTCGATTGGCCAGTGTGACTTTCTAGTCAAAGGGCATGAGTTTTCAAAGCTCAGATTCGTTACAGACCTCAACTATTTCCCTTTTATCAAGATTCTGATATTTCCCGTAATATGGAGTTTTCATATTTTAGAAATAGAAAGTCTGATCAGCACTCTGAGCCAGTAATCTCATCTTGATTGAGAAATCATCAGAATTTGTAAATTATAATTTTCCAAAGTTACTCAGAATCCCCACGAATCTTTCAATTTGATGCTCATATCAAGGTTGTATTCGATAAATTTGATTGGAGATAGGCCATCTCGTTCATATCAGTGAGATTTTAGAATCACATATCTGAAATGAAAAGTAGAAATGAGGCCTAAATGTAAAAAATCGTATCAATCGGTCGGATTCCAGTGTGATTTCGATATTCGATATAATCCAACAATCATAACTTCTTCGGCAGTAAAAAACTCTCCTCAATTTAGTTCATATGAATCAGTATATACCAATATACCAAATCTCTTAATTCATTCATCGTTACTACAGAGCTTTGATAAAATTCTTCGTAGTCTACACACACGTATGCATCGTGTAATCTCACACTGCTAATAATTACTGCTGCTGCTGATGATTGAGTGTAAGCGATTCTGTAACAATCATTATCCTCGACAATGGTATTACTGCATACACACACTCATATATGCACACTCGTAGATGTATATTCTTAAAAAAAAGTTGCTCAACGAGATGATCTTGGCTTGTGTGTTATGAAAAAAGCGCTTATCTGCCACTGACACAGTTGCAGCACTCTTGTCTCTGAAAAATTGATATATTCCTCTTTGGAGCGATATTATTGAGTAATATCCAGACAAGCTATAAGAACCTCTCTTTCTCTCTCTCTCTCTTTCTCTCTCGAACATCGAATGTTTTTTACTCGTAAATATGAGAGTAGAGAAATATACGTCATTTCTCAGCGTCGTCATCGTCAAGAACAACCAAATCCATACAAGATCTTTCAATAAGAATATTATAACTTTTGATGAATATTCTCTCTGGAGCATTGAATAATCCAACTCACACCGTCTCAACTACTCTTACATTATTCCCACAAAATGACTGTTTCTAACCTCAAACACCTCAATTGTTTTCTCACTTCCGGCTTTTCCGGCTAATATACTTTTATACTCTCAATTTCAATATCTGAGAACCTCTTAATCACTCAATTTCGGCCAAAAATGATTTGAATTTCCCGCCTTTTTTGAAAAGAAAATCCCACGAAGGTCAAAACATTCTTTAACCACCTATAAAAGAGCTAATAAATCTCACTCAATCCCTGCAAATATCACACATTTATAATCAAGATTGCAGCGTCCGCGTTGTAAAAAAAAACATAGAATATATAGTGGGAGGGAAAAGCGAGCCCTGCAGTTTTCTTTAGGGGTGGTAGTAGTAGTAGATGGTATAGGGTTGTCGATCGATTCTCAGCTGCTGCATGCAGTTTTGCTGTAAATATTATACCGTAGTTACAGTTGTGGTAGTAGTGGGTGGTTGGTTGGTTGGTGGTACCAGTGCGCCGGCGCTCAAGCCGATTAACCTCGTTCTGGAGAACCAGAGAAGAGAGTGTATAGAGAAACTGAGTGATAGTAGCTACGCGAACGGGAGGACCCTTTCGCCCTTGTAATGCAGGTGGTGCGAAACTACGCAGTTATATGCGTCGGAGAGGAGATGAGAGGAGAGGAGAGAGTAGCTTCTTCATCCTTTCCCTCCTCCTCCTCCTCTCCTGCGAGCTAGTAATGTAGCCCTTTTTGATTTATGGACAAACTGAGAATGAAATCTGGGAGCTTGTGGTAACTACCCTAGTAAAAATAAGTGCCTCATGATCATATACGAATATGTTCCCGATCGGACTGTGGTCATACAAAACCACCTATGACCATGAGGCCGGAGTCATAGGTCGTCATTGGTCTCCATACTTGATCCTAGGAATTCATGTTGGAAATGAAGCACTTCATTGCCAACTCGAAATGTTTCTCAATCCGAAGCTTCGAAATGAGCGCGCTTGGGGCTCCAACTGCTAGGCCTCCATCCGATATTGAAAATTTCATGTACAACCACTTGATTACAATACCTTACGGCCATGTACGAGTTGGCTTTGTGTAACTATGACTAACCATGGAGACATAATATTTTCTGAGGTCATAGATGGTCATAGATGACCACAGTTCGGCTGGTAACATGTTCATATATGATCACGAGGCACTTATTTTTACTAGGGTAGTTACTCTATACGGTGAGCTGGAAGGTCGAATAGGTGAACCAAAAGTGTCAAGAAAAAACCCATTGACGGGGTTTTGTTCGTTATATTCCATCGAGATTCATACGTATCAAAGGTACATACAGTGGCTGACACAACGTCTCCGAACGAGCTATAGAAGGGTGTCAGCGTGCATTTTCATAGGAAATCCTCCATAAAACATGCTGATAGAATCCGTTTTTTGTTATCTACACTGTGAAAAATTGGTTGAATTTTCAACCAAAATTCCAACCAGTTGGTTGAATTTTCAACTAAGCAATTATATTCCGTGATGGATGGATGGAAGGATGGATAGGTGAATAGACGGATGGATGGATCCATCACCCATTCATCCATCCATCCAACCATCAATCCACCCATCAACTATCACTCCATCCATACATCCATACGTCCATACGTCCACCCACCATCCATTTCTCGATCCATTCATCGACCTCATCCATTATCCATTAATCGACTATCGATCCTCCATCATCCATCAGTCCACCCCTCCATCATCCTTATCCACTCATATGACCACCCATCACATTCTACCCCTCAAACGTAGGCAACTTGATATACAGGAACATTACGGACATATTGTGATAATCCACTTTGGTTAAATATTCAACCAAACTGGTTGAATTTCGAAGCAGACTGGCTGGATTTTCAAGCAGACTGGTTAAATTTTCAATTGAACCAGCTGGTTGAAGTTTTTCGGAAAAATTTCTTACAGTGTAGTTGTAGTTTTTGAGGCGCGAACGAAATAGCACAAGAACCATTAGCAAAATGCAATCTCGCTAAGAGTGGCACGAACAAAGATGACATGGAGGTCGAGATAAGGAACAGATTCATGATTTCTATTGTATTTTCACATATTTAAGCCCAGTTCCTTCCTTCCTAGTTGAGTTCTCATTTGAATCGCGAAGAACTGACAATTCTGCAAATAATACAAATCGATCAAACTAGAGCTGTTCGCTCTCAAACTGACGCTGCTATGATTCAAAAACGCACCTGGAAATAAACCACGGACTGAATCGATCGAGTTTTTATCCGCCGAATCATAATGAATTATGGAAAATCACGACAGTTGAATATTTTGTAAAAGATGACCACCAAAGAACTTCAATATCATTAATTTAGATTAATGTAAACTTGAAAAATCGTCGAGTTGGCATGCTATAATTTCTGTTGGAACTGATAATCATGGGCATCGTTGATAAGGATACCTTAATAATCTTCCAGAATTCATGAATTTCCTTGTCTCGTATTAGGACTGCAGAAGATGATAATTGGGTGACTTTTATCATCCTTATTCCGAAATATTGAGTCTTTTTCACCTCAAAATTTAAAAGATTTTGCCTTACCTATCTTATGGTTCAAAATTGGTTAATTGGTTTCATCAGATTATAGCCACTGTAAATATTCTATTTTGAAGACAAATGTAAAAAGGCAAGATTATTGTTTTAGGTTTTCATTGAATAATGCACATTATTCAGCCTTGTTTTTCTATGATTCAGCGGATCAACTGGAGTTATTGATACTGTTGACCCTCTATATTCGCGAATTTCGCTCATTCGCGGACAGGAAAATGATCCCCTATCTGATTCATAAGAGTGATGTTTCGGTATTCGCGGAATTTCGTGTTCACGATTAATTTTCTTGGAAAGTATAACTCCCACGAATACCGAGGTCACCTGTACTCTCATGTTACTTAACCATTCATAGTTATTTTATTTAAATCGTCAGAGAGTCAGATTGGTCAGATAGATGAATGAAGTTTACAATTGAATCATATTCTATACGTATACTGATATCGTAAATCGGGGTGACTTATACCAACGGGGTGATTTTGGTCACTTTTCCGGGATAAGATTGTAAAAGTCGTAGCTCTAGGGATCAAATTGGTGAGCTGGAACTATTTTACGGTGTCACACACACAAAAAGAATAGTCATGGCAAACAGAATATGTTTTGTATGACCATATATTTGAGCAAAATCGATCTAGGAGAGAAAATGTCGTATGTTTTGAGAGCAATGAGCCTTGGGTGCATAGACCCGATCATATACCTACCTATGCTGCTATATACGCTCTATCCCATGAATACTTGAAATCCCACTTTCTGCAAGGCAGCAGCACGCCAATTGCTATACGTATTTTCCGCACCGCACGTCTTCGTGTATCTCGTGCATGTGCACATTCTATCGTGCTGCTTTAACCCAGAAATGTGTGCACACATGGGATAAGAAAGAGAGAGGGAAAGCTATCTGAAATTTATCGCTCTTCGATTCGTTCGATATAACAGAATTTATTCATCGTTGGCCAACTGATTTTTTTTCCAGCTTTTACCGCAACTTGCCCAGATCACATACATGGCATTATAATATCATTTGGAAGAGATAGTAGAAAACTTCTTCTATCTATGGATAAATTTTTATTGCCTTCATGTTTCCTGGTGTCATGCTGTTTCTAGAGTACCTTAGAGTCAATATAATTGTAAGTTATCAAACTATCGGACTCACCTGGAATGACATAATTCACATCATACATACAGTTGCGAATGAATCAGTATCTCGATGTGATCATTGATTTCAATCGCTTCATAGATTGCTGATGCTGTTACATATACATATACATTCTTCACAATCAATTTGTTGGATATAAGTATCATTTTCAAAATCTAATCAACCGTGAACCAACACACCTAAAATCAAATTTCATGCTTCAATAAACACAGATTGCACAGTACTATACCAGCTCAAATTCCCATTTGAACTTGAATGTATTTTACCTATAGCACATAGAGACGTATAAAATCGACATATATTATTCAGGCATCAGTTTCAAATACAATTTGAAGAGGTTGTGATATGATGGGATAAATGAGCTCAAAGTTCTAAAGCTCCTTCGATTCAGGGAAAGATCAAGCTTTGTGTGGTGTTGGTGTACTTATATAGATATAGAGAAGAGGCGTAACCGATGGCATGGAAATTTCGATTGGCGCGCAAGAAGGACATCAGAGTAGAACGGGTATAGTAGTTAGGCAATGTGATCGATTTGATCGGGTTGAGCTTTGCGATATCGGGATAGTTTCTACAGAATTGAGGGTTTGTTATACATATATAGGTTAGAGGTAGGCATACGGCGCAAAATTCCATTATCCTTCTATCCGCCTATGCAGAAATGTGGCTTTACCGTATAAACGCGTGATAATCGAATTTCTCCGACGTTATCATGTATAGCTAAACTCCTATGTTTGCTAATGAACATCGGTTAGAATTTTGGATTTTGCGTGTATATATGCTGGATCTGCATGTTTTGCTTGTTATTACATCGTACAATGAGATGACTACATTTGCGGTAATTGCAGTCTGGTGATATTTCTGTAGAATTCTGATTGATAGATCCCATAATAGCTATGACGGGCCAACTATGCAACTGGTTTGATATAATAAAATGACAACCCCTCAGTAAAATAACCATTTAATTAATCAGGGGTTTGGCGGTCAGAATTGATTACAACAATTCGATTCATATTTTTTGCAGGCTTGTGAGATTTAGAAGCATTTTGCTCTTACAAGGGGAGCACTTAACTTCCGGGTCGTCAATCTTCCCCAAAATTTGTTTACAGTTTGATATCACCTAGAACATGAAGAATCCAGAGTAACTCTGTCAAATGGACCTCCTGTCCAAAGATACAGCGATTGAGATTAGCATTGACCATATAGGCCCATGTTAAAAAGTGAGATATACTGACAATGCTAACATTTTTACTTGTAGCTCCAAACAGAAGGCCCATTTGACGGAGTTACTCTGGATTTTTCATTAGGTGATTCCAAACTGTAAACAAATTTTGGAGAAGATTGGTGACCTGGAAGTCAAATGCTCCCCTGGTTAGTGGTAGAAAATGGTGTTTTTTTACTCAGATCAAGTACGTGAAATTGTGAAAATGAATGATTTTGCATGTATGTGAAAAGTAAATGCCTTCGGTCACCTTTTCTACACATTAGGAGATATGGTCTCTCTTAATTTTTCGCAGTAAATCCCCCCCCCCTTATGGAAACTTTGGAAAGAGTGAGATCCACGAGTGAGATTTCCCATCCGAAAAAGTGAATCTCACTCTTTTCAAAGTTTCCACAAAAAAAAGAAGTTCCCTTCGAAAAACTGAAGAGCTCGTGGTAAGAAGAAAATCGTCAATTTGTTTGGGACATGCTGGTGTGAAGCAAAAGCATGTGACATGGATGAAAATAATCTTGACCATGTTCATGCAATGATTAGCCTCGTCGAACGCTTTGGACGACATACATATATGAAAGTCTGTACACATGTGATCACTTTTATGTACAAAATTTCTTCAATTGTTGATACACCACAATATTTGATGTGCAATAACAAAATGAAATATGTCACGACGGTTGTTGATAACGAACATTGTCATAAATTTTTCTTCTTTTCGACGGCCTTTAAATGATTCATCATTCAACGATAATTCGTGAAATGTAGTAGTGTAACAAGTTTGGTGCATGGATTCAAATATAATAGAAACTACCTCTTACAAATTCAACGTGATATATTTGTAATTTAATGATGTGAGAAGATTCTAAAAACGATTCAGGTATCTCAAGTTCAGATATTTGACGATTGGATTGCAAGAAAAATCTTCATTTCCTATGGAAATTTTAATCTTTAATTTCAACATTGTACTCTTTTGCAAACCCTGTCTTTGAGAATAATGTTGTCTTCGTCAGCGATTGTAGTTTTGGATAAAAATTTTTCATTGATTCTTCTTGAATAAGAAAATGATACGATTTTCAGGATTCGGAAGCCAACTTGGGCGAATAGTTCCCAACACATATATTTGATAAATATGGTCCTTGATGACTTGTGTCTTCATTTTGGTTGATATATAGTTTCGGTGCTTGTAAAATTGAATTTCAATGGCAAAAAGAACTGTGGATCAACGAAAAATCTTAATCTGAAATTTCCTGTAAAATCACTACACCGGAGAGCCCTGAAATGCAAATTCTTTCTCAACTCTCAAACATTAGTTAAATATGAACTTTTTCGAAGTTTGAACGCGAGACGAATCATTTTTGGGTTTATATTCTTGCAGCTTCACGCCTCGTTTCAATGATGCATTTAATGGGTTCTATAACTCAAAATCGTCATTTCTAAACAGGGCTGCCCGTAAATTAATGAATACTCAATCTATACTGAAACTCATCTATGAAAACCAAAGCGTACATTTGACCAAGCCTGCATTTGACTCTAGAGTGTCCGCTACTTTAAAAGCTGCACTGGCCAGTGTATAGTGCAGCGAATCGTCGCTCCGCGAATGGAGATTCGCATTAGAGAAACGCAGCCTGTAAAAATAACACGGGCAAAGAGCCTGATGTGTCGCCTTTTGCTCCTCTTCTGCAGCGCATGTGTGACCGCGGCACATCTCTTCTCTCGCAAGATCTTCTATGCTATGTTCTGTACTGTATAGTATGTCCGAATACTATAATTGTCCCAGCCAAATCTCTCGTATCTTTTCTTGGGCCTCCTAACCAGAGATGCCATGGTATGATCGGCAAACACTATACTCAGCTCTAAAACTATTTCGTTGGAAATATCTATATGTATAGTATGTGGGCGATCTTTTGGTTGATGAGATAGATTCTTCTTATCTGTGGGTATTTTTGTTATCAGTGTGAGTACATACAGACGTTTGAGATATCAGTCTTTCTTTGAGTATTCTTAGTTACCTATAATATAATCGTCGTTCATTTTTTTGTTAGCTCTTATCGTACGTACTTCTCGAGTATACTCTGAGAAAATCTCACAATTTTTTACGTATCTGTACGAAGATCGTATTGCTTGAGCATGGAACTCGCAGTTTGAAGCTTCTGATGAGATATGGGTCTTGAAGAATTTGAAATTCGATAATATCTATGTCTCTCGAGTTATTGGTTCGTTTTCATTCACGTTTCATCTTGATCCCGCACACTAGCGAGAGTAGTAGATCGTTCAATTTTCCTTAATTTCAGTAAAATTTGAAGCGTATTATATTAGACAGTTCACTATTCTTTCCCGTCCATGGGGCATTATTGATTTCAAATAATTTGTGGTGAATTTCTTGTGTTGCATAGAAAAATAAATCTGATAAATTTCTTCCATTTTAAGGAACATAGAATGGAACATTATCTTCGGCATCATCAATGGGGTTTCAAAAAGGAACTATTAGAGAGAGAGAGAGGGAGACAAAAGGGAAACGAATTATTTCCGAATTCCTCGTTTACCTATTATTTATCATTTTCCATTCACAGAAACGTAGGATCTGATCAGAGAAACGTCATTTCTGACATCGCGTACAACTGTGTAATGAACGGGTTAACGAATGATGAACTCATGTACAAATGCTTTATAATCTCATGCGAGGTTTAGTAAAAGCTTTATTATGAAAAAAATTAATGTATGTACAAGTTCAGAACAGAATTGTTTGAGTCGTCACCACGGGATTGATTTTTTTTTTTTTTTTCATTGTACCATAGTTGACAAAAATTTGATGCCACCCATGTAAAACATACGATTCCATGAATCCGTGGATTCCATGGTCATATATGATCATACTTAAAACCGCTTTAAACATTTCATTTTCATTCCAGAAAGATGTGATATATTGATTCAAACCTATTGTAACATCAATACGTCACGATACTGATCCTATAGTACTGAAAAAAAATCTTTCCAGGAGTCGGTCTCAAGTTCCCAACAACTGATATCTTCGACGAAAAATGATATTTCATGTGGATTTTTTCTCTTCAAGACTTCAAATGTTCAAAATCTTATAATGACTTCGGGAAAGGTTTTTCTGAGTAATATTCGATCATCATCGTGAAGTATTGATGTTGAAAATTAGTATATCCCACCTTCCCGGAATGGAAATGACAAATTTTGAAACCGATTTTATTCATGATCATATATGTTCATGGAATCTTATGTTCTACATGGGCAGCTTGCATCTTTGCCCAGCTTCTATGTTTCCTTTCTGATTGCCTTCAAACATTCAATATAATAATTTTCTAGAATGTTATTTGACGAGATTGGATTTTGAACTCTCTGGGCTCTTTTTTCTCAGGTTTACTTTTTTCAGTTTTAAATAGGAGATATAAGGGGTCATACAATTCTTGGTGGGTAACTGTCACTCTCATAATAATCAACCGTATTGTGCATCCTCCTTTTGCCACAAATCATCTTGACATTTTCTGTACTCACATAAGTTGATCCTCATGATCGTAAGTCTGCTTCGAGTTGTGTTTTTCTCTTCGCTCATACGCTGTACTCAGTGCTACGAAACTACGAGACTACGTATCAATATCAATCAAGACAATTATTTCTCCTTTTTTCCTCCTTCTATTATTTCGTTGTCTCGCGAAGAGAATCCCGTCATTGAACAATTACCACGCTGAACTACTTAGAAGTTATGCAACGTCTTGTATCAGAATTAATTCCTGGTCTTATAATGATTATAGCAAAACGTGCTGTCATCGCTCCAAGTCCGATCGAGAGTAGATTTGAAGGCGTTTTGCTAAAAAAAACTAGATCTGATGTGTTGAAATTGATTCCATGCGATGCTACTACGAGATTATAAAAGCGTAGAAAAATGAGCGATGGATGGGGAAGAACGAGCATGTGGTTATGATACGCGGCAATCTTTTTTTATTGACCCCCGATTGTGATTGGAAGGAAATCATGTAATTTTGTAACGCAGTGAGTGTATAATGTGTCAACGATTGAGCGTGAGGTTATGCGTAAAATTTGATTACGCGCTGATTCGTTGTGAATTTATCAACAAAGCTCTGAGTTGATGTGAAATCCGAGATCTCTATTTGATGATGGAAGGAAAGGGCGTCTTATTTGATTAAGGGTTAAAATGCAAGGATTTCCTTTACTCATTGGTGAATGGAATAATTTTGCATCTTTGACACACTGTGCGAGAAAATGTTTTATAGCACTCTAACCTAAAAATCGCAACTTTGAACATGATTTTTAGATTCTCGTGCTATAAAATATCGTATGAGACTGCGTGCAGATAGGTATTTTTGTTAGAAAGGACTTATAGCACTCGCTTCGCTCGTGCCATAAACAGTCCTTCGTACAAAACTAACGTGCAGTGTCATAATATACTATTTTTCGCACGGAGTTCCTTTTTTCTCTCACAGTTTGACAAAAGTTCGGCACAGGAGGTTAGAACGTGTATTTTTCACATCTTCGTGATGATTTCGACCCTCGCCTCCGGATCGGGCCGGAAACCCATCACTCGGACGCGAAAAAAAGTTTTGAATGGCATAGTGCGACGACTAAGCGGCCATTCTTCATCCCAGCTCGAATCAGAAGAATAGCGTTTAGTCGCCCTGATACCAAAAAATAGTATATGCACATCGCTCGCCAGGCCGTTTTGGGGTACTAAGAATCTTTTAAATCTTTCCCCTTCGTTATACTCCGGGAAAATTGATTTCCATGCCCCAAAACAGCCTAATCTCGCATCGATGCATAGCGTATTATTACACCCTTGTATCGAAACGTACTATTTCAATGAAACAGATATTTCTTGCGCAGTTTTGGAGAGTTTTGCTATTTCAAAATACAAAAGGCTGAGTATAAATTCTTCAGATTCCATTATTACCTGATAATTTAGATCTTTGAGGTGTGGACGTTAAAATTTATAATCTGGAAAAAATATTTTGACAATCGTAGAAAGCGTACTTTCAAAAATTTTTTAGAAAGCACTATCGCAGCTTCTTGAAAGGAACGTGTGGAACAAAATTTCTACATTTCCGTCATGAAATTTTCATCTCTTGTTTGTCATCATCATATTTTCGAAATAAATACTCAACAAGTTCCCTAATGCATATCCTTGGCTCTCGATCAAACATACTCTCGTAAAATGTTTTCAAATCTATCCGTCACTCATCTATACAATAAAAACAATTTTATATCATTCTCAGTCTTCGATTCGATTAATCGATATGGGCTATATGGAGTCTGTTCAATTATGCATCTGCTCGAACTTACGTTTCGTGTCGTTGACCACCGAGTAAGCACTGCAGATCGACCCACTGAACATTTCATCCCTACAACCTAGACATCAGAATAACGCCGGATAAAATCATTTCATCTTTATATTACCCATATCACTCATCATCTCACTTATCCTCACTAAGCAATCATCATTTGAAAACATCACCACATCATAGCATATAATCTTGTCTACCGGTAAAAACCGGCTCAAAATCACTACATGTACAAACTCAAGCTCTTTTCATCATTTTGTACTCTATGCATCAACCAAATCACCTTCTCTGATAGATATACTATACACATATAACAACTCGGATCGATCAATCAAAACGAGAACCTCGCATGCAACTCGGACACGTGTATACAATATATCTAGGTTCATAATACTTCGCACAACTGCTTCAAAATCGGTCGATTTCAACTATATGTTCTAAAACAAAAGTAGCTCTGATATTCCCTTTGCCCCCGTCATCAAAATTCGTGAGGCCTTGTTTTCTTCTACGGGCTCATCATCGATCTGAGCTCACACATATACACACAAACTCCTCACATATGTGTATTGGATAGAATAACAGTGGGTGGATGGTGGGTAAGTCAGGGGAGTGGGGATTTACTTCCGCGCTTCCGCGTGTGCAAATTTTCATCCGTGACTCCAATTATCGGGCGCGAGCAGGGAAAGGGTCAAGTGGATACGCCGAGCCCTCAGTGTTACCTTATACATATATACAATCTATATGGGTATTATCGTAAAAATTCACACGGAACGTGTAATGGCCTTTCATTTCGACAAGATGAGAGCTCCAAATCACTTCATTTGAATTTTTCTCTACACGTATTCTATATAATACACTTGGTGCTAGTAGGGTTCCATCAGGTCGATCCGTCAACTCGTATTTTTTTCCATTTTTGAAGATTGAAGGTCGCGGGTACAAGTTTCCGTGATAATACCCATATGTGTATATATCGTGGTTGCACTCGTGCTTTTCTCTCGCTCTCTTGCTCTTGCGTGCGTCTATTTTTGCCCTTATCCACGATCGGGACCTATGTATTATACACTGTTGTGCCGTGGATAATAGCAGAGCTCGTTCTGACATTGCGGTGATTTTCGAAAACGGCTCGTATCGAGAGCGTTTAACTTTGAAATCGAGGTAGCCTGGAATTATAGACATATAGTTATACTAAGTGACAAAGATAAGTTGGCGGATTTTTTTTTGCATTACGGAATGGTTGAAAATGATTTGAAACTCGTGCGGCAAGCATATTTCTAACGTAAAAATTCCTCAGGAATCGATTGCCGAAGTCAGAATTGCGATATCTCTTTTGAGTCCTGATTTATGAACGAATTTTCGTAAGCATGTCATTTCTATTTCAGCAAATATCGATCGGAGCGAAATTTCAACATATGCATTGGAAAGATCGTGGCATTTTGAGTCGGAAATGCTTCTTTCCGGGTCCTATTTGTTGCATTATCTCCTCTAAAATTATCGAGAAGAGAATCTTATGTGCAAATCGTAACGTTTTTTGTAACGCCTGTAACGCGATTGTTGTTATTTTTGCATTGGCGTGCGTCTGCTGCTAGCAATCAAGAATCTTCATGTTTGCTGTGAGCGTTCATTTTTGAGTGACCGTTGACGAGAAGAAGCAATTACATCTATGATTAATCAGTGTAATTGTCTGCCGTCTATGTGATGTGAGTGATACATGAAAGTTTGTGTCGCTACAGCCACGTGGAGTTCGCCTTAACCTCACAGCGACGTACAGGTGTCTGGGCTGGGAGCCTGTATTCTGAATTCTGATTAATCTTTGGAATACCTCAATTTGCTGCATAATATGTAGTCAAACGTCAATGAGGCAAATCAATTCGATTGGATTTACGTCAAAAATCGTAAATCCATGTCCACAAAACTCCCATCTCTTCTGAGGATGAGTTGAGGTCGTCTGCATCAAAAGGCTCTCAAAATTCTTAGCCGATTTTTTAATCCTTTTTATCATCGAAATACCTCGTTCTGGCGCCTATGATATTCAACTCCAATGGGCAAATCGACTGGATTGGGAATTTTTCAATAATTTCTATCCGATGGCCTCGAAACTCGTATTTCTCTTGATAATGAGCTGAGTTCAGTAGCGTCACACGATTCTTAAAATTCATAGACGGTATTTTTATCCTTTTGATTGTCGAAATACCTCATCTTGGAGCCTATGATATTGAATTCTGATAAGTCAAATCGATTGAGCTGAAAAGTAATCGAAACTTGTGAAAAGTTGGCCTCGGAACTCATATTTTTCATGAAAAAGAAACGAGATGCATCGCATAATTTAGCTTTCAGAATTCATTGGCACTTTTTCTTCATTATTTTGATCTTCAAATCACCTCATCCTGATGGCTATTATATCAGTTGTCAATCCGGAAGTTTGATTAAAATCCCTTTGGAATTTTCCGACCGATGGCCTCGATCTCGGATCTCCTTGGAGAATAAGTTGAGCTCGATCACAACCAATGGCTCTCAAAATCCATGGGTAGGTGTTTTTCATTTTTTTGATCATCAAAATACTTTATTTTGATGCCCATAGTAATGAATGTATACGATATTGAATTTCAACAGGCAAATCAATTAGACTAAAATTTCTTTAGAAACTGCAAGACAATGGCCTTGAAACTCGTAGACTTTTTCAAAGAAGAATGAACTCCATCGCATCATTCAGCTCTCAAAATTTACGTTTCTTCATTCTCTTGGTCATTGATATACCCGATCATGATGTCTATGATATAGAAATCCTATAAGGCGAGTCGATTGAATCGAAGATTGTTCGGAAATTATGGAATATTGGCCTCGATATATTTTTCATCAATGAAGGATATGATTTATCGCATGATTTGGCTCTCAAGAATTCATAGACATCTTGTTTTACCCTTTCGATCGTCGAATTATGTCCGCCAGGAGTCTCTGATAGCAGTTGTCAATCAAGCAAATCGTCCTAACTGAAAATCCTTTGAAAAATCTGAACTGATTGCCTCAAAATTTGTCTTTCTTCTGAGAATGAGATAGACTCGATTGCATCAAATGGGCCTCAAAATTCATAGACGATTGTTTTTATCGTTTGGAGAACCAAAATACCTCATTCAGATGCTCGTGATATGGATCTCCGATGAGCAAATCAATTAGATTGCGAACTGTATGGAAATTTTGAAGGTATGGCCTCGAAACTCATATTTCTTCAAGGGTGAGTCGAGCTCGATAAAATGAAATGACTCTCACAATTCATCAACAAAAGAAAGAAAGAGAGTGAAAGAAAGAGTAAAAATGAGGCTAAGTCGTAAGCTGAGTCTCAAATACGTGATTGAAGAGATATTTTGCCAGAATCTTATATTTTCCAGTTTATCTTATGGTTTAGTCTAATTTTGACTTGAAAATGAAATTCTGGGAATACTACTTGGTTCGTGCACAAGCCTGGTTTCGTGCAGCATTTTTGGGAAAAAACGTCCCAAAGAGTGAAATGTAACCGTCTTCGGCCCGGGTTCTTGTTGTTTTCGGGGACGACCGAGAGATGTTCGGGTAAAGATGGCTTTTGTGATGAAAAATTTAAAACTTTCTATCGGGACATGCAGCATGTGGCCTATAGGACTGTCGCGCAGTTTAGGAGGTTGCGGAGGTGGTACCACCGCATTATACCTCACTCAACTGCGTCTACTTGCGCAAGTTGACTGAAATTTGGATTTTTCGCGCAGGCGTAAGAATGACAATCCTCGGCGGGTGTCGATGTGGTCCTCTATCGGTCCTCAGAAAGTGTCGATATGGTCCTGTACCGGTCATCGGCGAGTATCAATCTCGTCCTGTACCGGTACTCAAACAGTCTAATCTTGATCCTGTACCGACATTCGCCGAGTACCGGTACGAGACTAGATCGACACTCGCCGAGAACCGGTACAGGACCACATTGACACTCGCCGATGACCGGTACGGGACTAGATCGAGACGCGCCGAGGACCGGTACGAGACCAGATCGCTACTCGCCGAGGATGCGAAATGGGACCACAGCGATACTCGACGAGGACCATTAGAGGACCACATCGACACTCACCGATGACCGGTACAGGACCCCATCGACACTCGCCGAGAACCGGTACGGGACCCCATCGACACTCGCCGAGAACCGGTACAGGACCACATCGACACTCGCCGGTGACCGGTACGGGACTAGATAGAAACTCGCCGAGGGCGGGTACGAGACCAGATCGACACTCGCTTAGGACCGGGACAGGACCACATCGACACTCGCCGATGATCCGGAATGGGGCCACATCAATACTCGACGAGGACCGTTAGAGGACCCCATCGACACTCCCTGATAACCGGTATGGGACCCCATCGACACTCGCCGAGAACCGGTACAAGAACAGCTCGACACTCGCCGAGGACCGGTACAAGACCACATCGACATTCGCCGAGTTCCGGTACGGGACTAGATAGAAACTCGCCGAGGGCCGGTACGAGACCAGATCGACACCCGCTTAGGACCGGGACAGGACCACATCGACACTCGCCGATGATCCGGAATGGGGCCACATCAATACTCGACGAGGACCGTTAGAGGACCCCATCGACACTCCCTGATAACCGGTATGGGACCCCATCGACACTCGCCGAGAACCGGTACAAGAACAGCTCGACACTCGCCGAGGACCGGTACGAGACCAGATCGACACTCGCCGAGGACCGGTACAGGACCACATTGACACTCGCCGAGGACCGGTATGGGACCTCAACGACACTCAGAGAGGACCCGTACGGGGCCAGATCGTCACTCGCTGAGGAACGGTACGGAACCAGATCGACACTCGCCGAGGACCGATAGAGGACCACATCGACACCCGCCGAGAATTGGCATTCTTACGCCTGCGCGAAAAATCCAAATTTCAGTCAACTTGCGCAAGCAGACGAGATTTAGTGAGCTATAATGCAGTGGTACCACCTCCGCGACCTGCTAACCCGCGCGACAGTCCTATAGGCCACATGCTGCATGTCTCGACAGGAAGTTTCAAATTTTCCGTCTTAAAAGCCATCTGTACCCTAACATCTCCTGGTCGTCCCCGGAAACATCAAGAACCCGGGCCGAAGACCGTTACATTTCACTCCTGAGGGCGTTTTTTTTTCAAAAATGCTGCATGACAGCGGGATTGTGCACGACCCAAGTAGTATTTCCAGAATTTCATTTTCAAGTCAAAATTAATCATTTTCAATTATTGTAGTTCCTTCCCCCGAAACGTGAGTGATGATAGGCAGATCGAAAAATTTATTCAATCGAAAGAGCTTCGAAAAATTTTACACAGAAGGCCTCGAAACTCAAATTTTCCTTGAAGGAACATGCACTCGATCGCATCGAATATCTCTCAAGATCCATAGACGGGTTTTATTATCCTTTTGATGATTGGAATGCCTTATTCTGATGCCAACGATATTGAACTTGAGGTGATGCGGTCGCCGTGCAACCCGGGTGTTGTATTTCTTTTAGACGTTACTCGAAATTTTAATGATATGATGTTTGAGACAAGTTGTTCATTACGTATCATCATCTGTATTGCCGTGAATAATTCGCCACTTCTCGCTTATCCTAAGACTATGGGTGATGAACGAGAATAGCTTGCCCGCGGATACTTCCTGACTTACAAATTGGCACATTTTCGTCCACAAAAATCTCAAAATCTTTTCCAATTTTGGCTAAATGAAGAGTTATCCAGGCCAAGTTAGATGATTACAAAACCTGGATAACTCGCCGTTTAGCCCAAATTGGGGAAGATTTTGGAATTTTTGTGAACAAAAATCAGCTTGCACGGTGATCGCATCGCCTCAAATGGAAAAATCTATTAAATTGAAGATTCTCCAAAAATTTTATACCGATGGCTACGAAACTTGTATTCCTTTCAAGATTAAGTTGAGCTCAATCGGCTTTCAATATTCATAGACATTTCTTTTCATCCTTTTGATCATCAAAAGATCCTGATCTGGATCCTATAATATTAAACTTCAAAAGGCAGATCGATTGTGCAGAAAATTCTTCAAAAAATGTATACAGATAGCCTTGGGAGTCGTATTCTTCTTCAAAAAAGAGTGAGCATGATCGTGATATTTGGCTCTCAAAATTCTCGGAAGAGCTTCTGAATTCTTTCAATCATCGAATAACCTTATTCCGATGCCTATGATGTGAAAACTTTAATGGGCAAATCGATTAGATTGAAAATACTTCAAAAATTTAAAATCGATGTATTCAAAATTCCTACTTCTTTCATAATGAAATTATCCTTGTAATCGATACTCGAGACCTTCTCCAGGATCGATTGGCAGAATGATTTGATGACAACCGTTAAAACTTGAAGACGAGTAGAGAAATTGAACAATTCTACTCCTTTTGTGAATGAGTTGGACTCGATCGCATCAAATGGCTCTCGAAAATGATCAATCAGCATTCAAAAATCAATCAGAATTCAGAATACAGGCCCCAGACGCGTGTGCGTCGCTGTGAGGTTAAGGCAAACTGCACGTGGCTGTAGCGACACAAACTCTCATGATTCACTCACATCATACAGACGGCAGGCAATTACACTGATTAAACATGGATGGAATTGTTGAAAAATCTGCATTATCTCTCATGATATGGAAGTAATTGCTTCTTCTCGTCGATGGTCGCTCAAAATGAACGCTCACAGCATACACGAAGTTTTTTGATTGCCAGCAGCAGACTAGCAGCAGATGTAGATACAACAACAATAGCGTTACAGGCGTTACAAAAAACGTTACGATTTGCACATACAATTCTCTTTTCGATAGTTTTAGAGGAGATAATGCAACAAATAGGACCCGGAAAGAAGCGTTTCCGACTCAAAATGACACGATCTTTCCAATGCACATGTTGAAATTTCACTACGATCGTTATTTGCTGAAATAGAAATGACATGCTTACGAAAATTCATGCATTAATCAGAACTCAAAAGAGATATCGCAATTCTGACTTCGGCAATCGATTCCTGAGGAATTTTTACGTTAGAAATATGCTTGCCGCACAAGTTTCAAATCATTTTCAACCATTCCGTAATGCAAAAAAAAAATCCGCCAACTTATCTTTGTCACTTAGTATACCAAGCTTCTGTCGTCCTCGTTCGATTTTAGTTTGAGTGAATCTTGAGGTGGGAGTGGGCTCGTGATGAGATTCCTCGTTCTTCCAGTCCAGATTCGATTTTCATGAGGGAGTCTTAAAAATACAGTATGAGAATACTGTTTTCTGTCGAATCAGTAAATTCTGGTCAAGACTGAGAGAGATGCAAAAATTACGGGTCAGAAAAAGTTCATGATTGTTTTCACTTTTGTTGTACATGAAATGAAATCATGAATCTGTAAGTACGGGAGTTTCGACTCTCAAAACCCTAGACACTTTTTTTTAATTTTCAAATTTATTCATCACGTCGAATGGAAAATGTGAATCTTCCGAGATTGCTCTTTTGCATCGTATGATGCGCTGTTTTTCAAATAATTCAAAAGACTCAGGAATAGCCTGGATAACGAAAGATGGCTCTGATGGATACTATTCAACAACCCTCTTCGCGAAAAAGGTACAGAAAATTTTCAGAAAAATTTAACGTACGAAGGTAATTCTCTCAGAACTATTTTAGAAAAGTTGCGTGCTCTTTTGCACACATCAAGTTCGTACGATTTGTCAATTTTTGTGATACATTAGTTATTACTAGCACTAGTGCCTTACTCGCTACAGCTCGTTCGGCTTCTAAGTGTTATTCATGAATCAGAGGCCCCTAAAATGTTATTGTATTAGTTCAATAATGATGATTGTGAAATAATGATTAATGATGAATTCAAGGTGTCTGAAGAAAGTTTCACATGAAGTCCGCAAAGGTGAAATTATGTTGAATTATACCTCCTAATAGATATATTATTTTAGAAAATTTAGATTAATTGTTCTAAGTTTTTGGAACCACCCAGTTGAACTTTTCCCGAACTATTCAAATATTTTTTTGACGAAATCCAATACTTTGGGAGAATGATAAATTCTGCAACGAATTTTAGGTAAATCAAGGGGCATTTAAAACCACATACGACACATAATGCATGGCGCACAACGTACAAAGCACGATGCACGACCAACCAGTCAATTGTGTAATCAGTCAATTGATCAGTCACTCCCACTCATAGCCGCCCACACGGCCACCTGATATAATTTTATCAGACAAGACCGGACCAAACCGGACTAGACCCATCTAGACCGAATCAGATCAAACTAAACCGAATTTGATCAGGCCAGACCGAACCAGATCTAACTAGACCGGACCCAACCGGACCAGACAGAGCTAGATCGTACAAGACCGTACTAGACTGTATAGACGGCACTCATAATCGAATGATACTGTACTAGACCGGATCAGACCGAACTAGACCAAACTAGGCGGAACTAAATCGAACGCTTTACTAGTTACACCGAAATAAACGGAACTAGACCGAATTAGACCGAATTAGACCGAGCTAGACCGAACCACACTGAACGAGACCGGATTAAGTTGACCTAGATCGAACCAGACCGGATTAGACCGGAGTAGACTAAATGAGACCTAATCAAATCGAATTAGACCTAATTATAACATCAAACTAGACCGAATTAGACCGCACTAGACGAAATCAGGCTGGGCTAGACCGAATTAGACCGAAGTGGACCGAACTAGACTACATAAGATCGAAACATCGAACACCCTGGACCAAATCACATCGGATTATGCCGGACTAGACCAAATTAGACCGAACTAGATACTCTGATTCTCGCATGGTGCGGTTGCGATGATTCATGTACCGTCAAATTGGGTAAATTTGGTACGATTTCGTTACTTTTTATTTTCTTTGGCTCGACATTCCAACATACATTAACCAAACTCACTTCTATAAGTAGTCAATCGAAAGCTTACAGTCTCAGCTTCTAATTGACGGTCTAAAAAGTTCTATTTCATGTGTCTGAGCTGGAGCTATTAGCAGTTGAAAAAGAATACCAAAGTTAGACCCGGATGGGGCAACTTTGGTACACTTACAGAATATCTCAATTCTACCCACCACCATGCGAGTAAATTAATTTTGACTGTTCAGAACTTTCATTTTAAGCCGTTTGAAACATTTTAAAACCTCAGAAACCATCACTCGACTTAAGATGAGTTGAAAAGAAGCTGTCCTAGGAAGGTGTTCTGAAGTTACCGTATCATCATGCTCCTTACCTAGAGTGGGGTAACTTTGGTGCAGTTTTCTACAGTTTTTTCGTGTTTTATATTCATTAAAATTCAGAATGCTGTCGATACCCCAATGTCACGATGGTTTCTTCAATATGGTGATATATATGTGATGGGAATGTATCATTATTCATCCGTAGATCGTTCCGGAACACTTCTTGCCAGGTACAACACTAACTGAACCACTCGCGTATCGCTGCTAAATCAGCCATTCCGGTAAAAGCTTCAATCGAGTACGATCGTTCATACGATCGAGTACAAACGAGTACAATCGTTCACGCGGGATCTACGGTGGCTTAACACATTGTTTATGCGTGTGCCAAGAGGGGAGGATAGGTTTCAGAGCGATAGAATCGTTTACCTCGCCGAACGCAGCTCTGAAAGTCATTTTTCACGGTTGTACCAAAGTTGCACCCACTGTACCAAAGTTACCCAATTTGAAGGTACGGTATTGGAACGATCATTCCCGTACGATACGAGTACGACGATGCTCGTGCGGTACTAGTAATGTACTATTGCGGTTTCAGGTTTTAGTATAGGGCACTAGAAACGTATGAGACCAAATTAGACCGGACCATACCAGATCACCCATCCATCCGACCACCTACTCACCCATTCACCCACCCACCAATCCATCCACCCATAGACCAACTCATGACCCGTACAGCCACCCATTAATCTCATCCCTCTCTTCTGGGCAACCCGATATGCGGGATCTGCGGACATACAAATTTTGGCTGGGGGTTCAATTATTATGAATTGAATTTCGCGGTGATCGAAACCATGTACTTATAGAATGTGATTCAAGTTGCAACATTTTCGAATGTCCTTTGCTAGAAAATTGTTATTAATTCGCACTTTTCTTAGATGGGCCAACCCTTCGATACGCAAGTGAAAATAGATTATACATTTAATTTACTCTATCTGTGTAATGATACATTTTATTTCCATTCTCAGCCTTGTCAAAACGAAACACAATATGTTTTTATACAGATTTTCAATTCTGATTAGATTTACATGTAGGCATTTTATTCGATTTCAAAAACGTGTTCTTTGTAAATGACCAAAAATAATCAAATGTATTGATTCTTCCGGCGAACCAATATTATCAAATTAATTTACCAAACAGCATCAAAAATTATAATTATTAACCATAAAACACGTTCGCATAACTTTGCCCCGTTCTTGCAAAATCGACTACTTTTTATATTACAAAAATAATGAAAGCGGCTCATCTTCACACAAAGTCAACTTACAGATCGAGATTTTTATCTATAGATTCGTATCTACATCTGTTAGGAGCAGTGTTCGCCGTCGCGATGACTTCATCATTGTGCAGCCTCATTGTTTTGATCCAATCGAGCGCAGAAAATTAGCGAGTTATACAGCATCATAGCTCAGCATCCACCACCACACAATTCTACTCCTTAAAAATTTTCTATCTCATCCATGCATATAGCTCGTTCACAATGTCTACTAATGTATATGTGTGACTCGGCGGGGCGAGGAAATTAATGCGACGGGCTCTACACCAGTTTTGCGACTTCATTAAAGTTAATTGCCCACTTTTCTCGAACAATTCAACTCGTTCGTAGTTAGGTAGCAGACGATAATCCTCTTCTCTTCATTTCACATCCCACAAGCATCAGATATATAGCATATTACTCCAATATTATATATGTCAGACCTGCTGCAGACTCGTAAATGTAACACCATCGGGAGGCGTTAAAAAAATTTCATCCGATTCACTTTTCTTTTCGTGATATATCTATCTCTCTTTCTCGGATAACCCGTTCATTATTCAATTTCTACTTCGAGTCCTGAAGTATTTCAACGTCGGATTCTATAATGTTCGATAGATAAGTAACTATATATAGTGAACTCTTGGACAACTTTCTCATCGAGCAGGAGACGGAAATTAATAAGGCCGAATTTCTATTGCCGGTTTTCGCAATACGCCAGACAGCCTCGAGCATTCGACACACACACACACACATACACTAATTACAGCCGTTTGAGCAATTTTGCAAGTAGACACGTAGACATATATCTACTTGTCAATGCTCAAAGTCTACGTCCGGTAAGATTTACCATTACCCATAAAATTTTCTCTCTCTCTCTCGACTCGTCAAGAATGTTATATTTTTTTATTTACAATTTTGTCTGTGCGTAGTCTTACAGATATAACTGTATCTTAGTATTCTAAATTTTCGAAATGCGCTTTTTTGAAGCTTTCGCAGAGGCCAACAGTCAAATCTCGTTGCACAGACTCATCTTTGATTGATGGGATTTCCAAGACAGAAAGAGATAGACGGGACTCGTCTTAGCTTATTATACATATATACATGCAAGCTTTCGTCTTAGCTTTTCGCGCGAAGATGATTTAAAGTGGCTTTGACTGTGTATTTATAGAGCTAGTACAGTAGATATAACGTATATAATGTGTATACGAGAACTACGCATAGGAGAGGCGTTGAAGGAAATGAGCAAGTTTAGTTGGACTTTGTCTTTGGTCAGACTTTGAGAAGGAAAGAGAAAAGAGGTGTGCCGAAATGGGGATGTATGAGTTATAGCGTTTGATGCGGTAAAAAAAATAACGTTTTAACTGGTTTAAATTGCTCAAAGTACAGACGGTTTACTTATAGAAGGGAATGAGTTGGACTGCTGATGAGTTTGAAGATTCGTTGCGAGGCGTGTGAAGCTCGATATGTGAAATTTTGAGGCTAGGAGATATGGTTCTTTGGAGTTGATGCCTGCATTTTAGTTTTACTTCACATCCCTGCACTTCAATAGGAAATGCGTCCTCCTTTATCTGAGTGAATTTGCTTAGGTTTTTTTGTGATGGGTTCCGTAAATCTTTCATTCGATGGGATACAAAATAGCCAGTGTAGCAGAAATTTCAATTTCAAAATCTTTGAAAAAACTACAGGTGCTCATTCTATAGAGGGTGTTGTCATCGGCTTTCGAAAATATTCGTTTGTAATATATCAAAATTATTTCCAATTGTGGCCACCTTAACACTCTTCCCCCTCCCCCACACCTCTGTGGAGTCACGTTTGCCCCACGCACGGGGTCACTCTGATCCCACTCAGAAGATCATGGCCAAGACCATGGCTCACTCCGCAGGAAATTGAAATCTCACCAAAAACCTACCCTTGCATGAAATTTGGAGTGTCCTCCGGAATCTTTCACAGTTTTTATATCCATAATTAATGCTATTATATGTCAGTTTCATCGATTAAAAAAGACGAACTCGAATGCAAACACATATTTTTTTTTGAAATTTTTAATTCTACCCTTACTTCTATGGTACTGAACCGTCCATGTGTCGGTTAGATATGATTCTGTTGGAAAAAAAACCTTCATTCACCTCTTTACTCTGGAAAACGAATCATCTCAGATATTTTCTGTGTTTCAATGTTTTGCTAGTAGGCCTTACACGTCATTATCATTTACGATGCTTGTGTGATTTTCAGCAAAAACATGTGGTTCGATGAAAAGTTCAATCGAACATCCTAAGGTTGCAGGATGAATTGGTGTCGGAGTAAATGATAATCTCCGTATATATTGGGAGTAAACCTCTGTGTTAATCTAAATAGGACTGCAGCGCCAATATGGCGGCGCTAGGGAGGTATTCCATAAGAATAACACGGACGAAAGATAAGAGCGCTTATCGCATGTTTAGTCCCAATACCTATTCGCTTAAAGAGTAAGAAGTATTATGAAATCCTAATCACATTACGAATACTCGATTGAAGATTACCTAATTCATTCGTGATAAAATGCATCTTATCTGCAAGAATATTTGCACGATTGAATGATGATAAGACTTCCTGAATTAACCAACATGCATCTCTCCATCAACTGTTTTTGAAATTTTTTAGAGTGCTTATCAGAAAGTGGCACAATAATCACGAAGCAATTGACCCACATTGGTAATCATCCACTTAAAAATATATCTCAGTTCTTTATATCGATCTCGGGTTTCCGCAGTGAAATTTCTAATCATCATTACTGATTATGTTATTAAGACTTGAATACATTGTTAGGTTGGGTAAATGTTTCGAAAAACCAAACATTTGGAAAGCTAGATTCCGATTACATGGGAAGTGCCATCAATAAGGTCAAACATGGCGGCCGCATGCCCTAAAAACATGGATGTCACTTTCCATCAATCAGAGAATCAGAATGATGACGATTTTGAGGTATACTCTGTGATCCCCGTCTGTAATTGAGACTATTCTTATTACTGTAAAAAATTTGTGGAAAACTGAACCAATCCGTTTCTGTTTCAACTGCAGCCGCTGGTTGAAGCCGATGGTTAGACGGCTGGTTGAATTGTACGCTCCAATTACTCGTTCCACATTGAACGGTTGGTGGAAACCAACTTTATTCACACAATTGACGATAAATTTCAAGTACAGTGGAGCCTCCCAAGTAAAATACCTCTTCGTCCAAAGAAATGTTTCATTTGTAGAGTAAAATGGACCGGAAATAGTACATTTTGATACGAGGGCGGGAATGTTAGTTTCAGCGCAACGAGTGATATATTCCGGCCCGAGTCGGAGGTGAGAGTCGGAATTATCACAAGAATGCGAAATCCATCCCGTCCGAGTGTCGAATACTATTTTTCGCCACGCTGTACGGAAATAGCACATTATGCGCCCATGCAATGAGGTTAGGCTCTGTTTTGGGGCATGGAATTCAATTTTCCCCGAGTGTAACGAGGGGAAACGATTCCCAGTGCCCCAAAACGGGCCGACGAGCGAAGTGCATATACTATTTTTTGGTATATCAGGGCGACTAAACGCCAATTTATACGACTCTACGCGGAGACGGCATATGCGTCTCGTGCCAAAAACTTTGTTCTTCACGAAGACGCCGACGTCCAGCATAGGTTTTCGCGAAGACCAAATATTTTTGGTACTCGACGCATAATATTCCGCACTGATTTTCCACTTTCTGGCACAATTTGTCGAAAAACGCAGTTCGATACACGGGTGTAAAACCTGTTTTTCGTATCCTCGTACTGTATGTTGATTCCGACCTTCGCCTACGGCTCAGGCCGGAAACCCATCACTCGGACGCGAAAAAAAGTTTTTTACTCTTGTATCGAAATGTACTCTTATATAAATTATTTTTTATATTTCTTTCATTCGCATTTCTTTCTTCCTTTCCCAACAACGAAGAACTTTTACCGAAAATTCTTACCATTGGTATGAAAAAAACTGTGAGTCAATTTGTCAATAATATCTTCACAGATGTCTCCTTATAGCCCCTCACAGACAAGACCCTATCGACGTCCAAAAAATGCACACCTCAATGATTGATCATATTTCAAATCCACTTTCAGTATCTCAAAACTGAACACCAAATTTTTTTTCTGACGGGACCGTCCACAGTAGAGTAACCAAACGAGCATCCCAACACTCCTCGACGCTGGAGTAGAATAGTGGCAAATTTGAAAATGAATATTGTCGTCGTTGGCGCCCGGCTCGCTCGATATTAATTCAATGAAAATCAAGGCCGAGCATATAGAGTGAGAGTGAGCTTGCACATGTATGCGCATCTTTGCGTCGTCGTTGTATATGACGCCCGTGTCGAGATAAATCACGCGACTCTTTTCCCACACGCTACGGTCATTCGAATGAACTTTTGTTGAACTATCTATTAATGCAAGTGCTCTCGCGACAATTCGAGTAATTTGAGCGGCTTCTCTTCTTTGACACACATTTTTGTAAATTCTGACGATAATAGTTGTTTGTGACTGCAATTGATTAGTCAAAGGATATATTTTTCAAGTATTCACGTATTCGTGAATTAGTAAAAGCAATAAGAAGCAGCGTGAAGTTTACTCGCCATCAAAGGTTTCAAATTGATTTTTGTTCTCTCATGCTCATAACATTTTCTTCTTAAAAAAATTCCCTGTCTAATTATACACATCTTTCACAAATAAATCTGATGAATCGTTTCCGGTGGATGACCATATCATACATTTTATTTCCAGGCGTTCCAAAATTCATTCATTTTTCCTTTCGTCTATGCTTTAGATGCTTTTGTTACAAATTAATTCATTCGTATAACTCGATTCATTTGTCATGAGAATTTAGAGTTTGGTGAGATTCCCCTCATTCCCTCGTGCACTTCTGCCTGTCCAAAATTCCGTTTACAGTCTTCAACCACCTCACCCCAACCATATTATAGCAAATTTTACCATCTCTCAACCTACCTGTATAATATAAACCCATGTTCCAATATGTACTCGCGAATTGCAAGTTTCCACTCTTGGTACATCATTTTCACTGTCTGAAATGAGAAACTCGCGGAACTTATGAGCTCCCCGACATAAAATAGATTAAATTTTCATTTGTCGAAAGTTCTATTAGAGATGGAAGAATATGACGAGTGTATTATTAACTGCGTTTCTCTTAATTCCACAGACACACACAATATTAAATATGAAAAGGATTATAACGACGACCGAATCGCGTCCTCCGAATGTACTTTGAATTCAATTAAGAGCTCAATGTGTCGGTATCTTTCTAACTTCGCTTGATAATACTGAATGAGTAATGTCGTTGAAGGTATGCCAAATTTCGATTAAACAAGTTGTTTCTCATGATTTTCATCATTTCGTAAGGAGATAATTCAATTAGAGTTCAAAGTCGTAAAAATTTAAGTGATTTTGGACAAAAACATATTCATCTTGATTTTTACAAAATTAAGGAATATATCGTGATTACGATTTTTTGTAAATGTATGGTCCTCAAGTTGGCAAGAGTGTTCATCAGTTTTTCTTGATATTCGATCTGTGTGAGCGTGAATTGCACAAGATTGGCTCATTGTTGTTGACTGTGCAATGAATAGACTCATTCGAGGGAACATGATCATGTATCTACTAAAGTTTCCTCTGAGAAGAATAAACTTCCAGCAAACCGACAATAAATTTAATGGGTATGAATTTTAATGGCGATCCAATTAATTTTCAATGAATCTAATCTTGAGTACTATTTCAATGACCGAGGGTAGTACAGTAAAACCTGTCTAGTTCGGGCTTTTCCGGTTCCAGCCTATAATAGACAGGTGCCCGGATTATAGAAAATGATTCAAGATTATGAAAAGTACAAATTTTGGAAAAATTTATCTTGAACCGTACAATTTTGGGATGAATAAAATAGTCATCGATTCGCATCGATTAGAATGCGGAACTCTCAAGGTGTACGAAATGCCATGGCTCAAAATTATCCAAATAATTCGGAATGATGGTGATTTGGGAATTTAAAATTCGCGATATTGTCAGATCATGGGACTAGGAAAGGCCCAAAAATACCGTCTTTCAATCTCAACATCCAATATTGTAGCACATGAATTCACTATGAGTGACTTGATAACAGCTGTAAATGATTAGAAATGAGCTAACGTAGATTTGAAATGATGTCAAGATTATACCCTTAATCGACACATTACAATTCTCTGTTAGATATTAAAATATGTGACTAACAATCTCCTTGATTCGTCAGATTACTGCAAGATTCAAAAGATTAATGGTCGTGGCTTGTTTCAAATTGGAAACGTCTCTTTCCAGCTCGTTCTGAACTTGAAGGAAGTTTCGACCGACTGCTTGTAGTGAACGCATACCTGGCTCATTTTGACAACCGGAGTGGGTGCCCTAAATTCACAGGTTCATTTAACACGTGACAACATAAGTTTGAGATCTCAGAAATTGTCCCATATAAGGTTGGTGCCCAAATTATAAAGGTGCCCGAATAATCGATAAAAAACACTGTATGAGCTTATGAAATGAAATTCGATTCCACGGGAAAGCGTCTATAAACGAGAGGTGCCAGAATTTTAGAGGTGCCCATAGAGACACGGCTTTTACTGCAAATCATGAAACATTTATCGAAGAGTTCTCTCAGAGCGTTTATGTGAAACGAGTTGAAATGTAAAATTTTGATGATGGATGAATTCATTCGAAAAAAATATCAGATGTCAAAAAAATATTATTGAATAAAAATAGTGAAGGGCTGTTGATTAGTTTTGTTAAACCAGTTTCGCCACTGAACCTATGAAATACTGGTTTAGATTTGTGATGAATCAATAGCCGCCGTGCACACTCACGGGACAAAAATTTTGAGCGAATCTGAAAAAGCTTTTTGTACGTGGGCTGCTGTTTTAATCCAAATCAGGCCGTTTGTCGTGTCTAAATGATCGTAATTCAAAATTGGAATCTAGTCTCAAGATTTTAAGCAGCAGCTTAGGGACCCCAAAAAGTTCTTCCAGATTTGCCTAGAATTTTTGGTCCAAGGTTAGTCGTTTAAAAGAGAGAGAACTCATAATAAAAGTGGTATCGGCTTTAGTTCAAGTAATAATTTTCATCAATAGTTGATCATCTTAAACATGATAATGACTGCTTTCTTTTGCTGCGTGACGAGTCCTTAATCGCTCATCATCTTATTACAGTGACAATACAGTCACAAAATCATGGCTACATGAGCAGATCTTCTCTTTTAGCAATAACAAAAAGTTATAAAATACGATTTTTCCAGATTAGTTGGGAATCACGGTTAGCCATCAGAGTATAATCATCCAGAAACAATCATCAACGATAGGCAAACAATCTATCCGAAGAATCTTTGAACAATCATTAAATTCTGAAAATATTCGTAGAAAATTCCAACAGGATCTGGAATCAATCATGCATCATCGTTTGCGCCGCTATCAAATGTCCAAGCATGTGTGTTAGAATCCTTACAAACTAGATTTTATCGGATGATCCCACCACTACTAGCACCAGATCGAATCCTGAAAAAGAGATCGGATAACGAGGGTTCGACAAAGATTTTTCCACTGCAACAAGCTTCTCAATTCAAGCTCTTTGGATCTAAAGCACTGCAGCAGCACGAACCAAATCCCAGCTCACCCAATCGACCTTCCCTATATACCTCATCCTCTCCCTCACTCACTCTAACCTCCACAGAGACCTTAACCATCCAAAAAGACGCATCGAATCTCTTGAGCTACTGATACTACCACGTAGTATATATACCATCCCCTTGCAATGAAAGATGTATTCTCCAGAGCTTTCACTACCCCCATTTTACCTAATACTCGTCTGCTTCCTTAATCCAGCTATGTATTCACAAAAAAATTTTACAGTAAAATACACTGTACTGTTATTTACCACACAATTTTTGTGAAATATAAAGTATACCTGTAAAACGTGGTGGTAATAAAGTACGTGGTTCTATTTCACATCAGAAGACCAGAGACATCTCTCTCGTACTATTCTCGCGAAATCGATCGCAGCCAGCCGCATTTCTTCTTCATTCCTTCCGTCGTCTCCGCGCATACTTTTCGTACCTTACATCTATTACTACATCTACTTTTACATTTACTACTTTTACTACTATAGCTACTTGTACTTGTGATGGCTCTGAGTTGAGACCGCGACCACTGAAATGTAACTCTGTGATTGCGGGTCAACTCTATCCTCTATATCCTTATGGCAATTTCCGCGTCTTGATTCCCATCGAATGATGACTTCTTCTATTTTTTAATGGATTTTTTTCTCATTCAACTGCACCACCGTGTTCGAATCACTAGTGTGTGCATAGAACGTATTTAGCATTACAACTTCTGAGAAGATTGATTCTGATATATATTGGCTATCTATATCGTAAATTGTTATGCTTGACTGATTGCGTTCTTGATTCATGTACTTGTTATATTTGTTGAGGATGAGTGTAGAGGTTAGGTATAGAGGAGGTTTGAATGTCTAGATTAAAGAGACGAGGTGCACTCGCTTCGTTGGAGCTTTTAATCCTGAAGAGGATTGCGTTTCATCCTGCTGAGGTATAGTCTTCCGGATGATGTTTGTGTCTACTCTACTCTCAGTTCTACCACATTTTCCTCTGGGCATAGGAAAATTTTGAGAATTATTGTTCTGCACGAGAAATGAAGGCTTTTACGCTTTTTGTCACTGAAGTGTATTTCTGTGCTTGCGTACACAGTGCTTCCGTTCGAAAATGAAGTTGCCATTGTCACAAACTTGTTACAATGGAATTACATTTTTTACAGTAGCCATGAACTGATTTATGTTCCTGTTATTTACGAAACTTTATTCGACTGGAGGTCAGGCTTTTTCTCATTGTTGTAGGCTTGGCCTACTTGATTGAACTTTTTTGTGTGGATTTTATCTCGTGGCAAGATATTACAGAACATTTTCAGAACCAATGTGTGAGAATAGTACTGCCGAATCACCCCTATCAACATTTTTTTCACTTATCTCGTGATTGACTTGAAATGTATTATGATAAAGAGATACATATCTATCAGACCAATTTATCAATCGAAAAATCTTCTTGAAAAATTTCGACGTCGATCTACAAGATGAAGAATTCAATGACCTTTTCTCCTGTTTGATTTCTCGAAAACCCATACCTGGATATTCGCTGTAATAAAAATTCTAAAGAGTTGGAATAAAATTCTAATTCGTGTAGTTAAGCTTGGCGCATCCGTACCATGAATTTTCATGAATCAAAGCTTCGTTCGATGAATGGTTAGTTCCGTCACGAATTTTGGGGATGCATGACAAAAGAATTAACTTGAAATGACGGTCTCCGACGAAATGAAATTTCAAATGGAATTCGAGGAAAGGTAGGAATAACGGAAACGTGCTAGTTGTCCGACTAGATCTAATGTGAATAACGTGGATGTATTACCTACAATACTTGTTCTTCTGTAGCTTAATATATCATATCGATCTTTGCTCATTAAAACTGCACGCGAGAGTAGTTTTTTTTTCGAGGTAGCAAAACGAGTAACGTTCCATGTTTGCTGTTTTTGTACTCGGCAAGGTATTACAGGGCTCTCAATGAAACCTGTCATAGCTTACAAAGGTCTGATTACAATCATAAAACTTGCATTGATTGCACGCATGTCTAAGTGGCTGCATGACGCAATGATGGGACAATCGAAACGGCTTCATCTCCCTAAAATCGATTCTCTCGACGATTTTTTGTATCTCCCCCTAATACATTATTCATCATCTGTTCGAGCTATCAATTCAATTTCTAATAATTTTTAAAAATCTGTCGTCAATTTTGTCAGGAAAATTTGAATTTCCATGCCGATTTCTACCAGAGGGTCTCCTTCCTTACCTTTAGGTATCAGGACGAGTTTCTGGGGTTCCCATCGCCTGGGGAAGACGTCGGCCTCTAGGCACTGGTTAAACATGTTGATTTTTAGTCTGAACTTTTACTCAAGTGTAGGAACCTATCGGATCTCGGTGTGATACAAGTTTTTGATCTTCATGACCACAAACAGATGAAATTTTGAGCAATATTAATGTAACGAAAAGAGTAATCACACCGATGGCGGTGTGAACGACTATAATTTTGAATCTCCAATGTAATAACACGGATAATCTCGCCTCAATCACAAGGCTTCGATCACCTTGAACTTCTATCCCAAGTGAACAGAAGAAATCTCGCAAAATAAATTCCGTACAAAATCATGGAAATTTTGTCTCCCTATTTTCATGTGTTCTTTACCAATATCACCGTTTTAATTGAAAGGTAATCTCCAAATATGTCTCAAAACTTGGAATGAGGGTATCAGACACTTGAAAACATAAATCAGAAAATTGTATTAAATTCATTTGTCAAGCTGATGGAGTACCCGTTTTGAACTCCATTTGACTGACTATAAAACTGTTCTGATGTTCGATTAGACTTTTTCAAGTTGTGATTCCCCATACCAATCTTGACCCTGCAATGGGATGAGAATTGCCTTTTAACCTGTCAGGAACACTGGCTGGATACTTTTCTAAAACTAAAGCCATGAGTTTTGAGTCCCGGGATTCTAAAGGCTCCTGGACAAATAAGTATGCAAGAAGTCATTTCATGTCCATCGTTCGTACTTCGAACAACCCAAACTTTGCCATATGTTGACAAGATTATCTGTGTCAAAGAAAATAAAAAAATAGCGTTGGTTGGATCATGACAAAGCATGAATCTACAGTATAGATCTCAATATTTTTCGTTCTGCAAAAACTAAAGTAAAGAACCCTATACCTCTGAAGTCGATTCGACAAATATTCTTACCTGAGATAATAAATTATAAAAGTCTGAACAAAATTGTGCGAGTCATATTCCAGATGTTTTGAAATTGATGCAAAAATATCTTGACACTGATTTTTCTCAACGAATGTGACATGTATCTTGCATTTGTACACGGAGGTAACGTAGTTTTCAGACCTCAGCGAATATTTTAACTGGGCAACTTCGAAATTCTACCATAGAACTTGAAGAATTTATCACGGTTTAAATTGGCTCAAAAGCTACACCAAAAAATACGTATACAGTTCAAAAGAAGATCATATACCCAGTCACAATGCTCTATATAACATGCACACTTCACAAATTTTGCGGTTGAGAGTGTAGTCGACATATCCGTCGGCACTCTTGGGTGCTTAGCAACAGAGGCTCGGATAACTAAGTCGTTTAGAGTCATTATCACCTCAAGAAAATTGCCCGCCCGCAGACGTTCCAAATTATATACACCTACACCAAACCATGCATGTACACATATTAGACCAGCAAACCTTTTCACGACCTTTCGACGCGCTTCGGCTGAATTTACTACTTCAAACTTGCTTTGCTCTCATTATACATAGACCAGCCATACCTTTCGAACAAAACCCACCGCCGCATGTCTAAACATTGTACTCGGGCATTGGGTTGTCTTGTCTTGGATTTTTGAATTTTCCAGCAATTGATCAGGTGATAAAAGTGCATAATGAGGAAAGGCGGGTGATTTGAAATAATAAAAGATATGTGCGTGCAGTCTTGACCTTGGCCTTTCCATCCATGTTTCGAGTGACTTGTATATTATGCTGATATGTACGTGCTTGTATCGTTTGCATACGTTTATGCTGATATCGCTCGGCGGCGGCGGGCGCAGTCTGCCCTGGCTATATGGTAATTTTGGTTGAGACTTGGGCTTTGCTGAGCGTTTTGTACCGTGTATGTGGTTAGTGCTGTATGTATGCATGGGATACATTAGGGATGTCTGGGCTTTTTGGGGTAAGAAAACTTTCTCGATTGTTGGTGAATGGATGACGAGCCATTTTGGGATAGTGAGTGCATTTTGGACGTGGCTCTCATGCTATTCATTGTAGTGTCTCGAATTAGTTTTATTGCAATTACTATTTGTCAAATTGATTTTGTATCTAAAGTTTGTCACACAACTTTTGACAAATACCATCCATGCAAACTAATTTGTGATGGTTTGCAAACGCGATTACACTTTCGCCAAACTCAGGTTATTCGCACTCTCTTAACCTTTCCGAGTGAACCCCCCCCCCCCTTTGTGGCAACTCCGAAAAGAGTGAGTTTCACTCTTTCGGAGTGAGAATTCCACTCGGGACCGAGTGAATCTCACTCTTTCCGAGTTGCCACGAAAAGGGGGTTCACTCGGAAAGGTTAAGAGAGCAATTTGTGATACACATTTGGCGCAAATTAACTTAAATGCCAAAGGTGCGCACGATAATCGTTTGTCATCACCCGATACTCTTCACCGGAAAGATTCTGTATGACGCATTCGCATATGTCCATCGTCAATTGACTGTGCACAGTGGGCCCGCATGGGCGGCGCGGCGCGGCGTATGAGTAACGATTCAGAATGCTTAGATGCTCAATTATTATGGAAAACACAGATGAATATTATTCAAAGTGTCATGTGTACGTTGTACTATTTGAGGTGAGATTTACTATACTGATACACATGTACTCAAAATGCAGTCCTGAGAGAATCTTCACTTCTTCAAATATTTATTTTTCTTCTAAGTGTAAATAAATACTAGCGTTATTGCCTCTTTCGTTGCCGCTCGTTCAACTTATTGTTGGTGAATGTTCTTGATAATTTGGAGGCCGCTGGAATTCTTATGGCTCAAGAATGATATTTTTGAGAATAATCAATTGATGGTACCAAAAAGAGGTTTCTTATGAAGTTCGTAACGATGACTTTCTGTTCAACTGGTGCTACTAATAGTTATACCGGCGGAACACCCCGTCTAGCCACCCACACATCAACCTGTTCACCCACCCGCCAGACCATCAACTTACCCATCTACCGGATCTCCCGCGCCCCCCACCCATAACCCACACAGCCACGTATCATATTTTAGCCAGACCAGCCCAGTCCAGCTTGGACTTGACCGTTTCAGATCCAGAACACCCCAGACCTTATCAGAACGTTCCAGATCGTACCAGACCGTTCCAGACCGTTCGAGACCGGACTAGACCATCCACCACCTATACTACCCGACCACGCATCATATTTCACCCATCCCACGCAGGCCTGACGTGGAATCTGGGCGGAAAAATTTTAGACTGGCGTTTGATTATTATATTAGGTGTGGCTCCAAAACTGCAAGTCATTACATACTCCAATTTCTTCAAAAACAAAGTTATTGGCGCAGGTGTTGGAGAGAATGAACTCACGAACTCGAATCATACAAAGTAGGTATGCTCGTATTGAGTATATGCCCACATATATATTTTTTTTTCTCAAGCCTTTTTAGGTCCTCTCTTGGAGTCCTATTTGGCTAGGCTCACATATTTTGACTGATTACTACGTGTATGCCCAATAGATGTTTCAGAAACCCATTAGATGAATTCTTTATCATTTTAATTGCTCATCGCGGACAAATCCAACCTTGCAAAAAGTTTACGAATAAAAAGTTGTGAGTAAATCGAAAAATCTGTAGATGATATACCTTATTCTTTAGGAAATTTATTTTGTTGAATTCCAAATCCACACCTCTTTCGTTTGTCTTATTCAGTTACCTATTGGATTAAATTCATATTTCCTCCAATACACAGGTACATGGTTTGTCGATCCTTAAGATTCCTTATCATTCCTACAGACTTTCTCACAGACGATCTTCCGCTTATTTAGTTCCTCAAATTTTATTGCATATTTGTGGGAATTTCATTTGATTTCATACTTGAATACCTCTACTGTATTTACTCTTGGTATTTCTTTATAACGGTCTCGGTTTAGTCACGTGTCCTATGAGTCAAATTTTCATTCTTAGTTTCTACAGGTTCTGCATCTCTTGTTTTCGTACCCTGTTCCCCTTCTCTGCAAATGCTTCCAGATCTGAGTCTCGTTCATTGTTTGCGGAGTTTTTCATCTGGTTCTTCTTCGGTACTGGTATTTCTCCAATACAATCCTTGTTTCAAGGCATTCGTTGAAGTTTCCAAATTCTTCTTGAGTCTCATAACTCCAACTTTCATTAAGAGTTGGAACGTCTCCACTTTCATTTGCATCGTTGTTTTGTCTCCATTCATTGATAAAATTTTGAAAATTTTCTCCCCAGCTAGATGGATTTTTGGTCACCAGTTCTCCACAACTCTTTTTCCTCACAATCAGTAAATTATTGACCGCCCATCATCTTGCATATCCTCAGTATCTTGCTGATACAGTTTTCTGCTCTTTCCAATTCTCCTATGTTGATATGTTTTGCCCCCATTCCCTGTCTCACTTAGTTCTATCTATGACAGTTAAATTTCTATACATACTTAATCACACGATGATCAAATTTAGAAATTCAACATCCAAAAGTCACTCAAAATATGATCTCAACTTGCAACCATTCCATCATAAAAGCTGGAAAATCTACAATGAAAGAAATAAAACCGTCACAGCGTTGGAGAAAATCTCCCATTCATATGTTAATTTCCCAGAATAAGGGAACGACGAAGATAACGCAAAAATTTTGCACAGCTTTTCTTTCAACAGCGGAATTGTGATTAAGGAGACTGGCTTATGAAAAACTTGCTTCCTCGCAAGCCATTGAAAAGTTGCCGGCAGGTGCAATTAATGAGTTCACTTATTCAGAACTAATCGAAATGGGTCGCGTCAGAGTGATAAAATTGAAATGTCCAACTTTCATTCCCTCTCTCAAGTACGCTGTACGTAGTGAATAAGAAATTGATGATCAATGTGGTCGTGGTTTAATCAACTTGTTCCAGGACTTTGTGGTCAAATTTTGATTCTATTTCCAGATTTTGTCGTCTTACCATTCATGGCTGTATTTTTTGCATCTGCATACCTTTCCAAGTATTTCTAAACATTTTGCAATCTGAAAATCGATAAGGACTACTTTTCACAAAAACTGTCACTAAACTCGATTGAGTCAGAGTACAATTTAAATTCATTCAGGACAGGAAGACAGTTACATTGTCGACATGCTCCCTATGTCAACCGGCCACAAATACAAAGAGTCAATCTTACCACAAAAGCATACCTCCTCCGTCTTTGGATGGCAAAATCGGATTGTCTACGCAATTAGCTTCTACCTAACGACTCAACTCGACATCAGACCTCTCAGTTTCTAGTCTGTCGTATCATTTGTCACCGGTATATACTGTTCTCCACACTATACTATTTTCTACAATACCTCGTACAATACGCTTATTTCCCGATGATTCAATCGTTCTGTGTATTCTCTCGCATTTGAGTGTCGCGAGATTTCCACACCCGACACTCACTTTCCTCTCTCTCATTTTCTGAAATCCGCAAAATGTATCCTCACTCTAGGTATATTACATAGCGCATCAGACTGAGCTTTTATCGAGCGTGAAAATCTCTCATATGTGTTCTATAGACTGCACACCCGAGTAACCTTATATCCGGGCGACGACGCGTGTCCTAAAACTCGATGGGTAGAGCAAAATACTTAGCTCTTTTAGCGATCTTTGCGATCTTGGACTTTGGTTCATGAGCTAGACTCATATGTCCTAAGATTGTACCCATCTTATAATACGTGTATATGTGTGTGTGTGTAACTGTGTGTAAGGTGTATTCTCACGCGCAGGTGTCTTCGCATGCGTCAAGTGTCTCACGCTCAAGAAGAGAAAAGTGAATTCTGGTGCAGTATTCGCCAGACTGTCCGTGAAATTTTGAATTGGACGCGCTGGCTGTCGCAAGTAGACGAAACGTCGTGGACTTTATATCGTATACAACTGTGTATGATGTGTAGTAGACCTCGTTCCGCGTAGTCTGGTTGAGATGGACTCTTGGGGGGTCTTGGATTTAACGAGGGAAGCTTGGAAAATGTATCATATCTCGTGTGATGCCGTCAGAATAGGAGCAGAGTTTGTGATCTAGAGCATACGGCTTGCGTTAGGTGTTAATTTGATTCTTTGAATTAGCGTGGTTTCGAATTTTTGTGCTTTCATTCAGTGCTGGAAAAGGTTAACTGTTACACTAGACTCTTGTAAAGTTTCAACACAAAATTTAGAATGATAGGCTACTCTAAAAACTTAATTAAAATGATATTCCGTATGTCTATAGATGGCTATGTATTGTTCACTCAAATCGCCACAAATTGTATGAAATGTTCGAGTCCGAATAACACACACTGGATGACGGAATATGCAATCAAGTTGAGTAACCAGCTGGAATTTTTACTCACAAAAATGTTGATTTCACGTCCCAAAATTCGACAGATAGTTGTATGTAGTACCAATAAGGCGACCAGGAAAGTTGGAATGGATGCTCTCTGAAAAAGAACTGTTCATTTACGTGTTGAGTATTTGCCAATGACCGGTAAAGTAACCAGTACTGAGGAAGGATTCTTGTCTTGTTAATTATCAAAATATGTTTCGTCAACAAAGGAGCCCTGATTCAAAATTCTGTCCTGGTGGAGTTTCTCCGAATTCCTAACATTTGATTGAAATCACATAGCTCCACAAGATTCAAAAATACTTGATGGCCATTTATGAGCAAGGGGCCGTTCACGAGCAGGGGTCACACAATTTTTACTCGCTTTTTTTGAAAAATGTGATGCAGATTTTCCCTTGGATAACATCAACTCTCAATTTCTACTCTTGTAATTTTAACTTCTTGTGCAACTATGGCATTTTATAATCTTGCCTCTTTGCCATGGCCTCGCCCAAAATAACAATCAGCTACGTGATTCCTACACATTTCACAAGCAACATACTCCACCTGTCATCTTTTTGAATAATATAATTGTTCCTCACATGATCCTCTGCAGAATATGTTTTATTACACCATTCCTATATAGTACCGGCTATAAATATCGATTTCTTTCTCTTCCTATGCGAATTCCCAATTTTTTTGAGAGCTGTAACTTTATTCTGATTTTTCCCCATTCTTAAATATTTTGCACCGTCAATAGTACGAAACAGCAAAATTATTTTAACGATGAAAAACAAGTTTGAGTCTTTTAGCGCTGCAGGACTTGGATTCGAGCTTGGATTGGCTCAGACCTAGCAGGCAGTATTTTGAATTGTTCTATTGAAAAATAATATTCACTCGAGTCCTGCATAACAACGACGTCCAATTTTGCTTTGAAAGCGTTCCAACATTTCAAATGCAAATTTTTGCCACGTTCAATATGAGTATTCTCATCCCCGTCACGTTTGAGGTGATTTTTCCAATGAAGGCTCTGTCACAAGGCACCAACTTGCGCTCCTCCCAAAGTTTCCCCTCCGCTTCTCTGGCTCCTTTTAACAGAGAGGAGGCAGTGACTTGGCGAGCTTCCGAAAGTAAAAGCAGTTGAACGGCTGTGGCTTACAAGAAAATGCATGTATATACTCCTTGTACGTTCTGAGAAGAGAAAAGTCCCTCTTTTTTGGCAACGATTATCAAAATATTGTTATTTATTCGTCCGGGGTTTGACTTCTTACAGAACTCTATTACAAGAGGATAATAGTACATTATTGCCCTGGGCGCTAGGACAGTTTATTTCCCGAGCGAAGCGAGGGAAATAAGTCCTCCGCATTTGAATGCGGCCTTTTTAGGTTAGAATGATGAAAAACTTTTATTTTGAATCTAAAATATCCTTCTGCTAAAAGTTATTCCTTCTAATTGCATCTTTTTTCTATTCATTATGAACTGAGTAGAAGTTGTTTTGATTTCACAACATTCATGCTTGTTTGCTTAAGAAGTATAGAGAAAGTTTGTCCAAATAACTTATGAACCCATGCAGGGACCCTACAAATCTCTGGCTTGTCTTGAATCTTCTGGCTTCTCTGATTTCAGCAATGTTTGTAACAACTTGAATATTGTCTTGGGTATTTACTGCCCAAGTTCTTACGTCATTGCTATACATAGTATACTCTTTTCATCAATTATTTGAATTCTACTAGAGGTTTTGAGCTCGCATTAATAGGCATTAAAATTAAAATTATTCTGGCTCTGTTTTGAATACATCAGACACCTATAGAGTTATAGAAGTACCAAAACTAGAGCTGTTTCTGACATTTTCAATTTGATTACAATTCCTTGAAATCTCACCAGTCACCTCCAGGTCAAATAACCCTGAGCAACAATCACGCAACCCAAGAGTTCTCATCAAATTCTGAAGAAGTCAATGTTTCAGAAATTTCCAAGCCACACATATAAACCTCACCCCAGAAACCCTCGAAAACCCCTATCTCAAGACCAAAGCTCTCTTCAGCCCCAAGAACAGCATGTTCAGATGTGCCATCACACTACACAGAACGGGCCAGAAGCAATGTCCGAGGTGCACATCGGTCTTTCTACATGCAGAAGCAATCGGCCTCTGCTGGCTCTACTCTATAACCTATACCTATCTCTTATTTTGCCGTATGTACATGCATGCATCAGATAGAGAAAAGCCATCCGGTGGCTCGTTGCCAGAGTTTCATATGCCAGGCTTTCGACATACCTGCGCGCCTCTGTTGCTTTGCTATACTGCTTCTCTCTCTTGGATCTCGACATGGATATTTTCGGGTTCCAAAGCGACCAAGAGCGCCGAGCGACTCTTTGCTTCTCAATGCGCCTACCCCTTTCTATAAAGAAAGGCTAGAGAACTCGGGGAGCATCTCTGACCGATTTTTCCTCTGTCTGTGTGACTTTTTATGTGCACTGGACTCGTCCAATTGGTAAATTTTCCATTAATGTATGGATCAACAGGATTTGTATTTGTACTGCTTAGTTAGCACTTTTTGAATGATATGATTTGTGATGATTCAATGGCATCAGGTTCAGGATTTGAAATTCTTGTATCTTTTGTGGTGGCTAAGGATTGATGTAGTTGGTCTGAGGGATTGTAAATACTAATGTTGTGGAATACCGCCCAATCTATTATCCAGGAGTGAAACTGTAGTTTGGTCGGTCACTAGGTTCTGAGAGACCAGAACACTAAGATCACAATCAGATCAATTGGATGATCAAAAATCCCAATCAGTCAGTTGTTAAGGAGATTAACTCAACAGTTTCGTGGACGGTTGTGATGGCAGTCGTAAAGATTTTTGTCAATTTTTGAGTTGATTTGGGATTTCTGAGCTTCTGTATGCTTAAAAAAAGCAGGCTAGCAAGATGATTGAATAAAAAGTAGTAGCCATTTCTTACAATTAACAGAGGTAAATTTTGATATTTTACTCTTGTCTCTGCGCGAAGCTTCTTATTTACACTTCGTGAGGACTTTCATGAAAAAAGTACCCAAAATCTGAGTCTCATTCTGCATATTTTTGATGATATTGGATGGATCAAGAGGAGAATCAATGATACCTCGACATGCTTCGTGACGCGGGCACCCGTTTTTCCGGGAGGTACGGTCTAGTATTTAACCTAACCAAGTGCAGAAACAAGTTAGTGAATAAGAAAATAAGAGTTACAAAATTGAGAAGAGTTAGTAGTTCAATGATACGGCAATTCCTCTATACACTATCAATCATCAGTGAATCAAAATACTTCAATCATATTTCGAATATGTTATTAGCGTTTCAAGGATTTGGATATTTAAACTGTTCATCCCAGTAAAAATGCTGTTTGAGTTCAGAAAAAATTGTATTCAATACAAGAAGAATCCCATCATTTACCAATGACTTGTACCTTCAAAGTTGTCGGATCTAACTTAATTTCATACTGAGATTTCGAAATTGGAAACTAATTGCTAGCTCGATCATAGAATTCCAATATACCCCATTCCTCTCCTATTGTCAAACGCATCGCCCAACTTCATCCCTTCTTCTCTTTTGCCTTATTCAGATTTCACTTCAATTGCTTCACTTTGTAGTTTCAGCTTCGTGCCAGACGCCTCCCGCCATTTACAGCCTTCCAGCGAACTTCACCTTCATCAGTCTTAACCGTCCGGCAACTAAAGTACTTAGATAAACCCTACAGTGCAAGCAGCTTCAAGCGCTAGGTTAATTTGAGCTTCCGGCGAGCTTTCAAACTCAAGTCCTGATGGTGTCAGGGTATCCTAAATAAGATTCACGCTATACTGGCATATCTGACGGAAACCAAATTTGCATTAAATTTTGTGGAATCATCGTGTGCAATGCATTTTATATGCATCATTGACGCGAGCATACTCCCGCATTAATATTCTGTATCCCCGCGAATATGTAATTTTTTGCACACGAGCCAGCGAATCACTCGCATACGCAATTGACGCGCCCAAATCGTACGTTATCCAAGCGTACGATTCAGCGCATTTTAAGCCACAAATCAATCAGCTCATTTTCGTACGCCGCTTAGGCGTACGTTCGGATACCCTTCGAATCATAAATCAGATCAACTCATTTCCGTACGCCACTTAGGCGTACGTTCGGCAGAGCTCAATAATCATAAAATCTTTCAGGATATTTTGTACGCCTCTGGAGCGTACGGTGAATATCACTTCCAGATCCTGTACGTATGCTGTTCCACCGTACGTTCCGTATGGTTAAACAGGCAATCAGAGTTCGTACGCCTCTTAGGCGTACGCTACGGTACTCATAAATCATGTAGATGCAAATATACGTGCACCTTTCAACCGTACGATTTTCGAATCATTGAAATTCGTACGTCTCCGGGACGTACGAATGATCAATCTCTATACAAACGTACGCTTCAGCAGCGTACGTAGTATACGAGGCATAGGATCGTACGCTTCCCGAGCGTACGAACATAGGTAGAACGCGGGTATATAAGACCGCGCTCCCGAACGTCAATCATCATCTGTCTTCTCCAGCTCGCCGTCGCGACGCTGTCTCCACGACACTCGGCCCAGCCGTGGCCTCGACGAACCCGACTCAACGTGCCCCGCCGCGACCGTACCAAGTTGCCCCGGTGGCATGAGTGACCAAGTGTGCATAGTGTTTGTGTTTCGCACCTCGAGTACCGAGTCGCAATTGTATCTTGAAACTGTGAGAATTATTCGAGTGCCTAACTCCGTCCCTAATCCAACGACGTCGTGAGGACGCCCACGCACCTTGACCGGACGGATGGACCGTCCCAGTCAACGACAGAGACGTTCCAAAACCTACGTACCCCGCTCCGAAGAGGAGCACCGACGAGACCTCTACGGACTTCAACAGGCCAAACGCTTGGCGCTGCTCGGAGCGTTGAAAGCCGAGGCCTCCACTCAACAAAACAAGACTGCTCAACCCTCAACTATCTCGTCTCCGCCCAGCGAGACGCGGGAGTGAATTTATTTTCATTCTCATTGACGAGGTTTCCCGCAAGCGGAATTCCGAGCCCCGTCAATTTGGCGCCCAACGTGGGGCACACGAGGGACTTTTTGGACTTCGTCGGCATCAGGAGATGCTAGGACCTGCGACCTGATGAGCAGTCTTCCCCGGACGCCGCCTGCAACCCGGACGACCCGGCAGACAGCGGCAAGCACTTCTGGGAGTGTGGAAACACCCAGTGGCGCCCAACTGGATCCACAACGACCCGCTCGCCGGCCATCCTGGTGCTGCGGAGACACTCCGCCAGATACGCGGAGAGTACTACTGGCCCGGACTTCGCAACGACGTCCGACAACATGTGCGAGCATGCGGACCCTGCAACCTCACCAAGGCTGCACGACCAGCGGATGCCGGAGCCAACATCGCCAGGAAGCCGAAACGACCTTGGGAACAAGTGGCCTTGGATCTGATGGGCCCTTATCCCCGGACGCCCCGGGGGAAGCGGTTCATTCTGGTCGTCACGGACTTGTTCTCCCGATGGACGGAAGCCTTCCCCATCTCATCATCGACGACCGAGGTCATCGCCAACGTCCTGGAGACGGAAGTGTTCCAACGATGGGGATACCCGGGAGCCGTACTCTCCGACAACGCACCACAGTTCAAAGGTGCAAAATGGCTTCGCCTCTGCGACAAGTGGCAAGTCGAAGTATGGACTACGCCTGCATACCATCCCCAGGCGAATCCTACGGAACGTCGGAACCAAGAGATCAAGAAGGGACTACGCCTGGCCTTACTTCCGTACCAACACCAAACCAACTGGGACCTGGAGGTCCCAAGAATCCTGTTCGCCATGCGCCGCCGATGCAACGCCGCCACTGGATTCTCACCTAGTGAGCTGCTCCTGGGACACAACATCGCTCGCCCAGGGGAACGAGTCTCGCCACGATCGGACGATCTCGAGACCCGCATCGCTGCAGCCAACCAGGCACAGGATCACTTCACCAGCAGCTGGAGACCTTCGGATGAAGTCTTCACGGAGGGCGACATGGTGTTCATCAAGACGCACCCCCTTTCCAAAGCTGCCGATAACTTCAACGCTGGCCTCGCCCCGAAATGGGAAGGCCCATACGAGATCGTCCACTGTCATTCAGCGCAGGTGTTCACCGTCGACCGTCCCGGAAACACCGCCCTGAAGGTGCACATCTCGCAGGTCAAGCGAGACCACACAGCTCCAGCCCCTCCTGCGGCTGAACCTGGGTCACCATCCCCCGCAACCAGCGGCGCCAAGGATGCAGACGGACCCCGAATCGAGCGGCCACATCCGCCGACCACACCTGCCGGTGGGGACGCCCACTTGTCCGAGGACCAAGGTCGGAATGGATCCGCAACCGTCCCCATTGCCACGACCCCTGATCGTGCGCAGGACGACATCGCAAACCACGTCGAGGAGGACTCCCCGACAAACGTTGCCGAGGTGGACATCTTGGCAGAACCATACCCAGGGGTAGCGGATGCGCCCCGAGTCCTGAGCAACCAGCAATGGAAGCGACGTAGAGGGCGACCTACCTTAGCAGAAGCAGCACGGAGAGAAGCCGAGCGCAAGCTCGCCTACCCACCGCCTAGCCACCGCTACAACTTGAGGAGTAGGAGGAATCCCCCAGCTCCGGAACAATAATTAAGTATGACTATCTGGCCAGAATATATAATCAATTATGTATAACCGAATTATGTACCTTAGAATTAGTTTTGTCGAATAAAAAGTCGACAAGGTACCGAATGTGATGCACACACGGCACTTCTCCGCAAAAAACCAATATTCACGTTGATCCCCCGGACGATTTGACGCGAGCATACTCCCGCATTAATATTCTGTATCCCCGCGAATATGTAATTTTTTGCACACGAGCCAGCGAATCACTCGCATACGCAATTGACGCGCCCAAATCGTACGTTATCCAAGCGTACGATTCAGCGCATTTTAAGCCACAAATCAATCAGCTCATTTTCGTACGCCGCTTAGGCGTACGTTCGGATACCCTTCGAATCATAAATCAGATCAACTCATTTCCGTACGCCACTTAGGCGTACGTTCGGCAGAGCTCAATAATCATAAAATCTTTCAGGATATTTTGTACGCCTCTGGAGCGTACGGTGAATATCACTTCCAGATCCTGTACGTATGCTGTTCCACCGTACGTTCCGTATGGTTAAACAGGCAATCAGAGTTCGTACGCCTCTTAGGCGTACGCTACGGTACTCATAAATCATGTAGATGCAAATATACGTGCACCTTTCAACCGTACGATTTTCGAATCATTGAAATTCGTACGTCTCCGGGACGTACGAATGATCAATCTCTATACAAACGTACGCTTCAGCAGCGTACGTAGTATACGAGGCATAGGATCGTACGCTTCCCGAGCGTACGAACATAGGTAGAACGCGGGTATATAAGACCGCGCTCCCGAACGTCAATCATCATCAGTCTTCTCCAGCTCGCCGTCGCGACGCTGTCTCCACGACACTCGGCCCAGCCGTGGCCTCGACGAACCCGACTCAACGTGCCCCGCCGCGACCGTACCAAGTTGCCCCGGTGGCATGAGTGACCAAGTGTGCATAGTGTTTGTGTTTCGCACCTCGAGTACCGAGTCGCAATTGTATCTTGAAACTGTGAGAATTATTCGAGTGCCTAACTCCGTCCCTAATCCAACGACGTCGTGAGGACGCCCACGCACCTTGACCGGACGGATGGACCGTCCCAGTCAACGACAGAGACGTTCCAAAACCTACGTACCCCGCTCCGAAGAGGAGCACCGACGAGACCTCTACGGACTTCAACAGGCCAAACGCTTGGCGCTGCTCGGAGCGTTGAAAGCCGAGGCCTCCACTCAACAAAACAAGACTGCTCAACCCTCAACTATCTCGTCTCCGCCCAGCGAGACGCGGGAGTGAATTTATTTTCATTCTCATTGACGAGGTTTCCCGCAAGCGGAATTCCGAGCCCCGTCATCATGTAGGCATACAAATAGGTATACCCGACATGTGATATGTAATTTTCCTTATCAGTGCGACCAACTCTCAGGTTATATTTATAAATTTGTTTGCGAATACTCCTCTGCCATGCACACGGATAATTGAAGCGCTTTCGTTATTCTTGCACCTCTTATCTTTTGTATACATAAACGCCTTTCGCGCCTACTGCGAGGCCTGCTGAGTATGTGTGGATTTTGTGTTCATTTGAGCGATGCTGTGGGTCGTCTGGTGTGTTTTAGCCATCTTTTTTTTCTTTGTTAAGTACTCTTTTAAGGATTCTTCTTCTTTTTGCGAAATTTTAGTCAGAAGTTGGGAGGATTGTGACCTGGTTCAAAGGTGTGAATGATGCAGGGTTGGATGAGCGCTCGGTTGAATTATTTTGATGGCTTTCATTCAATCTTGGCGTGTGCTTGGCGATAATGATGCTCAGTCCTAGAGTCAAGAGCTGTCCGTTTGGTAAAAAAAAAAAATTGACAAACAATTATATTCAATACAAGAGCGTCCAATGGCTCAGTCGGTAGAGGCCTCGCGCCTTAAGCGGGCTGAAACAATGCGCTCGAGAAGGTGTGGGTTCGAATCCCGGTCGGGTCACTCACGATTTTTTCTCAAGTAACTCAACCGAAAACGTGAATCCTTACGACCGCCGACAACAAAATAATACAATACGCTGAGCGAATGATTGGACTTCAATAAGGGTTGGTGGAAGTATCCTCCCTCAGTCGTGTCGAGCGTTGGGCTTCGCTTGGACTGTCATTGACTCGGTCATTTACAGTCCAGAAATTTCAGCGGAGAGACCGAATGGCTGGCATAGAATTGATGGAACCACTGATTCTGATGAAGGCGGGGAATATGGACTTTCAGAAAGTGCAGATCATATTAGAAATACGCCACGGCGGTTCTTGAGTTCTCGTAGCAACTCTCTGATAGAGTCCGCTCGAAAGTTCGCACTCACTTGATAGGGAAAATTGAAAAAATGACTAATACCTGGAAATATGACAATGTTACCCACACAGCCTTGGCGTCCACGCCAAATACAATACAATACAATATATTCAAAATATTTGCGCGATGAGCGCTGATCCCAGTCGTTTTATGTAGAAATTCGGTTCAAATCAAGATTACATTTAAGTGAAGATTGAAGCAAGAAAAATTAATCAGTTTCACGTAAGCCCATCTTCACTGCCATCTTCAATAATTCTCGTAAATTAAAAGTGACAAAGAGGACTCTTCGAACCGAATTCTCGAGCTCCAACAATTATTTCAAATTCATATAACTAAGGTACAATGTACAAATTCTTTTTGAAAACTCGAATCAACCACCAGCTGGTTTAATTTTCCATTCAACAAGTTTGTTTGAGTTTTTCGAAAGAAACTTCCACGGTGTGAGTATACCCAACCTGGCCCACGTCTTCAACATGCCCCCATATGAGGGTTTCCACGAAACTTTTAACTTTTATGTTACTGCAGTGTTCCAGGAGAATTTTGAACTATTCGGAGTGCGCAGGAGTGGCATTTTATAGTATTTGGCATCATTCAATATGGACTACATTCTTTCTTGTTGGAACGTATCCTGATTTACCAACAGAAGACTGCAAAAGATGATTTTTGGGTAGTTTACAAACGTACCAACGAGATTTTTTGGATTGATAATGCTGTAGCTAAAATACCTATGCCTCAACTACTTCGGTGGAATGATATATCCATCTACTAATCTCATATTTTGAGAAAATCTTTGATTCAGAGGTTTGCGCTGATTTGGCTATGATATTAGCTCTCATTCATCGATGTAACCGAGTTTTGTGGGAAAACTTTCTCTGGCTATTGTTTACGAAAATGATGAAATACCTTGTGCGAAACGGAGGATTTAGCAATGAGTTTCCGAAGTTAAAAAAAAGACGAATCGAATCCCGTTTGGTTTGTGAGTGTGCGTTGATCCGGACAACTTTTATAAAGCTTCAAAGCTCATAAAGTTATCGCGCCACTGGCTTTGAAAACGGTCATTTTTTGATGTCATACTCAGGAGACGCGAAGCACAGGATTGGGATGTTGTGCTCTTTTTTCTTCATCACAAAAAGGATATAACCGCACTGTTTTGAGTTGCAATTGTCGATCGGTATTTCTGTGAGAAGCTGAGAAGAAATATTTGAATCCGGATGGTAAGCTAAATAAGCCTCTAAATGTGATGGTATCGCGATTTTCTTGATTTTTACATAGTATACGGCTGAAGTATGAACAAAATAACACCACAGTGTATTCTAGAAATTGAAATGAGACTCATAGCTCTTGACTCGATTTTGGAAATTTACATCGAATTTCGGAGAAATCAATGATGAAATTCATCTTAAAGTCAAGTCAGGCAAAATATAATCCGTATCGATCGTCTAGACAATGTTTTGAATCGAATCTATTCGATTGAAGTTGATTCACGAATGTTTCAAGTGTGAAAAATTCCTCGTTCTGAACCAGATACCTTGGCTTGGAAGACAGTGGCACCACTTTTTTCACATGTTTTCAAGGTCTAAGAATCACATGAAACCCATTTCAAACGTGTGCGATGAGAAATTTTTTTTTTTCATTACTCTAACCTAAAAATGCCGCGTTTAAATAGAATTTTAGGGTTCTCGTAAAGAAAAAATATATCCGCACTTCGCTTGCTTCGCTCGACAGATAAGCTGTCCTAGTGCCCGAAATGGGCTACCGCGCTCAGTACGGAAATATACTATTTTATTCCAGAGGGTCAATAGTTAAAAGTTCCATGGAAACCCTCATATGTCAATGTGAGGAATGTGCACTCGTTGACATCCCACAAATTTGTTCACGTTTCTTATGTTAAAATATGAGCAAATTAATGGTTTGGACCGACCTCAAATGATTTCTGCGTTTCCCGGAAAATTTAAAGTGACTTTTACACTTTTTTCTTCTGCATCAGAGCTAAGAATCCAACGTGGAAATCGCGTGTTCACCGAAACGAATGCCAAAACTGCTTGATTCGGTTAATCCCAACGTACCTGAGTGCATTCGATTTTTTTTTTTCTAAGACCTTCAAAATCCACTCTTTAGAGTTGCAAAATCAGGACCTGGAACAATCTTATGAGCAAAATACGATGTTTGCAAAATTGAGGCCAAATTTGGAGTGTATACAACATGCCCCCATATGTTTATCTCGAAAGGGTGTGCAGTAGACTTTTTTAACCACTCAGAACGTGTTCGTCACGCCAAAATAGGTCGGAAGTAGTGTTTTAGGATGGCGAAAAGCTTCGCATGTGGTCGCACGGCGATAAAAACGGATAAAAACGATTTTATGAACCTCATCAAATTTACATATTCTTAAATGCCATTATTTTTGAAGGATTGGGGCATGTTGGGAGCACCTTTTTGTGAACTCGCGAAAAATCACTTTTTGGGAAAATTGTGGTAGCTCGACTCTGGTGGATTGAAATGGATCTTACTCCAGCTCATTTTTAAGGTCTTGAAATTAAAGTATAGGCCGAAACTATTGGCAAAGCGGCTTAACGGGCGCATATTGGTAACACTTACCGTACATCCTTTTTATCTCTTGTTTTTTCAGATGAATATTATGCACTATAGGGTGACCCATCATCAAAATTTAGGCTTGTAAAGTCCTTTTTTATGATTGAATCCTGAATCCTGTTTGTCGAATCTGAACATCCTGGAGAATACCTTTATCTATAGTCATGAAATTCTATTGGATTCTTATTCCGGAGCCAGAGCGATCATTTTAGACCATTGTTTCATCTGATTTCTTCAATTCTGAGTGGAAAATAATATGAATTACAAATTGGATTCTGTACATTTGAAAAAAATATTCAATTATTGTGGATTTTTTCTGTTACAGGTAAGACTGCTTCCGTAATCACCACCGTCCTCATCAGGAAGAAATGATTTCTGATTCAAGAAGTGAGTTGATGTTGTGCATCAAGTTCATTCGCCATTCGCTGAAGCGCACGACTCACAACACTATTAAATAGTTGTAAAAGATGGAAGTTAATTATTTCCCATTTAAATCCGATTATTTCGGTTGAAGTCTCCAATTACTATAAATGAGGTGCATTCCATTTTTTCATTTAAATGACCGTGAAAGGTCGAAATTCTTAGAGATGAGAAAAATGGCTGACGCCTTATATTTTTTCAAAATTGAATTTTATCTTCTAACTTGATATTGAGATCCTAATTTTGTCATTAACAAAAAAAAATTTTAAGAACGCCTGTGGTTATGAAAAAATTCATCTGACCCCTTATAGCTCCGAAGCATCCAGATGAAATTACATATTGCATGTGATAGAACTTACTTATAACAGTATTCTGAGCAGAAAACTTCTTTTGCACTCCATCGCCCTTATTTATTGAAAATTTAGGGTCGAATCAGTGATATCTTACAATGGTCACGAATGATTGACAAGTTCAAAGAATGAATTGAAATCGATCGAACGTTTCTTAGTCACGATTCCAATTCAAGCTGCCCAACACGAAATTTGTAATATTTCCCCAGCAAGTTAGTATTGTATTAATTTTATCAACCAAACGGCCATAATAAGAAACATCTAAGTATGATTTTGCATAAAATTGCATGGTATCTGGAGAAACAATTACTTTTTACGCTACTGGCAAATACACGAAACCCTAAAAATCACTTTAGCTTATTTCACCTTTCAGCAATAATTGAGCCGTTTTAGAAAACCACCCTCTCAATATAACGTGACCGCTTCTCATTTCCGGTGGTCAATACGAGACGACATTCTCAGTCGTCTTATCGGATTCCTACCTAGTTGCCCATCTCTAACTATTTGCTCGCTCGTCCTTGAGAGCGTAGCAAATTCTTTGGCGAAACTCACCCCACACTCCCCTCATTCATTACCTCATTTTCTTTCAAACTGCTAACCGACCATCTCTTCCGTGGACGGTGAAAACACACACGAGCTCACATTTAATGCATCCTAGCGTGTCCGAATTACGATCCTATGCCAGTTTTCGCGATGAGATATATAGACTTTTCCATTGGAATGTGTGTGTGTGTGTGTGTACTCTATAGTTCGATAGAGTACACACATACACACATTTGTATTATACATAGTAAGTCAAACAAGTTGGAGCCGCGAGACTGGCACGCGATATCGCTCGAAATATCCACGAGTATGAGAGGCTATAGGTATCTATGTGTACATGTGTAGCCTGAGGAAAAGCATCAATGAGCTTGTGCCAAGGTGTACGCGCTCAGCATACATATATCTGCGAACTGTCGTCTACATTGCATCATTGAACGAGTCGCGAAAATTACATCTACACATTCGTGTTGTTCGCATTAAATACACATTTTCAAAAGCCAACTGCCGTTGCACTCGTGTGGCATAGAGACTGTTTTGGACCAAATAGGTAACAAACTTTTGAGTCAATTATAGATCTTCAAAAAAATTGATTTGACATTTTAAAAATGGATATTATCGACGATCCTTCTTGTGATAAATTCTGATTCTCTCACCGTGACAAGCCGGGAAAGAGCATTTTAAGAAAATTAGACATTTTTCTGACAGTTCTAGCAATAAATGTCCATGAAAATGAAGTCTCTATAGGCTTGGTTTTTGGAAAAAATTTGAAAGAAAAAAAGAACTGTTCAATTTTTACTTTCTGACATTCTTCATCACTCCGCAACTGACAGTTGATTTTTTTCGTGGGAGACAATTTCTCTAAGATCAAGAAGAGGGGTCTAAATCAATCGACTGGAGGTCGTCGTATGTACATGACAATTCGGAACCCTTTCGAGGACCCTTCAAAAATTGTTCATTTCTGAACACTATACTGAATTATACGACTCATTTTTTTCCGGAGAATTTTTGTTGCAAGACCTGGCATTGTATGTGCAACTATTGACTTTGAAAGTATTAAGAAAAATCACTCGCCGTTGGTGAAAAAAATTTCATATTTTTTTCTCTCTTGTTTGTCTTTTGTTTATCTTGCACCCAATACATCACCACCGACCAGATTGGCAGGATATTCATTTGGCGAGCAACTGGAGGCACTTGTTGATAGAAAAATCAATTTTTTAAATAAACAGATGCCCTCGGTGGCTCCATCAAACTAATATATTGTAAGTTTGATGTGGTAAATAATTTGGATATCATTTTGTGAAGAAAACAAGCCCAAGTACTTATATCATATCAAGAAAAAATCTCAACCCCATGTTGTTGGAGGATCATTTTTTTCGCTTATCTTTCAAATCAATGCTTGTGTGCATGCGTGTGCTCATACGATCATCGAGCGTTTTTTGCGTGCAAACCTTTCTAAGGCCTCCGATAGTTGCAGCAGACGTGTGGAGTAAAGATTATCCGCTATCTCGAGTGAAACAGAGAAAAGAACCGCCCCTGTGGTAAGTTTCCGCCTCGGGTCAAGTGTTTATAACGAGCCCCTGCCATACACTGTGACTGTTTTCTGCCCGCACATACTTTCTCAAATACTTATACTCGGTCTTGAATTTATACGATGATCGGATACGAGCTTTGTTGAGATGTTATTGACGGGATTCTATCGCGGACGTTTCGATAACTAGCAGATGCTGCAATGCTGTCATCGTCGTGGCATTTTTTGACCACTTTTTTTTTTGTTTAGTCGAGGCTTGGCTGTCGTATACTCGATTGTGACGGGCGGAAACGACGATTTGCAAGTATAAAATTCTGTATATCGGTGTGCTTTTCTTGTTGGTATTGTTTAGGTATACTCAGTTGCGAGTAATAGGTATGTATAGATATTGAAGTATCGAGTCAAGAGTTCTTTTAATGAGAAAGGACAGATAAAAATTGAATTTTCGTGAGGAAATTGAATTCGCTCTGAGTCGTGTGTGCTATATGAAATTTTTATAAACTGGTTGGCGATTTCTGTGATGATTTTAATTGTTAGTGCTTTCACCGGAAGCTTCTGTCGGATTCTTTGCTCGTTTGAGAAAGAGCTGGAGAGAATCATTTCGATGAAGAATAATGCTTTTGCACTTGAGACTCTTTACTCGCAACGAAGAGTCTGAGGATTTTAAAGGATTCTGACAGGAAACATTCATTTTTATAGAGTTGAGAGACGAGCTCTTGTTTGAATAATTTGGATTGAACCACTTGTCGCAATCCTCCAACTTGTTTGTGCTACAGTTTTTTCTCGTCGTGAATGAATCTTTTATTGACAGGATATGGGAGACATAGTGAAATTAGGAAATACCGTACTTTTATAAGAATTAATAGCACAATTCGATTTGACACCTTCCTCTCTGCATGAAGTCCAATTTTTCGGTATCTTCTATGCCCTGTAATATTTTTCAATGCACTTTGGGTATACATATTTTAGAAGCATTCTTGAAGACCTGATGCAGGATAAAATGAAGTAAATTGAAGAATTTCAGCGGGAATGCAGCAAAGTCTATGGAATCGAAGCTCGCCACTGTGTACTAAAATTATAGTTCACCCCCCCCGTGTAAAAATGATTTCATGGGGTCCTCATGTGAAAAACATGTGAGCCTCATGTTACCCACATGTAGCTTCCACATGTAGATATTGACACAAATCCACATGTGGAAAACATGTAGATTGCATGGACCCGAGCTGTGAGATGCGTGTCACGTGGCAAAGATGTGGTGCACATGTTGAACGGACTCAACATGAGGAAAACATGTAGATATGGTGGTGAGACAAAAAATTCATCTCTTATTCTAGAACAAGATCCACAGTCCTACAGAGGGTCAATAGCTATATTTTTATTAATTTCTTCGAAACTATTTTCCAGACTGTACCGAAAATTAATCCATTAATGCCCAGGATGACACTTTCATGACATTTTTTTGAGGCTCGTTATTCAGTGCGAAAAAGCCTTCCAAAAAATCCCCAGGGCATATCTTCGACGTAAAATTGTCTGAACTTCCGAAATATGTTATGGGGATTTCTTTTTGAGGCGCTCCTGAAGAGCTACATTGAAATTTTTGTAAGAAATACGATTTTTTTCATTTCAAATCTTGTTTGAACGGCATTTTGACCTCTAAAATCGATAGATGTAACTCTAAAAGCTCAAAAAACCGTAGCATTGGGTCCTGAATTTGGGTCAGAAAAATTGTAAAAGGCCAATCTGGGCCCAAGATATCGACCGAAACGAAAAAAGTATTTTGAACGCCTTCTCGTCACTTAAACCTCTCAACCTTTACGATCCCAATTCTGAGCATCAGATAGCTTCTGAAAAAGTATCATTTGGCATGTCTTCGACGTGGAATTGATACATTGTCACTTGAGACGACGAATTAAACTATGTCAGTTTTAGTTATCGGGACACAAATTCGAATAATTGATTTTGCAGAAAAATGGTTGAGTTCTTGTTCTGATTTTCATAATAGATTGGCCTTACTAGTGCCCTGTCATGATCACCCAAATGCTTCACTGAGCATATTCTTCATGTATTCTAACCTCCTGAACAGAATGAAACATGTCCCATTGTATAATTCCATGATTCTCACTAAGCAGCTCAACTTTGATACTGTCCCTGATTTCATGAACTATCAACTTTCTTCTCACTATAAATTATTTGCAACTTTGTAATCGAGTGAAAATTTCAGCGAAGCGAGTTGTTCACTTGATCGTCGAATTACACATTACCCAAATGAAGGTTGCGATGTTTTGACTCGAGTTTCGAGTCAGAAATAACTTGCCTCGAGGAAAATTTCACCCGTTTCTTGTCCAGGATTCATTAGTATACATCTCAACCGATATCAAAACCGATCAAATGGGATAGAAGAATGTATATTATCCCCTACATGAGTGGTTTGTCCTGAACACCCACTTCGAATAACTCACAGGAACCGTCGAAATATGACTTTTGAGCGCGAAATGACGCTTTTATTGTATGGTCTTCTCGTGACGTGTATCTCCAACAACCACGAGAATTCCCTCCATTTTCAGGTCTGATAGAAACCGAGATTTATGATTGACAATACTGCAAGGCACCCAGAATACTAGTAGCTCAAATAAATCAATCATATCTGCAATACACTTAAATTGGATATAATACCATTCCGTTCACGATCGGCACACGGAGTATCACAGGAGAGAACTAAATTCTGCAGAAAGGATGCGGCCAATCCTGTGGTCTTATTTTCATCGAGTATATCGTCACATTCGTTACGCGCTGCGCTTCTCTGCGTTTCATGGTTTCCCGGTGATGAGGAGTATTGTCGGCATGTAAAAGTGCGTAAACCTGAAAAAAGACGAATTTTCCACAAAGAATCGCATTCCAAATTCTTTCAATATCGGAAGTCAAATTTCGTACACGCGTAATCGTATTGTGTCAATTCCGCGTGACGGAGAGTGTGGGCTCGTAGTAGAAGATAGAAAATCGTTGAGGTTATGGAAGTTTTCTATTGACACAATTTTGAACGTGATTCGCGAAAGAATAATATATTTTATGAACTTATCTGATATCAAGCATCCCTTCCGCAATAGATACATCCGCGGCTCGATCGCCCGCAAACTCGAAAATTCCAATAATTCCCGCAAGAGTCTGGAAAAATTCTCTTGTGCAGACTGGACTTGATTGTTTTTCCTTCTGTTAAAATCAATATAGCAGACAGATTTAGGTAACCCTACTCTTATCACAGGCACTTGTGAACAAAATCAGTTCGCCAACTCAATAACAAAGCCAGGAGAAATTAAGAAGTGAAGATTTTTCATTCAAACTCCGCAGAAAGATTCAGTTGCCCTATTTGCGAGTTATGGGGTCGAGGGTCTATTCATTGCAGAAGCAGGGGTGCTTAACATCAGATAAGTCGATATATTTCTTCTCAAACTAGGTTCGAATTTTCTTTCTAGACAACAGAAAACTTTCATAACCTCAAAGATTTTTACCCTCATCACATGAGCCGTACCCTCCCGCGGATTTGATACAATACGATTTTTTTTGCATGCAAAATTTGACTCCCGACAATGAGAATGTAAAATGCGATTCTTTGTGGGAAATTTATGCCCGTTTTCAGGTTGACGCACACTTGGATAGCGACGATACTTCTCATCATCAAGAGATCACAATATCACGGAATACAAAAAAGCGCATCGCATAAGTATAGACAAAATGAGATGGTGGATCATGATGGGCACATCCACAAGAAATTTACTCCTTTTAATTGAAAGAAAATTGTCTCGGGCATAAATCTACTCATAGCACTGCGAGCACATCGATGATGTCATTATACTCGTGGCCGTTTTTTCATCAAGTTACGTGTGTAAAAGTGATGGAACCATTCCAGAGGCTAGCCACTAAAATTATGAGTAAGATTGCGACTTTATCAAGTTCAGTAGTTGGGCACAGTGCTCGGCGCAAAGCAGGGAAATAGGCTAGGTGAAAATATCGAGTTATCCTGCGCACGTGGCGATTGGGATGTATAAGCAAAACTCCAATTTGACGACCCCGTCTTCAGAAAACGAGCATGATCCGTCATTTTACATGGTAATCAACCGAAGTACTTTTGAGCGATTTTAAATTTGTGTGGACCGAAGAATCCGAATTTTGGAAATTCGACACGCCTGGGGTTGTGAAAGTTGTACTTCTGTATACAGTTGTGGGAAATCTTCACTCGGTGCTGAGAAATACGATCTTCAGTTATGCTGTAAGAGCCATCGGGATATTTCTTGGACCTGTACAATTCGCCCATTCCTTCTCCACTGTACAGCCTGATAACTCTGGCGCATCTCAATAATTTTCGGAGAACCTTAGCTCACTCCAAAGCTTGTTCTGAGACCTTAAAAATGACCTAAAATGAGTCCAATTCACACAGACCAGAGCCGATCCATTTCAAATTTGAGTGGAAAAGATTCATCATTAGAAATGTCAAAAATATACAACCTTGACGTTGTAAAGCTTGCTGGACGACCAAACTTTGCGAGCAGCTCGTAGTTGCTGCATATTGGCTGTATATCTTGCAAATTCCATCAGACTTACAAGTACTTGGAATCTCACTAGATCCAATCTAAAAATTCCGCGATAGTTTTGTAGCGATCGAAAATCTAGCACTAATAGCCTATGATAGAATGTATGCTTCTTGCTGACTGGAGGGACCGCCGAGGCGAATTCAGTGATCGGTCTTCCCCCTGGGGCTCGTGAGTGTGAGTACATATGGAATTTTCGAGATACCTAATATGCAACAACTACAGATTTTTGAGGTTTGGTCTCTCGGCAAGCTGTAGAACGTAGAACGTGAGGGTTGCACATTTGATTATTCTCAAATCTGAAATAGATCAGATCTGGCTCGTCTAAGGTGAAGTTCCTTCAGCTTATTACGAAGATTTTGGAACAACCTTCAAAATGGACTGGTGTACGTTGGAAAATATTGAAACCTGCCAGACTCATCTGCCAAACTGCACTCGAAGAAACATAGGCAAATTATCCAGTTCCTTATTCAACCATATATTATTTTTTTTAGAGTTTTGTAGCTCTTGCCACAATTAAAGATCCCATTTCTCAGCACGTCAGCGGCAATTTTTTCACATTCAACATACAGAATCACAATTTTTGCAATCTCAAGTGTGTCAAATTTCCAAAATTTCGATTTCTGGCCCACCTTATTTTCCATGTCAAGACGGTGGTAACTTGCAGCGCTCATAAATTCAAACGCGTCGCAAAATTTTTCCACCCGCCTTAGCTCATTTCATGACTCTTACTACAAATGTGTTTTGATGTGTCTGATTTAAACGAACCCCATCCCAGCTACCTCGCTCGGAGCCGATACTCGGTTTGTCTTCTTTCATCGATTTGAGACTTTCTGGACTTCTAACTTTTGAGACAGCTCGGCTCTGGCTAGTTGAAATCAAATGGACCAAAACTCATTCTGAAGCTCCAGAAATGAGTTTTTAAACCATTTTCAAGGTACATTCAAAAGTGTTGAGACGCATATGAGTTATAAACGTTGGGGGCCGTTATGGTCTTGACAAGAAAAAGCTGTGAAAAGTGCTACAGCTGATCAACAAAGGGAAAAGACGAATTAAGCTCGCATTTCCATCAAGGGAGTTACTCCGTTTCATTTGACGGGATGTTCATCCTTAGAAGACGTACTGAATCGCCAAGTACTCATTGTCAGTTTTTCTTACATTACAGTTAAACCTATATCGTCCCTCCCCGAACACAGTGTGAATAAAAGTTATTCTATATGGGTATTGGTCGATTTATTTCCCTATTATTTGAGATTCGATTCCGAAACATCAAAGAGCATCAACAGCTCCAGAAAAATTACTGAAAAAATAGCTATTGACCCTCTGTAGGACTGTGGATCTTGTTCTAGAATAAGAGATGAATTTTTTGTCTCACCACCATATCTACATGTTTTCCTCGTGTTGAGCCCATTCAACATGTGCACCACATCTTTGCCACATGACACGCATCTCACAGCTCGGCTACATGCAATCTACATGTTTTCCACATGTGGATTTGTGTCAATATCTACATGTGGAAGCTACATGTGGGTAACATGAGGCTCACATGTTTTTCACATGAGGACCCCATGAAATCATTTTTACACGGGCCGTTACATGTTTGTTTCAAGATAAGTAGGGAAATGTTCGAAAATCCTCATCGATATATCTCATGAGAACGTGATAAGTTGTTACACTGTAAAAAATCTCCGAGGTAAAAATATACGTGGTGGGATTGTAGATTCACAGTGTTGAGCTTGGTGAATCTATCAGAAAATGAGGAAAGTTACAAGCGGCATGTAAATTTACCGTGCTCAGCACAGAAAATTCTGGAACACCATGCTGAGCATGGTGAATTTACGATCCGGAGCTTGTAAATTATTTCCCATCCGGGCTTGTAAATTTACAATGCTGAGCATGGTGTCCCTAGATTTTCTGTGCTCAGCATGGGGAATTTCCATGAATTTTTTTACAATGTAGGAAATGTGAAGAGAATAAGGTAGAGTGTGCTTAATTTGCCCCCCTTGCTCCCCCTGCGTAAGATTTCGAAAGAGAGCAGACGTGGATCTTGACCCGCATAATCGAGCACCTTGCGATGATCCATGTTGCTCCTCTGCATTCTTTAGAATAAAAATATTAATTTTGCAAATTTTGACTCTTCTCTTCACGAATAGTAAAAATAATGCCAAAAAAGATTGGCCTAAACAGTTCCAAAATATTTTTACTCATTTGCTGTGTCGCTGTTGTAACTTCGAAATGCTTCTTGCAGAGTTGGAAAATCCTATTCCCATCATCCGATTTTACGAGCGTATTACCAAATGAAGTGCAGTATACCTAAATTAGCCTCGTAGCAATTTTCTAAATTTGTTCTCCACCCCCTGAAAATTCATTTACGTAATTCAAAACATTGAAAAGAGCTTACAAAAACCTGCAAATTGAGCCGAGGGAAGTCTTATGTATAAGGATTCCGGGAAGCCGAGAAATCCCGATTTTGCGAAAAACTTGTGCAATCTTACGGGAATAGGCCTTTTCTACACGGTGAACCAAATAACGCACAGCCTCTCCAATACCCACAAAAAAAATTTTATGCAAAAATTGGGTACCCTTACTTTAGATGATGGGATGAGATAGAGATCTGAAAAACTGATCAATCCCTCCGTCTTGGATAATTGTGATGTCGGAAATCAATTGATGAAAAAAATAATTGGTGCGGATATTAAGGAGGAACTTTTACTTTCCGTATCGATCCAATAAACCGCTCGAGTTACTGAGCTTGCTGCAATTATTTCTTCTTCTGTAAAGAGGTCGGTCCGAACAAATCTAATATCGTTCGTGAAAATAGGAGAAATAAAATTACAGCATCGTACAAGTTGGGCCAATTGCTCAAGTTCATTATTTCATCCAAACTAGTGACCTGAAAGAGTCGGCATGCTTCTTTATAAGAATATTTTTCTGCGCGTTTGAAAGAGAATATGTAGATTTGATAAATGTATTAATAGTGGCTAGTTCTGACACTCCTTTCTTGCTCATTCTATGAGATGTGTAGAGAGAATCGGATCATAGAAAATCTTGTTCTACAACTCCCTTGAGTATTTCTGTTATTTCCTCAACTCTGCTCAGTTAATTCCGTAGTTTCTTTGACGAGTTACTGGAAGGATTGATACCGTAAACTGGGTTGAATATGTCCACGTCGGGGTGAATAAGTCCACTTTTGTTTTTGTGGCAGTTTTGTACTGATTGATGGTGTAAGATCCTGCTGGAACTAATTTTGGAGCTACTCATATCACCTTTAAGATGAGGTCTCGTGAGATATTCTCCGACATACCAGTCAGGAGCTATTTCAAATGTCAAAAAAGGTTGAGTGGGCACATTCACCCTGGTGTTCACATTCACCCGTGTTTACGGTAAGTGTTTTGGGGAAATGAGAGAAAGGGTGTACTCATGCCAAAAGCAATGTCACGGTGGACCGGGAAGGCCGGAAAGTCGAAAGCTAATGAAGCAAAAAAATTCGTGTGGGGTGTGATTCTAAACGTGTCTCTACCATCATTTTTCGTCAAAAATCGAAGAAATACATTTGTGGATTTTGAAATTAAGTCGACTTTTCCATTGTAAAAATTGGTCTCTCGCGGTTCCGTTTTTTTGTGATCTTACCGCAATAATGCGGGAGGAATGAGTTTTTACGAGAAATTTATAAAATAGTTTTTCGTAGATTTTTTGAAGATCTACAAGTTACTGTGTTCTCATTTATCGGAAAACGAGGAACAGCCGCTGCGAGACTCTCAGATGAAAGAGAAATATCGCATAAACTTGTAAGTTACTTATTGCATTTTTCCTGAAGTTTTTTCAATTTTTTAGAGTGAATCCAGTTCTTCGATGAAGGTGACCACACTAACTTTGTGAATCTTCTGAGAATCTACAAAAAACTATCGTACAAATTTTCAGATAAAACTCATTTCTTCTGAGTCGTTACTGTAAAATCACAAAAAAGACGGAAAACCATGACAGAAACGAATTTTCACATACCCTCCATGATGGAATAATCAAAAATTCGTCTTTATACCAAAATCTACCGACCGATTTCCTTGAATCTTGTTGGAAAATGCTCGTAGAGATACCTAGAGTCAATCCCCACGAGAATTTTTTATTTCATCGACTTTCCACTTTCCAGCCTTCCCGACTCAACGTGAATACAGAGGCCGAATTTTGACCATCCACTGAAATATGGAAAATTCTTGGGGCGGGGATTTTTCAGCGAATGAACAGACAATTTGGTGGATCTAAACAGATATCTAGAATTATCCTACAAATATCGATTCTTTGTTCGCAGTTGTTAAATCGAAATTTTTAAGTTTTGTTTTCAATATTTACTGTTTTTTTGGGCGTGAACTACTTGAAACAGATTTGTTGTCAACAATATTGCATTAGGAGAACAAACTTGATCAGCTCAAAATCCAACTAATTTGGTCTTTTATTCAAAGTTGTATTACATGCACTCAAATATTCCTATCTCCATCTACAGAAAACGGCACAAATATTACATTAACTTGTTCACGCTCGGTATTCTCACTTCTTTTCTGTTTTAATCCGTTCACTATTTTGACCCATCGAGGGGATAATATTGATTCTCAACAATTTGTGATGATTTTGTTGTATTGCATTGCAAGAGTCTGAAAACATTTTGAGAAATTTTTGTTAGTACAAGAAAGATACCGGAACAGTGGGCTTTATACTAAATCACGTTGGATGAACACAATAAGAAACAAAAAATTTTCAAGAACCTAATTTTGCCATTTTTCACAATTTTTCACCCCAGAAACGTATTTGTGATCCCAGGGTTCGTACTGTATCGAACGGGTTGAATCAGTTCAAAATCTGCTAATACCCCAACTAGACCCCAACACAAACTCGTCCGTCATCGAAAAATCATTGCAAGCCAGTACACTCACACTTACATGCAAAGATCGCTTAAACACCTTTGCGTGATTGTCAGGAGAGGGTTTGACTGGCCGTTGCCACCGAAAGTCATCGGTCTACTCAAAGCTTGTGTCTGCGGCAGCATAACGCGATACGAGGCATATGTATCTCAGCGGGGGCGACGAGAAGCCTGAAAGCCGACTCACGTGTTCAATACGGCTTCCCGCAGCAACACGCCGATGTATGCCGGTTAAAGCTCCCTTTCTCTAGAGCTCTGGAGAGCTTTTTCGGATTCAATTTCTTGTGGATGGTGTCTGGAAAATCTTTGGCAATGGGAATTTGATGGTATTTTTATTTCAAGTTATCTCGAACAGTTAATCTAAGTGGACATTTATATAGTCTTATTGGCATGAATTCATCATAATATACAAAATTAGACAGCTGCCGTGGTCCGTAAAAATGAGTCCATTTTGTTCTCATTGTGAAAATTTAAAGGGAATAACTGATCCCCGTAGTATCTTATCCGACGCGTGGAACTGGAGAATATTTTTTCGATTTGAATTCATCAACTGAGAGTTCAAAGTTCACACAGATTTGTAATAAATGACTGTGGCTATCGTTTTTGTTTTCAATTTACAATTGAAATATCTTTTATCAGAGTTGGTGTCTTGTCGATCTTCAAAAACGGCGGGAAATTGAATCAATTCCCAAAATTTCGTGATGGAAATTTTATTACGACGTTTCGTCCACAATATTCGTGGACCTCGTCAGGCTTAGGTTTTGTTATTCTTTAGATCATCGTGGTATTTTTTGAGCAATCTTGTGCCGGAGACTCACTCTGTTTACCTGTATTGAAAGGAGCCAGACGTTATGTCTGGTCTCCAGCACAAGATCGCTCAATATTTATACCATGACGACTTAAAGAATAACAAAACCTAAAAGCTTGATGAGGTCCACGGAACTTTGTGGACGGAACGTCGTAATAAAATTTCCATCACGAAATTTTGGATATTGATTTAATTACCCACCGCCCTTTAAGGTTGACAAGACACCAACTCTAATATTCATCATCAAAGACAAAAAATTCACAATATCTCTCATAACCTCGCTCATAACATATCTTTTGATCATCAGGCGAAGAATCGCTTCTTATTCAACGAATATAGAAAAAATATGCATGATGTTTCACGTTTTTTGATTATTTCAGGTGTTACAGAGTTTGGATAGTGACCACTTTATTTCATGGCCAAGGAGTCAACTTTTTTGATAACACTTCATTAGCTGTTCTCTAAGCTTTATCTTTTAGATTATCAGTAAAGAATCGGCGAAGCAATCAATCCAGTTCGATTATTCATTTTCTAATTTCGGTATTACATTCAACCAAGATTTGTCAATAACTTGGATGCGTAATTTTCTTGAGCAGTTTTGCTCCATTCTTCAGTCACCACTTTTTTCAGAATTATTTAGTCTCGACGAATCTAGCCAATATCTATAAAAGAATTCTTCCGACAGGAGGGCCAAAACGTTCAAGAGGATGTGTCAGGATGACATTTTGATCACGAATGATATCCTTTTACTTTGTTAAATGCTAATTTGACTAGATACTTCTCTTTCGGACACCAGAATCACCGTTGAAGTATTCCGGAAACTGAAATGACGCGAAATGATACGCGATGCGTCTTTTTTTCGTGGTCAAGAGGGTTACAAGACACTTTCCTCGCTTTCAGAATCTGTTCTCGTCGATCGAGTCATGAAAATTTCCCCTCAAGGATTTATTCTATACCATTTTCGAAATGTAATGAATTTTCCTTGTACACTCGGGAACAAGATGAACTGCAATGGGATGACGGTCAGCGGCCATTCAAAATCTTTCGTCTCGCTCGCACCTAATAGGTTATCCCATGTGTGCGAGGGAGACGACAGATCTCGAACGGTCACTGACCGTCATCCCATTGCAGTTTACCTTGGTTCCCGAGTGTCCATTGGTCGAGCCAGTACTGCGATTGACCCGTCGTGATGAACACAGACAGTTGATGGCAGTCATAACAATAATTGTCGGCAACACCAGTTAATGCTTACCAAAATTACACAGGGCTCAATACAGTTGTTCATTATCTACTCTTAGTGGCAGTTATCTCGACAAGATACCTTAAAAATCTTACAATTTGAAGATTTGACGATCGAAAGGTGGAATGATGAAATTCAAACCTGGATAGCCGAACTACGTACTTCCTACCACTTTCAACTGATATGCATTCCCAATAGAAAATTTGGCGCAGCATGTCATTACAATTATTTTTTATTAACCTCATAAGTATGCCGGATTACCTGTCACTCGTGCATTAATTTTGCATCAGCCAAAGAATAATACGTGACAGTTTGCACACCACCAATGAATTTTCTTCTCTTTTCTTGGCACTTACTTACAACTTCGATCGCAGTTATTTTGCACAATCTAATACACGATACGATACTCGGCTCTTTTACCTCTCACGAGGTGTCTCGAGATTCGTCACGAGTATTTCACACATTTTAGCGCGGAGCATGCAGTAAGTAGTAGACGTATCAGATCTTCTTCTATTTTGGAGCTTCTTTTCCGCTGACACAATTTTTGGCCTTCATCCAGACGCATTTTTTCCCGAACATCGCAACCTAATTGCATTTTCCTGAATTTTCTTCACTATCAAGATGAGGCATAGCGGTATAACATTGCAGATGCAATTTTGATTCATTTAGGACTCTGCTTCGATAAAAGATATTTTGATTGGTTGCTAACTAGGATCACGAGATTTAAGACATTTTGCGATAGATTGTAACAAGCACGGTTATTGCTCCGGTGAGCTTTTAGTGTGTTTTTTCTTTCTGATTACTGTTTCTGAGTTATTTTCTGGAAATACAATGATTTGATAGTATAGTACGAGTTTGATGTTGAATTTTGTCCTTCAGAAAAATATGAAAATTGGAAATTTTCATCTACTCCTGGTCTCCTGTGAATTAGTTCTCGCGGAAAATCTTCACTATTTCTTTCAAAGAACCAAATAGGTGTTAAATTTATTCTGAAGGAATTTTTGAATAATATATTCAAAGTTGAGAGAATTAAATCTGCTGCCTCGGAAAAAATTGTCTTACAATTATAAAATTTGTTGACTGGTTTTCAATTAGAGCTATCAGGTGAGTTTTTGTGTGTTCTTTCTTTCACAAAATTTACCGTACTAGAATTTCCTCAATGATTACTTTCTTAGGGGACCTCGTGAAGTGTCCGCACAAGTTATGAAGCAATTTTCAGCCTCTCAATAACTTTTGTGAAACTTTGACAAATCTGGCGCGAAGAGTGCGAATAAAATTGTAAACAGCAACGAATGAAAATAACTGTTTGGTCCCCGTGGATTTCCAAAGAAGGTCTGTGGTATGAAATTTTCCAATATTTGGGTACCTCAAAAATTGCACAAAATAATTTTCGCGCCTTACTCATGAAGTGCCTCGCTTATAGCCGAGCAATTACTTTGATTCTCGTTAATTGCGACTTGAGCAAAGAACTAATCGCTCATAAGTGAGCCTTATACAACCTCATGAACTCGGTGCAAAATATACTATCTGACCACCAGCCTTATCGAATTTCCGGGTCCCTTGAAAAAAAAGACCCTTAGGAAAGGTGATTTTACAGCTCATCAAGCAAGGCAAACCAAGACATTTTCAACAATAATAATCACGTTTCTGAATCAGCATATCTTACAATTCGTTCTAACGATAATGATGATTATCAAAACATATTTAATCGTTACCAAGTGAATTATATTTAGACGCAACTTGATGGTCACATGCAAATTGTAAATCCTTAATAAATCGCTCAAGTTTCTTCGTTATATTCTACATCTTATTCCTACAATCGTCACATACTTTCCTTTTCTACTCACTTAGAGAATATTAAATTCAGCAATGAAATGGAACTCGCGCCAAATAAAAAATGCTACCGATGATTATTGGTCTGATTTTTGCACGTCTGTCCGCAAGTTCAAGCTATCTTCACAACCACTCAACTCGACGATTTACCATAAAGTCTCGGATGGTCTTGGACCAAGTCTCAAATTGCCAGACGGTATTCACTGCTGCTGCTGTCGCTCAATCACAAACCAAATGACCTGCCACTCCTCTCTCGACCCCGCTTACATACAATACATATATACGCTGTCCAATGTGCAATAATTTGGCCAAGACTCTTTGCTTATATATGGTGTAGGTATAAGTATAAATATAGGTACTTTAATCGTTTTAAGGTGACGACGTCGTCTGGATTCTCACTTTACGTGAAGCTACATGTGTAGCTTGGACTGAGGCTTGTTATAGAGGTTGAGACCGGGAATAATTTGATTTTTTGTTTGTAAGAAAAATTTGAGGTTTATATAAGATCATCTCGGAGATTTTGATATCCAATTAGTCACATTTCCATTTCTTTTGTTCTCGTATTTGATTTTTCGGTTTGAACCATCAGAAAACGTGATTTCTCTATATTGATAATACGGGGATGTGATTGGTGGTCATCAAGTGAGCAGATTTATATAATGAATGATCAACCTCTATAACGAGAGATTCACGCGTAAGGAACGAAAAACAAGAATGAAAAAGTTGGTCGTGGGCGTCGTTTTCTCTGCTACTTATGATAAGGCCTTTATATTAGACGTGTGAATTACAGAAATTTGGGATTTTTTATAGTTTAGACGCTTTTATGTCTTTGTATAAAAATTCCTTATTCATTACGAAAACGAATGAATATGCCGTTTTTAACCGCGGTTTTACGAATGAAGACTTATTTCCCTCGCTTCGCTTGGGACATGAACCGTTCTGGCATCCGATCTGAATTTACGCGCCCAGGGCAATCATGGCACGCACTATTTCCCTTGAAAAGGCTAAGGCGGAATTTGATGACGATATTCGTACACTTCTATTCGGATCGTGCTAATTACAAAAATATTATAATGCTTATATACGAATATAGGACTATTATTTCACAGTGAAAACTATAGGTTTTACCATTATAGTATTATTGGCAAGTCATACATTCATTTCATTCCATATCGACTCAGCGCGGTCTAATACAGTATTCTAAAAGAAAAATTTGTTTGATTGCAAAAAGTCAATTTGATGAAAATAATCACTCCTGAGTATTAGTGCTATCATGGATAAATTTTTTGATTTCAAGATTTTCAATTTTTGATAAATTTAGGCCGAATTGGTCATTTTTCAAGAATACCTCTCAATAAATGCCTCTTCATAAATCATCGTTATTTGCATTGACAAAATATCAATGCTATAACTTCATGAAATCGAAAGCTCAACGCGATTTTTTTTTTCATTCAGTGCTATAGGGCTTAAATAATTTAAAGACAAGTCAAAAATTCACGTGCAAGCAAAATTCAGTGTTCTCGGTTCGTCGACGTTTACACTCTCTCAAGAGAATCATAGCGCACGGTCGATTTAACCTCTTTGCCGTTCATGTGCAAATCAAATTACACAGTCTGCGAATCGGGAACGTGCGTCGTATTGAAATGACAGTATAGAGCCAGAAGCAGCAGCAGCAGCCCTGCATGCGCTCTTATTGCAATCGTAAATTTACCGCCTTCGGCCGAGTAAAAATAATATGATGAAATTCAAAACGATCAATTTTTACCCTTGCTAATTTTGGTGAAAATTTATTTCTATCTATCGGTCTCAATCGTTGGAATCAATTTCGTAGTGGATTTTGATGAAAATAGTTTGAGACTCAATTTTCCTTGATTCCATCAGCAATGAGTGTATTTTGATTACCCATTTTGAAGTATAGCTTTAAGCTTGGGAAGGATATACAGAGAAAAAGAAAATTTCTAAATCCTTTCCAGATCAATGTATCATTGTCACTTTTTGAAACTGAGCAATCGCCTTCATCGGGTTTGAAAATTCAAAATTCATTTTCCACGAAACTCTCCTACTGACTAACGATGCAACCAGATCGGGTAACTTTCACCTCCCATTTCTCTCCACATATGTATTTTGAAAGTCATATTTGTCCAATACATACTTACGATCTATTTGTCACTCATTCAACCCGTAATGTCGAGGGGGGCACATGTTATAAACAGTCTCGGATTATAACGTACCCTTAACATCGCGTACACCTTCATCTCTTCTCGAGTTTCGCACCAAGCTAATTACCAACTGGTTTGCTTATATTATACGCCAGGATCCCCGCAGCTTTACTTTACACGTCGACTTGCACAAGTGCAGCTTCTTCTCAGGATATAGGCTTCACACCGTATATGTCGTATTTACTTAATCCTATATACCTGGCTCTTATCTGTGCAGAAATATTTGCGTCTTGATAGTTGTGGCTATGGGGCCGTTTACTCCTACAGTGTTAAATCTTTATGGATTAGTTTTAATGTGGGATGTTGCTGCAGCGATTAATTCGAAGTTCAGAGTGGTTTAATCGATTTAAGAATCTCTGAAAACGATTTAAATTGTTTCGTAATCCAAGTAGTTTTTGAAGTTGAATACTAGTGTGTTGCGAGTAATTTGACAAAATGAGAATTTTTTCAACTAATTTCCATGATCTATTACGAATTTTTTCACTCATCTTTTCGCCAACAAGATTCAGCTTCTAAACATTTTTGCCTCAACCAGCACAGTGCATGAAACAGAATTCATATGTATACTTATTTTAAGGATCATGGTGGGATTTTCAAATTACTGTCAAAAAATTGAAATAATGTAAAGAGTGAAATTAAATTCACTCAATGTAAATTACTGAAACTAGGGTTTCAGCTATTTTTATACACTAGATCACTAAATTTTTACTCACTGCAAACGTAAGCAACCTCATTTGTACAATTTTAACTGAATGTAATCTTAAAGTTTAAGTTTCTTTCGTTGCTTCTCCCCCTCAGCCATTAATCAATTGATATGTAATGAATCTGTAATGCCAATATTGACCCGTGAAGGGTTTGGAGTGCTAAAAAAAAGAAAAAAAAATGTAAAATAAGCACCTTACATTTATGCCATTTTATGATTATAATGATGATTGGTTGTCATAATTTCATGAGTGTCACGCCATGAATCCTCGTTGTTGCATGAAATTCTTTGAACATTTTGTGATCAGTCTCGACTCCCTTGATTTCTTCCTTTTCTTGAAAATTATTTTGACAATCAGCCGTTAAATGACTCATGCCGTTTGGAAGAGTCAGGAAATGCTCAAAATTTTAGTTCTAACAAGCTCTCTCGAAATCTAAAAAAAAATAGGTCAAATTTCTCTCCGTGAAGTCATAAATAATCTCGATGTACTTTCGGTGACAGAAAATCCAACGAACTAGAAGTCCTTAGCTGCTCCAGTCGTCGTTTTACCAAACTACCATCAATTACATCCAACCACCCATTAGTCTCTTTTTTTTCTACCTCTTTGCAAGCTCTCTAACCTCTTCCCTAATAGCAATCCTGCATCCCGGTCTACTCGATCTGTTGGTCGAATGTGAGCTTAACTACGTAGTTCTACAATCTTGAAAAATCAGGGGAATAGACTATAGAAGAACAATGTATCTGCAGATTTTATCAGTTGACGAATAATTTTATTCAATAATCTAAGTTAGCTATAAATCGACGAGACTGTGTGCACTCAAATGAAAAATGTACGTACGAGCGAGACGATCCAAAAAATAAAAAAAAATACGTAAATATGACAAAATAAACAATTCTCAATGAGGTAATAATAAAATTTTCAGAAAATTCGTCTGCGAAGTCAAGACAAGAGTTTTAGGCAGACCGGCAGGAGTTTTTACTAATCCTGGCTGTCGTGGTTGCCGCGCATGGGGCTTCTTGATGCGGATCTTGCACGACTCGTCGGTGGCTCAGTTTGACGAGGAGTTCCATTGTTATTGTTGTTGTTTGGATTCTCGTTCGATTGGGTTTTTGCCCTGAAAATAGATGAGAAAATATATTTCTTATTCAATACGTATGCATTGAACGAAAATGATTCTAATTCTTTCTAATTTCACCGCTGTGTAGTGATGGTACAGCATTTTTAAGTTGAATAATGATTCAGCAAATTTTATATTTTAAAATTAATTTGGCAGGTAAAGTCAGACTTTGAATTTTCAATTCAAAGATGAACTGAGAAATTATTACGAGTTCCAAACAAATTGTTGTAAACTTCACAAATACTCACGGTTTTTCTGGCTTTTTATGCACTTTTCTAAAATTGACGAATGAGTAAGCCGAAATTCAGAATTGAAAAAGAATTTCTACAGCCTAAACGTTACTCAATGGTCTAGGAAAGTAGACATTTCATCATAGAGCAAATTTGAGTTGCTCAGATATTCGCTCTTTTTCTGTACCTCCATTGCAGTTGCAAAAAAAACTAATGAAAAAAACTGCCAATATAGCCTAGCTTGATTAATGAGCTCTTGCGTACAAGCAAGCAACTTTGAACGTATCTGTGCTCTCAAGATTGTATCTTGAATTTTCCGTTGGCCTCGGTACCAATTGTACTTCGTTTAGATCATAATATGATTCCATCGAGAAAATTCTCGAAAATTGTTCTATACTATTTCTTAAATCGTGATCCTCACGTAGTGTGCAATATAATATCCGTCTTACGTGAAATTTCAACAGAAATCTATTTTACAATTTTGAACTTTGATTCTTCCTGAGATAACTTTAAAATATATTATACCAAATGTAAAATTTCTATATATTCATGACAATTACCGATCGAGTTTCGAACATTTACGACTTTTCTGGAAGAAAGAATTTTACATTCAAGATCTTGTGGATCGCTCTTGGTATCTTTTCCTAAACAAAGAGGTTTCAAGGCAGAAATCCATTTTACAGTAAAACAACGACATGTTTAATCAGTGTGAGCAAACTCCACTTTCAATTTTTAAACAAAATTTTCGACTTTAAACAAATTTTTCAAGAAATTATGAACAAATCAAATATCGCGTACACCCTTCTATTCAAAATTATTCTAAAACTCACTTGTTTTTCTCATTCTGCGAGTTAGGCTGCTTTCTACACGCCTGTTTGCGTCCTAGACCAGCTCTTGCCTTCTTTCTTTGGCGCACCCTTGCGCTGACTGCCAAAGCCGGAGCCCTACGTTTTCCATGTGCTTTTCTCGAACGAGACTTGCCCCTGGATTTTCCCTTCTTCTTGGATTTTCCAGCTGCTCGACGTGCCGAGCGACCTCTACCTCCACGGCCTTTTTTCATACCAGCTTGACGACCTCGACGAGCTGCTTTTTTGCATTTGTAACAATCGCTCACGTCTAGGGGTTCCAACGGTTCCGGAATATTTCGATCGCACGTGATGTAGCCTCTGAAAATTTAATTGAATGTTACTTTTTGTGTTTTTTTAACTGCGTGGAGAGAAGGCTTGCGAAAGGTACATATTTTATGTGAGTTTTTTTTTTTTTGTTTGTTTCCAGTTTTATTAGTTTGTCTGAGAAAGTCAAGAAAGGTGTCATGAATGTATGAGCAGACGCATTTGTTGGTGTGACTGATTATTGTATTTTTTGCACTTTCTGCGATGATTGTTGTCGTGAGCAGAAGCTTGAAAATCAAATTTTTTGAATGTTTTTCTGGGCTATTGCAATAATTTGCTCAGCTGAATCCTCTTTCAAAGGTTGCAACATTCTCAAAGAGACACAAATTGTTGGACTTCAACAGATTTCAAACTAAAGCCGATCAGTAAATTTATCAAGTTTGGATAGGTTAATTTTACGTTGCAGAAAAGTGAAATTTTTCACGATTGACGAAGGTTATGTTTCACTTTCTCATGAACTATGTATAACTGGATCGTTTTGTGGACTAAAATTTTTGTGAAAGTTTGAGGAATATTATTTGGAAGGCCAAGAAAGTTCTAGGAACTTTAACTTTTTCGAATATTTTTCATTTGAACAGGACTCGAACGAAAAATTTTTTAGCGATAGTATTATCTGATTTTTTCAAAATGCGCGTGAATGTACATGTTTTTCAGAAAATATTCGAGCATGGAATAAATGAAAATGTAGATCCATATTAATTTCAACAGCGGTTTAGGAGAAAGTGTTCGAGTCGGTCAACTGAATGATGGGTTGGGCACCAACTTAAAATCTTATCATAAATTCACGAGTGAAAAATCTACCTAATTGAGAATTTTTTCTAAGAGATCTCAGAGCTAGAAAAATGATAATTTTTTCCAACTAACCTTTTGCTTCGTTGGAGGATACCATAGTTAACTCCTCGCCTAATCGTGAGCTGTATCTGCTTTTTGATTTCGGGACCAGCGACATCGTATTCCTGGCTGAGATAACTAGCTATCTCACTAGCAGTTGATCCTTGAGCCGCTTGAAGTCTTCTTATCGCGTTTACGACGAGCGCTTCAAATTTGGGCTTTTTGCCCGACATCTTCGTCTCTTTGATGCGCTTTCCAAAGCTCGTTCACCCAAAAAATTTAACCTCTACACTTTTAGAAAAAAAAATTGCTTCTCCGCGAGAACAAACGTTAATTAGTGCACTAGCTCTCGGCCGCCGAAAATTCAAAAAGAAAAAAATTAAAAAGTCGAGCTGTTGCTGAATAGCCTAGGCTTCAGCTTGCAAGCTCTTGTTGCTGATGTCACGCTGTTTACGGACAACAGACATAAACCGATCGCGATTGCTGCCCCTAGTGACCGATGATCGGCGCTCCTTTTTTTGGATTTGGTGACATAACCTACGTTTATTGATGCTGCTGATTATGATTGTGTAATTGCAGTCAGGCAGGTATATTTTTATTACTATTTTTATTTGGCCTATAATTTCAGTTCTATTTTGCGGAGTTTTTGAATTTTATAAATTGGCTGTGTAGGGGTACTGATTATCGTGATAATTTTTCATTCATAAATTTTTGTAAACAAAAGTGAATGTATTGTAAAAACGGGCCCTTAAAAATATTAGCGGTTGTGCCTGAACTCATCGCAAGTTCAAAAAGTAACTCAAAACGAGTTTCGTGTATTTTTTATAACAGTCGTCATAGAAGCTCTCGCTATAGAGAAGCTACTAAATTGTACTCTGAACCGTTATTTATGAAAGTTATCACACCAGTTTCGAAACAGCTTCTCTCGAGTTTTAAAAATCAGAGTTACATAATTAGAATACCTTTTTCTCATTTCCCATTCATTCTCACGCAAGTTTGTTATAATAATCTCAACTTTATCATCATACACCCCACATGGGCCAACTTCACATTCTATCATTTCCCATCTGGCTATCAAAACTTTTTCACTTAATTCAAAATTTTTCATACGCCACGGTACCTATTTTTTCACATCTAGTAAATATTATCTATTCTGAAACAAATACAAGCGTGCATCAAAATTCACGCGTTCGTGCATTTTTCCCCGCGAAAAACGTGTGTTTGAATTCAATCAACGATTAAAGCTCTCTCTCCGAGCTTTCACAGGTGTTCGCGTGCTCGTTATTGGCACGTGTTGTAGAATTTAATAACCGTATAGTTACTGTGTTGTTGTTATCACTGATGAACAAATTATATCTTTCCAAATCAATTCTTGATTCAGTGACAATACAACCAACATTTATATAGTTGTCCGTTTTGAATTCATTAGCTTGTTAGATTTTTGAACATGGATGTTACCCCCATGTAAATTGTACATTGTCCACATTCGTGTACACAGACGACGTAATTATTTACATACACACGTGGTGTGCATAAATCTTCAGAATGTGATGCCACTGGTCGGCTTCATCTATTACCTGGCTATACGTACTTAATACACTTGAGGGCTAGGTAAGCCTTACTATACTCTTGTGTATTAGTGGTTGTTGTTGGTGTAAGAAGGGTGTGAGAATTGAACGCAGCCAGGTCTTTATAATCCAAACGAATTTTGCTCTATAAGACTCTGTACCTATAGGTACATACATACATACATACATACCTATTGGCTATACATCGTTTCTTCTTCCGCCTATCTTTGCGGCATAGAAAAGCCAGTACTTGACTATTTATAGTCGATGCCGCGGCGCGATTTCGATGACCTCAAGAGGTCTTGTATGCACTTGCTTTCTGTGGGCTTACACAGCTACACTTTGCAAATGCGACGAGTGCATCGTTCGATCGATATATGTCTTCAAATCAGGTGTATGTAAGGCATTTTTTTTCTTTCTTTACTGAAATTTATGAAATGAGTGCTTGATGTTGTGAATCTAATAGTAAAGATAGATGAACATTGGGGGGGGGGGGGAATTTGGAAGAATTTTGGGAAATGAAAAGGAGCTTTCGAGCTGAATATGATTCTTTCGGAGGAGATTACAATAGCCCTAGTCAATTTTCAGCGATTTATACATTAGGTACCGTAAACCGGGGTGGCCATGGCCACTTTGGAGCTTTCAATTAAATTCTCGTTGCAATTTTCCGATCAAATTTCGATGTAACTTAGACGCGTCTTGACTTCTCCTTAAGAATGCTGTGCTCAGAATTTAATTCCACTGGTTTTCATTCTCAAGAACTGTGAAAAAACAGGGTGGCCACAGTCACCCCGGCAACCGCGGGGCCATGCCAATGAACTAGAGACTTGCTACCTCAGTTTGAACAACGTCATTAAGTCGACCACTTCGAGGTGGCCAAAGTCACCCCGGATGACAGGGTGACTTAAGAAACACGAGAAATGACAAGTTTACGTTCGAATTTTTGATATAAATGACAGCTCGAGTGGACAAAATCGACCTGGATGACCCAAGAAGTGACTATTTGTCGTTCAAATGGTCGTTGGAAGTGTCGGATGTGGTGTCCACAGTCACCCCGGGGAAGCCAAGAAGTTATAAATTATCTCGTTCAAAGGGTCGTTTCAAATGACTGTGGCAGCTTATTTCAATCGGCAATAGCGCAAATGTAGAGGACGTCATTACCTACCAACAAAAAGTCATTGGAAGGAGATAGAAGTGGATCTAGTGGGTTATTGTAGTGTATTTTCGCGACATGCATATTTTACTTGAAAATTCTCATTTCATTCCAACGGAAAAAGGGCCAATGGAACCCATCTCACCACTAATGAATTGGCAACATCCCTCCGGGTGGTGCAGCGTCGGAGCTACGACTTTTACAATCTTTTCCCGGAAAAGTGACCAAATTTACCCCGGTGGCCATAGTCATCCCGGTTTACGGTATGTGTAACCTTTCAGGCTCCCTCTACTCGACTTTGTACTCGAAGTGGGGTCAAATGAGTGCAGACAGAATATAGTGTTGTTCTGGCATGTGCTTCAGTACTTTATAGTATATACCTGAATCCATTTTCAAGCTAGCATCAAAATCTTCATGTTGCGGCGAGTTGATACATCCAAATTTAATCGACTGGATGAATTATCCAGATTATATTTGAAAATAATTCTTCATCAAGTTCTTGACCGGTGTATCCATTGACGTCGCGTAACGTGTTTTAAATCGGTTTGAAATTCATCACAAACTCATAGAACGAGCTTGAACAAGTTGAATTTTAGTTGACTACGCAGTCAAGACATCCAAATTTTGCAAATTCTGTGAGATAGTCAATGAGGTTTACAGCTGCAACTTACAGTCTACTCAATTTTTTTGCAAGGAAATAATAATGATGGAAAACCTGCACTTCAAAATTGAATATTTCTTCGAAAAAATTGAGAAACTTCCAAAATTTGTGTGCACGCTGAGCTCATATATTTTGTGCCGCAATTTTACCTAAAATCATACTTATTTGGTTTCCCTTGATAAAAGTGCATACTTGCCACATCTCAATTCGTTCTACACCAATTCATTCTTGAAGAAAATCTTCAGGCGCAACTTTTCCACGTCTCAAAGTATCGAAAAAATTTGATTTTCTTACTTAGGGGAGTGCTTTTCTGCGAAAATCTAATTTTGCCAAGTTTTTTGGTCAGGTTCGTGGCCTATTGGTGCGACCCTCAAACGTTAGACTGCAGAGATTGTATTCAGTAAGTTTCAAAATATCTGGTGGGCGAATGAAAGCCCCAAAATCCAAAAACCGTAGCTCAAACTATTTGGCCTTGATATAAATTTTAGTGGCAACAAAATATCAAATCCCTGCCACTCCTCGCGTCTCTCTACGTTATCCTTGCGGTTATCGATAAGTGAAAATTTTTATATTCGTGCGCGATTAAATTCATGCTGTGTATATATTAATAAATCGGAAAAATTCATCTTAGAAACTTAGAAGGTAAGATTTGGGGTTCACTTACCTAGGACAATTACAATTGATCATTTCGTATTTTTGTCCCCATCAAAAATATAAATTAGGAGAAGTGATACTGACAATGATCACATTAAGCAGAGTAAAAAAAAAGTAACACAATATCGAATCAGCCAAGATAATTGCATTAATATCTAGAACATCAATTTCTCTTCCTATTTTGCTGCATCCACATCGCAACAAAGCACGAGGGTGATAATGCATACCCTCTCTCTCTCTCTCTCTCGAGGGAGAGAAGCTGTCACACATAATTATCGAGGCATAGCTTCCGCGTCATTTCTTCCAATGCTAATTACTCGTTATTGTAGCGATAAATATAAGTATATGACCACCACACCAATAGCAATCGAGTCAAAATAGCCATCCCACAGTAAGCAAAGGAGAATATGTTCCTGCCTCACTCTCAACAAACTATCGATTTTAACATGTTGCACATAGCATTTATTGCATTTTCATCAATAAATGCGCAAAGTTCTTCGCATATACCCTATTCCATCGCTCGGTATTAGTCGTCGTATGCACTCGTTATGAATTTTATGTATGTATATGTATCTATAATGTACTTGGAGCAAATCAATCAGTCTATCAATGCGGCTCGTTTGTACAAATTTATCGGCTCTTTTGAAGCTTTTTTTTTCGATCACATCAATGAGTACCGATCAGTTAACTTCTTTTTATGTGCATTATGATGTGATGAGCGTATTTTAAAACATCATTTTGTCATTCTGCGATATCGAAATTTTCAAATAAAGGGTACTTAGAGCGCATCAATCATTTTTTACGCTATCCGACGACGGCGTGTCCGATAACTTGAACTTGATGTCGATCAAATTGATTATGAAGACGATGGTTATGGTGACGTGACAAAATAGGGAATTTTTTTTATGTAGGTTGCGGGCAATAACAGCGTTATCGAGAGTCGAGTCAAGAGTGCGTTCCGAAAAATTGGCTTGATTACAAATATTTTCACACGCGTTATTTGACTTTTTTGAGATTGATGCGACAATTTTTCCATATTGTCAAATTCGATTAATTGATGCTGAAAATATAGTCCACGGTGAGCTCTAAGAGTCAAAAAAGTGGAAGGACCATGAACATGGTACCCCCGTTGGGGCGATTTCAGGGGGATTTTACAAAAAAAGGAATCAAAAAAGTATGCAGCAATTCTTAAAATGAAATTGAATTATCGACTCCTCACCTCCCTTTTGGGAGATGGTCAATTTGTCCCATTGATAATTCTCATTTCTTACTTTGAAATCAATTTCTTGATACTTTCAGAGCACTCATTTTTGCGTAAAAACGTCCTCATTCTCCAAAATCCGAGGTCAAAATTAGGCTCAGATGCGATCTGAATGATTTGAAATGATTAAATGCAGCCTCTTTTTATTTATAATTTTTTTGAAAATTGAGGATCATCCTTTGGCACGGAGGTTGTAAATCGAATTAGTCATTGTGAAGCCCATAAGCATCACCTACACAGTACCGAATGTTTCTCAAACATATCAATTTCGTTTAATGTGATTAAAAGAAGTCTGTTCTGCTGACAAATTTGCTTACAGTGTATTGTCATTAAAAATTTTGACGAACTTTCAAAGTCACGCATTGTGCAGCTTTGGCAATTGAATAACATATTTTACAAACTCTCTGGATGTTTCGAATAATCGCAATGTTATGAAGCCCAAGCTCACGCGAAATCATCCAAAAGCGATCATGATTGCATGGATTTTGTTGAAATTGTATCATTATGACTAGAACTGATGCCAGATCGGTTTTCGTAGAGTTATAACCAAACTATTTTTATCAGACGTGAGAGAAATTCAATTCGTATTGGAATAGTAGATCCACAAAAACACAATACATTTTATGTTTCGAAACCCTTTAAGAATAATGCTCTCCTTCCATTCAAAATCCCGTCTCGTGGTCAGAAACGAGTACTTTATAGATTTGTATTGAGAAATTGATTGAAAAGTAAAAAATGAGAATCATTAGTGAGAGAGATTGACTATTTCCAAGAATAGAGATTGAAAAATTGAAAAATCGATTTTATCGACCCTCTACAGATTTCTTCGCTTCTTGTCAAAACATGATGGCGTGTTTCTTAAGGCAATGCGGTCACCGTGCACTGTGCACGCTGAAAGTTATTTCCACTTTTCTCCGATATTCTTGCGATTTGGACTAAACGACGAGAAAACCCGCGTTTATTATCATCTAACTTGAGTTCGTCTTCTCGTCGTTTAGTCCAAATCGCAAGAATATCGGAGAAAAGTGGGAATAACTCGAGTGCGGACACTTCCTAACGTATAATATACGCACATTGTAATTCTCACTTTTATCCGATTCTTTTGCAATTTGGGCTAAACGACGAGAAGAAGAACTCAAGTTAGTTAATAGTAAGCATTCGTCTTCTCGTCGTTTAGTCTAAATCGCAAGAATATCGGAGAAAAGTGGGAATAACTTTCAGCGTGCACGATGAAAGTTATTCGCATTTTCATCAAATTTGCTTGCGATTTGGGTGAAACGACGAGAAGAGCCGCGTTTATTATCATCTAACTTGAGTTCGTCTTCTCTTCGTTTGGCTAAAATCGCAAGAGAACTGGAGAAAAGTGGGAATAACTTGAGCGCAGGCTTCTACTAACCTATTGTGCACAGCGGTAGGTGTGCTTGAAAGTATGGCGAAGCCTTTCCAGCACACCTAACTAACATATACGGCTAGATCGAGGATTCCAACCTCCTCTTTTTTTCCGATCATACTTTTCGTCACTGAATCGGCATCGCAGCTATGCACTTGCCGTATTGAAATTGTGTAGATTCTGAATACCTTTCATTCGCAACCTTAATACCTTGGATTAGACGCACTTTCATTGAAATATCTGAAATCGAAAATTTTTCGCGTCGTCGTTTCTTCTGTAATCGCATCGCATCAGCGGTGATGCATGACGGAACTCGCCATCACGCGCGGGTCTTTTTTGAATGTCGTTTGAAGTTGACCATGTTCAATCTTACCACAAATTTCAAAAACCGAATTTATCAACTCGGTTGCATGTATTTGGTATTTCAATACTTCAAGAATGATAAACAAAGCCTAATAATTGAGCTGATTCTGCTTATTTACGAATTGCTATGCACCGCACCGCAATCTCTCGATGAGCCTCTGGGATGACCCAATGTTGCGCAATCACTGCAATCGCCCCTCGCGGACCGCGGGCCCGCGACCATGCGCAAACACCCCGTTCCCCCACCAACGGAGAAGCACACATTAGTGAGAATGGCGCGCAATTTTGAATGCTTGCAAGTGTTGTAGAGCTTTTTTGTACATCTCATAAGAAAAAAATTTGAGATGATCAAATGGAAATGAATTTGAAAGAATTATTCTTTAGTTCAGATATACGTCATTTGTATTTATCATTGCTATCATATCATTTCTATTTCTTTATCATTTCCATCATATCATTCCTAGTTCTTTACATTCAATCCTCAAATTCATCAAGAATGGCGCTTCCACGGGGCATAACTGCTACAATATGATGATGCGCTCCGCACGATGGCCGCTTTTTATAGTTGCCTAATGAAAATTAGCAGGTACGAATAACCAGTGCAGAAGCACCTCCCATTCTTGTGAATTGAAATTGATAATTCACAGAATAATGACCAAAAAATGAAGACGAGAACATTTTTATTCCAAGATTTCAGCAGAACGGTTTCTCAAAATGTTTGGTCGAAAGTACTCGGAAGGATACATTAATGAGATTCGTGGATTACTCCTTCCAACAGTTATTTCCGGATAATTCTTCCCTTGCGGAAAGCCTCCAAATAATTCTTTTTAACCAAAAACTTTTGGGCTTTTTCTTGGGGTTATCACGAATGGAAATGGTTAATCCTCACTTTGAGCCATCGAAAATTCAGAAGATAAGAGATAATAACAAGACTCACTTGCAGTAAAATAATAGTTTTTTCATATTATCATCAACACATTCCTCTTGGAACTTTGAGAGAGGTATGCCCGAGGTTCTCTGTAAGAAGGAACTCCCCAAGAATGGATATTTGTAGAGGGAACCATCCAAAAATTTTTGGCACCAATAGAACCGTCCTCAAATTTTCGGGTGGAAAAAATCGCTCAAAATTTTTGGTTTCAAAGACACTATCCAAATTATTTTAGGAACCATTCAAAATCACATTACGTGAAAAGAGCTATCTAAAAAATTTTGGATATGGATAGTTTGTAGATATTTGCCAGAATCTACGAGAAATCGTAGATCGTTCGATTTAGTGAAAATTTTTCGAAAGTTTTTTTTCATGCGCCAGAAGTTTCTGGATAGTTTCTTTTAACCGAAAATCCTTGAATTTTCTAATGTTTGAGATTTCTGGTGTGAAGACACTACCCAAATTATTTTGGCTTAATAAGAAACGTCCAAAATTATTTTGCGTGAGAAAAGTGTCCGAAAATATTTGGTTATAGATAAATAGTTGATATTTGTTCGATTATGAGAATTCTAGTATCGATCCATTTACCGCGAATTTTTAGAAAATTCTTCCATACTAGAGGTTCATGGAAAGTTGATTTGAAGCTAAAACTCTTACAGATTTTCTTGCCACTCTTACGTTTTGAAGAATTCACTCCTGATTCTGAGCCAACGAATATTGATGAATATGTTCTCACCAGAAAATCTCTGGAAAAGAAGATTTCATCATCTTGCTGATTTTGAATACATTCACTCAATAGTTCTTCTCTCTAAGTGGTATATTGAGAAAAAGGAAGAATACACATTTTGAGTGTTTTCTTTCATTTAGCCTCGGTCAAATTTCATACCTTAGAAATACACCTCAAAGAGGTAAAACTTTTGAAAGTATGGATGAGACCCTCTCACAAATTTGAATTAGTGTTGTGTATTTTAGATTTGGTGAAAACGATGTGCATACTGTAGCGAATTCATGGCAAAGAAAGAATTGATATCCAAAAAAGTTTTCAAGCATGGAATGGATCCATGTGGTCGCTTATCGTGATTTGATGCAATCGTAATTGTCAAACTCCGAGCAAAGAACGCGGTGAAATCCAAGATGGGTCTCAAGTATGTGATTGGACCTGTCCGAAATTTTCTCACTATGTACTACTGCAAGTGATTGAAATATATCCGTCTCAAGGAAAAAATGGGGACTGTTGGGAAGGAAGGTGGCTTCACCGCGACGGGCCGCTAACGGAGAAATAATCATCGAAAATAATTTCGTCAAGAAAAATCGTCACGTTATGCACCAGCCTCAACCTTATCTGCAGAGCTAAAATTTCGGAGCGTTAATGGATAATGGATCCCATCTTCCACGATATTATTCTATACGTTGTAAGTTGTAGGCAAAGTGGTCGAGGTAACCATTTTTCTTGACGAAATTATTTTTCGATGATTATTTCTCCGTTAGCGGCCCGTCGCGGTGAAGCCACCTTCCTTCCCAACAGTCCCCATTTTTTCCTTGAGACGGATATATTTCAATCACTTGCAGTAGTACATAGTGAGAAAATTTCGGACAGGTCCAATCACATACTTGAGACCCATCTTGGATTTCACCGCGTTCTTTGCTCGGAGTTTGACAATTACGATTGCATCAAATCACGATAAGCGACCACATGGATCCATTCCATGCTTGAAAACTTTTTTGGATATCAATTCTTTCTTTGCCATGAATTCGCTACAGTATGCACATCGTTTTCACCAAATCTAAAATACACAACACTAATTCAAATTTGTGAGAGGGTCTCATCCATACTTTCAAAAGTTTTACCTCTTTGAGGTGTATTTCTAAGGTATGAAATTTGACCGAGGCTAAATGAAAGAAAACACTCAAAATGTGTATTCTTCCTTTTTCTCAATATACCACTTAGAGAGAAGAACTATTGAGTGAATGTATTCAAAATCAGCAAGATGATGAAATCTTCTTTTCCAGAGATTTTCTGGTGAGAACATATTCATCAATATTCGTTGGCTCAGAATCAGGAGTGAATTCTTCAAAACGTAAGAGTGGCAAGAAAATCTGTAAGAGTTTTAGCTTCAAATCAACTTTCCATGAACCTCTAGTATGGAAGAATTTTCTAAAAATTCGCGGTAAATGGATCGATACTAGAATTCTCATAATCGAACAAATATCAACTATTTATCTATAACCAAATATTTTCGGACACTTTTCTCACGCAAAATAATTTTGGACGTTTCTTATTAAGCCAAAATAATTTGGGTAGTGTCTTCACACCAGAAATCTCAAACATTAGAAAATTCAAGGATTTTCGGTTAAAAGAAACTATCCAGAAACTTTATAATATACGCACATTGTAATTCTCACTTTTATCCGATTCTTTTGCGATTTGAGCTAAACGACGAGAAGACGAACTCAAGTTAGATAATAATAAGCATCGATCTTCTCGTCGTATAGTCTAAATCACAAGAATATCGGAGAAAAGTGGGAATAACTTGAGCGCAGGCACCCCCCTAACCTATATAATATAGGCACTTTGTAATTCGCACTTTTATCCGATTCTCTTGCGATTTGGGCGAAACGATGAGAAGACGAACTCGAGTTAGATGATAATAAACGCGGCTCTTCTCTTCGTTTCACCCAAATCGCAAGGAAATTTGATTGCCGTATTTTTCACGGCAAACGCTATCGGCAACACAAATAAGGCAAACCGTAACGGCAAATTGCAGCAATAGCGGCAAATTTTACAGCTTACCGGCAGAGCGCCACCGATGCCGGGAAATTTTGCGGTAAATTTTGCCGGAAAATTTTACCGCAAAATTTAGAATACGGCCCCTGTGCGTCAAGCACTACTTCATGCACGGCAATTTTTGTTCACTTCAACGGGCGTAAAGTTTTTTGCTTTACTCATGCTAATTTCGATCCTCACCAGGGCTCGAGCCGAAAACAATCACTCGAAAATTACACTGTAAAAAATTGGTTGACTTTCCACCAAAATCGTCAAGTTTGACTTTGTCCCCACAGCGAATATATAAGGATGAATGCGGCGCTCTCGATATTGGTCGATGGTGGTCTCCGGTTGACCCTTTTGATTCGAAAAAACAAATTTCGTCATTTTTTTCACAAACAACGAGGGATAAACATTAGCCCCGGTCGCGTATGGACACGACAGCGGGTTGCCTGACCTCCAGGAGTCGAATACACGTCGTAAGGCTGGAGGGATAGATAGATGGATGAATGGGGTGGGACCGTAGATGGGATGGATGGATCGATGGATGGATGGATGGATGGATGGATTGATGGCACGGACCGGAATGGAACGGAACGGACCGGAATGGAACGGAGTGGAATTGAACGAAATGGAAGGGAATGAAACGGACCGGACCGGAATGGAACGGAGTGGAATTGAATGGAATGGAACGGAATGGACCGGAATGGAACGGAACGAAATGGGATGGAATGGAACGGACCGGAATTGAACGAAGTGGAATTGAACGAAATGGACCGGAATACACCGGAATGGAACGGAACGGAATGGAACGGAACGGAATGGAGAGGAATGGAATGGAACGGAATGGAATTGGAAAATATGGATGGGAGACATCCATACAATTCAATTCCATTCCGTTCCATATCATTTCGTTTCATTCCGTTCCGTTCCATTCCACTCCGTTCCATTCCGTTCCATTCCGGTCCATTCCGTTCCATTCCATTCAATTCCACTCCGTTCCATTCCGGTCCGTTTCATTCCGGTCCATTCCGTTCCATTCCATTCAATTCCACTCCGTTCCATTCCGGTCCGGTCCGTTTCATTCCCTTCCATTCCGTTCAATTCCACTCCGTTCCATTCCGGTCCGTTCCGTTCCATTCCGGTCCGTTCCATTCCATCCATCCATCCATCCATCGATCCATCCATCCCATCTACGGTCCCACCCCATCCATCCATCTATCCACCCTCCAGCCTTACGACGTGTATTCGACTCCTGGAGGTCAGGCAACCCGCTGTCGTGTCCATACGCGATCGGCGCTAATGTTTATCCCTCTTATTGTTTGTGAAAAAAATGACGAAACTTGTTTTTCGGAATCAAAAGTGTCAACCCGAGACCACCATCGACCAATATCGTGGGCGCCGCATTCATACTTATATATTTGCTGTGGGAAAAAAGTCAACCAGTGGTTGGATAGGTAGTCAACCACTGGTTGCAGTTTTTCCCACAAATTTTTTACAGTGTAGAACCAAACTTCCCACCCTCGAATCGGACAATATTATTTTGATTCGCCTTAATGATATGAAACTAAACCGGTCGCATGATTGGTAGAAGCTGTAGGTGAGATAAAACATAAAACTATCATTTATGTAGAATAGATGATTAATCCATTGAAATGACTAATTTTCAATATTTCGTCTCGATTAATTTTTTTGACTTCGAAAAATGCCCTCATTAGTCAAGTAGAGATCATATTCCTCGGTTCCCCTCAAGTTTTGCCTTTTAATTCAAAAATTTGCCTGTAACTCTGGTTGGCTCTTCTTCAGTGAGGATGATTTGTATAATTCCCATAATTGTCAGGGTAGTCCTCGATAACAAGAATGAGCATATCAAATTCAGAGTGTTTTATTCTTTTAATACCGTTATTTGAATGGAGAGATGTTGGAATTTCCAGTGAGTTATACCACCGGTTTCAAGATAAGTTTCTACTTTCAGCGATACTGTACGTCCAAATTCGATTCTTGACAATTATTCGCGGAGAAAAATAGTTCCAAGACAAAGCTATAATCCATTCCTTTTGGTGCTCACGTGTACAGTAAATCAGAGCCTTCATAAGTGAGTAAAGATCGTTGATATAATGCATACTTCTATCGCGAACATCGTATGCATATTCATATTAACAAAGAGAATTCTAAATCAACCTAGACCAACTTCTCGTGAATCGACCAAAAATAAATATCGAATTTAGAGATCCTTGCGGGCATATATGAAGAAAGTAACTCATTTGTAATTCAATAAAGGTTTAGATTCACTGTCTCATTTCTTTACTGAATTTCGTTCGATTTGAAAAAAAACGGATGATCTTATTCATCCATCAGAAAAAAGTAGGTAGGGGAGAGTGGGGTAAAATTAGACGGATTTTGCAGTGGGGCTATCTGACGATACTTGGGGCTAGGTGCGCTATGGGACTTTGAAGTTCAACTATTGAATAGATTGTAAAAAAATTTTCAGGCCCCAAGGTCATGTCTTTCATACTTTTTCTTGAAGTTGAAAAACAAAAATCTGTCCAAATTCGCCCCTAGCTTGGGGGCACTTTTGACAAGTTTGGGGGGCAAATTTGGACAGCCTTCCAAAATTGAGGTATACGGCATTATTCCCTACCTATTAGAGTCGCATTTGATCATCAAAACACGTGGTAATAACCCAGAACCAAGAGGAAAACCGGACTGAGACTTTTACATCCTCCCATTGCCCGGGCAAGCGAGCCATTTTTGTTTCATTCTCCAAAATTATTGAAATAGGCGCTTCATTGACGCACTATCGTCTTCAACAATCAGTAATCGACTCGCAGCGTCTAAGAGTAGACTTTGATTCGTTCTCCTTCAAATTGGAGGTATTCTTACTCGCCCCCAAGTCAACGATCCAAATAGTGAAGTGCGCCAATCGACCCAATATCAACGAATGCGACAGTGAAAATGCGAAAATCGAGGACTATCTTGGAACACGTAGAAAGCGACTTCTGACCTCTAATCTGACTCCCAAAACGGCCATTGGACATCGTAACTTCATTTTCTTACCCATTTCCAATCACCTAACTCACCCTCAACCTCCCCCACTTCGAAAAATTCGAATTTTTTGCGATCGCACCAATACCTACGCGCCTCGATACGTACAATTATCCTCGAAAAACACGGAGAGGCGATCGGTCGACCGATTTTAGATGGGGTTTAGCATTGTCCTAATTCGCCCCGTCTACTTTGTCCTAATATGCCCCCAAGCGTTTTTTTCGCAGAATTGCGATAACTTGGGTTCAAGTGGGTCGATTTCGACCCACGACGGCTAAAAATCTTTGTCTTGTAACGTAGTTTTCGACCCTCAAATGGCAATGAAGTCCGCCCACTTATGCAGGAGCAGCGTGTAATCTTGCATTTCCAAAATAAACCGCGTGGGACCCTCGAAAAGCACCCCTGTGTCAGCGTGGACTCCCAGTGTCATCTCAGGAGGTCTAACCGCAATGAAAACCATTGTCTCGGGTAGTATTGAAAATGTTTCTATGCGGCGGAAGCCTAGATTCGCCCACAACCGAGCTATCTTGCTTGTCCTAATTCGCCCCTGTCCTATTTGCCCCACTCTCCCTTATACATGCACGAGTGAAAATTCAAAAATCAGAAATTACTTTAAAAATCCGATAAGATGCAGATATACTCAGGTATATAAGATGTTTCTTACAAACGACAATAACAAACTCTGCAGCCAAAAATCAAAGTTCAAATCCGAAAAATCGTCGTGAGCCAAAGTCTGTAAAGCTCCATTGAGCGCATCGCGATTCATACTTACCTAGGTATATGTGTACATATGTAGATGTGCAAATTTTACCGGTCGGTTTTAGAGCTTCCATTAACAACACTATGCTCCCCGTCCACGATGACACTATACATGTATACTTACATACATGTATGTATAATATGTCCATCTCTTTCGCACTCATTCTGCTTTCTTGTCTCATTAATAAGTGAGCGTCGCCAAAGCTTGGCGCAAGCCAGAATTGAAGCTTGCTCCCTATATATTACTAACTCGTTCCTTGCCTTCTGTCTTTGCTATCTATATGTACTACTCAATGTGTGTGACGTATACAGTTAGGTATTGCGTTCGCTCGCGAGTGCGATTTAAAATAAAACAGCCTAAAAGTACTGAAAGGTATGTAGCATGTGCTTTGCGGTTTTGCAATGATATAGAGCCTGATGATGATGTGGTACTTTCTCGAACGTGTATTTAGTACCTTTTTTTTTCTTATTCTACATTCTATACATGTAAGCGTATGTATCTTTACTCTTACTCTGACGTCATGGAAGCTAGTGATCGCGTAGTACATCGTGGGTCGAAGCAAATATAGACTCGATATAGGCTATCCCTATTAGAATCTTACATATATAGCTCAGCTTTTCTTTTCTTTCTTTTTTCGTAGATACTACGATATAATTATTAGAGTTGGTTGTTTTAATTTGCGGTTATTTGAGGTGATGAGTGTCCAGAAGTTTGGTAAAAATGTGTTGCCTTTAATTTTTAAAGTTATCCCAAGAAGAAAATGAGAATTTTGGTACATCGAGCGACGAAAAAGCACGTGCTTGCAAAAAGTATGTATTTTTCCCGCCGATAGTAATTTTCAATTTTTGCTACAATCGGTAAGTGCGATATAGCTATTACCATCGGAGAGTTTTGCTCTCCAGGTAAGTTATCGACTGCAAGCATTGCGAATGTACGCAGATGAGAACGACCTTCTATCTTTGTTAGACAGAGGCGCCACTCTCAATGCAAAATTTTCATGGAGCTTGCACATCCTTTTGAATCTTTTGAGGATTTTAAGACATTTTCCTATTTCGATAAAGTATTTCCTTCACGCATCACTAACAAATTCTCAATTTTTGATTATGATCCATATCACGATGCTGAGAACGCAAGTACTTTATTTTCAATGAAAATTTCAAAGTGTAAATCCTAGATTAACCAAACGTGAGGTAAAGGTACACTTCAGCCAATGTGGTAGGCTTTTGGCGCTCTTCTCATTGATTCCTTCCAATTTTTGAAAATAAGAGCTGTGAGCGATATAAAAAAATTATTTGTTAAAAGCTTAACTGTCTGTAAATTCGTTACAATGTTTCCCTGAAGTTTCCTTGAAAGTTCCTCCATCAAGTCAGTTATAAAAGTGAGACTGGTGAGTAAATTTACAATTTTTGAAAAAATTAACTTGAAGTTTGCAGTATCCAGCTTCCAAGTGATTTTGTTATAACAAATAAATCTTGAGTAAGCTATTGAAGCTCGATTTGGGTAGATATTTTAGAAAATAGAAATCTTCACATATTTGGATGACAAGTTTTGGGCAAGTAATTTATCTATTATTTGAAAACCAATGAATGTAAAAATTTTTGAAAAGTCACATCTGTAAGAGAACGTCAAAATAGTCGCAAGTCACTGTGAAGGAGTTTTAGCGATTTAGACGCGAATGAAATTTTGAATGTGCTAAGAGTCTTCTACCAAGTTGGTAAAGTAAGGGCTAAAGTCATTAACACGTTCGCTGCGACGCCGTTTTTTCGTAATTTTATTTTGATCATGAACTTGACCTCCGCGTTTCGGTAAAAACGCTCATATGGGTCTAAATTCTTTTTTATCTCATTCTTTACGTTCTTGGCAAAGTAAACCACCATGACAGATTTTTTTGGGAAAATTTTGACGAGCAAGTCTGAGTCGGCAAAGATTAAAAGATGAAAAATCGCGGGTCCCACCGATGGAACCCATCGCAGCGAACGTGTTAAATACCTAAAATTCCACAACAATCCCGCAGATTTATTCATTTTCGCATCACGCTTCGATATTTCCGAATTGTAAATTTTCATAAAAAGAATCAAATTAGCTACGACAAATATCATATTTGAATTATTATGAGTTAGTAAGACACCCATCTCTGTATTCCGTACACAATTTGGGAAAATTTCCATCTGAAGCCATGCAATTTGGTGACTCCAATTATTCCGTGATACGCCTCTTGATGATTTTAACGAAATATCACTAGATGATAGAGCATATATCGAAAATAAACCGATAAGTCAGCAAAAGTTGCCAACGAATTTTGAGTTACATGACTAATTACAGCATGCTTTACAAAAAATCTTATTACGAAGATAAATTTTTTAATAATCATTCTGTGTTGATAAAATTACGAAGCAATATAATTTTATACCTATCTCAACTTTGGTAGCAAAGATATTTTGATCTAACGAAAGTTAGCCATGGAATGGTCCGCCTATGGTCATGAAATAGCCAAGAGTATAACGAAATATATTGGTCAACTATCATCACAAGCTAAAATTTGACTATATTTGTAATACCCTGAAAGAAAAATTTTTGCCAAGGAAGAATATATATCTTTTGCAATTGAAATTTCCTGTGCGATTGCAGTTTTTTTCTCTATCTTTTTTATAAATTTTTACTTCATTATCGATATTTTATCGCGAGCAACATCATTGTTTCATAGGTACATGGGCTACAATTACATTCAAATGAACGTATCCAAATACCGTATGAAATTCAGAATCCAAGATTTAATTTGAAAAAATTGTTGAGTCAAACATACTGAAAGATTATATAACTCACTGTGAAAGCAGTTTTAGACGATGTAAGAAAAACATGTCGAGTCTTGAAATGGAAGAATTAGATGTTGATCCCAATATGAGATTCATCATCTGCGTTTTTCATAGATTGTGACACTGCATTTGGCGTATTCAAGAAAATTCCAAAAAGTTACCTTTACCATTTTTCAATCATCAAGTCAACTCAAAATTTGAAAAATACGTTCGCCTATGATCTTCTTTTCTCGTCTTGAAAGTCTCTTTGCATTGAGATATCACAATAGAAAAGTATTGTCACAAACTCAACGATAGAAATTCACCCACGTCATTGCAAGCACAAGTTGTATCCTCTCTCATAATTAAATACGTTTTTGTACACGCTCGATAGAACGGTAGCTCAAACCACTTATATTCTCGCGCGCTGTTTCAAGAGAGAAGTAGAAGAAGGAAAAAAAAGAGGAAAAAAAATAAGAGGGATCAGGGCTCAAAGTGCTACATACATACTTAGATACATATATTTACATCGGAGGATATGTTAGAAAAATCGCGAGAGGCCGCTATATTCTATACGCATATGCGAAACAGGTATGTTTACCTACATATTCTCTATGCACTAACTTACCTTGAACTGTCTCGCTCAGCTCTCTCAGGCCTATAACACGACGTTAAATTATGCGTATGCACTTTACTAAACATAAAAATTGAAAAATTTCGATATTTAAATTTGAATTTCGCGCGCGAACGGAAGCTTGCGGGAGATGATTCAGAGTAGGGTCCTTAAAAGGGGGTCTCGACACGGTCCGCCATATTCAGACAAATCCGGTAGATATAGGTATACAAAAAAAATTAGTTTGTCTGAATATGGTGGTGATTTACCCAGGGGTGGAACCGTGTCGAGACCCCCTTCTAGTGACCCTAATTCAGAGCTTGCGAGGCACCAGCGTCGTGGCGGGATTTTTTTAAATGTCTTTTTTTCTTATGTGAGGGATGAGAGAGGGATTCGTCTGAGTGAGAGAGGATTTTTTTAATATGGATGAATTTTGTAATATTTATGAGAAGACGAAGATTGAGATATTGAGGATACATATATGTAAATAATAGCTAGCTCTTCGGAATAAAGTTTATCGACGACACGTAGCTATTGAGCTCGTGACACGATAATGAGGCTCTTGTTAATCGCGCATCACTTCTCGATCTTCATTATTGAAATATATCACCGATCGACCATCGAGCGCAAAACTGGATGATGAATCATTTTTAAACTATGTATGTGCTAAGATTTTCTAGCCTACACACTATGTCAGTATAGATACGGGAGAATAGGGGAAATTCAGGGTTACATATTTGATCCCGGATGTAAAAGTTGGAAAATCCAGGGGTGTGATTGAAAAAATCTGGAAATTCAGATTTTCTGGCTCATTGGGTGCAGAGATGGATAAATAAGATGTATAAAATGCAATCTTACCCTGGTATCATCTTTTCAAACTATGACACTGTTGAGTTTTCAAATTTTTGCATCGAAAAGTATACCTTATCTTTGTCTCGATACTTTATCAACACACCTCGCTTCAAGGTGCGATAAGTGTCAAAAAAAATGCCTGCGGAATCCGACTGTATGGTGCTTTTCGGGAGCTCTTACACATTAAGAATCCGTTTTTACCTAAATCGTATCGGTTCATATTTTTAAATGGCGAGTATATTGATTGCTTTCTTATAATCAACGTGGGATGAAAAGTATCAGTTGGGCTATGAAACAGCGTGTTTCTTCTATAACTCGAAGAGTATTCGTTTTATCGGGAAACGTGTTGGATAACTTTTCGTACAACTTTTGAAGATCTACGAAGAAGGTCTCATGACAATTTTTCGAGTGATGCATGTATTTCGAGTTATAAGACATTACTGTTGAAATGTTTTCGATTTTGCAATACTTTGATGATATATTAATATCATTCTCTATATTCCATATATTTCCAGAATTTTTGGCACAGCCGGGAGATTGTCTAGACCACTTCTTAGGATATTCTGGATAAAAATGTGGAGAAAAAGCTCTACAGAATCTGCTGAGAATATAAAATGATCTATGGTGAAAATATTGCAAAAACCATAATATTCTAGGAGAATGCCTTGTCACTCGAAATGGACGCATGATTCGAAGAATCGTCATGAGATCTATTTTGTAGATCTTGAGAAAACCTACAAAAAGTTTCTGAACCCATTGTTGTCCGAATAAATGGATACTTTTCGAGTTATAGAAAAAATACGCTGTTTTATGGCCCAACGGATGAACACTAAAATACAAAATGTACCAAAATGTCATCAAAGTTAGTGAAAACTCAGTTCAAGTGTTCATGAACACCTGTGCAAAACTTCAAAATGATGGACCGTTTTGTTTCGCAGTGGTAGCCATTAGAATTTGGCACTTCTAACATTGCGCTTATAAGGGTGTTCACGCTCTGTTGAGTCTCACAGACGATCCTATTCAAGGGGTCGTCGAAGTCCTATTTTTTTTTAGCATACTTATCGTCATTGTCGAGTTTACAAACGATTCAATGAATTCTTGAAATATCGCAAATCTGATGAGTAATGCCAATTTTTTAAACCGAACAGAATCGGGGTTGCTTATTAGAATTGCAATATCTCAAAAATTCATCAAATGGTTTCTGAGTTCAATAATGTCGGTATCCGACATCTTAAAAGTGACGAAATTCTCATGGCTACCATTCCGAAACAAAGCGTCCAATCATTTTGAAATTTTGCACAGGCATTCATTAATGAATGAACCGAATTCTCACCAACTTTGGTGAAATTCTGTTATATTTTGTATTTCAGTGTACAACTATCTTAATGCGATGCGGTCACCGTGCACGCTGAACTTTGTTCACAGAAATCTCAAAATCTTTTCCAATTCGGGCTAAACGGCGAGTCATGCAGGCTTTGTAATCATCTATCTTGGCCTGGATAACTCTTCGTTCGGCCCAAATTGGAAAAGATTTTGAGATTTCTGTGAACAAAAATGTGCCAATTTGTAGGTTAGAAAGTACCCGCGGGAAACTTACTCTCGTTCATTAGTGATAGTCTTGTGATTAGTAACAAATAACGAGTTGTACACCACGAATCAGGTGATGATACGTAATGGACAAATAGTCTCAAAATTTGTATCATCAAAATTTTGAGTTACATCTAAATGAGATATAATTTCCGGGTTGCACGGCGACCGCATCGCCTTAATGTGTAAGAGCTCTCGAAGATCACCCTATAGTCGGATTTCGCAGGCATTTTTCTGACACCTATCGCACCTTGAGGCGAGATGAGTCAATCAAATAATTTGAACATATCCAATGTTGGAAGTTAATGAACGAAATCTATTCATTTGGAAGAGGCATTCTGCTATTTTCTATCAGCAGAGTATTTTTGACGTGGATATTCTGCATTTTGAAACTAGATAACCTGGAAAGCCAAAGACTTTTTCCAGCCAAATTGGTTGTTACCGTAAATAAATACTTTGAGCGGATGAAACTTTTACAATATCTCTCGTACTAATATATATCGTATAGAAAAATTGCCCTATACGTGGGTGTCACTTCGCAAAACGAGTGTAGTGCATGCGTAGGACTAGATGAAAATTTTCCATTTTCCAAGAGTACATAGAATAGATCCCGTCTATGAAAATGACACCAGCTCACGTCGTCGAATACATTCATCACCACACACAGCTTGAGTAGCTCTAATGGATTCGTTAAAGCGGTCGTATTAATGCTTTTTATTCGCGCGTAAAGTAGGAATAAAAATTCAATCTCGTTCGATGAATATTGATCGGATAGAGAGAGACGACTTTGAAATCCTTGCATTCCACCGTGCCAAGCTCACCGCGATGCTTTACAAAAATTTTTAATATACCAAGACTCGCGTGACCTGCTCGTATGTCAATCAGTTTTCAATACTATTTGAACTGTAGCACTTTATCAGATTGCGATGATTATGACTAGGTGACGATGACTTAAAGAGCGAGTCTCTCGAAATTGAAAAATGTTCTCACCCGTATTAAAGAATTCTGTCCACGCTCCCAAAGAGATTATTCCCATGAAATAAGAGTATTTTCATGTATTCAATCTCATTGCAATCGGCTTTACGGTTGTAATTTTGTTTTTGAAATTTTTCTTTTCCTTATATCGGGTTGCTCTGACGTGTGAGTGTGCAGAATCTGACGATCAGATGAGGCCTTGTTAACTACACGAAAAAAAGTTTTAATTTATTTACCGATTAGATATATGAGAAGCTAGGTAACACTGGATGTTATATCCTTTATTTACATATATGTCTTTTTATCGTGTTGAAAAATTAGAATAAAAATGCCTTAATCACCGTAATTTGCGGCAATTATTTACGTTTGTTGCAGCACAATTATCTACTTATAGGCAAAAGGTGTGGGCATCGCTAATCCATAGTTATCCCGACGCGACGCTACTTGGTTTTACCTGATTCTCACTGCAGTAGCAATCAATGGCTTGAATTCTCCTCAATCAAATTGTATACATATGTACTTTATTCTTGCGCACGAAATGATAGGCCTCTTCTCGATTTATTTTTCCAACCATACGATCAATAGGTACCTGTTGTCGATGATCAAGCACCCTGTTCGATGGCTTGTTATTAGTAGTTACGACGAGTAATTCATACAGAGTTTAGATTGAATAGCATACACGGGTGTTAGATAAAGAGTACAGCATTCAACAGTTCTAGAAATTTCTCAAAATTTGGAGTGAGTCATGTTCAAGGGGATGAAATTTGTTTAGGTCGGTCGGATCGATTCGCTTATATCAGCAGACTTGCTAAATAATGCATGTTCAGAGTTCAGAATACGTAAAAAAAGCGTAATTTTCGATTACCAGTTATGAGAAAATTGTATTTATGAAGTTTTGAATTTTAGTCAACCAGAGGGGAATTGCACTTTTTATTGATAGCTTCAAGTTGAGTGTGGTCGATGTTTTTAAGATAAAATTTTGGAAGGTAAATTCTGAAAAGCCAAAGGTGGAGAGATCGAAATTCGAAACACAGAGTCACGGACAAACGATTATTTAGAAATAAGGAGAGCTAAGAGATGAAAATCTGTGGTGCTAAAATTTCGAGGGACAAATATTTCTAATGCTCGAAAAAGCAAAAGTAGGAACGGGCAAAATTCGGTGATCGAAATTCGGAGAGCCAATATTTCAGCGGAACACTCCCAAATTGTCGATAATATATTCATTTTTGACGCTTCTGAGTTTTGCTTTCTCGGGAATCCTGAATATTTTGGCACCTTTCCATGTTCCTTGAATTTCTGAGTAGAGTAGGTTCAATTCTTCGGGAAATCAAAAAATTCGCTACGCAGGATTTTGGCTGGACGAGAATTCGGAAATGCTAAAAAAAATCCTAAATATGGAGTTACGGAAAGTCAAAATTAGAGATTCAAAAATTCGTCAGAAATTCGAAATGCCCGGAAGAGTGAGAATCAGTAATTATCAGAATTAAAATTGGCAAAAATTCGGAAGTAATGTTCCAAAACTTTAGATCCTCGGATTTTCTTCTCCAAATTTTCGATTTCAAAATTTTCCTACTTTTCGTATTTGTGACGAATTTTCATCTCTTGGGGTCTTAGAATCCCAAATTTTCGTCCCTTAAAACCTTGGCTGTCCGAATTTTCACCCATCCACGTAGGGAAACCCTTCTGATGCTCACTGTATCAGGCTTCAGGGGTGATACCAAAGCCATGATCTTGATCCTTTGGATTCTTTGGCAGAATGAGAGCTTAAATTACTGTTAGTATATCATGGCGTGTTAGCGAGAGAGCTCCATAACGATCATCGTCATTCATGTTTGCTTTGGTGATGGGTCTTGATTTTGTAATGTTGCATCTCATGAATTTAGAATAACCTGTTTTTTTGCCATATAGTCGGAACTTTCGATTCTCGAGAGAATTGTCAATGTTCCTTTCATTGATCGGAGAAATTGAGTTTTTCGACAAATCATTCACAATTAAGGTTCAAAAGATGATAATTTTTCATTAAATTCGATTTGATCTAGATATATTTGTTCAAACCTTGAGATTCCTTCAAAATTATATGTTTTATTTTGCAAGACAATTTAATTGATCTGGCTATTTACTTTTCTTGAGAACAGAGAAATCTCATTAGAAGATTCTAGAACAGTAAAGGTATAATTAGAATCTCATTATACAATGATACGTGTTGTCCTGAAGTATTCATTCTCTCGAAAAGAAAAAAAGAAGTCAGGATTCTTACCTTGATCCACATACTTCATACTTCGTGATTAGATCTCGTTTCTTCACCCAATCGATGAATATTTCGTTCAAAACAGCTAACATGTCGTGTAGATTCTAAAATCATAATAATTAGTGTCTGCACTCGGCTAGAAGTCACAATCTCAATTCTGAAGATGATTTGTATGCAAATTACTGCTGCTTTTCGAATGATATTGGTAATTCTATGAGCTGTATGGATCTCGAATATAGATCTAACTAGAAGAGGGATTTCGTCGAATAAGTTTTTTTGCTACATTCCAACTAGAAGAATATAGAGCGCGATATTTTCTTTATAGCTAAAAGAGTTGTGAACGATAATTATTGCTAGAATCTCCAATGGTCTTATTATGCTAGATACACGATCAGAATTTTTCGATAAAAATTACGGGCACAGTTAGGGTAAGGATGAGTGTCGAGAAAAATTACCTATACTGTCTGGTAAATTTTATTTCAGGTCGAAAATTGTATCGAATTTGGTGAAAAAGTGCGGTGAATTTGGGCAAATTTTACGAGCACTTGTAGGGTAATTTTTACCGTACCAGTAAGAGCTGGGTGCGCCTGCGCGCGCCGCGAGGAGCTCGCCAGCTCGCGGCTCGGCATCTCACCTAACCTCACAAAAATTTCGGTATATAGGAACATTATTTGATTCGTTCTGATGAAGATGCCTGGATTTTGATTCGAGGTTGATGCATACAAACTGATGAAACCATTTGAAAGTTGTTGAATCATCTTTATTTTTACGCGTGATGACTTTGATATTGAACAGAGCAATATCAAAGTGGCATGACAGAAACCATCTCCTTGGTACAGGGAAAAATTACCCTACATGCCCGTAAAAACTGGCGCTCCTAGGTGACGCGTCCCACGATTGCCGACATGTAGGGTAATTTTTCCTGTACCCGTCTGGTAATTTTTATCGAAAAATTCTGTGCGTGTAGATCCTCACGTCTATACTGATTAATTATTGCTCATAATTAGGCATGATTGAAATCCAATACCACGTGTTTAAAGGTTAATAGGGCGGATTGAGAAAAATTCAAGTGAGTTGGTAGGATACCTAGTGAAAAAATATAAAATTGAAACATTCAGGTTGAGTTGAGAGTGCAAATCTGGTTTGACCCTTGTCATATGTTTTTTACTAAAAGATTCATCAGTTTTTATGGTTGAAACTCAGTCATTTTTTTCCACCATTGTCAAAAAGCGATTTAAAAAATGATCTATCGAGATACATGAAAGTAACCTTTCATAATGCAGGATTTTAAAATACGCTGAAACCACACGTAATTCGAGTTTCTGATATCAATTTTCTATATTGATTGAATTCATCTTAGTCCAAAATAATATGATTCGGTCAAGAACCTTCAGATGAGTTTTACTCGAAGCACGTTTTGCAAGACAGAAAACTTGTCAATCGAATCTAGTCAATCTGAGTACGCGATCATCCGCATGATGAGCTTTAACGATAGATCCCTAATCGAGGCTTTGACGACTTATCTCGCCTATGAATCGATTGGATCCCACGTTGACACTAATCGCATCGATATGCGTGGACTGCATTCTTGGTGGTTTGTTGAGAATAAGTACCTACACCAAACGTTATCGTGATGAAGCCGGCTGATTTTGCTTAGAAGAAATACTTATGATAGTTTCAAAAGGTTATAAATATGTCTTTATTGATTCCAAAGCGGAGAATGTTATTAGAATAGTTTGAATATTTCATGGGATTAAATTTTTCAAAATTTTACAAGAAGGGACATTACTCCTATGTCTGTATTCTAGCCGATTACTAGATTTTTTTCAGTCATTCAAAAACGCTGTTGAGCACATGAAATGCTCTTTAGCGTCTACATGAGACAATCGAATGATACAATTACAAAAGAAAAAATGAAATCGGTACATCATATATAATTGCAGATATCATCATCGCAGTTGTTTGTGAACATTTTCACAGTTCACATTTTCGAAGAAACTTGATCATACATTCACACGATTCAATATTCGGTTCTAGAACAATTCGATCAACATCGTAGGGTTCATGCAGGCCTAATTCATGTAGTTCCTGCAAAAACTTGGTACGAAAAGCGTCGTAAAGTGAGCAATTCCAGAGGACGTGGTTGATGTTTTCATTATTTTCGCCACGTTTGTAAAGGGGATTCGCTATGATATCTTTCCGTGCTAGAGACTTCGCCAGAGAGTAATGATTGGCTTGAATACGAGACACCGTTACAATGAACTCCCTTTCCAAATTTTTTTTTAGCAAACCAGCGTTTGTTATTCTTACAGTCGAGCTTAGAGTAGTACTTTTCATAAAACTTGCGCCCATTGGTACGGCTCTCTTCCGTGATGTAACGCTCGATATTGAGATATGCTTCTCTTATAACTTTCTAAGAAGTCCGTGAAGGGTATTCGGTTCACCTCAACCGTATTTTCAGCGCACTTGGCTAGCTGATCAACTTTTTCATTTCTACTTATTCCTGAATGTACATGAATCCAGATGAGATTGATTGTTTTACAACTTTCACTTTGAAATTCTACAAACTTGTGACTTATCTCTAGAATGAATCTGCTCATTTTGATGGAAAGTTTAGTCGATCGAAGAGCCATGGGAACACTAAGTGAGTCGGTAAAAATGTTGATTTCATGATCAGTGAATTCTAGGGCCAGCTCTGGCACATCGTTTAGAGCAATAGACTCGGCAGTGAAGACAGACGCGATAGGAGTGATGCTTCTCTGTATCACTGACTCACTGTTAGGGGCTTAGCAAGCCGAACCTACGTGTGTAGCAGTTTTGCTACAATCAGTATATATTTCTAATGCTCCCTTTTGAGCTAGAAAATTGCTAAATGTTTCATCTGGATTCCTTGGTGACTTAACCTGATTACCAAGTTCAGTATCGTATGAAATCTCTGCGATACATGTTTCATAATTGAAGTGTTACAAATGGAAATTTTCATTTGACTCAATGGAATTTGCTTGGAGGATTATCTTTTTGATGCAATTTCCGACCAGCCTCTTCTTATTCTTGTTATATTCCTTACGTACATTATAATATCGATTGATGGCTTGCGCCGTGGAGGAATTTTCACATGACAGCGATTTTGCGAGGCGAGAAAGACAGAGCGGCTTGGTTCTCTCTTCTATGTATATTACTCAAATTGAATTCCGCAAGAAGAATCATCTTGGGGGCGCTCTTGAAATACCCTGAGGCGCTCCTGATCGATGTGTTTTGAATAATTTCAAGTTTCTTTTCAAGAAATTTGGTTTTAGGGTAGTATATGAAACTGGCATAGCAGTCGATTGTGGACCTAACGTAGCTTGTGTAAATAGTGTGAGCAAGGTTTTAGGATCTGCTCCTCACCATGTGCCCCAGAGAAATCTGATCCGCTTCAAAGCCCGAGAGCATTTTTTGGAGAGATTTTCAATTTGTTGCCAAGAAGAGAGCTGGTAGTCAAAAATAACACCTAAAAATCTGTCCGTCGCACTTGAAGGTCCATGTTGATACTGCTGCTTCCCGGCAAAATATTTTTGTTATTGAAAAGCAGCAAGATTGTTTCTCTGGAGCCAGCTCTAAATCAAGACCGAACAAATTTTGCGTGATGGTTGATATTGACTTTTTCATTATGCTGACTGCTCTTTTTTTATTACTAGATTTACACTAAAAAGATTGTATGATGAAATTTCTTGTCAAGATCTCGCAAAGGTAGAACCTGGTTCCATTGGAGTCCCAATTTCTACGATTGAAGATGAAATCTGTGAATTTTCTGTGCATGTATCGAGCCGTGTAGTCTTTACTTCAATCACTGACTATTGACTATTCAAATAAAGAACTCATAGTTCTCCTCAAGTCGAGGTTCCACTAGTATTGATCTCTCTACGGAAAAACCCATTGACGCATCATGATGTCTTGACCCGCGGTGAGTTCTCATAAGTTATATTCCCTCACAAAATTGCATTAATTTGCACGTTCTTTAATGAATTTAACGGGCAAACATTTTTAAAATGAACGCCCTTTTAATCTGAAGATCCAGATGAACTCTTGACAATTTGAGGAACGAAAGTGACCACAGAATTTAAGTCTTTGAAGAGTTTGTTCTTTGTCAGAAAAACGGGGAAAAACAAGAATTTTTGAATTCCTGGTTTGATTCAAAATTTTTGTCACGTGGCGATTAGTCATCGAGTTTTCCGTGGAGAATTTTTTTTCGAAAGCGTCAAATGAGGTCTGAACTGAAGAAAATGAGACCAAATATATTTCAGTTCTATCAACTTTGCGATCAAATTCTTACCAGCAAGTACGAAATACACATATCTAGTAGGCGAATGCGAAATTCTATATACAACTGATAAAAATTGTTTTTTGCAAGAAGCCAGTCACCAAACGATCTCCAGAATGACGAAAGTGTTGTAAATTAACTTGTTAGCTTCCCGTCTTCTCATGATACACTAATTTCAAAACTATTTTCCACTCACAATGTAGAGGATGAGGGAAATGCGTTGACGGCTCGCGCGGAATTCGCCTCTAAGCGTATATAACATATACGAGTAAATTTGCTATATAGCTTTTGCAATTAATCGCCTGTGCCACAACTATCCAGCTTCTGAATGGTTTTTATTTACACATGCACATACCCACACGATGTATCGTGAACGCCTACATTGGCTTCGTGCATTCCATGTCTGTGGAAAGTGGGAAAGTTACTGTCTTTGGCACAAGCGATGACTATCTCCCTGTACTGATGACGATATATTCTAATTGATTTATTTTTATTCATTGAAAGATTAAATTCCGACGATGATGGTTCACAGTTATGCATAACTCTATATGTGAATCATTTTTAGGAAGAATACTCGAAGGGGTTTTTTTTTAATCTCAGTGCATGAGAAGCTGAGTAAGTATTTCAGTGATGAAATGTCTACAATTCTCAAGATAATTTTTCGTCCATCGCTCCCTGATAGAAATTGTGAGCATTTTTCGCCAAAAACTGTCCAAGTCGTATTATAACTACAGATATATCATTGCACAGGTGGCCAGAAAAAATGGTCACAGTTTCACTAGGGCTGTTGATTCCGAAATAGAAATTCCATATACCCCGCACATATTTCCTTAAATGTAGTAAAATTTGTCTGGTTAGTTGGCTGCATTTAGAATCTTTGCAACAATAATTGTTGTGTGAATTATAATGAATGTGAATTATCCACAAAGAAAACGCATAGGATCCATACCAATCTATTAAAATCCGATGAATTTTGACAATCGATGGTGCTTCATGGTTTATTTCTTTCTTTGTTTCAGGTAAGCGAGAGTCATTCACCCACGTTGTTTCTTCATCAGTAGTGCAGAGCAAGTGCAAATGTAAGGTAAATTGGGCGCGGGGTTGTCACTCCTTCCGGAAGAGCTCACAACGAAATCGTACTGCATCCCGATTTAACAAATTTCTCATTTCAATTCTTTTGATACATCCCTTTCCTCCATTCTTCCATTATCGAGAAACACACGCATAAGGGATTGTCCATTTATTACATAAGGGGAGTTTTTGTGGGTTTAGACCGCCTAATCACCCTCGGTGAAGGTTTCCCCCCTTAGTTAGTTATACGGGGTAAGATTTTCAGCACCACCCACCCATCCATGAATCCAGACTATCGAAAAATGAATGCATATTTATTCTTTTAATTCAATTTACTTGAGTTTAGGCTCTGATTAGACGCAATGGCCAGAGAACTGCTTAGAGAAGTTTGGGGTCACCATTTTTCGTCATGGGTCCTGCACGATTGCACTAGATTTTCCTAGGGTACCTCCAAGACAGAATAAAATTTAGATACCTGGTAAAAGTTGAGGTGTTGCGAGTGGTTGTTTACTCATTTTACGCTGTTAACAATGTCAATACCACCAGCGACAAATACTAAACCCCAAAACAGCAGTTTCAATCATACTCTGCAAAGCTCCATCCACTCGTAATGTTTTTTTTTACCATCTTTATTCCATTTTTTCCACTAAGTTTCAAAACCCCTACGACCTATAATGGGTCTTACAAGATCCATACTTCCAGTACATCCACGCCTATTGAAATCGTGGACTGTTGCTAACTTTACCGATGGAATACATTCGAGGGGTCCCCCTTAGATGAATCGCTTTAGTAACTAAAATTCGAGTCAAAATCTTCCCGCTTGCAATGTATCATCAAAAAATGACAGAGATTATACCTTTCAAAATTGTGAGAAAGTGATCCATCATATTTTTTATAGGAAGTTCGAGTCGCTTCATTGATCCCTCTAATCGTGGAATGTGATTAGTTTGGGCCCAAAACAAAATCATTAGTTGCTGGTATTCGAAGTGTGACTTTCGAACCTTGTGTCCTGCAGGACCTACCGGGTTATATACCCTTTATAAAAGGTTGGTGGACAGCCCCTAAAACTTGATGAGAGATGAAATAGCAAGACTCCGCTCCTTCAATACTTGAAATTTTTCATTTAGTAATCCCAATCGATGCAGATTTGACGGTATTTTTCCCACTAAATTTTTATCACGCAAGAGTATTTCTTTTGTTGGTGATCAAGAGCTATTCTAAACTGTTTCATTCCACGACTAGATCGTAAAACTATAGTTTTTATACATCCTTCCCAATTATATTCCACATTTGAGTAATCAACTTTCTGTGGCGGCCAGATGTATTGATCTATAGGATTGAGACCACTATTTAAATTACATTGATCATTGCATCAAATAGAAGACCTGTCATCGTTAAGGATATGTCTTGTGTTGCCCAAGGTATTCCGTAATCATGATCTGTAATTTTAGTCTCACTGGCACTAAATATACACTATCAAACGACGATGGATTTCAATCGAAGTGAAACATCTAGATCGAGGTTTTACTGAGATACAAAAAAGTTGATAGGGTTGTAGAGAATACTATAGACTTGTATAGTGCAGTTAAAGTTCAAATACTCATTTGTGGTTGCTCTCTCGTTGATTTGAGACATGGGCCGGAATATGAGTAATTTACTAACTTACCAGGAGAGGTCATCACATCCGGATCTCGGATTTGGCTGAAACTTTGGGAATAGTCTTCTTTTAGTGCCAAAAGATGTAACCCAAAATTCTAGACCCTAACGCTCAAGCGTTTCCGAGCTACAAACGAAAACATTAGCATTGTCCATATGGGCCTATGTTAAAAATCATACATATAGGTATACCTGCAATGCTAATGTCCTTGGCTGTAGCTCGAAAACGCTTGAGCGTTAGGGTCTAGAATTTTGGGTTTCATCTTTTGGTGCTAAAAGGAGACTATTCCCAGAGTTTCAGCCAAATACGTGATCCGGATGTGATGACCTCTCCTGGTTAGATGAAATATAATCGATATGCGACGGCACCATAATATCAAATCACAAGACTTCGTTGTTCATGTTGAAAGTTCATACTATTCAATTTCTTCATTTTTCGTAAAAAAAGAGTTTTCTCAAGGGCATGCAGTAGCCGTGCAGCCCGGCCGTAAAGTTCCATTCACCACTTATGTGAACATTTTTATGGTACAAAGTTTGAGATGAGTTGTCTAATTATTGTTATTGTCCGATTTATTCTCGACAACTCAATGTTCAGCCCAAATCATCGGATTATTGCAGAAATGTGGAAATCACTGGGCGCCTGGGACATCCTAAACTATAATATACACACATTTTTGTTCCAAGAATACTCAAATTCCCTTGCGATTTGGGCTAAACGACGAGTTGAGCCATTCAAGTTGGATGATAACAAGTGTGGCATAACTCGTCGTTTAGCCCAAATCGCAAGAGAATTTGAGTATTCTTGGAACAAAATTTAGCTTGCACGGCTACCGCATGGCCGTAAACACGTTTGCTGCGGCGGGACCCACCGGTGGGACCATCACTGTGTCCGGGCGATTTTCGTATTATGGGATTTAATATTGAGCGGGACCCACCGGCGGGTCCTACCGCATGCAGGGAACGAACTACGATTTTCGCTGTCGCAGCGGACGTATCAACCCCATCACAGTTTCCACCTAATTCGTGTGAATTTGCATGTACCATGCTCCTATCGTTTAGATCCAACAAGATTGAGGTCAATATCCAAAGTTGCATGGAAATGATTACATTTTTACTTAAAAATAAAAATTGGGTTTTCAACTTCCAATCCTGAAATCCGCGTAATCCCGCCCGAAAATCGACCAAGGCCAAACAAAAGGATCCGTGCTCTTCAATTTTGTCTGAAAAATAATACATTTCACTGCCAGAAAGATCTGTGGCCCGAATTTTTTGCTGCCTCATCTTGAATAGAATAGCCAATGAGGATTCTCCATCAAAACTTATATGCTTCGAGATTGGCGCTTCCCTTCATTTCAGATATGTATTATATAAGATTCTGGATTTGAAGAGAGTTTTGTCCATAGATCTGTCGATTGATGGTAACGGTTGCAATCTGCAAAAACTTTGAAAGTCGTTAACTGCCATCGATATTTATCTTACTCTTAACAGCATCCAAATGCATTCTTATACGTCTCAATTATTACTCCTTCATTATCATTCAATTAGAAAAATATGTAAATAAGTGACAGGCTATCATTAAAATCAACGTAGTGTTTTAACCATTAGCATGCATTAATTTCTTCAGATATATACCGAGTGCACTGCGTAGTATATTATATTATAATCATTCGATATCATGCACCACACCTGGTTCGACAAATCGATCATAAACAAGACAGGAAATTCATATTTTACTTTTATCTATGTATCGGAAGTATCATGCGGGGGCCCGGAGAGATTTCAAATGATCTTTATCGCAGAGGCTCGCAATTATGAGGTAATTCATGAATGGGTGTGTATGATTTGTGTCTCAATTCTCGCTCACAAAACCTTATGAGAGTGGATTATGATCTGATATAAATTGTTTTTTCATAGCTATTAGTGCAGACGTCCAAGTGAAAGAGCTTTCACCCCAATCAATTGACAGAGTACTCAAAAATTCAATACAACCTCATTGTTATCAAACAATAACAAGGTGTTACACCTAAACTATCAAATAATTGCCCATGAAACCGTAAAATTGCTTTCGAACGATAAGAGATCACTGAAGTGGACCCTCATAACCCTTGAGAGTAGCATCATCTCCAAATCTGACACAACCCCCTCCTCGTCCTCCACCAAAATATCTCAATTCTATCCTACCCCATTGTATCATCATACCGCAGTACATGCACTTGTTCAATTTAGCAATTTTCAAAAGTGAATGAGCCCGCACGCGCTAGCGCGTAAAAGATTAGGGAGAAAAAAAGCTCTCGAGTTGAGAAGCGTTAAAAAGTTAGCGCAGCTGGTATGTTGTCGTTGTCATTGCCACGTTTGAATGCTATGTAGAAGTGTAGAAGTAGCTATATATGTAGTCCGTCTAATTGGCAGACATTCATGAAACTCTGGCGGGTGCGATTGAATGAGCCTGGAAGGTTACGCAATGACGACACCAGCAGCGCCGCTTCTGCCTCATCATCCAGTATAGTAAAGCTGTTGCCGGTTCACACTTTTTAACAGAGATGCACACAGTGAGCCGTATACCTCATTGTCTGTTCGATAATTGCCATCTCTCGGACGTATTTTTCATTCTCGTTTTCCCGGGGATTTTGTGTGTATCCAATCGATCCTGATGATTATTTGCGTATCTCTAGCCATCGCCTATCGAGGATTTTATCAAATTTCTCGTCTCAAGCATTTGGGTTTGGATGATGATCTTCATGAACCCCTTCGGCAGATTGTAGTAAAGAAATTTTTTCGATACGGATATCTTGACTTGCAAAATACATTGGGTGCAGCTGTCAAAATTGTGTCAATTTTATATTCATCGTGTTCGTAGTTATAGAATGCTCAACGATTTTTCAACTCCTTGTATAACTCTGTACCTACATACCTCTGAATTTTCGTAGCAGTTGTATCTAAATTGAATAAGCGTCTTGACGAATGGATAGCTAGCCTTCGGATGTTCGAGATGCTGGAACCACTCAAAATTCGTGAATTTATGAAGTTTGTCACCAATAGGATCCCTCTCAGAATCCAAAATAATGCCAAAGATGCTCTCTAATCGGTTGTAGCGATTTTTGAATGAATGGTCTTACCCTGAGTAGGCAAGTGTCCAAATCGCAAAAGATTTCGGATCCCAATCATAAGCTATGTACACCGGTCAGCTATGTGCTCTGGCCAGATAATAAATTAAAATACGCTGCTAAAAGTGATTAGCAGAATACTTTCTCACGGCGTTATACGATGATAATTTTAACGAAAAAGAAAGTACCCTATATTTTGAGTTTTTCTTTCGAGGAAGTATTTCAGAGAGATTTGGGTCATCTGAAAGGAGGTTTTTTCAACAATATCTATTGTTTGATTGAGAGAAAATTTTTAAACTGGAGTCCTTCGTGAAAATTCCCTTCCCCCGAAAGAATCTTCATTTGAATAATGTTTTACGAATTTTATGAAAATTTCGTATCAGCCAATCGATTCAGAATGGCGCAAAAGTAAGTCTTTAGGTCATTAGAATTGAGATGAATGAGTCGTAAAGGATGATACGGGGGAAAAATGAATGTTAATTCTAATTTTCTACTATTTTTCGAGTTATCCTTTTGAGGAAGCTTCTTATAGAGATTCAGGCCATCTAGACTGAGGTTTTTTCAACAATATCCATCGTTTGGTTGAGACGGAATTACGATGCAGTGGGTTTGAAAAGGGTTAAAATGAAATTTTTGGTGAAAATTTTGATTTTTTCGGAAATTTGAGATTTGTAAAGACTCAATTGAAGTTTGGTATTAACCAATCGATAGATAATACAGAAAAAACCATAGTTTAGGTCATTGAAATTGAGATAAATGAGTCATAAAAGAAGGTACGAGGAAAAAATGAATATTAAGAAAAATTTCCCTTCATTTTTTCAATTATTCTTTAGAGGAAGCTTTTTAGAGAGATTTGGGCCTTCTAGTCTGAGGTTTTTTTAACAATATCCATCGTTTGGTTGAAACGGAATTTCGATGCAGTGGGTTTTAAAAGAGTCAAAATGAAATTTTTGGTGGAAATTTTGATTCTTTCGAAAATTTGAGATCTGTGAAGATTTTATAAAATTTCGGTATTAACCAATCGATAGATCTTGCAGAAAAAAGCCATAGTTTAGGTCATTGAAATTGAGATAAATGAGTCATAAAAGAAGGTACGAGGAAAAAATGAATAAGGTAAGTGTACCCAACTTGCCTCTGTAACCAACTTGCCCCCATATGCCGATCTCAGGAATGGGCGCTCGTTGACCTTCCCACAATTTTTTTTTTTCGTTTGTTATGTTAAAATATGAGAAAATACGTAGTTTTCATCGACCCCGGATCATTTCTGCGTTCTCCAGAAAATATAAAGCGAGTTTTCCATTTTTCGTGTTTGCACGGCTAAGAAATCACCGAAGAAATCGCGTTCACTAGAACCGGTGCCAATTTATTTTATTCGACCAATCTTGACGTACCTTAGCACATTCGATTCCTTGTCTCCAGACCTTCAAAATTCGCTCTTCAGGGTTGCAGAACTCTGATTTGGAGCGATTTTATGTACAAAACACGAAGATGGTTTGAGAATCAAAAATGTCGACATCGGAGTGTACCCAACATGCCCCCATATGGTTATCTCAGAAAGGCGTGCAGTATGACTTTTTTTACCACTCAGAACGTGTTTATCACGTCAAAATAGGTCGGGAAGGATGTCTTGGGCCAGCTCAAAGCTACAAATGTCGTTGCACGGTGATCAAAACGGATCAAAGCGATTCTATTCACTTCATCGCCGATTTACATTGTTTTAAATGATGGGGACAAGTTGGGTACACACTTTTGTAAACTCTCAAAAATCACCTTTTAGGAGAATTCAAACAGTGCGGCTCCACTTCATCCAAATTGGACGTATCTTAGCTCATTTTAAAGGTCTTAGGACTAGCTTCAAAATGAGTTGAAGTACGTTGGAAAATATTGAGATTAGCCAGAATTATTAAGAAAATGGCTTAATGGGGGCAAGTTGGGTACACTGACCTTATTAAGAAAAATTTCCCATTATTTGTTCAGTTATTCTTTAGAGAAAGCTTTTTAGAGAGATTTGAGCCTTCTAGTCTGAGGTTTTTTTAACAATATCCATCGTTTGGTTGAGACGGAATTTCGATGCAGTGGGTTTAAAAAGGGTCAAAATGAAATTTTTGGTGAAAATTTTGATTTTTTCGAAAATTTGAAATCTGTAAAGATTTTATAAAATTTCGGTATTAACCAATCGATAGATAATGCATAAAAAACCATAGTTTAGGTCATTGGAATTGAGATAAATGAGTCATAAAAGAAGGTACGAGGAAAAAATGAATATTAAGCAAAATTTCCCATTATTTTTTCAGTTATTCTTTAGAGGAAGCTTTTTAGAGAGATTTGAGCCTTCTAGTCTGAGGTTTTTTTAACAATATCCATCGTTTGATTGAGACGGAATTTCGATGCAGTGGGTTTAAAAAGGGTCAAAATGAAATTTTTGGTGGAAATTTTGATTTTTTCGAAAATTTGAGATTTGTGAAGTTTTTTTGAAATTTCGGTATTAACCAATCGATAGATCTTGCAGAAAAAACCATAGTTTTGGTGACTCAATTCGTGGTGATGCCGTGTGAGAAAATAGTACATTACGCGTCGAGTGCTGGAAACATTTTTTCCTTCGGGAAACCGAGCTGGACGTGGGCGATGGCACCGTCCAGCTTGGTTTTCCCGAAGGAAAAATGTTTCCGCACGAGACGCGTATGCAGTTTTATACGTCTGTACGCAGAAACACGCTGTTTCTACGTATGGACGTATAAAGATATTTATACGGCTCGACGCGCAAACTGCGTGTTTCCACGCTTCCTCGCTGCGCGAGGAAGCATGGAAACACGCAGTTTGCACGTCTCGCCGTATAAAGCGGCATATGCGTCTCGTGCCAAAAACTTTGTTCTTCACGAAAACCTTGTTGGACGTCGGCTTCGCCGACGCCCAACAAAGTTTTCGCGAAGAACAAAGATTTTTGGCACTCGACACATAATATACTATTATGTATTAAGAGTCGAAATTTGAGCTGTTTTGCTCTAAAAACCCCATGGATCAAATTTGACTGAGAGCTGAAAGCTGCCAAATCACTGGGCTCCCAGAAATTGGATTCTGTACAACTTGTAGAAAGCCAAAAGTTGATAAGGTGACCAGTAAAAGAGAAAGCGTGTCCGGTATAAAACAAGAAACACACACACACACACGAACACGGACAAAGGGGTGCAAAGATGGGTTTCTGGCTGATGTGGAAGACCATTAGGAGGAAAAGTGTTACATACAATTGATAGATTTTGGCGAGAGGAAGAGAATGGTCTAAGCCTTTTTTAGATAAACGGAATTTTGTTGAAGAAAATATTGGATTTAGTAGAAAATTCGATCAAAATTTTGCTGGTATGAAACAAAGCTTCCTCTTTAGAGAAAGCAAAATGATTAAGAAAAGCAAAAATTCTTCGAGGAAATTTATATATAAGTAATAACGATTTATATTTTTAAAAATACTTGAAAATGAATCCGGTATGGAAACTCTCGCTCATCTACATTACATTCAAAGTCCGCGAGGCTACGTCACCTCACGAGTGTTCTCTTTCCCGCAGCAGTCTCACATGTAAAGTGGGATATTATCCCACCATTCTGACACTACTTGCCGTAGCCTTTGGCGTGGCTCTGAGTAGAAAATCTTCTGTATGATTTCTAAATCACTGTGCCGTGACAAAAATGAACAAAATTTTGTTCTGTACCCGATCGATGTACAGATCTTCCAAATTTGACTAGTAGAGATTCAAAAATTACACACACTGAGAAAAAAAATAAACCTAAATTTGATCGAAGAAAAGTTGAAAATCTAGCTGTAAGTGTGCGGTTATGATGGTCATACAGAGATCGTTGTACTCATTAATCATGGTTATGTAGTAGTTCAATATACTCAATACGTAATGCAGTCAATATACCTATGATTCAACATTGTGAAGTTCATTGAGAAGATAATGATTATGTCAGCAATTTATAACTTCGTTAGAGTTCATGGATTTGTCTTATGCAAATATTTTTTCATGGATTTCATTTACAAGCCAATGTCTTTCTGTGTTAGTCAACTTGTTTGCCGATGTTAACTTCATGGAGAGGATTACGTCGATTATGCCAACAATTTTTAAAGACAACGATTCAATGTAAAGCTACAAAACGTGATGCAAACATACTCAGAGAGTAGGCACGTATGAGTAGGCATTTGAGGCGCCGCGTCACTCCTTGACTCGAATCGAAAAATGAACTGCAGTGATTTTTGAGTCCATAAATGTGAAATTGAATGATTAGAATGCTTACCTGCTGAAAGAATTACTCTTCGCCTATTCTTACTCACGAGAAGCACCAAGGTGTTGTGGGCCACGGATTTCGCTGAAACTTTGGGGATAGATTCCTTTTACCATCCCAATGTGAATCCCAGAGCCGCACTTGCAAATGCTCAACCGTTTTCGAGCTGCAGCTATTACGAGTATTTATTCGTATACCGTCAAATTGGGTAAATTTGGTACGATTTCGTTAATTTTTCATCTTCTTCGGCTCGGCATCTCAACATACATTGATAAAACCCACTTCTTTTAGTGGTCAATCTCAAGCTTACAGTTTCAGCTTTCGATTCACGGGTTACAAAGTTTAATTTGATGTGTTTAAGCCGGAGCTATTAGCAGTTGAAGAAGTGTACCAAAGTTAGACCCCGATGGAGCAACTTTGGTACACTTACAGAATATCTCAATTCTGCCCACCACCATGTGAGTTAATTAATTTTAATCGTTGAGAACTTTTATTTTAAGCTGTTTGAAACATTTTAAAACCTCATAGACCATCATTCGACTCGGAATGAGATGAAAAGAAACTGTCATAGGAAAGGGTTCTGAAGTTATCGTATCCTCATGCTTCTTACCTAGAGTGGGGTAACTTTGGTACGTTTTTTCATGGTTTTCCCCCTGTTTTTCATCCATTAAAATTCCGAATACTTCAAATAACCCACTGTAACGATGGTTTCTTCAATATGGTTATATATGCGATGGAAATGTAGCAGTATACGCCCGTAGTTCGTTCCGGAACAGTTCTTGCCAGGTAGACTAACTGGACCACTCGCGTATATCGCTGCTAAATCAGCCTCTTTGGAAAAAGTTTCAATGAACAAGTACTATCATCCACGCGGGATTTACGGTGGCTCAATACATTGTTTATGTGTGTGCCAAGAAAAGAGGATAGGTTTCAGAGCGATAAAATCATTCACCGCGCCGAATGCAGCCTTAAAAGTCATAATTTGACGGTATATCTTTTTTGAACATGGACCCATATGGGCAGTGCTAATGTCATAGGCTATAACTTGAAAACGGATGGGCATTTGCAAGTGCGGCTCTGGGATTCATTTTTTGGTGGTGAAAGGAGACTATCCCTAGAGTTTCAGCCAAATCCGTGGCCCACAACCCCTGGGCGCTCCTTGTCGGTTGATTTCATTTTTTAAGGCTTCTTGTATGTACAATGTCTTTATAATTTGAATAGCAAGATCGTAGTACGATCTGTTAGCATTTTTAAGGTGTCTATCGACTTGGAAAATATAAAAAATCAGGGAAAAATCAGGGATAAAATTCGATATTTCGCTAATCCGAGGAAATCCAAGGATTCTTCCAGCCAATTCTGTAGAGACCCTGATCTTTCAGAGTCTTGATCGATTGATCAACAGTGTTTCATGAAAAATTTTTTTAATTGCTATAGCATTGATTCTTTATACACTATTATCCTATTATCAACTGCCGAATCGATTATTAGAGTTGCGATTACGACCGCAATTTACATCATCAGAATCACAAACAAATCTGGCATACACACAAATATTATATCTATGAATTTCATTCGACTATCGCGTTTGAGTGCATGCATGGAAATCATGCAAGCGTATTACACCTGTCGCGTCGCAGTACTCTGCTATATAGATGTATTCGTGAAGTGCCCGAGTCCCACGAGATGTGGTTTATACACATTGGCCGCAAGCAATATACTCGGCCGCGGCATGGCGCTATCTCACGGCTTGTGCAATATGTCGTATCCGTTGTCCTTGATAGGGAATTCATTCCAGGATCGTGTTACTTCGTACATTTATGCACTAGTCGCATTGGTAGTCCTCCGCAGCTTCTGGTTATTTTCCACCGTGGAACTCAGGCGTAAAATAAAAATGAAAATATTTTGATATATATGGAGAATACCAGTTTAAATAATATGAATAATCGAATGGGTGGCGGAAATTTTCTGGAGATTAGAGCCTCTGTGGTGGATTTTTGTACTTGAATGATGGAGCTTGACGAAAGAATAGGGTCGAATCTTGAGTTGGGTATATTCTCTTTAGTGTCAGTAACTAATTTTTTTCTGCTACTCAAAATGATTAATCATCCTTCGAAACCAAATATGGTATGAGGAGAGGAAAAAATTATTACCAAATACCCAATTAAAATTTGTCCGCCCCGATCTCGCGTATTGGGTTGCCTACGAAAGGGGTGAGGTATGATGGATGGATCGATGGGTTGGTGGGTTGGCGGGTGGGTGGATGGATGGTCTGGGGTCTGATTCGGTCTAGTTTAGTCTAATACGGTCTAGTTCGATGTTTGTGCGATTCTAGTAGGGTATATTAGTACCACTAGGGCTGCTTTATAGGACCATTATAGTACCGTTAGGATCTCACTAGTACCGTAAGGGCTACAACGACCACTAGGGACGCACAGTACCGTGCCAGAATTACTGTACTAGTATGGTCTAAGTACGGTCTAATAGTTCGGCTCAATTTGGTCTAATTTGGTCTATTCCGGCCAAATTAGGTCTAGTTTGCCTAGTTTGATTGAATTCGTCCTAGTTCGGTCTGGATCGGCATTAGTATGGTCTAGTGCGCGGTACTACTACGATCTAGTGCGGTATAGTTAGGTCTAAATCGCTTTCGTTCGGTCTAGCTGGTCTGGTTTGGTCTGATTCTGCCTACTCCAGCCTAGTTCGGTCTAGTTATGTCTAATTTGATCTGGTTCGGCTAAAATATATTACGTGGTCGTATAGGCTACTGATTGACAATATGTCATCTTTCCGAACTTTATTAGAAACCTCTTTTTAATATCATCAATCGATTATTACCCATCACGTTACAAATATCATTTTTGCGCTGTAAAAACAGTCCAGGAGCCTCTGACTCATTTGAGAACATTTACAAGCCAAACGAGCAGGAGCAAGTGAGTCAATAACGCTAGTTTGCAATATTTGGCAAATTATTCTGGATCCTCACACAGAGGCTTGAGTTACTTTGATATAGCTGAATATGATAGCTTAGGAAATTACCCATTAATTTTGTCGATTCAATCAATGGGCGGGGTTTTCATAATATGGTTATGTGAAGAAAAAAATGACTTCAGGAATTATATTAAGAATGCCTGTACTAGTTGAACAAAAAAATATGGAATTCTCTGAGTATTTTCCTAAGATTTAGGCCCTGCAACAATGAGATCCCACCCGATTCCTATCAGTACACATTACGCATCGAGTCCCGGAAACATTTTTTCCTTCGGGAAACTGGGCTGGACGTGGGCGAAGGCAACGTCCAGCTTGGTTTTCCCGAAAGAAAAATAATTCCGCACGAGACGCGTATGAAATCATTAATTATTAATCTAGTGAAGTCAAAAATTAATCGGAGAAACGTTCGTCGATGTGACGTTGGCTATAAAATGAACGAGATATTCGGACTTGACCAGTTATTATTTTTTGAAGACCGGGATATCTATAAATGAATATTAAGAATTTATCTACAAGATCAGATTTTAGAGTCTAACGAAAAATAGAGACCGACTTCGTAAAAGCTATAGAGATACAGATTTTTCTTCTAGGCGTGAAGAATTCCTCCCGATCACATTAAACGCTTGAATATTCATTATTTGTTCAAGACATTTCATACCCTGTGCAATAAATCGAAAGGCGGGATCAGATCAAGTCATGGATGCTTGGCAATATGCATAATTATGAGTTGAGAAACGAGTGAGTTTAAGTCAGCAGGTTGTAAATGGAATCACGTATATGTCACACGGGTTGTTTTTATTGCAAACAAGATCGAAATTATCGAGTTACTTATTTGAAAAACATAGTTTTTTTATGGCGTTGAGAAGGACGGCACACGTACATATTTAAAATTGTGTTGTAATTTCACAAATGCATTTTTCTATAGATTACAGGGTTAAGTTAACACTAGATCGAAAAATCGAGAATGTTGGATTGAGGTACCTGAAGCTCACGTCAACTTCAACTTCAACGGAAAGTCAAATAATATTTCGAAGACCTCGCCTCCTTGATGACCTGCCTCCTTCATTTCGCCACTCAAAAACTCGATCATTCTTATTTATCCCTCGAACTTCGCTCTCGCTTAAGTAAAATTAGTCCCCTTTGCACGATGCAAATTTTTCCATAAGGTATCTATATTATACGTATGTACATTATCGAATCAATTCGTCTGTGCAGCGATGTGGAGACATCTAAAATCTTTGTTGCACGGGCGCGTCTGAATATCCACGAGAATAGCCTGATTCATAAGGGGGTAGGGTATACATCCGTACCTCAAAAGTGGAAGGGGAGTCTCGAATCGCCTACTGAATTGAACACACATATCTATATCTATATTTATATTTGCTTGGATGTACTTATAAGTAGGATCGAGCCACATACACGGAGCGCCCGGGCCACGTGTTGCGCGAACTCGAGTAGGGGCTGCAATCGCGTGGGCAGCCACGTGAGATTCGCCGATGCCGACGGGTCGCCACGCCACCGTGGCCGCGCCGTCGATGTTCATCGTTTATCAAGCTGTACTACTGTTTTATATTATGTGTATATCTATGTATATTCATGCATAGATATATGAAGTGTACCGCAGTGCCTATTATTAAGCTGCGCCGTAATTTTGCGAGAGACCGGCGCGCGGTGAGCTGAGCTTTCCGTATTATTGGAAGCTTTTTTTTTTATTTATCAGATTACTCGCGCTCGAGATTTTCACCACTGATTTAATGTGTGTGTATTCTTTCCGAGATTTTTTTCCTAATGGGAGCATTTTATTAAGGCATAATTCTTATGCTGATGAAATTTCGAGATGAAATGCGTGGTGGCGTGAGTTCAGAGAATTTCTACTTTTTATTTTCATTATCAATAATTTCAAGATGTCATCAAAGGGAATAAATTGACTAGTTACGATTTTTTCCCTAAAATTGGAAATGTGAGGCTCGACCATATTCGTGATTTGTATAATAATTCTGATCGTACTAGGATTTTTTTGGAAATTTTCTTTGGGCGTCATTAAGTAGAATTTCCCGCTATTGTGTGTAGTCTGGTTTGCGGTTTGGAATTCTAGTCTAACGTAAGTGTACCCAACATGTTTCCATACGAGGTCCATCGCACAACTATCTGAATTCTCCAAACTTTTAGAAAAAGTAGTGCATGAACAAGTCTCATGCTACCTGAGCAGCAATTCTCTGCTAGACCCCAGGCAGTCCGATTTCCGAACCAATCACTTCACTCAAATGGCCAACCTGGATATATTTGAAAGCACCAGGATTGCAATAGAGCAGCGGAAGCTGATCATTTTCCTGTCATTCGACTTTTCAAATACTTTCGATACAATATCGCGTATAAAACTGCTGAGAAAACTCAGAGGATATGGTTGCGGTGACCGCGTCATTTGCTGGTTTGGCGTCATATCTACAAGGTCGTATCCAAGCCGATCGAGACGAAGATGGATCTCACTCGGAATGGCTATCCCTATCTGCCCATAGTCCCTCGAGGAAGCTGCCTTGGACCACTTTTCTTCCTTCTGTTCATAAATGACCTCCCATCAGTCTTGAAGTTTTCAACTCATGCAATATATGCAGACGATACGCAAATTTTCTCGCACACTCCCCCAGAAGAGCTTGAAAAGTGCGTCCAACTCCTAACCAGAGATGCTAGTGCAATAGTCGAATGGGTTCGCGTGAATGGACTGAAACTCAATCCTATGAAAACGACTGCAATTATCTTAGGTAGTAAAATATACATCTAGTGGCTGGACTTCGACTCCCTGACACGCGTCCTAGTTAATGGAGTACCAATTCCGTATTCCCAAACCATCAAAAGCCTAGGACTTCTCACGACCACATCTTTGAACCTGGGAAACGCCGATTGATGCAATTTCCAAGACAGTTCATATTACAATATTGCCACCGAGACTTGCTTTGGAGGAGATAGTCGACTCTACCGTCGCTCGCATGGTGGGCGCCGCGCGCACTACCCGGGCAAAATCGGGCGGTACCTCTCATATAAGCTAACACGGGAAGATCGAGAAACCTGTTCCTTGCTTCCTCCCTGATCATCTCAAAGCTTTCAAATTTGAGATAGTGGAAGCTCACACATTCGCAAATGCAATCATATGCACAGGAGAAACTTTTATGAAAGTTTGTCGCTTACTTTTTGCGATAGAAAGTCACGGTGCGCGAGAACGTAAACACGCATTTTTCGTGAACTTCTCCGATGTAATGGAGGCAATACCGGAATGTTCTGCGAAATGCAGGATCAAGAGCATTGACTTGGCAATGACCATCTAAATCATCAAGTCGATTTGATTGTTCGAAGTCAAGATACAACGAGATTTTCCGGACACGAAAACGCGCACGCCCGCGCCGTTGGCTACCCGGCTGTTGCTCGCGTCTTCTGCTAACCCGGGCGGACTCGGCGAGTGGCACTACATTCACGACTACAACACAAAATCACTCTACCGATGACCATCAACTGCCTCCACACTGCATTCGGAACCACTTTTAGTTTTGATTTTCACAAGTTTTGACGACACAATTCAACAATTATGATGATATTACGAGTAATTACACCCTGCCATATGCTAAAGCAAGCGGACGAGTTCGCCCGTTTTGCCCATAAGCCGGATGCACCAAGGTACTTCAGCATGGTCTGCAGGTGGCGTAACAGTCTAGTCTCGGTGGCAATACTCTGTAAGCTCCCATCGCAACTCCTTTTCCCGTGGCCTGAAAGAAAAACTCGTGTCCAACTTCATCTCCCCGCACTTCAACTATATAGCGCTTCTGCAATGACACACACCTCGAAGCGAGATGACTTGCTGCTCACCAGTCTTCACAACGCCTGTGTGAGGTAAGTCTACGGTAAAATACCATAGAAAACTCATGTCACTCCATATCGCCTGTCTTTGGACTGGCTTTCAGTCCAAAGCAGGCGTCTCTATCCTGTTGGATGTCTAGCCTTCGAGATGATACGCCCTGTAGAACTACAGTTTTTTCTAGATCGCTTTCTAGTTACAAAAAATATTCCCAACATCCGACAATCCACAAGAGTACATTCCCGCCTTTTAGTCCTGCACGCTGGGAAGTCGGTGACAAACAGCCAATCTTTCGCACACAATACCACTGAGCTAATCAATGCTCTTTAAATTGACGTGACACCTGCCCCATTTGAGCACTTTGAGAGCGCACTCCTGAACCACCTCCGCCAAGGGGATGTGATGGACTGGATTGAAAAAGCTCGCTACAACAGTGCCCCCCTCTTCCAGATACCGCTACCTTTATCCGGTCGGCTGAATCTCAATTTACCCACCAAGGTTCCTGGTCACTTCTGAAGGTCGCAATCACGCAAACAAATTAGCAAAATACGGAGATTGGTTGTAAGATATGAATGTTAACTTTGAAGTGTACCGAGCATGCCTTCTACATGGTTATCTCGAAATGGCTTGCAGTATGACTCCTTTTACCTTTCAGAATGTCTTTATCACGTCAAAATAGGTCGGATAATGTTTTGGACCAACAATTGCTCCAGATGCTGTCGCACGGGGATAAACGCAGCTAACCCTCTTGCAAACTCTCGAAAAATTGGGTTTGAGAAAAATTGTGAAAATGCTGCTGTGGTCGGCCAAAATTGAATTAATTCAGCTCATTTTAAAGGTATTGACGTAAGGTTCGAAATGAGCTCAATTATGTTGGGAAAATATTCAATTATGAAAGATATTGTCAAAACAGCCCAAGGGGAGGGGGGTATGTTAGGTACACTTACCTTATTTCACTGATTTTTACTTTTGTTTATACATCAACAGCATCATATTATTTGAGATATTTCAATATATAATTTTTCATCATTATGTAAAATCGACTGTGATTCTTAGTTGAATCAAATTCGAAATTCTTTGCTGTAGACAACATCTTTACTCAGAATCAAAAAAGGAAAATCAGTTGTATGGATAAATTATTCGATACTCATAAGCTTTTCAATGAATCTTCTCCTTTCTGTGAATCAAACTAATCAAATAAACTTGCTCCCACCAGAATTTGTCACTATCAATAAGTTGCCTTACAATTTATCCATCTAATTCATGGTTCTTTTCCATTGAACTTTTTCGTACTTGTGAAGTAGCTACTTTACGCATGTGTGTGCCTTAAAGTGATTTCCTCACTGAAAGACATAGACGATTCAAACAAACAAAGGGTCACAAATTCTCACATGTAGAACCACAGAATACTGGGCGAGCAAATGATCATTTGATGCCGAAATTGTACGACAAGTTGTTTAACATCATTCCTAATACTTTTCTATAGAGTTTGCTTTGTGATAAATTGGCAAAAACTCATTATGACAATAGAATTTCTATAAATGTCACCATCATTCATGCAATCATTCTCAAGAATTCAATCTTCCAAAAACTGTATAAATCAATCATTAATAAGCCCCCTACGACCGTGATATCGACGACTAAATTCACCTCTCCAAACTTTCCACATTTTAAAACGCAACAATGGAATTCATCTCTTGTACGCTATATCGATATCTACGTTTAGAAATGTACATTGCCCAGTCTCTGCATTATCATTTTCTCCGCTTCCGTGCCCGACGTCGGATTATTCGTGGCGTATAATTTTCCATTGAGCTATTCCACTTGAGGCACGTGGCATGCAGCATGGAAAGTGACTCTTGGACTATTATAATCGCGATGTATACATTTATAGGCTCATCGCTATCGTATACATATACATCATCCCCTTTTAGCAAATCGAGAATCTGTCACTCACAGAGTCTGGATGAGTATACACATTTAAAAAGATATATCTACAAGAGGTATTCCGCCGTATTCAATTCCAGTGAGATTCGCGTGCCGCCCATCATTTGCAAATTGTGTACAGGTACATATATCATCCTTTGAATTTCTCTTTCATAATTTTGAGATGGTTGATTACCCGTGAGAGTATTTTTAGGTATCAATATATACATATATGCACACATATATACGATATACATTTTATTTCGTAGTAATCCTGAAATTGATTGTAGTATTCGCCGGAATGATTGACGGATGTCTTCTTTTTTGTGATCGGGATATGTATATAGAATTGATCGATGTTCTCACGTATTTTGTAATCGAAATAGCAAGTGATATCGTGAATCCATCATTCATGTTTCGTCTTTGCAGATGAAAAATTAGGATTGTTTGATTTTTGTAAACTTGAGATCTTTGAGTCGTAATCGCAGTACTTTCTTCTGATAATCAAGAAATACATAAGTATATGCATTTTCTTCTCATAGACACTAGCCTTCATAATTTCTCTACAGTCAAATGAACGATTTTTAAAAAAAGATTCTGTTTCATAACTGACTGTTGTGACAATATCCATCGCGCTTAATAGTGTCCTTTGCTCACAGTTGACTAGCTTTTATCCACATTTAATCAGTGCACCTCGATAGAAGGGTGTAAAAACTTCTTTTTGTAAGTTTCCGATGTTTGGGTGCTCACAAAATTACAAAAAAGTACTTGTAGCTCGTTCATGAGGTTCCCCGCTTCCGAGCGACTATTTCAACCTTCGGCTGCGGCTCAGACTGAAAACCAATCGCTCAGAAGCAAACTACAACCTCACAAACTTGGTTCCAAACTGTTACTAAGTATCTCGCGTCGGAGTGATGAATCCCTGGGCCGAGCCGCAAGGGGTCGATTTTGAATTTCGGTCTAGACCAGTCGCGCGCATCTAGTGACCAGAATTTGTCGAGGTAGCGCGCGAACTGCACGTTGATTCGCGATTTCAGGCGAGGGTCAAAATCATCACGAGGATGTGAGAAATAGCTTATACTTACGTGTATTGAACCATTCTTTTTCCTAAAGTTTTAGTGAAAGTCATCGAACTGTGCGCAAAGGACACTTTTACGCACAGTGTACCAAAATAAATTCTCACACCTGGCACAGAAATGAATTATTCATAGATACTTCAAAAAAATGGATGCATGTTCAATCAGTTGTTTCCATCAATAATGGCCTTATCAACTTCTCGAACTAGTGTGCAATATTCATCAAAAACAGTCTGCTTCTTGTAAAAGCCTTAGAAATTCATATGGGCTTATATTTTTCCCAGAAAAAGTGTACAACTTTAAACTGTTTCAATTGTATAGAACATACTGCAAACAACGCAAAGCGTCTCATGGACTAAAAATTTCGCCTCGTTCCTTTTTTTTTCTCATAAGTACGGCCGCATCATATACACAAAAAAAACGAGTAAATCGTCGAATCTCGTCGCCCACGCAAATCTAAAGGGGCACTCATATCTTGTGTACAGCATTGCAATATATCGATTTTTCCCATGTCTCGCGTATGAATATCGCCCGAGTACGGCGCGGCGGTGGCGGGTCTTTCTTTTCTTGTTCACGTCGCAGAAAGCCGTTTTCGCATCGAATCGACGATGCGTAGGTTAGGGAAAATCGAATTCAGTTTCGCGGTAAAAAATCAGAAGAAACTCTTTTAGACGCGATCGCAGACGTAGTTCTCGATACATGTTGATGCCTGTCGCGTCACTGATAAGGCCTGAGCATCCAGGCGCAACCGATTAAAATATAAATTTCGATGAGCAGAATATCTATGGATGTACGACGTCGACGACGACGACGACGACAACATACGGGCGTGCATGAGTGACTTTTTTGCGCGGTTGACCCTTCGACCATCGGATTCTCCCGGATCGAAGATGTGCGCGGGCGATGGATTGATTGTCAAGATCGACGTTTGCATACCCTTTCTATCTTTTTGCGTAGATTCCTTGTGAAAGGTACCCAGGGTTTGTAAGAGATTCTTCAGCAAAATTGTATTTCCTGCCAACGTGGTCACTCGTGCTTATTATTATTATTTTTTTTCTTTCAATCTTCAGAAAAATTATTAGAAGGCCGTAATACCAATTATTTTTTTCTTGTCGCGCCTAGTGTAGCGGAGGAGTAAAACTCGCTCTCAGGGAAATTCCAAGGGATTTTGGGTTCCAAGTGGTATTTTTTTGGTATGTGAGAGTCAAGATGGCTTTATTCTCGATGCTTTTTTGAATTCTTTCTGATATTGACATGATTTTTTTCCACTAAGGCACTATAGCATAGCCTGAGAATTGCTTATATAGGACGGCTGACTCGAATTATTAGTCCTTTGCTTTAGTTCGAATTTTTTGTGTATCTGACACTCATTTTTTAGTATCTCAATCATCTTGATCGCAGTTCTGCGTATTAATATGAATTTCACACTCATCCCAAGTTCAATGCATGACACGCTCACCTCACTATACGATGGGTGTGGGTTATTTGTAGGATTTGCATGTAAAATTTGGAGGGCGGATCGTCACAAATTCTAGCTCTTACTTGAATTTCAATAACTTTTCCAGGATCATTTGAATTTTCGAACTTCTTACACAAATTAATACTTAGCTGTGTCGATGATTGATCAATATTACATCAAGACAAACAAACTTTTGGGAATATTGTTTTGCTATCAAAATCTCTGTTGTGACAATAGCAATTTTCTGTTTGCCCGTTCAGTTTTGATGTATATTCGATACTCCGTTGTGACGCTTGATGAAAACATCGGAAAAATCTGCATGAAGTCAGAAAATATCCCGGACATTGTTGAATTTCGTTTGCATATGAATCAGATTCCAATAGTCGACCATCCTTGAGAAAAAAAATGAAGATCGAAAAATAGTATATTATGACACTGCACGTAGATGGGTAGTTTTGTACGAAGGATTGTTTATGGCACGAGCGAAGCGAGTGCTATAAGTCCTTCGTAACAAAACTACCCATCTGCACGCAGTTTCATATGATATTTTATAGCACGAGAATCCAAAAATCACGTTCAAAGTTGCGACTTTTAGGTTAGAGTGCTATAAATTTAGATTTTCTCCTTTGGCCATTATTTACGGTTTTGACACTAATATTCGATCTTTTGACGATCAGAAAATGGTTGCTAATGCTGGGAGTCATTTTTTAAGTCAATGGGTCTATCGTTATCTCTGAAGTATAGAAACAGTATTCTCGTGAAGATCTTCTCACTCACTTACAAGGGAAGGTCCAACCTTGCGGAACACGGATCTTGATGAAACTCTGGCAATCATCTTGTTTTGGTGAGAAATGAATGTATCTCCAAGGGTTTGATCCCATGGGCCTTCTACCCTGAGATCCATCAATGGAGATTAGCATTGTTAGTATATCTATACATACATTTTTCAATATAGGCCTATATTGACAATACTAATTAGCTGTTTCTCAGGATAGGAGGCCCATGGGACTAAATCCTTGGAGATACCTTCATTTCTCACCAAAACAAGATGATTCCCAAAGTTCCATCAAGATCCATTTTCCTCAAGGTTGGACCTCTCCTTGTGAGTCATGGTTATTCCAGTTAAAGAAGAACAAGAATTGTCAGAAGTCCATCGATGGGATGAAACAATCGGTTAAAGAAAAATTCTGTTGGCGATCAAACTTTTATCCATGAATATCTCCCTCAAATCAACTGTATCATCTGCTGTAATTCACCATTCCAAGCTCACTGTCATTCCATCATCATACGCAACTTAATCGCCTTACTTGTACTTGCACTAGTTAGACTGACCGATGACTTTTGATCAAAGATCAAAGCATCAAAGGATACACGCATTTGAAAGAATGACATCGTTACCTACCGATCAGCCGACAAAATTCAAACTGAGGATCATATCCAATCAATCTCTCCCTCTCTCTTTCTCTATACGCAAGCATTCGATGATTATTATTAAGCTCCAGCTCAATCCCTCAAACGCCCAACATCAACGAATTTATGCCGGCATAAAATACCGAAACTGAGCAACAACCCATTTACTCTATGTACAGTTTGCGAGAGTAGCAAATTAGCCTCTCTATAACACGTGGCAGGTTCGAGCTAAAGGAAACCCCTGGATGCTTCTCGCACAGACGAGAATTTATATATATATATATATATATATTATATCAGAGTCACGTTGCCAGAATCGTGCTCCCCTGGCAGAGTCGCCCTACCATTGCGATTTTCCCCATGCTGTTGCCACCCCACTTGCAAAGCTCGAGAGGTAATCGATGACAAACTTCCGCATCTCTATTTCTTTCAATGTGCGTGTTACAGGTGCAAACGCAGTGGCAATAAGACATTTCAAACTTTCTTAAAATAGGGTTTCGGTAAAGGTACGAGTGTATTTTCAAAAATAGAGCAAAAGTTGTCGGTATGATATTGTGTGGTAAATTTGTAATGGTGAATATTCTAATGCTAAATTAATGGTTGTTGATCGATAAAGATTTTATTTTACGCATGGGAGTTTCTAACTAGGAAAATCAATGCCTGTGTCCGGAAGATTGATATTGTAATATAGTAGCTTACTTGACAACGTCGTTGTGGAAAGATAGCAAAATAATAGAAGAGTCCTGGTTTTCATCCTCTAACTCTTTTGAAGGTCTTCCGTTAGTGGTGAAGGTCAATTTTGAATGTTTCCGTTGGAAGATAATGTCAGGAACTAGGTAATTGACGTTCGGCTTCGGCCGAGAAACTTTATATGATCTACTCACTATAGCAATTCATTCTCATAGCAAAGCAGAGAATCTTTTATGAGAAAATTTGCGAGAGACACTGATTAATAGGCTTGTCGATGCAACCTTGTAAGAATCTAGGAATAATATCCATTTATGCTAAAATTTACTTGAGCCCAATCATTATACTCATTGTTAAAATTTGTTCGCAGCCACTATCCAATAAGTGATGTTTCGATATTAAAATGAATAAAATGAATTTTTAGAAACCCGTTATCAGAGAATGCAACTGTCAAAAATGAATATAGTGAAAATTATTCATCGTAAGGCATGATGAATCCGGATCGTTTTTTTGCTTTTGCAAATGAGTTTTGACTGTTGGTTACTTCACAGCATACTGGAAGCGCATGTCTCTTACGATGCGAAGACTTTAAAGTATAGAAGTTCCCAATCTGTAAGAAGAGTATCAGTAGCATTTCATTGCATTCAACGGAGTGATCTGATGAGAATTTTATGGCAGTGAGAAGGAAAATTTTTCCAGGGTTCGTAGCAACGGTCTCTCAATTTTCAATGCTTATTTGAGAATGACATTGTTGTCGGTTCACAATTCCTCATCCACCTGTTATTTCAGTACCATACCATATTATAACATCCGAGAACAGGCACGCACTTCCAAATAATTACGTCCATTACACACGGGTTGAAAACCATACCAAGAGCAAAACTTATCAACCTTCTCACAAGAAATGCCAAAAACTTTCAATCTTCGAATTTGTTGAAAACTGCTCCAGGGCGTTCATTACTCCAGTTCGGTTCAGTATGGAAATTCTAGAATTTGCAGAACTACCTTTGTTTCCCATCTATAGAGGGACAACTACTGCATACGGACTTCCATGAAACTCCTGAAGTAAAATCTGTGACGGATTCTCATCTACCTCGTGAGATGAATAGTAAGGAGCATGAATGAGCGCATGCTTTCTGGAAAATGAAATAATTAATATATTCGACTCTAGTCATGATGGAATAAACTCACATGGAGAGGTACAACCTTTCAGGTCCTGGGTTCGTTTCAAACTCTGGGAATCATTCTCTTTTCGTGAGAAATGAAGGTATCTTAACACGTTCGCTGAAACTGAAATCGATGGTCTTTCACCAGGTGCGCCGGGGCCCACCGATGGACCCCGCTCAATGTTATTTCGCATTAGGCTAAAACGATCAGCACACGCGGAGCCCAGCGGTGGGCTCCGCCGCAGCGAACGTGCTAAAGGATTTAGTCTCATAGGCCTCCTATCCTGAGATGCAGCTGTGAAGATTGGAATTGGCACGACTTTTCAACATAGGCCTATATAAGCAATGTTAATCTCCATAACTGGATCTCAGGATAGGAGGTCTATGGTACTAAATTCTTTGAGATATCTCTATTATTCACCAAAATAAGATGATTCCCAGAGTTTTGGACGATTCCAGGACCCGCAGGGTTGGACTTCTCCTCGTCAGTTATGTATGAAATTGCTGATTTGTATCTCAATTATCTCGCACACATAGGACACTTTTGTTAACCAAGGTATTATCGCTTCAATGGTCGCCGCTTTCAACGCACATGCCCGATATTCAAATCTGCTTCAGAATCGTAACGGCTCGCAGCCTCATAAAATTTGCGGGGACGGCACACAGTACTGACGACACAGCACAATAAGAGACATAAGAAATCTCGACGCTGCGCAACCTCGGTATAATCGTTCGAATGCCTAAAGTCAAATGCAGCAATGGCTTCGTGCATCGACAAGACAATTGGTCCAGAAAATGCCGTGAGACGCAGTTGACACCGGCTACAACAAAAATACACACAAAAATTGTCACTTTACTCACAAACTTTGAATTCGCGATCAACACTCGTATTTTCCGTGACTTACCTCGATAGGGTCTATGTTTGTCTTGAACCCTGGAGCCGAGGCAAGTCAATCGAGAGCTGACGAAGCCAATATCGTTTGAGCTCGTTCCGATTTATTTGGGTCCGGGCTGCGAGCGTTCAGAAAATAATTTTGGCAGCCTCAGGTAGCTAGGGAATCATTTCCGCGGCCCTAGGTGGTGAGAAATTTTCAGGTGACCTCAAGAGGCAACTACTATCAAGGAGAGCACCAGGCCGCAAAACACGAAAGTCTGTGAAACTTCGAGAACTATCTTTGTGAGCAATGAAAGCATCTCCAAGGGTTTAATACGATTTTTCTATTCCGAGATACAACTACGGAGAGTAGTATTACTCATATACATATATATGCCCATGTCAAAAAATTGTAGATATAGACATACTGGCAATGCTTATGTTCATAGCTGTACCTCGGGGGAGGAGGCCCATTGGATTGAATCCGTTGGGATACTTTCATTCATTTCTCACCAGAATAAGATGATTGTCAGACTTTCGTTAAGATTTGTGTTTCACAGATGCGGTGCTCTTCTTGTTAGTAGTGAACCAGGCATCCAGGAAAAGTACTTGGCGGCTTTGGGTGGCCTGATAACAGTTTTGGGAGATTTCAGGCTGAAAGACCAGCTTCACGGCAGCCAGCGTTCGGGGAATGATTTTGGTGCGGCCTCAGACAGCTGGGAACCAACTTCGCGGCCCCAGGCGTTCAAAATAGTATATTTCCGTATTGCGCGCGTTAGCCCATTTCGCGTGTTTGTCTGTCGAGCGAAGTGAGATGTCCTCTAGTGCCCGAAATGAGTTTGCAAGCAAAATGTGAATATAATTTATCATTATTTTTTCACCCTAAAATCGGGCTCAAACGCGGCATTTTTAGATTAGAGTAATGAAAAATATTTTTTTGAGGTCAAGCTGCCAGGAAATATAGAACCTCATGCGACCAGAAAATACACTAGTGCACCCAAGCGGTCGCTGAAAATATTTTGGTGGCCTCAGGAAGCCAGAAAATGTACTTGCGCTGGTCCAGGGAGCCCAGAAAATAGTTTTGGTGGCTTCGAGTGGCGAGAAACCAATTTCACGGCCACAACGTTCAATAATTTCAACAGCCAAAGGCGGCCAGGAAATAATTTGATCGGCGCCTGGCGGTTAGGAAATATTTCAGCGGTAACAGGTGGCTGGGAACCAATGCCGCAGCCCCAGGTGGGCAAAAATATTTTGGTGGCCTCGGTGGCTAGAAAATGTATTCTTGGCATAGTGCGACTAAACAGCCATTTTTCCTCTCGGCTTGGTTAGGAAAATTGGCATTTAGTCGCCCTGATACCAAAAAATAATATATGCACCTTGTTCGTCGGTCCGTTTTGGGATACGTGGAATATTGTCCCTCATTACACTTGGGGAAAATTGATTCCCGTGTCCAAAAACGGCCAGACCTCGTATCGGTGCATAATGTACTATTGGTGACGTAGGGCGCCCAGAAAATAGATTTGGTGGCCCCGGAATCAATCACGTGCATGGCCCCAGGCGTCCAGCATATGGTGTCGGTGGCCTCGAGTGGCCAGGAATCAATCACACAGCCGCAGGTGGCCGGGATCCAATCCCGCGGCCTTATAGACGGCTAGGAAATGATTGTAGCGGCCTTTGGCGCTTAGAAATTATTTGGATGGCCTTGGTGGCCAGAAAATGCACTTGGCCGGCCCAGGGCGTACAGAAAATGATATTGGTGGCCTCCGATGTCTGGGCACCGATTTCGCGGCCCCAGGAGGTCAGAAAATATTTTGTTGGCCTCAGGTGTCCAGAAAATAAACCAGTGGATGCAGGCATCCGGAAAATAACTCTGCCGGCTTCAGGTGGCCGAGTACCAATCCCACGGCTGCAGGTGGCCAGAAACCAATACCGCGGCCTCAGGCAGCTAGGAAGTGATTTCGTCGGCCCTAAACGATCAGTAAATATCTACGTGGCCTTATTTGGCCGGGAACCGATTTTGCGGCTGCAAGCATACAGAAAATAGTTATTGCAACCTCGTCTGGTTGCCAGAACATGTACTTGCCGGTCTCCGATGCCCAGAAAATAATTTTGGTGGCCTCAGGTTGCAAAGAATCAATTCCGTGGCCGCCAGCGCTCACAAAATGATTCTTGCGGCTTCTTCAGTGTACCCAGGCTTCCGAGAAATGAGTTTGGTGGCTTCAGATGGTCAGAAAATATACGTAGCATCCCCAGTGTGTCGGAAAACGATTTTGGCTGCCTCAGGTGGCGAGAAAACCTACTCAGTGTCCCTATCCAGAAAATAGTTCCACTGGCGTCAGTCGACCAGGAACCAATCCTGCAGGAACCAATCCCCCGGCCCCAAGTGTCCAGGACATGGCGTCGGTGGCCTCAAGTAGCGACGAATCAATCCCGCGGCATTAGGTGGCTAGTAAATAGTTTTATCGGACCCTGGGTGGTTAGGAAATATTTCGATGGCCCTAGGGTGGCTGGAGACCGATTGCGTGGCCCCCCGGCAGTGAGAAAATATTTTAGCAGCCTCAGGTGACCAGAAAATATACATACAAGGGGGTACCACGGGGTCCGGGTCGTCAATCTCGCCCAAGATTTTTTTACAGTTTAGTAGTGCCTAAAAGATGAAGAATCCAGAGGAATAACTCCGTCAAATGGGCCTCCTGTCTGTTCCCGATCAGTTTATTTTCCATTTTAGCAACTATTTTCGGTGTAATTGAATTTCTACCTAGAAGAAATTTTCAAAGTCCAATTTATTATTTTAATGGTTAAAAGTATTGAAATGAAATATTTGTGTTATCAAAAGTTGAAATTTCAATCTTAGTTTATTGAAAATATGTGAACTGTACATTTTGAATATTTAAATGTTGAAAATGAAAATGAAATCCATGAATTTAATCATTACGTATACATTACGTACAATGAAAACTGTAATTGTTATCATGTAATTGTAATTGGGAAATTGTAATTATGTGTTCGCTTCAAATCTAAAATCCTGTAAAATCTTTAATTTATTTGAATGACTTTTCTTTGAATTACTCTCGCTAGGACGTGAGGGACGTGGTCCCGGTGTCCCCGGCCGTAGCATGGGTTTTTAATCCGTGGCTACCTTTCGCCTCTCGTGCATGAGAGGCCCTTGTCGCAGACAGTGTGTCTGTGGGCAATTGGCCACCAGTGAAAGTAATTCGATTCAACTGTAACCAATTTTGTTAGCAACGCGTTGTCAAGCAGACGAAAACATGTAAACCGTTGGTCAGATTCGATCAGGCTCTTGAAGCGAGCACAACAACATCTAATCTAACCAATTTGTTTTACGTTTCTCTTGTCAACATGAGTTTTTCTGTTCAACTTAGAAGTGTTTTAAAGTTTGATTAATTCATTTATCTCCCTGCGCAATACTCGCGAACGCGCGAGCACACTGTCCAAAGATACATCAACTGAGATTAGCATTGCTCATATAGGCCCATGTGAAAAACTGATGTATATATAGATATACTCGCAATGCTACGGTTTTTCTTGATATTTCTGGACACGAGGACCATTTGACGGAGCAATTCTATGTATATCCTTCATATTCTGAATGGTACCAAACTGAAAAAATTTTGAGGATGATTGGCGACCCGGACCCCATGGCCCCCCCCCTTGTTAGTGGACCCAGGTATCCAGGAAACGATTTTAGAGGCCTAGGGTGGTCAGAAGATATATGTGGTGGCCCCAGGTACCCGGAGAGTGATTTTGGCGGCCTCAGGTATTCGGAACCAATGTCACGGCCCCAGTTTGTTATAAAATGTACCTTGCGGCTTTGGAAGTTCAAAAAGTAATTTCACGATCCCAGGCATCCAAAAAACGATTCTACCAGCTGCGGGTGATGGGGAACCGATCCCGTGGTTGTAAGTTGTCCAGAAACGACCTCGCGGCCTCAGGTGGCCAGGAAAAATTTTTGGACTGCCTCAGATGGCAAAAACCAACTTCGCAACCACGAGCGTGCAGAAAATGATATTTGCGGCTTCAGATGTCCAGAAAAAGGCCTTGCCAGCCTCGGATGGCGAGGAAATATGATTTTAGTGGCCTCAGGCGGCCCGTAGTTATTGTGACGGCTCCAGGTAGTCTAAGAATATTTTGGCTGCCTTAGGTGTCTAAAAAATATACTCAGTGGCCCCAGGCGCCCAGAAAGTAGTGTCGATCCTGCGGCCGCAGGCGGTCAGAAATTGATATGGTTATACATGAGTCACCGTATATAACCATATGTAATTATATAAGTTTATGTATCGTTTCTTCTCACTCGGGTAGTGTCACTCGTGCTATATGGGTCCCGGATTCGCACCCGTAATAAAAGAGTGGGTGAATTTCGTGCGCGAGTTAGGCCCAAGGCGCGCCGTTACCCATCCGAATACGGCGACCATGAAACGTCGCTTATCCTATATGTATTTCTATCCCGACAGGCTCTCAGTGCCACCGCCGTCGTTTATAACAATTCATGTTCACGAAAAGCTGTGGGGACTTGTTTTTTCGGTCCAATTATGTCCCTCGGAGTTTACGACTTGTCCTTGTCATGGGTCACGTGTTCATGACCATATCGGCAGTGCTGTTCCCAGCCAGTGGTTGAGTAGCTAAAAGAATCAGTGACGATGCGCCGATATTTCAGTTGATGGACTTGGGCTGACCCAATCAACTTCAATCACTGGTTCTTAGCTATTTCTGTCTGATATTTGTCAGCTGTGTGACGTCCCGACGATCGCACTTCGCCCAGAAATATATCATGTCATGAAATGAACACTATCTTACTCTTTTCACGGCGACGGGTACACGCAAACCACACGTGCGATCGTGGCGGCGATAAAAGTAATTAGTTTTTAAGATGATCACGGATTAGAAGTTGTCGGCCTAGTGATAATACCAGAGCACGCCTAATTGATGATAGTCACGAGCTTCGCCTTGCTTTGCTGATCGCACGGGATTGGCTCAGACAAAAATCCGTGTCATCTACTTATCATTTCCCACGAAATTATAAAAGACCACCTCCCTTAGCCGCGCGACCAGTTCTTACCTGTACATTATATTGTTAATTTCTAAGATTGCTTTCCTTACGGCACCTGAAGCAGACCTGATTGTAAACGGAAAATGTAAGTTGAATTTATCAATCATTAATAAACCTACAATATATGCCATTCTCTCTTTTCAATCAACTGAACCTCGAACCCTTTTATTATTCTCAATATGTATCATTATGAATCAGTTATCATTATTTTAATGGATATTTTGATGAAATTTGGAGAAGAACTGCACTCAGTTACTTTCTGATATAGAAGAACTGCACTCAGTTACTTTCTGATATAGAAGAACTGCAATAATTGTTTTCGAATATGGAAGAACTGCAATGAATTATTTTCTGAAATAAGATTTGTCTTTCTGAATGATCCAGGCAATGAATTTTTTGAATGAAAAGTTGAGTACACCATTGCGCGAAATTAAGGTACCTTAGAAAAATTCAAACAACAACGAACTTTAGTGAAAAAATGCTCGCAGGTAATATGAGCGCAAATGAATTAAAACCTTGCTTGAATAGATTTCTGTGACTACGAGCAGAAGCCCATTTTCAATAAAAATATTTCAGGAATTCCCCGACCCCTGTCCGCCCTCATCGATTCTCGCTTGCCTATTTATCCAACTCCCCAGATATCTCATTCCCATTGGATTAGGGACTCGGCTGACAGAGGAATAGTCCCCGAAACCCGAGGGGTAGGGCCATAATCAGTGCTTCGCAAGGAAATCAGCTTTCTCTGAGGAGAGAAGGGTTGCTGAGAGTAGATAAGTGTTGAAGAAGCACTGGACCGCGCTCAGCTTCCCAGGGTCATCCCTGGAGCTCTTCGGGGCTTGGCTCTAGAGTGCTCGGAACTCCCTTAGTTAGGGGAACTAAATGCAACAAGAACTCACGGTAACGCCCCGATAGACGTCAAGCAACGCGCGCCATCTTGTTAATATTCGTCCGGATATTACAGCTGTATTGGGAAGAATAATGAGCATGCTATCGACGCCTCGAATTGAAACGTCTCTGTTTTCCTTTTCTCTTTCTTGTTTGTCCGGTATCTGATTCCAGATTTGTGCGTCTTCGTGACTTGAAAAATTGGTTTGAGGGTCCTCAAAGCAAGTATTGTTTGTGACAGCAATTTTACGCACCTGGAGGATAATAGCCGAAGTTCAGCAACGTAGAAGCTGATTCCCGTTGAGAGGACAGACAAAGAAAGAAAAATATAGTATAAGATAGACGGAAAATCTTAGAGAGTGGCAGTGGTGCGAGAGTTCTGATGTAGTCGAAGAGCACGCTCAGGACTCACACCCAAGTGTATGCCGCGCAAACTGCGCGCCGGGAATGCGGAGTTCACTCCTAACTAGAACATTTATCTGACCGCATCCCATATTATCCCATATCCCAGCACTTTTGCACAAATTTCATTTTGAAATTTGTCGAATATTTAACTTTGTGCAACAGTTTTCCTAGTTGTGGACAAAACAGTGAATCTTTAGAGGGATAACCTCGGGGATAACTTTCTTCGATAGAGCGAAATCAGGCAAGGTCTCCATCTCAAGTTGAGAACAAACGGGTCCTTTGGTCTTTGGCACTCAAATGTCGCTCGACCTCCCTTAAACGGCCAGGAAAAAACTTTCAATAAAAGTTTGCAACTTTTCACAAGAGACTGGTTCAGAAAAGTAAACAGCCCCCGCTATGTCTGGAAAACTTTTTTGTGCGCTTTGCTGGATAACTCTTCAACTTTGAGGGATTTCCAGTCATTGTTGAGATCACGTGTCGTGTCGAGTGGCGCGCTTCGATAGGCTAAACGTGCCACAAGGCATCGTCGGCTCATTTTATTTTTTCTTTCTTTGAATGCATTTCCCATGAAAATTGGAACTCGTATTTGTTTATTCTTTCTACGTTAACTCTTACAATCTTGCCTTCAGATCTCACATTATTCATCATGATTTCCGTCTACGCCCTGGCCCACAAAAGCACAGCTAGCTTGAATCTGAAATTCTAATAAAAAATTAGGCCAACGGAGTAGCGACGGCGCGATACATAACCAGAAAAACTCTCAAACTTGTATATATTCTCTCACTCGCAAATGCTAAGCTGCTGATTAGCTATGAATCAGCATGGATAACGCGTAATCGAATTCAAATTTTTGCGCTACTTCAGCATAAATAGAGAGTTTGTCCGTGCATTGACCCATGCCGTATATTTTCTGGTTGACCTGACTCATGTCGGTCCAGACGTCCAATAGTACACGCTTAGTGGTATCCATATAGTTTCATGAGCGATGCACTCGTTCCATTTTGAAAACGGATTGAGATCTCATTGCTCAATGAAATGTTCGAAACTGGATCGGGGTTATCATGAATTTAGATCTATGAATAGATTCGCACGATGAGTATGATAGGAAACGAATTTCCAGAGATTTTTTGCATATTTAGTGAAAGTTCTGAATCATTCAAGAGCTTTACAAGATGATGATGAGTTGAATCCAGGTTAAGCGATGACTCTCATGCTTTGAAATAAATGAGTATTTACCGTTGAAAGTTAAATTGCAATCAGAATGAACAAAATGGTGTACTCGGGAGGTCTTATTAATGATAAAATCATTGTATCATGTGGATGAGAAACGCTGTGAAAACATGTACTATCTCTTAATCTAAGAATATTCCAAGTTTTATGAAACACGATGATATTTTTCGGTGACAATTCTGCTATAAAAGTAGCGTGTCAATTTTTTCACTCGATCATGATTTTCTATCAACGCTCTTTCAACCCCTTCTCGAGATTATTTTGTGGGACCTACAGTTTTAGGTGGGTTCCGAATCATCCACATTGATGCAAGTCAAGATTCGAACCCCAAGTCTTCTGCGTTGATGCCGAGGTCCTCATCCACGAGGCCGCGGTGGCTTCTATCCCAATCATGATTACAATGAGCATACAGATTGTTCAATATAGACACAGAGTAGTCGAAGTGATGATATTGTGGTAGCTCAAGTCTACAACAGTCTATTTTTCAGATTCCACTAATTAGAATCCCTGCAACCCTCTAATAAAAATAAAATTGCAAAATTCCAAGAGTAGACTAGATGGATCAAGTTCCATAGATGACTCTGAGATAAACATAAATTTTGTTGAACTTTTTCAGGTACCTTAACGACTGTTTGAAATTCTTATAAGAATGAGATATGTTTTCATCATTCTAACATGTAAGTGTCGCTTTCAAACGCGGTTTTAGGGTTCTCATGTTCAAAAATTATAATTGCCGTGTGTTCGTAGGCTCATCTCGGGCGCGGAGGACTTATTTCCTGAGCGAAGCGAGGAAAATAAACCGTTCTAATGCCCGAACTGACCGTACGCGCTGAGGGCAATCCGTTATTCTTACAATATGGTTATGCTTCACTATTAAGCTGTGACCGCGTATCGCATGAAATTAGTCTAGCTTATTACAATTCTGATAATGTATTTTCATAAAGTCTTGAACAGAAACGCATCAGTGCAAAACCCTGAAACTGTCCTGCACCCGTCTGGTCTCTGAAATCCATTCGATTATTGGTTTTACCATCAAAACGTCTCTGTCTCATCCCAGATTCATACTCAATTGAAATAAAATTCCTCTTGTCGAATAAATAACACTTACGCCCAATTCAAATCACCCAAACGTCTCACGATCACCACCACAACACCAACATCTATCCCTTGAATCCGCTAATAACCCTTACTAGCAATTTTCTTCAAACTCAATCGGCCCTCCGATTCCGATAATCCTCTTGTTCTCGATAACGAGCTTAACGAGATATCCATCGCCTCTTGTGCTAGATTCGCATTCAATAATATCCACCTCTCCCTCCTGCTCCACAAACATCAGAGAGGGATCCCGAAGAGAAAATTTTCCAAGAGGGGTAAGTATAGCTCTCTTTGATATTGCTGCCACGTGAGCGGATGGCGTGTGCGACGCAGGTGCACGTGGAAGCTTTTGAGCTTGCAAAGCTCTGTGCCCCTCCTGCATTATTTCTTCCCCCGTTGGGTGGTGGCAGCAGCAGCAGCAGCCCTACTCTCCTGTTGCTCTGGAGCCGCCCCAAAGTCTAAAGCGAGTAAATCGGCACCTCTGAGATCCCCCGTAACGTTCAGTAGTCCTCGCGCTTCGTTCGTCTCGCGAGCTTTTCCGGGACAGATTTTCATATCTGTTTCCTCGGACCGTTTTTTTTGCCAAGATCGTGTGTGTCCTCGAGATCGAACGAGAGACAAACGTAATTCCAAGGAGAGCACTGTTACCCTGGCGCTGGGACGTATCTGTCTAATTTTTGTGGTTCAGTTCATTAAGATTTGCAGTTGCTACCATCGTATTATCATCATAATCGTAATCATGGGCCTGCTCTTCATCATTCCTAACCTCTTCTATTTCATGCCGAATCGTTAATTTTCCAGAACGTCTAACTTGACGATCGTTCAGATTTTTTTTCATCAAACCATAGTAATTTTGAAAATCATCGTGATTTTTTGCATGATCGCAATCCATCATTTACTCAAAATCTACACATTTCAGCATCATAATCCTCACACAGCTGAGCTTGATCGAAATTCTAGAAAAAACCTACTTATGGGCTCTGCATACGCCCTCGCGAGCGTCGCTGTCGTTGTCGGGTGTTATACACAGTGGTCTCCTTTGGAATAAACTAGTCGTCAAATTTTTGTTCAGAATTCGTGGTGGTGTGATCCATTAGTACGCCGTTCGACTGGTGACAACAAAAATGCAATTGAGCATAATAAGCTGCCTAATAATCATTACAAGAGCCATTGCTGTGACAGATAACATAACTCGTTCAGATCCAAGGACTCGTTGATCAGTTCAATACGTGATCTTAGTGGTACTTATTTTACGGAATAGGAAACATTCAAAAGAGATGGACAGTGAGGAGAGCGACGGTATGTCATCTGTGAGTGACTCTGGAGCGTACTGGTATCGTCATCCTCAACAGTTCCAACAACAACAGCAGCAGCATCATCAGCAACAATCTTATCGTGACCACCATCATAATCACCATCATCAACAACAACAACAGCAGCAGCAGCAACAACAACAACAACAACAACAACAAGATCAACTTCTACAACAGCATCAGCAACATCAAGAGCAACACCGACAACAACAACAACAACAACAGCAACATCAACAACAAATTCAACAACAGCAGTACATGTGGCACAGTAATGGCTACCCCCACCAAAATTATCAACAAATGCAACAAAATTATCCAGCCACTACATCCTCTGGTACGCCTCAACAGCAGCATTATTCACAACAACAGCAACAACAATATCTTCAGCAGCAACAGCAAATCCAAATGCAGAACGGAGAACAGGCGCCACCCCCGGAGCATCTACAGAGCCACCCACACAGGAACACCCACTGCGCGGAGCGAACGCGCAGACAGCAAAACTACGAGTTGACGTCAGGTAGGGTCGGGCCGAGGGAGGTACTTGTGACACCTCCAGTAGACTCGGGGGATGGGCTTGTACCCGAATGTTGTTTGCGTTCTTTGCTTGTTGAACCTAATACAGAATTTTGGGATGGACATGGGGATGTGGTTAATGAGTTGGTTCAATGGGCTAATTTAAATCTTTCCTTAATGGATAGGCAAGAAGATGGTTCAGGAGGATTTGGTGTGGAAGATGCTGAAGGGGGTGGGGTGATTTGAGATCCATACATGGTTTTTTTTCATCATTGGCGTTTAATTTTAATCATGAAATATGGGGTTGAGGATGTTTGTAGGTGAAGAAGTACTCAGAGATGCAGATTTTCTCCAAAAGGGTGCAGAAATACGTCAGTATTAATCATAATCGACTCAATATCTGGTCATTAGGAGATAGGCAAAAGCACTTTAAATTCATCCGGGTCGATATTTTTATAGGAACATTTCAAAGTACTTAGATGATTTTTTGCATCACCAGTCTGTGACTTCCAAATGATGATTTCTTGGACAATTTATGATTTACTAGGGTACAGAAAGGTTTTGTAGCGATAAATTACCCACATGAAAAATATTATAGGTCAGTCTTCTTGAAAGTTCATCGTCCACAATTCTGTCATGAGGAGAAATTCTGGAAAGCCATCTTCTCGATTATGTTGGGCATGGAAAACGAGAAAATGTCATGAGTTTGTGCAAATGCTCCTAGGTTTTTCCAAGCTTGTCGTCAAAAACTCATTCCACAAATGAGGAGACTCTTATCCAAACTTCTGGTTAACTTTTTCTCTTTGATTTTGGATAACTTTTTGGAGTTAATTAGGTTCGAACTTGGTGAATTCGCAACTTAACCCGTGATGTTTTATTCTGCTGGAACGAAAATTCTATACTAAACTTGCTGAATCAAAATAATTTAAATCCGTACGTGAGTACAATTGATGAGTCACTATTTATTATCAAAATGAGATCTTGTGATAGCCGGTTGCAAAGAATATCTTGGGTCCAGAAGTTTAAAGACTTTCTACCGATTTGATTATCTCAGCAGTATTAATAAATCTATAAGTATTAGACTCGGGAAGGAATAACTTCAAATTGGCATTCTTCACTTTGGATACTTCACCTGAGATTTTGATCAAATGAATTCATGAGAAATAATAAATAACAAGCCTCCAGAATCAAAAACGTGGACACAGAGTGTCATTACAAATGTCGATGAATGAAGTGAAGATGTCAACATTGCTCATAAAGCTATACAATATGTTCAAATGAATGAATTATACAAATTAGATTTTGATGCATCAGTCAAATGATGTTGATTCATCCATATACTGATGATTATGACTTATGAGACTTGCAGACTAAATGTTGACGATTTTAGATTATTTAATAGTAGATGAATGACTTTTACGACATTCTACCTTTTTCCTTGTATGAGGTTTCATCCTGAATGTTAGGAATGGTAATGAATAATATATATACTCCAAACTGAATGGAAACATGTTGTATCAAAATTTGATTTTTGTCGCAAAAATACACAAGAGTTAACGAAATTTCTCGTATATAGTTTTCTTTTCCCGCTTTTGAATTGATATGGCATACGAAGAGATCTTTACCATACGCTAAATTAAATAGCTTCACTTTTTCGAAGTGATTGAAATGCTCTTAAAATGACACGATTGAATCTGCAGGCAAATCAGTACGTATTCTTTATCGACATGATTCTGAGTATTCTTTGATGCACGTTCAAATGATGACTTTTTAAGGCAATGCGGTAGCCGTGCAAGCTAAATTTTGTTCCAAGAATTCTCGAATTCTCTTGCGATTTGGGATAAACGACGAGTTATGCCACAATTGTTATCATCTAACTTGAATGGCTCAACTCTTCGTTTAGCTCAAATCGCAAAAGAATTCGAGAATTCTTGGGACAAAAATGTGTGTATATTATAGGTTAGGATGTACCAGGCGCGAAGTGATTCCCACTTTTCTGCAATAATCTAATGATTTGGGCTGAACATTGAGTTGTCGAGAATAAATCGGACAATAACAATAATTAGACAACTCATCTCAAACTTTGTACCATAAAAATGTTCACATAAGTGTGAATGGAACTTTACGGTCGGGCTGCACGGCTACTGCATGCCCTTAATATGACGATAACGTCCTTTGAGCCGCCAAAAGCTATCCAATATTATTCGCCTCAAGATAACAACTCGAGTCAATTGTGAATGTGGATTCATACCAAAATTGAGTTTTAGGAGCATTGTTGGGGATGGAACAGAGTTCTAAACAACGCAACACTGCAGGGCTGCAAGCTTCGTCATCTACTTCTTGTAACCCAAAATTCTATTTCAGAGATCTTCTCAATATCTTGAGGAATGTCTCTTTTTCTTTCAACCAAGAGGAAACCAAGAATTTTGGAATCCAGAAATCAGTGCAGACGAAAGTGTGCTTTCCTGAAACAGTTGCATGAAAGTTTAAACCAAGATTGCGAGTGGGGAGCCCGTCAATTGCAATTCGTGAACCATTAGTCCGATCGGATTCGCTGTGTATGTGGAGGATCTGCCCTTGATTCAGAACTGTCATTCTTGATTTTCCATGGAAATAATCTCGATTAAGATATGAGTTGGATGAGCCCATCTCAACTAGCTTTTTTCTAATTCAGTCAGGATTTCCTACAGTTTCCAATCAGTACTGGAGAATGTGTGGCAACACACAAGAACAATGCTTTCAAAAAGACCTAATTGTTGGCTTGACATAGTTTTGTGATACTGCGTTTTAAGACTCTTCCCTTGTTTTGTTAAGGTCACCAATATTGCGTACGACTCTCTTTCATGTAGAATTTTCCAACAAATGCAGATTCATCATTGTCAATGGCCACTATTTTGGCTGAAAAAACCGTAATGAATTCCCCCAAAATTAGGGTCAATGTGATCTCTTCTCGGCGGGTAATTTCGTCGTGATCCTCATTTTCAGATATTCGGTCAGTTTTGCGCTCCAGTAAACATTTTCGTGACATTGGCTTAAATGACACTCTGGAGTCTGTCAGGTACACTTGGGAGCAGTCTGAACTGTCCACACTGTGGCCAACTTGAAGGTGTTCAAGTTCTTCTTCTTTGCAATTAGCATAGGAGAGAGACTTTTAAGTTGGCTGCATTGGTGGACAGTTCAGACTGCTCCCGAGTGCACCTCAGATATCATGACAGTTAGTGCGAAGTACCTCATAGCTCTCTTGTCTCAGTCGCAAGCACGGCAGGAAGCCTTGTCCTAACGAACTGTGAAGTATTCAGATCATCACCGCTGCAATAATGAACAGGAGGTTCTGACTTTCCATCGCACTCTCTGCTCACGACTAGTGCAAACTAGGTCCATCGGCACAATTGAAGTTACAGACGGGGCCACAAATACCGAACGTGGAGGTTTTTAATCGGTAAACTGGAAATGAGCCGCTGGAGTGGGTTTAGTACGAGATTCGCCCAAAGATCAGGTGCCCACTGGCATGAACTTCTCCACGGAGGGCTCCAATGAGGAGATCATAGTCCCAGAAAAAGGATGAAAAACGCAAAAAATATGCAAAGGATTTTGAGTTTTTGCAAAGGGATGAGAGCCAAGATGCGATCTATACGGCGCCGCTTATGTCTGATTTCTCAAATGTAATTGCACATCTGGCAGTCTTTAGTTCCATATTAATCTTGAGAATCTATACAGCATGAATCATAAGTACTCGACCAGCCGGGAAATTCCAAAAGTCCGACGCGTTGTGAATTTTGCAAATTTTTTGCAAAGTAATTCCACAGTGCGGCCAATAATTGGATTCACGGCACGAATCAGCGCCACGCGAATACTCAACGGATCGATCTGATTCCAACATGCTTTTCTTCGTTTTTTGAAGCTCTATAAGATGCCCTTGCTACAATTTCGATTAGGATGATCTCTCGCGGTCCAGGATCGAATGAGCGAGAACTGGAAAGTACTGTTCAGCATGATTCTGGGCTATAAAACACTTCAGAGACACCTAAAAATGTTTTTCATGCATCCCCGACACCCTAGATCATAATGGTCGATGGGACTATACTGTACGGGTGTATGAGAAGCGGTTCAGAGGTTGTAATTTCTCGTTTACTACACACTCAATCGCACCGATATATTACCTATTCACCCGCTTCTCGTTTCCACTTCTCTCTCATTTGATCCTGGACCGCGAGAGATCTCCCACAAATTTGTAGCAGAGGCATTTTGTAGAAATCAGAAAAACGAAAAAAATCGGGTTGGAATCAGATCAATCCGTTGAATATTTGCGTGACGTTGATTCGTGCCGTGAATCCATTTTCTGGCCGCACTTTCTGGCTTCGAGTTGATCTAAAAAATTACTTGGGTGTTGAAAATTATCAGATTTTAGTGAACAGGTGGATCAGAAAATGGATGGGACGGGATCAGAGGGATCAGATGCGCAGGGATCAGATGGAATCAGCAGAAGGATCAATTGTTTTGCAGTCACACACGTATTCTAGTGCCGAGGTTATGTGTCGGTGCGCCAGTCTGAGCATTCGCAACGCGAGAAGCTGGGTGCCGGGTTTAGTGCCGGTGGAGATGAACGAATCAAATTTTGTGAAAGTCTGAACGTGATCCTGTTAGAAAAGTTCAATGACGAGGATAATCGAATGCAGCTTCTTCATTTAGTGCAATTCTTTAGTCATAACCAGATTATAAGTTGTGAGTGAAATTTGTATGACAATTTGATGAATCATTCCCCAAGCAATGAGTTACTATGCGAACGATTGGTTTGAATTATTTTTTAAAATGTTGTGCCTTCGATCTCCTAGCCAAGTGATCAAAATTCTCTGAGGTGGGTTGGTTTTTGGAGAATTTCGAGCGTGAACCTAATACAAAATCGAAATTCATAGCCGATTCGAATAAAGCTATTATTTTGCTCTGGACACATTATTAGCCAAGATCTGACTACGGATCCTAATGAAATTCTGCTGATCGGCGATTGAATGTAAGCAGAAGTTGAGGCACTATATTGCGTAGTTCAGGAGTGGTTTGGGACTCATAAAATCGTGACTTCGACTCTCTATTCATGACATCAAAATTCTCTGAAGCAGGCGTTACAATGGCAAATATCGAACGAGAATATTTCCAAAAACGGCACCCGCAAGCCGATTCGAGTACTTTTTTTGGCTTTGGCGGTCTTATTAATCAGAATTTGGCTATAAAGACTGTGGAAAATTTGGTTCACCAGCAAGTGGCGGGAGAGTGGGAAAATTTCGAAAATCGTGGCTCCGACTGCCTCGTTGTTCAATCAAAACTCTCGAAAGTAGGGAAGTTGATGGAATATTTAGCACGGACTTGATGGGAAACTGTATTTATGTGCAAATTCGAGTTCTGCTTTCCGATCCCTATTATTCAATCAGCCTGAATTTGATGACACCCAGTGACCCCAAAAAATTGATCTCGAAAATTCTCATTCTAGCGGATTTTTCCGGAGAATGAGAATGCTACATGAAGTTTCGGTAGTCGGAGATTCCAAAAAATTAGGTTCCAGGCCCTAATAATTTCACGAGTCAAAATTTACAGAATTTATTCTCGAAAATGCGGACAATTTGTTAGGACAAGTGGGGCTTGCATGAAAGGCCGTAAAATTTACGGATGTGTGAGTTCTTGCGATTGCCGTTTAATGCAATGCCGATCTTTCAGTTGAAGTCAAAAATTGCAAGATTCAAAGAGTAAACTGGCTGCGTGAGCCTAGCCACGTCAACCGTGCCAAGCACCCTCGACTTCGCCAAAATTTTGAAGTACAGGCGTTGCGTAAACAGGTTTTGCTAGCATTCATGTTCACATTAGGTATGGGTATGGGTCCGCAGTACAGGTTACGATCACCAGAGTTCCAATACGGAGCTGAATGATGATCGATGAGACGTGCTTTGCTGAAGAAGCATTATCCAGTCTGCATAAGATGCAGACTATACGACCGTGGCTCCATAACCTGTAGATTTGTTCTTGACGTGGATCTATCATACATCAACATGATTGGAGATCACTCCCTGGGAATGGGAATATCGAAAGCTTGCATGATCGTGATTTCTGCATTCTAGTTTTAGGAAGTTTCATTTGGATCCCGCTTTGTGCTCAGCCATTCAATCCCATATCGGCTTGACATGATTCGCGACGGCAGTTTGCCACTTTTTCCGCCAGGAGCGATCTGATCTTGCATCGGTCCTCGCACGATGCCGCATCTCGAAGGAGTGTGAAGACACGCCACACCAGTTTCAATTTAGTCCTGTACCAGGCCTGTTGCGATACCGAGAAGATCCTGGGGACTGTCGACAAGCGCCATTCGAGTCTCAATCTGGTCCTGCGCCTGTCCTATGTTATGCATACTGAAAGCAAAATCGAGCTGAAATAGCATGACTTCGCCAGGCTAAAACCACCTGCACCGCTCTCCGGGCGAGAACCCGAGACTCAAGCAGATTCTACTTGGCTCTCGTGGGCTCCCGCTGCCGAAGTTTAGATCGGGCGCTGATCTCTCGATATAACCTCCAAAAGTCTCATCCTCAAAGATATGCACTTATTAGATTCGTCGAATAATTCTCGATTCATCTGGTGTCAAATAATAAAACCGCGATTTGGCACTTCCGAATCTGTCCGTGACATCGTGAACAATGAATCTCAATGTTGTATCACGAACATATTGATTTAGTCGTGTTTATAGTGCAAATCGAGGAGCCCGAGGAGTCAAGTAAAATCTGCTTGGCTACCCAAGCTCGCTCGACCTGAGCTACACCTACTGTGATACTCAAACAGAAACTGCTTGGCTATGAAGCAGAAACTGCCGGTGTCTTCAGCTCTTTCTGTTCTATTTTTTTCTCAGTGCAGTATATACCATGCAGGTCTTGAGAAAGTGTCAGCGAACCCCGCTCGAGTCTCAGTCCAGTCTTGTACGGCTCCTGATGCAGTGCCATGCAAAGCCTGAGGGAGTGTCGGCAAATGCCGCTCCAATCTCAATCCAGTTCTTATGCAGTGCCACGCAGGTCCTGGGGGAGTGTTGGCTAGCACCGCTCGATTCTCAATCTGGTCCTGCACTAGTCCTGGTGCGATATCGTGCAGGTCTTGAGGGAGTGTCGGTGAACCCCGCTCGATTTTCAATCCGGTCCTGCACCAGTTCTGATGTAGTGCCATGCAGGTCCTGGGGGGGGGGGTGTTGGTCAACGCCGCAAGAGTCCCAATCCGGTCCTTCATTAGTCCTGATGTGATGCCGAACGGGTGAATATGTGATGGCTTCGTGATGGTTCCATGATGCAATGGTGATGGCAAATTGCCGTCACGATTGATGTCAAATTGGGATGAGATTGATGAGCTAAGGACTAAGTCATGTCGAAATGGATCTCTCTAAAACTAAATTGCAAAAATCACGATCATGCAAGCTTTCGAAATCTTCGTTTATCTCCTCCAATAACTAAAGGTGGGTGCATGGTTCTCACCGAGTGCAAGTATCTGTGTGCATCAGAACAGACAACCTAAGCCTTTCTTGAGGAGCCCGTATACGAGATTTTCAGCTAATATCGATAAATAAAGGGGTAGCCGAGAGGTCAGTGTGTAAGGCTAGCTTTAGGAGGATGGGGAGCTGATTCTTCGGAGGGGGGGGGGGAGTTTATCTTCCCTGATGTCGTTGTTTTCTCTTTATCATACACTCTTGACTTCACTCTTGCAAATCTACAATCACATTTTTTCTTCTCAATCAACCTCTTGATCTCGACTTCCGTTAACAATGTGTTCTCGAGAGAGTATCACGGGTGCATTTCCATGTTCTAGTGACCCAATTTCATCGAGATGGCTAGATTTTGAAAGAATCTCTAAGAGTACTGATTTTGAAATAAGACAGTAGATTAACGATTAGTATTCAATAGTCGTGGCTTATTTGTTAGCTCGAAATCGGCCAGATTATCTGAGACTGAGCCAATATTTCCACTGCAAGCTACGGCCGTATTCCAGCCGTGGCCTACGGCTGGCGTAATACGGTCGTAGCTGATTTTCTATCAGGGAATCCATATCTGAATACGCACCTCGTGAAATGATAACCACTCAGGTAAATGGGCACGTGTCATATCTAAGGAAAGGGTACAAACGTGTATGTATATGTCGCAGGCTCTTGGTGAAATCAGCCTTTTCATGAAAATCCTAGGCTCTTCATGAAGAGCCGGCCAATCGTGTCAGCGCTCATCCCTTTCACTTCCTTACGCCATCGGCCTAGCCTTTTCGTGAAAAGGCCAAGTCGGGTTAGGCTCTTGGTGTACAGCTGGGCGGAACCGCTATTGCCGTCGAGCAAAGTCAACGTCACGGTCCAAGCTGTCGTATCAACTTATCTTTTGGAATTATATGCAGTTGATGATAAATCGATATTGGTGATATGTTTACAATTATATTCCATAATTGAGAAATCGATGATATATTCAATTGAACATTGATTTTCATATTAATATCCCCTATCTACGATGAATACTCTGTTATGAATTAATTAGCTGTCAAATAAATAATATTCTCCGACTGTATTCGAATAGATTTTGTTTCACATGCCCTTACGAAAATAATTACCGGTTATACCACCCGGTCCGATACCCGCGGGGACATGCTTGTGAGTTTCCTGACGGGATTTGGACCCAGCGAAATCCCGGTGGAACACTCATGGGAACTCACCGCCTTAATTTGCAAATCGAACGGTGACGATTGGACTTGGGCATTTTTTGTTTAGGAAACAAAATTACTCATGAAAATTGAAAAAAATCAGGAACAAATAAGAGAGCAGGCGCGGCGTTGTTGTGGTCACAACTGAATCAACCATAAAGTATATAATGCAACCTCAATCTGTGACCTCAACAACGCCGCACCTGCTCTTCTATTTGTTCCTGATTTCTTCAATTTTCATGGATAATTTTCTTTCCTAACCAAAAAATGCCCAAGTCCAATCGTCACCGTTCAATGTGCAAATTAGGGCGGTGAATTCCCCCATGAGTGTTCCACGGGGATTTTGCTGGGTCCAAATCATTTATTCATGTACAGTCGAAGAATATTATTTATTTGACAGTTAATTAATTCATATCAAAGTATTCATCATAGATAGGGGATATTAATATGAAAATCAATGTTCAATTGAATATATCATCGATTTCTCAATTATGGAATATACTAGAATTCGACACGCGCGCAAGCGCGCTGATTGTTCATTCTTGATGGGTTGAAAATCGAAATCGAATAATAGGAAAATAGGAAAATATTAAACCCGCAATGAAATGGGTCCGTTAAGCCAATGCGTTACTTTTCTGGCCTTCCTACTTTTTTGCCAAGACGTATATGGTGTGTGACATCTTGGAACAGATTTCTTGGAGAAATAAGTTTACGTTTCAACCTGCTAGTTGAATTACAATTTTTAACTTGCGTACTGTTTACATCAACTTCAACTTGTTTTCGTTTTTCAAAAGTTTATATCATTCAATGTATAATGTATTTTATGGGACGCCAGTTCATCTTGAGATTTTTTAAAGCTATGGAATTTTCTACTAATATCTTTAGAAAAAGATGGTTGATACTTGATTGAAATGTCAAAATAAACAATAGATCAGGTAATCAATATAGCGTTTCATTCTGAAATTTTTGACTGCAAAAACATACCTGCTTTATTACTGGTTTAAAAATGGTACTGCCTTAGGCGCTTTTTTCATCTTTGCTAATTTTCTCTTGATGAAGTACATTGCATCTACAATGTATAACCTTACAACATTTTTTGTTGATACTCAGGTCTATTATAACAAATACATTTTCGAGATGCGAGATATCGCAAATTGCGATACTACTAACTTCTCGATCGTACTGCGGATTAATAAAAGGGAATTGTAAAGATATCACCAATATCGATTTATCATCAACTGCATATAATTCCAAAAGATAAGTTGATACGACAGCTTGGACCGTGACGTTGACTTTGCTCGACGGCAATAGCGGTTCCGCCCAGCTGTACACCAAAAGCCCAACCCGACTTGGCCTTTTCACGAAAAGGCTGGACGAGTCAGCCTTTTCACGAAAAGGCTAGGCCGATGGCGTAAGGAAGTGAAAGGGATGAGCGCTGACACGATTGGCCGGCTCTTCATGAAGAGCCTAGGATTTTCATGAAAAGGCTGATTTCACCAAGAGCCTGCGACATATACACTTGGCATAGACATTTGTGAAATGTCTACATTAATAGTCATTTGAGAGCTCATATTACATATTTTATTATAAAATGCACATAAATATATTTTATATTGATGATGAATTGGCCATTCTGATAGCTCAAATGCTCAAAATTTCAAACGTAACCACTAAAAAGTTTTGAATGCATCTGAATACTAAAATTAAGGTTGGAGCACACTCTTTCGATGAGTACATCTGTGCATGAGGAGGCACGTATTTGGAGGGCCGTCAAGTAACTTCTCAATATTGAGATAATGATGCAATTCATCTCCGACCAAAACTTTGCGTTTTTCGCGGCCGTTGGAGCGGCGACGGGTTCACGGATTTGGTACCCTGGATTTTTTTCGTATTTTGGACCAGCTATATCTCGGCTTCTCCTGCGTCAAATCGACTAACTCAAGTGGTCATTTTGAAGGAAATGATACTGGCTATTGATTGGAAACAATTTCAGAGACAAAGGCGAACGTGCATGCAAATTACTAGATTAAAATTCGCTCTGAAAAGGGTTCTTTGAACTTTTTACTACTTTTCACCGCTGAAGATAATTCGTTGTAAGGGTTCATCGATGTGAAATAACCCGGCAAACAGGATGAAATGGTCAAGTAACGTCGTTAAACATCAATTTTGACTCTTAATGAATTTTTTTTAGGGGCCTTAATCAAAAGTTGTCGGTATGCGAATATTTTTTTTCCTCCTTTCTGTCAAAGTTGTGCCAAAAATGTGTCAAGAACATTTCAGATTGATTCATCGTTCGTTAGCGTTTTTTTAGAGGGTTGTCTGGGTCCCGTACGATGTAAGAGCAACCGTGGGACCAAAGAAGCATTTCTTCCACTTACTTTGGTATTAGAAATTGGGAAGAATCACCTCCGGAAACCATATCTGACTAGCGCCGATTCACCATGCTTACCCGCCTAGCCCCTTTGACGTAAAAGTACAATATCGACTCTCGCCAATTCACCAGAGTCTTTTTCCGACATAACGTTGAATCCGATAAGATTCATTCACATCTCAAGCTCTGTCTATCGAAAAATCATATGGCTCCGAGGAGGGCAGAAAATCCATAAACAATCAGGCTATAAACACATTAACGTAAGTACACAAATGCTCCATTTCGCTAACCGTCCCGACGGACCATCATATTCCCAAAAGATCCTGTCCGTCACCGCTAAGAAAAAGTAATCTCGACGATGGAAGCAAATATAGACTCCCTCTCTCGATCTAGAGCGGTCACCCGTTTTCGATTTACGTATTAAAATCTCGTGACAAAATACAAAAGCTCGCTGCGATAAATTTCTTGAAGACGCAACTCGTCGCGGAACTGATGCAAAGTCGCTCAGTACTCCATATAATAATGTAAGCAGCAACAGATTCGACGGTGAATTATTCATAGGGCGCGTCGCCTGTATCTCGCAACGCTTAAGCGTCGCCTTTTATTCGTGCGGATTTCATATTGTATTTTCTTTCGCATGAAGCTTTTCCTTTTATATTTTAAATTTATTTAGTAGTAGTTTACTATGCTTACACACTCGATACGCTCGAAGCTAAGATATTTAGATGCACGCGATGGTAGGGTTACTTGAGGAAGCTTTTGCGGAAATTGAGGGTTTCAGAATTTGTGGGACGTGAGCATTTTTTATGAATACATACTCTGTCAGCTGTAATGTCGTTCTAAATCTAGATGTAATTATGACGATTGAAGAGTCTTAGTCTAGAGCAAGCTAGACTAGATCATGGCAATATTTCGTCAATATAGGATGTGGTTTTAGAAATTTTCACTTTTTAGAACAATTCGATGCGGATGCATCCATTTTATGGAGCATGTATTAAAGTATTGGCGCAAAATAAGACGAAACACTTGTGCGATATTAAAAGACCCACTCGCGAAAAAAACTTGGCGTCTCGGTTTGATAATGCAATTGAACAAGATGGAATTTTCTTGTTTTAGACTGAAATTCATGAAAATTCTTTGCCACGACCGTCTCTACATGAGTGAGAAAATAGAGTGTCATAGTGAATAAGTGGTGCATGCATAAGTGTACTGGACCGTTTTGTATTCGGAAATGACTTGTGTCTGCCGTTTTCTCATCGTCTATAGTAACAAGCTTTAGCGCGTATTTTGATGGAATTCTGAAAAAATTTGAATGCTCAATCCACTTCAGTTTATAAGAAATTTTTGTCTCTTCTTTGGTTTACAGCTACATTTATATCTTTTTTTTTTCTCTTTATCTTTGAGACAGCTTCGCGATTCAGTAAACCGCATGAACTCGAAGGAATTTGAATCGTGTTTTCTTCTGTAAAAGCTATGAGTCGAGCTTTCGAATGCTCGCTCAAATGTGGAATCCATCATGGGGTTTCTAAAACGTCCGTTGACCTTCAACATGGTTTGTCTTGGTGAATTGCAGTAGTTTAAGTTCAATTTGACTCAAGCTTAACAAAATTTCTGTGACGATCGACGAATTATTGTTAGCCCGTAAAGCCATCTAGGGGTGTACCTTACCCCAGACCATTTTCAACATTCAAATTCGGCCGCCGAACTTTTGAAATCATAACTGTGGCGCCATCTCCCGTTAGTTCGGGTGTACCACTATACAACCGCTCGAAATTTTTGTGGGGTGTACTGCACCCCATAGGGGGGTTGTGTTGCCAAAACGTTTATGATTTAACTTCTCTTCTTATTCGTTTATGGCCATTGAAAATTAGAAATCATGCATGTCGCCCCGTCAGCTGTCATTTCGGATGTAACACTACACATCCGCGGTGTTATTAAGGCTCGAGAGCGCCCCAGTAGGCGAGAATAAAAGTACGTAGGTACCCTTGGGGAACCGGTAAGTTCCACCGCATGTGTAGTCACGTCACCAAAACGTTTGCGAAACGACCTTGGTGTGAAGTGTACCCCAATACAGTTTCCTCATCATTGAGAATCTGTTTTGATACAAATTTAATGTACTTTTAATGAATGCCAGCAAGCAAAAAAAAATTTCATCTGTCAAGGTAGCTCTCTTAGGCTTTCCAAATTTTGGCACTTTTTCACTCAGTAATTTGGAAAAATAAATATATTTTTTCGCAGAACCATGATCGCAATGATATCTACCTATTAGTATATGATTATACGAGTATAACCTCACAAGAATTTTAAAAAAAGGTTGAAATTGAAGGATTTTATGTGATTTTTAAGTGAAAAGGCCAAAATTTTCAAAAAAAAAACTTCACCATCAAATTCCCATGCAGGAATGGTCAAATATGTTATAAAAAGTAAGAGATATTTTGAAAATGATATTCAAAACACCCTCTAACAAGATTCGGATCGATATCTCGATTTGAGTGCGAATGAGAGAAAATTTTCAGCGTGGGGTGTGGCACACCCCATAGGGGGATTACGTCATTTTTTGGAAGTGGGGGCTTTACGGATTAGTGACACATACCTGAAAAAAAGTCATCAACCTACTATACTTTTTCGGGACTTTCGTTTTCATGACTTCGTTTTATCGCCAATTCCTGAAATATCTACAAAGCCCGTATGAAATATTATGCTGCTTCACTCAGATGGTTTGCCTGGAAATGCCACTGTATCATTTTCTGATTTCTCATCCTAAGTAAGTTCTCGAATAAAAATGGTATGGGTATTTTTTTTTCACAAACAATCTCAGTGTTTGTGTATAGTGAACCTGCTCGCGGTTCGGGCCGAAAATCAATGCCTCAAAAACGAACCTCAGTGTGGAATATGCTATTTATGCTTCCATTACACAAGTTGAATCAGTCAAGTAGAATCAGACCTGAAAACTTTTTACCTTTGAAGAGGATCTTCAAAAAAATCTTCGAGATCATCTATTTCTGAACCATGTCAGATTATTTTCGTTAAGGGAGTTCTTTTGGTGTTATTTTTGCAATTAACATTTCCCCCAGGAAACACCACAACGCACCAATATCTTCCATCATATTAAGGTCAAAATTTATTAGTCGTAACATTGTCACATCGATCATTTCTGATGGAATTTTGATGTCACCGAGGACTTCAAGATTCATTCAGAAGAATATATCTCGATACATTTAGAAAAAAGGCCAATTCTCTGGATTGCACTAACTTTCTGTATCTATCTGGTCCCTGAATGACAAACAACATTGAAAATGCACAGTCAGACTGGACTTGACATTATTTCAAATGCCACATACCTGTAGAAGTGCACAGCCTAGGAACATGTAATTTCTCTGCGACATATCACGGTCTGCTTCAAACTACATGATTGTAGACCGACACTAATCATAGTACTTGGTCATCTAGCAACCCACGGTATTTCATACGGTATTTATACTTTATCATAGCCGATTGCAGAAGATTATGTCAATAAAACACAACTCTCAAGGTTAAGAGATAGACTTGTTAATGATCACAATATCCATGCTTGTATTATGCCCTTTATAGTCACATTCCAATTTGATGAAAACATGTATTTCATTTACAAACAATAATTAAACTTTTGTATATTTCAGGTGATCCTATGATAACATCTTCGCTAAAGGGTGAGTATTTTCGATACTTTCTTATTCCTTGGTTTTTCATAATCTCTCGTTACATTAGTATGTCCTCTTAATTGAGGATCATACAACTTCTATGCATCGTCCTTCTAGCCACAGTAAACGTTGAAGTTCGAGATTCAATTCGATTTTTCATGCGATATTAATCAATATAGAAGGTGAGTCTGTCCAACCTGCCCCTATACCCAACATGCCCTCGTATACCGATCTTAGGGATGGACGCCCGATATTAGCCTTCCGGGAAATTTTTTTTGCGTTATAGTTATGTCAAAATATGAGGAAATGAGTGGTCCGGACCAACCTCGAATTATTTCTCTGTTTTCCAGAAAATTTAGAGTGATCATCTTTGCCTTTTTTTGCGTTTGCACAGCCAAGAAATCGCGGAGGAAATTGCATTAAGTAAAATTGATGCCAAAAATTTTTTATTCAACCAATCTTGACGTATTTCAACGCATTCGATATTCCTTTTACGAGACCTCCAAAATCTTGGTTTCGAGTTGCAAAGCTTCAATCTGGAGCCATTCTATGTGCCAAACCCGAAGATCGCTTGTAAAATATGGAGGCCAAAATTGGTGTGTACCCAACATACCTTGAAACAAGCTTTAAAATGAGCTAGAGGACGGTGAAAAATAATGAAGTAGGCCAAAACTTATCGCTATAGCTATTCGCAAAACTGCTTGACGTGGAGGGGGGGGGAAGGTATTGTTGGGCACACTCACATTAGGTAGCCAGAAACAACTATTCACTGGACTATTAGACACTGGATTAGTATTGGGCAATTTTACCGAAATCTTGGCATCAATTTTTCATAATTTTATTTAATCTGACCAACTCGCTCCAATCAAGTCTTTGAAGAATCAGAATCTCATTATCACTTCACTGGATGAGATGGAGTCTATCAGCAGTGATAGTTGATACATTAACGATCCTCTTGATTCATTTCCAATCTCATTAGCATTGATAAGGAAATGATGGAAATAGCTTACTAATTCAATGCAAAAACTGTGAGGTCAAATGTATTGCAGCAATTTGCAGTGTGATTTGTATACTATATGCTTATCCCTATTCCACTCTTTCGTCTTTTTGTATCTAATTTTTTTCACACAACGACTTCTAGCCGATGTATGTCTTATCGAATTCCATCTCACATTCTCCATCAGCGATCGACAGTTTTTCTCTTGGGATGTAGAATTTTCCACTACCGTCGTCATCACTCAAAGATTCCAAAGTAATCCTACCGAGTATCTAAAACGACTTTATTTTCATATCAGCACCCACTACGATTCAAGAACAATGACTTACTGGATCTTCCTCCCACATGGATGAAAACTGGAGCGTGATTTCTGAAAAAAATCTCACAATATATCCCATTAATGAATCGTAGGACTTCCTTCCCTCAATTTTCTAGGAATTGCGCATTATCGTCTGTTTTTGATCCTATTCAAACTCATTGTCTTATTTTATACCCCGATTCCGTGATCGCCGATTCAAGTACACCACACCATGCGTCGACTATTTTTCCCGAAGATCTTTCAGACAATCGTCTCGTGTGCGTCGAAATTGTGCAAAAAAAAGGAAAGAGGGGAAGAATTGAAAAGGCTTTCATTGTTTCAGAGGAGTATAAGCAGTGCATCAGTCTGGAGTTGTAAAGCTCATATTCACTCCGATTTATAACCAGTTGAACCATTAATTATCGAGTGAGCGTATGTATTCATAGGTAGACAACTATTCAGTGAGCCCAGCATGAATATTTTCGTCTTGGAGACGTTTTATTAAAAGGAACAGTAGTAGTGCTCTTCATTTTCACGAGATGATGCGCAAAATGATATTTTTGATTGTAGAGATTTTCCGATCAGCGGAATTGACGAGGCTCATATTTTTTGGAAATGAGAGTTTGTAGAGATAAAAAATCTGCTGACATATTCTGTTTAAATTGTTGATAGTCATCCCAGAGGCTGCAAGAAGAACTTGCCATAGGTATCTTGATAATCACAATATAATTTTGGAAATCACTAACCCGATTTTGGGAATTTTTTGTCATGATCAAAATTTTGGCTTTTGAAAAATATTCCTGTGATAGATTACCCGCACAACCCGTGTAAGAATAATACAAAAATTGGACAGTTTGGAAAATAATGCATTTTCACAAATTCTCAACTTGATATAGTCAAACCAATGCATCCATGTTGGGTGTTCCTTGACATGTCCTAATATTCACGGAGATTCCTTTTTGATTTTTCCTGACTTCCATAACTGGAAAATCTATATTTCTATGAGGTGGTGAAATTGATTGTCCTGCATGCTTAATAGATATAGGAAATTGATTTATGATATCTTGGTTCGGAGATTTGCATAAAATACGCTTGTATCATATTATAAATCGACAAACAAGCTTCAACAGGTGGGCATTAGGTCTTTGATATGGAGAAGTGAAAAGACCAGTAGCCAAACAAACTTCTATCTATATTTCACTTGTTATTGAGAGAAATATGATTTGCAAACTAAAGTCGTTGGATCGTTAGGTTAAAAATTTAGTTGATCAGCTTACGGTTACAACCGCGACAATTTTTTCACTCGCTCGAACGTATGTAAAGCGATTCAAAAGTAAAAACATGATGAAATGCTTCGTATTTGCAGTTGCAGGAATTGTATCAATCTCAGATAATGAAGTGCAAACGCAAACTATGGGCATTTTGATATCGGATGATATAGTTGATTCAGATCGTACTTTATGGACGCGAATATTTTTCAACATTACTTTTCTATAATAGAATTATTCGTATGGTCTCACATTTCCAGTAACATCTTATCACAATTATAAGTTTGCTTTTAAATTGATATGAATCAAATGAATCAATACTGTTGAAAATAATTAGTTAATGATTGAAATAAACAATTTAGTATTTTTTCCTCGTCGACTCGGAAGAAGATCTGTAGAGGAATGAAAATTGCTTCTACTCAAAACCGTAATAACCACGAGCTCCACTCATAGTTTTTTGATTATGAGTCTTACGTCATGTTGTAGGTATACGGAACGGTAGTTTTCATTTTTCAATCAAAAACTACCATGGATTTGATGCGCTTCGTTTCCTGACATTACTGTCACGAATATTTCTTCGACTCGAAAGAATTACCCCTTTTTCCGACATAGCTCAATTTTGAGATTGCAAATTGTGTAACTCTAGAAAGTTTCCTTCATATTATCTCCTTAATAATTTGGTATTTGATATCGAAACAAAGAGAATTGTTGACTTCCTCCTTCTGTTGTCTTTGACATAAGCGTGAGCATTCCCTCGAAATTATTCAATTTATTGATATCCGTCACATTCAATTATGGGTCGAAAAACCAAAGAAGTAAAAGGTGAGTAAACATGAGATTTCTTTTGTTGAAAACGTTCTTTGGCATTTTTGTGGTCATTTTCCAACAGAAATCAAGGAATTTGTAGAGGGATTTTGGAAAAAATTGATTTTTCTGAATTTTATCGTGTTTTTTCATAATAATCGAGTCTCATCGCGAGTTGATAGAAGTCCTAGACCAAAAGTTGGTCGACGCAAGAAGTCCTCATCTTACAGTATACATATGGTGTCAAAATTGGAATTCAATGGAGTTGGATGGATTAGGATTCAATTTTGATGGAGCTTTTGATGGATCCTTGAGATTTTTATTCCCAATCAATATACACAAAGCTCGCTCATTCTGGTCGGATCATCAAGCATGCATGCAATCCGTGAAATTCGTTTACAGCACTGATTTAAATGCTTGCTCTCTGTATTTTCCTAACCCCTGTCCGATTATCTTGATGTGAAGCATCATGGCGTGAGTTTTAGGGATAATAGAAATTCGCGATCTCAAGTGACTGTTTTGCAAATCTCTCATATGCAGCTGGCTTACGAATTGAGCTTCAAGACTAGTGCAAAAACAAGCTTTTACCACCAAATTAAAAGTTGCTAGAACTTCCACGTATAAGGTATACATTCTTTGTAGAATCTCTCAAAATTTGCGATTGATATTAGTATTAATCCGTTACTCTGTCGGCCAAACAGGCTTTTTCGAGGGCTTTTTTCCTTTTTCAAACAATTTCAAGAACTCTATGCGAAATTCAAACGAATTCATGAGATTAGAGTACCTTAATCTGCTCCAAGATGAAAGTTGATCAATAAAATTCCACCAGGTGCTAATAATGATTATCATATTTTGAAAGCTGAAAACTTCCTGCATCGATTAAGATATATTCCAACAATATCTTGGAGTCGATTGGAGTCTGAGAAACAAACACAAACGGAAGTAGAAACTCGATTATTATGAAAAACATGACAAATTTCAGAAAAATCGTTTTTTACGAAATCCCTCAACAGGTTTTTTTGATTCTTGTTGACAAATGTCTGTGAGGACACCCCGAAACATTTCCAACAAGAAAAGCCCATATTAACGCACCTTTCCCTTCTTCTGCTCTTCCACTCATCGTATTTGATAAAAAATGTGAATAGCTCGAATAAAACTTGAATCCAAACAGCCCACGGAGTTGTACATTAAAGTGGTAACTTCAAAGTTTTTGAACACAGAACGAATTCCACATCACGAGTTTCAAACCAAACTACTTTCCAAGAAACAATGATAATGCAAACAAGTCAACTCGGTCTATCATCTAAAAGAAGGCTAATAACTTTAGTGATACAGGTCTTGTGGGTAAATAAAAGTCACCCCATTCATGCATCCATCCGCTATCCAAATCTATTTCCATCAACTTTGTATGGCGTGTTCATTCGCGCATGTACTGCAGCCTGATTCTGACAGTATTGTATTAGGGAAACAACTTTGCGCTTTCAAACGGCGGGATGATTCGAAGGGCGCGTGGCGGGCTTGCGTCGGCATTATACCATTATTATACCAATATTTTACTCGTAACTGGTCGATCCTGTTTAGTCTATATTTATCAATAGCTCTGGAAATACCCCTATTTCGCTCGAGTAAATTGTAGCGCATTGTTCTCAGTAATTTTAGTGCTGATATGCAGTAATGCATGAGAAGCCCTATACAGACTCCCTGCTAATAACAGATTTCTGTAATTGAGTATCAAATTGGAAGCCGAATATTTGGGTTCCATCAAATTCATTGGGGCTGTTTCTTATGACTTTCGAAAAGGTCAATTTCGAAGAGCCAGGGATTCCAAGACGGAAATTTGGAATACAAAATTGAGGGAAGACGAATATCAAAAAATCAGGAATGCGGAGTAGTGAAAATTTGGAAGAACTAAAATTTGTAATGCTCGGAAAATCGTATGTTATTGAGAAAAAAATCAAAATTTGGATTGGCAATGATTTATAAGAAAAAATTTTAAAACTCCGATTTTCGGACAGATACTCGCAAATTTTTTCGATTTAAATATCGAATTTACATGATTTTTCCTTTCCGGGTGTTCGGGATTCACGACACCCCTCCTCACGAGTTTTAGGCATATTGATCCCCCCCCCCCCCACCCTCCCCTAGAGTGTAGCTTTACGGATTTTTGCTGCCCAAGAAGTTGATTACTAGCACAACATTATTATTTTATCTTGAGTAAAAAATCCCAAAAATCCTTTGAGGCCTGTGAATACCGTATTTCATGCTTTCATTGAGGAACATGGAAAAATTCACACAAATATTCGTCATCACGCAATCCTGAGATCCAGATACAAGCCAAGTTGGGTAAGTACAGTATATTGAAAATGTTTTTATAAATTGTATCACTGTGAAGGAATTTCAGTGGAATAAACGAATTTTTTCTCTCATCAAGAAGAATTGATAGTCATCTTCAAATGCACGGTCATTCTTGAGAAAACGTTGAGATCTCCCGAATTGTTAAGGTAGTTGTACACTAAAGCTGAAAATACAGTGAAATCTCCGGTCGCACGGGCAGCTCTGGTTGCATCAAAACTGTCCGCTATCCGGAGGTGTCCGCTAATCAGAGGTTCATTTCTGTGATTATACTTCTGCTGGTCGCAAAAAATTGTCCATTATTGAGAGGTGTCCGCTAATAGGAGGTATCCGTTAAGGGAGATTCCGCTAAATACCAGAAAAACACCAAAGTCGGTGAGGATTTAGTTCAAGTGTTGATGAACGCCTGTGCGAAATTTCAAGATGATTGACCGTTTTGTTTCAGAATGGTAGTCATCAAAAACCCGCCACTTTTAACATTGCGTTTATATGGGAGTCGACGATCCCGAATGAGCGCAATGCTAAAAGTGACGAATTCTGATGACTACCACTCTGAAACAAAACGGTCAATCATTTTGAAATTTTGCACAGGTGTTCATTAACACTTGAACTAAATCCTCACCGACTTTGGTGACATTCTGGTATATTTTGCATTTTAGTGTACAACTACCTTAACACAAATCTCGCGCACGCAAGGGATAATCTTGTCATACAAATAGGTCCAACGAAAATTCAAGGTCAATTCGGATCTGGTCAATAAAACCCTCATACGATGTTTCAACAGAAGGAACAACGTATAAATGTTTCCATTTCATTCCATTAAGGAGTAAATTCACCCCTCAAAAATATGCTGTTTATGTTAACGTTCCAATGAATTTTTAAATTTCCATACAAAGTACAAGTGCTTAAGAACTGATCAGACACTAATGCAGAATTAATGAATATTCCAAACACGAAAGACTATGCTATTCTTTTAATTACTCTCTCAATATTTACGTAACGCGCACTCTTCATTCGAGGATCAAATGACTTCATTGAGATGGAGTGTTAATGCCATAATAAATTAACCCACTCACTCAACAATCCTATCCTCTATCTTTAACTATTTCTCGACCATTTTAAAATGTAGCAAGTGCATTATTAATGAGTCTTTCCGTGATCTTGGTGTTCATGGCTTGCATGTTATTTTCTATATATCTGCGCAAATTCCAGAATACGATACTCCTTAAAGTTATTGGAAAATTCCCCTCCTGCATAAATTAAAAACTACACATGTAGATTTGCATCTCAACTAGACATGCATCGATCTACAACATTCCAATTTATAATCATATAATTGCGCTTATTGATTGGCATGAATTTTTGCAAAATAATCGCTTCGTCAATTTCAATCTTGATATCTCCTTATAAAAATGCTCCCCGTTGATACTTGTCGGCGGTAAATATCGTCTTGCGAAAAATAACCCAAGTGGGTGCAACGATACAATCATTACTATTTTTTTCATTTCATTTTAAATGAGTACACAGTCTGGTATATGGATAGGGAGTAAACATGTGTATCAAAGGATGTTGATGAGAATAGACATTTTCAACTTCATGAATGAAATTAATAGAAACAAAGGGCATAATATGTTGCATGATTGAACAAAAAAGCAGTTCACACTTCCTTTGCCAAGTGTTGACTTAATGTGTCCATTCTGATAGGGTGGACCCAAAATTTTGTAGATTCGACACGCCTGGGATTGCAAAAGTTGTGTTTCTGTATGTACAAATGAGAACATTTTGCTGGATCCTGAGAAACAAGATCTTCAGTTGTGGCAAGTGCCATCAAAATTTTTTTAACACGTTCGCTGCGAAGCCGGTTTTTCGTGATTTTATTTCTTTCATGAACTGGACCCCCGCGTATCCTGGTAAAAATGCTTGGATCGGAGCAAACTTTTTTTGGTTCGTTGGTTGAGCCCTATATAGACAGAGTAAATCACCTTGGAAAGTTCTTACTGGGTATATTTTTCGAGTCATGACGGACTGGATGAGATTGGAAAATGAAAAATCGCGGGACCCACCCGTGGGTCCCGCTGCAGCGAACGTGTTGAATAATATGCGTGTGGGGAAACTGCATCCCTTTTACTTTTTAACAGACAACTTTGAGGCGTTTTAATATCTTTCAACATACCTCAGCTCATTTTGAAACTTGTTTCAAAACCTTTGAAATGAGCTACGGCGGATTCAATCTCGGCAAAACAGAGCTGAACCATTCCAAATTTAAAGGAGTGACCTCGTTACCACGGTAGTCAAACAGATCGACTTTTTTTAAACATAGCGAATTTGCGGACGTGAGTGTCTTATGTGTCAATCAGATCCCAGTGAACCTTTATGTGAATCCGCATGAGCATATGACGCATCTTCATGAAATATCGATCCGTGATGATTAGCAAATTTGTCTTATTTGTGACTTATTCGTGACTTCACGCTGTGAATTGATCAGAATTTCTATCTAAGCGAACTAAGTACAGCTCTAAAAAAAAATCTGAGCAACTTTTTTGTGTAATTGATACCAGTGAGCCAAATTAGGATGAGACTGATCAATCAGTCTTTCATATATTAACATTCAACGCGTTGCCCTTCGAGATACCGTGCTTAACCTATGAAAATGTTAATGCTGATGATTTGACTAAGGGGTAACCGAGGATCGTGAAATTTTTACTGTTCTCAGTTGACATTCAGATACATCTCTCTGCTAAGTTTGATGAAAATCTGATTGGTAGATCTTTTACCGAGGTTACTCCTTTAAGCAAAGGAGTTGAATCGTGTATCGAGCCGCGTGTTTTAAACTACAGATCAAGTGATCCAAAAAATCTAAGGTATCTTTCATTTCATTCCGGATATTCATGCATCTATTCGCGGAAGATTTGGTACTTGGAATATGCCATCGTAACATAATTACTCTCGGCGTCTTGATGTTATTTCTTGGTCTAGTATCAGGAATCCTGAAATATATCATGAAGATCCGGGGCATGTGAATCTTGCTTTATTAGTTGGCACAGTGTAAGCGCATCTTGGTACTAGGGAAAACGAATATCTTTACAAATCAGAGTTTCCATTAGAGTCAGTAGTTTGAAGCTACATTCCACTCATGTCAGAAACTCTAATGCTCTCACAGTTGGCCTGTCATCGTCGCCGTCGCACTGACCTCGTTGAATTTTTTTGGGCACCTCCGAAATCGAAAGTGTGCCGCGGACGAGTCCGTTGAGCACCTAAAAAAAACCCGTTGTCCTCCTCTTTCTCAACGGCATCACACTACGAAAACTCGTTCCGGAGGTAAGCTTTCGGCTATATCCTGATGGTATGGGTCCTGTGTAGTTTATATATATACATGAGCCGAAAGTGCCCCGCGAATAAAAAGTGAGTCTCTCGGCATACGCAATTAGGGCTGAGAAAGTTTCGGCAATCCGAGAGTGGAGAGGCATTTCGATTGCAACCATATCCCTCTTAATCACTTCAAGTTTTCATTTTCGGATCAAGATCTGAACTTTTCATGTGAATATTTCTTGCTTTGCATGAATTTTTACATCACTTTCTGCTGGTTGAAAGTTTCGATTATTATGTCAGGTTCTGGTATTCCACGAAAACGAGTGAATCAGGAAACATTCGATGGAAACGGATCAGGTTTTTTTCCAGTCCTATGTTATTCGAGCCTAAATTTTATGAAACGTTTGGAATTCTTCAGATACTTCTGCATCTAATTTTCGAGTGATTCACAGAAGCCTATGGGGATTAGATCTTCCATCACCTGTGCGAAAATGTGCCTTATTTGGATCATTATTCACATAGTTAATAGAAATATTAGTTGACGATACAGTGGCGTGAAAATTGGTTTCCGCGTCCCGAGTGATTCTTTCAAGCTCGAGGATTCTACTGATCCAGATTTTGCGGACACGTCTCATATTATCATATTTTTCGACAAACTGAAGGCAATAGTGGATATTCCGTGCAAAGAGAGTACATACGCATGGTGCGTGAAAAAAAAAACAGGTCTCGACACTTGGGCGATATGGTTTACTGGAAAATAACACTAGGTGTGCGAAAACCAACATATTCGCCTTCGTATCAGAAAAATGTACTACATATTTCCCCTCACAAAACTGACGAAAAAAGTAGCTTTCTCATGGATTGCAACTGACCTTCATCCTCGTATTGAAAGTTACCATTTTATGTGCACATTCGTTCGATGAGCAAATTTGAGCTTGAAAATAAGTACTCATGAGAAGAGTATACGATTAATTGAACCATCGGATAACTTATCCATTGATTAGATATAGTATGTATTATATCATGCTTCAATGCGAAGTCTATCTGATTTGGGACACGGGAATCAATTTTACCCTAGCGCAAAAAAAAAGTTATGGATTGATACTCTCGAAACGGTGAATGATAACATCACCAGCAAAGCTCTGATGGATTCTTCAAAATTCTCACATTGTTAGCACAGTTTTCGATAATCCATCAGAAGGATGTCGGAAATGAATTCTCATCAGTGGGCAAAGACAATAGGGATACAAAAGGATATCAAAAAATTGAAAAATCCAGGGAGAAACTTTGGAAAGAGATGGAGAGCATGGATAGGAATATTGGTTTTTGTATACCGGGTACCTGACTTTCGGCTCAACCCCGGTTGCCCCCATGGGCGTGGGGCAGGGATACGCCCTGCCAGCGCGTCGGTTTGGAGGATGGCCATCACCGAGCCACAAGTGGCTCAATGATGGCTCGATCCTCCTTCCCGACTACCGAATTTCGGGCTCAGCCCCCAGCACAAGGCCGAGACCCAGTCCTCGGTGGGGGGTTTTGAGACTCTTCTAGGCTTCCTGAGAGCCCTAGGAGCCCCTCGGGACGATGGATGAGTCTTCCAGGCTCACATGTTATCGCCCAAAGACGATTCCAATACGAGTCCCTAGACTCACCCACTCTCATGGTGCCGGATGGAGATGTGCGGTCTCCACGCTCCAGCGGGCGCTGACTAGGGACAGGAGCTCGTCAGACTCCAGGGCTAAGACACCAAAGTGCCCCAACCCCCCTTGCGAGTTTCCGGGAGAAGTCAAAGTACCGAGCACCAGCCTCGCGTCCAGGATCCTCCTTACCGAATTCTGGCCAGGTACGGTGTCCCGACAACTGGGGCCAAGTGGGTCGTCGCACCCCGGGACACGAAGTCTCCGTTGTGGTCAGGAAAGCATGGGCAGGGAAGGAAGTCGCAAATCATCAAGACGTGGATCATAGAAGCAGAAGTATAATGTTATCCTTTACTTGAAACAAATGTCATCAGAATCAGCGAGATTGGCCCGTTTTCACTTTGATCCTAACATAAAATGATACAGATAACTAATACATACTCTATGTAACGTGGGTGTTTTTGGAATCCATCGAGTCATCGAGTTTGTGGTCCGGTATACGGCACATAGCATATAGAAAGTTATTTTTACGACACGGTAACGCAGGCTACTTTTATAACCGCAATACCAACAGAATGAAAGTAAAATTCACTATCTAGATTAATTAAATTGTAATTTAAAGCCCCAGTGGTGGAAATGTATCTACGCTCGAAGGATAAGATTGTATCTTCGGTCAATAAAATGTAAAATTTCCAACGCTCGTACGGCCGAATCAAACGGCGAATTATTCGTTTTCTTTTCAACGCACTTGTATTCTCAAACCAACTCCGAAGAATCTCAGAAATTTGACAAACTTCATTAGACGAGTTTGGAAGTAAAATTCCTTTGCGAAATTTTCAAGTGATCTGATCGATCACAGCTCAAAAAATTATTCCGAAATCACAAAAAAGTCGTGATACAACTCGATCCTCTTTGCAAGCTCGTCGTTTCGACACCAAAATCAACTCACAAATTTAACAATATTCCAAGTATGATAGGTCTTATTCCACTCACTATATGTATAGATATACCCATCACATACGTCTTCGAATTAGCATAAAATCATTCTATATACTGCAGCTCGTCGTCGTCGTCGGGGCACACGATCCCAAAGTTTGTGCTTGGCTCGCGCGAGTAAGAGTACTTTCTCCTCAACGCTCGGAATTTCAGAGGTACCTCAACTCCTTATACATCCATGTACTTATAATACTCAGTAAAGATATATATTATAGCTCTAGATCCCTTTTCAGATCCGAGAGATATAAAAGTTGCCCTTCTTGATTCGCTACGCGAATTGTTCACTGCATATTTTGCAAAAGCCAAAAACAAAGAGATGCTATACCGAAATAATGAGGTCCAATAAAAATAAGGTACTTTTTAATATTTACGATGGTTTGAGCGATTTTCTATGCACTTGTTACTCCGGAAAGACTTGTTGAATGCATGGGAGGAGTGAGAAATTGATGATGATGACGGTTAGTGGTGGGGAAAAGTTGTGCGTGCAGTAAATGCGTAAATATTGGAGGTAGTCTTGCGTTATTGTGTCTGACGATACGTTATCACTTTCACTTTCATCGAGAGACTGAGTGCAAGCAGTAACAGCGATCGGATGCCCCCCCCCCGCCCCTTCCTCGATCTGCGGCAAGTTTTTCCTGGATTTATAAGGTGTATGTGTGAGATTTATTTCTCTGCAGCTATTACATTTGAAACTACTTTTTGATTGAAGAAAGGATGACTCTTGGGAATTTAGGAAAGGCCAGATCTTGAGAGATCGACGATGAAGGAAAGAAAGCGTTATTCTGTAGTGGCTGTTAGCCTCAGTTTCATTGTTTTGTGGGCTAATACCGTCACCCATTGAAGATTCAACATGATTTTGTTCGATTTTTCAGCCGTGATTAACATATTTTTTCCTAGTGCATTTTGGTAAAAATATTCATCTAGTTATCATTTTGGAATTCGCTCGCGTGAAAATGACCGAATTGGATATTTTGAGCCATTCATGTTTTCTTCACAATAGATAGACGTCAAGCTTTTTAAAATTTCTCATTACATAGAATGAATAAAGTACTACATCATAGCACCAACGCAAGCTTAAGTTATTTTGGGGCACGAGTATCAGTTTTTCTCGAATGTAATGAGGAGAAAATATTTTCCGTACCTCTAAATTGCCCGACAAACGGGGTGCGTATACTATTTTTTTGGTATCAGTACGACTAAACATCAATTTTTCTATTCGAGCCGGAGAGAAAAATGGCTATCTAGTCGCCCTATTCCAAAGAATACTACCACATCTACCTTGTTTATTGACATATGAATTACAAAACTATTATTCAACTCCAACTGATTTGTTTCTATTTCTCCTCGGCTTTCGTGAATGCACCCGGTGAGTTCGACAAAGTTAACTGGGTTATCCATATAGTTTTTGTAGAGTTGACATTCGGTGACCATTCAACAAGATATTTTACATAACGTCAGACATTTTCGGCAAAAATTTTTAATTCTCCATCCTATTCTTACTTTGGTTCGAATTTGAGTCATAGTTTGGTTGTTTTTTTTTTATTTTTTTGTTTTTCTCAATAATCGAAAATCTCTTGCTCAGACCAAAGAAGTGTTAGGCTATTCTAGGCTCTCACTGTCAACCCCAAGAGATTCTCGATGTCTAGAAGCTACTGATCCTTCCCCCTATGAACAAATGAATGAAATTCTTCTCCACAGCATCTTCCAAAAGAACCACTGTCAAACATTAAAAAATGACCATTACCCAGCTCAGTGTAGCTTTTATAGATTTCCTTAGTTTCCAGTCCTACTGTACAGACACGACAAGGAAAAAAGATCAGACAAAAAAGCATCATCGTATTTCGATCCCACCTCCAACCACCGTCATCGTCATCGTCATCAGAGTCAGATCATTGAAATAATATATATATATAGACACCCAATCTCAAGCTGAAAAATATATATATAACTACGCGGAAGTTGAGCAACAACCAAAGCTTCGCGCGAAAGAGAAAGGTCTGCTCTCCTCGACTCTTGATTTTATACTTGCTTATAACCATGGTATAGACCCCATCGAAACCCGAGGAACCACTTTCGGCGACGACGACGACGACGACGCCGACGACGGCGAGCCCCAAGCACCACGACTTTCACCTCTCTAAAGCCCCAGCTTATACCTTACAGCAAGTAAAACTTTGATAGTGAAATGTTTCCAAGACTGCGCTTATACTCGCGATGCTTTTGCTTTTATAAATTTAATGCCTATGGCCACGAACGTAAGGTTCGTTCTCGCCTTTTTTTTTCAAGACCGATATACTCGAGCAGATTCTGATGCTGCCGCCGACCTTTCTCACCTTTTAGCTTTTTTAAGAGGATACTGTTTGGATGTATAGAGCTATGAGATATGGGTAAAAGATTTGAGCGAGATCGGGGTCAGTGAGATGACCAGACGGACATTGGCAGAACTAAATTGTGGTGCTGGAGGAGGATTTTAGGTCCTTTTTGAGAATTAAGTTTTTGGTTGTGAATGGTAGATTGGTTTTGAGGTTCTCTGGGAGGTAGGGAAGGATAATTTGGAATCATCTTATTGGAAGGTACTTTCTTGGAATGATGTTTTGTCTCATGTTTCGTCCTCTCTTCCACGTTATTATGCGAGACCTATAGTCTTTGATGGGTTCCGAATCACCGAATTCACGACAAAGTACTTACGATATTTCACATTCATGCCAGCTAGATTCGAACCTAAGGTCTTCTGCATTGATGGAAAGGTCCTTATCCACGAGGCTGTGATGGCTTCATTGTATAATAATGACCTTCAAAAAGACCTTCAAACATCTCCTAAGACGACTCAGAAAATTCTTTCTGGGTGATTTTCTTAGAGAATGTATCCTGCGTGCTACAGGAGAATGTATAGCGTTGGTAACCAAGTCCTCAAAATTTCTGATTTAGGGCCTTGAAAGGTCCTTACTTATCCTTAGAAAACCATTACTTATTTTGCAAAAGTTCTGTCGAACACTCTGACTATTTAGTGGAAACCTGTTACCCACATATGTTTGGAATTTTGACGTCTAACGAAGAGTGTTAGACGTCAAAGGTGATCTTGAACATTGAGATGAAGTGTGAGAAAATTTAGTCATGCACGTAACTCAAAAAAAAACATGATAACATCGTATACGATTAATATTACTTCGAAGTTGCTTACTTCAATGCAATTCTGGGTAATATTGCGAATCAATGAAAATCATCAAGTGAACTCGCTGTCTTCGAATAGGGAGCCAGAACTTGTAGAAAACTGATCATCATCCCATTCTGGATAACAGGATGGTTTGGCTTCAGTTAACTCAAATCATTCACATTGTGCAGTCCGAGTAATTGTCTCCATTTCGCTGAAAGCAGAATGCTATGGTTAGCAAGTTTTATTACAAAAATCTTCGGCAATTCAAAATTCATAGTTGTCACAGAATATGAGATTTGTCAAGCCTGATGTGCCGTTCTACAGAAGATTCACTGGTTTTTTCATTTTATTTGTAAACGAACTACGATTCCTCGTTTAGTATGTAGTGAGCAGTAGTATCCATGAGGTTTTTACTTGACTCAACCATCGAAAAAAAAAAGGAAATGTACACTCACAAGGGGAGACCACGGGGTTCGGGTCGCCAATCTCCCCCAAGATTTTTTTTTACAGTTTAGTAGTGCCTAGAAGATGAAGAATCCAGAATAACTCCGTCAAATGCTTCTCGTCCAGTCCAAAGGTACAGCCACTGAGATTAACATTGCTCATGTCGGCCCATGTTAAAAAGTGATACATATAGATATACTGGTAATGCTAATGTTTCTGCTTGTAGATCTGGACAGGAGGCCCATTTGACTGAGTTACTCTAGATTCTTCATATTCTAGGTGGTAGCAAACTGTGAAAGAATTTGTGGGATGATTGCCGACCCAGACCCCGTCGTCGTCCCTTGTCAGTGAAGCAAAGTAGTGGATTCATGATGTCGATTGATAATTAGCAGTCAAAAATCGTCCTCACGATGAAAAACTCTGTCAAAATTGATTCCATTACCTGCAACAGAGTACGCCGCGGCCGCGTTTGGATTTCTTCAAGGAAATTCTGTGCAGAAGATCATCTGACCAACACACTACCAACCTTCCCACAAGCAATTCAACTTACTCAAAATAACCTATCAAGAATTGGAGAAAACTCGAAAGAACAATTATAACACCTGTATACTTCTCTATTCCTTTTTGGATCCCAAAAAGGTTCATCCGCACGTTTGCATGCAAAAATTTCTTTTTGATAGCATCCGCGCAAGATCTAAGACAGAAACACAGACCTCATTCGATATTACTCAATGTCAAAGTGAGATATGATTAGATATTCCAAAGTCTGCAATGTCGCGTGAGAGAGCAGTGGTGAAATTCTGTTCCACATGGCTTGGATTAACTTTAATATTACTTATGACTTTCACAATGTTGGCGAATATCATGAAACAACGGCATTGGCAAATACTGTGGAATATTCAACTTGTTTCCATTATATGAACCAGAGATTCAAGTATTCAGATTCGCCTCTTATGCGTAGAGTTAACAAGCTTTAAATTAGCATAATTCGTGATTTATTTGCTTTGCTTGAGACTATGCAATGTTGTGGAATAAGCCTTATAAATCAAATTCAACATCTGTCGATCATACAATGAAAAGTTAATCGAACAATGATAAGTTAACCGATTCTGCAGGATTATAAAAAGATTGATTCTTCAGAAGATGAGATTATCAACTTGAAGAAGTTTGATTCGTGAGATTCCGTCTGCTTGAAATCGGCTGGGTTTGGTAGTCTCACGATGTTCATGAACATAGAACATAGAACAGAACACCAAAATTTCCAGATGACGATGTTGGATTTCGGAATCTTGTACATACCATTTTAAAGGTGGGTAAAAATTTTTCATTACGATGATATTCTAAGATGGAAAATGTCAATTCCATTTGTTACTTTTTTGACATTCGATTGACTGAACTTTGAACGTGATCAATTTTGAAATGTACCAAATCTCATTAAAGGAACTTACATTTCCAACTTTCGTGATTATTTGCGTATAACATGAAATTCTGCTTGCCCCACTGTGACAGACACTGACAAATTTTTCAGAAATCGTGCCCCGTGAAGTGAACTTGACAGTATCCAAAGTATCTGGCAGCTATCAAGACTAAAATATTTTTGAAGTGATGAATGTCTTTAACCGTCTGCATAAGTCTTTCGAAACGGCAGCAAGCTCACTCCACATGTGAACAATATATTAGTCGAGTATAATCGTTTATCGAAATCAACCGTGCAATAGTTTACAGATCAGTAGTATGCCATTCAGAGAATCACCTAAGGATATATAAGTATATCTCTGACTAAAGTTGAACTGTACAACTGACTATTCATTCAAATCGATAATATAAGAGGCGTCGCAGTCGAGAGTCGATAAGAAATCGTTTAGAAAGTAATAAATCTTTCCGCATTGCAAGTGCGTGTACAGTATATTCTATACACTAAAGCTTGTATACTGTATAGAACCCGCTACATGGTCATCAGAAGCGAAGATTCTCTAACGTATATGTACATTCAAATATAAGTGAATGTATAGGAAATTACATATCTGATCATCTTAGATTTTTATAAGGGATTAATTCACACCATGAGCGTACTGAGGTTTAGTAGAATGTATGAGAGATGTAATATCATGATTTGGTTTATGATTTATACGATTATTTTTATCTTGTTAAGAGTGAAAGTCTGAGGTGCGATGAAAACGTTTGGAGCATTCAGATTTTTTTGGGATTATCGTATTCGAATTACCTTTCATAGGTGGCTGAATATGTTGACTGAATTGACTGTTGAGTTTTTGATGGTTATTTTGCATCAGAAATGTTTCCAAAATGCTGTTCGAATCAGTTATGAAACACTCTCCGTGAAACTTATCGTGAATATGATATACTTTACTAAAAGTGAACTTCTTCAGTGGGTAAATATGAAATTCAAAATCATTCTCCTCGATATTTCTGGCTCATGAGAACTCTGCGTTTGATGATTTGTCAATCGTACAAAATGATAGTATGAAATCCTAATATTCCCATACTTAAAACATGCATTTTCTCAGCTCTTGATGAGAGCTATTCGTAGGATATGATATCTGCCAAGATTCATCTAGAAAAGTTATTTTCGAAAAATCCTGCCCATCTGCGATATATTTAGCCATTGTGCATGATTGAGAAAGTAACAAGATATCGAGCCATTAATTCCGTCTCTGAGTCTAGAAATTTGCCTCAGAATATATCTGTATCGTGAATATCATAGTGTAGGAGTAGTTCCATGTAGTTTGCTCATGAAAATCTACAAAAATATTTCCAATTCTCTAATCTAACAATTCGAGTATAGTACTCGTGAAACATCAGTGAATGATGGTGCTTCATTCGTCACTCTCTCTTTTTCGCACACGGAGTCTCTTCCGGTGCACGAACTCTTTGCCTGCGTAGCCATCGTTGAATGCGGAAATCGCTTGCTTCCGTCTGAGCTAGCTGTAGAATCCTCTAATTCACAGAGCGTGGGAGTGACTGACATTGCATGGAAAGTTATGATTTTGATGAATTCAATTTTTAGAAGAAATTGACAAGTTCTGAATGGAGGCATCAAAAATCGATTGGTATTAGAGATCTCCGTTTTCTCATCATAACCTTGTGGTACGGATTTCTTTATTTTTTCGAGCCCCTGTTCGTCGTTCAGGAACCTTATAGTCCGGGAGCTGGGTATGCTCCCGTATGCACTAGAGGCTGGAACGGAAAAGCAAAGGTATTCCGACGTATTTTTTTGCGTAGAATCCGAATCCGTCATTATTTCTCACATAAGTGGTTGAGATATCTCTAAAAGTATTCGAGTGGTTTTCATCACTCGAAGCTCGAGTCACTGATCAAATCCAGCAAAATGACTCGACTTCGAGTGAAAATTAAGGAGAATCACTCGCCGTTCGAGTGATTTTTGGTTACTCGATCGATCGAGTCATTATGATAACTCGATGATCGAGTGAAATCGGCCGACATAACCTAGATCAACATCATTATTTTGACACTTTTAATTACCGTTATTAAATCGAATCTACATGTGTAATTCGATTTAAAACAGGACCCTTCAATTTTTCCGTATATTCTATCATTCTATCCAATACATTGATATTTAATTCGTAAATAGCAATCATTCATGTGAGATTAACAATCAGAAGATTTGTAGCCTTAATTGAGATTATAATCCATATTACACGAAATATCAACCATTCAGGCTACTTTACTAAAAGTAAAAGTGGAAAATAGTCTCACTCAGAGTTACAGTAATCACTTATGTCGGAAAACTTGAGATTAGTTGCCATAATGGTACTCATGACTGTTATTGAGTACAATTATATTACATCTCTCATGGCTCAGTTGGTTAAGAGGTTGGCGTAAGTGTCGGGCAGTGAAGACGTAGGAGGGAACCAGGTTCAAACCCCAGCGACAACCAACTATGAATTAATGCTAAACTTTGTCGAAAGTGTTTTTTTGTTTTTTTCTCATGCAGTTTCATTGTTCTTATTTAGCATTTTAGTTTCAATATCGTTCAACAATTCATGAAAAGCTAGATTTTTTATACTGTAAATTATATATGCAACTCGAGGATCGAGTGAAAAAACAACTCGCTTCGAGTGAAATTTTCACTCGGTCTTCGAGCAAAAAACCACTCGAAGCCGGGTTGCGACGCTGTCACTCGAACTTCGAGTCGGAAAACGACTCGTTTCGAGTGAAATTTCACTCGAATACTTTTAGAGAGATCACCTTCAAAAATTGAATTTTAACCTCTAAAACCCCGTGTTCCATGCGCTGGGTGAGCTCAATGATATTTAGATCATCAAAACTGCTTCTTGGATGAAACTAGGCACAAAGGTATCTCCCACCGACAGTTCTGGGCCTCACGGGCCCAATATACAGGGTGGTGAAGCACTGAAACGCGTTATTTCAACTATAACAAACTGGTTCTTGCGCTGCAGAGGCTCAATGATATACCAAGGATGACTGCTCTTGCATGAGTGAAACCGTACTCAGAGAATTATTCCATCCACGATTTTGGGCCTCATGGACCCAATATACAGGGTGTTGAGACGCTGAATCACTCGTTTTAGCCACGAAGAACGTGTTTTATGCGCTGTGTAGGCCCATTGCAAAAGTACTTCGCCAACAGTTTTGGGCCTGACGGACCCAGTATACAGGGTGTCGAAGTCCTTAGATGACTTCTTTCATCCATCACTAACGGATTATTTCGTGCGCTGTGAACGCTTGATGATATTTCAAGGGGTAAGACTCCTGCTCGAGTGAAACCATACTCAGAAGAATATCTCGCCCACAATTTTGGACCCCACGGACCCAATTTACACGGTGTTGAAGACATGAAAAGCTCATTTCGGGACATGAAAGGAGAAAGGCGAAAGATTAAATACCACCCAACCTTTGACAATCCATCATCCCTGAAGTTTGTCCATGTTGGTCGATGGTTTCATGTTGTTTTTCTTCAAATCATAGAAGAAAAAAGCCATAAAACGTATGAAGAATATGTGCGATTGAGACATTCACTAGCAATATACGAACGTCAATCAGTTTTTCTCATTTGCTGTTAATTGAGACTGGAATCTGCAATTTCTCCCGAATGGCTTCTAGTGTGCCGAAGAAAATAGACAATCAAATAACTTTTCGCTTCTGTCAATTTTTTCGGGATACGAACAGTTCTCAACTGTATCATAGAGAGAGTATCATCATCTCTATCAATCCTACGATTAATACTGATCGTGACTCACAGCAGGGGGGAATCTGTTTCAGAAAAATTCCCTGAATTATTCTAAATGTCATTAAATCATGATTCACTCCTATTAATCAATGGTTACCACGATAACGCCGAGACTTGAACTTCCTGTTGTTACATCGAAGACAGTTATAACTTCGTTGCTATCCGAGGTTATCATTGTCCAAGTTGTATTCTCAATCTTCAAATATATTTGGTTATGAGCAATAAAAGGATTCGACTATCAAATGGATTCGAATGTATAGCTTCTCCTTTAAACTGCATTATTTGATCTTCAAGTAGTAGCTTTGGCCTAACAAGGACGATGAGAGATGCAAAAAAAAGTTCGCTAACCAGCTTCGACGAAGAAAGGCCATGTGTACTCGGAGCTGTTATCGCATATTGGTGCAGGTGAAAAACCATTTTGAGAGTCCAACGCAAGGTACAAATTGATGTCATTCTTCCACATGATCCAATACTATTCCCACGCATTCCCATGACTGACGTATCTATGGGTAAACTGTAAGCAATACTCGATCAATGTCTATCCTTAACTTTCTCAGCAAGTAATCACCGATCTCGACCCGATGCTTGATTGCTCATTTTTTGTAACAGGTGAGTGTGGACATCCTATTTTTCTTACAGAGACTTTTGCGCGCCATCAAACACATCCATCAGCATCCTGTAAATCCGTAAGATCTATAGGACCTCCGATTGTCGATGACATAGTTATCATAGGTATGATTTTACTTGCCCGGGAGTCTTACCCCTTGAAATATCATCAAGCGTTCGCAGCGCACGAAATAATCCGTTAGTGATGGATGAAAAAAGGCATCTAAGGACTTTGACACCCTGTATATAGGGTCCGTCAGGCCCAAAACTGTTGGCGAGGTACTTTTGCAATGGGCCTGCACAACGCATAAAACACATTCTTCGTGGCTAAAACGAGTGATTCAGTGTCTCAACACCCTGCATATTGGGTCCGTGAGGCCCAAAATCGTAAATGGGATACTTCTCTGAGTACGGTTTCACTCAAGCAAGAGCAGTCATCCTTGGTATATCATTGAGCCTCTGCAGCGCAAGAAGCCGTTTGTTATGGATGAAAAAACGCATTTCAGTGCTTCACCACCCTGTATATTGGGCCCGTAGGGCCCAGAACTGTCGGTGGGAGATACCTTTGTGCCTAGTTCCATCCAAGAGGAAGTTTTGATGCTCTAAATATCATTGAGCTCACCCAGCGCATGGAACACGTGGTTTTAGAGGTTAAAATTCAATTTTTGAAGGTGATCTCAACCTTTTTATGTGAGAAATAATGACGGATTCGGATTCTACGCAAAAAATACGTCGGAATACCTTTGCTTTTCCGTTCCAGCCTCTAGTGCATACGAGAGCATACCCAGCTCCCGGACTATCAAGTATTCAGGATTGATGAAGTATTTTTCGACGAGTATCCTCTATTTGTAGAGTTATTCTAATACTTTCTGATTATCATAATTTATTGCAGCAAATGAGTTCATGATCGAAGATGATGCGTGAATCTTTCGTGAGACTGGAATTTTCAACTCATTTCAAACATTCGATATGTAACGTGGCGCAAGACTTACAAGGGGGGACCACGGGGTCCGGGTCGCCAATCTCCCCCAAGATTCTTTTTACAGTTTAGTAGGGCCTAGAAGATGAAGAATCCAGAGTAACTCCGTCAAATGCTGCTCGTCCTGTCCAAAGGTACAGCCACTGAGATTAGTATTGCTCATATTATAGGCCCATGTAAAAAAGTGATATGTATAGATATACTGGTAATGCTAATGTTTCTGCTTGTAGCTCTGGGCAGGAGGCCCATTTGACGGAGCTACTCTATGTCCTTCATATTCTGAATGGTACCAAACAGTAAAAAAATTTTGGGGATGATTGGTGACCCGGACTCCGTGGTCCCCCCTTTTCAGTGCGAATAGGTAGTGTAATGATAATCATATCAAAGAGCAGCTTAGCCGGTGATCTGAGGTAATTTTATCTTGCGCACCATGATGAAATCTTTGATATCGTCTAGGATTCGCGTTTATCATTGCTTTCCATTCCGTAGCCTTTTCCAAATTTTCTAGGGAAATTTTCGTTAAAAAGGGGAGCTCCCGAAAAAATGAGTGAGATGACAATACTCAACAAGGTGACTAAGCGGATAAGTATGGTGAATCGGCCGTTGTCACGGTTGCTCCCCCTCCCTCAGGTAATTTTCCCCAGTTTCTAATACCAAAATAGGTGAGGGAAAAGGTTTCTTAGGTCCCACGGTTGCCCCTACATTGTACGGGAACCTAACAACCCTCTAAAAAACGCTAAAAATTGGTGTATTCTGACACATTCCAATGAATCAATTTGAAATTTTTTCGACACATTCTTGGAACTTTGATAAATAAGAGAAAAATATTTGCATACCGACAACTTTTGATCGAGGACCCAAAAAAATTCATGAGAAATCAAATCTAATCTGATTTTTAAGACTCTTATCTGTACTTGAGATGTTAGGAAACCATTTCATCGTGTTTGCCGGGTCATTCTACATTGATAACCACATGAGAACAAATCATTTTTGGCGGTGGAAAGTAGTCAAAAATGCAAAAAACCGTTTTCAAAACATGCGCGTTCTTCCTCATCTCTAGAAGTATTCTTATCCGATAGCCAGTACGTAAAAAAGCGATTAGAGGTAGTAGGGCCCAAGATCTAGCTAGTCTAAAGAATGAAAAAATCCAAGGTACCAAATCCGTGAACCCGTGGCCCTTTCAATGGCCGTCAAAAACGCTATTTTGGGTCGGAGTGTTCAAATAAACGTGAACACGTGTTTTTCATGTATTTTTTGACACAGAAACCGAATCCGTGGTGAATTTCGCCCAACTACCAGGACTTTTCGTAGGCTCCAAAACTAGAACCGAGAGTGGGGGATAACTTTTGGCCTTTGTACACACATTTGAGATGCATGATGACTGTATAGGTTTGAATCGGATTTGTAGGGAATTGAGCCGTGTTCTCTCACGGATCTTGATCAGCTGAAAACAATGCCGACGGTTGTGAGGCTCAAGGATTTCAATTTTCCAATGCTTGCTACGGAAAAACTAGATGGCCAATCTTGAGCGGACGTGGCCAAAAAATTTATCATTGCATCGACTTCTTTCTTCCGCATCACTTCCTGTAGTCGGGATTTACTGTGAGTTTGAAAAGAGTGCCGTTTTGCGTGCCTTCCTCCACAAGCGCAATCTTAAATGTGACCAAAACACCCGGCTTTTTGATGGCTAGGGATCCAAAACGAAACGTTTGATTGACTTGAGATTTTCCACACATACTCCTCGATACTCGAACTAAATCCTTATCAAGTAACAGAGTATTCTGTGGCTCATTGATTTTACAGGAAAACTACCTTAATTCATATATTCCTATCCAAAATCAGATATTTAAAAATTTTAAAAAATCTCCACATCGAGTTTCAAAACAGCTTCTCAACGAATCTTATGATGGAACGAGAAAATGTTGTCCACTCAGACCAACTTTGGCTTTTGTCAAAATCTGAAATGTCTGATTCTGTAGATTCATCTGAATCTGGAGTATCACCCAAATCAAACATTCCCGATGAAACGCGTTTGGACCCAGTGTATCTGACTATTTCTCCTCGGTATCCCGCTTTATAGAAATTTTCGATAACCAAACGGTATTAAATCTTATACATTACTGATGGATCATACTTAATACCAATAAATAATGACGATTGTCAAATCTGGCATTCAAATGTCGCAACTTTATAAAGTGCTCCTCTCGAACAATTTGTCGATGCGTTTTTTGAGATCGATCGAATCAATATCGCGTGAGTATTAAAATGTAAATATGAAATAGCTCGTCATCCCGCATGCACAATATAGGAATAAAATGCATATTATTGAACATCTCGTGTAATTTTCGCCTCCAACGTCGTTAAGCGTATATATCTCAATAGAGGCGTGAATAATTCTTTCAATATATGCTTACAAAGTGCTTAGATTCTCTATTATTTTTATGTATTTTTCCTTGCACAAGTTTCCAAGTTTCTGCATTTGCGTGTTTCTTGATGCTTGCACACTGTCTACAAGTGCATATAGATATATATATATACATACGCGGGAGTGCTTTATTTATGATACGCATTAAGAGTGCGAGATAATTGAGGCTTGTAATTAACGTAGGAAGCAAATCATTGACGACGATGATATGGATGCGATTTTGAAATCGTTTTTTTTTATTCATCGATCTATCCATCTATCTATCTTTAATCTCGACTACTTTTTCATCACAAATACGATATCTTCGAAGATCCATTTGTCATCGCAAGCCTCATGAGTAAACTAACACATTTGAGAAAAAAGCACATACAAGTCAGACTAGAATTGTATAGTGTTAGTACCATGTCGATCTTGGAATTACAACAAATAGAGAAGAAGAAGAAGAAAAAAAAGAGTCAACTGTCGTTACAGTAATAGTTTGTACATACATACAGTGATGACGTACTTTAGAAAAGACGATGAGTTGTACCGTTAGGAATGAAATGACACGATGCAATTGAAATCGTAAATTCGATTCTTGCGTTTAGAGAGTGAGACTGTCTGCTTGTCTGGAGTCGTAGCAGTAATATAACAGCGAATTCTCATAAGTTATACTGATGCAGTTACTTCGACAGACACGTGTAGTAATACACTATACAGCGGAAAGTGAGAGCTGTCCTTTCGTTGTTGTTCTTTTTTTTTTACTTTGGTCTGTGTAACCGACATCAGAACCCGTTGAAGAGAGATCCAAGAGAGGAAGAGAGAGGAAAATGTATCGAAATTGATCGTGTGTTTCAGAATGACACTTTTATCGCTCGCGGGAATTTTGAATCATGTAATATATAAATTGGCCATTGCAAGCTAATTTAATCAGCGGATGTACTGATTTTTGAACATAGAACGATATTGGAATCGAACTATGTACCTTCAAGGCACCTCTAATGCGAAGTTGCAACTTGAAGGCGCAAAAAACCATCAAGTTGCAACTTCGCATTAGAGAAATCTTGAAGCGCAAAAAGACTTTAAATTGCAACTTCGCATAAGAGGTGCCTTGAAGGTACATAGTTCGATTTCAATATCGGTCTATGTTAAAAATTAGCACATCCGTTGATTAAATTAGCTTGCAATGGCCAATTTATATATTGCATTATTTGAATTTCAGAATGATTCATTGCATTGCATGATGAAGAGATAAACTCATCGATTCAGAGAAATATGCTGCATGTTAGTACTGAGATACTAAGGGAATTGCAGTGGATTATATTATATTGTGATATGCCATGAGTTGGTCTTACAAATAATCTTGAAGCCAAGTTCAATTTCACTCGTGAGGTATTTTGTGGATACTCGTATTATACGGCCTTCTTGTTCAAATTTCGTTTGGGTGGAGTATATTGGTTTGCGTAGCGTCGCGGTGGGATCGCATGGCGCCGCAACGGGATCGCGTGGGTTGTGCGAAGAAAGGCTTAACTTCTGTTATTGAATTATTTCTCCATCGATGGTGTTTGGATTCTGATATCTTCATCAAGGATCGCCTTGGTACTCTCTCCTTGTCCATTAATGATAAGGCACTGAGTTTCAGTTAATCCCGAAGCTAATCTTACCGATGGCTTTAGTGTCTACTTGCACTGTTACTGTAGTTTCAGTGAATATACACTAAGCTCATGGTGAAATAACAGCGACCTTGGGGATCGGACAAGTCTTCGACATTGAAGTTTCATTGAGCATCACTGATGAATCAGTAAATCATTGAAGTTTCAGTGAACGCGACTGATGAGTCAGTAAGATGATTCACTGAAGTTTCAGTGCTTCAAGGGTCCTGGCAGATTATGTTCACTTGAGTTTCAATGGGCAACACTGATATTCAGCAGCGGTGCTCACTCACTCGCTACTGATGCTCACTGAAACTCCATTGACGAAGACTTGTTCAACTCCGATGGTCACTGAAGTTTCACTATGATCTACGTGTAGATTCAGTGAAACTACAGTGTAAACACGCACTGATGTCATCAGGGGGAGTGGCTCCGAGATTAACTGAATCCAGTGACTTTTCACTGATGGACTGGGAGAGAGTAGAATTCCAAGACAATGTTGTTGAGCACAGAGCAGGATGATTTCTGAGATTGCTTCTATTTTAGTAGTCAGTATTATGGACCAGTGTATAAGAATTGGATTCAAAATGATCATTTTACTTAATGGTGAATGTATTCGTACCATCTAGTGATGGTAACTGATTTAAAAACTGTAGTTTCATGTGGAGTAGTATACGTGTTAACAATTATGCTCATGACAGGGGTGAAAGCTCTTCATAACCACTATTTATTGCATTGAGTGATCATTGTTCTATAGTCTTTCATTACTTGCTCTAGTTATCTTCATAGTATTGACAGCACTGATGACATCTTTATCTCATTTGTAATAACTGATATGGCGGTGTTTCGGAAGAAATGCATATGATAATGTGATTTAAGTTGGTAGTTGTGCCAGTATAGTTTACGTGGCTTCCACGATCAACCACTCTGACCAGCCTGTCAGCAACGTGACTGGCTTTCGAGGGAGCCCCTGCGGGCTATGACATCTGACGTTTGCACTAACCAGGAGAGGTCATCACATCCGGATTACGGATTTGTCTGAAACTTTGGGAATAGTCTTCTTTTAGTGCCAAAATATGAAACCCAATATCATAGACCCTAACGCTCAAGCGTTTCCGAGCTACATCTTCAGTCATTAGCATTGCCCATATGGGCCTATATTAAAAATCATACATATAGGTATACCTGCAATGCTAATGTCCTTGGCTGTAGCTCGGAAACGCTTGAGCGTTAGGGTCTATAATTTTGGGTTTCATCTTTTGGCACTAAAAGAAAACCATTCTCAAAGTGTCAGCCGAATCCGTGATCCGGATGTGATAACCTCTCCTGGTAAATTCTATCTCGGAAGGGATCATCAAATACTGCACCTAAGTTGATGAATCCTAATCCATTTAGCTCCTATATATTCTTAATTTTTATTCCTAGTTAAGGTAGTAAATCACCTGATCAGATTCGAACAGAACTCATTAGTAAAGGTGGCAATAACTAATTCCAAAGATTGCAGTACTGAATATTGGAGTACTTGTGAGGAATGTGACGCTAGCAATAATACTGCTAGTCTGTTGTCAAGGACCATGTTTGTTTTTACCATCATTATTACCATTACCAAAGTCACAGAATTATTAACCAAATTACTCATTACACAATAGTAAATCACAATGGTAATCTACAAATCGTGGAATCAGTTATCGAAGAGGTAATTTGTGTAGGAAGTTGAAGTAATCCAGGCATCAGCCCAAAGGGTCTAGACGGTTGTGATCATGGTATATCGGTAACAATCTAGTGACACTGATGGTGAAAAAAGTAACAGTAACAAGGACTCAACATAAAAATGTATGCAGAGTCTGGTGATGAGAATCTCTAAACTGGAATTCAATGAAGTACTAATATCAGTAAGTTTATTCAAATTGGTTTGAAAGTTCCATAACCACTGATCTCTCATTGCACTTATGGCAGCGTCAAGATTCCAAGATATTCCCAAGATGAATATTGACGAGCTTTTTCACAAAAAGCTCATCAAAGTTCTCGTAGGATCACTTGCACCTGCAAAAACAAGCTATATGCTATATACCTTGTCTCACCATACCCGTACCTCATCTACTTACGTCCGCCTCAAGCTACACTCGTACCTGTCTCTCTCTCTCTCTCTCTCTCTCTCCTTCCAATGCGTTTCAGAATCGGCGGGGGGTATATCTACAGTGTACATACTATACACTTCCGCGTGCAGCGAGCGGTGCGGCAGCTCTCACAAGCCGGGGAAACCAACCAATCGGGTAGCTTCGTATATAGCAGCATCGCAGAGCAGCGCCACTCCCGAGCGTATTATCGCGGCAACGTGTTTTTATCTCTTTCTCTGTTGCTCTTACTCTCTCATACTGCTGGTATACTGGGTTAAGCAGCGCGGGGAGTCGCGAATGGTCTGTCTGTCTGCTTGGCATCAGCAGTCGTCGCTACGACGTGCTCGGGCGCGCGTGCATATAACATATACTGTATATAATAGTGTATACAATTACCACCGGTAAAATATTGTGTACATTATCCATCCATAAAGGTTGTAATCAACCTAAAATTAAGTGTATGGACATTGATCATCCATAAAGATTATAAAAATCAAAAAATAGATATAGTGTCGTGATGCTCGAGTGAGCGGGACAAGTGTTTAAAATCTTTTTTTTTAAGACTGTGGGGTTATATATACATATATATAGTGTGAGGATTACATTATTATTATTATTATCCCCTTGAGTGGTGGTTTTAAAAAAAAATTAGTAAAAGTGGGTCGAACAATGGAATATCAGCAATTGGCGCCTCCGCCGCCACCGCCACCACCCGCGGTATCACAAGTTGTACCCGCGGCTATTTTACACGTGCAACAACAACAACAACAACAACAACAACAGGGTCCACAATCTCATCCTCACATTGTTGTTCCGACTCAACAGCAACAAGGTCATATGCCACCTGTAGGTCATGGTGCACATCAAATACATGCACCTTTACCTTCTATTCACGAAGATAGTGCAAGTAGCAGGTGGAGCCAATATCAACATTTATGGAGACAGCATCATGTTTATATGAACGGTACGTCTTAAAAAAAAAATCGTAGAATTTCGATCTTTGTGGAGATGAATTATTTCACTACCGAGCGGGAGTTGTTCGCGGTTATCTTACCTTTTAAACAATTTGGTCCGGGTCCTGTGACTTTTTAATTATACTCTGATTTTTCACGATCTTTTTTTTTTTTTGGTATTTGTGTATGTATCTCTTATCTCGCTCTTCCTCTTTCCGCCAATCACCCAATTTAATTTCATTCAGAGTCACCGTGTATAGTGTGTGATGATTCATTGCTTCGATAATTTTCAAAAATATATCGTTTAATGGCTTGATGCTTGTGTAAGTGTGTGTTATTCTTTTTAAGAATGTGCGAGCGAGTGCGAGATAAGATTATACCTGAATGGTGTATAAGTATCTTACGATTTAGCTCATAATATTACCAAAAGACAGTATAAGATACATTTCATATAATTTCTATTAGAATTTGCTAACTGGATGTGCGCTATACGCGTACTTGACCGAAGTTTAAGGCCGTGACCCCACGCGCAATCGTTTGTACATATAAACCGCGAAAAAAAAAACTATTCTCGATTAAAATCGCTAAGCTTTGACGAGATTTTTAAATCATTCTCTTTTCGTATGCTAAATCGAAATCGTGAATTCGCCACTCTCTCTTTAAGTTTTGTGTATAGCAGAGCAGCCTTTACTTAGTACTCGGAGCGTCGAAAAAAAAACTTTCTCTTTGAAAATTCGAACGTTCTTGGAGTGAGGAAGAGAGAGAGATATAGATACTCTTGATCAATGAGTATATATAACTATATGTATGTCTGATGAACTTGAATTGTAACGTGCGAGTCAACGTGATCGAATAGAACGTAGTCGTCGTCGTCGTGGCTAAAAGTATACATACTAACATTTATCGTTATCTCGATTTTTGGATTGAGAAAAAAGTTGATGTGATGCGTTGACTTCTTCTTCAATTTTACTATATATATATATCCCCTCTGTGAACTCATCTATAATGATGTGTGAGGAATAGATGATGGGATACGAGTTTGTAATTAGATAGGTATGATGAACTCTGGACTATGTGTAACGATGATACACACATTGCTCGGAGCGATTTCATCTAGTTTTATGCAAAATTGAAATATATTTATAGAAAAAAAAAAAAGAAGTAGATCCGTAGTCGTCCACGCTCGTGATCTCAAACTTTGCAACACTTATTTATCATAAGTGCGACGTATAATTCATAGTGCCAGAGCCGATAGATATGTGTTAATGCCGAGACCTTGAAAGAAAAAAGTCTCTCTAATCACCATTCGATGAGGTAAAATTATATACAACCTCCTGTTCATTTTCTGAGGTGCTACACACACACACACACATATATATTTATCATATCTGTTTGTATACGCGAACTTTTTTCTCACCCAATGGGATTGACTTCTTCGACCGAGTTGAGATTGAAATTATATAGAATATCGCGAATTGTTGATAATGTAGCCTAGATATTTCTGTACGATTGATTGTAAATGAAAAAGAAAAACTTCGATTCATCGAAATTGATTAAAAAATGATTAGTAAGGGAAATTGCTCAGAATTGTATGTTTTCACAAGGTTTTCATTCGATTACTATCGAGAGATGAGTTTTCTACATTTTATTGAAATTGTTCGGGGAGAAAATATTCACTGCAAATCGCGTAGGCTCGACCCACGCGTTAGTTTGAAAGCGAGAGATCGGTGGATCAAGCTGTAGGAAATTTTTATATCGTTTCCAATACGGGATTAATTTTTTGAAAAAATATTGCGTGGAATATTTTGAAATACGCTATTCTGAGTTCAAATTTATGCTATTTTAAGGGGCCAGTGTATGAAGTTGAGGTTATATATTGCCAAGCGTTAGGAGCTGGGTTTTGTAGGATAAAATAGTGACGCATTATCTTTGGAAAAAAGTAAACAAGTCTAATATGCCACCAATAAGCTACTATCTCAAGTGTACAACTGGTAGCACAATCGTTAACCATTTATTAAACTAACACTAATTACTCCAACTAGCTATTGCTGAGACATATTTTTTAAAATTAACCTTCGAAACTTGTCAACGTATAAATCGTTTTATAATAAATTCCTCCTGCGGATTCGAATATTTTTTTCTATACCACCTGGTGGGTGGTTTGGTAAATTGAAATTTTTTTCTATATTTTGTCCAGGAGCTAATGTTTGGGTAAAGAAAAAGTGTAATTCGCACCTCTTTGATTTCGACATGCTTTAAGGCAAGTATATACATATTGCATAAAGACAAACGCGAAACACTTGTCTCGTGGCACGCGCTCGCCAAACGGCACTTTTCATAATTTATTTATGCTAATCGTTACCTCGGGGACGTCGTCGTCGTCGTCGTCGTCAAAGTATATGGCATCGCTAAAAAGGGATAGTGAAAAAAGTCTTTCACGCTAACTCGTTTTCGTCCATAGGCTTCATTTACAGATTTTTCTAAATACTTCAATTCGTTGATGATGTGAAGAATATTGATGCACATTTTCGATACCTGTATCTATAGAAAACCTAATATCGTGATGTGAAAATGGGAGATAGGCAACAATTTTCGATTTCAAAAGAGTATTTTGGAAAGGGCAATACACATGGTCCAAATTTGGGTTTCAAATGGACATATTTGTGAGTAGTTTGTATCTTCTGCAATATTAAAAAAAAAATTATCTTGGTGCAGATTGTTGAACTCATGAGAAAAGTGATTTACGCAGTTTCAAAGGTCAAATCTACACGCGTGATGTTTTTTTTTCTTTCCAAATCTTTGATCATCTGTCTCGAGGAAATATCTGAAATTAGATAATCGACATGCTGACTGTGAGATAAAAATTGTTTCGCAATCGTTGCACGTGGAAGATGAGATAATTTTGCAGATCGAGCTCTCTGTATTTTCAAACGATGCACGTAATAATCTCATTCCCGTATGCTCTTTATGTGGTTGATGACCTATCTTAACGATGCATCACACGTACACTCGTATTGTCATTTCAAATTGATCAAACCTGAGATTGATTGTTGAATCATTTTCACGAAATATGATAACTGCTTACGTCATTTGTTATCAACGTTGCTATCGATGCCAAAAAATTCGTGGCAAATCTGAGTGATCTTTTGATCCTCAAATTCGAGTGTTTCAAGATTTCTTAGAAGAGTGAGATTAGGACTCGGGTTTTTTGAAAATCTCTTGACCATTTGATGATCGGAATGTAGTATTGGCCTCAGGTATTTTGGATCATTCTTAAAAGTACAAAATGCTTTTAGAAGCGATTCTTCGTGAGTGTTTCAATTTATATTTTTTTTGAAATGACATTCTTTTTATGCGTGTTCTTGAGACTTCTATTTTTTTTTAAATTACAAAGTAGATCGAGTTTCTGACTGAAATTCTCCCTTTCAAGGTCATTTCATCATACTTCAATCTACACTTGAAAGAATAGGCTGCGTTGTTGAATCGAGGAAAATGGCATTGAGGCGAATATCTAATCAAATACTCGCAACCAGCAATACTTTTCAACAAGTAGTTAGACCTTATTTGGTTTCTGATCCTAGATAGGGCAGAGTTACAGTTTTTCGAAGTTTTCATCTAAAACCTTGAATAAAGTCAGTTCAGGTTATCAGATGGTTGAATTTTGCTCGCTGAATAGAGGTTTTTTTAAAGTTGACAACTTCTTCTGAATCTGTTTACTTCAGATTCACTTTTCGCTGATGAGAGTGTCCCGAAGTTAAAGTAAGAATTGATCTATAATATTCGTCATTCGATTCTCTCTCACTTTATAGAAGATACACGAGACCTTAATGGTAATTTGTCTATACGAGAATCATCTCTTTGGTTAGATACTTTTACCTAAAAGCTCGCCGACAGATTTGTAAAATCTGGACTACATCAAATTTCAAAATCGTCCCCAATTCAGTCAATTTGATGACACCCTCTCATCATTACTATAAATAATTTCTGCACGTGACGTGGCTCACGTTTACCAGTATACATACATCAGTTTTCAAAAATTTTTTTTTTCGAATCACGCGGCACACGTGAACGGCTAGGCTCGTGCAGATCGTCCAAGCTCAATTTATATATACCTCTGTTGCAAGCTAAACTCTGTGCATGATGTTTACGGCCTCCAGACCGTTTTCGCGTCCGATCATTCTCTGATGTGGGTCATCATCTCGTGTGACAATATACACTTTTACAATAGGCCACCCACTCATTCACATACATGAAATTTCTATACTGTGACTCTTTTTGAGTTTATCGTGATGCATCTATCACGAATTATCCTTCCACTTGCACATTGATTCGGTATCAAATACCTATATATGTATAAACGATGTGTGTATATATTTTTGTATAATATATATGTGTGTGTCTAAGTGACGGCAGGCGCTAACGAGATCGCGGGGTTTCACTCGTATTAATTGTCACTCTGTTCCGATGCTCTTGATGTGTGTGAATCTCACGTCAAACTGAATGAAGTCGTTGGCATAGTAGGGATTGAAAATTGTAAAATCGACCCGCAAGGCTTACGCGTACCAACACGTGTGATAAAATATTCGATTAATCGAAAATCTCATCTTATAGATATATTTGGATATATATATATCAACCGTCTAGGATGTTAATGATGTGTATGTGCAGTGTTTAGAGGGTCCAGCCGGAAATCGTGGATTTTCTTTGCGCGTCGTTGAGATTTTGTTGCTACTCGCTGGATTTGCGGGGTACAATAATCATCATTGAGCGTTAGTATTAGGATGAGAGAGGAAATTTTGCGAGACTACTAATACTACACGATGGGCGCGGTATGACGTGGCCGGAAGCCGATGCGCTTAGCGGTGCAATTTTGTTACCTTGAGCTGTTTTGTTTGTATACGTGTGTATGTACAATGTACGTACAACATGACCGTTTGAAATTTGTGTGGATGGATTGGCGAGTTGAATTGTCGGATGATGTACAAGCTCGGTACAGCTTTTTTTTTATCGATTTGCCAATGGATTAGAGCTGTGATTTTTGTTTTTAGTGCAATTTGTACTGACAAGGGGAGTTCGGAGTCTCCGGGTCCTGAAATCACACCAAAATTTGTTTACAGTTTGGTACTACCTAGAATATGAAGAATCCAGAGTAACTTCTTCAGATGGGCTTCCTGTCCAGAGCTACAAGCAAAAATGTTAGCGTTGCCAGTATATCTATATATATCACAATTTAACATGGGCCTATATGAGCAATGCTGATGTCATGGGCTGTACAAAACTGTAAAAAAATTTTGGTGAGATTTCAGGACCCGGAGACTCCGGACTGCCCTTGTGAGATGTGATAGGGATTGGTTTGGGTGTGATCAATGCTTTTTGAAAAGGGTATGAATGAATTTTTTGTATTTTTGATGGTTAAACTATGAGAGCAATCGGTATCTTCAAATCGATACATTTGCCGTTCTTCATGAAAATTTGTTAAAAATGATCATGATTTTGAATGACTTGTATTGACTTTTCTATAGTCGAGTATAAAATTCACATCACGAAAAATTCTAGAGATATGAATTTTAGCGCTATGTTTCAGATAAGCGACGAAAAATTGACGATTTAACACGTTTTGTAATTAATTCTGACAATTGTATCAAACAATCCAGTTACTTTGATACAAATCAAAGCTCTACTCAAATCAGGAATGAGGATCTTACTTAAATTTTCAAATTATTGTGCAAATGACAAATAAATACCTAAGACATGAATAATTTCATTAAAAATTCCATCACAATCGGACGTATCCATCATTATATATATATAATTTATCATCACTTAGCAATCAGAATTCAATGCCTCCACAGTCTTGCCGTTGCTATCGATATTGTTTCCCAAAAAACCTGTAAAAAATCATCCACAAAAGAGTAAACGCAATTTCATTCTTACACTGAACCCTAAGCCATCTATCTCCATGTCTGACCCAACTCGGCCTGTTACTACTGATGCAAACATCTGCACAACGCTGACGGTCTCATAATACATAAAATTCTCGCAGCGTCCCTACCACACTTTTACCTTTATTATACTTTACACACATTCCTTTAGTCATCATTGCAATGCTCCAATTTCTCTTTCATCGTTCTGCACATCACTGCCTATAAGTTCGTCGTCGTAATCGACATCGTTGATCGTTGCGTGAATTCATTATCATTCGTCTTGGTCTTCGTCTGATCTGGTCTGGTCTGATCGTCTCATTTTTATTATGCATCCATGTGATGCTGTACATACTATATTTAACAATACACGAGCCACGACCATGTGTTTCGAGTTGAAATCGCGAGCATGCATGTATTGTAGTTTGGGATGACGATGTATTTATATATATCAAATGGATGCACGTGGGTAGGCGCTTAGCGCGCGGGAGTTGTAAACTGGAACAACTCAACGAACTATACTACTCCTTCTTCACGATATTTCTGCTGACTGAAATGCCGAACCGTTTGATTCTTTTGATCGTATATCTGTGCCGACGCTGAGCTTGCAAGCTCTGTGTTACTTATAACATATAGGTCTTTGAACATCAGCTGATTCAGGCGGCGAATGTTCAAAAAAAATTTTTCTCGTTCGGGGGAGTTGGAAATCAAGTTTTTCGGATGGCTAAGTGTCTATTTCTCAAAACAAATTTTTATTGAAAATAATACAGTTCTGATGAGGGTTGGCGACACTTTAAATCGTACAAATTCCAATTTTTTTATTCTAACGATAGACGAGCAAAAATCGAAATAAGTTTAAAATGCTCCTCAATAAGAACAACTGCACAGTCGGTCTTGTTCGAGAATATTAGTATCAGGAATAAATTTGAAATTGACTTTCGAATTTTATTTCGTTATAGTATTTTCCATCACTCTTACTCATATTCACTGTGGATGGACCTCCACCACTCTGATAATTTTGATGTTTATGATCATTCGAGATAGGGAAACTGCATGAACCCTGACGCAAACTATTGATGCGAACGAAACGGAATGAAATTTGAGAATCAACTTTGGCTTCGTCCCTGATTGACATAGACCGATTCAGAAAACCTAGTGATGAAATTTTGATTTAGTTGACAACCCAAGAATCGACGTAAGGGATCATGATTAGTAAATTTGATATAAGACATGGATACTTTGAAAAATCTTAACGTGAGAGTTTGTCTAAAGCCAAGCCTTATGCCTACGAAGGTAAGCATCGCGGCTTTTGTCGTATTTGCCAGTTGCATTCAAGTGGATACGAACAAAAATATATTTTTCTAAAATTTTCATCCTAATTATCAAAATCTGCTCGTCGTACTCAGTGCAACAGCTGATGAATAATGTTTGTAAGACTGTAAATACTGCTGATCATTTTACCAATCTTGGTTGCACTACAGAAAACTCGGGAAATTTTTCCTCTGTTTCAAAAATTTCCATCAGCTCACAAGAATTCAACCTCCATCAAACACTAAAATTCCCATCAATATATTCATCAAACTGCACAAAAATGAGACTTCTCGCAATGTCAAAGAATTTGCCGTGTATATCTTCACATCTTAGTGTTTTACAAGACACTCGTCAACGATGCGCGATGCAAAAAAAAGAAAAAAGAAATATATATATTCACGGGGCGGACGCACGTGGCTGTCCGCGCGATCTCATTATGTCTTCCGGTGCCTCGTGACCTGTGCTCCCTCTCAGACCAATTTTTTATATCTATATGTATGCATCAACACCAGAATACATGTACACAAACACGCAAATTTACAATCGTCTATATCACACGAGGTAATTTTTACCGCTTGTATACATGTCATCATCATCATCATCATCATCATGTTGTATATGTATATATGTGCCATGCGGCGGCCATGCGCTTGCGCACTATAGAGTGCACCGATTGCAAGCTATATAATGTTTGAGCTTTGGACTATATACGACAACGACGTGGGCTTGACTATCGGCTATAATGCACCTGTTGCTTGACAGCGAAACCGGCTCGCCTCCGATCTGCCTATATCTGTTTTTCCAGCATAGTATTTCTTGTGCGTTCGATCTCATCGATGTAGACATGTGCGTACTTAGATCTGCTCTCAATTTTATTCGAGTAGAGTGTCCTTGAAAAAAATATATTATTTTAATTGATTCCTGACTTTCATTTGGTTATTGGAAGGGGAAAAATTGAGATTTTAGATAATTTGGGAATTTTTTACTGTTGCATGGTGCCAAAAATGCATCGTTATCTGTATGATAATTTCACGTACGGTCCACCATTGAAAATCATTCAGTTGATATCTATTTTATGCCGTACTAATAAAAAATTTGACAGATTTTGCCATTTGGTCTGTCAAATGTTGTCATGAACATGCTGGAATGTAGAGTTCGGTGAACCGTTTAAAGGAAGGCTACCAAAAAGCCGAGTTATAGTCCAATTTGTTATCATAATTTCGGAATAGTCTTCATATTCTTATTTGCTAACCACTACAGGATAGTCAATATTTCCACGCGCAGCGACCTTGGCCTTGGGATCAAAAATTTTTTCCGGAAATCGTGGAAATTCTAATATTCCCTTGTTGCGAACTTGTGCGGCCTTATCTAATCAACTCCAAGAGAGTCTCTTTAACTATCTCTTGATATGAGCTGCGTTTAAGATGAATCAAACATACTTGCTACGATCAATATCAACAACTGACTAAGAAAACATTTCTGTATCTGTTTTTGTTTTGACTTTTCCTTTTTCCATGAATAGACTACTGCAAAAAATTCTAAAATGATGAACAAAACTGTACCTTCAATGAATTACTATGGGAAAGATGCTTTCTTGGTTCATATGACAAAATTTCAATAACATATTTTGATATTGTTGGATATGATCTCAAACTTGTACTATTTTTGGATAATACAGGCCCTGTTTAAAATTTTCGAAAAGTCATTTTAGAAATACTGGCTTCAATGTTCGAAACACAGCACGCTGTAATCTCTTGGAAAGACCTAAATATCCATAACACCAGAGATTTTCGTATCTCAGAATTACTACGTGGCGATTGATTGAAAATTTTAATCAGCTCAAAATCACATTGGTGATGACCCAACCATCAATCCACCGAATAATCTGATTCAAAATCGTTGTCTCATCATCCTACAATCACTCATACGAGTCACAGTTCTTTCTAATTTCGATAAACTTTTTCGTAGCTTTCTCGATAAGCCTTATACACTTTTCGTAAAATTCAAAAATAATGATTTTTTACAAATGTCTATACAAAGCACATGGCTGCAGCTATACATCTCAAGATTGCAACATTTGTTATCCGCGCGCGAATAATCGACTGCTCACTGCACTTGATTATTACAACGCGACCGTTATTTTTAGCCTCTCGAATTACCGCATCCCGCAATATCTCACGCCACTCGCCGTAACCACCGCACTTTGAACTATTGCGACCATTGAGATCGATTGGTACATATATACATAGGATTATTTTTGTATATTGGAGTCTAATGCTATAGAGTGCTAATAGAAATTTGATTCTTAACTATATCTGGGATCGAGAATCGATGTCGCAGCGAGAAATGGCCTCGGAATAAGAGACGCTAGGTTGAAAAAGGGTGTTGATATACTTTGCGGTATATCATCTGACGCTGATTTAACCAATCAGTGGTTTTCCGCAGAATTTCACAATTTTTGCTGTATGATATATAGCTTTTTCTTGAAAACTCCATCTGCATTCACCACTGGTTGAAATATTCTGACGAGGGAATTTCAAACTCTTCTACGGAGAAATCATTTTTGCAGATTCCACAAACATTCCTGCAAATAGTATCCATGGTCTTTTTATTTCTTTACAGAATGCCAAATGCCGTTGTCACAATAAAAAAATTGACGGTCTGGCATCACTATTTGAGTTAGTTCTTCATATTTTTCCTGACAAATTTTAAGAATTTGTAAAAGTTGTTGAAATTTCAGCCAAATAAGTCAGAATAACTCGAGAAATTTTACTATGCTGTCCAAGAGTGATTGAAAGTGTCTGGGCATTCAATCTTTCATTGAATAAGGAGTTGAAAAATTTTAATATTATTCCAAGAAATTCCCTGCACGTGCGTTCGTTCGAGTTACTAATGACGTGACTCATCAACCTATTCCAAAAAGTGAAATTTCTGCAAAATATTGATGAATTTTTGGTTGAAGCTGCGACAAATTGAGCTCATCGAGTTTAGCATCTACAGAAAGACGACCCTGGCCGAGGTCGTGTTCTAATCGACGCTTGGAGGCGCGAAGCCTCAAGAAAGCAGAGGTATAGTCGAGTATAGTGTGGGTGGAAGATCATACAAACCGAGTGGGCTCAGCTTCGACTGTGTCAGATTTGTCCCTCGTTCTGGTTGGAGTGATTGTTTCTGTATTTTTTCTACTCATTTCAAAACCGTTCCATTTCTTCTGGCATAATTCTGGTGTGTGAGATCACACTTATATCGACAATTTTTCACTTATTTCGCTCCATGTTTCAATTTTTCTTTTTTTCAAGTATTTTTCCCTCATCATTAGACACGTTTGCTGCGGTGGAATCCACCGGTGGGTCCCGCAATTTTTCGTTTTTCAACCTTTTCAATCCGTAATGACTGAAAAAGTATCACCAATAAGAATATATCAATGTACTTCACTATGCCAAGGGCATAAATAACAAGTCAAATAAAGTTTGATTCCATCCAGACATCATATTCTCGCCAGAATGAGATTTCACCTCACGACTAGAATAAAATTTTCAGAAATTACCCTCGCAGCGAATGCGTTAACAAATATGCAAATGTTGAACGTCAGTCCACTGAACTTCACTGAAAAGCAGAAGAATTAAAAATATGCACAAATGTTCATATTTCATAGCCCCTCGATAGACTGGTTTCTTGATTTGCATTATCTAAATTTTGCAATTTACTTGATTCAAATGCTTTTCATTCTTTTCATTCCGGAATATTCCTGGTTCAGGTCCATTATTAGGCCAAAATATAATCGATTAAGACGTTCGCTGGGACGCTGTTTTTTCGTAATTTCATTTCGATTACGATCTGGACCATCGCGATTCGGTAAAAACGCCCATATAGAGCTAGACTCTTTTTTGGCTAGTTGTTTACGTCTTTGGCGAAGTAAAGCACCATGATAGATTATTTTGGAAGGATTTCCCGAGCAAGTCTGAGTCGGCAAAGATTGAAAAATTAAAAATCGCGCGTCGCAGTGAACGTGTTAAGATGACTTTGAAAATTCGAAAATTCTCAACAATTCCTGCTCCACGCAATGCGGTGGCAAAACCCCTCCATTAAGATTCACATATTTAAAACTTATGATCTCGAGTCGTTAGCGCCGCGCCGCTGATAACACGAAGAAGCTCTTTATCTTCGGCCATTATTCTGGTAAAGTATATTACGGGTTGAGTGAAATTACCGTAGTCAATTTTTTCGAAGGATAGAAGTAAATATCGTACTGGCAAACAATTTGTAAAAATGCAAAAAGCGATACAACGCGATGCTCAAGTACATTTGTGGAGAATCGTTTTCGCGTGCCAATATACCGTCTTTATCAGCACATGTGCGACTTCGCAAAAGTTCAAGTTTTCCCTTTACACCGGCCTCAACGATATTCCAGTCAACTGATACTTATTACTTGTCACAATATAGCGATGAACATGAATGATTTTGTGACCCACTCCGTACTGTTCTAAATAATGAATTGATGAGTAATGCAATTTTTTTTAAAGAGAGCATCAACTCGCATTTGGTGCAAACGCATGAGCGTAAAATTCGTTGGCTATCATTTTTTAAAGCTGAATCATTAGATTTTTATTCGTGCCCGGCTACAATGGAGAGCAGAGACTCGACATTTTTTTTCAAACTCAGAAGACGCCCATGAAAAATCGTGGATTCAATAATTATTCCTCCTATCTGAAATTTCAACTTGCTCTTCCACCATCACCTAATAGAAAAAGTAACCAGAACGTGATTTAGAATATGCTCTTGGAAAAAAATCCAATTGTAGAACTGGAAATATAATCAGAATGATATTTTCATTCATTCTTTGCCACCTCAATGAAATTTCGTGACGAAACAATACACGCCATCGAGTATTGCATTACAATTCATTTAAAGATTTCAATTTTTTTCATATCCTAAAGAATTGAGATTTCAAAAGAATGCAGTTCGTGACTCCTGAATTGATACTCATTGATTGCTAATAAGAATACCCAGATGGTTTTGGTTCCAACAAATTTTGTTCAATCCAAACAAAGAGCAAATTCGTCAAATTTGAGAACCCTGTGCAGAGACTGTATCTGTTCTCCGGAGTTTTGGAACATAATAAAATCGATTGAGTTCAAGTGAGCAAAAAATTTTTCGCATCAAGATTTTAAACATCACCAAGCAAAAACGTTCCAATGAAGACGAAAAAAAAAAAAAAAGAAAATCCTCGTTGCATCTCAAACTCCCACGCTTGGATTGTGGGACGTATGCACATATATCCATTTGCTGTGAGTGAACGGGAGCCAACGCACGGGATATTTTTCCTTCTCATTTCGTTTCGTCTTGTCTCGTCGTCAACGACAGCTCAATGTAGATACTCTCGAAACTCACGAGAGAGTTGACTTTTCCCTTCGTCACTCTTTTCACTCAATCAACGAATAAACTCCAAATGATCTGGATCAATGATTGCTCATTTCAGAGAAAATCAGTAACCAAACGAAGTATCTCATTAGTTCTGAACTATACTCATTAGAAAGTTTATATATCCGTATCTCAAATCGTTGTTGAAGTCACTTTTTTGGTTGAAGTTATTTTTTTTCTCACTATAATCGAAATCTAAATTGATTTTAATATTGCTCATAAAATTTGAGATCGAGACTATCTTTGTCGCGATACACTAGATACCATAGTCGATAGGGACGTGTCGAAGACAAGTAAAAATGATCATTTGATCGATCATAAACTCATGCTTTGCAACTTTGATATTTAGAAGCGCAAAATCACGTATCTAAAGACATACTATAAACGTGAACGTGAATTCTAATTCACCTGGTATACCTTTCATACACTATGAGCTTATTTGATTTATCTTTCCTTGGCGTCTCATTGAATATAAACCGATATATCTAACATGTTCGTGGTGGATAGGTATAAAATCTTGTTGGGTGACTCTCGAGCAAAATGCTAATCACAAAACTTGGAAGATCATGTCATCTTGTAATTTGCTTGTAACTTTGCGATATCAGGTGCAATATCTCAACATACCTGTTGCGTATACCTTTTGCCAAATAGTTATAGGTTAAGGTTGTCTTAGTATTAAGATTTATTTGAGAAGAAAAAGTTCAGATTTATGCTTTCTTTTTCGACCCATTTTCAGAATTAGAAATACATTCCTGACATTGAAATTAATTTCTAATGATGGAGATAGAATGAATAATCATAACATCGACATTTTTGAAAATGTTTTTATTCTCATCATTACCCTTGCTCATGGTTTGTGATTTGGCTTATAGTTTGGTATCGCGCATTGACAGAGATTATATTTACCATCTTTTCATATTTCACCGATGCTTTGGAAGAAAATTTGTCTGGTACATAATGTCTTATTATGCTTTTTTATTACACTACAAGAAGAGATTCTTATATTCACGTCTCATGCATTATATTTTCTCTGAAATTCAGACAGATCGATGTCTGGACTTGAGAATCAAAAGGCAATAAGACTCATGAAATTCTGAACTTGAGATAATTGTGCCACGGTTGTGTTGCATCTCATTTTCAGAAAAATTCGATCTGAGAATCAAAATCACTTTTTGAAGCGATTCCATAACTTGAATATATTAAGAATTATCTGTAACTGTGAGCTATAACTTACGAGATCGAGTCGTTTGTTCAATCGAAATTTTATCGTTGGTGGGCTCGCCTATGCGGGCTCGTCGATGACCGTAAACCGAGCTTCGGTGAATAATTTCATAGCCAGGTGTAAAATTGAAATCTAAGTACTTACTTATTGAGTATGTATATGTGCATAATAATCCATATATGTATTGCCGAGGACGAAGAATGATACGAGATCGCAGCATCGGATTATGAAACTTTCACTTTTCTCAATCGGCCGTACTCATACTGTAATATAAAGTAATATCGAATTCATGATCTGTGTTGGAATATCGAGCTCAGCTTCTCTCGAGAAGTTGTGGCGATGTGGTGAGAATTTTATTTGTGGCGGAAAATTTTTCTGAGTCATCGGGTACTTTGCAACCGTTTGCGTTCAGTGGTTTTCTCGTAGCTTTCATCATTAGTTGAACTTATAGTGTAAAATTATAGCCTCATTTACATCTTTATACCGACGTAGAAGTGTTCTCAATCAGGATCAAGTTTGCTAAGCTTTCTTTTCATGAATCATCTTGATAATTCCCATATTCAATCTGATTTGTTACTCTTTACACAGATGATTTCCAGATTATATTCCTTCAAATACCACGTTACACTATGTTTTTTGGGGCCATACTAAAGGCGTGTGTTATTAAGATCGAGGGTACGGAAAAAAATTTATTGCCGACCTCAAAAGGTACCAACTTTAGGTCCGGCAGTACGAATAATTCTTTACGATCGATTAATTCACTATACCGAACGAGATGAACTGTTTCAAACCTTGATTTCTATCTTTACTGTAACTAGTGTTATTGACTCTGTAGTTACCAATCGTTCGGTTTGTAAACGTTCTTGATAAGTCAGAGGCCCCTGAAATGCTTTTCCTACTAAAAATGATATTTGTACAGTGATGGGTTATGATCAACTGATGAACTCCGGAAGAGATTTTCAATAAAGTTCAGAAAGATGGCATATTGTCATGATTGACTGATGTCAACTGATCAATGAAGTCCATGAACAACCCACACGGTCGGATAATATATTTTACCCAGGCCAGACCGAGTTAGACCGAACTACACCGAATTAGGCCGAGTCACACTAAATTGGACTGAATTAGACCGAACTAGACCGAATTAGACCGAAATAGATGAAAAAAACTAAACTAGTCCTAGTTAGATCGAACTAAGCCAAACAACAACAAACTAGACCGAATTAGACCGCATTAGACCGTATTAGCATGGTACTAGTACGATACTAGTACGGTAATTCTAGCACTGTAATCTTAGTACGGTAATTCAAGTACAGTGCCTCTAGTACGGTCCTAGTACGGTACTAGAACCGTATAACACCGAAATAGATCAGATACCACCCGTCCATCCACCCTCCAACCCATTCACTCGACTCGTCGACCTACCCATGACCCATACAGCCACCCATAATACTTTACCCCTTCCACCTAGGCAATCTGATACACGGGATCCGGACCAACAATTTTTGGGACTGGCGTTGATTAAGTATTATGATTGAGATTTTCATTGCTGCCATCAACACTCCAAATAGCAACTCATTCTTCTTTAGATTATCAACATGTTTAGAATAGTAAATATTGAAATCAAAATAATGCATCCAAAATGGTCACCATTCAACCATTACAAATTCATCATCCTAGAAAAATTCGCATAAAATTGATGCCTGCATCCTTCATTTTGATTGCATCAGAAAGACGAATGACGTCGTGAAACTTTCAGATTATTTTCCAAAAACCGACACTCAGAAAAACTGTCTTTCCAACCTGAAAATCTGTTCTATTTTAGAGTTGTGCAGGTTTTTTCAATGATCCTGGTGGCAAAACTCAAAATTTAGTAAAAGAATCTTTCCATGCTACAAAAAGAGTCAAAACTCTTAGCTCTTTCGGAAAACTCCATGTGGCGAGCAAAAGTCACTGCGCTGTGCTCACGAGCGTGGGTAGCGTGGCTAAAGCGAGCCCGATTACTTTCTCCGCTCGGTTCGCTCGCTTCTCTTCCGGGTTCAAAGCAAAGCTGATGCCGTCCTTTCTCCATTGTATCGCGCTCCGAACTCCCCACCCAAACTCAACCACCTCGTGGGCCTTTCGCCTGATGGTCGGGCCCCCACCTATCTATATATGGCCCCCACAGCTGAACATATACTTATACCGGTCGGTCGATTCACTCTTTCTCTTCCACGGGAGCTTGATTCTATGATGCTTCCGCATCGGCATGAGCGCCTCGCCCGCTATAGGCCAACTTCTTTGAAAGGGAAATCGTGTGATAAAAGATAAAAGTGGGGAAGGAGGTGAAAGTGGGGGTAGGGGGGGAGGTTTATAGTTTTGTATGGTAGGTTACCGGGGTCAGAGATGATTTTGGAAGTTTGATATGTAGCGTTTTTTGGGATGATACGTCGGAGTTCTTATGGTAATAAGAACTCCGACTTTTGAGCTGGTTGGGCGACCCCTAGCGAGGTTTTCTTTTGGTTTCTTCGGATGATGAAATTGACATTATTATTGTATTTTGTTTCGTGGAATTCGAAACTACTGATGCTCAAAGTCCAGATTGGGTTCTCCCATTCATGATAGTAATTTTGAGGTTATGTTCTTATAATGAATTGTTCCAAGATCATGCTCGGATGCTTTGTTTGAGTTCAAGCTCTGTCATTACTATGTGAATGACTAACCTTGTGTTCATGTATGTTCAGAGTTGAAGACAGGATATCGCTCTTGAAATGAACTATGACTATTTATTTATGCTAATGACAATCTTGAGTAGCTTTGCTCTTGAGCATGGAGAACTACATCTTGACATACGAAACATTTTAAAACAATCATCGATAGAAATGCAAATTTAGCGTCTCGTTAATCGATGATGGATACCTCATCTGAAGTTGATTGCAATAAAATGCGTCGAGCTCGACAGAATGGTCATTTTTGTGAAATATTAATGAAAATTTGAATCATTTTCCATTGACTTTCTATAGCGACCTGCGCATGTGCTCAAATTATCTTTTATCTGGGCATATAATAACAGTTGGATACCCTAGTAGCTCGATAGCTTCATCAATTTTAATGTTTGACATTGAAATACTGATGGCGACCCTCGTGGTGACCGATAAAAACTGCAAAACACATAAAAATTCATCTTTGCTAATTTTTTATGGAAACCAAATAAGTAGTTCTATGTCATAGATGCGCAAAAAAGCGACTTATGACTGTCGTTTAAGAATCTGTGATGCTCCATGTGCGCGTAACAAGTTTTATTGAAAGTGAAGTAACTGCCAAGGCGGTTCTTTCAAATGACTTTTACTTTTACAAGAATGTCATCAGTATAGACATTAGAAACGGCTGGAGGATGATGCTTTCCCAAGATGTCTTGGAATGACGTATATTGATCGAAAAAGAGTAGTAGTATTGTACGTATAGCTCATGAATGATTTCTAAAGAAACAATTAATCTTTCTGTTTTAGGTAAGGCATTTCTTCTCATTTGATTGTCCCACGCCTGAAAGAAAGTGAGTACAGGAAGCGATTGCGGTGATCAATTTAAATTGAATTTGACGATTATTTGAGTTGGTGTTGTCAAAAGCTGATGCCATAATGACGATTTTCATCAGACACGGATACTGTCGTTTGAAATAGGAGTCGTAATGTAATCTATTTAGACATTAGGACACTTTTTAAAATGAAAAGTCATCAGTGATAACATTTTTTAATCGAAAATTCATTTATTAGTAATGTGTTGGGTGAATATGTGTAGGAATCCTCGCGTGAAAAACCGAATGGTGAGTCTTGAAATAAGTTGGTGTTGATTCAAGCACCGAATTCTTTATTTTAGAATTTCGAGACATATGTCACTCAAGAGTTATTCAATTACTAATTATCCAATGATTTCGTGAAGGTACCAATGTATTAAATGCGAAGATGGATCATCGGGATTCAATATTTTTTCCCCATAAGTACACAGTTCGTTGGGTGATTAAGGAAATTGGTCTGGCCTAGCACATACGCATTTCAAAATTAATTTTGCCTGCTTTATTACAAGCGGATTTTATTACAGTTTGAGGGGCACCGATAGATATGATGATCATACTGTACTCTTCGTACAGTTAGATTTGATGAATATTTTACAGGCAATATCTTCTCACCTTTTATTTTTGATATGAGTAATTGATTTCAAAATCTTGCGAGACAAACGAGTCGTTGAACTATATTAGACGTTTCGCAGCTGCTCTTCTCTACTTGTGGGAACACGTAATTAAAATCCAGTTCATTATAATCATAATCATTATCAGCCTCCGATTTGTATATTTTTAACGAGGTATCAAGGTTAAATATTCGAACAGCTATTTTAATTCTCTGGCCTCATTTTTTACGAGAACATTACTTGAAATCACTATGTATTACATATATTTTTGCATATTTTGATACGTCGTTGTTACAGCAAATTTGACTACCTTTGCCAATCGAAAATCATCTCATATTTACTGATCAATCTCAACCAATCCTACAACAATGTACGATTTCAAAGTGATTTCTGCATGGGTAAAAAATTCTCACAAATTTCAATCAAGTCACACAAAAAAATTTTCCTTCGATCCATTTTTTCAAAAATAGTACATTACGTAACTAAGGGAGTAAAAGAGGACGAGTCCCTCTCGGGTAGTTATTATTGCTAATAACCCGGGAGGTGATAAAAACTCGGGAGATGCAGGTCGCCCTTTTTACTCCCCAGTTGCGTATTATACTTTTTACTACGAGGGAACGAAACCTCGCGTCACTTACGCTCCGCGAAGCGGGAGTAAAACGCGTCTTTTAGTCTTCAGAGTAAAAAACCAATTTCAATCCAACTCACCTGACATTTTTTCTAAAATCAGTTTTTATTGATCAAAAACCGTTCAAACCCTTCTATAGACTGAATATCATCATCCACAACAAAAAATGTTCACATGGAACCGCGATGCGTTGACTCGACATATCGTCATCGAAATACACGTGCGGCAATGTGCAGCAAAGTGGCTCTATATATATACTTACACTCACTCGTCAGCATGATGAGCCGCGGAACCGGTTGCTCGATCGCGCGCATAGAACACAAACGGCCTCGAGCTGCGGAAGCTTTGGTGTATATTATAGTCATGTCTAGCCGAACTATCATCATTGCATGCAATGGCACATTTTTCACCATCATTTGGTGCTGTAGAATTCCAATTTTTTAACAAAGTGTTGAGAAAATTGTTCTAACGACTGCCTAGATTAAATTTTTTCGATCTACTCGATATTTTAGCCCGCGGTGGAAATGTGACCATTTTTCCAGCTACAATATGGAAAGTTTCAATGCGACTCGGGCAGTTATTTCCAAAAAATGTTCACCATTTCTATCGCAAGGTAGAGATGTTTCTAAAACTGTTCACGTGTCATATCTCTGTGTGATTGAAGTAGACTGACGGATGTTAGCTTGGTAGTCTGAAGACGGTGATGGCGAATTTTGAAAAAAAATTGTCATCTCAAATTTTTTTATTGTATTTTTTTGTATCTTGGAATAGTGTTCTTCATGAAATCAACTTAATTTTGATGGCAAAAAAGAGAAATGTTGAGCCGGTACCGAGGTTATATCTTGTCATATTCAAATTGTTATCATTCGTTCGGTTTCAACGGTTTAGTGAACTGAAAAGATTGTTTTAGTTTCACGATAGCAGAGAAAAGAATCAAATGAAAATTTTTCACTTCCGCGTATTGCACTTTACGATACTCACTTCAACAGACAGGAATGAAGACATCTATACTAGCAATAACGCACACGTTAAACGCGATTGATCGAGCCAACAATTACAGCCTCTTCCTCGCTCTTTCCTCTTCTTTTTTTTTCTCCTATGTACATACGTGTGACGTGACGTACATTCGTTTTGATTCGGAATTTTTCTAGCATCCATATTTCATCAGTCATCGTAAAGTGAAAAATTCTTCTTCGATCATATAGTCCACTCTCGCTATGTATTTACATGCGAAAAGTAAATTTCTCTTGGACTTTCGGCTCTTTTCATAGTCGTTCGACACTTAGAAACATTGACATTCAAATTTCTCTCACGTTACAGGTGTACGAGAGTGAAAAAAGAGAAGGAATTCAGTAGTCAGCTGGTCTTTTTGTGCTTATGATTATTCATGTTCTATACATACACCCACGCAATTCAGTTGTTATTGAATAATGTTCACTTTTTGAGGTTAGAATGGGTATTGCCTCAGGTAGACTTTTTCTCAATGTGCGATTTTGAATTTCAAATGCATATAGCTTTTTTACGGTACTGTTAGAAGGTGAAAGAAAATGGACGAGAGTTGAAAAAAAAATTATATTGTGAATGGAATGACAAGTCGGTGTCTCGTATACCCCTCAAGGCTTCAAAGCGAAATAATCGTCGCGCGTCGAGAGCCATTAGCGACTCTATCGCGATGTATTGGCATCTATCGCATAGCCTCGCAAGGACTATAGCCACGAGCCGTTATTCGACTCAATTTCTTTGCGAATCGCATTCTTTTGGTTCCTCGAATGTCACAAAAAATGTGTCGATTTGCTATCATTTCCATCTTTCTTTCCTCCAAAATTCACGGTTCTTGAGGATACTATATGGACAACATTTCGAAAAATTGATATCAAGGTATTTTGTTGCTTTCTAGGCTTGAAACTCGTCATTTATACGATATCTAGGAAGCAATCGTGGTCCCTCAGAAATTTTGAATTCCTTTCAATACGAGAGACACTGATAGATGTCTTATATCGAATGTGGAATGGAATTATATGAGACGATTCAAATCCGCATCGGCTGGCCAATGCTTTTAGGGTGAATTTTAATATTCAGATAGATCCTATAGTGTCCAGGCGCAGAACCGGTTGATTCGCTTGAAACAGACGTGTATTTATTCTAGATATTCCGTGGAGGCGAGAAATCTTGAATCTTGGACTGGACGATGATTCACTTTTAATATCGAATCGACCTTGAGTAAATATCGTGTGCCTCCTTGAAAAAATATATGCTACAAACGATGCCTCATATGATAGTCCAATTATGATGTTATTTAGAAAAAAAAAGTAATCTCGATCAGCTGATCGATTGATAAGTTCAGTATATTTTATATATTTTCCTCGTACGTTTGTGCGTTTTTCACTTGAGATTGAGTCGTTTGAGAAAATTTTGTGTCATGAAAATGTAGTGGTAGAGGAAAGTTGTTCGTGTCTCAGAATGAAAAATGACCTATTAATTCTCCAAAGTAGTTCTAATAAAGACCAAATTTATGAAAATTAGGAAGTTCTATTATCCATAGTATTACATTTCTATTATTTTTCTTATAAATGAAACACTTGAGGTGTCTAGGAAAATATTCTTAGGATCGTAGAGTTTGATTCTGTAAAAAATTTGAAAATGCAGAGGTCAGCTTTCTTTCAATGCGGTCTTATTTCTTCCAATCTGAGTCGGAACCTTTTTTATCCACCCAATTACACGTTTTCTAAATAAATTCTCCTCAAAATTTGACAAATAAATCTTCTCAATGAATCAATCCAATCAAACTTTTAAAAAAAATTTTGATCAGCTGAAATCATCTCGAAAAAGTTCTCAAATTCGTCCTGTCATTTCAAACCACCGAATATTACACGTCAAAGCAAAGCAGATACTAAAAAATAAAGAGCGATCAAGCCTCCAATAAAGTTATAAAAATGCATTGCCAAAATGATCACGACCCAAATTTCAAAAGCTAATACACAACATTACACGATTGTATGATCACGACAATATCTTTCTGGCGCTGCGAAATTTTACAAGGCATGTATGTAGAATGACTTTGATCATTCTTTTATCTCGAGAAGCACGGTCATATCGATTATGAAATTTTTATATGAAAATCAAGACAAGAAACTCGAGCAGTGTGTGTAGGTACCACTCACGAATTTTCGGTGACTCCGAGTCGAGATATATCGTGAAAGTGAAAGCTTCGAATTAAAAGTAAACTGTACATGGCGTGAGAGGAGACTTTTGGCGCTTCCGCAGAGACCATCTTGGGAGATTGGGATCCAAGAGATTGTGATTCACTTGAATGATCAGGCCAGAGTTGCGGGAATTTTATTCAATTAATGCCTCCGATGTGCACCTAATGGGCGGGTTGGTTTGTGGTCTGGCTATTCGAGGTTGTATTTTGAGAGCCGTCCAAATTTTTGAGAATATTGCAAGCTCACTTCTTTGCATGTACGATATGATTTTTACTAAGAATGCCACTAATTGTAAGCTGATTTATTAGAAATTGATCAAATACAAATATAAAGATGAATTAGGCAGAGATTATGGACTAGTGTCTGTTCAGATTTTTGATCATGAATACTCAACTTCAACCTTTCTCATCAAACTCGTGAATCTATATGTTTAAAATCTGAGAATTTTAATAGGGTCTTCCCAAACTCGAAATGGTCTGAGTGCTCACGCAGAAATCAGAATATCGATGTTCTGGATAACTCTTCAGTATATTAGATATGAAATCTATTATCTGATATGCTCTAGACAAACTCTGATCCGAGAACGACATCCGTCAGTGTTACAAAATTTTGGTGAAAGTTTATTGATTGAGATCTGAAAATGTGAACAGAAAATTTTGACATTGAGTTGAAGTTTACTGACACGTAGGTTCGTTTAGACATTATATTTTTTTCTCAGCTGATTTTTTGTCCTGTCTCATTCGAACTTTCTAACTGAAAATATAATTCAAGTTTTGGACTCTTGTATTTTCGAAAATTTCTTACATAATTGAACTCATGGTCAAAGTCTTATTCTGAGAACAAGAAGGAATTTAATCGCCCAAATAAATCGAATTCAGCATTGATCTTGTTATGGATTGTTCCTCGTACAATTAAGTCAAATACTAGTATGATAATGAGCATCATCAATTACTTGAATTTCCCTTACTAAAATGAGATGATTTTTCTAAAAGATCACGACCTACCGTTATTTCTTCGTATCGCCTTCCTTTCCCATCGAAACCAACCTGGACCGCCCAATCTCTCATAAGAACAAAAGACTCATCCAGAGAAAGGCAAAAGGGAAAAGGAGGGATGCGTTCACTTCGATCGAGTCAATTATATCGGCTCAGACTCTGTGCTTTTTTCCTTTTACGATCCTTCTCAAGCGCTAATTGCCTCGCTACCGAAAATGTGAACACCTTGCTCTCACTCTCTTACCTTTCGCTCATTTTTATCTACCTTTTGACTTCTACCGGAGCTGTGAGCTTGATAATGAAGCTCAGGTGACAATTATCGACTTCTCTTGTCTTTGTCCTTTTATTCTATATATATATTACAGGTTGAAGAAAATTGTCTCTGACGCGTGAGAACTGAAATGCAAGCTCTTTCTATCTTTGTGAGAACAGAGAAAAATTCACAATATTTTTCGCGTACCCTGATAATTTTTTTTATTACTTTTTTTATTGTATAAATGGCAACGTTTACTCATCTTCAGAGGAAAGATTATCTAGATTGATTTTTCCAATTTGTTGGATTATTGATGTGGCTGTTCGATAGCCTGAGGGTTTCTTATTTGAGATTATTGAAGCCTTGAAATGAGATATTGTCGAAGCCTCCATCTAGACATATGAAGTATGTTCATCCAGATTTATCCTCAGGTTGAAAATTTTTCTATCTACTCCATACGGTGTAATCTTTTATCAGCAGTCTATCTGGGGTACCAAAAGTCCTACGGATGATGAAAAAGATTATTTTCAATTAAAATCATTAACTTTTTGAGCCAAAAACAACTGTGTAACTCATAAAAACCCAAAAAAATTTGAAAATGCTAGTTTTGCTATCTATTTTTTTCGGACTAAGATGATCTAAATACCAGCAATGTTGATGCTCCAAGCTCGCGGAAGTGAATGGGTTAATATACCAAAACAAGAAAAAACACCTTCGATACGTCAATTCACTTTCACTGCCTTCATCATCATTATCATACGCTCGAGAACGTCGTAAATCACCAAATTCGAAACGTTCTCGTACGTCGTCGTATACGTAGTCGAATCTCTGTGGGTCCAGCTCGACTTTTCGCCTCATGAAAGAAAAAAAAAGGAAACCAAAGCTAGAAAAGAAATCGAGCCTCATCAAAAGGTCCACCTCCAGATAGTGTGTGAGTGAGAAAGATATACAAGTCGAATCGCGATCGCGCAGAACGAGCTCTTAACGAGCGAAAGCTATGACGAGTCCCTTTCCCGCGTCCTTTTGGTCATATCATCAGTACATTAAACTATATATCGTTGGGCTTCTCTTACACATAAAAAATTTCATCTCTTGTAAATATGTGTGTGTGTGCGTGTCGTTACGCAACGTCAACGGGAGTCTCGCGACGTCATCTTGTAAACTTTCGGGCATGCTTCGAGATTGAACTTTCTCTTATATATTCTCTGGTGAGCGTGGTGATGATGCGTTCGAAAACGAATCTTTTTGGTTATAGGACCAGCTCCTTGAAAGGAGGTCGAGCGAGAGATCTTTCGTGGTAAAATTGGGAGCCAACTTTCGGTGTCCGGCTTGGTTTCTTGTGGGCACGCTTTGTGTACGCCCGAATTTCTCTTGAAGCTTTTTTTGGTCCTGCTTGTCTATGTGGCTTATTCACTGTTCGGTGGGTTTGAGAGGTTCTTTATTGGCGTTGGAGAGAGTGGAGATGAATTTTTGATGTAGAATTAATTCTAAGGTATCGATTTATAGATTTGCATCAGTTCTATTGATGATCTCGCCGATGAGAAAAGGTTGGGAAGTTGATGTGTATTACAATGAAAATGAAGTTCATCAGGTTTTAGCTTGGAAATGGTTGCAATTTTGATACTGAATTATCTGAAAGGAACAAGGATCTCGAAACAGAAACGAATTTTACCAACCAAAAGTCAAAGAAGTGTCCAATTGAGAATAATAAACTCCTCAGGATGGTACTCCTCGAATTCATATGTCGAACATAAATCGGTGTCAAAATCGACCGTCAGGATATTAAAATTTGGTCTATTTACTAGAGACGAATGTTCGTCCATGATTCTTGATGATTTGCATGTTCAAATGGGCTCTATATCAATCAACTGTCGAATATCCCGGAAGATGCGAGACGCCAAAATACTATATGGATGAGGCGTTTAGTGCCGCCCAATTACCATTATATCTCAAAAGTTGCTCGTGAAACTGCCTTTGAGAGTGAGTGATGATTGTGGAGCAGTAGAAAGTGAGCGAGGACTGATTCTCTCGCGTCTCTGGCTTCCTCTTCCCGTTCAGGGTTTAGTCTGCTGTTATTCACCAGAAATAATCAACCAAACTTTTCTATCCTGGACGAGTCAGAAATCCATACCAGGACTAGTTCAGGACCCAATGTATGGGTAAGAGGATTTGAAGACATTTTTTCAGAAGCATTATCCACTACTAGCGTTATTGCCTCTCTCACTACCGATCGTTCGGTTTGTAAATCTTCTTGATACTTCAGAGGTCTCTGAAATTCTTAAAAATGATATTTGTAAAATGACGCGTGATGACCAATTCAGTTGATGGCATAAAAAAGATGTTCTTTATGAAGTTTGTGAAGATCACATTTCGTTGAACTAGTGCCGATCACCCACCAGCCCTTCTACCCACCCGCTTATCAACGTGTCCCACTCACCCGCCCGACCATCAGCCTACCCACCTAACTAAGCTCTCGCACCCTCACCCATGACCCACACAGCCACGTATTGTATCAGAGCCAGCCCAGTCCAGGCCAGCCGAGACCAGACTGCCCCGTATCACCTCATACCATTCCAGACCGTAATAGATCTTCTCAAAACATGCCAGAACGTCCCAGGTCGCATCTATCCGTTCCAGATTGTTTTGGACGAATCTGTACCAATCATGCCGTTTCAAACCATTCCAGACGATCCCAGACTTTCCCAAACTGCACGAAACCGTGCCAGTCCGTACTAGAACGTCAACCCTCCTGCGTACAAAGCCGAGTATACTCGTCCTAATAACATGGGGTCCCTATGTAAACTCTGCGCAAGGGGGTTAAATCATATCAGACAATCGTAAACCATTCCAGCCCGTACCAGCCTATTCCGGACTATTTCAAAAGACCTGATCATCTATCCGACCGACCACCTACCCACTCACTCACCAACTCATCCACCTATCGACCCATCTTCGACCCATACTGCCCTACATACAGTACCGTTCATAAGTTCTCGATGGTCGATCCCTCGATTACCCTGACTTGGAACAGCAATAAGTCAAATTCTATGCGTTGTACGAAAATTTTTAAGAAAGCATCTTACAGAGCAGAAAAAATACTAACTTTTACTGGGTTTTGATGATTTTTATCGAATATTTTTGACGGTTCTACACGCTGATGAAAAAATAGAAAATCTAAAAATTTTTTACTTTCATTGAGACACCTGCAGTTTTAATGCAAATAAAGATACGGCAATTCTGAAAAAAGCATCTTGTAGAGCGGAAAAAATGCTATGTGTAGCCATTTTTTGATTATTTTTTACGTACCGCGTGTGAGAACGTGCGAGCTGTCCAAATCCCCAAAATCATGGTTTTTCACCGTTTTCTGTGCCGTTTCCGATGATAAGCAGTCATTTTGGGTATCTAGACAGCTCGTACGTTCTCATGCGCGGTACGTGAGAAATAATCAAAAAATGGCTACACATAGCATTTTTTCCGCTCTACAAGATGCTTTTTTCAGAATTGCCGTATCTTTATTTGCATTAAAACTGCAGGTGTCTCAATGAAAGTAAAAAATTTTTAGATTTTCTATTTTTTCATCAGCGTGTAGAACCGTCAAAAATATTCGATAAAAATCATCAAAACCCAGTAAAAGTTAGTATTTTTTCTGCTCTGTAAGATGCTTTCTTGAAAATTTTCGTACAACGCATAGAATTTGACTTATTGCTGTTCCAAGTCGGGGTAATCGAGGGATCGACCATCGAGAACTTATGAACGGTACTGTACTTCACCCCTTCAACATAGGCAATCCGATACGCGGGATCCAGAGGGATGAATTTTGGACTGGCATCTGATCATTGTAATCTCCTCACAGCTCATCATAACGATTTTTGCGCTAAAAATGTCATAGCCCATAGTAATCGGCTATAAAGTGTACACACACTACGAAATGGGGTTACTTCGATCAGCCTGGGGTAGCTACCACCCCAATCTTAATTGTCAATGACTTCTCATCAGTACGTTTGAAAGCATCGCGCCTCAGCTTATCTTGGAGATTTATATCCAACCTTTCCAACGAATCCTAGGAAGATGGATACTCTAACTTGGACTAGGGGAGAGCGGGGTATGCTGGGCAGCTCGAGAATTTGGGCACCCCAGTTATAAAATACAAAAAAATATTTAAAAATGCGAATGTTCATGAATTCGCATCAGTGTATCACCTAGTTTTTCCCTGGAGAGTTACAAGAAATTTCAATATGTTTTGACCCTTCAAAATCGTACGTCAAAATTCGAGGTAAAATATCGCGTGTCACGCCTGTATGCAGTCTACCGTTCGTACGCCAATTTGATCAAAAAAACTTGGCTACCCATCTCTCATCGGTAGCTTTGTTTGTTAGCTTTAATCTCCAATTTGAATCGAAGTGATCCGATGAGTAGTTTTTGAGCAATAATAGTAATACGAAGGTGAGTCGAACGGGGTATGATGGACACAAAAAGCGGGGTGCGTTGGCCAGCTCCAACATACAGCCACAGCACACGAGCCGCGTGGCGCCACCCAACCTAACCTAACCTCCGCGTCGCCTCGTGTTGTTGATATTCTGCTCTCGCTGCACCACGGATGTGATTGTTTATCGATATTATTGATAATTTTACCTCGATGTAAGTGAAAAGTGAGTGCTATCAATGCTGTGGGTGGTGAGTTAGAAGCTGTATCACATAATATGACCACCAGATTCGTGCCATGGATCATAAACTCGTGTGTGCGAGCGAGTGAGATCCGAGCTGTGACATCTTTTTGTTGAATAATCGAGTTTTACCAACATTTCACGGCTCGACATAGAATTGAGGCATCAGATTAGGTAGAGAAATGTTCTAATATGCGAATGACAACAATTCTGTATGTGTAGTGTTATTATTATACTCAAAAATCGTGAGTGTCCATCATACCCTACACGACTGTCCGCTATACGTACCCCGCGATTACCCATCGTGCCCCAACGATTGAGGTTAAGAAAATAGGCATTTCTATGAAAATGTGCGAGTGAAAAAATTAAAGAAAAATATTCCATCATTCCTGAGATGTTCCTTTGTCGAATGCCCACTCGCAGATCCGATTAAAGTAAAAATTGTAGTTGCCAAGCGGGTTTTAATTAGCTATGCCCGACATACCCCGCTATCCCCTAGTCTGGAGTTATGGCCAAAATAATTATGGGGTGATAGGTACCCTATATAGGTCAAAGTAGTTTAGGTTCTCATTATTCTTACGCTTTCGACTGCTACGTTCTCAATACATTTTGCTCAAGCTTAACTTGAAAATCTCTATCTATCGTCTATAATGGGTTCCAGTGAAATGCTATCATTTGAACTAGCCTAAAGTTATGGTTCAGAATCATTTTGGGGTGGTAGGTACCCCAGATCGGTGAAAGTGGCTCCGGTTTAGGGGCAAGTTTAGGTCTATCACCCATCTATCTCTTCACAGCAATCTATCTCCTAATAAAGACTGTTACAGTTGAAACATGAAATAGACCAAAGGGCAAATCAAGCGTGAGCCGCATTAACGCGATCGAGGTGTTAAGCTGGCTCTGGCTGGTCTTTGAGCTTCGAGCTCTGAGCTTTGCTAGTCAATCGCAGAAAGTCGTATCACTTTTACCCGCACATTCGCATACATTAGAGCGTATCTAGGGTCAAGCGTGGGTGTAACTGTATTTTCTGCAAAGGTCATTTTACTGGAGAAAGATAGAGAAAGAGAGAACATCAGGCTATTAGCTGGCTTCCAAGCGACGCGCGCGAAGCCGTCCGAGTACGGAAGAGCTTTGACTTAGATATGTCTCTCTCTCTCCCTCATGAAAAGCAGTCTACACATCACGGACTTGCCCTTGACACGCATGTTGTTCGTGGATTACTTGAGCTGTGTATATTCAAGTACACTAATACCTAGAGTGTTCATTTTCTTTGGTAATTTTGTGGTGTACCTGGACGACTCCGAATCATAATGATGTGAATTCATGTCCGATTATCGGAATATCGTGTGCTTAGGAAGCTAAAATTTTCGGTGATCAAATTACGAAAAAACTTCAATGGTATGAATTAGATCTAGACCCGATTTGTGTGGTGCAAAGGAACTTCCTTGAAGTAATTATTGCTGAAAACAATTTCCAAAGTACATCATAGTCTGACGTGTTTCGTAGTTGTTTATGTTTCGGAAGAAGTCATCGTGAGGGTTATGCCCTAAATGAGTGAGAGCGTCTATTGTTATAGTTTTCCTTTTCGCTCGTCTTTCTCGCGATGTTACGTTGATAAAATTTGACATGTTATTTCTCACATTTGGTGGATAGTTTGTGATCATTGAGTCAACGATCTGAACCTTCATGTTTCTGAATTTTTGGTAAAACTACTACCATCTTCGTGAGATCTGAGTTCATATTTTTTCGTTTTCTGAGCAATTCCCGTGGTCAATGGATCATGATTAGGCATGATTCCTATTCATTCATTTATTTTTCTTTTTTTATCTTTGAAGATTTGTGTTATTTGTTGTGATCCACAAAAACGTTCGCCAATCAGAAGTCCAAAAATCATTGAACATAATCGAACCACCATGAACTATTTTTCTTCCTCCCCTTATTAAGATGTATCCAATCAAAATTGATTCTCAATCGTCTTGACCTCTCAAGGAAAATTCGCAATAGAGCCGCCAACCAAATACATTCCAATCCCTCCGATATATCTTACATTTAGCGATGCTTCTATTATAATACACATCCAGCTGGCTAGCCTAGAAAGAGAGAGAACAAAATTTATTTCAGATTACGCGTCCGGCGCGTTACTTGTCGGGCCCTCTCTCAGACTAGGTCAATTTGCCCTCTTCTCCATTATATATATATATACATGTAGTCTCTCAGAGTGCAATAATAATGTGCATAGAGCCATACAGAATTGGTCCGCCGACGCGACTAGACCATCCAGACTAACATATATTAGAACATCGCTATAACGTGTTTCTGTACAATGTCTACTATGTCTGGGTTAACTATATGATGGTTGTAGATGATTGTAGTACTGTGTATGTGAGCAACGAGAGATGCGCTTTTGCCAAGCTCGGGTTCTGAAGCTTGTATATGCATAGGATGCACTGCACTTGGATCGTCGAAAACTTTCTCCGAGACTAGCTATAGAAGGCCTGATGTCTGGCATTGGAATAAGTAGTCGGGTTAGTGACTCCTAGGGCATGACGCTATTATATACCTACGACTTGGTATAGAAAGAAATTGGGTGCTTATAGTGTAATTTTTTGGGGTGTTTTTAGGGCAATAGAAATATTTCTATCTGCATGTTACACAAATTGTCCGGTTTTGGAAGTGTTCGAACTTGAGCTGCGACATGACAGTCCTGAATTCTTTTTTCTTTGGATCGCTGGTCAGTGGGCAATAAGTTTAACCTTAAATACTGAGTCAAGATTTGAAATGAGATACCACACGAGTAAATTCTTTAGAGAAATATTAGTTGCGATAATCAAGATGTTTTCTTTGAGGATATATTAGAAAACGAATTTCGTGGGGTTAAGAATTTTCATGTGTACAAAATCTGTCACGTCCTCTGGATCATCTGAACATGCCTCTAAAGGTATCCATGGATTACGTGAAGGGAAATTTAAATTTTTGAATTATACGTATTCAGCAAACGAGCTTGAGATGTACGTTCACTCTTCCTCCTTGAAACCTGCACCCAATTAGTGGATAGCCCCTAATGATTTTCAATGTAAAACTGCACGGTGAGGCCAGAAAATTTTTTCCGATTTCGGTGTAACGAGAATTTTTGCAAACATTTCTTGGCCCACTGTGTAAGCCAAAACACATCAGCTTCGCCATCATCATTGCTCATAATGTCAATTCAAAATATTCGGGCAATTTAGCAAAAAAAGCAGTTTCGCTCGAAATTCTTCTTCTAATTACTCGGAGAAACACGAAACCCGAGGGCTCCAATCATCGATGAAAATAACACCGGAAAAACCGGAGACGCAATGCGACGACTTGGTGCGGAAAAAGGAGTGGAAAGGCGGGTAATGAAAGCGAATTCTGTAACGCTTCGTGTACAGTAGCAACGAGGAAGAGACCGGCCAATTGCTTCCTTTGCTGTTCTACACAAGTATACACCTAACAATTCAGTCGTTTGCTTCTTGTTTTTCTCAAACATGGCAATGATTAGGAAAATACACGATGCGGTCAAAAGAAACCGTCTTTTTTTTGCTTCGATGGTTTGATCTAAGTCTCTACAACGTGAACCGCTCATTTTGGCTATAATTGGCCATTGGCAGAATGACTGTTACGGCATCGAAGAAAGTCATTTATAGTGAAATTGGCCGAAGAAAAGAATCTGCTGAACGTAAATTCTCTCGTTCTTACATGATTTATGACTGTAAAAAATATTGCTCACCCTATGTGCAAAAATGCTCCCGGGGATGTCTACTTTTGTTTGTATATTATCAGATTGATCTCCAATTCATAATAATCTCCAATTCCTCTGAGGACTTTATGTCTATGTTCAAAATTGTGACTGGAAGGAAAAAAACGTTTCGGAAAAATTAGCGTAGGGAGGATGAATGCGCTCCTTTACACGGTTGGGTCAATAGTATGTGGAAATTTTCCTCCAATCTTCGAGATCGTCAGATTTTTTCAACCTTTCAGCTAATTTTGATGCGTTGAATTCATCAGGAAATCAAATATTTCTGATCATTTCACGTTCAATCGATTCAGTCATAGTTTTCATAATTCATAGAGTGATATTTCTTGAATTTGATTTTTATGGAAGTACACATGTCAGCGTTTAAACAGACCAATAATTGAGTTGTTTAGAGTCAGAGTGGATTAAGACCATATTTTGGATCGATATCCTTTTCATATTTTGAGATATATCCTAGAAAGTGTTTTCACATAATTTTTTTGTCATATAGAAAAATGATGGAAATACCATAAAAAATTTGATATGAGTAAGCTCCTTTGTATGTTGAGGCAGTACAAGAATTGCTGGGAACCTCGCACAAAAATCCTTGAAATCTGGTCATTTGACTCCTTGAAAATCCTTGAAAATCCTTGAAATTGGTCGGGAAATTCGAGTAGCAACCCTGCTCTTTGGACAGTTTAGGATGAATTCTGAAGTTTGAAAAACCCAGCTTTTGAAAGTGGACTTATGAGGGGAGCCCATGACGCCCACATCGCCAATCTTCCCTAAGATTCTTCTACAGTTTGGTACCACCTAGAATGTATCAAATCCAGAGTAACTTCATTAAATTGGCCTCCTGCCCAAAGATATACAGCTGATTCTGAACAACCTAATTTTTCCAACGGATCGTTCCTTGTGCGTAAAAAAGTTATTGTGAATTATCCGCAATGATGATGATCATGAATGGTGCAATGTGATCCAATACAAAATATCGTGACATGTGAAAATGAGTCCGTCGAAATCCATCTTAAACTAAGATTGCATCACACATCAGTGTAATCCCGTTCACGCGTACTTCTGTGTAAATTTCGTCTCATTAACAACTCAATCTCGAAATTCCAAGTCTCCCAAGCCAAGCAATGATGAATTCGCAACAGTCTCTCCAAAAACCACCTGTTCTCATAAACACGTTTGCGGCATTAGGGGATCCCGTTCACGCGGAAGAAGACTCCCATTTTTTTTCACATCACCGTAATTCTTATTCCCATACACGCCATACATAATACAAAAAAATTTAATTCTCAGACGCATTCGTGGGTTTCGACCATTATGCTCGACACACACACACACACACGCTATATAATATAATATACATGCATCATCGCATCATGCAACGAGAAAATCATGACTCTTCTCACACAATCTGAAAGCGAAAGCGCGGGCGCCTCTCATCCGCATCAAACTCTCTTTGGGTGTAAGTAAAAGTATACACTCAAGGTGGGTATAATACATACAATGTGTACAAAGGATAGGTGCGCTAATTGACGATTGTACAAAGGGCTGTAAAGCGTGATGGGAAGTTTCACTCTCTACCCATCAGTTTATTTTGTTGTTGGTATTACGGTATGGTACGATGAATTGGGTAGATATGTATAGGTTAGGGTTGACCTTACTATGAGTTTGAGTTTTGTGTATCAGGTGATTTTGGACATTGAGAGGAGGATGGGGAGAATCTGGAAAAATTGAAAGTAGTGAGTCATTTAGATTTTGTTTTATTGGTGTGATTGATGGTTTCGTGAATAAATCCGGAGAGAGAGGAAGTTTGGTGCTGTCGATGAGAGGGATCACCTGTTGCTTTGGTAGATAGATGATTTTCTGATGTATATCTTCTGATTCATCTCGTGAGTTCTTCGCTCACGAAGCCGTCGGAAAAGTCGAATATTGTGCATGGTTTTCATTTTATTTTCTTTTTTATAGATGATCTCGTGATTGATGATTGATCTGTGAGTAATGAGAAAATATTGTGTGAAATCGTAGATATTTCATTGATAAATTTTGTTTGGAAAACATTTTTCCGCGTTCAGACTTTGCATCATGTATTTTATTGATGAACAGAATTCGAGTTGATGTTCCTTTTAAAGGGAAATTTTCCAAAAATTCCTTTTGATCTTGTGATTGGCTCATTCAGTGAATTTTTACGGGAATAACCATGAAATTCGGTTTATGAAATTTCTTGTGTATGTACTCTGAGGTGGAATCGAAAGAAGTAGAAAAAAAAAAGAAAATAAATTCCACCAAAAGATGCACATGGAATATAGGCGCTCTGAGATAGGAAAGCTCGTTTTTGCATTTTTCAACAACCTGCTAATGATATTTTACTTGTCAGATGTCAAATGATCTAATATTTTTCTGGTCCAACATCAACAAGACTTCATTTCCCTTCCCATAATAATATATCCCACTATGCGTTCAAATGAGATAACTCACTTTACCATGTTTCCTAATAACTTGTAAAATCTGTCGAATTTTTGGAAATTATCTCGATGAATCCATCATCTCACCTAAGCGCTTCTCTTATAGCTTCAACCATTCATAAAAATTCACAGCGATCCATTAATAACTCAAAATAGCATCGTCCGTCTAAATCCACATCAACCCGTCTCAAATCCCCTAAAATCCATCATAATCCTTACCATGACAATCCGATTACTATAGAATCCAATCTTTCATCCTTTCAAACCGACAATCGGATCTTACAAATCAACGCCTCCAGCAGCTCTCAAAAAAATAAATAAATCCCAAAATCTTACCTTCTAAAGTTTTCAAAATTTTTCAACTCACACATACTAACCTCTTCCATCTCGCACATAATTCTAAAATCAAACTCAAGCTTAAATGCGTATCCATATCTTATAACCCATGTGCAAAAAAGCCAATACTGTATGGTAAGCGTAAGCTTAAAATTTGACTCGCCAATCGCTTTCAAACTTTCACGCCAGCGGGCCTCGCGTCGATGTTAATAAAGTATCGAACATACACGAGAGCGGACACTGCATTGCAGCGATGATGAAAAAGAAAGGTGTAAGGATGTATAGGTTAGAGACAGTCAGTTAAAGAACAGGTGCATGCGTGACTGTATTGAGCGAATTTTGCGTTGCGTAAGATGAGATCGAGCAGAAACGAAAGTGGCTCGATTCGATGCTGACATTCGACACGTTTGATATCGGCTATGAGAGCAATGCCGATCACTTCCGAATGGTATTTCCAAAAATTATTGCTCTGAGACTCGTATTCTCTGACTTTTATGGATTTTTTTTCAGTTTTCATTTCGTGTGACGTGTGTTGGCATATAGTGAGTCTGTCGGTGATCTTGAATCGTAGGGAATGCAAAATTCATGGTGTGTTTATGAGGACAGGTATGATTTACGGAACCATTCAGTTGAATGCTCGTTTTGGTGAAAACTTAATGTTGATGCGGAATTTACGCGTTTGGCATGCACGATTTGGTTATGTTTCATCAGATCAAAGTGAGCTTCTCTTGCAGGGTGAAAGTAGGATGCATAATTCTGGAATTGGCATGATTTTTTACATGATGGCAACCCCAGAGAATACAGATCCCTCGAAACGTAGTGCATCATTATTCAAAGACGTCATGTGAAGATATATCTATGTATTGAAATAACTGTTCAAGTGTATCCTCGTGTAATTGATCATTAATCTTTCACATAAGGACGAAAATTTTCCTTTTTATTTTCGTCGTGACAAAAATTGCTAAGATCATGATTCCGATCTTAAGATTTTAAGAATGGATTCTACGGATAAAGATATCATTCTTGAACAATCTTGATGAATGAGAGCAACAAAAATATTCTGAGTTTTGAATCCAAATTTCGCATCTTACATCTTTGTTCAGGTCCTCAAGGGCTATGAATCATTTGAGTAGTGATAATTCAATCCAGTTGAGAAAACCTATTTTTCATATACTTCATCTAACATGCCCAATATTTCTCGCAAACGTATAGCTCGCCGTTTCCCACGAAAAATACCTCTATTGAAAATCACTCTCATAATCGCCCTACACCTGTCTACAAAATGAAATTATATACATGTCCTCTAAAATACTTCATCCGGATCATTCAAATCTGCCTAAATTTGCTGCTACTTCAGTATGTATATCGAGAGGGAAAATCCAGGCTTATAGCAGCATATAAGGGAAAGTGCCGGTCTCGGACCGCTAGCGCTTCCGCAGTCCAACCAAACACGTCTGTTACTACTTACTTGCTCGCTTGCTTTTGGCGTGGTATGGCTCACTGTATACTGTACATAGCCATTCCACGCCTCTATACTCTTTTCCGCTGTATATACACACTTACTCGTCGACCAGTTTGTGAAAATGCTAAGGAAATTACTTCTTACGCAATATACAAGCTTTCCCCTCTCTCTTTACTCTTCTTTTTTTTTTTTTTTTTAATATTTTTGCCTATAAATTGTGATACATGTATCCGTTGCAATTTTTTCCTCGTTAACATATCCTGTAAAAATTTTGCTATAAAATTTATCTTTGATTTTTGCTTGGTTCATGCCTGAAGCAAAATCTTGATGATTTCTTAGAATTTAGAAAGATCTATTACAGGTAGACAAAAAAATATGCTTTTTTTCAATATGTTTTACTACTACCTATTGCATCTTGTTGTTATAATCCTGAAAAATCTCGATTCAAATCGTCAGCGTGAAGTAATTGCAATCTGATTACCATAACTAATGAGCATCACGCGTCTATAAAAGAAATGAGCCACCATAAAATTGTTCACAGATACATTTTTCATCGCTATTTATCTATAAGGGTAATTACTCAGCGATGATGGAAATCACTGTCACCTAGTAAGAAAAAAAAAAAGAAGAAATATCCGCAGAAAATTTTCTTAGAATTAATCATATCATCGCTTACAAGAATACGACATGTAAATTGCAATCGTGCAATCGTTTTCAAAAATTATCAAAGATCATAACGAGCGGTGTGCAACGATGCAAGTGCGATAAAAAAGTCGCGATGAATGCTCGTAAAATTCAATTTTTCACGCAATTTTGAAAACATCGCAGCTTCTTCATCACATTTGTAATTCATTTTCTACGATAATGTTGGTAGAGAACGCATCCAATCAAGTTTATTTGAATCGAGTAGAGGATCAGATTTTATTACTCACCAAGTGTAATCAATATACTGCCAACTTCAAGGTAAACTTGTTTCGGATATATATTCATTCACATTCCTTCTATACTCGTATTGACGATTAGTGCTTGAGAAATATTATGATTCTTCGTAAAATAGTCATTTCAGCTATTACGATTATATACTATAACCTTATTGCACTTAGTTGCGCTTCCTTCCAAAAAGAAAAACTCTCCAAAAATGTTTGACCCAACTCAGAATTAGTGCTCTTTCGGGTTCAGCTTTTCGCAAAACTTGGGCATTTTCTTGAGAAATTCATGAAATCAAGAGTGATCATGTACTGTGTTTTTCATTTCTGATCTCTCAGAAAAGATACTCGCCATCCGTTCCAGAAGAAATTGCCGTGTCCAACAAAACATTTCAATCAGACAGACATGTATGATGTATAATTATGCACTGATACATCGGCTGCTTTGTGGCTCGGTGCGATGGTTTTTTTTCTTGCAACAAGGGAAAAATATCCCCGTTGACTGAAAACAGACTCACGATCATGAAGGCCATATTTCGTTTTTCGATATCAGGGAGGTATAAGTCAATTTTTCGTTCCGGAGTTGGAACTAGAAGTGGTGCTTTTGTCGCACAATGCAAAAAAACAATTTTTGACAAGCTGTGCAGAAAAGTGTCTTTTTGCAACTGTGTGCGCGAAGTTGTAAAAAAATGAGACTTCTCTTCATTATTTACAGTGCGAGAAGTAATGCGTGAATGACTTCTCGCACAGTTTTACATTTACGCACTGGTGAAGTGTGCGTAAATGTAACTTTTCGCTCTAATGCATTTTCATTCACGCACAGTTCCAAAATATGATGTCACGTTATCCCTCTGAATTTCGCCTTTCTCGAAAACTTCGTTCTCAAGATGATCTTGCTCGGACAGTGGTGCATTTAATTACAACTTCGCGCACAGTTGCAAAAAATAGTATACGCAACACGTGCGAGAAGTTTCCGCACTCGTTTGGCAACTTGTGCGGAAATTGACCTTCTCGCACTTGTTACGTAATATACTATTTCTGTACTGATTTTTGTTTCTCGCACGGTTTGTCAAAAAATAGTACTCGATATACGTGTGTAAAATTTATTTTTACACCCTTGTATCGAAAGTACTATTTCGACACACTTTTCCACTTTCTCGCACACTTTGTCATCGAACTGGGTTTTTCACCCTTGTATCAAAATGTACCATTTTACATCTACATGATCTTATTCTACCTTGAATTATTTACGAGGTCAATCGCTTCCTGTGCCCATTCAAAATTCTGACCTTATCATATCTCACCTATGGTCAAATTCATCTTCCAGTACTAATAAAAATTAATTCTTTCTGTTACAGGTAAGCTCACAAACCCAGTGTCTATTCTTCTCAAAACTCTGGATTCATGTGAGTGAGCTGAACTTATTCACATTCAGACTGCGACGGGGCTTTAAAAAAAAAAAATATTCATTATCATACATGTGCGCACGGGAGTAACTCAAAATTGTAACTGGAAATTTTCATCGGGATCAAAACATTTCTGAAATTATGTAAGGAGTCAAAAATCCAATGAATAATCGGTATCTTAGATATACACAGACGATCCCCAGACACATGTGTGGAGACTGCGTTCCGCTTTCGTTTTTTCCCAAATTCGCATCGCTCGTGTACCTCTTACACGAGCCAACGGATAATTTGCAGTATTACGCCGGCGCGCGTAGACTGCGGTTACGATGTAAGTAAACGGCTTTTTTTTCTGCTACTAGTAGCGCCGCCGCTGCGGGAAAGTCCGTCCGTCCGTTCGCTGCAGCGAAAATTCGCGCGGATTTGAAGCGTGGCTTGCTTCCGTTATCCTTTTTATTTGCTTTGAACTGTAACACGCTACTCTCGACTTCCTAGTTGTAATTTTTGGTCTTATTTCTGTGGGTACATTTTTGATTCCTTTTTTTTCCTCTTTCCTTTTTTCGGTCTTAGCAATTTGAAGAGTCATGATGATTGACTTATGATTTTTGGGTGTGGGTAATTAATCCTTAGTATTAAATACGATGAAAGTTGTTCAAAGGCTCTACAGAGTGAAAATGATCAAGTTCCGATGGCTATCTTACCGCTATGATGCATCGATTACCACGAGAGAAAACGTAATGAGATTTTCATTCGTATCACGTTGGATTAAGCGCTGAAGTAATTACTTTTAATTGAGTGGTATAATATCATATTGCTCATTTTGCAATCATTTCCGCGCCTTCAAAAATATACATCCTTCCTCGACGGAGTGTCTGATATCTGCGTTGATATGTGTACCTGAGAGTAATTTATCACGATAATCATATTAGAGAAATTTATCGATTTGCAGGTTTATCAAAAAAATAGCTTTGACTGGCATGTTCCTGTAGAAAATCCTGCCAATCATGCAGCGTTAGACTTTTTTACAAGAAAAATATTTCGAACTCGGACGACTAGATAAATATTTTCATTTTTTGATAGGGATGTATAGGTTTGGTACAGAAGAATTTGATACGATTTCTTGATTCGCTTTAGAAAAATCAAAACAATCATCGGGATGTGAATTCTAATTTTGCAAAATCGCGATTTATGGGCAAGAATTTTGGAATTCCAAGCGAAAAACTTCTCTATACGATTGAAAATCAAGCTGGACTACATAGATAACAGCATTGAAGAAAGTCGCGTGGCAAATTTTCTGCGCTATTCAGAGTGTAACGTGTTATTGAAGAACACATCACATGAACGCTGTACAAGCAGTGTTACACGCTGTCTAACACTAGGTACATGTTGGAAGTAAATCATACAAGGAAGTGAGCTCGTTTCCGCAAGTCTGAGTATCTCACGTCAGATGCGATGCTTCTGGTTCACCAAACGACGAGGAGGTGCAGCAGCGCCATCATCACAGCCAATTTCGCTTTCGAATCCAGCGACATGGATCACGAGAACTGTACAGCCAGCGTCACGCGCCTTGATGAAGCCTCTCTTCTGAAATCATACCAGTTATACCATACGACTTTTCCTTTCGATAGTCCCGCTTCGCTACCACGACAATGTCGGTGCATTGAACTCCCTTCAAGTTCTTTGATTATTACATTATTGCCTGAATCTCGGCTGTACATGAAAATTGTTGGTCTCGTATTTTTGAGATGCAACGGTTGAATTTTTTGGGGTATGAGTCTTATGATTGAAGAATATTTTGAAAATTTTTTCAAAATCAACCGCTAACCCAATAAAAGAATCATGAACATGCCTCAGCTGGTAGAAATCTACGAGATGTTTCAATTGATGTATAAATATTTGTCATTTAAATCATTCATTACCATATGTCTGATTCTTCAAAATTTGAAAAATCCTCTTGATTTTAATTCTGTTTCTAAGGCATGTGAATAGGCTGGAATAATTGTTCTCTCGAAATGATTTTTCTTTCCAATTCTTCAATGTTCGCAGTAAGTACCAGTTGATCCTCTGATTAGACAAGCGTCTTCTTTGAATGCGCAGAAGGTAAATCTTGTGAATCTTCGAATCAACCTCACACCCAAAAGAAACCAACGCCGGTGTTTCTTCTTTTATCTCATAATCAAATTTCGACAGAATTGAATTTTCCTAGTTCTCCTCACCTCCACAGGACCAAAATTCATCAGTCCATGCTCATATTTTGAACGAAAGGGGCAGTCACTTTCGCACAAGTTTGGGCTCCTTCAATTTTTAATATTCGACGAATCCGTCCATCACAAACTTCTATGTTACTTCATCAGCTCCAAAGAGAAAAAAAAAGATATGATAACAACCCTCACACGTCTTGCCATCTTCAAGTGCAGAAATACACCATCCAGCTCAAAATATCATTCAAAATCACATCTATGATTTTGCTCAGGTCGATCAACCTTGGCTCTCTTTAACTCAAAGGCCAAACCCATAAATCTCACATCTCTCAAACTCGCAAACAACTCTGTGTCAAGTACTAATATATAAAATAGGTGGCCTCAAGCCGTTCATGCTTATATACAGTGTGTGCAGCACATGGTAGCAATATCTTATAGCTTACAAGAGGCCATTAACACCGTATAGACCGTGCGATAAAAAGGCTCCGCGGAAAATTGATAACCATGAGCTCAAACTCAGCTATAGGTATTAAGCGAATGAACGGAAAACCGACTCTCTGGGAGCCCGGAAACCAGCCAGTAGACCCTGTCTGTGTATAAGTCTGAACTATTATACCGTGATGCCAGGGGGAAAGTGGCTTCCGAGCAACTTTCACTGGCGCCGCGTCGGCCGCACGAACTGTGAGTACACTTACTTCGCGTATTTTGCAAAGCATAGTACAGTGTACGATGAACCCACGAGACAGACTTGCGATCCGATTATGGTGATGACGATGGTATCTAGGGGGTACAGATAAATGTGACACTGGTGAATCTGCAGAGCTTTTAGTAGCTTTTGAGCAAATTGTTTTAGATTATGGTAGGAAAAAAAAAATGCTTGAGCGTCGTTAAACGAAAAGTTTTGAGTTTTGGGGATGAGGGGTTTCTATATTTGCATTGCCAAAGAAAAGTTTTGGAATTTTTTCACAGCATAAAAGATGAGTCAGGATAAATTTATTAATTGATGTACACCTGAAAAATGCGGATCAAAATAGCGCAAAAAATTATTGTGAGAATCAGTCGTTTAATCGTGACAAAAATATACATTTACCTTGATTAATCGTTGATGGTACCATTTTCGTCCCACTCTGGTTCCTAATGTACAACACTTGTGTCACTTGATTACTCGTTGGAACTCAATTTTCAGCGCTAACCTCTCAGGAACGATTTCAACCATAATAATTTTGGCGGGTCTCTCAAAATTTCCATGGAAAAATTCCATAGTCCACACCGGAATCGCTCAAGCAAATGATGCAACAGTGTAAAATAGTGTTGTATACGAGGCGTGAAAAATGAGCCATTTCCCGTATATAAGCACACCGCATCACTTTCACTGGTGACAAAGACCTAGTCAGTCATCGCTTGCTGTTCCACTACTTTTTTTTACACCGTGCAAATTCCTTCCTCACTGAACACCATAATCCATAATTCCATTCAGCATCCACAATTAACAAAAAGTGAAAGTTTAAAGCTTAACCTGGTGGTGATGATAATTTTTCAAGATCAAACAATCCTGAAAAGATGATATCTCGCCGATGAATAATTATTCGACACAGATAATAGCCATTTTGTGAAAAAATCGTAGGCAAAGATGCGACACCCACTCACTCACTTATTAAGATGAACCATTAGATTTTGCATAAATTTTATCCTCCTGATCATTGTGTAGCCTTATTTTCGCGCTAGTGCTCCTCTTTTGTTCTACAACAGTGTCGGAACGATTTCGCATAGAGCTAGGTAGGTAGTACAGGGTCAACGACCCGTCTTACATTCGCGAGAACTCTCTCCGCGTGCTGGCTTGAGATAGATGCATAGATCACTCGGATCGGCATCTCTCTTCCGCGCTTTTCATGCTATACGAAGCGAGCATGAGTCTGTGAGCTTTGTGGCAAGAGATCGCAAGGAGTATCGGGACGATGTATCTAGAAACCAAGAATTTTTTCAGCGGTGGGATGAATTTTTAAAAAGGGAATCAAAAATATCCATTCAATATTGGAAGATATTTTCAAAATTTCAAAACTTTTACAGCGTGCAATCTTTGATTCGCAGGATTCTCGCAAAATTGAGTTTTTCCCAAGAATTTTCATGAGAAACTGATGTTATCCTTTCAGGTTGTAATTGTCAATAACCATCTTGAATCTGTGCTGAAAGTTTGCCAAAATTTCTGTCTTACATAATTTCAGATTTGAAATTTGAATTACCAAGGAACTCGAGAACTTCGTAAAATTTTTCGGAAACTGCCCTCTTCTTGCTACAAAAATATCGTATTGATGGTGCAGCAGTACCTTCTTCTTTAGCATTGAGTATCACCTCCTAGATTTTTTCCAGTTCTAATGAAAATTGTAATGGTTTAAGATGCGCACTCATTAGGCATGATTTTGCATGAATTTAAAGCACTACTTACTAATGACACACGTCGCTGTACATTTCTTGGAGGATAATTTCAAGCAGCGCATAAATTTAACATAAGTGTTTCCTACATGCTCAATTTCAGTGACACCACATTCATACATACATACTTACATCTATTCGCAACAATTTTTAGACTCATTTTAGATAATACCACTAATCCTAGCCTGTCAGTTTCCTGTAAAACTTGCTCCGCTCCTTAGTCTCGCTAACTGTCATTACCTACGCGAAAAGTCCTATTTACGCATTACGACTCAGAGCCGAGGTTTCGTCTCAACATAGATCATAGATTACCAGTTAGATCGTGTCAGTGCACCAACATCAACACTCTGTTAACTTTGCTAAGAAAAATTCATCTCCAAAACTTTTTTTAACTTTCTCCCATAACGACGCGACCTAATGACTGTTTAATTTCAATGCTACAAGGACTGGATGATGACTATGATCAACGTTCGTTTGATAGTTATGCAACCATGGCAAATCGAATTCCGCGTTCCTGTATATATTAGAAGAAGTTCAGTGGGGCGAAGCGGATGGTGAAATGAGAAAATTTTCTGGGTAAATGATGATCGAGCATGCTAACTTAGAGAGTAGTAGGGGAATCAGGATATTCTGGAAAGGAAGAGTGTTTTGTACATCAGGAAAAGAGTTTAGTTATGAAAGGTTGTATGACGTATCAAGCTTGCCATTCAAAATCTTTTCTCGAATCATCATTAATGTGCTATTTGGGAAAATGGCCTGGCTGATGGATTTTTGTGAAAATATCAAAGGAATTTCTTTTTGGGTGAGTTCAAAGGAATATAGCACCTCCTGCATTCGAACCATGCTGACTAATATCATGAGAAAACTAAAAAATCCTTTCATTTTCCAAAACCGTGGATATCATCCTGAATTTTAAATTCGGGATATATGTGAACATGCTGCAAACACAGAGCTGCCGAAAACATGTTCGAATCTGAATTTTTCCTGGAGACAAAGTTGATACTTCTTTCTTCATTAATATTTTCTTTGTTGAATCTAAATCCTTAATTTCTTTTAAAAAATTAGGAAAAAAGTTGGCATAAATAGCTCACACTGATGGAAATTTTGAACGCAAAATCTTTACAATGGAATATCCACTTATTGAGCAAAAAATTCAACGTTAGTATGAACTTGAGGCAAAAAAATTATTCATAAAATCTCAAAGCCACACCTCATTCAGATATTTACTAAGGTATATCCCTGGTATTATTGCATACCGATCTAAAACAGTTCTAAATTCCAGTTGAACCGAGATTACACGTACTTTTCAATAGTTCGCCAGTGAATATTGCGATCCAGACCTTGTATTCATATCTGTCGTGTTATGTCAGATTGTAAAGCTATCTGGGGGCCTGGATCAGCGAGCATAAATCGAATTTCTCCTGATGCAGGCAACCTTAACATAGATGATAAAAGAGCTTTCGCTCAAGTTCGTTGCTCCGTTTTAGACGATAAGATTTTTTGATTACGTTTTAGAGAAAGCTGTCACAATAAATGAAACAAGTTCAATTACCTTGACGTCATATAAATCGAAATGCCCGCGAGCAATACTCGTTTCGAGTTTTTTTTTCCATTCTTCCTTTTTCTAGCTTCAACATCATCTTTTCTAAAATTTTCTCCTATCCGCAACGATGAATTACTTCCGATCATAAGTTAACAAAAACATGTGCTGATTCTTCACGATGTATAGAGTTGGACCTTAATATTAATCTGCGTGACCATTCATCGTCTGGAATCACTAGATTTTCCCCTAGATTGACTAACCTTACGTGAAAAACACTAAATTTCCCCTCAGATCAACTAACCTTATCTTGAAATTACTAGCTTTTTCCCATATATCGACTAACCTTAGCTTAAAATTACTAGATTTACGCGTATATCGACTAACCTTTTTTAAGAAATCACTAGATTTTCCCATATGGCGACCAACCCTTCTTAAAATCACGAGATTTTTCATTACATCGACCAACCATTTTTTGGAAAATCACTGGATTTTTCCGTTTATCGACTAACCCCTACCTTAAATTACTAGATTTCCCCCTTGTCATATCGACTAACTCTTTTTTGGAAAATCATGCAGATGTTCGGTTCGATAATAATGATAGTTCTGACCATCTGAGATGGAAAAACATCACCAGGCCTGGCGTGGACTATCAAAAACAAAATGAAACGAAAATTCGAAAACCGATCTCGGATTCATCCCTGGTCTATGGTTAGAGAAAACAAGCAAAAATTTGTGAAACATCTGTACCAACTGAGTACATTAACAAGTGGAGGTGTTGGACAATGAGATATTGGTCTGAACACGAACAGCTATACTCGTTCGAATAACGCATTGACTCTGCGTGAGTTATGACCGTACAGACAGGTTTACGTTAAGGTGCATAAAATGTTCGATGAAATAGATTTTATTGTTTCTCTGTCTCTCCCTCTTACCTCCATTCACTTATTATCTGCTGCTTGCAGAGCTGTCATGACAAATTTGTTAAGACGGACGTTTGTCTTGCGGTCTGGTAGAGTCTCGTTTGCTATCGTGAAACAGGAAATTTTTTTTTGCATTGATGCCTATATACAGAAATTTGAGCTCTGACTTGGTAATTAATTTGTCAGGTACTCATTGTCGTGACAGTTTGACATGGGCTTTGTGCAAATTTTTTTATTAGATTCATATGATTTAGAGAACTCTTTGTGTTGAGAATAATCCGACAAATATGATTTATGATACTAAATGATAAATATACTCTCTGTTCGAGGTGGGTGTGACATCTACGAATTGTATGATTTATATGAACTTTATTAAATCATGAACTGATTTTCTTTGTTCCTGATTAACATGATCAATGAAGGTTGATTTTTTAAATTTCTTATCAATGAAAGAAAGGGATGATTTTGTATAACACTGACAAATTTTTGTGAGACACTGAAAATCGATTGCACTTTTTTTTCAACAAAGATCATTGTAATGTTGCGTAATTTTTCCAATACACTAGCTTTATTCTAGGATTCGTCGTTACTGCAAATGGGATTCTTATTCTTCACAACTCACTACAGTTTATTTTTCAACTTTGCTCCTATAGCCTCACTTCAACCAATGCCAATCCAACCAATACCAACGCATTGGATCTTTTTCTTCGTTTTTGAATAGGAATGGCAAATTCGCTCTGCTTTTTTAATGAAGTAGGTTATATATTTGTGAAAGTATTTCTTTTTACCAGAAATCTTTCAGTCCAATCCTGAATATTTTTATCATCATCATTCACCAAACTGGCTACTTTTTGCTAATTGAATTTGTTGAGGCCATTTACTTCGAATTTTCCCATCAAACTTAGATTCCCCTTGGCCTTCGCAATTTTTAATATCTTATCTGATTAATGTGGATAACGAATGATCTATTATATGAATCGGCATTGAAATTCATTGAGTTTCCATAGTCTTTGCGGTGAAGTGTTAAAATGATTGTTCTCACTTCATAAAATTTCAACCGCAAAAAATCTGTCTTATTTAGATTGACAAATTAACACGGCTACCGCAATTGTTACATAATATTCTTCTTTGCATATTTCAGCATAAAATGTGTGCTTTACGAGTAATATTCTGATAACGGAAAAATGCGAATAAGCCGCGATAGAAGAAAAAAATTGATTAAAAATGATTTGATTGAAATTTAATGTTAACGTCGTCTGTTCAGGATGAGTCGATTTGTAAATGGAAAATAGGAGATAAAATACGTCCTTCGCACAATATGAAAAGTGATGTTGAATGAGAATGGACAAGGACTCATTTATTTAATTTCTATACTTTTGCTGATTATTGATTCCATCGCACAGCAATTCTCATCGATATAGTACTCCCCGAGAAGATGCAATCAATTTTTGATTCTCTCACGTATGCAAATTCTTGGATGGCTGATCCTCAATATCATTCAAAGCCTATTTTTGATTTGGATATCTCCAACCGTTTCATTTTGGATTATTCTGATTGATACATTTCAATTAATTGACGAGATTATTGGCCCTCTATAATCATCATTCAAGGTTAATCTGTGACTGTACTTTTGAACACAATATTCTTCAGTTTTGAAGTGTGTGAAGTCGATATGGAAATCCAGTCCCAAGCTGACTTTTCAAAAATTTATCGAATTTTCCAATCGTTTCTTTGTTTTGTCATATCTATATTTTAAAAAGAGTAACGCCATCAATTTTATGATTTTATTGAAATCAAAGTTACTTTTGATATCTCTGGTACCGTGCTCTGGTACAAATTCACTTCAGTGTACTACATTTATAGCCATGAAATGGTTAACTTTTGGATAGTTGGCTGAATTGGAATAAATTTCTACCAAGGATCTACTATAATATTTGAAAATTCTTTATCCGGTTTTCGGAATCCTTTTGGATGACTATGACTTTTTTCCACCCTCGAAGTTGTTTTTTCAACCTGCTTAGACTCGCGGGAAATTCATGGATGTTTCTCAAGTTTTGGATTGATCTCACCACTCCCATGCCTCGTATGAAATATTCGAGAAACCAAGCTTTTCGAGAAAGAGTAAATATTGTGTAGTTATGCATGTTTGCTCACAAATTTTCCGATCCTCAATTTCACTTTTTATAAAAAATTCCTAGATATGAATAAAGTCCTCGAATCAATTTACTTTTATTTCATGAATGAGGATTACTCCTCGAACCCCAGATCTATAGTTTTGTTGAATATTAGACACATGGAGAAATTGATGGAGCATTGGTTCATGTTATCTTCAAAAATTTAGTTGAATTAGAAATATCTGATGCATTTTCTCACTCGACTCTCCAAAGTTATCTAAAATCTCGAGAAACTGATATTATTCATCCTCCACCGAGGGATGGGTTTAGACATGTACCAGTAGATGTGTGGATGATCAAAATTCGGTAGTCGGCGAGGAATCCGCGCCATCCTCAAGTACAGCTCGTCACAACATCAAGCTGGCAATCTAAGAAAGAGCCCAGTCAAAGAGAAATCGTACCTAGACCTTGGCCTAAGTCCGGTAGGGAGGAATCTATTCCTGAGACTGGTGCTCGAGACGCTTTGGTCCCTCTCGAGAACCCGCAAGGGGAATTGAGACCACGGTCTTATATAACCGTGGTTGAGACTCCCCGGTATCTCGGCGCTATAGAGTCTGACAACCCCCCCCCCCCCCCCCCCCGGCCCTAGCCAGCGCCAACCAGAGCGTGGAGACCGCACATCTCCATCCGCTGTCCACGGCAGCTCTAATGCCCGGGACTGAACGATTGTGGGGTTATAATTGTCTTAAAAGGTGATCTACCACGAGGCCTGAACGAATAAGACTTGCTCAGGGAAGCGAGAGACTTCCTGGGCTCCAGGGAAGCCTAGATGAGTTCCCGGACACTAGGAAAGGGCGGGCTCGGCTGTGTATTCTCGGGGCTGTTCCCAAAACTCAGTTCATTAGTTGGCGAGGCAGAAAAATGGAACATCTTTGAACCACTTGCAATCCAAAGTGGCCTCTCCATTCTCCCTTCCAAACCAAGGCGCTGACACGGCGTATCCCTGTCCCATGCCCGTGAGGGCACCCGGGATACCAGAGACAATGATTCCAGCTAAATCATTCGTGATCAGTATTGTGTCACAATGATCTTCAGATGAAAATTCTGGCATTTGCTGAGCTTCAGGGTGTCATCAAGAAATCGTCTAATTAAAATTGACTCACAGAGTCTAAACGAAAATAAAGTAAAATTGACAGCAATGATCATCGTATAGTCCATCAGTCATTGAAAATACTTGATCAGATTTACAATAGATGCTGGATGAGAGAAAATATATATACTCTGACATCAGGTTGACTTTGTTCTTTCAATCAGATATCGATGCAGAAGGTGAACGCATTACCAAGTTCTCGTTCTCATTACACTACAAGAATCGCATTCGATGTTAATCCGCACTCATCGTGATCATGCCCATCCTTAAATAATAATTAATTACCATCAAGCTCTCTACAAGTGAGTAAGGATTAATTCCATCAGTAGACCTTCAATCGATTGTCCATCATCTATAAGTGTGTGTATATATATTGTGAAAAATCGAGAGCTCGTGGGGGCTACTTAGTCGCCAATAGATACCAGAAAAATATCACTCATTCGTTTGGCGTGTAAATTTTTTTTTTTTTTTCATACGTTCAAGAGATAATTTTTTATGGCAGGTCATTGGTATTACAAGGCTTTTGAATATTCATCTGAGTAAATTTTGCACGTACTTTCCATATATTATGACCAGTATAATCTGATCGTACCAATTTTTTTTTTTTCAACGCTCGATTAGATTCAATAAAGCGAGATTTACGTAAACGAGCGTGAGCAGCAGTATAGAACCCACGATGATATAGGTATTTCTTGAGTTGTGTATTAAAACACCGAATGCTCTAATTCCTTACCTGATTATCCTGGAAAGCAATTAACTTCTATACGACATACCTGATGTTATATATATATATATAGCAAAAGAGACGTTTCACACACGCATTACATCTTATTGCGTATAAGTTGCTTAATAGATTCTTTGCTATTAGCAATAACGCTGTAGTAGAGTGTCATTCGTCGATAGTGCTCTTTGCAGGATATAGCTACTTTTGGTATTTTAAATTATATGTGGGGCTTAAACTGATTAGTATGGACGCAAACGACAAGATCTTGACCTATTTTTCTTATCAGAATACATCAAGGATTTGTAGCAAAGTGTGCGGACCAATGAGCAATTTTTCAAATTTTTTCGCGAATTTAGATTGCAAATTCCATCACTGGATGAAAACACGTCATTGCAAAACCATAAATGTTCATAGAATTAGGCGTTTGACCATGCAAATGAAAGTTCTTGAAAGGGCCACCAAGGCTCAATCTATTCACTCACGTCTTCCAATACCTACATGATAGACAATTTTTGGGTTCATAATTGGTGGTTATTCTTTTGGGTATGTCAAAAATCTAGAATAGAAACTCACAAATATTTATTGCGAGAAATGGACCAAATCACTTTTCAGGACCAAACACCTGATTGCAAAAAGAAAGAAATTGAAACTAAAAAATGTCCAAATTACTCATTTTGTTTTTTTCTCGTCCTACCTTCATCGTATTTTAAAGACTCGCGTCTTCTAAAAATTTAGAGCTTATGGTGATGTATGGGTTACAAGTAGTGAGCAAGCTTTGAAAATCGAATTTTTCTGATAGATCTACCATCCAAACAGTGCAGGATTGAGAAACTTTTATAATATCATGGCATTTGAACAGTTCTTTCATAAATTCATTCCTTCATATCACGCGACTCTTGTTTGAACAATTGGAGTTATTTCAACTTTCATTCTTAAAATTCAACTTTCATCCTTAAAATATAAAAAAAAAGTTGTTTTTCTACATTGTTGCTCATGCGTAATTTCTCTTTTAGTATCCCTGGTAAAAATGTGACCAATTCTCTTTGGCCACCCATGCAATATATAGATATAGTAACAATGCAATTAGGTTAGACTTGGACGCAGTTTCTGGCCGAAAAATGTTCACAATTTTTACCAGGGATGTTCAATTTGAATATCGAAACACCCTCACATAGATTCCTAAAGAAACCCCCATAGTCAACATTTCGCTTTTACCCGGAGTTCAAACTGTTACACGTTGCAAATCTACTTTATTATCATTGCGGTCACTCGTCAGATCCTCGTTAATCAACACACTGTCTCATCATCACCTCATCGTGGCCTTGACAAAACCTCGATGGGTTCCTCCCACTTTTTTGTACACGTTCCGTAAATCTTGTCACCGTATAGTTAAGTTTTGCGGTAAACCACATTTGCTGATTTCCATTATAAAAAACCTGGTCATAGCTCGTTGACTCGCGGTTATGATTTTGCGTTTCCACATCTGTTTTATTGTTGAAACTCATCTTAACGATATACATATGTGTAGAAGAAGGATATTTTACGAGAGTGGCACGAGAAGCTTTATTTGCAAGTGCGCGGGTGGATTTTGCATATTACCTTTTAGTCGATGGCAGCGTATTAAGTATAAAGGAGGAGCGCGTTTAGTATAGGAAGGGGAGTCGTCTTGCCGCCAAGATGGCGGGTGCAGAGCGTGCGATATTTCGAAATGAGCATATACGCCTCATTACCGGTACTGATGGATTGCGTGCGCTCGCAAATTGATTGCAGACCCGATTCACCATTGTTTCGTCACGCGATCATACATGCCTTTCGTCGTCGTCGTCGTCGTTGTCGTTGACATGGTCAGCATATTCACGATAGCCATCTGATGATTTTGAATCGCAATGTTGCCGACGATCGTACATGCCTCAGTGACGAGGACGATTCTCTTATCCGGATACCATGCCGAAGCGTCTCTCGATTTTCCTTCGATTGCAGCTCGACATGATCATCATGGTTTCATATACCGCACTGATGAGTCAATGATTTTTCAGAATTGATTCAAATATCGTATCGAAGTATCTCATTCGATCTTCGATTATCGATTGTCGTGAGAATTTATCATATGGCGCCTAGCGAAGGTTTTTGAAATTTCATACAAATATCGAATAACTTCGAACATATCGTTTGCAGTCAGAATCGAACATGGTCACGAATTTATGTCATGAATCCAGCAAAATTTGTGAGAGTCAGATTCCATCTGAACGTATAGCATATCGTAGCATCATTCGATTATCGATTATCGATCGTACTTGAATCGATCAGCATCTCTCGAATTCCGATTATTGATGGTATTTTGAGTCGATTAGAGTCTTGAGGCGGGTCATGTTATCACCGCAACGACGATTTCTCAAAGTTCATCGATCGACATAATCGTATCGAAGCAGCTCTCGACTTTCGACTATCGATATACAAAAATCGATTCTTAGCATCTCACAGTTCTCTCGCTCAAGATGTGTGCCAAGTGGCGAGTCATTTATCCCATCTGAATATTGTTTAGAACACCTTGCGGTCATCGATTATTATCAATTGCAGTCAACTCGATTTAAATCTTCCAGACTATGATATGTGCTTCGAGAGAGAACTATAAGTAAACCGTTCCTAATAAAGTAATCAGTGCGTACAACTCATGCTCAAACGAATTCACGTACATAATACGTATAACTTGTGCTCATTTGTTAGAATTATTCCGACTGAATGTTCACCGAAGAGAGGGGGGGGGGCACAAGCAACCGCATTGGATTTAAATCACTCGCGAGTAATGCACCGCCTTAAAGCTCTCTCGCAAGTGCCGCGCGAAAAATGAAATAACGACTTGACGGCCGGTCTGGTGGCGCGTGGTCGCGGGTATAAGGTATATGATTTATGCAGCCGCTAATCTGTGCGTGTTTAGTTTGATGCATTGCCATCTAGATTCATGGAATTCAGCGGCTCTTGCTGACGGTACATTTGTCAACTAGAGAAAATTAAATTCTTGATGCCGTGAGCGCGCTGATTTTACTTTGAACTAGAGCTCATAGTTGTAGATTGTATTGGGCAATGCAAGACTGCGTGACGACCTTGCTCTGTTGGTATTTAAATTCTGTATTTGTGGTTGTTCGGTCAGCATGATTATTAAGCGTCTTTGCAGCAGGTTTATTTTGTGTAATTTCTGTTGCAAATTAATTTTGCATACGATACAATGCTGATTTCACACTGAATATGGATACAACGTGAAAAATTTACTCAAAAAACTTCAACATCACTGGTGGAAAATTCAACTGACAAGGGGAGGTCGAACCTTGCGGAACACGGATCTTGATGAATCTCTGGGAATCATGTTGTTTTGGTGAGAAATGAATGTATCTCCAAGGTTTTTTATTCCCATGGGCCTTCTACCCTGAGATACATCAATGGAGATTAGCATTGTTAGTATATCTATACATACATTTTTCAATATAGGCCTATATTGACAATACTAATTAGCTGTTTCTCAGGATAGGAGGCCCATGGGATCAAACCCTTGGAGATACATTCATTTCTCACCAAAACAAGATGATTCCCAGAGATTCATCAAGATCCATTTTCCTCAAGGTTGGACCTCCCCTTGTAAGACGGGCGGTCATAAACCCGGACAACGAATCGCGAAAACGTTGCCTAACCTGGATTTCTAACCAAACAAGCTCGCGCGGGCGCCACCGATGTTTTTTCTTATTTGTTCACGAAAAAAAAACCACAAAGAAACTTGTTTTGCTGCCCCAACACGACCATTAACTAATTTCATGGATTACATAATTATCCCTGTCATCGGGAATATCCGATCCCCATCCAATGCCCATGTTTGCTGTGAGAATTTTCTCAACTAGTGCATCATTGCCGCCAGGACTGCAACCAGTTGATTGATTTCCGGTTTGAACTAGTGGTTGCGGTTAAAACTTCGACCAACTGGTTACAGTTTTCTTCACCCATAATAATAGCGTCGCCGAATTTTCACGCGACCTAACTGGGCGGACCTGGACGGGCGGTTACCCATACGGACACGATCACCGCGGAAACGTTGTTTAACCTGGGTTCCCGACCGACGTGACGTGACTCGAAATTCACTCACTCGGTTGAAGATTTAACCAACTGTTTGAAAAATAAAATTTAATCTCATGGTTGAAAGGAGAATTCAACCAGTTGGTTAAAATGTTGGATAAAAATTCAATCAATTTTTTACAATTTATTTACAGTCATTATCGATACTTGCTTAGTGTCTTTGATTGGAGCGAACTGTTGACTCGACAGCGATCTTCTATGAAAATGATTGTCAGATGCTTGAGGGTGTATTGTAACATTTTTATTATGATAATACTTAGAAAAACTGCATGCATAAACTAGTGCTGTGACTGTTTTGGCACTTGCATGCAAATTTTCATGATAAAGTATTCATCAATCATTTTTATAACTCATATTTCGTGGACATCTGAATGCTACATCATTCACTGAGAGCTTTGACATCACTACCGTTGTATAGCTACTCATACCTACATGCATACCTAATTGTCAGTCAATTGCGTATCTGAGATCCAAAACACCCCCCCCCCCAATTCAAATCTAACTGTTGTTCATTTAAAATCAGCGATGCAATTTCGAAGACTACAGGTTCCTTTGAAAAACTGCCGTGAATAATTTGCTTGATCTCAAATTTGTCTGAGAAGTATCCTCACCAAATCAGTCAAGCGTAAAGTGATAGAATGGACTGCGGGAAAATCTTGCGAATCTCTTAACCGCAATCTACTACCCTGAAAACCAATACCTACTAAAAAAATACATCAGTCTCATCTTCAGATGAACCAATAATGCATCACGAATGATTGCATTCAAACTAGAATCGTCTTCGCATCAATTACACCACCCGCAGAAAGTCCCACTTCATCATATATTTTATCCTGATACGCACCCACGAGTTCGCCAACCTCGCACTCTTTGAGCTCTCATCAGAGTATAATAACTTGACCCCATACACGTCATCTACACCTTCAAAGTCAGATATTTCACAATCTACACGCATCAGAAAGTACAGTCAGTCTTATTACAGTCACATCGATGACAAATTCTGCGTATACATATCTTTATAACACATGCAACGATCGACATTGCGGAGTTATACTTTCGAGAGAAATATTCTCTGTAGAATAACTATGAATATATATCGTTGAACCACGACGTGTCCTCGGTACTCTTGCTTATAATGTGTATGAAATACATGTGTACGGACGTTTCATATGCGAGAAGTATTGAATTGCCCATATAGCCGCGTGCGAACGCGAGATGAAAGTGAATCTCTCTGATGGCGGGGTTTGTCATCGAGTGAACGAACGAGTTGCATGCAGTGTGCATGGCGACGACGACGACGACGACGACACAAGACGGTGGGAACCGTGTGCTTTGATATCGGGAAAACTTGATATCTCATGTGTATATGGTTACCTTGTAAAAATTGTGATTTTATCTACTTGTAAGGTATAATACGTTGGAAGCTTTGGTTTGAGTTGCTGTGTGAAAGGTCATTGAGTTATTCGGAGCGTAAGTTTGATATTGAAGAGCTGACCAGTGAAATTCTAGGCAATATATTTTTTGGAAAATTCATGAGAAGTTAATCTTTCAGATAGTATGAGCGCTGAATTTATTTGAATTTCTGTGGGAATAATGATTTTCTGTCTGATTTGGGTTTTTTTTTCTGTATCCGTAAAATCTTGAAACGTCAATGAGCTGTATTGAAAAATTGTGTGAACTTCGATGGTATAAGTCTGGTGGAAGCCATGGGAAAGAAAAAAAAGTTCATCCTCGGATTTGGTTTCCTACTCGATTTTGAAAGCGTTTGATTTGACTCTTTTGGTACATCAGAGTATACTAACAAAACGGCTGCTATTAGTACATGGTTATGAACGGAATTCAAAATATTTTTCACTCAGGGAGGGATGAGCAGCCATTGGTTCAGTCGGTAGAGGCCTCGCGCCTTGGAGCAGGATGAAACAGTGCGCTCGAGGGTGCGTGGGTTCGAATCCCGGTCGGGTCACTCGGGATTTTTTTCCGAGTGACTCAACCGGGAACGCGAATTCTTGCGCTCCGAAAACAAAATAATAAAATGCTTTCAAGCGCTCGACCAAAAATCCATAATGAATGATTAAAGTTATAAAATTTTTATTCAAAATCAACCATATGTAAGTATTGCAAAGAAGATATTCCTCATGATATATCTTCATTGCGATCAAAAAATTGCCATTCCAGAGAGCCGTATACCATCGTCGACCATGCCGTTAGAATATAGACACTAGAGACTATAATACTCTAGACGACGTCGTCGCGTGCGCGCAATTTCATTTGTTTGGTGTGATCATTTCCGCCGTCCTTGAATCCTCCCCAACTATATTATTTCAAAACTCGCGCGTGTGTTATATACAGTTGTCTGCATCTGTGTCCTATACTTATTTATAGTTGAATACGACCGATGCACGGAAAAATGAATTTCCCGAGAAAAAAAATTGGATGCTTTGCGTTGTACTCGTGCGCCGCTGCCGCATGCTCTGCGATCGGCCTCACGCTACGGAATATTGAGTTTCAAAACACAGGTGTATTGCTACAAGTGTATGGATTGGTTAGCTCAAAATTTATACCTTAGAATTTTTTAGAGATACTTTAAATAATGGCAGCCTGTGTGCGTACATATTAAAATGGAATTATTTTCATCCAGACTTATAAAATGATTATTTTTAAATAATTTGAATTCAAAATCAAGAGATGGCTTTCATTTTGTGACGAATGGGCTGATGTGGGATTTGGAATTGTGATTTCAGAAATTTATGAACGAAATTTTGCGAATCTAGAACTGAATTCTCAGGTAGGTATCATCTTGGCTCAACACGTTCGCTGATGCGACGAGTGCCACCGGTGAGACCCGCGATTTTTCATTTTCCAATCTTTGGCGACTCAGACTTGCTCGGTAAATTCTCCCTAGATAAATTACTTCACCATAAGGCCGTTTTAATGATGAACCAAAAAAGAGTTCAGTTCCATATGGGCATTTCTACTCAATTGTGATGATCCAGTTCAAGAACGGAATATAATCACGAAAAAACAGCGTCGCAGCGAGCTTTTTGACATAAAAAGAAGCTCAAAGCTCCAAGACTATGAAACTACTCATTATTCTATGATATGTTACGTGCACTCTCCAATGATCTAAACTATACTAATGGTGACGGTCAGAGACTGTTCGAAATTTTCTGTCTCTATGGTACGAGTGCGAGTCAGATATGAAGTTTTGAACGGTTGTTAAATGTCACGGTTAGATGATGTTGAAGTTTGAAATTCTTAGAATTCAACGAAAAAATGTAAGTTGGAGAAACTGAAGGACTTTTGGGGGTTGATTCGCTGGTTTCTGATAGACTTCATCATAACACCAACTCTATTTGCTAATTGTTTAGAACAATAAAACCTTAAGTTACGCTCTAAGAATTATCTTGAAGCATCTATTTTTCCATTTTGTTCATTTCCAAACGTTTTGGACTTCAACGTCATACGGTCAGTACAGTTCAGATCATTGGAGAGTATACTTTTTGAAAGTAACCCACGAGCTTTAGCCTGAAAACCATGATCTAGGAACATGTCATCCCCCTAGTAAATCCTGTACAATGGATATGTTTGGAGCTGTATAGAAACAGCTGAATTCTATGCTTTTGCAGGTTCCTATGTAGAATCTACATTCAGTTTGGAAGAATGAAAAAAAAAAAAAAAAAAAAAAACAATATAAATGCGAGACTTTGAAATATTTTAACATTATCAAACAGATGTATGTCACATTTGTACGACTAGCATCGCTTTGAAATGCGCCAGGGCGCACCTAGGTGTACAACACTTCTACATGCTGGAAGCGACAAAATTACAAAAAAGAAAAAAAAGAGGTGAGAACCGGCACACGCGAGATCTGTTAGTCATCGACGCTCACGTGGCGTCCGCATCACACGAGAGTCTATTACAATTGTCACTTTGCTACAACATTTTTGACGCCTTTAGAATCTGGTTTACATACATACATTTTGGATGAATACCGCCCCATTCGTGTTAGACTGCCCCAGATTTAACGTACGAGCGTGAATATAAATTTTCCGTGGATTCGCATGCTGCAGAATATAATTTTGAAATTATCTTTGGCGCGCGAGTTGTTGTAAGCCACGAGCAATTGGAAGTAATTCCTTCAATTACTTTGTAATGATCACCTCATCATCGTGGCTATTTTCTGATATTTCTATCGGATCAACATTCGTATATTTTAGTAGTCTTAATTCAGTCTCTGTTTTGATGATTATATCCGATGGAATATTTTCTAATTCACTTGCGACTATTTATGTCTTATATTCATGGTTGGTTGTCTGGCCATGTTTGTCTGTTACTACTTACCATTAAATACCGAATTGAGAATTTCGTGGAATAAGATGATTCTTGACTATTTTCTTGATTATTCATTGCTCTTAACTTCAATTGATGGACTGGTACTCAATATTTTGTAGAAGTTTTCCAAGTTTTTTGAATAATTGAGAATTTTGAAGAAAATTGTGTGAAAGAGGACCAACTACTAATCCAAACGACTTTGATTATTGCACACTTTTGGATTTTTTTAAATTTTCTTTTTCAACAAGCTGGTGGATTCTCATACATGTTAGAATAATATTTCAAGGCACAACAATTTTTTTCTGGAAAGTCATCACAATTGTGGTATATTATGGTCTCATGAAAAAAGAACCAGAGTGAGTCAAATTTTTCTGAAATGTATTTCTGATTCCAGCCTAACTGAATCCAAAGCCAATCGACCAACTCACAAGTTTTTTGACAAGCTTCTACCTCTATTTAGTGTCAAAATAATTTTGGGTCGCTAAAGAAGTAACTCTGATTCCAAAATTTGTGCTCCAACATCGCCCAAATCGAAGCACAATCAGAATGTCCAGAAACTGTAGAATAAAGGCACGTAGCCTCCATTAGGGAGTGACAGTCCACTGTGTTGTCCAGGAGAATCAGAGCGGATGCTCAATCACTAGACCTATCTCATAGTCAGGTATCCATGTAATGGTGTGGCGAACATTGTCAAGAGAAAGAAAGAGTTTCTATAGCCAACTAAACATCTAAACAAGCAGCTCCGGTCATTGTAATTCAGTCCAAGGCCACGTTACAAGTGAACCTCCTCCAACGCAGTGTCTCTTCTCTATAGACTTTGTAAATCAATGTGATTTCTATTAGAGTTGAGCTTGTGCGAATGGTACCACTGTCCTTTTGATTGACATATATGTATAGACATTTTGGGCTTGGTCGGCTATTCGTTTTATCCGGTTTTGGAATAGGATTGACCGAGATCTGGCATCAATATTTTTTTGCGGTTATAGCGTTGAAAAATTGAAAAATCGAGAAAAATGAGTTGTCTCCGGAGAACTTGGGTTTTGAGAATACTTTTTTTTGATGGAGTATGAGGAGATCTCCAAGTTGAGAGGTAGTTTTGAATGGTCTTGAAAATCAGCTGTCTCGTAGATCATCGATAACCAATATCTCTTGGTCATTTTTGCAACAGGTGTTGTAAATTTGAATAGCGTCACTTTCTACCCATTCAATTTTTAGGAAAATGCCCGTTCATGAATCTTTATCTCCTTAAGAGCTTGACTCATTTGTTCACCATCAAAATCAGATGCTGGTTGTTCTTGCATCTGATGTGCGCAGAATTCTACATTCATTTTGCTATGACACCGAATCAGGAAAATTATTTATCTGGTTCGCAAATTATCTGGTTATTCCCATTAGTCATGAGCACAGTCATTCATTCATCTCAGTTTTTGTACTTTCGGTACCTAATTTAGTATTTTTAAAATGCTATCAAGTAAACTAGTGAGCGTGGTTTTTCCTATGGGTCACAGAAACACATTGAATATGAAGGAAACAATCCATCGTGATCCGATCAACAACGTTGTTAGTCCTTGAGTTCTGTGAATGCAAATTAAAGTCATTAAATGCTCTTAGCTTTTCATTCAAAAATTCTCACGGGGTATCCTCGCAAATCTTACCGTGTACATACTTCATCATGCCATTGAGAATATGTTGTGGCGAAGTTTTATTCACAGGCTCAAGTACTGATATTCACTCATTTTTGATGCATAGAGGAGCCGATCGCAGTTTCCAATATTACGCGACAATCTCAAGTAGAAAGTTGGAATGATCTGTTGAAAATTGTCCACGATTCGCTCAATACAAACGAATTTTTTCGCATTCAAATCAACCTCTAGACACGCTCATTATTCTTGAAAAATAGAAAATTCGTTGGATGTTTAATCTATAAATTTGCTATTTTGATACAGAGATTCCGAAACCAGAATATTATCTCAATTGCTCAACGCTCCTGCGTTGAGTGTAATAATGGAAACGAGCTTGGATGTTTTTTTCAAGGATTTATGGATTTATGACTCTTAATTTTGAGAATTTTTGGGAAATTTGAATTTTTTTCGCAGAATTCTAGGTAATGAGACAAATTCAAGAAAGTGTCCAAGTTTTCAAGTTTTCAAGGACCTTGTCATTCTGACGAGGAAAGGGCCAATTTCTAAACGAATCCCGTGTTAATAGATATATGGTGAGCATTTTTCGGACAATACCATGGCAAAGTCGCATTGCTACTGTCCATAGGTAAGAAAAAATGGTCACATTTTTACCAGGATTCTCTCAGATCAGTTTCCGGTCTCCAACGCTTGCACTGAGATTCTCAAATTTCAGAAATTTGCACTCAGAATCTCAAGAGCTCTACAACGACTACGCAGTTCAAACCACTGATGAAACCATACATTAGAACGAGAAACAATCCGTCCATCAGTATATCTCCCACACTTGTACCGACATATCGGCATATCGGAAAATATACGTCCCACGCCCTGTAGTGCAATACATATCAGTCTCGTCGCGCATCGCATGTCGCTCAATTGCGGCAGAAAGAAGAGGCTGGGCCCATCCAAGGCTATTTTACACTCCTGCCTGCACTCCATATCTATATCTATATATAGTAAAACCTCCATGACATATCGTATGCCTTCAGATACAAATATACATAAACATAGGTGAGAGCCTCGTGTAAAATACATTGAGAGGTTGAATTTTCCTATAGACTCTGATTCTAAGAGTTAGTGACTCGTACATTCTCACATCTAGAGAGGCGGGTGACACGCGCGTCCTTCCACTCAGTGTTTTCTCACGGGCACATTTTCCGCTCATTCAGTATATAGTGGCCATTCTCACACCTCGGGGACGTAGATATGGTAGCCTATCCTTTAACTATTATTTTATATTGTTGGTAGGCAGGATGTTGTCTATGATGGTGCCCGTGTTGGAGGTTAAAGGAATCATGGGTTCTTTCAGAGACTGACCTGGACTCTGATGTATGTCCGAAGTGAATTTTTAGCCTTGTGCAGAGAATCAAGAGAAATATCTTGTTTATTCTGGGTTGAAATCCTGGTGAAAAATTTTTTTTGGTGCATGAAAATTTTTGCCATGAAATAGCTCAGTTTGACCCACGATGATGAACTAGCAAAAAAAAATAGATGAATTTTTTGTAATCACAAAGCCAAAATTGACCACTTTTTGGTCATTTTTCGTTGGAATGAAGTAGCATTTGCGTTAGAGCAGGTTAGTCAACCTGATCATGGGAGGGATGACAGTGTTTGACAGAATGCCTTTCCACGACGCAAATTTCTTTCTCCATAGTCCATTTTTCGCCATTGGGGCGAAAATGGTGAGTCGTTGCACTATAGGGTCACTAGATCATCATTTTTTTCTCTTGCCCCGATATGGTAAGACATGGACCGTGGGGAAGAATTTTTTCATCATTCTAACAAGAGATGCCGCTTTCAGATGCGGTTTTAGAGTTTTCATGGTGGAGATTCATTCGCCCGAGAATTAAACTGTTCAATAGCACCTGAACTGAGCGTACGCGCCCAGGGCAATAATGAGCTATTATGTCGTGAAGATACAGACCTTTAGGATGGTGAGATTCAGAGTCTCCGGATTGGACCCAAAAGTAATCTATGACCAAAATGGTGATTTGGTACTTTTTATTGCCAAGATTTATACAAGTATGACTGATATCAATCGTGCATCGAACGGTGAAAGAAGTCTTGGAGAAACAGAATTTTTGTAAACATGTATCCTGACTTGAGTCTCTTAGTTTTGCGTCAATAATTCTTACAGTGCGGAGATCGCAGACTAGGAAGCGTGTGACACATGCATGAACTAATACAGCCAGCGCTAACGTGCTCTAGATGTCGTTGAGAAACTTTCTTTAATGCAGATGAACTTAGATGTCGATATAGACTATGCAACAAGAATCATTCATTCTGCTTATCTTTATGTAGACTCAGAGCACAAGTTATTAACTCTTCCATGGGTTATTAATTAGAAGCATACGGTGTGACTGAGGTGGTAATAATCTCCATTATCATATGTATATGACATGTACACTCTGGAGCCACCTGAGCTGTCCAAGCTTCAAAATCTTGTGTCTTGCTCGTACTTATAGGTTAGGCTATCACGAATCCATGAATGCGAGTGAGACAGGAGACCTCCAAACTTGAAAAATTCTGCCGCTTCCCGAGTACACCTAATTTGTCTCCTTTTCTACGATTTGGAAATTCTTTCCAGGTGATTTTCACTTCAACTCATACTTCAAACCTGAAGAAACATACGATCTTAGAAACCTTATCTCCTATGGATGTGTCGTTTGTTCAATGCTTCTAAAACTTTCACGGGAATGTCAAACTTCACTTGATGACGCCTCCAAATATAGATTTTGACGATGTGTTGGGATAAATTATGTGTTATATTAGGTTGATACTTTTTCGTATGTGATATTCTAATTAAATGTTTCGGTGGACAAGGTTAAACTCGTGGTATTCGACTCGACAAGTACCGTGGAAATCACTCAAACATTTCGATGAATTCTACATCATTGAGTGGAATAAGCTCTTTAATCTTACAAGCATTCATCAATTCATATTGACACTTGAAAATGTCTCCACAAAATTAACCAAATAAAAAAAAGTTATGTAAATTGAGATATCCTGCACTTGCTAAGCCTCACATTTTTTTCTCAATTGTGGAAAAAGTCCCCTGCGAAGTCAGCCAATGTCTTGAGTCCCAATATAGACATTTACTTTTGGTGCTCAAATTTATATTTATTGAGAGATACTTAAAGTTTTCAGACAATTCTGAATATGTTATAGATCTTACATAGAGGATCACGAAATTTTCCAGACTATGGTCAAAATAATGACAGAGTTCTGTCGTAGTTCATACTCAATCAAGCATAAAACAAAAAATCTATTCGATTTCCAATCAATACGGGTCCAGCTTTTCGTGAATCAAGCATGGAAAAACCACAAGTTGGTTTTATTGTCTATTCGACACGCGATTTTTCTTGCTTGCATGAGCATCGAAGATTTCAAGGATTTGGACACGTTATGATACACCTGTGAAAAGCACACGGATATGTTTTTTGACCGGGCGCAGGTATGTAACGCGCTCGAGACCTTGACTTTGAAGAAAAATGATTCACGTTCAAGAGCAGGTTTCGAGGCCGTTTCTTTTGGGTCCATTTACTTTTTTTTTTTTTTTTTTTTTTTCATCATCCTGTCTTTGTACTTTTCTTCCAATATCTTTAGAATAGAATGATGATAAAAACGTGTACAGTATCACTGCAGATTGACTTATAAGTCTGGTCTCACGATCGATCGACCGATATATTATTCTTTTGTTTCCTATTGGTGGTTATTGAATTGAATGTTTTTATGGCATGTACAGTAATTTAGTTTGCATGAACTCGGTCGCATATATGGAAAATCCCCAGGTCTTACGAATTCAAAATTCTGCTTAGGGTCGGCAACCAAACAGATGTCGATTGGACTTAAAATTGACAAATGAATAGATACTCTGATCATGAAATTTTACCATGCAGTTAGAATTTTGTATTTCTGAAAAATCTAAGCCGTCCATCGGGTTCTTTGAAACGATTTTAGAAATATGTACATCGCAGCTCGATAGAGGAAGGAACGAAAGGAAGCGACAGTGAAATTTGCGCAGTGGCGATTTTGTTACGTAAATGATAAAAAGTACTCTGTCATGCTTCTAGTTAACTTCTAGAATTTCTCAAAATTGCCTGTCGGACTCATGCAGTTAACCTGTGATGGAAAGAAAAAAAAATCACTCGTACTATAATTTTACAAAGGCTCATTTGCGGGCAGACGAGCGAGTTCAAACGATTGTCATCATCATTATTAGCGTCCAAATCAACTCGCAGATTTATGAAATGATCAATTATCTTCCATGTCATCAAAATACAATGAAGATGTGATTCAGTGAGCAACAACTGTTGATTTGATGCAGGGAAGTATAATTGGCCTAACAGGGGTCTCTTTGAAGCTTCGAGTATTATTGGCATGTTTTTTTTTCAGATCGTACCACTTCATATGCATTAAGAAATTTCTCTGGGTAGTCTTAATACCTTATATCTTCAGATTTTTTGTGAGATATCTCTTCCTGTTTATCCAGAGTTTATATTATTCTCACACGGTAGAAAATATCAAGCAAAAATTGATGAGAATTCGGATTCACTTCCAATCTTCTAGTTCTAAGAATGAATTTACAAATTTGAGCATCTTGAATGTCAAATCAAGATTACTTCATTGCTTTCCCTATATCAAAGTATCATTCAGTACATTCAATTAATTTTTTTCATTGAAGCAACTGGCATTCTTACAATAGAAAAAGTAAACAAATAAAAAAGAAATTCGACCAAACAATTAATAATGCTCGTCCAATCCACTACTTGGAAGACCAACTTTGGACGATTTCTAACCAAAAAAACACCTAAACAAAGAATTACCATCCACTATCATCGAACTGTTTTTTGCGAATTCCTTCTTCAGCTAGAAAAAATAGAATTTGTCGCCCACGTGCGCCTGCGTCTAAAGCACTCGCTATTGCCGTTTCACGATCGCTCCTTGGCCTTGACTTGCAAAAAGTAGGAATCGAGTTAAAATCGCTGCCTGTCGTACGGCTAAAGCAAAGCCAGTGTTAACGAAGGAAAGACAGAGATAGTTGGCCTTCCGGGAAGATGGCATTCCAAGAACCGGCGGCATCAGTTTTGGATTTGCTCAGGTGATACCACTTGCATCCACGTGCGAGCGGTTGATGATCTCTCGAACGGACCCTTTCAAGTTCACTGGCATCTTTGCGACGCCCTCGAGGATCGATTGCCCTGTAATAATCGTTTACTTTTGACTCATCCTCTGGTCGATATATATTTTTTTTATTTCTTCCAATGTTATAGGTCGTGTGGCTTGGGCCACGACTTAGCGGGTTATTTGAGGTTGGAATTCGCCAGGTCTTCGGTAACTGTAAAGTATAATTTGCCAATTTAGTTTTGCTCTTGTTTTTAGGGATCGACCCTAGACAGAGGTAGAATTGAGCTGAGTCTAAATAGCATCGAATTACTTTAAATGCTACCTCAGAATTTATATTGATTTTCTATTTCAATATATTGAGTTTACAATCAATTTTGGTTCATTAGCTGATTCCCCTAATTTGTTATGTAGACAATCTAAGTGATCTATTCTTTCGACAGTTTAAAGCCTACTAAGTTGATCACACAGTTCAGATTAGTGAACAAACCCAATATATCTGAATAAATTGGACTTTTTTAAATTTTTTGTAGTTATACTACCTTACTTCTTGAATCAAAAGGAACAATTTATAGTGTTCCCTGTAGGATCTAGAGAAATCCCATCGATGAAATATTTCACAAGTGAGATGTTTGTAAAATGGATGATGTAAAAGTTTGACTTGTATTTTTAAAAAACCTTCACATTGCCACAACAAGAAGATGATTGCTTGTTTGAAATTGCATAGTCCTGCACTTGTCTCATATGACGAAACACTGAATTTTCGATTTCCAAATCAAAACATGTTGCCCTTTTTTAGCCAATAGGTTCCTGAATGGATAAATTCAACGTTTCACATTTTATTCTCGCTCAAAAAATTCTTTTGAAACCACTCCTTAGCATATAACACGAACAAAACTATTACCGAAACGAACCCCAACAGATTTTACGAGGACAAATCATCATTCCATTTAAATTCATAAGCCCACAAATGCTACAAATTGTCAATAATTTGCGACTGACCCATATATGCAATGCCTAAATATCTCCGACCTAAACACTACTCGTTTCAAATTAGCTCTAAATATACCTTTGGTAACTTGAAGTTTGTAACTCTCATTTCAAAACAGTTATACTGGACACCTGTGGTTGACATATAGCCCGCGGAAGTAAATAATCCGAATAAGAAAAAAAAGTATGGCGCCCTAAAAAAGCCGAAAAAGAAAAGAAATATTCAAAGAGTCAGTTCCACAAGAACTCCCTCAAGAATGCGATTATGTATCTGTTGAACTACTCGAGGTCAAAGTCATTGTGAGATCTTCTTTCCAAATTACTCTCATATACGCTTACAGTGTTATACATTTAAAGATTAACGAGAGATACGCGGTAGAGGTTTTTTTTACCTTGTCCAAGTGGAACGCTCGGGGGCCCGCTTTGCTTCAAAATAGCCTAATCCTTGCGATGGCCCAAATACGTGCGTGTGTATTTCTTCCGGGTATTCTTTTTCTTTTAAAATTTAGGGCTAATACTTCTTGAGGAGGCACGCGGGTTCTTGCTTGGATATCTTTGTCTCCCTGTGGCATTTGCTAATGATTCTTGATTATCCAGATCGTGTATAGGAAATCTACAATTTTTTTTGGGAAGCCGAAATTAGTTTTATCATTCATAACATTTTTTTTTTTCGTTGTATGTTCAGGATGAAAATTGATCAATTTTTGTCTCAGCATATTGCTCTTATCCTTCAGATGTCAAATGATTTCTATTTATTTAAATATCGAATTTTTTCGCGTTTGGGCATAAAAAAAACATACATTTTGACAATGATTCATATTACTACAAAATATCCATTCTCAAAAAGATACGCACGTGTGCATTCAGTGTACTCTTTGGGGAATGCGTGAGATGTCCCCATAACATACTATAGGTATTTGAAATAAAGAATCTTAGATGTGGGAAACACTTGTTGTCAAGTGAATCCCAGACCTGGGTATCACCTTGGGTAATTTTTTCAGAGAATCATTGGAAGAACTGAGAAAAGTGATTTCCTCTGAACTTGACGGTTTACAATTTTCTGTAAAAAAATCCACCTCAGATCCCAAAATTTAAAGATAATCGTACATGCATGGATGACTCCGCACCAGAACGGTATAAACCCATTACAGATTTTCGAGAAATTTTTTTCGGCATTCTGGAGGCTATTTTCACACGGAAAAAAATAGTTTGTTCGATTCACAAACATCTGTTTGTAAAATTTGTATTTGTTGGATTAACAAACTAATTTGTTAGTTTTACAAACTAGTTTGTGAGATTTACAAACTACTAATTTGTAAACTAACAGATGTGTGTTCTCCGTTACCCAAGTGCAGATTTATACTGGTACTCGCGGCAATTATCGATGAACCTAGTTCACAATGAGAGATTTTTCAATAGTTTCCATCGCACGGTACCTCATCGAGTTGATGTTCACAAATGTATAATATGATAATACGTCGGTCAAACGCCGCATGCCGCGGGAAACACGGCGCGAAAAAATTTACCGTGAGTACGGAAATCCGCGAATACCAACGTATCCGCGGGGGGTATGCTTCGGAAAATTTTACCGCGAGTACGGAAATCCGCAAAATAATTTTTGAGTTTGTGAAATCCAATCTTTACAAACACTTTACAAACTTAGTTTGTAAATTCAACAAATACAAACTTTACAAACAGGTATTTGTTTTGCCAGTTTGTATTTGTTGGTACAACAAACTAGTTTATTGGACCAACAAACTATTTTTTTCCGACCAGTGATCCATTCCAAGGAAAATTATTTTATATCGTATAATAGGCTCCCAATTCAAATGACGTCATTAGAATTGTTCCAAGCAATGATGACTGATGAGAGCAGTCTTCAATAGCCATAAACAATTTTTCGAAAATCTGAAATAGACTCACACCGTTCTAGCTCAAATTTGTCTATAACTGATACTCAACTAAAGAAAATGGAATCTCAACAATATTCTCAACTCAAAACTCTAAGAGATTACATCCTCCTGTTATGTCAGTGATACAATGACGAAAAAATTGTACAATTTTCCTGAAATTTTGATTTCTCATTTTGCAGGAAAACAAGGCAAAGATGGACCAGATGAGAAAAAAGACGCCGATGGCGAGCTTTGGGGCAACGTTGAGGCCCAAGCAGCTTTTCTTGGGCCCAATCTTTGGGAAAAAACGTTACCTTACGATGCCGACCTGAAGGTATTAAACCATGTATGTACTCAGACGCGGTACGGTAAGCCTCAAAAGTGAAGCTTGCAGAGAAATTTTTCTGTTCAATTTTTCCGTTTTACTTTTCTTTCCTTTAGAGGAACTTTTTTCCTGATTTTTCTGACACCTGCATTTACATTTTTTCACAATTCGAATACCTTATTGTCGAAAGTGTGGTGAAGAGTTATTTAACTCATGTATGTTCCGTGAGCTTCACAAGAATATGGCCAGACAAATTAATAATATTTATTTTGTGAGATACTTGGATCTTGACGATCACGTGATTTACTTCGAAAGTTGGAAGAAAAAAACTGTGTTGATCGAAACTAAACAAATATTACAATAATTGAAGCCTTTCATTATATTTCGTCGATAGAGATTCTTCACCACTTTTCGATTATAGTTGATTTAGATCAGAACTTTTGTTGGTTGTTCCAAGATTTTGCAAATTTTTGTCACTAATAAGTTTTCAAGAGTTCATGAATAATAACTCATATCCATATTTTTTTGCTGGAATGATATTAGACAAATGATTTGACTAGAATAGAGAATCACCCACAAGAATTTGTTTCCCGAAACCATTTAACTTTCGCATGATATGTCCATTACGATATAAAATCCTGTATCATCTTCACTAAAAAAAAACAAATGACATTATGGTTGGGAATGCCGAAGATACTTGTAATTTTCAACTAAAATACTGCTCTGGTAGAAAATTTGAAAGTATCTTTCTCTCAAGTCACACTACTATCATTCAACTGCTACCATCCAAATATTCTAAAATCTCGTCGTTCGTTTCATCACGAATCTACCATTTATTAACATTTGCATGAAATATCATCGTGCTCTAATCTTTTTTACTGTACATCATGATGAGCATCGATTACTGATACGAGTACATATAGATACCATCTTTTGTCATATTTCATTAATCCATTGATGATACGATAACAGAAATCAAATTACCTTGCTTTATCATGTGAGCATTGATTATTTTTAGGATCTATTGAATACCAAATCAGCTTCAGAGTCTCTCATCCCAACAGATGAGCATTTCTGGATTTCTTTCTCTAAGCATTTTGAATAATGAGCTATATTCTAAGGAAAAGTTCATTACACTCGATTGGTATTGTTATCGGTGTAGCACTATATCGTGTAAATACATTTGTACTTCGTCAATTCAAAATCGTGTGATATTCCGTATCGAATTTCTACCAGGGTATGAAGCATGTTTTTGTTTTTGAATGAATTCATTATGAATTTGAACATATCATAACTATTATTGAATTATCATGAAATTATTTTGCAGTTATCTTGACTCTTTCCTTATCCTTACATATTAACAAATAATTATATTTACCACTCGCAACACAAGAATCACAAAAAATTAATGTATCTCCTATCTCTATGGTTTCTCTTCTTTCCTCAAAAATTCGATTTACATTCTGCCGAAATTTCTGAAAATTCTTAGAAAATGGCGATATTCCTCACTTTTTAGTGAATTCCTGAAATCCTTCAAATCTTGAGTATAGTAAACCAAACACTCATCTCAACATGTATATGTGAATTAATTTATCAAATTGATCAGGTATCAATATGCGAAAAGAATCATAGCTCTCTTGATTGAGATAACATCGATTGGGACAGACTAATGATCAAAAGAAATTCTGAATTAAAGAGTGCTCGATCTCAAATCATTTTTACATCTAGTAGATCCGTCTAGAACTTCTTATTTTGGATCGAAATACTGAAATATTCGGCCATACTAATCCCTGGTAGAAATGTGACCATTTTTTTTGCCACTCATGCAATATGTAGATATAGTGACAATGCAATTAGGTTAGACTTGGCCAGTTTTTGGCCAAAAAATGCCCACAATTTCTACTAGGGATCTGTCTGCATACAATCTCGTGTCCTGAGAAAGGAAAGAAAGAGAGTGCAATGAACCTCTTTCTCCTCTTTGTACACAGCAACTTTCTGCTATCCATTTACAAACTCTCCGCAGATCTGCCTATGCACACTCACTAGATAAATTATGAGACTAAGCTTTCGTCGTTTGCAATTTGGTGTCTTGGCAATTACAATAGCATTTGTTTGATTATTACGTAAACATACCGCACAAATACCTATATCTCATTTCATCTTCAACTCTTGGAAAATTCCAAGCTTTTTCCCTCCCTCAGCTGTTTCTTTCCATCGAATTTTCCTTCTTATCCTTCTTGACCCAAAAATTCAGAATCCATGAACAACATAATAAAAAGCCGACAACCCTCTCTATGCAAGCATTGAAGTCTCTGAAAGTCAAATATTGCAGCCCCATATCACATGAAGAGAGGGATTCACTATCACCGAACCTCCACACACATACACTTGCACGCTCACACACACACACACACACACACACACACACACACACACACACACAAACACACACGAACATTATATATGCCTAAACATATCTATATAGGAACAGAGTGGCGGAATCACTTTCTCCAGCGAGCTTTACTCGACAGCGCCGCGCTCAACGAGGAAGTAGCGATTTTCCCGGGCGCAATCTCATGCTCTCTTCCTCTGTCTTTCTTCGTCTGGCGCGCGAGCGTGACGCGTAAATCTGACGATAATCTCTTCCAGAGGCCTCCGCCCCCCCCCCTTATATATAAGTACACCTCTTTCTCTATCTTAGTCTTACTCTTGTGTATTACAGGCACTCGCTAAGAGACTTTCTCTTTGGGTCGAGCTTTCGTTTGCTGTGCTCGGGTTAATGTTTTCTGACCGATTAGACTTTTGTAATGCTCTGGTCGATATTTGTCCTTATAAGCAATAATTAATTGGTTTTAGTTCTTAGCTATGTGAATTTTTGAGAGATTACGAATTTTGAGGAAGTTAAGTTCCTTTGGTATATTTTAAGATTTTTCTGAGATTCTGTGTAAATCTAACTTAGGACGCGGATATCTTGAGCAACTTTTGTTCAGTATCTCATTTGAAAGTTCGAAATATCTCTCAGATAATCAGAAAATATCCCTTATTTGTAATTTACTTGCGAGTTGGTACTGAAAATTGATCCGAATTTTCTGCTCGGACAACTTCTATTTGTTCTTTGTACAAATTTTGATCGAGATAAATGATTTCAAGTGGGAGGATTTTTTCGTAGTAAGCAATTAGTTTGAATGCTTACAAAGATAACCCAAATCCGTAACGGTTGTATTCGAATTTTAATAAAAATTCGATTATTGACAGTTACAGAGGAATGAGATTGGCAATTATTTCGTGTGTACGTGATAGACTGTGAAATAAGATGGATAGGAATTTTCCGTCAACGTTAAAATTCTGGATAACTCATGAGTGTCCTACAATTGAGGAAAATCAAATACTGTATTTCTATCCAAGAGCCATTAAAATTTCCCATCCTATCTTATTACATCGGATAAGGATGTGGCAACTACAGTGAGTACAGTGGCATATCCACGTAAAAGATATATTTTTGAATTTTTTTAATTCAAAACAATGAGATGCCATTCAGCTCATCAGGAATTAGACATGAAATCGTCTTTTCTGTCTCAGACCAGAAAAATTTGAAAAAGAAACTATTTTTGGGAAATTTTCAATCCCAGGCCAAAAACTGGTGTTTCATGTATTGATTGTGATTGGTCAGGACAACCAATCTTTTTTTCCGTATACACGCAAAAAGTCTCTTTACATTATGAAAATATTTTTAAAACCAAACCAAGTTACAGATGCAATCGCACCACACGTCGATATCAAAATAGTCTGTCACGTAGCCCATTTTATTAGTCAATAATGAATGACAAAGTTCAGTCTCAAAAATAAAAAAATTATCGATTTTTCTCAAGAGGAATATGTTTGATACCGCCTTGACGAATCAAATTAGAATTTCGCTTTTTATCATTATAAACACAGGTGCTGCATGATCTTCTCTCAATGAGTCAGCAATTTTTAAATCTCATCTGTACGGAATAAAATGAATAAATTATGATAAGTCTCAAAATTCAAACTTCAAAGTTGGAGAACCAATGTGTGAATTAAATTCTGAGTATCCGTCCCATTCATTGCTTGGAATTTAGGAAATCCTGAATTCAATTCGAAATTTTTTTCAAAATTTTCTCATATACCATCAAAATAAAACATCCAATATCTTGAATCGTCAGCCGTTCTAATTAATTTATTGACCTTATCATACAAAGACAGAGAGTAACTCTGGATCAGAATCTGATTTTAAAAATTCTGTAAACCATAAATATGATGCATTGCGTAAAACCTTTTTCACAAAATTATTTACCCGAATTTCTTGCTTCAGTTCCCTCAGATCTCGGTTTCTGCGTCACTGTTTTCTCCATTACGCGGATACCACAATTCTGACATCAATACCAAATGATGAAAATCAGTGTGCCGCCGAGATTAATCACTTAGATTTTACGTATATCTAATGTTCAATATTTTTTCAACAAACGTTGACAATTCAATTGTTGCCATAGACCGTTTCCATTCAACAGTAACGACAAAATAACAATAGCTTTCTAATGGAATATCGTGGAGTCAAAAAAAGACAATGAGTGACTATATTTTTTTACACAGAAACAAAGAACGAAATATCGCACAGGTAAAAGACACTTAATGGGAGGAGGAACTATATTGAAACGGTATTATTGAATGATCGGTAAACTACGCGTCAACTATCGAAAGATCGCATAGCTTTTTATATACTCTTGCGAGTTACGATGAGATTTCCTCGACCTTGACTTTTTCCATCTCCTTAAAACGGTTGCACTATTGCACTATCTGTTCATAAGGAAAATCGGAGACACCAGAGAACGGGTAAATTTGCTGTCAAAGATGTACGATTTTTTAATCAGATTCTCCTATAAGAATTTTACTTCGTCTGAATTTAGCATTATATGCAATACGTGCATATGCACTAGAATGAATTTTTTTTCTTTTTGAAGGACAAGAGCATTGCTAATTGATTAAGTCGAGTTTTACATAGGCCTATGGGCAATATTATAGCGCGGGATAAGTTAATTAAATGCTATACGCCCATAGTAGTAGACGCGCGATCCTCTTCGTTGAGGTCGATGGGTTAATCTAAGTAATACTTTTACCCACGATTGACAGTATAATTATTTGATTGCTCCGCACGCATGAGGATAAACCTTGCCATCGTCGAGCGCGCTTTTTTTTAAAACTTGCAATGCAAAGTAAGATATATCAGGCAGCCTGGCTCTTTTTTTTTATAATCAATGCAAAGTTGATGATAATTGCGATGGCTCAGAGCAAAAAGATATTTGAAATCGTAAGACTCTAGAGGAACTATCTGTAAATTTTTGCTTGAAAAGAACCATCTGAAAATTTTTGGTTAAAAGGATCTACCGTCAACTGGGGTAACTTTGGGACGGGGGGGGGGCGGCAGGATAACTTTGGGACAAATCATGAGAGAGTCATTATCACGCGTAATCAGCAAGGTAGATAATCCTGAGGCTTTGGTACCTGTTCTCCCCACTTGGGGCACGCAAGAGCAATGTTTTGCACCTGCACGAGGTCCTCCATCAGTTGTGACTCCATTCATAGACAGACTGCTTCAAGAGTATGTTTTTAATCCAAAAAAACAGTCTTTCGGAAAAATGCGTGTGGTGCCGACATTCGCAGGATGACTCCAAGATGACTGGGCTAGATTTCACTTGTCTGTACAAATATCTGAACGAATCCATCATCACATTGGCGTATTTTTACCCAGTTTCCATTTTGTAGCAGAAGAACTAGAAAGTATGGGGTTTTTTTTCTGCAAACCGGGGTAACTTTGGGACACGACTTTGAGCGCCCATATTTCTGACCAAAGGTGTCCGAATATACTCTCATACCTGTCAATCGAGAGCTGAAACCGTAAGCTTTCGATTGACCACAGACACGATGCAATTGAGATGCGACTTGTACAATTTACACGAGTTTGATAAAGAACAATGCGATTTTTGTTCCAAAGTTACCCCAGTTGTCGGTAGCCGTGGAATCCCCTATATAATGTATGCTGTCCCAAGGGACAATAGTGCAAAGTTATCTCAAATCGATTTAAATTCGGGACATGACTTTGAACGCTCATATCTCTAATTAAAGATGTCCAAATGCACTTGATAAATACTGCAATCGGAAGCTGAAGCTGTAAGCTTTCGATTGACTAGAAATACAATGCGCCTCTGGTATAGGACGTATAAGTTTTACGAGTTTGAAGGGAAAATGGGATTTTTGTCCAAAAGTTAACCCAGTTGACGGTATCTAAAAGTTTCTGTAAAAAGAACTATCTATAAATTTTTGGCTGAAAAGAACTATCTAGAATCGTAAGAGTTGAAAGGAACTATCTGGATTCGTCTGGTTTAAAAGGAACTTTCTGAAAATGTTTGTTTTAGAAAGGGACCATCTGTGAATTTCTGGTTTAGAAGGAACTATCTGAAAATTTTTGGTTGGAAAAGAACTATCTGAAAATTTAATTTTTAGATGGCTCTTTTTAACCAAAAATTTACAGAGTTCCTTTTAACCAAAAGTTTACAGATAGTTCCTTTTAAATCAGAAATTCACAGATAGTTCTTTTCTAAAACAAAAATTTTCGGATAGTTCCTTTTAAATCAGACGGATTCAGATAGTTCCTTTCAACTCTTACGATTCCAGATAGTTCCTTTTAGCCAAAAGTTTATAGATAGTTCTTTTATGAAACAGAGATTCTCAGATATAGTTCCTTTTAAATCAGACGAATCCAGATAGTTCCTTTCAAGTCTTACATTTTCAGATAAGTCCTTTTTACTCTAGGCCATCGGTTGGTAACTTCATTCTATCTGGTTACCGTATTCATAAAATGTATTTTATCATGAATGATCTATCATTTAATACAAAAATTTAACTAATAAAATTTTCTACCCACGCCGAATCCATCACAACATGATCTTTCGTCCCAACATTTAGTTTTAAAAAATAGATTACTATCTCTTAGAAAAATTGCTCATTGAGCACATCATTGCCACACTCATCATAAAAATGGATGAACTTGCATTATTATCGAGCTCAATGATCCGATGACTAACCTTAGTCATACAATCCCGATATAAGTATCCAACGCGTCGACGCTCGATTACAATGCGCAAACCGGTCCAGGATAGGAAAAAAAAGTTTACAGCTAGCCAGTGTACCGAGACTGTATCGAGTGAACTTCCGAGAAAATGGTAGCAAAATATAGTATTGTATACAAATAATAGAAGCGTGTAACTTGATGAACGGAAATTCGAAGCTTGAGAGAGAGGAAATCCTTGACAGCGTTGGAGGATTTTTGAAAATCCCGTTCACAAAGCAAGAACTCGACGTTTAGCAAATAGTTAACAATCAATCGTAGCTGGTCATCTTTTTTTATTCTGTTACTCCCACTTCTATGTTGCTCAGTAATTTATATGTTGTCAAGGTACATACATCCTACGACCTTGCGATGAAAATTTTCCACATGATGAGAGTATAGTAAAATGATGTGGACAGGTGGAATTGAATTGGCTGGTTGGGTTAACAAGATTTGCAGATTTAGTGAAGTGGAAAATTCAGATTTCCACGCGTGAGTTGGTGTAGGATTATAGTTTTGCGGTTGAGAAAAGTGACAAGATTGTGACATCGAAGATAAAGTCGATTCAATTTTGCGCATCAACTGATTTCTTTCTCGTCTTTGATAGATTAATCTGCTTTGATGAGAACTGTAGAAAAAATATACATATTTGGAAAAACCTCAATCAAGCTGTGAGAAATCAGCTACATAACCGAATTTATTTTCGTACTTTTGAGAACCAACGATAAACTTCAAAATCAGTTTTCCAATCACAATTTCCTCCAGATTCTATTTTTTACCATTTTCGGCCGATCCAATCCACGAAAACATTATGATGGAAGTAGCTGGGAATACATAGTCATCGTAGATCATTCTGTCATTCCTTTTTATTGTTTTTATCCCAGTGTGATTATTTTCACATAATTCATAATATTCGTCTGGAATGTTTCTCCCTCAAATTTAGAGTTCCACCATTTTTGAATTTTTCAAAATAGAATAAAATGTAAATAGTTTTGTTCTTGACTACGACTCTTATGTTCATGCTACATACTTGACAAATACACATTTTTGCATGAAATAGATGCAATCGTGTCAGAACCTCAACATTTTTACACAAAACAATAGTATATTTCCGTACTGAGCGCGGTAGCCCATTTTGGGCACTAGGACAGTTTGTCTGTCGAGCGAAGCGAGACAGACATGTCCTCCAGTGCCCAAAATGGGCTTGCAAGCGAAGTGCGGATATATTTTTTCATTACGAGAACCCAAAAATTCTATTTAAACGCGGCATTTTTAGGTTAGAGTAATGAAAAATACTTCTTACCTTCCCAACAAAGAACCCAACCCATCATAATCAACCATAAAAAACTACCGAAAAACCCGCCTGACCATCTCTCCCCAAATATTATGCTTCATCATCTTTTGCTCATCACAACTACAAGACCACCTCGGCATTCCCAAAAGCGGACTTCATGAGGAATCCGCCAGACGCCTACGAGCTTTTTACCAAAAAAGCCTACTGCATCAGAAGCTCAACATCGAGCACCGCTTACCCACAAAATATGGTCGTATATCACCCCCATAACCCCCTAACCCTTATACCTTTTACCCCATCACTTTCCACCGCCAATTTCCCTTCCTAAACACAATTTTCAACCAAAAGATCAAAGAAACTAAAATTCGGGGAATGTTCTGCTATTTGCCCTCAGTACGTCGATCTCGATGAGTTCCTGTCGGAGAATGGAATACCCGTTGACGGTGTAGCCGGTGGTGGTAATGGACCTGGTTCAATGCAACCCGGTCAACTGCACAAATTGGGTAATGGCGATTCTCAAGGTCCAACTAATGGAAATCCAGGACATCAAGGCCCAGCTGGTTTACATCTTGAACCAGTTACCAAACGCGAGCGCTCACCGTCGCCGAGCGATTGCTGCTCACCAGACACGCTCAATCCGCCCTCGCCGGCTGATTCCAGTGAGTTTTTTTTTTTTTTTTTAATAAGTTTTATTAGGTTGATTTGGTGACTTAGAAGGTGGATTTAGTTGGAATGTTGTAGTATTTTGGAATTAGGGTTGTTGAACTGGTGGTGGTGATAGTGATGATTTTAAAGCTTCATTTAGTGCATGGTGTGATTTTGGTGTTAACTAAGAGTTTGGTTTGAATGTGCATATTTTTACTAACTCTTGAGAATGATTTTATTGGTAGTTTCTGCGCTCTATGAATTTTAAGTTGGAGTTTTGCTTTGACACATCTAAATCAAAGACTCGTTGCATGCCTTCTACGTGCCGTCAAATTGGGTAACTTTCATACACGTGGGGTAACTTTGGTACACCTTCAAGAGTCTTGTACAACGCTCTGGGGGCAACTCAGATAATTTTACAGCATTCCAATTAAATTCTGTTATCAATTCTGATACTATGGAACCCTATTTGTTGCTACTGGAACGCGGGACAAGCCTTTCGAGGGTGTACCAAAGTTACAATTTATTTGAAATGAAATAATTCGAAATTCTTGGACTTTCTTGATATCCGGAAAAACTCATTTTGGTTAAAAACAGTCAAAGTTTTCATTGCAGAGTTTCTCCCAAAATTGGGCCAACTTCATGGAAATTTTGATGATTTTAGTACTTTTAGTCTGATACGGCTCTTTGGGGATAATACTATTACTCAAACTTGATGCTTTAAGAACACCGGTAGCACAAGGCGGAAAAATTAGCAAAATCCATCAAAATTTTCAATTTTAAACGAAATTTCTGACGGTGAATTTTGTGTTTGCTCGTAGAATATTATCAAACATACTTTTTTGCTTCTATCAAATATTCCAACAACTCTATCGTCTTTCATTGAACAATGAGTAGACTATAGTAACTATCACCTCTTAACACTAACCAGGGGAATACATAGATTTGACTGCTTTTCGTCATATTTGATTCATGCCTGCAAAATAATGCACTATCTATCACTCCGATTCTCAATAAAAATTGGCGCAACATTTTTTGATACACTTGGAAAGTTATTAAAAAATCCTCTAAGGAAATACTTTTGAAAATATCGAATCTATTTTATGTAATCATCCAGGATTTGTATCGATATGACTCGATCTCATGTATAAAATAAATCAAAATTGGAAAATTTACAATCACAATTTCACCAACATACAAACTTTGCTACTTTTGAGCAGTATCAGACCAATCCAAAGTCATAGAAGAGGTAGGATGCACCTTGATGAATCATCCATTTATTTTTTTCAAAGAGGCAAATAATTTGACATTCTTTATATTGCGTATCTACTATGATTCGATTTTCCGTCAATTTTTGAGATTGTTTTGATCAAAATTTTCCAATTTTGTTGCAAGATCTCTGTTGCGAGTAGAATTGGGCGATCAAACACAACAACAAAGAAACTTTATGTGTCAATGTCAGTAAAGTTTCTTGAAAACAATGGAAATACTAATCATTGTTTCAGTTAACTCTCATGTATCATACTCAACCTTCACAAAAAATAAGAAGAAAAAAATAGCTCTCCTGTGCAATTTAATTTTGTTCAATTTCGTATTAAATTTTGTTATGATACAAGATTGTTACTGAACTGGGTCTGGAATAATGGTGAAGGGGTAACTATGAAAAGGAAATGATACGCCCAAAGAATCGCTCGCATTAACTTTGAGTCGTTACGAATTCCTGCGTATGGTTTTGCGTCGCCACCAGCTTCAGGGGACTCGTCACGAATACAATATGGCTTGTCTCTTGTAGCGCTCTCGATGGCATCATCGGGGCGGGACTTCGACCCCAGGACCCGCGCCTTCTCCGACGAGGAGCTCAAGCCCCAGCCCATGATCAAGAAATCCAGAAAACAGGTGAGAACACGTTCATAATTCTTCTTCTACATTTATAAGATGTTTTAAGAAGAGTCAAAAAAGACTCGATAAAATTCAAAAGCTTATATAATTATTGCTGGATTTTCATCTTTCATGAGTTTCATCATGGGTTTCCATTCATAATCTTTTTTTCTCAATGTATCGTCCAGAATCATTACATTTTCCACAATCGTAAAATGAAATCTGGTTCCAAGATCTCACATCATGAATTTCCAATCATTTTGTTGCGCCATTATTACCATAAAATGATGGTAAATGTACGGTGTTGTACATGAATCAAATCTCAGCTTAGTTGAATATTCTTTCTGATCGCGTACATTTTCGGAAAAGATCAACTTTATGATACAAAAATTTCTCTGCAACTTCGATTACATTTAATGTTAATTCGTATTAATTATAACAATAAGGGACAATAAGACTGATCCTTTCTCTCATTATTACATTTATAACTCTAGCTTGTTTTGCAGTTCGTCCCTGATGACTTGAAAGATGACAAATACTGGGCTCGTCGCAGAAAGAACAACATGGCCGCCAAACGCTCAAGGGACGCACGGCGCATGAAGGAAAACCAGATTGCCCTTCGAGCAGGTTTCCTGGAAAAAGAGGTGAACTATACTTTGCAATACTTATTCTTGAAATTCACGTCAATTCATTTCTAAATGAAAGCTTTCTAGATATTCTAACCATCAGCGTCTGACTAAACACGTCTGTTACTACTGAGAAAAAATGATATCTCATCTTGTACGTGCTATCAATCGGAAATTTTGATGGGTTTGAGATTCTTTCTTCTGTTATTACGAAAGCATTGTGACATCGATAAATCTGGATTTAGTCTGTGTCAAGTTTCAACTTTTGAGATGAAATACATGGCCGTTTCTCGACTAAAATATGCTTTTCTTAGGATGGCCAAAAAGTTAAAGCCACAGTAATCTAATCAGATTCGTTTTGCCAAAATCACATCTTTTGTGACAATCTTTTGAGATAACTTTGCAACTGTGCCTGATTGATGAGACTAAATCTAAAATCAACCAATAACCACATCTGTCAAACTCCAGATATTCTCAGTTCTGTGTGGTGTGGTCCTGTCTATACCAAAATGATCCAATTAATTTCAGCCAGAACTGACATTTGAACGAATATCAACAAAAATTCCCCACTCTAAGCCTAAGTTGTAATTTCGAACCAATTTTATCCAGTAAAACCAAATTCTCGCCCGACTTTCTCAATCAAAATAACTAAACCTCTTATTTTCGTTTACTTACAGAACATGGGGCTGCGGCAGGAGTTAGACCGGTTAAAGAACGAGAACATGCTTCTGCGGGATAAGCTGAGCAAGTACACGGATGTGTAACCCAGCGGATCATCGTCTCGCGGTAGCTCAACCGCGCAGCAACCGCAGAAACAGCCTTATTCTCGGTCCACCAGCGCCTCATCCGGTTCATCATTATCGGCGGCGTCGAGTTCGAGAGCAGGCTACCGAGTTAATTCGTGCTCATCCCGAGCATCTAATATGACAACGCCAAAGATGTCGTCATCGTCATCATCATCATCTCAGCCGAGGCTCGTACGAATACAAACCTTTCCCTCCAACAAGACCATCTGGCCTGTCAAGCTCGTGAAACAGCTCAGGATCGTCAGCGTGACTAGGACTTCGTCGGCCTCATCAACCGTAACTTCGGATTCTGAGAATGGCAGCTGAAGTCAAGAAGAAAAAAAAATACAAACCCGTGGCGGCTTTATCTTCGATGATTACCTGATGTGCTCAGCAGCTTTGATACACGATGCGTTTTCTTGTCACGGCGTTCGGTTGCTTAAATTCTTGGCTCTACGCGTTTAGCCGTTGTACATTTTATAATAGCGAAGTAAAATGTTCAGTGGCCCTGTGACTTCAATCTCTTACTATATGGTGATTCGAATTTTTTGAATTGTGGCGTTAGTACGATATCTCTGTGATGCAAACAATTTTTTTTTGTGATTGGCGATTGAGATGTTGCGAGATTCGATGTTGCAAATTTGTGTGAGGTATGATCCTTGAGGGCCATTGAATTTTTACTATGCAGATCTCGACGAGGGTATGGTGAACCATCTCAACTTTAGTTCTTCAACGAAAGGATAGTGACGATTTTTACCCTTTTCTTTCATTCTAATTTCATTATATCACGAACATCCATCTTATATTTCCTATACCCTCTCATTATCCTATTCAATTGTAGAGAATATTTTCATCCCCTTCCTACCTTTTTCATCCCTGATTATTGTACATAGTTATATGTATAGTTAGATTACATGAAGATTATATATATATATAAATATATGAATATATATATATATATAAATAAATAAATGATGAACGATGTTCTTGTGTCATCGGCAAGGATTGTGCAAATAATAACTGATGCATCGTAAATTCAACGCTCGAAGGACAAAGCATGATAAAATAGAATCAAAGAGAAAAAACGAGTGAGAGAGAGAGAGTGATGTAAAATATATGTGTTCCGGTTGTAGACATCAGATGCGTCTCGTGAAAGGGATGAATCTAACAAGCTCCTCAGAAGCGAATAAATTATTCCATCGATGACGATTGTTTGTGGGTGGCTTTGAGCTAAGAATTTATTATCATTGTTGACGAATGTGTATATTTCGATAAACTGTCGCGCGCTAAGCTTGGGGCGAGCGATTAAAATTTTTTTTTCTCTTGTACCGATGGTTCGTTGTTGGCATACAAAGTGCTGTATGTGTTTTTATTGACTCTGATGGATATAAAGCGTTGCTTTTGATGAATTTTTCAAGACTCTCGATGTCAGTCTATATAGACAGGGATTCGGAAGAATTATTATGAAAAAAATTATGCAGGGTAGAATGAGTTGTAGAAATATTATGATATTACATGTGTATCAGACGAAAAATAATTGGATTTAAAGGCTCATTCCGGTCGATTTGAGTTAATATTCGCAGCACTATTTCGGAGTAGCTGGTTTTGTTATTCACATTTTTACCGAGCTAAGAATATTCCATGATTCTGGACATAAATATTTCATATTTACGTTCAACGAGGATGAATATGGAATCAAACCAATAATTTTTAGAATACTATTGCACTTAAGGCCTACAGAGAAATTTTTGTAAACAGAGAATATAATAATAATAAATGTTACCTGAATTAATCAATTTGATTTTTTCACTTCATTTCATGAGCATTTCTCATCCAAAACTTCGCTATGTAGGAATTTGAATTGGAGAGATAGTATTTAAAAAATCGTACAGTTTGAATACGACAGTGGTCAATGCGATTTTAAGAGGAATCTTATGTACGCATGGTACTTAAAGGATTAAACACTCAATTATCAATTTTTTCGCCAAATAGCTTTGAAAAATCGAAATATATATTTCAGTTATTGAGCCGTAACTGTGTGCAAGAATAAATCTCAAAAAGACAGTCTCGCCCATGAGACATGAATCAAACCTTGCATTGGAAAATGAAGGAACATCCATTATGTTGACTAATCTAGAGAAGATCTGATCAGCTGCTCGATGGGATCCTCTTTTCTCGCTCGGCAGTAGATTGGCTTTTCTTTTGAGCCCGTTATGCGAATGATACATCCATCACCTTCTCACACTGGACAAGTATGTCGGTGAGGGTTTTTCTTTTGAATACCAATACACAAGTGATTTTAGATATTCTAATAACTGCGTGTCGAAGAGTTAGAATCTCTTCTCCTCAAAATAAAGTAAGTCCTCAACCTGAGTGATTATGTGATCATTTTTTACACTACGATAAAGTATAATAATAATTATGTGTACATCTTTCTATCTCATTTTTAAGAAAAGTCATCATGATAATGACTTCCAATCAACATAAAATGAAATTCCCTGCAAAATTTTGTGTAATGAGTGATGGCCGGTATGAACGAAGGAGCAGTTTCTATACTAGGAATCTTGACGTACTAAGCTCGTACGGAGAACTTTCTATTCATGTCATGCGTGGATCAAACGAAAGATCTGATTATATGAAGACGAAATGAGGGATGCGAGCTGTAGCTGTATGCTAAAACTACTTTTTGGTTCTGGAATGTCATTTTCTGAATGGTCCGATCGCATCATAACGATTTATCATCGACTGCAGTCGATTTTGGCGAATTCAAGAAAAAAAATATTCAAGGTATACTCTGGATATTCTAAATACAAATGTCTCCATTTCTGATGCAATTATTTTCAATTATACAGAAACACTTGTTTTAAAACAACCACTTTTATGGATACTAAAAAATTTTGGCGCCTTCGATTTCCTTCTCCTTGTCTGGAAGACTTACTCTGTAGCTGCTTGCTTGTTTCCTGTCTGCTTCATGGAAAAGACCCTGACTATCATGTGGATTTTGTGCAATGATTAACAAAAACATGTAATTTAAATATCGGCTTTTTATTTTGACATGAATTGTAATTACTGTTTGCATATACAGCTTTTACAAAAGATCTACATTTGATGTACATATAGAAAGAAGTTGATAATTTCTCTCAAGGAATTTTGAATCCAAGTTCTGGATTTAATTTTTGAGTCTTGCCCTTGGTTATTCGGAATGGAGAACATTTATCTGGAAATGGATGGAGGATGTGAGATGAAGAATCCTCCTCAGATGTATTTTCAAAAATAAATTAAAGAATATATAAAAACTGTTGTGAGAGGTGAGCATAGTTATTTTTGAGAAAAAAACAATGTAGGCCAATAAACATTAAAACTTAGACATGACTCGATTCGCTCGAAGTCGTTGGTATCACCATAGAATCCTTGAAATATAAACGTAGCTTAATATTCTCAAACGGGACAAAATATGGTAGGCGTTCCTTACGATCAATAGATCGATCTGATTTTCTGCTTTTGATTTCAAGAATTGAATCGTAAAATATAACATGTTTAGCAAGAATTAGGACAAAGTAATACAAATAGGAAAAACAGTATGCAAAGATCAATATCATAATCATTATTATCGCCACGGATTACTACACTTATCTTTATTTTGATCTAATGTATGATCCTTAGAAAGAGTGACGAATAACCTCGAGAATCAGAAGTTTATAGACAAATAACAGGAATAGTTGTAGAGGCAGAGCTTCACTTGTGAATGACAAAAGGCCAGACTTAGTACAACACTAGCAGAGTTAACACGTCGAAAATGTTTCATCAGTAAATAACAAAAATTTTGAGAATATGAGAATAACGTGAATTGACTTACAGTTGATTCAAAATGTAGATAAAGATTGAACGAGAGTGAATCTTGCATCAGTGGAAGATCGGATTTTGAGAGAAGAAGATTTTCAATAACATTTTTCCCATCTTTACCGTCGAAAATAAGAATGTCCATCACTTTTTATAAGTCCCTAACCGCAATGAAAAATGATTGACGAAAAAGTTGCAAAAATATGTACCCAATCTAGAGTAAATCAGGGTGTAAAAGAATGAATCTGTGGAGGAAGGAAGGTGAACTAGCCAATGCAGGTCACCAATACAACTCAACTGTATTACATTTTGAGAAATATATGTATTTGTTATTGTTTTAACTGAAATGGAGCATTTATCATTGAATTTATACTTTCCCAACCTTGACTATTATTTGCACTTGCTCATTACAAATTTATGTGTGGAGCTTCTTTTTCAAAATTGACTGGAAGAAAATATGGTATATAGACACAGGCATGGGCAAAAAAAACGAAGTGGAATAAGAGCGAAGAAAAATGACAGTCAGCCGTTTCCATACTTTTACGTTTTCGAGTCCATCCAAGTGGTAGATTGTTCCCCTTGCCCGCACGAGAATAGCAGTTTTTAGGTTAAAAATTGCATTTTGGATTGTGGTTCCCACCACATATCGGAAAAATTCAAACGCATTCAGATTCTACGCAAAAAATACATTAGAAAACGTTTCTTCCGTGATAGCAGCTTTCAGTGCATACGGAAACCTATCCATCAGCTCCCAGACTAAAATAGTATATTACGAAACAACTTCGATTCTTTACACACTGCCAGAAATTTTTACACACGAGGGTGACCACTTCACGCACTGTTGAGATTTCTTTACGCACGAGCGTTAGCGAGTGCGTAAAGAACTTCAACAGTGCGTAAAGTATAGAAGTCGTTTCGTACGATATTTTTCGCAATTTGATGTGCGTAAAGTTTTTCCTTACGCACCGAAAAAATGGTATTCACGCACTAACTTTACGCACATGATTGCGAAATAAAGTTCAACCACGCTTGTATATCGAAATGTACAATTCTGCAATTTCCTGATGTTTGGATGATTACAAAACTGCAAAGAAAGTATTCTCCCCTCGTTCATGAGGTTCCCTGCTCTCGAGCGATTATTTGTACCTTCGCTTGGGGCTCTGATGGCCGAAATTCAATTGCTCAAAAGCGAGCTGCAACGTCATGAACTTGGTGCGAAATGTACTATTAGCAGTGCAGTAGTTTGAAATATTATAAGGAACTTAGCAAATTGTGAATCGCGAAGTGTCTCCTTGTTAGCCGTCGAGTGAGTTTTGTCAGATCTATATGTATATTTATGAAATTCTAGGCACTCACCAACTCAAGTCATCTGGATTTAGAGCTGAAGGTACTAGACTTGTAACAAAATACCATTCTTAAAGTGGAACGTCAGATCAATTTTTTCGAAATAATCTCTACGGAACTTCCCAAAGCAATCGAAAAATGTCAAATCAAATCCGTGTAATTATAGCCCTACGTAAGTTTTGAATTATGTTTGAAATACGTGATTTGCAAACAAAATAATCTGACATCCAATAGTGTTCAGAGGTTCAGAATACCAAAAACCGAATTGATACATTGTAGTTGAGAATGAGAATATATGAAATGATGAGCAAATGTAGATCATCCAAATCGATGTTTTCCATTTATCCATTGATGAATTGTTTTAAAATCGTAGAATCGATCTGGCGAACAGACAAGCCTATTTTATTTCAAACTCTATGGTTTCAATCCACTTTGTTCGACTAGTCGGGTACACGTTCAATGAAACAAATTATAGAAGCAGGAATTTACTATTTTCTGGTTTCTTTCTGTCAATTCTGCCCGGAACTTGCACCTATGAGCATCAAACATGCGATTCTGATTTCTCGCGCGAAGCAACGTCCGGTCTCCAGAGGAGCTTTCGTATGTCCGTTGGCCTACAGCGAAATAAATATTTCAAAAAATAGTATGAGAAAATTACAAGAATTTATCAAAAAAGGTGGGCAATTTAGGTGCGGGACAAGCTGAGCAATTGATTTAGTAAATAATTAATTTGTAAGCGGTACATGACTGTCGACCCACAGTGCCCCCCCCCCCGCCCCCCCATTTCGAAAGCTCATGGAACGTAAGTTGAAATGCAAACAAGATGGGCAGTCTGGATGTGGTCGGTACTGACGAATCAAGGGGTCAAAGGTCGAAATTCTGACAAAAATGATGAAAAATGCGAATTTTCTTGTTTAATTCGAAACTGATGGCATTTGTCGAGATTTTACGAGAATATTTTTTTGTTTGTCTTTTTAAGAACGTTGAATTGATACTCTTGTGTCTTTTCTCAGAAGCGCTCCGATTCAGAGATAATCACGAGGGAGCGTGCGGATGATATACATTCCACCCGCTCTCATGCTAATAACTCGAGGAAGATCTGTTAAATCAATATTTTGTATGAATACTTTTTTGTTTGACCTTTCCAGGCCGTCAAATAAGTATCAGGATGTTTTTCCTCAGAATCGCGTCGTTTCTGAGATATTCGCGATGGAGCGTGCGGAAGACATAAGTCCCACCCTCTCTTAACTTTTCCGAGTGAAATCTCACTCGGAAAGAGTGAGTTCTGACTCGGAGTTCGGAGTGAAATCGTTGCAACTCGGTACCGAGTGAGTTTCACTCAGAAAAAAGAGTGAGATTTTTCACTCGGGGAATCCGAGTGAATCCAAACGTTATTTAGCCGAAACTGAATATTTTCGTTTAATCAATACGTTGCGGGCTATAAAATTAATAAATTATTATTAATTATCCGGAGGTTGGAAAAAAAGAAAAAAAACGTTTCCGCCTGTAGCGGCATGGTCACTTCTGTTATGTATATAGGAACGGGAAACGTATATTACCCTGTATAAAAGTAGAGATGGCTCAGAAAGACTCAAAAACGGATATAAACTCGTTGCTATGGAAGAAGTCAATCGTTTGACCTTGGAAACCAATTGTTTAACCTTGAAACTATTTTTACAATCGTTGCTAAGTAACGAAACAGGTTTTAACTCGCGTTCTCGGGAATTCTTAGAAAAATCAATGGTTGCCATGGTAATATCGATCTAACAACTGGTTCAAACTTGTTTCCTTATCTTTTCTCAGAAACCTAAAAATAGAATTGCTTCCCCTTTAAACAAAAGACTTCTCCCATAGCAACAAGGTCCTATAAATATAAGGTTTTCAGGAGCAGAGCGGCACTACTAATTCTACTCAAGAAGAGAGAATCTTTGTCAGTTGGAATACGAATTTTTCAAGTCTCAATATATTTTTTCAGTCAGTCACTTTTAGATTTGGTCTTAATTCCTTTTCCAGTCCCTTGGGCTTATGCCCTTAATTGAATTAAGAACCCATTTCTATTTCACAAATTACAACTTTATAAAATCCACGGAAGCTGCTACAAGAAGAGGATTTTCTGATTGAAGATTTAAAGTTCCCACCTCAAGGATTTTCTACAACGTAAATTACGTATAAAATCGACGCTTGGTCATAACATTTTGGTGACAGCGGTGGGATTGATTTCAAAGGGACTTCAACTTCAAATTCTGAAAACTTTTACTTCAACACCAGCCGTACTGAGGATTTTTCTAACCAACATACTTTTGCCGTCGGATACTTGGAACTGACTTCTACGGCACACGCACTGGAATCACACTGGAAAAACCACCCAAATCAATCAAAATTCAACTGATTGATTATCAAATTTAACGCCACTGGCGCAACGGAATGCCATCGGGCTCACCGAGGGACATCTGATCAAGACGACCGATTTTGAGCAGCAGCAACAACGATAACAGGAGCAAACGACAACTCGGCTGGAATAAATACACGGCAGCAACGATTTCACCACTTGCCGTATTCTATAATATTTCGGCATCAAACTCCTGCACCATCATTTCAAGATTTCTTGATGCTGAAACGGGACCTGTCAAAATTATCGGTCCGCAAGCAATCTCGTCTGCTCATCTCTGCTTGCTAAGCTTACTCGACTGCCTGCTGCTCTTCTTCTACACCTAGCCTCAACTAGCTTCGATATCATCAGCTGATCGCCGGCCGTCGGATCATTCATCGAGCGACTCGCTTCAACTACGAAGAGCTGCACAGCTTTTTCTCCGCACAGATAAGTCCGTTCTTTGAGCAACTTTCTGAGCCAAATTCAAAATGCCTCCGTATAAGAATCAGTATGTGCGATCTAATGGAATGAGTTTTAATACAGAATCTGAATCTGATTCTGAATCTGAAATAGTGGAACAAGGCCCCCCCAAGAAACCAAAAATTGAATCCCTTGACATTGATAACGCTGATAATTCATTCACTCGATATATGACCATTACTGAAGCCGGTAAAATCATTCCTGACTTTAACGGCTCCAATATTCCAGTTTCATCTTTCATTCAGGAATGTAAGGAAACAATGAAGTTGATTAATCCTAGAGATTCTATCATTTTTCAACGTCTTGTAATATCCCGTGTCAAGGGACCTGCTTATAGTTTGATTGGAAAAGGAAGTTTTAACTCACTAAATGATTTATTTGTACAGCTAAAACGTGCATATGATCCAGTCAAAGAATTTTCTACATACCAAACTGAACTCTCTACTGTTGTACAAAAGCCTGGCGAACGAGTTATTGAGTATAGCGCTCGTGTCAATGATATTTTGAGCAATCTCATTGATAGTATTAAAAACAATTTGAAACTTGAAAACCCTGAGGGCATGATTGAAGGTACTAAAAGCAATTCCATTAATAGTTTCATAAATGGTCTGCGAAAAGAATATAGCATATTTTTAGCTCTCCAAGAATTTGATACTCTTTCTGACGCTATAAATGCTGCCTTGAATTTGGAAAGCAGAATTGAAAATATGGAAGCTATTCATAAATTATCAAATCCACCAACAAACCCAGTTGTTATTCGAAATACTCACGTTGCTACTCGTGTCAGCCAAAATTCGCAATCTAATCAGAGCAAAGAGCAACCTCCTAAATCAAATAATTGCTATAGCTGTGGTGAACCTGGTCATTTTTCAAGGAATTGTACTTCCAGTACTAAGAAGTTTTGTCGATATTGTAAAAAAGATGGCCATGATATAAGCGAATGCAGACTTTTGAAACGCAAAAACGAAGAAAATAAATTCTTTGGCAATATGTCAAAAAACTTCAATCAGGCTCGTCAGGGAAGCGCACCGATGGGCCAAAATTTTCCAATGGCGCCTCCACTGAACCCCGAACCACCTCTACTTCCAACCGCGCAATCGTTGCCCTCAGCAATTACCGGAAAGGTAGTTCTCCCACCGTCATCTTAGGAAGTAAGGAACTGAATGTACAATTTCCAACTTTTTTAATTGATACCGGCTCCGAGTTGAATCTACTGAAGGTAGGTAAATTGAAGGACAAGGAGGCCATTGACACCAGCACCACATATGGATTATCCGGCATAAACGAAGGTATTGTACCCACTCTAGGCCAAGCCGATATTTTTCTGGATGGTCAATTTTGTAAGGTCAACCTTGTCCCTGATGATTTTCCAATTGAAAATGATGGTATCCTGGGAGTCGAATTTTTGAGATCTCAAAAAGCAGAACTTTCTTTTTTGAATAATTCACTGATACTTGGAAATGAAAAGGAAATTGTACTACCTTTTGCAAAGCACGATACTATTCGTCTTCCAGCTCGAACCAAAACTCTTGTCTGCATTAAAGTTCTGAATAAAAATAAAACTTCTGGATACGTCCCACGGATACATGCTGGTCCCGGTATTTATATGGGCGAATGTTTGGTAAAAAATAAAGGAAATAAAGCGTACCTTTTTGCAACAAATAGCAATACTGAGGATATCAATCTTACTTTGCCTCCAATAGAGCTGGAAGAATTCTATGAAACTTTAATTCCTATCAGAAATATGAAGTTTTTGAGTAAAGAAGAAAGAGATAAAATCATTCATGAAAGAGTTGCACAAATTTGTGAAAAAATGGATTTGGAATCCTTGAATGATGAAGAAAGAAAACATGTTTTAGATTTGATCATCAAATTTCCTTATCAGTTCCATCTTCCTGGCGATAAATTATCGGCCGCACATAAATTTGCCCATAAAATTCCTACCTTTGATAATATTCCTGTCAACATCAAACAATATCGATATCCTCAGCATCTGAAAGAGGAAGTGCAAAGGCAAATTGATGAGATGTTTGAAAATGATATAGTGGAGGAATCAGATTCTCCTTACAACTCTCCCTTATGGATAGTGCCAAAAAAACCTGATGCTCAGGGAAATAAGAGATGGCGCCTTGTCGTTGATTATCGAGCTTTAAATGAAAAAACGATCGCCCCAGCTTATCCTTTACCCAATATCACTGAAATTCTCGATCAGCTTGGCGGTTCTAAGTATTTTACTACCCTTGATTTGGCTTCAGGATTTCACCAGGTATATATTGATGAGGCAGATAGAGATAAGACGGCCTTCAGTACGCCTTATCAGCACCTGAGGTTCAAAAGAATGAGTATGGGTTTAAAGGGAGCTCCAGCTTCATTTCAATCCATGATGAACACGATTCTTTGTGGCCTCCAAGGTGTCGAAATTTTCATTTTTATGGACGATATTGTGGTTTATAGTAAAAGCTTACAAAATCATAAAGAAAAGATGGAAAAACTACTTGGTCGGTTAAAAACTGCGGGTCTTGTTTTGCAGCCAGAAAAATGCCATTTTCTCAGGAAAGAGGTGACCTATTTGGGGCATTTGATCTCTGAAGAAGGTGTCAAACCCGATCCTGAGAAAATCAGGGCTGTTTCCGAATTCCCTCGTCCAAAAACCAAGAAAAATATTAAACAATTTCTTGGACTTGCTGGTTATTATCGGCGTTTCATCCCAAATTTTTCTAAAATCAGTAAACCACTCACAACAATTTTAAAATTAGATCGGAAATTTTCTTGGGGAGATGAGCAAGAAAAATCTTTTCGTGAGCTGAAGAAATTACTCTGTTCAGAGCCAATTTTGTTACAATATCCAGATTTCTCGAAAGAATTCATTTTGACCACTGATGCCTCGGAAACGGCTCTAGGGGCCATTTTGAGTCAAAATACCGAAAAATCTGGACGAGATTTACCTATTGCATACGCTTCTCGAAGTATGACCGATGCAGAAACGAAGTATTCCACAACAGAACGTGAACTTTTATCAATTATTTTTGCTCTTGATCATTTCCGGCCCTACCTATATGGCAGAAAGTTCAAAATTTACACTGACCACCGTCCTCTCATTTGGCTCCACAATCTAAAAGATTGCACTTCACGTTTAGCTCGCTGGAAAATCAAGCTTTTGGATTATGACTATGAATTAATTCACAAGCCTGGAAAATTCATTAGCCATGCAGATAGTTTATCTCGCAATCCTGTTTTGTTTATTAATCCCTGTGATGAAATATACAGTTGTGATGATGATCCAAATTTTATGAACATTGAAAACAATATTGCAAGAATTTTCAATATATATAATGAAAAGATTGATGAAGTACAAATTCCCTTTTCCCATGAGAACGAGAATCACGAAGAAACCTCAGATTCTGAAGAACCACTACAACGGTTCAATAACGGCCTTTCGGAATTTTTCCATGAGGGAAATATGAATGAGAGAGAGAATGTGAGGCCAATGAATCAAGTCGAATCTGTAAGTGAATCAGTCCTTCATCAACAGAATGTCACTTCCAACACACACACACACCCACTCAGTACAATCATCTCTACTGTCGGCAATAGTGTCGGAAATTTAATTTCAAGAGTGAGCAATTTTTTTAGCAGAGCCCCAACCCCTATGGAAACAGTACGAGACCTGAACTCTGAATTTCGGAACCCAGACCGGGAATCCGTGTCAAACGAAACCCCAGTAAGAGTTTCAGGCTCCGAATCAGTAGGAATCTCGAACTCTGAATTTCGGAACCCAGACCGGGAATCCGTGTTGAATGGAAATATAGTAGGAGTTTCGAATTCTGATTTTTGGAACCCAGACCGGGAATCCATGAGAACCCTCCCTGAGTGTGAGTCTGATCATGTGCGATTCTCGGATGCAGTTGATGGGGTACAATTCCCCGAATTGAATGCGTCGGGCCTGGAAAATTCCATGGCAGAGCAAAATTCTAGGAGTGATGAAAATCAAGCAGGAACTTCGGCTCCTAAACTTGATCAAAATTTGAATCCATTGAAACGAAAACACAACTCAGAAACTGACTCTGGAAGTGACACTGAATCTGTCTGTACGACAGACGATGAACAGGAAAATTTCCGAATTTTGGCCATTCAGAATATCAAAATTTCAACTGATCAATTGATTCTGAGAAAAGATAATATCATTCACTTCATTTCTAAAGATTGTGAAATTTGTAGTCCAATTTGTAGACAATTAGTAAATGCGAAATTTGTTTTTCTCGATGCAATGAAAAAAGAAAACATGGGAATTGGCAGTGTATATCAATCAAAACTATCAGATGGAAGACTCATTTTCTCAGTCGTCGTCACGGAAAGTAAAAATGATAAAATTCTGATCGAAAATTTAATAACTTCATTAAAATCACTAAAAACGTATTTAATTGATAACGACATCATCACAGCTAGCATTGCAAAAATCGGCGATGGACTAGATCAAGTTCATTGGCTACCTATAGAAATAGGCTTGCGAGACTTAACTAAAGATAGTAACCTCCAAATCACCTTGTGTACTTGTGAAGTTAGTATTCCTCCCGAGGAAAATAGATTACAAATCATTTCTGAAGCACATGATTCAACAATTGGTGGTCATAAAGGAATTCAAAAAACGTATCAAAAAGTTAGACAGAATTATAACTGGCCGGGTGTTAAGGAACAAATTTCCGAGTATGTTCGCACTTGCGAAATCTGTCAACGGAGTAAATTATCTCGAGTAAAAACTAGGCAACCGATGCTCATTACTAGCACCCCAAATGAATTTTTAGAAGTTTTAGAAATGGATATAGTAATTCCTCCATATCATACTGAGAAAGGAAATAAATACATTTTGACCCTTCAATGCAATCTCACGAAATTTTCTCATGCTATCGCTCTTCCAGATGCCACCACTCAAACAATAGGTACAAAACTCGCTTCAGAATTTTTTGCAATTTTTGGATGCCCTCAGTACATCAAAACCGACCAAGGCAGTAACTTCCAAAGTGAATTAATGCAACGTTTTGCAAAGATTTTCAAGTTGAAAAGATTAAAATCAACCGCTTTTCACCCTCAGACTATGGGAAGTTTAGAGAGAAGTCATCATTCTCTTGCAGAATATTTGAAAATGTTTAGCAATAAAACAGACTGGGATGATTGGTTACCCTTCGCGATGCATTCCTATAATACCCAAATCCATTCAGGGACAGGATATACTCCCTATGAGTTGGTTTTTGGAAAAAAGGCTATCATTCCTTCAGAATTTGAAAAGAAAACGGTCGAAAAAACTTACAATGAATTTATTGACGACAAAATTTCCAAAATGAATAATTGTTTAATGAATGCAAGAGAAAGACTACTTGTAGCAAAGCAAAAATCTAAGATCTGGTACGATCAAAAACTACGAATCAAGGACTTTAAGATTGGTGATGATGTTTACCTATTAAAAGAACCAAAAGCGGACAAATTTGATGATCAATATTCAAAACGATATAAGGTTATTGAAATATTAAATGAAGTCAATGTCAAAATTGATTTAGGAGGCGGTAGAACAAAAAATGTTCATGTAAATAAGCTTAAGCATGCATATTTGAGATAAGAATTTCATTACTTTGTTTATAAATAAAACCGGAATTCTGTAAAGGGGGAATGATCGAGTTGACGCAATCACAATAATATTTGCATCTTTTTGCACTTATTCTTGTAGATTGCTCAACGAGCCGTCGGCAGCATTCCACTGAATGAGGCGAAGGTGGGAGCCCATTCCATTATATAAAAATAAAAATTTCTTATAGCTATATGACTAGATGCTCAGAGAAATTAAATCTAAGTATTAACTACAATTGACTAGAAAATGACTAGAGGGGCAAGGCTTGTTACAACGCAAACCACGATATATTACCATGATACTAGGGACATTTTTGGTACTCAAATGACTCCCCTGAATTCCCCATTTATCACTATCATTCCTTCAGAAGCCAACTGTTCGTTGAAGTACACCCCCATTTTGCCACATCTATATAAAAACCTTTCTAAAAAAAAATATTATTAATGGAAAATCACCTATTTAACGGGTAAGCTAAGGAAAACCTCACTTGCATGCTCACAAAAACCATCATCTCATCATTAACCTAGAAATCATCCTTCCATAGAAATCTCCTGCCTAATAACCCGCACCAACTGAACCAAAATCATGACCCTCTCCTCGCCGCCGTCGTCATGTTACCACCACAACCTGGTTTACCTATTTATCGAGAACCAGTTATAAATGGTGAGGCTGCTCTGATTCTCGACAATCAAGCCGCAAATGGACGATTGAGGAGGTCGATCCCGGGCATCCAAGAGGTCGGCCACTCCATCGTCGAATTCTTTGAAAACGACGAGGGAGAGTGGCGGTGTAAAGAATGTTTCGCCGCCCGGGCCCGACCTGGATACGTCCGGGTGAGATTGCACAAAGTTGGCCTCTTCAACCGACTACGAGAACCAGATTGCCCTCTGTGTGACGTCCCCATAGCTACAATAAAGGGCATAATTGGTTGCGGTGACTGCTGTCTAGTATTTCAGACCCATGCAAACGACATCCTTGTCGGACGGGTATATGACCCAACCACCTTGTATAGGAAGCTAAATGTTGATCTTTTAAATATCAATGCAGCTTGAAAAATATCTCTTCAAAAATAGATATATGTATATATATGTATGTACAATCTACTCAATGAAATTTCTATAAAAGATCTATTACAAATAAAATTATATCTATGTCATCCAATCTTTTTCTTAATTCACAAATTATTTACAATTCAAGCTATTTACATGATTTCTGTACATAATCAAATCAAATTCTGTTCAATTTACTCATTGAGGAATGAAAAGCAGGATGATTCATAAAAGCTACACATTAAATTAAAATCATATTGACTATTTTATTCATGAATATTATTACAAATTCTTTATGATTATTTACAAAATAGAGCAAGGCTGAATCTAAGGCCTATTTCCAGCCCAAATTGAAGCAAGAACCCAAGCAAAGATATCTACAGTCTTCAATCATGCAACCATAACATCATCATCACACTCAATCAAAAACAAAACCACACCACTAACTTATAAATCATTAACCAAATCACAAACAATCACACTAGCATGAATTCAACAAGGAAATCAACATAAAACTTTGAGAATATGAAACAACAGCAACGGCCAAGCTACCTTTTAGACTACGACTTTGGGAAAACAGGCTCGCTTTAGGAAAATTTACATCTTATCATGTTACTCATATTTATACAAATCAAATAAGCCCAAACAAAGCACCATACCACAACATTAGAATGAGTTATTAGCAAACAATTGGGTTTCACCAAGATACATGCCAACACGACAATCAAAGTTACACCTCCTAGAAACTCAATACACACACTTATTCAAGTGCATGGTCATATCAAGTCAGTACACATAAAATTGAATCATTAGAATACCAATTATCATGGAAAATTTTGGAAAATCAAACACACAGACTCATCTCATCAATCCAGATGTCAACTAGCAGACGACAAGCCTTGTCCACATCTAGCAGAACGAGTCAAACTGGCGCGAAGCTCAAACCCTCTGTTCAAATCATTATCATAAAAAAGTGTAATTCTTATGGAATTACATTTTTAATAAGGGGGGAACTGTTATGTATATAGGAACGGGAAACGTATATTACCCTGTATAAAAGTAGAGATGGCTCAGAAAGACTCAAAAACGGATATAAACTCGTTGCTATGGAAGAAGTCAATCGTTTGACCTTGGAAACCAATTGTTTAACCTTGAAACTATTTTTACAATCGTTGCTAAGTAACGAAACAGGTTTTAACTCGCGTTCTCGGGAATTCTTAGAAAAATCAATGGTTGCCATGGTAATATCGATCTAACAACTGGTTCAAACTTGTTTCCTTATCTTTTCTCAGAAACCTAAAAATAGAATTGCTTCCCCTTTAAACAAAAGACTTCTCCCATAGCAACAAGGTCCTATAAATATAAGGTTTTCAGGAGCAGAGCGGCACTACTAATTCTACTCAAGAAGAGAGAATCTTTGTCAGTTGGAATACGAATTTTTCAAGTCTCAATATATTTTTTCAGTCAGTCACTTTTAGATTTGGTCTTAATTCCTTTTCCAGTCCCTTGGGCTTATGCCCTTAATTGAATTAAGAACCCATTTCTATTTCACAAATTACAACTTTATAAAATCCACGGAAGCTGCTACAAGAAGAGGATTTTCTGATTGAAGATTTAAAGTTCCCACCTCAAGGATTTTCTACAACGTAAATTACGTATAAAATCGACGCTTGGTCATAACACTTCGACATTTTTGTAATTTGGGAAGTGCGGGGATTCGAACTCGGATGTCATGATTGTAAGTTGGACTGCTTCTCCACTGGGCTACTGCTGCTGTTGACATCTGAGGTCCATAGCATCCTGTTATGTAAATGATGCACCGTGTAACTTTATACGTGTCGTAAGTGGAAATGGAAATATGAAAACTAGCTATTGTTTCGGGTGAAGAAATAACTCGAGAAATAACAAAAGTGAAATCTACATTTCTCCGGTAACAGGGCGTTGCTTCTATATTAATAGGGTTAATTAATTAATACGTAATATGATATAATATTGGTCTGTACATGCATTTATAAAACTTATGGAAGAGGATACTGACATTTCTTAGCTCAGTTTTTCAACGAATATTGCAGGAAATCTACTATTTTCCTCTTTGTAAGCTACGCATTGATCCATCAGTAACAAATGATCGGCAAAACATAACCTAAAATTTGATTTGAGCGTCTCACTCTTGCATCCGGGTGAAATTTCACTCGAACTCCCGAGTGAAATTTTTGATTTCTTTGATATCTGACTCGTTACCGAGTGAAATGAACTTTCACTCGGAATCCGAGTGAAAAATCTCACTCGGAGAAGTTAAGAGAGCCCGCTCTTGTGATAATAACTCGAGGGGGCTCGTTTAAATCAATATTTTGGGTGAATACTTTTTGGCTCATCTTTCTGAAGCCCACAAATTAGTATTCGGGTGCTTTTCTAAGAACCTGGTCGTTTCTAAGTGGAGCGCGCGAGGCACACGTCTCACCTGCAATAGCGCTAATAACTCAAAAGGGGGTTGCGTCGGATGGGATCACAATCCTACCATTGCCTCTTTGTTTGTTATTTCAAGATTCTCAATATTGCATTTTAGAAGATTTGTAGAAACGGACAAGATTACGAAACGACGATTGAAACGGTATTTGTGTAAGATGTTGATTTGACGCAGCCACCTTCGAGTTCAGCAGGGACCTTCAGCAGGAGTACCTGGTACATTCCAGGTATTTGTTGATGTAAAAATCAACCTGGTATTAACATCGGAAGTCAGAAAAATCTTAATAAAAACAATGTCGACGTTTCGAAGAGAGCTACAAGATCCTATGAGAATTTTTGCGCGATGAATGGTCAATGATTCACTGAGGTGGAAAATTTTCCATGTTTCGAAGCCAATTAAAATCATGAATGATTTGATAGCTTTTTCTTCATTTTCCAAGTGCTTCTTTAAGAATTACCGTAGATCTAAGGGAATCGGAGTAATCGCTGTTTCACTAAAGATATCTGTGTTCCACTAAACTAATTTGACGGGCACTGTTCTCATATTCACATTTGGTGGTACTCACAAGGGGAGGACCAGACCTTTGGATCACCAATCCTTTCCAAATTTTCTTTACAGTTTTGTGTCACATAGCATAAGAAGAATCCAGAGTAACTCCGTCAAATGGGCTTCCTGTCCAGAGCCACAAGTAAAAATGTTAGCGTTGCCAGTATATCTATATATTTCACTTTTTAACATGAGCCTATATGGGCAATCTTAATGTCATGGGCTATAACTTTGAGCAGGGGGCCCATTTGACGGAGTTACTCTGTATTTTTCATATTCTAGGTAATACAAAACTGTCAAAAAATTTTGGACAAGATTGGTGATCCAGAGGTCTGGTCTTCCCCTTGTTAGACATGAATTTGTGTGTTTATAGCTCATTCCATGAGAAAAATTGACTACTTCACTTTTGAAATTTGGACTACCAATAGACCGGACGAGTGTCGAGCAAACCTGAATTATCTTAGAGTGATCATTTTGACTTAATTGGTAATAGCCACTCCGGGCATGAAGGTACATGATCGACTGTTCACTTAGATTGGATTCATCTCTGATTAATATACTTGTTAGAATCAACTGGTCGTTCAAGACTAAAATGAGGAAAGAATGAAATAAGCAGATTTATTTGGGGCTTCGTGAGTGTATCTCACTCATTTTCTTCGCTTAAACATAATTGATACTAGACAACAAGTTTGAGAAGCTGTACGCAAATTTTTATTCCGATTCAATCATTTCCATTATCAACTGAACGAGGGGTGCACAAATGTTCGGTCTCAAGGCAGCTGCTTCTCTCATACTTGGATTTGGCACTAGAGATATTTATCACTCAAATTCACCGTCTCGAATATAGGATGCTGGCTTACTAAGATTCCATCCCCCACTGCATCTGAAAGTATGAATGGATAAGATGAGCAATTCTTGTTCACAACTCAACCATGATGAAGTAGCTTTTTATATCTCACCTTTGTTCAGAGGAACTCTTCTGAGTAATTAGGAAAGATGATACTGCCTTCAATGATGCGTTCCATTGTTCGTTGTCATTTCTTCCATCACTAGTCAAAAAGTGGGCTTGATATTGGTTTGGTAGATCCGCGAGCATTAGTTCTGAAGATAGCCAAGCGACCAATGACCGAGAAGAGGAAAATTATGTAATTTCGCACTCTCTCAAAAAATGAAAATATTTCCGTTTCACAAGCGAGAACTTGATGACATAGTACGAAGTTTGTGTATGAAACGTAAACCCGTGAGAATAATAGGGCAACAAATCAAATTTGATATTTACCCTCGGTGACTAGAGCACCCTCGATCGATGATTTTGCAGAGGTGAAGCTGATCAGGTTCCCATGGCCATCTTTGTAAGTTTTGCTTCTGCCAGTTGAACTTCATTGAATGATGAATTCAGTAAAATTTTCCAGGCCCGTGATGTCCATATACAGTAGTTCGATGGTGTCGGTGAGCTGCCGAAAAATCGAATGTTTACATTCGTGATTCATTTATTGCTCAAATCGAATTCAAAAAGTGGAACTTTCGTGCTGAAATATTCGGTTGACTAAACGGGACGAGTAAAATTATTTGAAACTGAAGTTGTCTCGAGGACAGAATATTAGGGATGTAAGGGAGGAAATATCGTACGATCTCGTCAGGGCTCCGGGTGACCATCACTAGCTCCTTAGGACAGCCAATAGAGTGTGGATAACGCATTTGTCTAAATTCAGTTTGAACTCTTGAAAACAGTTTCCTTTCTGATAGAAATGGTGAACATTTTTTGGCCAAAGACTGACCAAGTCGCATTACTACTGGCTGTAGGTGGCCAGGAGAAATGGTTACATCTCTACCAGAGTTTTTACATTTCCCAAGGCTGCAAAATCCACAGCCAAGCATATTCGAGCCAAAATCATACCATTATTTTACTCTCAAAAATTGGAAATTCAAAAGATTGCAAATTCGTATGAACCTGGATTCCTTAAGTTCATCAGCATGGGTTTTGTTCTGGTCTTGGTCGTCCGGAGGGCTCAGTAAATCGAGGATGCTAGGTATTCTCGGAATAACAAATCTAGTGGTGGTCTAGTATGGCGTGGGGTGGTCGGCGACAATGAAAGTGACTCGAAATAGGTGGAAAATATAGACATAATAATGAGTTGAACTTGCGATCTACAATTCGTGTACAAAGAGAAAGAGTGAACTGAGCGGTCTGATGCGACGCGCGCGAGTCGAGGATTATGTATATCCTCGGCTCGATGCGCGCTGCATAGACCGAAAGTGTAAGGTTCGTCAAAACGTGATTACGCGATGCATATCTCGCGGAAAGCATCGCGCGATCGGCTCTGCCGAATCGACGGCAAGGTAATTGCTCAAAAGAGAGAAATCACCTATGTCGTCACACGTTTGAGGTCGAGACCCTTGGCGCTCTCGACAAGCTACCCGTGTTTGTTGTTTGTTTGACGTTGTACATGAATTGTCATATTCATAGATTATTACAGGGTTCTCTCATTGATACATCATTCATATCTTATTCTCCTTGGTCCATAGTACGATTTCTCTTGAATATTTTCCATCTGGTGTATTCATTCGTATCTGTAACGTGGGAAGGTGAAGTTTCCAGAAAAAACGCGAGTGATTGGGTTGAAGAGTGACTTTTATGTATGAGAGATAATTGATGGTTGAGAGATAGATAGATAGATAGATGTCCTTTATTCGTCCGAAGACAAAAAATACAATTGCATACACCTACATATGCCCGTTAAAATGTAATAACACGTATAAGAATGAATATAATATATGTACAACAAAAATAATGATGATAGTTTCAGTCAATTACTTACTGGTTTGGTCAAGGACAATAATTATCACAATTCGTGACTAGTCAGGGTGCATACTTAGAAGTATAAAAAGAGGGGTAAGGGCTCGCACTAATATCACAGCTATAGATCACCAATTGGGTGACTGAGGTCACATGTAAAAAATGTAAAAGAGAGAGTGTGTGGATAGTGAGGTTGGTCTGAGCGGCCGGTCCGCGGCGAGGCCCGTCGTTGAAGACGATGGGCCACGACGCGGCATCACGCTGGGGTGGGGAAACGGGCAATTATCCGCCAGAAACGCAGACGGTGCACCGCGTAAAATGTAAGGGTGGATAGAGGGTGGCATGATAAGGAAAATTCCAACGGGGCCGGCGCGCTATCTTGAAAATTCAGTGAGTTATCGATAAAAAAAACTGGCCAATCAGGTGCCAGCACTGATCCAGAAAAATACGGATCGCACCGCCTCAACTCATCTTTGAGACTCTATTTCCCATTGTCCAAAAAAAATTATTGCACTTTCAGATATTGTTCCGCCTACTTTCAGATGTATGTAATACGAGTCACATATTGAAGGATTTGCAAGGGGATTTGCAATTAGCTACTCTTCAACAAGAGTAGCTTGAGACAAATATCATAAACCCATTGAGCATGTGCGATGATTTTTTCTTCAAAATTTGTACGCCTTTTGTTAGATCCATGTCAGTGAATTTTTCAATCGTTCGTGAGTGATCTGTCCATCCACATCACGTACGATTATCCATTTTCACGAAACCAAGCAAAGCGATCTGTGTTATGGAAATCCGTGTGAAGTAATGCTAGTAAATTGCCGAGAATTGCAGGGCGTTTCCGAGTCTGTAAATTCTAATGCATGTGATTGATCTACTTTGGGGAGTGAATAAATGGCTGTATGATCATAACAAAACAGTGACTTTTCCAAAATCTATACATGAATCAAAATTTTAACATGAATATCAAAAAAATGTCAAAAATGACAATAATCAAAACTAACAATACATCCGCATAAGGTTCAAAATGATTTTTTTAGTGGAAAGTTAGCAACATGTTTGCAATATATTGGATATTGAGGTTTGGCGAAATATAGCGGAAATATTGCTTATGCCGTTTGCAATATTCCCGCAATATATTGCCAATTGAAGTTTGCAATATATTGCGGATATATTGCCAATTTAACAAATTTCTACGCGGGTAGTTGGGAACCGACTAGGTTCCTGACACGTCCGTTCGCTGCATTCATTGCTCCCCTGAGCAATGTTAGAAATTTTATTTTAAAAAAAAATTTGATTTCTTTTTCATCATTTTTTTGCTTTTTTTTCTTAATTATTTACTAAATTCTAAGCCCGTGGTTTGAGACATTGATTGGATATTCAAATTATCATACGATGAAGAATGTCCGATTCCCTGGACCATAGGGCATTTGTTTACCGAAGCACTCCTGTAATTTTCGATTAAAACAGATTACAGAAGAAGTACTGACTTTATCGTATTAGTTTTCCAAGTCAAACAGCAAAAATGGAAGGTTTTTTCCATAGTGGGTCGAGTCCTACGAGATTATATAGCTCATAAGAATTCTTATCCAAAATAACTGATACTGAGTTAGATGTCAGGATGGCGGTTCACCGAGCGGTGTAAATGAATTTTCACAGTCTGCACTGACAAGAAGGTTAAATATGACGGTGAATGATGTTAACCGTAATCGCATACGCAATGATTTTACGTACTTATGAATGACTTTACACAACTTTTGATCCATGATTCTACTCATTCCGAAATGAAAATTCTATGAATTTATGAATGACTCTATACAATTGTTGATTCATGATTATACTCATTCTGAAATGAAAATTATATTTGGTTTCCTCCTTTCTTCTGGACAAAAGAATGATTTTACTTATTGTGGCGTAATGGCCTATTTTCCTCAATTGAAGCGTAAGATCGCCGTGCCATTTGATGAAGACCGCTAAAGTGATATCTTACTTCTAACTTGCTATGAAACAATATATTATATAACTAAGTCTCTCTCTCTATCTCTAATTTAACAATTTTGTTCTGATTCAAAGTACAATTTTTCATTCCCCTTTGGGTATCCTTAATTTTTCTCTGAGATTGTCGAATTACTACCATCCACCCCTTCACTTGGTGGGAAAATCCGATCGTGTCCTGAAAAATGTGTATACTCGATAACTATATTTTGTTGTCGATCTCCCAAATCCTCCTGCCTTGAAAGCTCTCATATCTCCACGAGCTTCAGCTGAATACTCAGATCAATATTTCCACCGGCTCAGTTACTCCACTATCATGGTGAAATATTACTGGGCGATCCTCAATTTCTCCTGAATTCGAGGGTCGATCAGAATGACTCTGAGTAATTTTTCCTGTATCCGACTGAAATGGTTGGGCAACAGTATGTATAGTTATGACATTATTCGTCCTGGAATCCTCGTTACTCTTTTGTCTCCCGAATGGCAGATTGATTCCTGAAACAAGTCTTCTCAAGATTAGACAAGGACACCCCCCCAGGCAACAGACTTTTGCTACTATACCACCCATGATGAGTACGAATATGAAGCCGAATCCCATGATATCAAGAGAGGTTTGCATCCCTTCAAATTTTTTCGATATAAATTTAAGCTGGCTCAGGCGTTTAGCTTTATTCATTATATCTTTCAAGTCCTCTCCTTTCTCTAATGATTTAAGTGGCGCATCACCGCGCAGCGCGATATTGGGTGCGACATCCGTGCTTCAATTGCTCAACAGGAATCTCCTCAAGTTCTTTGATAATTCGTGATATATCTAAATTAGTGTCGTCGAAAACGATCACTTCTGAAGTGACAGTGATTTTTCTAGCCGCAATGAGTTTTACGTTTTTAGTTCGAGCCGAGCAGCCCGAAGGTAAGTGCAAAATTCCAGTCCCGCTAATGTATGACTCCTCTTCTACGTGTTTATTGCAAGTTTCATAAATCTGATCACCTTTATTAGTCGAAAACACCCATGAGTTTTCAGCCTCCAATTTCGCCCAAAATGTCTCTTTCATTCGTGCTAATTTCAATTCGCATTCTGTTAGATTTTTAATGAGCTTTTCTGCTGCAAGCTTGACCTCACAAGGCGCAGAATTGCCGATGGTGTGGATTGGGGATGTATTTTCGCATATATAAATTTCTTTCAGTCGCTTGCATTTACCTAATGTCTCTGCAATGAATGAAATAGATTGACCTGATTTTGCATTTATCGCGGTGTACAGTGTTTCTGGCCAAATATATGCAAAAATTGGAGAATCTCTTTGACGAATTGGCACAGGTAGTGCCCTATACAAGTCGAATCCGATGGTATCCAGAAGAGGAAGTCGTATTAAGTATAAAAGTCTTGGGTAATGAAATAAAATTGACACGTCTGCGATTTTGAAGAGATCCAAGATAGGGTCCATATCCTCTATTTCTGGAAATCTAGCGTCTGCTCCTATCTGGTAGATGGTATTTTTCGCATCTGTCAGGAGAGATGGGGGTACAAACCGCGGATGCATTATTCTCTGCGTGGCAAACAGTATAGCATCCGTCAGGGTTTCCGTGTCCAGTTCGTACTGGAGTACATTCTCGATGAAAATTTCCATTATTATAGTGAAATCAATTCGTTTGCTCAATTTGTCGTCCGCGTCTTTCAATTGGGGTATGATTGCATTCAATCTGTTTATCTTATCTTGTTGGAAGCTAAATTGTTTGTAAACAATCTCCGTTTGATTTCCCACTAAGCCGGCGAGTTGGCTAGTGTCGTTAGCCGTACCTTGTATTAAGTCTTTCAACTCGACTTCCAAATCTTCATCTAATTGCCCGTATAAATATTTGTAGAACATTCCCATAATCTTCAGTAACGCCCTCTCTATTCTCGTATGAGGTTCACTTGGCTTTTTCCCTTGTAATAATTCTATCAGCCTATTTGCATTTTTCTGCGTGTCTCGAATTCGATCTCCTAACTTTTCTATCTGTCCCATGGTTTTACATTCGTTCAGTCTCTCTTCGCATTTTGTTTTAATCAAGCTCTACGTATTATTCAAATTTAATCCTTGCGAGAAGTATGATTGTAGATTGACTTCGTTCATAATTTTCCATGTGACTCTTGACGTGTAGAGGCGTTTCAATCTTTCCATAATTATTCCTGGATTGTGTTTGAGTGGCTGCAAATGCATCTGAACTCTCTGAGTCTCCGATGTCCTGCAATGGCATATTTTATCATAAATTCTCCTGCATGTATCCCCTTGAGCAAGGAGAGTCTTATTGCGGGCAGACAATTTTCCTCGGATGCCCGTGTCTCCGATCTTTAGCAATTTTCAAAATGAAATTATTTGTTCTACCGAGTTACGTGCCTATCATTGATTTTTAGGTAAGGCGTCGTTGTACGCATCCTCTTGACCTTCTTCTTGAGCAATATAGTCGTTCAGCGTGTCTACGGTGTATACTTGTATGTTGGACCCAATTTTTTCCAAACTCATCTCTTTTATTCAAAATTTTGAGAGAGAGCATTTTTTGCTGCTTATTCGCTGAACCGGCAAGGCAACGCATGAGCGAAGATGCGATTGTAGATTTATCGCTGAGTATGCCAGTTCCACTCATTCGTCCCGCCTCTTGCTAATGCCTTGCGGTTCCGCCCGTGGTTCTCAACGCCCAGCTATTGTGTTAAGTCGTCGCTTTCAATCAGGCGCTACGTTGAGATACATCGTCTCCAGTGGACCGCGTTTTTGTTTATGATGACGATAATAAGCCTATTTTCGACCTCATGCTTTTTAATGTGCCTTTTTACGTGTCCCGCCCTGCCTATATCGAGCTCGGCTGCTGATGGCGATTTTTCTTGAGATGACCTACGCGAAGAAGTGGTGGTAGATACCGCCACTCAATCAGTGATCGCATTATTCTTCATACACTTCTTTAGTCTCGTTGCTGCCCTCGACGTGTGACATTCTTTTTCGAAATCATGAATTCCCAAGTTTCTTTTGTTCGCGACTACGATAGTGACAGTGATTGTGTTATTGTGGCCGAATTTGACGCTCCTTCGGCCAGTGATGCAGGTGTTGCTACTATTTATGGCCGTATTGTGCCAGATGAGAGTTTTGTGCCGAAAGAAGAAAATTTAGCAGACGATGAAGCAGCACATATCGATTCTTTGGCCTTTCTCGAAATGGCTATATACGATGATGCCTCAAAGCCTGTGACCTCATATTCCGAAGATAATGGATCGATTGATTTGTCTGATGCGGTTACAACGTGCATCATACCACCACCGCAGGGTTTTGAAGACACCCCGCCGGACTGTATACTAACATCATCTGATACCCCGCATGAGTTGTCCCATGAATCCAAGGACGACGTCCCTCTCTGCGAGCTCCGTAATAGATCACGCTCGATGTCTCCTTCCTTTCACGGTTTTTCAGAGGAGAAATTCGCCGCACACCCATTTCTCCATTATTTTGAAACCCTTCAGCGTCCAGCCTCACCACCATTTATAGGTTTTGAGCCGAGTGAGTGTGCTTTATCCATAAAATCAAAGACGAAAAATTCTCTGCGGCAGGCCTTTCAAGATTTGGGGATCAAAACATTGTTGTTGAAGCTGAGTCCAATAATGTGTATGTTCAAGAAAACTGGCAACCTGTGGTTCGGCCAGGGCTCGTCGAACGAGAGCGTATCACCGTGGCCAAGTATCATAGAACGAAGGAAAATGTGTCTAAAAATTCTCCTAGCAGAAGTTCCCGCAAAATCGATACTCGCAAGCCCCGCAAGAAGTCTGCCAGAGCTAAAAAGTCTAGTAAAATATCTGAGACCGCCACTGATTGCGCTTCTGGTCCAGAACCGAGTGCAGTTGATAGGATTGAACAACCTGTGGTGTCAGTGTCTGCCCGAAAAGTGCCTGAGAAGATTTCAAAACGTGTTGAAGTTTCGGATGAAGACAATTGCACCTTTGAGACCGCTGATATTGGTGTAATTCAGTCTGACACGCGTAACAAAGAACTGCATGTCGTCCTGCATCGCTGTGACATCCAAATTGCGAGTGTATTTTCTTTGGCCTCTTCTGTAGATGAAAACGCCCCGTTGAATGGGCGCAGAGTTTCGGTCGACAACTCGCCGCATAGTTCAGAAAACTTGGTGAATGAAGCCAATTTTTCATCGGTAGCACTATGTTCCAACGCCGTGCAAGGAGAAACGCAAGATTGTCGCATTGATTCCACGATTTCAGACGATACTTCCTCTTTTTCTCAAGATCAGTCCCCGATTCCCTCAATGGGCCAGGTGGACACTTTGCCCACTCGATCCTGTTCGACGCGTAAGAAGCGACTTCCACGGTATCTGATCGAGTACGATTTAGGAGACTTTGAAAAAGACACAGTCGTGAAACGGTTAGAAAAATCGCTACAAAATGTGAAGTGCAATCAAACCAGGACTCGATCACTTGAGCCACAGAAAAGAATTGCTCGCTTGCACCAATTAATAGCCGATCGAGAATTCGAACTATTGTACCACACCCGAAAGCAGTCTTATGATCCAGCTCCTTGCTGCCCCGGATGTTGGGCTCATTCGAAAAAAGATGCAGATTCGCCCTCCTATGAATTTTGTGTCAAGTGCCTGTAAGTATTGCCTTTTTTCATTTATCTGCTTATACAAGATGTGCAGGTGCTCAGTGAAAATTCTTTTCAGCGCTAAAATTGACGATTGAGAACTTAGTTGTTCTGCGGCAGCGACTGTTTGATACGCGCTCTACTACTTCCGAGCCGTTTAGTGGACGATGCAATTTACTATGTAAATCCTTAATTTTGCTTACTGCTTTGTACATTGAACTGCTTCAGTAAATTTGATTTGCCACCATTCTATTCGTTCTTATCTTGGTGAAATTGAACCGATATACTGTTGACCTTTTTCGTCTTCCAATTCCGCAGCTTGCTTTGATTCCAACTAAAGCGTTATCTTAGAAGATTAATTTTTGCATACCATTGGTTCAGTGATTGATATTTTTGCGCGGCGTTGTTAGTCTAATCGGGTTCTTTGTTTGTGATATCGTATTTCTAATTCTTCTGAGCGATACCGGTACATTGAATATCCAGAACTGAATTTGGTTGGGGACGGAAGTCGAGATCGTCCTGTGTGTCAATACTTATGATAGAATTTCGGCCTCGTTTGTATTTTTTTTTCTTCTTCTCCGTTCAGTATTAGAATTCGTTGACCGCCTGCTAGTCAAGGGTCGCTCAGTATTTCTGTTGAGACAGTCAGTTCGCTAAAGTCATTTGCTTGCTAATCTCCAACCATAGCGCGAGTTTCCAAGCTCTTGTAAAGTTATCCGACGAAATTTTAAAGAGAATTTTCCTATCCAAAAAGAATGGCTCCGCGTGTGTATCCAACTTTAAGAGATTTATTGCGAGTGCATCCCGACCGAGTCTTGTCAATGAGTCGTTCTGCTCGCGCTAACTTCCGATGTGGTCAGTGCATCGGACTCGCGGGGCCTCTACTCGTGGTTTGCCTCAACAGAGTCGATGCGGACATAACGTCCCGGGAAACTCGTCACAGTTCTAATGACGCACCGCCCTTGTCGAATGGTTCTGCGAACTCTGTCTATGAACGTAGTGCAAGTTCGTTGTCCGATCCGCTTCTTGTTTATTTGATGGAGTTGAATCGCATCGACCGAGAATTATTCGACTATTTGGTATGTTACATGGATTGATGTCGTGTGGTTGAGTTGATTCAAAACCGACGTGGCTTGATCCTTGACCGCCTCCGAGCTATTTTGCAAGATAAGAGTGCGCGTTCCCGTTACCTACATGGGGTTGAGGTCACCCACTGCCTCCATTGCGGTTGTACGCCGCTATCACCTGTTATTCCGCATTTGTGCGGTGCCTGCTCGTAAGTGTCTCGTCTGTGATTAAGGGCACCCTTTTATTCCCTCGAATTTTAGCAGATGAATTTCGGTTTTTCAGAGCGGTCGTATTAGAAGAATACTATTGGACAACTTGATTGGGAGCAGAAATGTTATTTCAAAATTGCGGCATCTGTATATTCGCTTAACTCTCTCATTTCTCGTTTACGAGATCTTTTACTTTATCCCTGTTTTGTTCTTGAGAAAAATTTACCATTAGCGTATCATAGAATTTCAATCAGGTTAAGCCTATTGTTTCATGTGATTATCGATTGCTGTTAATAAATAGATCCAAATTTACTTCTCGATTGTTTGAATTCTTTATCAGCGTACGCTAAGCGGCGAGAAAAATAAATTCATCATTTTTTCCCTTCAGTTGGTTTGAAATTCCACGAAGAGTCGAGTTTGTATTACTTTTAAAATTTGACGCAGATCTTTTCTTTTACTATGAATAGACATTTCGTTGAGTTTCATGTGTCACTCTGGGACCGAGGTTTGAAATTTATTGTTTTGGCATTGGGCGTTCGCGCCGCTTGACTACTCCAGATCGCGGGACCGTTTTCTTACATTAGGTACGTATATGTAACATAGAACTCTTGGTATCGCGTGATTTTTTTTTATATTCATTTTTCGCTCATTTCAGTGGATGTTGGTGGTATATGACGAGATTTGAATTTCTTTTCTGTAATTTTTTTTGTATTGCTCAGTTCGATGTAGAGGGGTATAAGTCATGTGACCTCATAATCAGTAGTGGGACTTCTGAATCGAAGATCTTACGACTAGCTTGCCCTTACGCACGTGCGCCAAGATGATATTCTGACGCATGTACGAGAGCGGAGGACACGTGCAGCTGCCCCTCGATAATTTTTATCAACTTTTAGCATGTTGTATGCATTGTGAGTGACCTGTTTCAATGTACTTTGTGTGCATCTTTTCTTCGGTAGTGGTCCATTTTTCTTTGTTTTTGCCTCACAGGTATTTATACCTACGCGATTGGTGGACCAATCGTCGGCGGCTTGAGCAGTCCGTTGAAGATGGTGAATATAATTACGCCCAGCTGATGGCTGAAATCGATTTGATACGCCAGGGGGGGGGTAGAATTTAGAGCCTCGACGTGTGAGTAGACTTGCTTGTTCTCTTTCCTTGAATCAATTTGTCCCATCATGTAAATTTGTAGTAGCGCTCAGAAATTATATTGAAAATTTATCTACGCCGACTTGGGTTTACCAGAGAGATGCTGCAATATTTTAAAAGATGTAATCAAGACTCGATAAAAATTTCTTTCGATCATTGATCTCTGTTTGTGTCTGTACATATTACGGTCAGACTTTAGTTTTGTCGAGTTTTTTTCACCGATAACAAGATTTTGCCATTTTGGATGCGATGAACGCTGTGAAAGTAGTTATTGGTGCGTTGGGGTAGCAGGCCGCCCAGAGTCTCAGCGCGGTTATTATTATCATTATATCAACCTAATTTCAACCCGGATATAAGTTACACCTCTCCATTTTCTCAACTAACCCGGGGAGCTGCAGGCCAGTGATTAACGTTGATCTCCCTCTCCAGATAATACAGGCCGGGGAGGAGATTGAACTGCGTGAGGCGTATCTACAGGGTGGCAGAATAGTAGGGATATACCGATATTTTTATCCAGCCCTCACAGAACATGAGCGCTGGACGTTATGGTTGGAGGGCTATAGCGCAGCGCGAGCAATGCTTGATCGCCTAATGGTTGATCATTTTGGTGGTGTACGACTTCCCGATACTAATTGATATTTTAGCATTCTCCTCTTATAAGATCAGATAGTAATCGACTAAAACTTATTTGATTGAGTGTTGGGTTTCAATATGAGTGAATAAATTTGTTTATGTCAAATTTGATACTTTTTGTCGCAGGCAACCACTGACTTCTATCATGGCCATTTAACGCGGTAAATTTCATCCAAATTTTTTCTTTAACCCAAGATATTGCTTTCTTTCCTCCTAGTGTATTCTTCATAGTGTGAGTGGATGATGATTTACATCTATCATTTGAATTTAATTGGGCCGGGCGACAAACCTTATTTTCCATCATATCCGCAACTATATTAAGAAAATACCCCGGTGCTCATGCAAGAAGCTCTGGCTCGAGTCGAAGATTATGGAGTCGGCAGCTTCCCTGTTTCATTTTTGTCTCACAAGAAAATTTTCATTTGTTTCACATTAATTTTTGAATCCTTGTCGGCGAGCCGAAGTACATCGTTTACCTTGAAGGCCGACGCACCATATATATTAGCCACTTGTGTCATGAGCACCCACCTCGTGCCGGTGCCGGCGCGTGGGATTTCACGCCGGCTCGGGGTATGTATCTGGCCTTCAGCCGATTTATGTTGGTGGTACTCGCACTGCTCTGTATTTTCTTCTAATTTTTAGCCCATTGGTGTGCGCGCCTTAGAAGTCACGGCTTCTCCCTCTCCCTCGATGTCCTGCTGCTTTGCGAGATCGACCCATGTGACTTTTGAAGATTGAAGTGGGGCTTATCTTCGGGTCATCGGCTTGAGAGCACGTGGAGAACTCCCACACAGTTACTTCATCGCCACTACTCCGAGTACTACTTCGAGATGCTGATTACCTTGTAGGTGTCAAGATCGGTTCGCGAATTTCCCGTTTTCTGTGCATTTTCCCTTTTTTTTTTGCTTATAGGCCAGCAGTTTAGTGTTGTGTGTCATTTGTTTCTAGGTTTTTCTTCCTGCGCGAGTGGTGGTGCCGTCCTTCACAGTCCCCTCAGGAGCCTGCGGACGACGCAGATGAGTACGAGCAGCTCTTGAACGAGATTGCGGCGATACGGGGAGAACCCAATCCGGTGAGTCGGAATCGTTATTTTAACCCGTTATTGCTCTTTAATGTCGGTATAGTTGTTTCCTCGATTTTATATCTGTTCAGCTGGGGATACAGTCTGAGCGATATTTTGCAAAATTATTTTTGTAGATGGTCCTTGTGCGAGTCGTCCTCAGGACTGTTGTTAATTATGTTTTAACACCACTAGCAATTACTACTAATAGCTCAAAGGTGCTTAGTTTTCTTTTGGTGATAAATTCACATAATGGGTATGTAGTTTGTGTCCTTCTACACGGCGTATTCACGCCCTGAGATCTGTATCGAAGAAAAGAGTCCGCTCTCATACCTTCACAAATCATTCCGTGGCTAATAACGTTGATTTCTCCTAACAATCTTGAATGTCTGATCTTGTGCTCGTGCAAATTTTCTATTACTTTATGATTCTCTCACTATGATTTCGTAATTTTCACCGTTCCATCAGAAAATAACCCTATTTCGTGAGCTATAAAAGTATCATTCGGCAATTTTGAAATAGGAAGACGTAGGTTACTCGTTGATAGTATGGTGTCAGCCGATTCCTCTAGCTCCTGAATCGTGAGTTTAGAAGATAGGTGGAGAAAACAATAGAACGACCATCGATACTAATTTCGAATCTTTCCCTAGCGACCGGCTCCTGGCCCCGTGGAGCCCGAAGGAATGCCTGTGGAAGAGCAAGAGCGGCTTTTCGACATTTACTTCCCGGCAGTTACGGCATTGGAACGCTGGCTAATCTTTATAGAGGGAAGAACTTTCGCTCGGGACGCCCTGTCTCGGATCATGGTCGAGTACGCGGGGGCGCCACCCTGTCCCCGGGATATGTAAGCTGGACTGTTGACGGTAAGACTTTTTTGAGAACAAATCAAGTGTTGACCTATTTTATTGTGGACGTAGGAAATACTTCAAATTTTACTCTATTTTCTTTTACCAATTTTCATGTCTATACGATTCCTTTTTTAGAGATAGAACAGAAAAAAAAACCCATCGGTCCATGACTCTTGTCCGAGGATACATTCTCTTTGATTTATAGGCTCAAGGTCCATCGTTCTGATTTCTCCTTGATATTGGTCATCCTAACATCTCTGCCAACTTTTCATTGAAATTTACTCGTGCAAATTCGATGGGCATATCATAGAGATTTTGTCCAGATTTTGATGGTCCGGGTTACGATTTTCTTAACTCTTTCTTCACAGTAGCACAAATTTTGAGTCATCCGCACGCACACGGAACGTTGGTGAGAATTCCTCGCTGTTCATTGGTACTCTAATTCTGATTCATTGTTGAAACTTGACACACGATTTCTGTGCGCTATACTGCCCTTATTGTGTTATAAGTGGAAGTAGCATTTCATGAATAATTTTCGGGAAGAATACCATAAATCCTCTCAGTTGGTTTCCCACCAGAATTTTTTCTGAACGTTACGCATTAACTGCAAATTACCGTGCAGAACTACAGATGTCGAAAAAAACGGAACGCGAGCGTCCGTGCCATAGAGATACAACGGATAGAGGCGAGGAGCGACCGATCTCCCTGCGAGTGGCTGCGTGAGAGATTTAGAAAGAGACGCACGACCGAGTAAGATGAATGGGTAGGGAGAGGAGTCTGAGAGGTGGAGGCGACGATGGTGTGAGTGTATATGCGTGAGAGACCCGCGATCGCGGCTCGAAGGCCAGCGAGGATTGCAGACGACACACGTCTCAGCTTGTTTGCTCCGAAATTCGTTTCCCATGCGGCGGCCACGCCGCGATCTCCGTGCGTTTTCTTCTATAATTTTTATTATAATAATAACTGCAGTATAGCGATGAATGTGTGTTAGGTGTGACGTACGAGAAAAAATGGTGAATCATTGCGTCGTATGTAAAAAGCAGGCTGCTTGCGATGAATCTTCGCGAAGTTACCACAAGTAAGTGTAGACGACTTGCCACTGTTTTTTTGCCATATCAACCTACTTTGTAAAGCACTCATTTTTTGGATGAAAATTCGGGGCGTCACAGACCATGCATAGTTTAGCATAGTTTTTATTCAGCAATCCGTCATTCAGTTGTCGACACGCTGTGCATTCATAATTTAAATATACTTGTGAGGCTAATTATGTGAGGTTAACCTATACGGATAGCACAAAATTTCTGAAACATGAGAATGCGTGTAGCTGAACAATGATTTCTATGTTATAATTGACAAAGTTCAGCAGATGCATAGTGTACGCAAAACTAACGTCAACGTAATGTTTTTCATCCAAATTTTATAAATTGATCTACAGACTGCATCTGAATAAAATTCAAATATTCAGTCCCGAATAATTTAATTCCAATTCATATGATTCTAAGTGCCTTAAATGCAATTTTTCTTACTCTTTTTTCTCATGGCCATAATTTAAAATATATTATATCTGATTATTTCTCAGATTGGTGAATTCAATGGTTTTCATTTTTTATTTCAAGATTTGAATGCTTATGAGTTGATATATTTTTTGATAATCTGAATGATTATTAAATTATTTTTTACATAGGTTTCCCAGCAAACATGAGCCGAGACAAGCGTGGCTAAAAGCTCTGAATCTCTCAAAATGTAGCAGCCATAGTAAAATATGCAGTGATCATTTCGACCCTTCATGTTTCCATGACACCGGAGGTTATACAACCAGAAAACGATTGAAAAACAACGCAGTACCAAGAATTTGCATAACCGCTGAAGATTCTATTCCTAACCTATGTGAATTGAACAAAGATGTTTCTGGTAAGTTAATCTTGTGCTCCGAAGTCTATGGTGAATTCATTTTTCATATTCGTTTATGACTAATTATGGTTTCACATTTCAGATAATAATGACGCAGATGGTGAAAAAATTGTAAGTTCGAATGAAAATTTTTCTGAGCCCACATCAGAATCAACATCTGTGAATGTCAGGAAGGAAAGTTTACTGGATGATGAGAATTGTCTCATGGAGGATAACGAGAGTAACTCAATGGGTTCGGAACCCTCAGTGACGAAGTCTTCCGCGAACGGAGGGAATATTAATCCATCATCTCAGAAAAAGAACCTCAAAAGGTAACTGAACCGTTCCTTGCAAATTTTCAGACTTACCATATCCAATAACCCCTTTATTCATTTTCCATCCCAGTCAAATATAATTATTGAAGTTTTCCATCATTGTGTAATTTTTAGGAAACTTGTTGAGAGAGATTTTTCATCACTTGTTGATTCTGACACCGAAAATGATGGAACCGATAACAATGGTACCCACACGGAACAATTTGTGGATTCGAATGATGGTGGAAATAACCGTAAACGGTAAAAGTCATAACGACCATACTATGAATATTACATTATCTGACATAAAATATTCAAATCTTTCTACCTCCTCCAGGAAAAATCCAGTTTTTGATCCTGCAGTTATCCCCGAGAAAAGAATCCGGCTGCGAATTAAGAAGAAATTCATGGATTTTGCAAGGAAGGATTTCGAATCTGATGAAAAATGGGAATTTTTCAAACAATACGTGAGGCATAAGGGACGTGTCGTGCAAGCCGAAAGAATGAAAAGTGCTCGGAGAGACAAGAAAATTGTGAATTTGAATCAATTAGTCGACAAATTAAAGTCAGAGAATATGGATGCAATAGCGGAGTACCTGCAGGTTGAACGATCTGATCATTATCTATCGAAATATTTGAACTGAGCTCGGTAGATATTCCATAATATTAACCCAGAATTTACACACTTTTTGTTAATCTACTAACCATAATATGCATGAATCTCTTGTTTTATCAAAATTGTTAGCTATGCAGATATTTGGCTTGAATTTTGTAATGCATGCATGAAGGTGTTGGTGCAAATGGGATCTCGAAAGCTTGTATTATTGTCAAAACTCATCTAAATGAATACTCATTACTCTATAAGGTTAGATTTCATACATTTCAAGAACATGATTGATATTATTAGATTCGTAAGAGAAATTCAACTTCCTCGTGAGAATTTTTGCTCATTCTGGCATTCGAGCTTTTCAGACCTTTAGCTGTAAATTCATGATGAATACTGATCTCACATCTACATTTACACGGTCAAAATTTTCTCTTGCAAAATAATATATTTATACGAATGAAATTATTTGTTATTCATAGACACGAAAAAAATTTGTTCAACTATTGTGATAATTTAACACATAAGACTTTTATACATTTTTGAGGCACGACCACACTACAATGTATTTCCAAGCCTGTGTTATTGAATGATTGAAATTTATGAAAAACTATCCAATAAATTCTGAATTCTCTCAATCTATCAAAAGACTACTTCGCGAACTGTCATGCTTATCTTATTGTTCTAGCTATCAGGATATTTTCATGAAAATGAATCGTTGTTCTGAATTGCATTTTACTAGGAACTGCCTCCCCATTTGCGAGAGTTGGTGGAGAGAATAAAAGAGAAGAAGACTACTCAAGCTTACACGCCTCATTTGAAGAATTTCGCGAGGGCTCTGCACTTTCATTCTCCCGCAGGTTACGAAATGGCTCGACAGAGTTTCATGAAAGCTCTCCCTTGCGCAGAGACTCTGAATAAATGGAGTTGTACTAAGAAATTCAATCCTGGGATTAATGAGGAGAGTATCGAAAACATCTCTACAGTCGTAGAGGATGAGAGGAAAAGAGGGAAAGAGAATGTTTTCAATGTGACCTTTGATGAAATGTACATGAAGGAGTGTAAATATTTCACTGCTAGTCATAAGTGGGAAGGAGTGGCAGATTTAGGGGGTCAACTGGAGGAGAAAGATAAAGACGGTATAGGTTTGCCGGCAAAGAAGGCCTTGGTTTTCATGTTGGTGAATTTGAATGGATGTTTCAAGGCTCCTGTTGCATATTATCTTGTTAACTCCCTTAGTGGGGTCGATAAGTCCGTTTTATTGAAAGATCTCTTGATAAAATTGCACGAGAAGAAAATTCGTGTTGTCAGTGTTACATTTGACGGAGATGAGTCTAATCAAAGGTCTTGCAAGGTATTAGGCGCTAACTTCGACTATAACGACAGCGAGAATTTCCGACCTTATTTCATTCATCCAGCATCAAAGAAAAATGAGAAAGTTTTCGTATTTTTTGATCCATGTCATATGGTTAAACTGGTTCGAAATTATTTTGCTCAGAAAGGTCCTTTGATATACGATGGCAGAGAGTACATAGACTGGATATTTATTAGAGCGCTAAATAAGAGACAATATGACGAAAAAATGCATTGTGCGTGTAAGGTTAAAAATCGGCATGTATACTTCTACAATGAAAAAATGAAAGTCTTCTTAGCTACCCAAGTCTTGAGCAATAGCACATCAGTAGCATTGGATTTATTCGAATATTCGTATAAGTTTCCGGAATTTCAGGGTGCTTCAGCCACTTCTAAATTTTGTGCCAAGTTGAATGCCATTTCTGACCTCTTAAATTCGAAGAGCAAGTTTTGTAAAACGCCTGGTAGACGTGCTATAACGAAAGAAGCTTTGCTTGAACTGAAAGAAAAAGTCAAAGAGTATATTGAGTACATTGAAAAACTCGAAGTAGATGTTCCTGTCAAGCCAAAGAAAAAATCTTCAAAATCTAAAAATAAAAAAGCTGCTTCGGGTAATGATGAGAATGATTCAGGAAATGAATGGAATGGAAATGAGAATATAGTCCACGAGTCCCACACCCAGAAGGAACAATTAGATTCACCAAATCCCATGATCAATGTGCCAAAAGTTAGGCAATCAGTCTTGAAAGCTACATGCACCAGGACCGGATTCCTGGGAATCATCGTTTGTTTGACGAATCTCGTTTCGCTTTGCGAAATGCTTTTCGAAGAGAATATTGTCTCATATTTTCTCTCGTATAAGTTATCACAGGACCACGTGGAAATGTTTTTCGCTCTCATTAGGAGAATGAATGGCTTCAGCAACAATCCTACTACAGTCCAATTTAAATCTGCTTATAGAAAATTGCTTCAAAATTGTTTAAATGTAGCTGTCCCATTATCAGCCAATTGCACCCCACAAGATCATACAATTTTGTTAACGAATGATATTACGAGCCCAGAAAATCGAGATTCCATTCCAATCCAATCCAATCATTCTGATCCACCTGTTCAGCAAGGACCATCTACAAGTATTTCTAGTGCGCGCAAACCATTTGCTGATATAACCAATTCTCCAAGTAAGAAAAAGACAGCACCAGCCAAAGGGCCAGCAAATAGGAGAAAAAGAAATGAAAGAGTGAAAAAGAAGTTGGAAGATTTCAAAGTGGATAGTTACCTACATTCAAACTATAGTAGAGATTTGGCACTTTCCCAAACAGAACAATTCGGTTGGGTTGCAACAGAGTATTTGAACGATGTTATTAAACATACTGCTGGATCAATTGTTCGTTCAATAATCAAAAGTCGAGACTGTGACGAATGCGTGAATATGCTGAATGGCAAAGTATCGGAAAAATCCAAATTAACTATGGCCAAAAATCGAGGAGGCCTCCACTTTGCCTCCGATGAAGTTGTTCTAATTTGTAATAAGACTGAAACAGTGTTGCGAGGATACAAAGATCAATTCGTGCAGAAAGACATCAATTTCAAGCTTGTAACTGAAACTATGAAAATCATTCCACCAACTGTTTTGCGGAACGATTTACATGACTTGGAGCAAGATATTTTTTATGACCATAGGAAAGAATTGATCTACTTAGTTATTCAAGGTTACATTGATAGAAGATTGTATTATGAATCCGATAAACTTAATGACAGAGTGGTGCGCACGCGTATTCAATCGAATAAGCAAACTCACTTCAAAAATGAGTGAAGGTTTTTCCAATATGCGGCTAGCTCTTGTCATGAATATGCCAAATATTGAAGAAAGTGCCTATTGAGCAAAATATAGGCACTGAATGGACCTATGGTAGTTTTAATGGTCCTTACTGCGATGATGTACACCAAAGTAAAATCTTTTCATCGTCTTTCACGATTGAAAAATTGTTAAAAATGATTAGTCAGCTCACTTAATTGTGTCTTTATACCAAAACGTAAGTTGATGGTGATTTGAATTGTCATTCTGAGTTACCATAGCACTAAAAAATCTGTGAGAAATAAATGAGAGCAACCGAATATATTTGTGAACACTATCTTTTACTACCTACATTCATTCCTACCTGTCGAATTTCCTATAGAAAAAGTTATACATAATCCATCACAAACCCGTAGTCATATGAAATACAAGAAAAATTTCAAAATCGATTCGTTTAGGGGAAAAAAGCAGGTGAAAGCTTCATAGATCAGCAGTGTTGATCGCAAGTTCCATTCATTCAATAATATGCCTGTTCCCCAGTATATATACTCTCTCATACTGCCCGTGGGAGGCATGCGAGCGCGTTGGCCGCATCGCGGAATGATTGTAAAAGAGGTATACAGATGTTACGGTCACTCACATCTCTATGCAAATCTACACGGACGCCCCCTCCATCCCCTTCCCCAATCTTCATCTATCTTCCGTCTCTCTCACAATCCTTCACGCTCTCGAGTGCCACTCCTCGCCTCTATCCGTTGTATCTCTATGGTCCGTGCGCATACGTAGAACCAGCCTGTTGCGAGTTTTCCATTGTTTTTTGAATGCAGGTCAGCCGCGATTTTATGAGCTGAGTTTTTGTACCGAGGGGTGTCACTTCCCAAAAGAACTCCCACGTTTTTTTCCGCCAAACTGAGTGGCCTATGCTCTTTCGGAGATAGGTGTCCACTTTTGGGAGTGCTTGATTAAATGTCTGCTCCACGGCTTCACCGAATTCCCCTTCCCATTTTTCACCCGAATTTTTGTAAGATTATTATACGGCTCCTCTTAAAATTTCATATTGATCCGTAATTCAATAACGGTTGAGTTCCAAGCCAAGTGCGCACAATGGAAATTGTGTCTTTTTATAATATGAAGCTTATTGTCCTCTTGTAACATTTTGATTTGGCCAATGGCTTTCGAGATTTTGGGCTTTTATGATTTGGGGTACGTGTCAAAATGCCGATTTTCAGCCTCCCTGTTTTGTGATATTTTCTCCGTATCGTAATTCCCGCGACCCTTACACTTCGTAAGGCTTTCGTAAGGCTATCGCATGGCTATCCCTGAAAACATCATATCGACCCGTAACTCCTCAGCCGTTGAGATTTGAGTTAAAAGCGTACCATGAAAGTTGTGTATTTTCGCGATATAAAGCATTTTGTTCCCTCGTAAAATTTTGATTGGGCCCATAGTTTTCGAGATATCAGAACTTCAAGGTTTTGGGGAACGAGTCAGAGTGCCGATATCTCAGCCCCCCTGTTCCGCGATATTTGCTCTGCGTCGAGACTCTCCCGACCCTTATTTAATCCGCCTGCGCGTGCGCTATTGGTTTGAATGATGGATCACCTGTTGCATCTTTGCGTGTTGTGTTGCAATTCTCATCATTATTAAAGAAAAGACAAGCATTTGCTTAAATGTTATATAAAATCCTTTGTACCGCCGCCACTGAACCCGTCATTATAAGCATATCTCATTTGATTCGCGTACCTCCGCCAGTGAACGCGGTTATCACGGCATATCGACAGCTGATTGAGGCCTTGTTATTTGTAGCCGCTGTTGTTTTGGGTTTTTCTCCCCCCTTTTTTTTGACCATTGATCCAGTTGATGAGATTTTTATCAACCAAGTTACCTGAAGGGCTCATGTGCAGCCCTATACAGATTGAATCCTGTTTGTGGACCAGGGATAAGTCAGTTTTGCGGTCTAGATCAGTGATGCTGTCATTCGAAACCATATATGCTTCTTGTAGTCAGTGGGATAATCATTTATATAACCTAATGATTTGGGATCCAGAATAGCAGCAACTTGCCCTATCAAATGTTTGCTTGAAGCAACCCGCTGTGATCTTCTATATACCTAACAGTTGATGACGATTTGGCTGCAGTAAGCATGATATATAGGTTTTGACTTGATATGAATTAACCCCATCTATGGGCCAAAAGATGATTCCATTACGTGGTAGGAGGTGCAAATCAAATTGCCACATCATTGTCTACAATGGAGGTTTGAGATGTCGCAGATTACTTGTTTCCCTTACATTTTTGGAATCAATTTTATAATCCATCAATCTTGACCATGATTACACTGCCTTGCTAGTAATGCTACAGCTGATGAAGACTCATCCATTATTCCTTATAGTGCCCAGTAATTTGAACAACTTTCATCTGAGCTCACCTGGGAGCTAGATCCAATGGATGACACCAATGCATGAAAGCTCAAAAGTCAAATCCATCTGCCCAAAACATACCCAAATTAATGTGCACCTGACCTTGTCGCATTACTCATCTAACTGTATGTAGTTATTTCACAGCCTGATGTGTTGTTTTCACTTGCCTGACCAAATCAGTATCAATGATACTTGATTTTGGTTGGTGTTCACAAAACCCATCCACCCTGGTTTCATTGTACAAGAGCCAAATGGAAAATGCGACAATAGTTTGTTTGACTTTCTGCTTTTCTATCAATGTTGTTCAAGCCTATAACTTGCAGTATACTTGCATCAAGCTTAGAATACATTTTGTATTCCTATATCATCAGTGCTTTTGATTCCATTGGGCACTTTTAGGAGTGGCAATTATTTTGGAGTACGTAATTGCCCTGGTCTAAAGATTACTTGCTAACTCATCTATTGTATTTTCAGTGAATTGCCACCCAAGCACCCAATGCATCTGATGTAGTTGTTGGGCGAAGACTACTCCCTCATCGGAAATCCTATGCTGCAGTTCATATAGCATGCTGTGATTATGGGTTTATCGCCCACGTCACCCAGCTGGTTTAATTTATTCATACAGAGAAGTGCTCTATCGCCATTGCAAATCTGGGGACTGAACCAATATTGTGCAGAGTGATACCAATTGAATGGCATAGTTCTCTCATTTAATGCAGTTCACTCCAAGCACGGTCAGCAGTTCCAAAGCGTGATCCAGACTGGTTCGCTAGTGACAAGTGTACAACCTTGCCAACCTAAGGGATTTATTCCCCTTTCTCTTTGTGTATAGCTAATTCATCAAATTTCCTCGCATTCTATCCAAGTCTAGATGCATTATGTGACAGCCAACCTTGGAGATAATGTATTCATTCTATGCTCAACTTTTAGTTTCTAATGCTAGATTGGCAGATTTGTGCAGTTTTCATTTGCAGAATTCTAGTAGGTATTAGTGAAACCTAATGCAACTGTGTTTACATTTGGTGTGGGAAAATTTGTTACTTGGTCGCCTTCTTTATTGTGATGAATAAAAAGTGTATTATGGGGTCACGAATAGTAAGATTTTGTTTCTGATTGTATTGAGATGGATGGATGGTTAACCTATTTTGCCTGGCTTATGGTGTAATCTTTCAGGACCTGAGACAAACGAATGAGGAATCAATCCTATCAATTATGAGTATTTTGATCAGATTTATAGCTTACGTTCAGTTTTATTCAGCAAGAATTGGCTCAATCATGGGCTCGGTATATTTCTACTGTTGATGAGTCTTTGACAACATCCTGAAAGCTCATCCTTTTTATAAGCAGGTACTGTGGCATATCAGCACAGTATATAATGAATTCCGGTGGGGGAACTATTTGGTGCACCTCTCAAAGGTGAAAATTAGATAAAGAGCTTTTCGTTGTTTGAATTTTTCCCCCAAGGAGTTTCCCATCCAGCAGCAGTGTTTAGTGGAGGGGAATGATTTAAAGCTAGATAGATTATACGCTAGACATTTATGATGCTAGTGGATGTACTTTTTATTTGGCCAGGGTAGTCTAGTTTCCACAATTACTGAGGGATAATTCCCTTCATATGTCAACCATCATTCTTAATTTATTATGTTTTGAGTTGAGACTGATGATGAGCTCTCTTCAAGTCAATTATGCAGTTCCTTCGCTTAAATACTGAGACATGATTTTCTTTTAGACTCATTTTGAGCTTGATGGGATCACCAGGCTTTTCATCAAGGAGCGAAGCTCAGCTTGATCAATGTGAAAGCTTCCTTTGTATCTCTTCAGCAAGATCTTTTCTTATCAACTAGTCAGTCAAGTCTGAAGACTGAATTTCATACGTCTATGTGTAGCTCTACAATGTTTGAGGTCAGATATTAGTTGATGGCTGTTGTTTTACTGAGAGTGACTATAATGGCCAGCTAGTGGTTGGCTACCAAAGCTATACATGTGGCTAGCGTTTAGGTAAAACTTGCTAGACTCTCTCCACGAGTTTAGTTCGGCACCGGAGGAGGGGTTCAAATTTAAGCCCACAAATTACAATGATGTAGTCCTTGCCATCAAACATTTCTCCTCCCAGGCCCGTGGGGCGGATGGAATCCCCCAAAGCGTGATCGCGAAAGCTCTTCCGAGTATTGGTGATCTTATTGTACATATCTTCAATTCCTCTTTCGCTCATAGCGTTTTTCCTGAGGCTTGGAAGCAAGCGCAGCTGATTGCATTAAAGAAGACTGCAGCTCCATCAGCAGTCTCGAACTTCCGTCCTATAGCGCTGCTGTGCTTCCTCTCCAAGGTTCTGGAAAAAATCGCACATGACCAAATCACGGAGTATTTAAAAATTGAGAAATTACTTGATCCGTTCCAGACTGGTTTCAAGCAACATCACAGTACCCAGACGGCACTACTGAAGTTGACAGACGACATCAGAGTAGGAATTGACAGAAAGAAGATCACTCTGCTCCTACTGTTTGACTTTAGTAAAGCATTCGACACAATCTCACCATCCAAGCTACTGAGGAAGCTACGACATCTCGGTTTCTCGAGATCGGCACTCCTGTGGATAAAATCATATTTACAGGGTCGCACCCAACAAATCACTTCGAAAGCAGGTAAATCTGATTGGCTAGAAACCAATCTGGGTGTTCCACAGGGGTCCGTTCTCGGGCCTCTCCTCTTTAGTCTGTATGTGAATGACTTGCCCGGGCTACTGAACGGAAAGTCGGTTAACCACTTATTTTACGCGGATGACCTCCAGATTTATCTACAAGTCGATAAAAAGAACATCGACCAGGGAATCGCTCGACTAGGGGATATAGGGCGACTCGTTGCTGACTGGGCTAGGAATTCCGACCTGCGACTCAACGCTGGGAAGACCAAGGCAATCTTTTTCAGTTCCGAGAGGAACGTTAAAGACTTGCGACGCATGAACTTGCCAGGGGTTGAGATACAGGACGGAGTGTTCGTCCCATTCAGTGACTCTGTCGTGAGTCTAGGTGTTACACTTGACAGTGAACTGACGTGGAAACCGCACATTGATAAATTAACTAAGAAAGTCAACAGAGCCCTCTACGGTTTGCGGTTTTTTAGGGCATGTATCACCAGACCACTCCGAGTTCGCCTGGTCGAGTCTTTGGTTCAACCGCATTTAGATTACTGCACGGTCGTGTACCTCGACGCCACGGACGAACAGCGGCAACGGATACAACGACTGAGCAATTCATGTGTGAGATACATTTTTGATCTTAGGAGAGACGAGCACATCACCCCGTTTAGGGAGCGCCTGGGTTGGTTACGTACTGATTCGCGGAGAATGTACTTCGCAGCACTCTTAATGCATAAGATCATGCATCTTGGAGAACCTGGCTACCTAGCTGCGATGTTTACCAGGTACCAATCCGAACGCCCCGCACGTGGTGATCTAGAAGAGCGAGTACTCAAAGTCCCCAACATGAGACTTGAGTATGGAAGAAGATCATTCCAAGTTCAATGTGCTCATCTGTGGAACTTTCTCCCTCCGGGCTTTCGGCAGCTGAGGAAAATATCAGTATTCAAAGAGGCCTTGAAAGATTTCCTTCTGACTCAGTCTTCTCAGAGGATTGATGTGGGGAGGAGGCATTATTTTAATCTGTGATGGGTTGGGCTCTACTTTTTATTAATATTTCTTTCTATATGTGACTTTCTGTCACACGACTGATGAAACACAACTGTGATATGACTGTGAGCCCAAATCCCTCTCTTACTACAAAATTTTGTACTTAGAATAATGAGTTTGCTCTGACTAGTCACAAATTGTGATATCAAGTGTCCTTGACCAAAACAGTATTTCACTGAAATTATTATTATTATCATGAGTATATATATACATTATTTTTTATGATTATTTTCTATACACGATATTATATTTTTAACGGGCATATGTAATCATATGTAATTTGATCTTTTGTCTGCGGACGAATAAAAGGACATCTATCTATCTATCTATCCAATATTCACAAGTACTTGATTCCAGAATCGACACATAGGGTTTAGGTAGGTGGTAAGATTGTTCTTGAAACCCCCCCCCCCCCACCTACTTTGTCATAGCGATTGTTTTATTTTTCTTCCTTGGCATGGGTATTTAAGATTACCCTGTTATGTCACGCATGGATTTTTCCGACACTCTCATTTTTCAGAGTGTCGGGAGAATCCCTGCGTGCAAGATAGTTCAAAAGCTCGCGGGCATGGGGGTGCGCAAGCCAATTAGAGTGGCACACAATGTGTCATTCTACCACTGGCTGAGACCTCCCATGCTCGTGACCTCTCCCCCGCATGAAGTACGTAAGGTAGTGTTAAGTAAGAGAGAAAGAGAGAATACTATCATAATTAAGTAGAGTAATGTGGAGCGGTGATTGGGTGAGCCTTAATCTGGCGGGGAGATGGGGGAGAGCTACCGGTAGTTCGGGGCCTCCGGCGTCTCCTCGCTCTGGTGGGCTCACTCCCTTACCCGCCTGCTCTCATCCGGAGAAGTTGAACGAGAAGTTGGCTCCGGCTTCGGGGCTCACCAGGAGTTGCCTCGTGGCCGGAGCCAACACGGTCATCGGTCCTTCGGATTCCATCACGGATCCTGGTATGAGTAAGTAAGTTTTATCAACATTCATTTGGGGACTTTTATAGTCTCTCTCTCTCTCTTCTTCTCTCTCTCTCTTTAGGAGTAGCATTTAAATTTCATTTTTTTTGTGAAAGCATCATGTAAGCTTAAAGAGTTTTATTTGGAATTAAATTTAACTTTAAAAATGTACGACCGGCTCGTAGTTTTGGTGTTTGTGTTGTCGCTCCCGTATAGGAATCCCTAACAATCCACCCTCGCCCCCGGCCCCACATTCCAATAGTCCCCAGGGTGGCTGACCAGCCCAGGAGTGGTCAGTGGTAGCAGAGCAGGATCCGGAAGAGCTGGAAAGCTTTTCCGGATCTAACGGTGATTAAGACTTGGCTTCCCCAAGTCTTAACAAAACTGGTCGCGCGAGCGTGGTTTAGGGTGACGCGAAAGTAAGTATAAATCAGTAAAAATTAGTAGAGTATAAGTAGATTAAAGTCAAAGTTGGAGATAAAATAAGAGAGAGAGAAATGGAGAGAATTTTGATCTAAGAATATTTTTTCCAATCCTCCTTTGCATGCTTGAATATTTCATTAATTATGATAATTATCATCCCTCATGATTATGGGTCCCTCATTAGTGTTATGAGCAAGGGTAGAAATAAGCAATAGTGAAAAGTGAAAAGTGCGCGAGTGTTAGCTATAAGAAAGTTTAGGGAAAGTTAAGCAGGCGGCGAAGATACGCCACGAGCGCGAGTAGCATGACTGTGGAGAGGCCAAGGTTGCCTTTATGGCTCGGCTATGCCGGAAAAGAAAGAGTGCGCGAAAATGAAATTCGAGTTTAGGTAGAAGTGTGAGGGACTAGAGGTAGTTAGAAACAGGTAGTATTAGGCAAGTAGGTTGGAAGCTCGCGTACTCGATAGAAAAATTGGGAGGCTGATAATTTTTAGTGTGCAAATAGGTGAAAGATAAGCGGAGCGTCAGGGGCGTCCGTAGGTTTAGGAGGAAGCAAATTCGGGGAGTCAGATAATATTAAAGTATTCGAGAATTTAGGGGAATGATGGTGGCTAATTAGGATATAAAAATGGTGGTAGTTTAATGTCATTTTCTCGGGTTGTTTTCAGCATAGTTGGAATAGAAAAATGATCAGAAAATTGGTGAAGTCTGAAAATGAGCAGTAAGTAGTTGATTAGTAATTATTGTTGTCTAAACGAAATAGTGGTGAATTCAGAAGGGGTAGTGTTAAATTTTGGTGACGTAATAAAGTGTAGAGGGAAAGTAAATTTCAATCTAGAAAGTAAAAAGTCTAGTAGAGATAGGATGAAATGTGCAGCTGTAAGCATGAGCAGATAATCATTTCTTGGTATGAGTATTCAGATGAAAGAAAGAAAGACTTTTGAAGATGTTAGGTTTCATGAGAAAAGAATGTAGTCATAAGATACTTGGTACGTGGAAACAAAGTATGCAACATGCAAGCCGGATAATTGTCAGCGATTTTCGTAGACCAGATTCAGCACAACGTGACAGGAGGCAAAAGTTTAGGTTACGTGTGAGTTCTTGGTTGCTTCTAGTTAGATAAGAATGAGGTTCAGGTTTCAAATTTACGGAGTGAAATCTAAGCCGAAAGATCTCGGGTTGAGGAATAGATATTGCAGTTTGAGAGGGGTGAGAATTTATTCTTAGTGTAATTTTTAATCTTCAATTTTGGCCAATTTTTTTTAGTGGGACTGCAATTTGATCAAATGTCCTGTTAAAAGTTTGACACCTGGATTACGGGTAGCTTTAGGTATGAACTTGAGAGTAGATTCTTAGAACTTCTGAATTCCATTCCAACCTTTCAAAATTAGGTTGAGAGTCTTGAGACAATTCTAACAGGTTATGTACTACAGTAGGGGTATTTAGGTTAGAATATAATTCTCTGACAGTTTAGGTGTTATTAAAATTATGGGAGTAAATTTTCTCCACTGATCATAGTGGTATAATAATTGAATTCACCCAATGCAAAACATCAGCTCGCCGGTAATAATCGTGCCCATTACCCAGTAAGTGAGCGCAACTTCGTTACATTAGAGGTGCCCGCTTGCAAACGAAGTCCAACATTCAAGACTACCGGCATTATTCGTGACACAACAATGAAGCCCAAAGTGTGAATTTTAGAGTACAATCAGCAGTACAAAGTTACCTTTTAGTTGGAGTTATTTTTCGAGCTCAGTGGGTATTAGGAAAAAAAAAAGAAAGGTGGGAGTCCATGAGTATTGTACCAAAAATTCACTCACTTCGTGTCCAAAAATCCAGAAGATGAAAGTTGAGTCTCCATCTGCCGACGCGAGATGTTTTCCATTCCTTTTCGCATATTGGGTAATAATAGGTGATGAAGCATTTACAGAAGTTTTCTTCGGATCGGGTTATAACGGTATATGTGATTTTTACTTGAATGTCCACAGCTATTATATAAACATATATGTACATGTTTATTATACATATCGCCACGGGGAAAGCAGTCCATGAAACTGATCTTTTTTCTTTTCTTTTGGTGCTCTATTGTCTAGCAAGAAATTTTGACGCGATGGGACTAACTGACCTCGAAATTCGTCTTTAGATGCTTGATTTGAGTCGGAAGTACATCCTTTGTAGCAGATAATTTTATGTCTTTTTCGTGCTATTGAACATCTCAAAAAACGGTTTTGAGTACCCGGACCTGATATTTTGACCCTTGATCTGTGAAAAATGAGGAAAAAATACGCGCTGACGTATGATTTGAAATTTCTGGGAAATGATGCAGTATGGCCGGCTTCTTGGCGAGTCGGGAATAGAAGCTGCTACCAAAATAATACTTGAATAATTAACAATAACTTAGGTCTGACAAAATTCGCGTCGTTAGTATCACGCCTAGTAAAAATTTTTCCCACAGCTTGGAATACTTCACCAAGTGATCCTGACGGAGTGCGCACAAGAACCATGCAAGATTGCATCTTTCTTTGAGCTTGGTTTCACAAATTCAAAAAACAAATTCAAAATTGTGGCTGAAAATTCTCCTAAATTAATCCATTATGACACGGATAATCGGAATCTTACTATCAAGAATAGACGAGGGTTGGGAAATGGACGATATTTTTCCATCACACAAGGGATATTTAAAAATCAGTTGGACACAGTTATTGGAAGAATAACATGCGTTGCGCGCGAGACTATACTCGGGTTTTTTTTCCATCACTAAAAATTGTCGAATGAGAGATCTAACCCCAGTGACTTTGTGCAGGTATGGTCAGGTTTTTACAAACAAGATGTTATTCCTTCGAAGTTTGGTCGTCAGCAGAATTTAACTCCGACTGCCGACTGACGTCAGCAGATCACTGCAAACTGAATTGAATACGTACATACATGCGCAGGAAGTGTCTTGTTACAATCTCTTGCAGACCTCACTCCGTTTTCTCAAAAGCCAACCGAAGCTGACAGCGATTTGAACCTTTAGCTTCAGGCAGAATGTTACACGACTTTCTCCCACACAGATATATCTGGAACATTCTTACTGCATTTTAAGATACGAACAATTCCAGTTTTATCTCCTCACAATAATTCTGGGGCTGCCTGTAAATCTGAACAAGGGCTGTATTTCTTTTTGTGCATCAACATGGCAATTGTGTCTATCTATAATTGACATTTTAATTCATTGACTTAGGGGTATATCATGAGAAAATACTCGATAACCAATGGAAGATGAAGTAGAATTCTGCCGGCGTCCCCAACTTCCATGCCTCACAAGTCATGAGGTTTATAAGAATTCGGGAAACTAATCTGATTGAGAAAGAAATTGAGAACTCAATCGTAGTTCAAAGCATTTTGTGTTTGATTGCGATCTGCAGGGGTCCACGAGTCGTAGAAATTTTGATCATGTATCTATTTCAAAAGGTAAATGCAGTACCTACTTCATCACTAGCGAATTTAGAGGTATAATCTAATTTTTGTATTTAACACAACCAGCAGGCATTGATGAGACTGAGAGTCCTAAACTTCCGCCATGGATAATGCTTGCTGTAAGATCGAATCTCGTTTCAGATGAGGCGGTTGCCCATTCTGAGGATTTTCCATCTTGAATTTGTTGCATCTTGCTCTAAGAACAAAGTTATTCTGATACCAGGGTTTTTTTAGCGTACCAATTTTATATATTGACGTGATCATTCAATATTTCGGCTCGTGAACAACCGTCAGCACCTCAATGCAATCATGAAAAGAGTACACTTGGCAATAGTACATCCAATCAAGAAAATATGACCCCCAAACTCAGAAAGAAATGCTATTCTTAAAAGTCTTCCAGGTATTTTTGATATGCTCTGTAACGAAAGTGACGATATAGACTTATTCAACATTCTAAATATGACCCTCATTATACTAATAAATTCGGTGATAAATTGACGTATCGATATTGTAACTGAATACATGAAAGGCGTCCAGATTTCGTGACGATTCTCTAAGATTTTGAGCTTCGGTATGTCCGTGAAATTGCCAACTTTTTCATGAATCCCTAACTTGAGCCCAACTCTGGTAAAATAGGTAGCTGAAATATCCCACGGGAATCAAAAACGTTACTGGTTCATTAGTATCTTGGAAAAACATTCACATTATTAAACCAAAGTACCTAAAATGAAAAGCTGTATACAAAATAGGGATGAAATTCATTCAAAGATCAGAAATGCAATTCAAATGAGCAACTAAACAGTTCCACATAAGGCGCTATGATCGTGCCCCACGTTTGCCGACAGGTTGGCCGCAATGAAACTAATCCCGAAGACAGAATCCCTCAAACGTTTTGGCATTCTTGAGAATAAAGAATGCTCCTTCAAACAAGAATATTCATGGACGCGGAAGTCGATTTAGGAACTCGTGAATTTTCTAAAAGCATTTTAAATATTTGACGTAATTCACGAATATTGAGACGCATGAAGGGGCTTGTCAAGCGAAATTTCAACATCTGGGTAGTTGGGCTCATGCGTATCGAGTTATATCAGCCCCATTGATGAGTGTCTATCTGATTTCGATATGAATGGTGATGAAGGTACACTCATGAATTTCAAAATCTCTCGTGATTCCCACTCGCGAGTTCGGCCTTAACCAGTATCAAATTAAAAACCTGAAATTTTCCTCATCAGTTTTGGACTAAGCAGAATGCACAAAGGTGAAAAAGATTGAACATTGATTCGTCTGACAAATGTCCGGGTAAAGTCTGACAGCAAATGCAAAAGCGAAGAACAGTTGCTATCCCATTCATATAGAAGAAGAAAGAAAAGCCTCCCCCCCGAAGAAGAAATTGCCTATCCCCTCAATCTATGTTTCTCTGGTTAGGACGAATCATGCTGACGCTCGGCGGGAAAAGAAAGGGCAAATTCTTCATGGCACTTGCGAAAGCGAGATGGGACTGCTACGTGTACTGCCACATTTTCCCAATTGGTACTCAGGTTGAAAGTTATGTGGGTTTTCAGAGATGGAAATGTGGGTTCAGTCAGTTAGAGGCACTAGGTTCAACCGTGAAGCTCCCGCGTTGAATATTGCATTCGGGCCTGATCATGCTTCCTCGGCGAATTCTCGGTGTAATTTTTGAGCGGCAAAATCTCTTCAGTCGAATCCATCCATTCATAATTTTAATCAATCTCCAAGGCCTAAACCATAAAAGATAGGTTTTGGGCTTTATTCTATTTGTCTAACTTGGAGGGTTTCGAGATTGGGAGAAATTTGACTAGCGGGAAAATTTCAACGAAGAAAGGATTCTGAACGCATCCTTTCTCCAGTCTAACCCTTAGTTACCTAGGTGAATCAGGATCAATTATATCCCTATATATGAATTCGGCGAACATTTAGAAAATCTTGTACGAATATATTACAACTTTTGCTTCCTCTAAAGAGCAAGTTTTGTTTCCGGTCCAACAATTAATCCATTTAAATTTTGACAAACTAACTTGATACTTTTTTTTGTCATCCTAAATCGATTAGTTGATGCCGAATTTTTCCAAAATCCGTATCAATATAGTCAAAATTGAATTTATTTTCAAAAGATCCCAAAATTTTCAAAAGAATTCATTCTTATCATCTTTATACCAACTATGTTCAAATTCCGTCTCAACCAAACGATTGTTTTTGTATGTTATCTACAATATGAAGCGAGAATGAAATGCATTGGACCACAGGGAAAATGAAACTACTATCGGTTTAAAAATGATTGACACCTCGAGTATTTTTGTAATTCCAGCCAAAAAAAAATCGCAAAATTTTCTAACTTAGATATTCTTAAAGAGCATTTAATTGAGCACCGTGGGAAATTTGCAAGATCAAGATCGCGCCATAATTGGAGCCGTGGCGGCTATCAGAGTGTAAGAAAATGCAGAAAAAATGATGATTTTGCAGATACCTGAACTTTGAGTGAGCGCCAAGCGTTGAAAAAGAGCGCTAATTTTTTGCCAATTTTTTCAGTGATAGTCTTAGAATATATGAGTAGATTCGCGTGATAAATTTTTGAAAAAGTTAATAACAATTGGAGATATGCAATTTTTTTCTATCTCGGGACCTATTGATGATACGGATATGAATCAAACGGGAAACGATTGCAAAAAATTATTGATAAACAATGACGAAGAGATATTGAGATTGATTGAAAATTGTGGGAGTGGCGGGAGGATAAAGTTGCGAAAGATAAAACGTGTTGAGCATTGAGAGAGCCGCTTTTGTTCGAGCGCCACGGGGGGCCTCGAGCCATGAACGACGGCCCGTATACCTGAACGGCGGGGAGCCCGGTGTATAGCAAAGATGGTAATTCCTTCGGCGGGACCGACGGACGAAAACCACCAGCTATTGACTTGAAACCGCAATTGTAAAGGGTATTTGGAAAACTTTGGAATGAATGGCTCAAATAAAGACAGTCTCGGCAGTGCAATAGTTAAGTGAGAGAAAAGAGCGAGAGGCGTGTTCGCTCCATATAAGTATGAAATACATTGACCATGGTAGTACACGCACCAGATCGAAAAATATAAATATATACTGCTGCAAATTCCGATGACCTTTTTTTTTTTAGCTTTCGACTCGTTTAGGCCAGGAAAATGCGAGTTCTATAACCGTTATCGCAAAAATTTTTTGCAAAACTCTTTCCAGCATGACATCGCATTATTTCACGTCCATCACTGTGCGATGTTTCAATGGTGAAATGCAGTTTGTACTTATTTGGATGTATCTCGCTACAGTGATTATACGATTGATATCGTTGACTGGGAGCAGTAGCATCTACGTTGCCGTAAAGTATTGTCTATACCGTTTGTGACGAATGTAAAACCGCGATCGGTAACGGACGGCGAAGCGGGGGTAGGGGTATCGCAAAAATTTTTTGCGATAACGGTTATAGAACTCGCATTTTCCTGGCCTAAACGAGTCGAAAGCTAAAAAAAAAAAAAAGTCATCGGAATTCGCAGCAGTATATATTTATATTTTTCGATCTGGTGCGTGTACTACCATGGTCAATGTATTTCATACTTATATGGAGCGAACACGCCTCTCGCTCTTTTCTCTCACTTAATTATTGCACTGCCGAGACTGTCTTTATTTGAGCCATTCATTCCAAAGTTTTCCAAATACCCTTTACAATTGCGGTTTCAAGTCAATAGCTGGTGGTTTTCGTCCGTCGGTCCCGCCGAAGGGATTACCATCTTTGCTATACACCGGGCTCCCCGCCGTTCAGGTATACGGGCCGTCGTTCATGGCTCGAGGCCCCCCGTGGCGCTCGAACAAAAGCGGCTCTCTCAATGCTCAACACGTTTTATCTTTCGCAACTTTATCCTCCCGCCACTCCCACAATTTTCAATCAATCTCAATATCTCTTCGTCATTGTTTATCAATAATTTTTTGCAATCGTTTCCCGTTTGATTCATATCCGTATCATCAATAGGTCCCGAGATAGCAAAAAATTGCATATCTCCAATTGTTATCAACTTTCTCAAAAATTTATCACGCGAATCTACTCATATATTCTAAGACTATCACTGAAAAAATTGGCAAAAAATTAGCGCTCTTTTTCAACGCTTGGCGCTCACTCAAAGTTCAGGTATCTGCAAAATCATCATTTTTTCTGCATTTTATTACACTCTGATAGCCGCCACGGCTCCAATTATGGCGCGATCTTGATTTTGCAAATTTCCCACGGTGCTCAATTGAATGCTCTTTAAGAATATCTAAGTTAGAAAATTTTGCGATTTTTTTTTGGCTGGAATTACAAAAATACTCGAGGTGTCAATCATTTTTAAACCGATAGTATGTGGTGGGAATTTCAATCATGATTCTGGAATTTGATCAGTTTTCCAAATTTATCATTAGCTTGAGTGATCATCTAAGACTATTTCGCTAAGAGAAAGCATTTTGCCAATCTCTTTCAGCAGCGTATTTTGTCTTGAAGACGTATAAAACTAATTCCCAACTTGCGGTTGATGCATCCTAGCCCCCGGTTAACTAATTGGGCATGCGGTTCGAATCATGATGGATGTTTGGAATATTTTTAAGTGGCTGCTCATTTGAAGCCCTAGCATGATCTTTACATGAGTTACCTGGCTGTTGAGTAGGGTCACTTTCGCAATTCGTTGAAAATGTAAATCCATTCGTGACCTAAGTTTGCAATTTCTATTTTCGAAGCTGTTTTGTGATTTGGATACTATGCCGTTGAAGTTTACAAAATATACGAACCCTGGTGAGGCAGACTACCACATAGCCAGCACTTAGATATTCTCAACCTTCAATTATTCATTGTCCATGAACCTGTAAGCCCTCAATTTTGGTTCATTCATTTAGTCTGATTAAATTGCAGCCGAGTGTTTCATCTATTACAAGGCCATAGGTTTCATGTAAACATAACCTATCTACAGGTTCATTGGCTCGCTCATTGATACTTTGATTCCTTTTCAAGAGAGGATATAAAGACCATTCTGAAATATTTCCCACTAGATGAATTTTCCAAGCTATAACATTGGCATGTTGCTACAAGTATCTGCACTCCAGTCCCAGATTTGGCTCAATCAATATGTTCAGTAGATGTACTCTTCTGGTAATCTATTTTAGTTCAATTATTAGACTTTATATTAAGGTCTTGATTATGCTCTGATATGAACCTAGAAGATGGGGGCCGGAAATGTAAGCTCCTATTGCCAAGGGATGTTAGAAGTGAAACTTAATATCTTGTGAGGACATTATGAATAAACTATCATAGAACTCTAACCTCCTCAGGTTATAGTTAGTTTTTCCATCGAATGAGTTCAATCCCACACCAAAAAGCAAGGAGATATGTTTATCAATGTATTGGAATACGACAGTGAGAGTAATAGGGGATTAAAGGAGTGTTTCAGTGGTGCTCTTGTTTTTTCTCTTACTCTAAAAAGAGAATTTTGTTTTTGGTCCGGCAAATTTTTCATAAAATGTTTTCATTTAATCCAATACATTCATCAACCTTCCTCATACCCATCCCTCAAATCAATCCAGGGAAATTATGATAAATTAAGTGGATATTTATTCTTCATTTTGAATCGATTGGTTAATACTGAATTTTAAAAAAAAAAAAAAATGTATTTTGATACAGTCAGAATTAAATTTATTCTCGAGAAATTCAAACTTTTTTTTGAACCGATTTGATTTTTATAATCTTTATTCACGATATATTGAGATTTCACCTAAACCAGACTATATATTTTGCGCAAGGCACCCTAGTATAGATGGTCTGAATCCCCCTAAAAATGAACCCTGTGAAAATAACTCAAACTATGAAAAAAAAGGGATTTATTTTATTTGTAATTCATTTTTGCTCCTCCCCGAAACCAAAATTTCCTTCCTAGAACTCCATTTTCATCAAAGATATGAATCAAGTGTAGCCAAACTCCACCTTAACCAGGTAAATCGAAGTATACAATGAAGATTCGATTTGAAATTAACTTCTTTCTCATACCTACTGCTATAACTTATCCAGCGATCTTGCGATGGAATAGGGAAATCGTTTTCCGCATTCGGCGGCAATTCATTCGAACCAAATTTGATTAAATCCTGTTCTAACATAATTAAACGAGATTTTTACGATGAATTAATATATATTCATAATGAGAATGGAGGAGAATAAACCGTAGGATAAATTATATTGTGCTACCGTAGGATATTTTGAAGCTCCGCGTGGACATGGTGTCAACAGTTAGTTTGAAAGATCCTCCAGGTGTAAAATTACAAATTCGTCTAGGAATTGCAACAATGATACTGCTAAGTGCGCCCGACGCACAACGCATCCAATATCGTGTACTCAGATTTGGGACTGGGACACTATCAAAATTTTGAATTAGGGTGGGCCTCGTGGTTTAGGTAGAGTCTTGTAGAGGGCTGTGAAAAATGAAACGTGCAATATATCCACCCATTAAAATTCTCTTTTGACCAGAAATACCATCACTCATAGTGACAACTGATAGAGTCCAACCACATAAATGGTAACACGCTCGCTCATACACATGCTGCCGATCCCGGATAGTTTTGCATTCCCAATAATTGGCTTTCATATGATTAGTAAAAATCTGTATAGTTCATGCGATTCGGACATTTAGGGGCTCTAAACTTGAAAAAATCAAATCATCTGGTTGAATCTAGGGAGTTGAAAGTGTCCGCGTTTTATATCTAGCTCAGTATATACGGTTTTTGCCCTCATTATCCGCGATCTTTCATCCATTTGTAGAATCGTAGTCATTAACCTTAGCTATTCGGGCATATGAATAGGAGAGGAATATGAAAAGGATAAAGATGCATACATAGATACCAAAATTCAGAATCAAGAATAATTTATGGAGTATTGACTGTATGGGACGAGGTGGATAGATTTTTGACTGCGAAATTTTATTTAAATTTCGCAATCGCGAAATATAAATAAAATAAATAAATAAAGGGAATTCGGAGTTGCAACTGATATGCATAGAATATAGTCATGATAAGATAGTTCAATGAAGTAAGGTGACTGTAATAGAGTTCATGTCATTTGAGAACTAGAGATGAGCAGGTATCGAGAGAGTATGATAACCGTGTCCTGCTTCGGGAACTAAACAGATCCATAGGTTAGGTTACGATAACTCAGTACGTTTGAGAAAGGTAGAATATGAGCACTGTCAGACTTGAATCTGATGAATCGATAAGTACGCACGAAATTCTGGATATCAGCAGAATGAACCAAGGGTCCGAATTCTAAATATTCGAGGTTTTCGGAGTCTATCGACGACATTTGCAGAGGTTGAGCAATATTCGCGGTTCAGATTTTCAGTATCCTCGAAGCTGATGGGCTGTATGCTTCGCTCATTCTAGTTATCCGCGGTCCGCTCTGGAATTCGCGGTCATCTTTCATTATCCGCGGATTTCAGTTTGTTATTTCATTTGTTCCTACATGTGTTTTCAGAGTCTTAATGGCTGAGATCTATTGTCACTGCGTACTACGGGCCATGAATTCTGATATAGGACTCTCGAGTAGTAACTGCATGACGAGCACGAGAGTAGTGTGTCCAGCGTTAGTGAAGTGAAAAAAAGGCCGACTCAGCAATGTTCAAAGTATAAGTACGTCAAATTGCGGGGTATTTTAGAATTACTTTTCAAGTTTATTCAATACATCGTTGCAGATATACATAGTAGACTGGTTCAAGCTCCATAGGAATGATATAGCTATGTTCATTTGGGTCTTATAGCTGTAGGTAAGGCTTGATGCAGGGTGCTTCGAGTTGGCATACACGGAATTTCCCTCATATTTCCATGATCATGACACAGTCATCTGGACTCCTCATGTGACCATGTTTATTGTTGCGTATAAGCAGATAGAGAGGATGTTTTAGATATTGTGATAGTGATAGTGATCCAGAATTGGCACTTAGGATTTACGCAGAAGAGGAGGGTGATCTAACTAAGGTCAGACACTCAAATGAAGTATTTTTCAGAATTGGAATGTATAACATTTTTGAACCATCTCACGGGGTTTAGTACTGGACATGGATTTTGGGGGAGAGATAGTAGTAACTACAGAAAAAGAAACATATGATGCAAAAATAAGTCATGAACACATAAGGTGTTTTCATAGTTAAGTGCGGTGTTACTATCGGGAATTTTCAAGTTGACATATACGAAGGAAGCATTCAACTTTCGGAGTTTAGGTTAATTGATCGAATATGCGCGAGTATAAGTAGTGGAACCTAGGGGAATGGTGATTATTGAGAAATGTTAGTTCATGGTAAAATAGATGGATGGATGAATTTGCGTACTAGGAATAGCTAGTATCATGCGATAGTGGGTAGTATTGGAAGTAGCTTTGGAATAATGGAACATAATGGTTAGTGGTTTATACAATGCTGAATGAGAAAAAGAAAACGAGATGAAATCTAAGATGAGTTGATGAAATAAAAATACGCAGAGCATCCCTGGCCCTGGTGCCTGCGGCCGGCAAGCTACGTAGATAGATGTCGGTACACCTGCAGAAATCGGTTGCATCGGACCGCGAGCAGTGTGTGTATATATTGAAGAATTGACAAGAATGATATTTTGCGCGCTCGCGAAATCCCTCGATTCGAAAAATCGCGATCGTCGCGCGGTACGTTTGTGCACGAAACGAACAGAAGTCCTATTGATCAAGATTTTGTCGCGGGGAATTAGTGGTAGATTTGGAAACAGAATAATTAGCTCACATGGGTAGTCGAGCTCGAGGTATGCAGCATGCGCCTCACACAGAGACGGCGCTCGGTGAAGCGAAATTGGAAGCATTTATTATCATGATCTATGTGAGATTTTATGCGAGTAAAAAGGCAAACGAAACAAGAAATAATCACAATTATGAAGGGAAATTTAAATACCAATATGAAAGAACGCGATGACACATGAGTCGTGGAAAGTTGTTAGAGAGACTAAGAAGGAATGAAATATTAGTCCGTTAGAGGGTTAGAGTCAGATTTAAGTTGATTGTGGGAAACGAACAAAAACAAAAGAATTGTGATAGCATTATGTCAAATTGACGAGGACGCCAATGAAACTAAGGGGGGGGGGGGGGGGGGAGGAGTGTATAGCCTAAGTACAGAGTTGTTCGGAATAAGAAAAGAAAAAGCAGAAAATGAGGAAGGGGTAAAATGGAAAGTAGAATTATAAAACATACTCAAGTTTAAGTCAAGAGGAAATTTGCGAAATAGGAATGCGGGCGGTGGCAGCCACGTGCCTATGCCTGTGGGAGCGATTGAAAGGCGAGTCGAGATTGAATGTTGCGGTGCTGACGAGGAGGCTCGAGTGAAAAATGATGTGAGAAGTTGCTGATGATGAGCTAAAGAATGGAATGAGACACGTGAGAGTAATAAGCGTTATTCCGGTCTCAAGTGTTAGACGATACATGGGAAATAATTAGGAGGTGCGATAAGTCACGTTGTGCTGATGGAAAGTTTGCTGACGAATAGTTTTCGGTTGCATACGGAGTTCTTAGAGGAGATAAGGGGGCTCAGCGAAATCGTATCGGCTACTCTGAAAAACAATCGTGTCGATATATGAAAGTGCTGGGAACGAAGGAAACGACGGATTCTTTTTCTGCTGAGCGTCCGACGCCTTGCAGTTTTATCTGAAGCGGTTCTCAGGGTCCCCTGCTCATGATCCCTACCCCACCCAGTTGGAGGAGGGAGGAGACAAGGGGTATGGCGAAAGCATGCGGCCCCTCTTTTCTCTTAGCTAGCGTTATAAGGAGGTGTTCATCGGGGCGAGGGCACAGTCTAGTTCAGATCTTGCTTGAACACACATCCCGGTTAGTCGCGGACTTGGAAATTTTTGACAGTCCTTGGAGAAAAAGTGCACCCGAGGGAGCCGACCTACTGAGTTGCCACTTCAACAGTTACAAGGCATTATAACAGGTTAGCTTTTGCATTTCTATGTCCTCATTATTACTAATATCGAACGATAGGTGCACTAGTGCGGTGGTGCAATAGGGAATATAATTTTAAATTATAATTATATATATATAGGAAAATTATAGGGGATAATATTTTTCAGAAACATCCAAATGTTACTTGAGAGTCGTACAGGCTAAGATATACAGATAGACGGGGGTAATAGTTAGAAAGTAGATAGTTGAGGTGAAGGATTTAGTGGGTACAGAGGGTTGAATGAATTTCATTTTCATTTTAGGGCCATGGCAAGCTGCTAGGTCGTAATTTTACGCATTCGTGAGTAGTTGGTTTATATTCTTACCGGGTAACAGCAGGTTATAATAATGCTTATTCTAGGGAGTGTTACGATTTGAGGGTCCTTGAAATCTGTTTATCCGCTGAGTTATAAGACTCAGAAGATGGGTGAAGGTACAGCCAATGACAAACAAACGGTGGTTCAGCTTTATTGATGTTTATTCAGAGTAAGTATAAAACCCGAGAGAGAGACTAACTCGTAACTCTAAGACTCTAGAAATATCTACGAGGCCACCAATGGCTGCTTATACTCGTGATGTTAACTCTGTGACGATTCGTGTACGACTGTGAATCTAGAAGCTCCTTCTGGCAGAATCCCTCCGTATTTATACTCTTTCCCAGGCTGAGACTTCTCTTCATTCTATTTCAAGAGAGGGGTTGAACAGGTTAGAGCTTGCAGCAGCTCGAGGCTTGTGCCTGCCTCTCGCTCGAGGTCGGTCAACTTCATGCGGTAGCCGTTACGGCCAGGTATGAGCCGTAACACGTCCGTTTGGTAGCCTTGTTGCTCTCCGGAGCAACCGACGTAAGCTATGATAAAGTAATATCTTGAATCTTTATGTTCTCATCTAATTTTACTAATTCAAAAAAAAAAAAATTTTTTTTTTTTGACATTTTGCTGATTTGTGGAGCTTATATTTTAATTCCTTCATTATGATTGGGTAATCATGGTCTTCTCTTTCCAATAGTACATATTATATAGATTGTTCGAGTGTTTCTTGATTCTTCTTGCATATATGTATCTTTAAGATCTAGTCTTGGTATATATATCTCATATTAGGTATTTTCCATTATCAGGTTTCATGGTTCAATTATGATAAGATAGGATTATTGAGGTCTCTCTCTCGTCTAGTCTCAATATTTGTCGATGCAGCGGTGGTCCATCTAGAGATCAGCGTATTCATTGACCTCCATTTGAGCTTCGCTGTCCAGAGGATAATGCCTTTTGACTCGCACCAGGGGTTCTGGCATTGGTTACTCCTCTGGTTTCGCTGTTACTGCGAGTTGATCTAGGTTCGGGAATCCAATTCCCCTCCCACTCGGCTGGACCGCATATGTAATCGGTTGAATGTTGATAGTCTCCGGCTGGCGAGACCATGCTACTCCGGGATGTTCTATGTCCTGATCTCCCGATGATGTCTCTGAAACTTGTCTTCCAGTGATTAGCCAAAGGGACCCCCCCAGGCAAAGGACTCTCCAAATTATAAGTATTATTACTGCGATGATGATTAAGGTCGTAGCGGAATACGTAAGCGTGTTCTGAAGTAATTCAAATTTCCCCGATATCAATCTGAGTTGACTCATTCCCCGCGCTTTGTTCATAATCTCTTTCAATTCTTCTCCTCTGTCGAGTGCATTCAGGGATGATCTCCCGCGCAACTTAATATGTGGTGCTAATTCTGTTTCATCGATCGAGTCTTTCGAGAATCCTGCCATTTTTCTTCCCATCACTGATGATAGATCTAGTTCTGCCTCGTCAAAGATATTAATTTGCGATGATGTAGTGATCTGTCGCGAGGCTATTAGTTTCACGTTTTCAGTTCGTGCTGAACAGCCCGACGGTAGGTGAACGATGCCCATGCCTTCCAGCGTGAATCTTTTCTCATTATCTTGTGCGCAATTAACGTATAAATTATCGGCTCCCATGGATGAGTAAATCCATGTATTTTCTTTCTCCAATCTAGTCCAGAATGTTTCCTGAAACCTGGCGACCTTCAATTCACAGTTTGAAAAGTTTTTCATGTCCTTGTGAGCTCCAAGTTTGATTTCGCACGGGGAATTCTCATCAATAATCCGGACTGGTTCATTATTTTCACAAACGAATGCCCTGTGTAACCGTTTACATTTACTTAGACTGTCCATCGTCATTGGAATATAGCTCTCTGCGTCTATATTTAACGCGGCGTAATCTGTGCTTGGCATTAGGTAGATGAAAATCGAGCTGTTGGTCTGTTTCACAGGGACCGCTATAGCTTTGAATAGGTCATACTCGGTGTAGTCCAAGAGCGGAATTTTTACGTAGTATATGAGTTGTGGGTACGAAAATACTATCGATAGATCTATTATCTTCATCAAGTCTACTAGTGGGTCGGTTCCGTTGACTTTTGGGAATTTAGCATCGTTTACTGTTTGTTCTGCCATCATTCTTGTATTCTCAAACAGAGAGGGTGGCATGAAGCGCGGGTGTGCCATACCCTGAGCTGCGAATAGTAATGCGTCTGTCAAAATTTCGGTATCTATTTCATGTTGCAGTACGCTTTCGCTGAACGGTTCGAAGAATACTTCCATGTCCCTCTCTTCATTAATGCGTGTTTGTTCATCTTTTAGTATGGTTGTCATTGCCTCGAGTTCGTCCAGCTCTTTGTGAACGTTTCCGAACTGTTTGTAAACTATTTCGGTTTGATTAGCCATGAGCCCTGCTAATTGGCTGGTGTCGTTAGCTGTGACTTGAATCAGTTGTTTCAGCTCTATTTCTGAATCTTCGTCTAAAGTTCCGAATAAATATTTGTCGATTTTCCCGATAATTGGAAACCAAGATCTCTTTGCTCGTATTTGTGGAGTGAGGGGTTCAGGACCCCTGAGCATTTCTAGTATCTTGCCCGCATTATTCTCCGTATCTTGTATTCTATTTCTTAATAGCTGAATCGGTTTTTCTAATGGGCATGGATTATTGTGGGCGTCTGATTGCTGTATCAAATTACATCTAGCTCTGAATGCTTTCCAAGTGGTATTAAGTATCTTCCCTCTGGAGAAATAAGATTCTAAATCCACTCTATGTATCATTTTCCATGAAATTCTAGTTGTGTATAGGCGGTCCAATTTTTCCATGACTAATCCCGGGTTATGATGTATCGAGTGCAATGTCAGCTGTTCTTCCCCGGATCTCACAGCTCTGTGAACCAAAAAAATATTTCTTACAGTTTTAGTTTTGCATTTCAATTTTCTAGGGGAGAGTCGGACAGAACTCAAGACTTGCATTCATTTGCAATACGCTTCAGGCGCTGCCACATGCCGCCTTAATCGTTGTGCTATGTAAAATTGGGTGCCCGCCTAATTGCTATACTGTCCACTTTTTATATTTCATATGTGATTCCGAAGCCTACCACCGCGTTTCGGTCTCTTTTCTTCCTTGATATGTGGTATTTTGCGGAAATTGGTACCTGATTTGCGTGATCTGGGTCTCGAGGGTTGAACCCTGTTGCGGCTCTCATATGACTACCCGACCGCGCATGCGCGCGTTATACTCGCATCGTCGTAGCGATAACTCTATTTCCGGATCGGCGCAACGAAACCCTCGTGGCTTTTGGGCAGAGTCAATTCTACTATAGTTCTTTGCTGACTTTGTTCTCCAATAGTTGTCAATGAAGCCTTTTCTCCCGTGAAGCTATACCCGTCTATCTATGGGGAAACATCGTCTCAAGATTCTCGCTCACCTTGAGTTTTCCACGGCTTGTGCAAGTATTGTGACTAGTAGTCTCAAAAAGAACAGATTCTATTCGTACCAATCGTTATCTTTTCACTAATATAATGAATTTCCGGAAAAACCCTTGTGTATAATGCATTGTATACAGCTGCTCGTCTCAGCTGTCTGTTTACTTCTGCTACAGCTGTCAGATTATAACTGTTTGAGGGGGATGCACTCCTGTTTGATTCTATGAATGTGATTATAAACCGCCTAAAAGGTCTCATTTTCCTGCTAATAAGTATTCGGCTGACTATGAGACATGATTTTCTACATTTCAGATGAGTACTCCTTGCTCTTGATTTATTTGACGTTATTACTTTGGTTACTTTGTGGAATCTCTTTTTTATTTCCAGGTTACTCCAGTGTCATCTTATTCTGGATGTGTTGGATAGGTGAGGCCTTATCTTGACCTCCCGATAATGTACCTGGCTAATTTGGTTAAGGTTTCATTATGATGTCTCAGATGGTGATGCCTAAAGGTATTTGTTCCAACCTTGAGTTACTCCACGGATGAAACTCTGTGATGATTCTATTGCCTCCTGTCTATGACACCTTGATTAGAGAACTTAGCATGAGCCCAAGTCATAATTCAGTAAGGCGTAATGAGGAACTCTACTGGTAAGTTTCATCTCTGTACTTATAGGGTTTTTTTTTTGTTTTTTTTTTTGCCTATTCAATGAATTTCCCATGCTGGGTCCTGTTCATATTACTCAATAGCTTTCTTCAAATATTTCAGGTTTCCAGGCAACTACTTGGTTTCAATTCCAATGTCCAAAGTGATGCAAGGGTGAATCACCCTCTTTTCTATGTTTCTCAGGTTTATATTTCAAGGTTCATTATGGATGTATCGCTCAGGGAGCTAGAATGGGCATATCACTGTAGCGGATACTCAGATTTTGTGCCCTTCTTATCCATTGTAACACCCTATGTAGATATTTTGTTGAAATGTGTCCAACTTTTGTGAGGAATGTCTCATATATATATACATGCTACAATTCAGATCATCCGCTCAACTTCATTTCCTATGATCCTACCTTCATGATGATCCATCAAAGGTAATTACACATTGTCAACACTAACTATTATGTCTATGGTACATACTAAAGCATTTTTCTCCTGGATGTTCCACAAGGACAGTCTTTTCAGTTTTTATTATTTAATCTCCCAAGTTGCTCTTTCAAAGTGGAATTACTTCTATATTGTATTCCTTAATCCCTTCTTGGATCTCTCTAACTCATTTGTTTGACTGGGCTTATCTGTAAACTTCTATTATGTTTACCTATATCTGTACCAAAAATGGGGCTTTCGAAAAAGTTCCATATATCTATTTCTTGTTCTACATCCAATATTTTCCCAACTTAGGTATCCCATCAGTGGTTTTATGGTATAATTTGACTATTGTTCTGAGAGCAAAATGTTCAGACAGAGCCATGTGCATGCACACTGCTTTTTTATAAAAATATCTGATTTTTTTTTTCTGAGGTGGCTGGGAACTCTACATAAGACCCTAAGCCTCATGGTTCATGATTCTAAAGGGTATTGGCATGATCCATGCCGCCTTTTAGAGGGGATTCTAGTATTTTATCTCCCTCTTATTGTATCTTATCTCATTCATTTGGGTATTATTCTCAGCAAGCTTTCATATGTTCCCATTCGAATGTCTCAAAAGTTGAGTTTTTCGGTGAGACAGATTATGGTCATTTATGGTTGTATCTTTATTACTACATTAAGTTGGACTTTTCCTGGGCATCTATATGTTGTATCACCCCCAGTACTTTGAAGTAAAAATCTGTAGAGAGACCTGCATCCAGTCTCACTGTTTTCCAATGCTTTTTTTATGCGATTGGACCCAAAATCAGGGTAATCGGTAATACCACCAATTCACATTTTTGCTCTTATACTCCTTAATCCATTAGATATGATCCTTTATATGTACTTATCTGCTGTATTGTCACCTCTATTTTGATAAAAACAATTACAGGGAGGCCTGTCTATCCACTGTTTCATCTTGGGTCCAAATATTTGACTTTTATAGATGAACCCCTGGGAACGAGTCATGGACATTATGTATTGATTGCATCCTATGTGTTTGGATTTGTTATCCATTGACAGCATCAGATTTTACATTTTACATGTTCACTTTGCTTTTGAGATGAAGAATATTCAAGATTGAATGCAAATTACTCCTCTGGAGTGTCCTACTCTGAAGCCCAAAGATCCTTCAAATAGAACATTATTTCAACTATTAATGGTTGTGTTCTAACTCTAATGGTATTTTGCTCTATCCCTGTCACCTTAGAGAAAGATTTTGTGTTTGACCCTTATGTCATTGTGTCCCATCTTACTTGCTTAGCTGATGTGTTCCTCGGCAAGCATTTAAGGCGATGCGGTCACCGTGCACGCTGAACTTTGTTCACAGAACTCTCAAAATCTTTACCATTATGGGCTAAACGACGAGTTATCCAGGCTTTATTATCATCTAACTTGGCCTGGATAACTCTTCGTTTGGCCCAAATCGGACTAGATTTTGAGAGTTTTGTGAACGAAAATGTGCCAATTTGTAGGTTAGAAAGTACCCGCGGGCAAGTTATTCTCGTTTATTAGTGATAGCCTTGTGATTGGTGACAAATAATGAGTTGTCCACCACAATTCAAATGATAATACGTAATGGACAAATCGTCTCCAACTTCGTTTTGTGAAAATTTTTTGATTTACATCCAAATAAGATATAATTTCCGGGTTGCACGGTGACCGCATCGCCTTAACATGTTTTCATTCGATTACCTCAAAAGTGGGTCTTTCGGTAGAACAGCGTATACCTATTTTTGGTTCTGTGATTAATATCTGCTATAACTGAGTCTTCTATTGATGTCTATACGTTGTATAATAGCCCTTACCTTGGTGTAAAAATATTGTAGAGAGGCTGTATGCAATTCCAACGGTTTTTGGGTAAAATATCTTACTTTGAAAAAAAAATGCCTGGGAACGATTCCTGGCTATCATGCTATAACCATGGGATGGATTTGTTATGTGATTCACTATGGACTGACAGTATCAATCTGCAGGTTTAACAGGCTCCATTTATTCTGAGAAGAATCCCTACTTAAGATTGAAAGACTTGAATCCTCATTCAGAAGTGAAACTTCCTCAAAATGGAATTTTATCTAAAATTTTGCTGTAAGGCTCCTCAATTTTGACTTTAGTTGAGCAAGACTAAGGTATTTGCTTAAATTGGTCAATTTAGGACGGGACCTTAAATCTGTGAATATAATATTGTCTCTCCTCTCATTCCTCCAGAAGAACTCCCCAGTGAGCTTCTGATATGTTCTCATTCGACTGCACCCAAAACTGTTTATTCGAAAAAACCTCATATACCTAATTTATGCTCTGTTGCTTATATTTGTTAAAGATGGGACTTCCCTTAATGTTTATATGGTGTATTTTAGCCATTATTCTGGGAGGAAAATCTTTAAAAGGGTCCCAGTGTGCCTATAGTGATTTTGGGAAAAAATATCTAACTTTTGGAGTGAGGTGGCTGGGAACGAGTCTAGCCAGTATTGTGTATATTGAAAAGATAGTTTGTTGTATCCTGGTTCTAAACTATATTGGCTTGACTTATACAAGTTTTCAGACATCTGGAACCCTTAGATCTAAATTTTCATCCTGATACTTGAATGGTCAATCTGACTTTCAGAAGGGCAATATTTTTATTACTTTTTGTCCCTGTTATCTCAATTTGCATATTACTGAAGTGAATTTTGGTGCAGAAGTATATCCAGATATGCTGTTCATAACACTTCATTCACTTTTGTGTTCCATTGTGTGATTACAGAGACTTAGAGAAGTTTGAGTTTAAAATCTGAGTTGGTTACTTATAACAATCTGAATGTCTAGTTTTGCTCTAAATTTTGTTCTTGCTGTCCAGGTTTAACTCTAATGGTCTTGAAATTTGGCATAGGGGTATTTTTGAGTGTGTTCTTCATGATTAACTACTCAGTTTGTGTCCTTATTGAAGATTTCTAAAGTTGTCTTTATGAGTTTAACTTGAAATAGCTGAGAGCGCTTCCCAGGATTTTGTTACCATTAGTTGGGAAATGAGACAACTGAGAAGTAAGTGAGCTGGTTATATAGATTTTACCCTATAGTTGAATACTTATTGTGTCACCCTTGAACAGCTTTGACCCCTGTCTTTCTGATATTAGGCTCTAGTAGTGTTTCATGCTCTGATTCAAGAAAACTTGGTGTGAGCGAGGAAGTGTTACCTGGAAATTGTGTATTATTTACACATAATTTCTGTTCCTAATTGAAGTGTGGATGAAGTAAACTCTCTATTCTTTGGGATTTATCTTTTTGATCCTGGATTCTAAGCTGAAAGCATCCATGAAATTTCATACAACCTTAATCTTCTGAGATAAAAGTTTCATCATAGTCTTGGATGGCTATGGTGTGCACCGAGGCTTTTTGATGGTCTCAGCCCCTCATTTATTATTTATTGAACGTATAAGCTAGCATAATAATTCAAACTACTCCATGTGTGCCGCCAATGACAATCTTCTGCTACTGTCAGTCTAATGGCTGTATCTCTTTTTACTCCTGTTGTGCCCCAAGTGGGCACAGGTGGCTCCTCCGAGCGGTTTTAAAGCTTACAGCCCAATTCACTCCAGTTCGTTTCTGCAGACTCGTTCCAAGAGCGCGGAATTCAATCTTGCGCTCAAATGCTGTAGGTTGAAGTTGTTGTAGGGCCGTGGGGTTCCCAGATTAAGTATGGAAATACAAGAGCCGAGAGTTGTCTTTAAGATTACTTTTACTCGAGTTCTATACGTGACATTTGACAATATTGAAATCTGTGAAATTGCTGGTCGAGAGAACTTTACAGTATCGAGTTTCGTGTCAAAAAGCTGGCCAGCAGCGGTCAGCAGCTATATTTATACAAGAGAGGAAAATCGTGAGCATGCGCCTTTGAAAACTGATTCGTCGCGCCGAGACAGCTCTTATGGAGATCCCGTGTTAAACGCTCGATTTTCCATGCGCCGCGCACGGTTTTCTTGATTCTAAATGGAAAGCTCATGTTAGAGTGTCGACTCGCAGCGCGCCGCACAGCATTTCCTTGATTCCATACGGCAAGCCTATGTAAAAGCATCGACTCGCAGTGCGCCGCACAGCATTTTACAATCGTGAAATAGGAAACTCATGTTAGAGCGTCTTCACTCAGGGCGCCGCAGCCCCCTTTCTCTAAATCAAATGAAATCTTTATGGGCTGCTTGTTTATTCTCGTGCGCTGGATAGGTTTTTCTAAATGTAACACATGATTATACATCCGACAATTGGTTCCCGCCACGAAATACTCACGACCAGCATATAAATTGATAGTGATGGTAATATTAATTACAAAATAATCATTCTCTATTTCACATTGATGCAGTCCGTTCACTTCTCACTCCTGTCCACAATACTCAGTTTGGCGTCAGGTGCAAATTCAGTCAAAACGTGCCAGAGAAGGCATTTGGTTCTGGAGATCGTCTCGTCGTAATCATTATTTTTGGATTGTTGCCGTCATTCGTTTAGTCGTCCAATTAGTCAATGAACCGCAACTAAGCGTCCCTGTAAAAATAATAATCCAGCAGACATTTGCTCTAAGATATTTCAAATAGTCTTGGGTTCATTTTGTATAGAGGATGATATGCTGAGAGGATGTATGGCTCGCCCCGGCACTACTCCATGTGTGAATTTAGCATTAAAGTACTCTGGGTGACTGGACGCTATTTAATCGAGAATAATACTCGCAGGCCATAACAGCTCCCCCCATAGGAAAAAGTGCATTCTTATAGGATGCACCTTTTAATAAGTCATGTTTGACCCATACAAAAATTTTCTTCGATACCTGAGGGGTGGCTGTTACTCGATGACGTTTGCAACTCGAATTTGTGATGCATGAAAAGCGACCCCCGACCCCCCTTTTTTTCAATTATTGCACTCGCTATGCTGAAGCCTGAAATACACAGAGGAAACCTTAGGCTGCCGTATGGTTGCGAGTACCATGTCAAATTTGGCCATCTTGGGACCACTAACCAGAGTATCACTCAACTCGTACAAATCTGATCGACTGATATTACAACTGAAGATACCTCCCATGAAATTCATTGAATCAACCGTTACTGAGGTGAACCAAATACTCAAAAATCGGTGAAGTGCGCGCGGAAGTGAATTCAGATTTTCCCGAATTCCTCCTCTGGGCTACACAAACTTCGTGTCTAGGTCCAATTTGCTAATGATTGAAATTTCTTCATGTCGCATCGAATCTTGTCTCATAAGCCATTCAATTTCCAGAAAAATGTCTGGTTTCGATATTACGTATCCGCTACATGAGATTCCTGACACCATTAAGATGCAAGAATACCGCGTATAATCATGGAATTGTTTGCTAAACTACCATACCTCAGGTTCAAATTACTCATACTCGTTACTATTTCATCGTGCGCATAAGATCGCGTTGGGAGTCTTGCCATCATTATTTGCAACAGGTGGTTCGATTCGCGCCCTTTTTGTGAAAGCAACTAGTTCAATTCAAATTCGGAGGTCCTTTTGGAAATATCGAAAAAATTTCTGCAGGTAAGTGAATTCATTTTTCCTATAACTTATTTGCTTATCAGGTTCTAACCCTCATGTTTCGTATGAGATTATTTTATCGAGTACCATTGCCCATTCTCAACTCGCCTGGTGCCATCTAGCGCTCGGACCTTGCACCTCTTCCTCGATTCGCACATGCGCTGTTCCCTCCTATCCTATGCACGTGTAGCTTGTTTACATCGCGCCAACTGAACGTGCTTTACGTGTTCGAACACGAGCAGGTGTTTGATTTCCTAAGTTTTCCACTCGTTGAGGAATTACATGATGGTGAAATTCAGCCTTTCGACGATTATCAGTACAGGTAAGTACTACCTTATCCTATAAGGCTCAGATACTATCAATTCATACGTCTATCGCTCTCCGACGTCGCTTTATCAGCTACTTCGTTCCTATCCTTTGTTTCGCGATATCTTTCGAACGATACCTAAACCTTGATTATTATTTACCCTCGAGGTTGAAGAATCTTTAATTTCCGTTGTATTTCGTTAATCCATCTTGCAGTTAGATTTTTAATCAATGTGGCCTCTGTACCCTAGCATTCATATTTTATACCTATACGCGATCCTCGTGTAATTCGATATTCTTTATGATTAAGCTCGTGAATATCGAGAGAGTCTAAAAGAATTTGAAGAGAATAATACTAAGAGAGAGTGATACTAAGACCTCCGATTCAGCTTTGCAATTCTCTTGCGTCCTCGATGCATCACTCATTTTCGACTTGTCTCTGTTGCGTTCAGCTGTTTCTTTCAAAATATATATATTACCTCATATACCTCAATTCTTGATTTTCGATTGACTCGGTCTACTTTTTAGTTTCGCCTAATAATTTCTTTATTTGGCTAATGATTATCCACGTGACAATAGAAAGAGATAAAGAGAGATTAGATTAGTTTATGAATGGTACCTTAGGGTATTACCCTATGTGGTACAGGTAGAAAATTCAATTCACAAAACAATAAAATTACATATTGAGAGAAGTATGAATAATAAATCTAGGATATGAGTGTACATAACGAATGAATAATTACAAAAACTCATGATTTCACTGAGTCGAGAATGGTATAATCACCTATTACTATGGTTGCGAGGAATTAATGATTCATTGACGAGAAAGCTTCAGGAATCGGATCGAAAGGACATATTGCGTAAATTGAGTGAAAATATCATGATCTGAAAACAAATCTGATTAGGTAGATTGTAGTAACCAAACGTGGGAATGCAATTCATACGCAAATGAACGCTCTTAAGATACAAAAATTCGAAGTGAAAAAGGATTGGCAGCGCATATTTGAATCGAGGAAAAGTGAAGATCTAGCTCTACGAGAATTTCATTTCTTGATTGTAAAACCGCTTAACGAATAATTGAAGCACGTAGTACTCTACTTATTAAGACGGTCGATATGTTTTATACTGAGCTTGGAAATTTTCGAGGTCACACTCGGAGAAACTTGGTACAAACGACTCACTTTTTGGAGATTTCATACAAACAGTAAGATTCTTTACAACAGGTTTCTGACATTTTAAGCGCACACTTACTGAATATGCTTTTTTAAGCAAATCGTGAACTCCTTTAGGCCACAATGGGCTACAAAATATGTTCGAATCATTTCCATAACCAAAGATATCCTTCACAGTGTGCTTTTTCAATTTAGATGAGTTTATGATAAGTTTATCTCGAACTATAGTAGATGATAATTGTACGACGATAGCTTTAGAATCAAATTTGTTTGTTTTGGGAGAGCTCAAAGTAGAAGTTGAGACTGATGGATGCACATTGTGGAAGTGAGGACCTTTCCAATCTCTCACATTGACAACGAAATTCTCAAGTTCTGGCTGATCCATAACATCGAAAACTTTAGAAACTATCTCAGTTTTTAGCAAATTAAGATCGCAAGGAATTCCTGATAGAATGACCTCAGCTGAGTCTACTAGAGTTCTTTGGTGAGAAACTTTAGAAAAATCATCACGAATCTGAGAGATATCATTTTCAATCGCAGTGATTCGACTTTCTAGTCTGTTCTCAATTTCACTCAGCTTTGAAAGAACTTTTTCTTGACAAGCATTAAAATGCGCAATGAAAATTCTGAAATACGATGGCATGTCACTCGAATGAACAACATTTTCTGAGTTATTAGTAAATTTAGATGATTCATGCGCAGTTGTATGATCTTGTTGTGATAGACTCACTGTGGACAAATTTGGTGCCATTGTAATAGCGTGATGGAAACGCAGATGTAATACAGGGTCAGATCAGCTGTCAGGCGCAAGCAGACGTCGATCAGGTGGCTCAGTTGAGATGAACTATCAGGGTCGAGCAAGTGCGAATCAGGCTTTAAAATTGATAGTGCAGAGATCTGTTTGAGAGGGCTGCCATCTAACGCCCAACGTCGGAACTATGATGATCTGGCGAATGAGGCACGAAGGACGAGGCACTAGGTGGTCTAACCTCAAATTCCAAAGCGCGCTTGTAGAATATCAGATGGAGGTTTTGCAAGATGCGAAGATCCACAACGATTTATGGGTCTATCGAATACTTGCAAAATTTTGCGTGCAAGGCTCTGTAAAAGAAAATCCCGGAGGCACTTTGAGGCAGAGAAAAATAGTGAAACACAGAGAGGCACTAGAGAAGCGTGTGATGAGACTCACCGAGAGAGAGAGAGAGAGAGAGAGAGAGAGAGAGAGAGAGAGAGAGAGAGAGAGAGAGAGAGAGAGAGAGAGAAACATCAAACAACCCGATCATCGAGGTTTTGCGTTATTTTCAGTCCGTCCTGCTTATTGTCGACTTATATTGTCGCGATTTCAACATCCAAAATACACACTATCTTTCGGAGTCCGTTGAGGTTAGTGAATTTTATTCTGAGTCCAGTGTCGGTCGGTTATATGTTCGCGTCGCGTGTTAGAACTTGCATCATGATTACGATTTATCTGATCACCCTTGTGATGGCTTTTTGTTCTAGGATCATGGATATTCCGCGGGAGGTTCGCCGCGCTCGGGGCCCTTCGTGCCTCGTGGATGCTGCGATCCATCGAGCAACCTCCCCAACCATCCAGCGCTCGGAGGAGGGGCTTGCCTCGGCCACCAGGTCAACCTAAGATTCGAGGTCCTCAAAAATCTAAATCTTAAGTATTTGATTCGTTCTATCTTCAAATTTTCATCAAAAATAATGTAAATATTTCTCAACACTTCCGATTTATTTATGAGTTCCAGATTTCCTTCTTAATTCTGAACAATCGGCCGTAATTAGAATCACAGGTTAATTCTTTTTGACCCGACACAAAATTTTCCGAGAAAATTTATTTCAAATTGACATAGAAATGTCCGGTAATTTTCGTCATTCATTTATTCTGCACGGGAGTGGTTGAAATACCGCATTCTGTTTGATGAATTTAGGGTTGAATTCTGATCGAGTGGACATATCTCTATAGGCTATATTCAAGTAACATAATCCATGCAACTTGGGGAAAAATTCCGACAAGAATTCTAGGAGTTAGATTAGACTTCCCAGTATTCTGAGACTGAGCGAATTCTCACAATATACGTGCGGCGATAAAAATTAGGCGTCTTGTTAGTTGATAAGTTCATTTATTGGTCACAACGCTCATCTAATAGAACATATTTAGAATCATCCGAGTTTCATATATGAATAACTTATCAATTCGTGAGAAAAGGTCAAATTTAATTTCAGCATGATACAATATTTCAGTCACCTGGTCTGCAGACGAAGTTTTGATCGGTTATTATCTCGTGAGAGAAGGTCAAAATTAATTTCAGCATGATACAATATTTCAGTCACCTGGTCCGCAGACGAAGTTTTGATCGGTTATTATCTGAGTAAGACTTTCTCGTAACTTTCGTTCCTTCTGGCTCGTTCAAAATAAGCGATCGAACACTTGGCAAATTTATTAGCATCTTTCTTGACATAATTTATGGTATTTTTGCAGCTACAGCATACCGGCATTACTGGATTACGGTGTGCGCGAATCAGGACATGAGTCGATTCAAAAACATATCGAGGGTATAATTCTTCGTCAAAGCAACTGGCACAGATGGAACCTCTTTTCTTCTTTTGGAAGTATCCGGCTTGCTTGTGTGCCATTCTCTTCAAATCGTGGAAGAAAGGATGGGACAGATCTGGACCCCCCCTCTCGGCCTGTTTACGAAGGTTGTCCCAATCATAACACTTAGATGTGGATCGGACGTCATCTTGATGTTGCTTAATCGTTTCTCGTGCAGATTTTCGAACGGGTGCTTGGAATGGCGGCCGAGAGCTTCCCCGAGATGATGGATCTGTTGATCGGGCTTGGCGTTTCCTAGCATGTCGGATACCTCGCCTACTGGTAGTGGCTGGTCTCTCGTGTAATGCTTTTTCATGATTTAATTCGGTTGTTTCGTTTGTATCCATAACTAATGCAACCTTTGGTGCTGTAGGCCTCTTGTCGGATGACATATCCTTATTTCTGATGCCTACCGAGCCGAGTTTTCTTTTTGACGAGTCCTTATGATGATCGTTTCTTGTCACAATTCTTGCGTACGCGCACATGGCTACTTCTTTTCCTGACCGAGGTTCACCAATGTCACTCTCACATTGATTCTTCTTACCACCAGCGAATTGCGGAACAAGATTCACTTCACCATATTCTTCTCTATTCACTTCCTCAACCTCTTCATTATTTGAGCGACTGACGTGCCGGTCACTCTCCTGCTGAGAAAAAATCTTTTTGTCACTTTCTTCATCAATCGGACGATTTGTGCTTCGTTCTTTCTGCTTAAGAAAATTCACTTTGTCGGTTTCTTCGTGATTCGAGCGGTTTACACACTGTTCACTCTCTTCTTGGGAAAAATTTACCTCCTTATATCCTTCATCACTCGGACGATTTGCGCTCTGTTCGCACCCTTGTAGTTCACGTTCGATGCGTCTAACTTCATCTGCATCAGGCGTTGACTCGGGCTGCACATTTTCCAGCTCGTCAATTAGTTCTATGCACTCACCCAAATCCATATTCACATCTTCTTCTTCAAGTTTTTCTTCGGGTAGTAATCCAACCCCGTTCTGTACGTCGATCTCTTCAATATCTTCGAATAGATGTGCCCATCTTGGTGATGGAATCTGCGGGTCGAGGCCTATGATGGGCACGTCCGCTACAGGATGGCTTTCTTCTTGTTCGATTTCTCTAATCATGCCTGACTCTTCCTCCGTTATTGATATATTTGACGGGATCGAAACGTTATCTAACTTGTCGCTGAGATCAGACGAATGATGTGCTTGATTTTCATGCTCGTACTTCATCCTGAATTTTGAGAGTGCCGTCAGCTCGTCTAAGTTCTTCAATAGTCAAACCCATACTGAAGACATCGCGATCGGAGCCCTTGTGCAGCCCTTCGTATCATTTCTGAAGCCAATGAGATTTCTAAGATTATAGGCTATGGATTAAAGCATCAAACCCCCCCCCTCTATTTCTTGGTGTCAAGACCTTTTTTAAATTTATTGCCGAAAACACTTATATACTTTTCGTTTCCGTTAGACAGATATCGGAGCCTGGTGTCATTGCATCCTTGTATATATATCCCATTCATGTTTATATTTCAAGTTTTCATGCACTGATGGCTAATGAAGATCTCAAATTAGACAGATATCGGAGCCTGGTGTCATTGCATCCTTGTATATACGTTCCATTCATGTTTATATTTCGAGTTTTTCATGCACTGATGGCTGATGAAAATCTCAAAGTTCACACGGCTATGTGTCACGATGCCACGCCCCCCATCTAGAGTTTTGGCGTGAAGATTTTCAAGTGTTATTCCTGTGGAACATTGATTCAGTCATCGTGAGTCGGCTATCCATATTTTTAATTTGAATGAATTGATTTCAGGGTGATTCTATCTTCGTAGTTTAAACATCTTACTTGCGTGCATTTCGGCTTCCCGAGGAATCAGGTGTCAGCATTTTGCAGTTTTTGATTCAGAGTCAATCAAGTATATGTGGTTGGATTCTAGCCTCACGAAGTCGTCCCGATTTCTCTTCATGATTATCCTCTGTACAGGCTGTTCATATAGCTTTTCATCATCGTGTATGACTTCGTGAAGATACCCGGCTCTGAAATTCGCGACACTTTTTATTCTGAATTTCCTCATTTGCTGGACATTTCTCAGTGCTCTATCCTGTCCGCGCGCTTATAGCTGACTGGCGTTAGAAAGGTGGAGGTTCTAAGAGGAGAGATCCTCTCACGACTCCCTGGGTTTTGTTGCATTATTCCTGAATAGCCAAAGGTTTTTATTCCTAGGATCTTGAGCATGCTTTGGTGTTTAGAAGTTATAGCTCTACAACGAAAAACAGCTTGGGTGACGCAACAGACTCGAAAAGGTCGAAGATTTATTAGCTTTTCGTTGGCACGTAAGTAAGCCCACATCCTGGAGTGTATCCACTAGTGCTCTATCCTGTCCGCGCGCTTATAGCTGACTGGCGTTAGAAAGGTGGAGGTTCTAAGAGGAGAGATCCTCTCACGACTCCCTGGGTTTTGTTGCATTATTCCTGAATAGCCAAAGGTTTTTATTCCTAGGATCTTGAGCATGCTTTGGTGTTTAGAAGTTATAGCTCTACAACGAAAAACAGCTTGGGTGACGCAACAGGCTCGAAAAGGTCGAAGATTTATTAGCTTTTCGTTGGCACGTAAGTAAGCCCACATCCTGGAGTGTATCCACCGCGGTTGACAAATCTATCCAAAGTCTAATTTTTTGCCAGTGTTTTTTTTATTTTTTATTATATATTTTTTTTGTATGATTTTTTTGAATTCAATCGCATATAGCCCCCCTCCTAATAAAAATGAAGTCTCACAGACTTCACTTTTTCGCCTTTACCCCACGTTATCATTACTTCAGATGTCACGGGACCTGCGAAATTTCTATTCCATAGGGTTTCTGGCATAACTAATTTTCACATCCAATTTATCCAACTAGTCGTGTCTGATAAGTTACCCATGTGCGTCAAGTTAGGGTTCACTAGAACTCTGAGTTGAATGAGTCATTGTTGAACACTCAGTTTCTCCGCACCCCCATCATTGCCCAAGTCAGGATCGGCAGCATTATTGCAAAAATGAATAATTATTTTTCATCTGTGGCTCATCTATGCATTATGTCTCTTCCTAATGTATTTTTAGTGAGTTCGTCAATTTCAGTTAAGAATGATGTACGAGCATCTCTAAGAAGATTAGAAACCTCCGCCGACGAGTCAGTCCCGACTGTCTCGTCGCTCCCCACTACGTATGCTTTCATACCGACGAGTCAGTCCTGACCGTCTCGTCGCTCCCCACTACGTACGCTTTCATACCGACGAGTCAGTCCCGATCGTCTCGTCGCTTTCTTCATGCACATATTGCTACCGACGAGTCAGTCATGACTGTCTCGTCGCTCCCCACTCATGCACATATTGCTACCGACGAGTCAATCACTACTGTCTCGTCGCTCCCCACTACGTGCGCGATCCTACCGACGAGCTAGTCTTGACCGTCTCCTCACTTTCTCTATGTACGATTCCATACCGACGAGTCAGTCCCGATTGTCTCCTCGATCGGAAAAAGGAGCCGCTTACCGACTTTGGAACTAGTCCCACAGAATTATTTCCCTCTGACACATGCAGCCTTCGAATTCCATTGGTTGTTTTGAACATTTTGAAGCGATTAATATTATTTAAAACAAGAGTCCGGCTTATTGAAAGATGCATACCATAGCCGCGATCGCAATTTAGATATATCACGTCTGGGTCATCTGATAATTCCGGCAAAATGTAAATCAAGTGTTATAATAAAGCACTTTCACCCTGTGAATTAAGAACCATGGAGCTCAATCAAAGAAATTGCTTTATCGGTGAAGTTTCCCTTATCGTATTTTTCCAAATCTATTTACGATGTACCTAATATTACTCTAATTTCTGAGGTCCATAATTTTGATCTCCCATTCAAAACATTTTAGCAAATGATGATTGTAACATTAATATATAATATCTCGTGGTTTTGAATGTATATCACTACCCTCTCGGCTATCCGGAATGTATTGCATGCGCCTTATGCTGAAGCCCACCAAATCGTCAAACAAATCCAAGTCTAATATTTTTGCTCTTGCTCCTGAATAGCCAAGACGCCAATACGATCAGGTTAAGTACAGATGACAATAAATTAGTATCCAATGTGGCATATATCAATTTTGGTGTACGAGAAAAGAAATTCCACCTCATTAGATATCGAAATATCAATCTTATCATTATAATCCGCAGTAGCTAACACCACTTATTCATCTAATTCAGGACTCGTTTCAAAATAAAGAGATCCAGCTGCGGCTAAAGAGCGTTTCACAAGAGTTGAGATCTACCAAAATTGACTGTCAATGCCTGGATTAGAATGATCTTGAACAACTCAGTATTCAAGCCAATATACGTCATTGTTTAATACGTTAAAATCCTATTTCCCGATCAAGTGTTATTCACGTGATGTTTTTCTCGGAAATTCCAGCCTTCGTTGAGATAGATATTTATGACAGATCTGTTTTTGCTGAACCGAACTAAACAGTGTGGTGAGTCCGTATTTCTGAAATTTCTCAACCGAGATCAGCAAGATCTCACAAATTACACGAATGAATTTTCCTCTGAGCAGTTTACTCAACTTATCCTAACGCACTTTTCTACAGAGAGTTTATTTAATCGTACAGAGACAATTTATTTCATAGAAATAGGAAGTTGATCCCGATACGTACGCGTATTATAAGTGCAAAACTCGAATACTGTTGAAGCATCAAAGAACTAATGAGAGAACCGAATTCAACGTACGCGTACCATTCCTGCTAAAGGTGCACAATATCAATATCCACGCAGTTTATCTTTCGTAGCCCAATGCACATGCGTATCTCGAAGCCAGGAGGTAATAAGTAATACTCGGTCAAATATCTTTGAAGGTGTGTATGAGGATTATTTATTGTTTCTCATTAATGCCCCAAAGCGTCAATTTACATCCCAATCCATCTAAAAATATGGTTATTACACGGCCAGTAGGTACGAACCCAACTTAGAATGCTTTGATGTTTTCAAATCCGAGACGCTTGAAAAACTCGCCAAATTCGTGTCGGTTAGTCTATTCCATAATTCGGGGCGTACGGATGACTTCGATCCAGTAGACCGTTTTGTACCCATGGTCATGGCAATTCCTGTCTCAGAAGGCTAACGTGAATAATATTTTCTAAACCTAGTCACGAAAACGTGAATTTCACGTTTCAAACAAAGGTAAGATGCTTTACTTGCGTTGATGATTCTCATAATAAGGATGTTCGCATAGCTGATGATCAGTTCTACGTCCCGAAATTACCCATACGCAAATTTTTGGGTACACAACACCATAATTTTTCTTTATTCAAACCCTGTTAACGACGCTTGTATTATTTGTATCATTACACCAGTTATATATCGTTCAAGAATCAGCTTGAAGTAAAACAATGCTACTTTAAGCCCCCACACAGCGTAACCGGACAGTCCATGGAAATTGGACAGTGACTTATCAAAGTCAAGTTATGAAAAATCTGTAAAAGCACTGTTGAAACAAAGGCATTTCTTTGCTATAACTTGGTAATCTGCGTGAATATTCACTGAGTTACGGAATCCCTTTTTATAATTTAATATGCCTTTGTGCAAGCCTGAGTTATCATAGTTGTTCCCTACTTGTAAATACAACTGTTTATCAATTACGTCTTGCAATGTAATTCGTATTAGTGAGATTTTAGGCAGAGAATTCCATGAAACTCGTAGGGGTGAAAATTCTTTATCTTATGCATTCAAGTCCCTCGTCAAGAAAATAAATCACTGTATACCTGCGCTTCGCGAATTTTAATTCGTTCGAATTATCCGTCCAAAGTTAGATGAGTAATAACTAAGAAACCTGAATAGAATTTTCCGTGTTTGATTGAGAGTATGCGAAATAATGAATTATCGACGGATAAAATTATTTACTCGTGTGTGCATCGTTGTTTCCATCATGATTCTTATCTGATATGCTCTGAAATATTTGCAGGATTTAAGGAGGGAATTTTTCTTAGAGCAATTGACATTAATTGATGAGTAGAGGATCCTCTAACGCTTTTTGAAAGGAGGATGCAATGCATCAGTTCTCGTGAGTCGCGCAGTTCTTTCTTATGGGTCACCAATTTTCTTCATTGGCATCCGATTTATCTCGAGACAAAAGAATCTATATATTTGCTGATCCATTCACATATTCACACCTCACTATAAACGAAAATACAGTCGGTCCGTGGTAACCGCGCCTAGAAATTCAAGGTTTTCGATCCATCACCGAAAGTCTGACTAATTTATTATTTTAAAATCCAAAAATATATTCTTATTTCCTATGTTTTCATCTTTTTAAAACAGAGGTTTTGTTCATTGATGAGCCTCAAACATCCCATAAGAAGTCGAAATGAGAATTTTGATGGGAGATCCCGACTAATTAGTGTGTTTTCAGGTTTTACAGTTAGTCGGATTTCTTGAACCTCGAATTCACGTGATGGAAATTCAATTGGAAAAATATCCATTTGTTGATTTTTCTCATTGTTAAACATAACTAATCTCTTGAAGTGTGTTCCTTTCCAAACTCATATCTGGATCTTTTGAATTTTCGCAGGATCGGAATGACTTCAATAACCAGCTATGATGAATATTCTACCACTGGTTTTGTTCAAAATCTAAGGCATTATGTCGACTAACGTCTTGACTTCAGTTGACTAAATTTCAAAAATTTAAGGTATAATTTTTGCTTGAATCTAACTCTCTCACACACACACACACACACACACACACACGCACACACACACACACACACACACACACACACACATATATATATATATATATATATATATATATCACCTATGTACCAACATACGCTTATTCCTCCTGAAAAATCTCTTTTTTTCTTTTTTTTTTTTTCTTGTGAGCAGCGAAGATCCCAGCGCGAAAGTTCTCTAAACAGTTAATGTTAACATGAGGGGTTACAATATGTCTTTGGAGTTAAATATATACGCAACTCAGCGATGTATCTATGGTCTTTGGCTTTTTTTATTATTTTTTTTTTTTTTTCAATATTTTTCATCCAGAAATGTCTCTCTATCAATTATTATGAAGCAAATATACCTAATGTTCATTGCCGGGTCATAAAACCGAACCCGGCGAGAAAACGAGCCCTAAATGAAAAAGGTGGATTTCGTGATGTACGTACTCCGCCTTTTTTCAAAATTCCAAAATGTCAATATTTTCTATACAGAAACATTACTCCTTCAATTATTATGAAATAATTACACCTAATATTCATCACCTGGTCATAAAATTGACCTGGGCGAGAAAATAAGCCCTAAATGAAAAACCTGGATTTCGTGAGGTACGTACTCCGGTTTTTTTTCAAAATTCGAAAATATCAATATTTTCTATACAGAAACATTACTCCTGCAATTATTATGAAATAATCACACCTAATATTCATCACCTGGTCATAAAATTGACCTGGGCGAGAAAATAAGCCCTAAATGAAAAAGCCGGTGTATGAGGTACGTACTCCGCTTTTTTCAAAATTCGAAAATATCAATATTTTCTCATACCAAAGCCTCACTCAAGACTATGAAGAAGTATTCACACATGAAAATTCATTATTGAACCATGAATTTGATCCGAATGAGAATTAAGCTAAAAAGCGGACTTGGTGATGCACAAAGTCCGTCCCCTTTTTTTTCATCCGGGAATATCAATATTTTCCATACAGAAACGTTATTATTTCAATTAGGATCAAGTAATTACACTCAAAGTTCATTATTGGGTCATGAAACCGACCTGAGTGAGAAATTTGCCACACAACGGAAAAGCGGATCTGATGATGTACGAATTCCGCCCTTTTCAGAATGGTCCCTCTCGTTTCAGAAAAATGAACCCTACCAGGTTTCTGAACATTCTGCCTAACTGATAACTGACACAAACTAGTAGACCTAATGGAGGTGGTACTGTGCCATTCTCTTGACATGGAAAGAGAGTTCAATACATAACTATGAATGAATCAATACAAAAACGGAGTATCACATAACCAACCCCATTACGCGCGTCAATCAAGGCTTCAAGAATTTTCGGGAGTATTCTGAACTATTGAGAGTGCGCCGGAGTGGCATTGTATAGGCTTTCGCATGATTAAATATGGACTGAATTCTTTTTTGTTGAAACGCGTCCTGATTTGTCAACAGCAGACCGCAAAACATGGGTTTAGGGTAGTTCATATACGAACCAACGCGATTTTCGGAATCGAAAATCCTGTAACCAAAATACCTATCTCTGAAATACTAGTCTTATATATTGAGAGAACATTAGATTCCCATGTGTACGCTAATTCGGCTACGATATGAGATCTCTCCTATCGATGTAACCGAGTTTTGTGGAAAAATTTTATCTGGCTATTGTTTACGAAAATGATGAAATACCTTGTGCGAGAGGAATTTTCGAAGTTGAGAAGAAAACGAATCGAATTCCATTGTATGAAGCTTTGAAGCTCATAAAGTTATCTCGCCATCGGCTTTTAGTTGATCGGTATTCTTGTGAGAAGCCAAAGAGAAATATTTGAAACCCGATGGTCATTTTAATAATCGCCCAAACTTAATAATCGCCCAAACGTGATGATATCGCGAATTTCCTGATTTTGTTTGAATATTATGAATCGTAATTTTCAATTAAAATCAGAATCCATGATTTCGCTCTCGTCCAAATCATGGATCTCAAAACTTTTCAAAAACCCTCATCTCATACCGATTTTCCAACTTCCTAATATGAATTGACTTTGAATGTGCCAAATATTATGTCAAAATACTGTTTAAGTATTATAAATCGTAGTTTTCAATCGAAATCAGAATCTATGATTTCGCTCTCGTCCAAATCATGGATCTCAAAATTTGTCAAAAACCCTCATCTTATACCGCTTCTCATTTCTCTAATGTGAATTGATACTAAACATTCCAAATCTCATGTCGAAATATTGTTTGAAAATTATATATCGGAGTACTCAATACTGATTAGGCGATCGATCGAATCCACAGATATCTCCCATGCGGAGTCAATACTGGATTGCACGTTCATGCATCTTGGTGGGTTGAGTGTCTTTGTGGGTGTGTGAGGACTGGGTATGAAAGGTGTTTATCGTGATTGTGTGATGAGTTGTTGTATGGTGTCTATACAATTTTTATGAAAAATATGCGAAACCGGATATCATTGGCGCGAAACTTGAATGTGTTGCTTCCTTGAAGGTATATGATGCGCTATACGATTGCTTGTTCCCACGAATGTGGTAAGTTTCATTAAAGCATTATGTCATAGCAACATTTGTACATGGGAATCATCTCAAAATGCTATATTATTCAGGTTTTCGCAAAATACCTATTTTGAGATTGAAGCACAAAGCGCGTGGATTTCTCTTCTGATATTACTGGAATTATTGGTTGAAAATAATCATCTGATTGCAAGATCTCCACGATTATGACACCATATATATTACGAATTTAACAGGAAAAGATGTTCTCATTTGATGGAATATGTGTAGTTTGGCTGGAATACGATTTATGATGACCTCTTAATTGGGCAGATGAAGCATTTTCTAAGCGACTTTCGAATTGATTTTCATGAATGGTTCATCTCTTACGGAGTACTCGAACTCCGTATCATCAAAATACGTGCCTTGCTCGAGAGTGTTTCGATAATCCGTCGGCTTAATAATCTGATTTTGAAAGCAGAATAGTCAATTACCAGTACAAGCTACCTGTATTGTCCGTAGTTATGTAGGGAAGTCCTGCTTTTTAGACAGAAACTATATCATATCTGTGAGCCGATCCAGAAGAAAATTCGAAATCCGAAGGAATACGAATGTCGATTCTTTAGGGGAAAAGAAGAAGGACCAGTTGCGAAGATTCGGGGCTACTCCAAATCTTCGGTACGGGATGTACATGAATAATTCAGTTCGTAATCCTCAAAACCTTTGTTAAACGACAACGAAAAGACTGTTAATATATTTGATTTCTCGGACAACCAGAAATGATGGGATTCTTCCAAGATACTACCTGATCTATATGTTATAGAATATATGCAAAAAGAAAATAGTACATGGTCCTGACATTTCTGATTTTTGACGTTTATTGTCTAGCGAGTACTCCCGACGCGATGAGACTATATGACCCTGAATTCCGTGTTTAGACGTTGGATTTGAGTCGGCAATACTTGCTCTGGAACATGAATATTTTTTATCTCTTTCGTGTTATCGAGTATCCCAGAGAACGGATTCTGAGTACATGGACGTGACATTTTACCCTAAAAATCGATCGCAAAAATCGAGGAACCGCCGTAGAACTTCTCCGTGTAGATTTTATCCAATTTCATCATATTTGAGTGGAAAGAATTGCTCTCGACCAAATAAATTGACTTTGAGGAGGGTAACGTGGTATACATAGACCTGACATGAGTTATTTACATGGATAATTTTCGGCTATGAATGATTATGCAGCATTCAGGATTCCGATTTCGGGCCTTCTCTCGCAGTGTGATTTGATTATTTGACATGTTAGCTTGAAATCTTATTTGCGACAAAGTGACCTAGAGTGAATTTAGGATAGGCTGTGATCTTTTGGGAAAAAGTCTCATTTTTAGTGAAAATCCCATAACCAGATTGAGGCACATGGCTCGGGGACTAAACTGGGCATTTTGTTTATAAAACCCATGAAAAATAGTTGGTTCAATGATGTATTTTGAGAGAAAAATTTGGTGATATTCACTGCTCTGAGTATTTCGACTCTGGCGCTGAGAATATACGTGTTACTGCTAATATAACAGTATCTTTATAATTTTTCGTTTTTCCTGATTTGAATCATATCCCCGTGATATAATCTCATTCGAAATGACGCGTGTACCCCTGGTATGCGTCAAAATGATAATTTTTGTGAAGTGGGATTTGGATCACACCCAAATCCCGTTTTTTCTTAAAATATCCTATTTTCTGAGGAAATCTGATTTTAATGTATTCCAACCACATTTCGATAATAGAAATTAACTCGAAATGATGTGTGCAAATCTGGTATGCGTAAGAATGGTAATTTTTAGAAGTGGGATTTGGATCCTATCCAAATCCCGGTTTTCTTAAAATGTCCTATTTTCCGAGAAAATCCGACCTTAATACATCTCAATCACATCCCTGATGATAAAATTCACTCATAATAATGTGTGAAACTTTAGGTATGCATAAAAAATGATAACTCTCAGAAGCGGGATTTGGATCACATCCAAATCCCGGTTTTTCAAAATATCGCTTTTTCTGAGAAAAAAAAGGTCTGGCCTTAATACATCTCAATCAAATTTTGACAACAACAATTCTTGAATTATTTCTGCAATCCGTATGCATAAAAAAATGATAATTTTTGGAAGCGGGATTTGGATCCTATCCAAATCCCGGTTTTTCACAATATCCTACTTTTTTGAAAAAAACCGACGCTAGTGTGTCCCCACACCCTCTTAATAGTAAACATTTACTTGAAATAATTTTTCCAACTCTTGTACGCCTAAAAATGATAATTTTTGGAAGCGAGATTTGGATCCTATCCAAATCCCGGTTTTCTTAAAATGTCCTGTTTTCCGAGAAAATTCGATTCTAATACGTTTTAATTGTACCCCGATAATAAAATATTCACTTCAAATGATCTGTACAATTCTGTCATGTATCCAAGAAGTTGATTTAGAGGTGGGATTTGGATCGTATCCAAATCCCGTTTTTTCAATACGCCAATTTCCAGAGAAATCTATTTTTTTTGATTTTAAGATTTTCAATGGTCTCCTGATAATAGATTGGATGATGAAACTCTAGATTTTCCTATACATATTAAGAAGATTAGAACGCGTGATTACTGATGGTGACTGAAAAAGCCAGATTGACCGATCTTGGATCATCCGAGGTTGTAATGAAATGTTGAGCCGATTTTCGAGAGCACGCTGTGTGGTACATCGTTCATTTCGCTGTGGGTAGGCCCAGAGAGATGATCTCGCGAATGGCATAATGCCATATTCAAAAACCACTAACACAGCTGCTTGCTGGATGAATTTCCAATCTCTCACGCGACACCTCCAACATATTCTCAACGATTGGTGCTCATTCGCCCGCCTTTTATAATCATTCATTATCAATATAAAATTACTCAACCTGTTGAAATACAAGATTGATGCCCATTTTTGCAAATTCCGATCGCTAATATGCTCACACTTGGAACATCCTACTACACTATCCATCCAGTTTTCCAGTCCTGGGTTCCCTCAGAAGGTAAACCATATCTCCTTCATGAAATGACTGAACATTAGTTTTTCGATCATAGTATTGTTTACTTTTTTCTTTAGCTAGGAGGAGTCTTTCTCTCGAAGTAGCCTGCGTTTCATTCATATTTGGCTATTGGGTCATCAAGATAATCAGAGTATGTTTTTTCGATAACTCGGGTCTCAAAACTCGATGTCAGTCGCGCTTTCCTCCCGTAAATTGACTGGTAAGGAGCAAATCCATGCCCTGAATGGGTGGAATTGTTATATGAGAACACCGAGAAGCTGATCCATTTATCCCACTGATTTTTCTTTGAAAAATTTATCAGATATTCCATAAATAGATGGTGAGAGCGCTCAAGTGAACCCATAGTTGCTGGGCGAAACGCGGTTGACTTCCACTGGGAAATTTTGAAAAGAGAAGCAACTCTAGACATGAAGGCACTCTGAAAACTACTCCCTTGATCAGTTTTGATGATTCTAGGGCACCCATACCGACATATGAACTCTTTAACAAAAACGGCGGCGATTGTTTCAGCAGTATAGTCCTTAAGCGGGTATGCATTACACTGCATTGTCAAAATGTATTTATTACCATTCTCGGTTACCGGTAAGGGTCCCACAATATCGATTTTTACTACTTCAAAAGCTTCTGTTGGTGTAGAAGTGATTTTCATGGGCATTCTAGTTTTGATTCTCCATAATCTGTTTTTTTTGGCAATTTTCGCAAGTGCGAATATAATACTTGACATCCCTTTTCATATTAGGCCACGTGAATCTCTCCCTTAATCTCTCATATATTTTATATGTCCCCTGATGACCTCCAACCGCGGAATCATGGGCTTCTGCTAGTGCTCTTTTCCTATCATCCCCTTCAAGTGTCAAAATCTCCCCTGAACATATCGTCAGTTTAAAGTCGCCGAGCGTGACAAGGGTTTTCAACGTCATCTCGATGGGTGGCCAGAATAAGTTATCCAAACCATCACGAATGCGTGCCATCCGAACCGATTTTATCCCCTCGTCCTTCAAGTAATCTCTGAACATTTTGAGACAATGTGATACACACTCTACAGAAGCCGCGTCTCTATGATGTACCTTGATGAAAATCGAAAATATATTGTAATCTCCGAATTCTGTGCGTATTATGTGTCCAATTCCCAAGTCTTGGGCCTTAATTACTTCCAAATTGATATATTCCAATTCAACCAACATATGACCGACAGGTGTATTAATAACACAGTCTAATGACATGAAATGCACTATATGTCCAATTCATCTAGAAGTCTCGTTGGGCTGTACTCAATATTAGTCACGTAAAATATCTGAGTTGTTCGTACATTCTCCAGTTGTTTCTCGTCATCACCAATTATTTCTTCAATTATCAATCCTTCACCTTGATCAACAATGGGACTCGAAATTTCAGTAATGAAGGTAGCATCGCTTGATCTTGCCCTTTTCCGAGCTGTTTCGGGCCATAATATTTCATCCATCGGGCGCTTGGCCCCCAATTGTATCATAATATTCTCGCCAACCCTCACTCGAGGTTCAAACCAGACTTCTGCCTCTGGTGGCACCAATCCATCTCTATATGTTCTATAATCGTCTCGATCGGTTTTCGCAGGGCTGTATACAGACAGCTGATTTGCCGCATGCTTGGATGTGGCATCAACTGAATGGATCACCCTTTCCGATGAGGAAATTTTCAATTCATGATTTCTTTCCACAATATCGTCATTCTCATTCTCTTTATGCGTTCGATAATCGTCTCGATCGGTTTTCGTAGAGCTGTATACAGACAGCCGGGATGCCGCATGCTTTGATGTGGCACCAGCTGAATGGATCACCCTTACCGACGAGGTAAGTTTCAATTCATGATTTCTTTTCACAGTATCGTCATTCTCTTTCTCAATTTGCAACCCGTCTCGGCTGATTCTCGCGGGGCTGTATACAGATGACCGCTGGTCCACATGCGCCACTGTGGTGTCAGTCAAATGGATCACCCCAACCAGCGAGGGGTGATTGTCAATAATAGTGTCACTCTCAATTTCGTCAACATTTCGTCTCATTATATCCAGGCCATCAACTTTCTCATATCTCAAATTCTCACTATCTTCATTTCTCACAGTATCATCCGACCATTCGGGCTCTTGTCTTATCGATGGATTGCCTTCATTTCTCACTGAATCATCCGACCAATCGGGTCTTCGTTTTTTCGATGGACTACCTTCATTCTCTCCGTCCACCCCCTCGCTCTTTGTTTGCGTGTCGTACGTAAATCTGTCGTATTGTCGTTCGTCTCGGGTTTTTTCAGGATGTTAGTAAGAGGATCGGTATCACTGTCATTGTCGTCAGAGTCATTTTTGTCATCTGTAACGGCGAGAACAGGGTTTCGGGAGAGCGAGTCTGCGTTCATATTGATTTTCCCAGGTTTATGTACGATAGAGAACGTATATTCTCGTAATTTAATCCTCCAACGTGCCAATCGAGACATGGGATCTTGCAAAGATGCAATTTTCCTTGCTTAGATTTTATATTTCTAAAACTGTTATACATTATTCAAAATTAACTGTACGTCAGCTTGACGTGACTTACCTTGCCATTGAACTCAGAATTCTTCCAAATTCTATCAATATTGTGTCAAGAATTTTATATTCATATCAAGCAATCGAGAGATTTTCATTTGACTCATTAATTTATAACACTTTTGAGTGTAAGAATATTCTACGGTGAAAGAATTTAAGAGACAATTATGAAATGAAAAGATTCAATGAATTCATAAAAAACAACAAGGTCAGCAAAGTACTCTCACTTTTTAAGAGAAAATTCATTATCATATAATGATATCATATTATGTGTGGTTTTCGACTCTCATTGGGGATAGGCATTTGGGTGGGTTAAGAAATGATAACAAGCAGGAATGCGAATTGCATTTAATTATTTTTTATTTAGAAATTCATCACTCAAGTTAGTATATTTTTAGACATGTGGACGGGCATCTATTTTGACCGTAAATCAATTCACTTGATAATATATGAAAAGAGAAACACTGATTTTACAATACTCAAACTATTATATTACGAAAAATCACTACTAGAATTTTTACTGATACATCGACACTTGTAACAGAACGGAGAAAAATAACGACCATTAATTCAAAGAAATTAACTCTCATCTGAAAAACGACTGCCACGTTAAAAGAATATAAGATGCCCGAAATTTTCAAATAATTATTAGCGATCACTGCTTCAAAATAGCGAGAAAAAGTCGCACGGTCGACTTTCAAGCCGAAGGGGTTGACGCGACGCGGTTGAGAATACACCCGCCTGCAAGAAAATTGTTTATACGCATATATCACAAAACTCCCCCACTGGCGCAGCGATTCCGATTCTTAGAAAACTACTATAACGGGGCATGTATTAGATAGAGAGGAATCCGCGCGCCGCACACAGAGAAATTTACTTGCGCGCGCGGGGGTGCATTCGCACTCGATTTTATAAAAAAATAAAACTTGGGATAATCCTCAAGTGATGCGGTAGCAGGGCTCTACGTACGTGACATTACGATGAAATCGCCATCAGTACACGAGTCAAGCGTCTCCTCCGAAAGTCTATTCGGGAATATTTTCACCGCTAACACAATAGGATGGGAAGATCAATCACAGGCATTTCTAATCACATTACCGCTAGGGCCATGACTCGAAAACAGTTGCCTTTCTCGTCGATCAAAGATCTCGGAGAAACGTGATGGTTTGATCAAGGCAGGAAAAAAAGGATGAGGTATTGGGCACCCGAATGCTACGATTTACCGGCGCACCTAGCTCCAGGCATCGGCGTGCTTTCTTTCGTCGCGGCCTCCTCTGATCACTAAAAGTGACAGGGATAGGGTAACCCAGGAAAGGGAATGCATTTTATCCTATAGCACTTGACAAGCTGGCACTCTACTTACGTCGACTTCTTGACGATGCTCTTGCTACGTAGGGCACCATCAGGGCTGTAGCTCAGGAACGCCGGTTGCGAAGAGCATGGTGAGTTGAGCCATCAAACTTCAAAAATGGATGAGTCCATTTTCTTCGACTTGAGAGTCGGACCCTGGAGAGCTTCCAGGTGTTGATCCTTGGATGAAATCGACAAGAATGCCGCTCCGCTGCAGCTTTCCCAAGCACATAAGCTCGGTTTCCGCGAATTAAGCTTCTCTCCCCCCACTCCTGGTACGCTCGACCAATCAGCGTCGAGATCAAAGAAAAGCTTCGAATTTTCAAATTTCCAACTGTCGAGTGGTGGGGTAAAATTACTAAAATAGTGATTTCCCCTCATATCGTAGTTGGAATACGGGATAAAATGTACATACTTACAAGTTATTATAATTAATTACACTAATTATTAAAATTAAATATGATACCAGTACTGTAGCATGTAATTTTCAAAACGGCGCGCATCCGCGCACGCTGATATAGCAGCCAAGCATGCTATACCGGCACTCAAAATGGCCGCCGCCAGCCCCTTGCAACAGGTTGTTTACACGGCTTCCTGGTGCTCGCGCTACGTCGTGGAGTGGTGTTTTAGTGTTCCGGGTGTGTAATTGTGTGCTGTGGACCATTAGGAACCTGCAGCATCGTCGCCGAGGCGTGACACGGAACGGGACGTGAGCTGTGAGCGAGACAACCAGCGTCTGCTCGAGCCAGCAAAACCGGGGTGTTTACATCGTGAGTAATTTTTTATTGATAATTTTAATTAACAATTATTGGTCGTAGCACCTGCGCTAGGCCTTTTTCTTTAACATAAGTACCCTGGGAAAATTGGGAAAGTTATACTCATCATGTATTCTGTGTTACAATAGGGCACTGTTTTACCATGCATTAGCATGGGCTGCATGTAAATAAAGATTAATTTTTTGATCAGTCCCATTAATTTGGGACTGGGTGTGTAACTTTTTGTACTTAAATGATTATAAAAAATCTAATCTTTTTAATGAACTAACCCACATGTAGCTAGCTTAATTATATCTAATATTTTCCTTGTTGCAGGTATTGCGGAAACTAAGAAACGGAGGCTGGGCTATACCACGAACTTAGCCTGGTGGTGCTTGGAGGTGTGGTAATGAACTCCACTATTTATACCTGTCTCCAGCAATGATGTAAGGCCTCTTTTATACCTATTTAGTGATATTTTATTTTGAATTGCCCATATTCACTATGGGGAACCTCTACTTGGAGTGGTCTGGGTTTCGGTTTTATAAGAAAGTCTCTTTCGGATTTGATCAACATGAATGAAATAATATACCAAAATGATTCTGATTAACTGTGTGCTTTTTCTAGGTCTACCTGGATACTCAAGAAACACCAGTGGGGCAAGTCCAGATGTGGAGACCACCTCCAGGGGTGTACCAAGAGAATCCGTCGTGGGGCAACCAACTTCAGAATTCAAGGTAAGGCTTTTTTTTTGAACTAATATTACTTGAGTTTAATGGTGAATGATACTAATGAGGATGATTTCCCCTTTTCAGGAAAATATAACGTAATTCACCCTTTTTTACAGATTATGGTCTTTGCCAATTTTGTGGCAAAGACTGAAATTAAAATAAGAGTCCTAATTCTTTTGATTTTTACAGGACTTGGAAACGAAACTGGTGACTCTTGGCCAATGGACCAGTTAGCTGATAAACTGAGATGAGATAAGGAGTATTTTTATATAAAACAAAATTTGGCATTCGTCGAGGGACATCAAATTATTCTAAAATCTGTGTGAGTCAATATCTCACATAGCCAAGGTATTTTGTCAATTAAATATTCTTAATTAATTTGCATGATTGAACTCAACTATTTGTTATCTTTTTCTTGAACTAATAGATTCCTTTTCCTTTTTTACAGGACTTTGACCCTCATGGCTCAATTTGAAAAATTGATTGTTCAATTTTATAAAACAAAAAAATCAATAAATGCCAATCAAACAGAACAACTGATTATTGTTTTGTTATTTCATAATAACTCAACTTTTAACAAAAGAAGACTTCATTCAGGTAGAAACATAATTGAATCTAACAAATTAGACTTCATAAGAATAATCTGAATTTTTAGAATTTTGTGGAGATTTTTAACCGTTGCATGGTCCCCCTAAACTCTTATGGAATTTGTCAGAAAGATACAAATTACAGAACGAGTTTACAAAGAACAAAAGGTTCCAAAATCGAGATCTACACTGATTTAATAAACGGACTGTTCCAGAAGAAATTTCAATGGGTGAGTTGCTCTGGAGTGGGCATTGGAGGGTAATGCTCTTGCGCCAAAAAGAGAATCATCATCTAGGTTGTGATTCAAGCCAAAACAAGAAAGAAAATATTTTTAGTGGCAACTGATAAAACGATTGAGTATTCAAGGGAAATCGAGAGTCTACGTAAATTAAGAAAATTCTTTGAATCCTCCTCGAAATTGCTAATTCTCTTGTTTGCCGACTCTTCGGCTCTCGTCCGCTTGGTCTCCGGTAAACACGGAAGGAAAAACTCCAAATTGTGTCACCCGCGAGTCAAATCTTTCGAGATGAAACTGCAATTCATGCAGAAGGTACGAAACCTCATTGAGATCACACATCTACTCCCCATTATGATGGTCGTGTAGATTTGTGATCGGTTGTTGCTCAGGTCTTCATAAAAGACTTTTTTTTCAATTAGCGGGCTCACTTTCACCCGTTATTTCTATTTTATTCTCCTTGATGGGCTCGCACGAATCCCTCATGCTTCCAAATTTATTACGGTGAATTCCTGAAACTAACATCCGCCATCGCTCAATTTTCAGCTGCTCGTCGTATCGCTCTTGCATTACAACTTTCCAAAGTCATCTATTTCTTATTCAAAAACCTATCGCTTTGCTCGAGAAATCAAATCCACCCTCGTTACAATTTCCAACGATTCCCTCTCACGGATTCGCGTACCGTCGTGCCTGGGCATATTTCTGATTAATCGCACAAAGGCGATTTGTTCAAGGTACACTGCGTACTTAGACCGGTAACGATTTCGCACTTTTCCAACGATTCAGATGATACGTCCGACCTATCGGCTCTCACTCCGATGATCAGTCGTGTATTAGTTCGCGTACTGGGGACGACGTCGAAATGATCTTTTCCTACGGTCCTACGGCCCTTGATTTCCACAAACGACCCGTACTTGATATAATACCAGGGTCACGAACGACTGTAGCAACTTCAAACTGAGCTGTCGATTGGTAGTTACATGTGATCCATTAACGGAACTTTCAAGGTTATAAAACTGAAAACATGTTACAGAAATCGTGCGTGCCCGAAGCCGCACTTATAAATGTTATTCTTTATATCTTAAACAATTGAAAATTCATCGCGTGGGAATCACGCCTCTTTTACCCATTGCGAAAAGGGATATTTTCTCAAGTAACCCTCTCACATGGTGGAGTTGGTACTCGGATTTTATTTCTCTTTCTCCACCGTTCCTTCCGTTTCGTCGCTCGATGCAACTGTCCGCAGAGAGAACATCTTGGAAGATTTCGATCGAGCGGCGATGGATTAGGGATATTTCTACAACGATCGCCACTGAACTGAGTAATTCTCGATTGACTGTCCCCCTGCGCAAGAAGTGCTTCACTTTTCACCGAACGCGAAAATACGCGTGATTCGAACGAATTTTCTTCGAAGCTCAATTTTTCGTGGAACTCGTCCTGAATAGGAAACGGCGACACATAGCTCATCAATGTCAACGGATCTTTGACCGAAACTTTGACATGTATGTAGGCTCTGAACGTGTCATCCGAACTTTGAGTCGACGATGACATTTTGTTGTATGCCTCGACCCCGAACAACAGAAAATGAAACAGCAAATGTATCTCGTCACACTTTATACAAAATTCCTCAAACCACCTCAACCTAATCCAATGAGAGCCCCACGTCGGGCGCCAAATGCAAAGATGCAATTTTCCTTGCTTAGATTTTATATTTCTAAAACTGTTATACATTATTCAAAATTAACTGTACGTCAGCTTGACGTGACTTACCTTGCCATTGAACTCAGAATTCTTCCAAATTCTATCAATATTGTGTCAAGAATTTTATATTCATATCAAGCAATCGAGAGATTTTCATTTGACTCATTAATTTATAACACTTTTGAGTGTAAGAATATTCTACGGTGAAAGAATTTAAGAGACAATTATGAAATGAAAAGATTCAATGAATTCATAAAAAACAACAAGGTCAGCAAAGTACTCTCACTTTTTAAGAGAAAATTCATTATCATATAATGATATCATATTATGTGTGGTTTTCGACTCTCATTGGGGATAGGCATTTGGGTGGGTTAAGAAATGATAACAAGCAGGAATGCGAATTGCATTTAATTATTTTTTATTTAGAAATTCATCACTCAAGTTAGTATATTTTTAGACATGTGGACGGGCATCTATTTTGACCGTAAATCAATTCACTTGATAATATATGAAAAGAGAAACACTGATTTTACAATACTCAAACTATTATATTACGAAAAATCACTACTAGAATTTTTACTGATACATCGACACTTGTAACAGAACGGAGAAAAATAACGACCATTAATTCAAAGAAATTAACTCTCATCTGAAAAACGACTGCCACGTTAAAAGAATATAAGATGCCCGAAATTTTCAAATAATTATTAGCGATCACTGCTTCAAAATAGCGAGAAAAAGTCGCACGGTCGACTTTCAAGCCGAAGGGGTTGACGCGACGCGGTTGAGAATACACCCGCCTGCAAGAAAATTGTTTATACGCATATATCACAAAACTCCCCCACTGGCGCAGCGATTCCGATTCTTAGAAAACTACTATAACGGGGCATGTATTAGATAGAGAGGAATCCGCGCGCCGCACACAGAGAAATTTACTTGCGCGCGCGGGGGTGCATTCGCACTCGATTTTATAAAAAAATAAAACTTGGGATAATCCTCAAGTGATGCGGTAGCAGGGCTCTACGTACGTGACATTACGATGAAATCGCCATCAGTACACGAGTCAAGCGTCTCCTCCGAAAGTCTATTCGGGAATATTTTCACCGCTAACACAATAGGATGGGAAGATCAATCACAGGCATTTCTAATCACATTACCGCTAGGGCCATGACTCGAAAACAGTTGCCTTTCTCGTCGATCAAAGATCTCGGAGAAACGTGATGGTTTGATCAAGGCAGGAAAAAAAGGATGAGGTATTGGGCACCCGAATGCTACGATTTACCGGCGCACCTAGCTCCAGGCATCGGCGTGCTTTCTTTCGTCGCGGCCTCCTCTGATCACTAAAAGTGACAGGGATAGGGTAACCCAGGAAAGGGAATGCATTTTATCCTATAGCACTTGACAAGCTGGCACTCTACTTACGTCGACTTCTTGACGATGCTCTTGCTACGTAGGGCACCATCAGGGCTGTAGCTCAGGAACGCCGGTTGCGAAGAGCATGGTGAGTTGAGCCATCAAACTTCAAAAATGGATGAGTCCATTTTCTTCGACTTGAGAGTCGGACCCTGGAGAGCTTCCAGGTGTTGATCCTTGGATGAAATCGACAAGAATGCCGCTCCGCTGCAGCTTTCCCAAGCACATAAGCTCGGTTTCCGCGAATTAAGCTTCTCTCCCCCCACTCCTGGTACGCTCGACCAATCAGCGTCGAGATCAAAGAAAAGCTTCGAATTTTCAAATTTCCAACTGTCGAGTGGTGGGGTAAAATTACTAAAATAGTGATTTCCCCTCATATCGTAGTTGGAATACGGGATAAAATGTACATACTTACAAGTTATTATAATTAATTACACTAATTATTAAAATTAAATATGATACCAGTACTGTAGCATGTAATTTTCAAAACGGCGCGCATCCGCGCACGCTGATATAGCAGCCAAGCATGCTATACCGGCACTCAAAATGGCCGCCGCCAGCCCCTTGCAACAGGTTGTTTACACGGCTTCCTGGTGCTCGCGCTACGTCGTGGAGTGGTGTTTTAGTGTTCCGGGTGTGTAATTGTGTGCTGTGGACCATTAGGAACCTGCAGCATCGTCGCCGAGGCGTGACACGGAACGGGACGTGAGCTGTGAGCGAGACAACCAGCGTCTGCTCGAGCCAGCAAAACCGGGGTGTTTACATCGTGAGTAATTTTTTATTGATAATTTTAATTAACAATTATTGGTCGTAGCACCTGCGCTAGGCCTTTTTCTTTAACATAAGTACCCTGGGAAAATTGGGAAAGTTATACTCATCATGTATTCTGTGTTACAATAGGGCACTGTTTTACCATGCATTAGCATGGGCTGCATGTAAATAAAGATTAATTTTTTGATCAGTCCCATTAATTTGGGACTGGGTGTGTAACTTTTTGTACTTAAATGATTATAAAAAATCTAATCTTTTTAATGAACTAACCCACATGTAGCTAGCTTAATTATATCTAATATTTTCCTTGTTGCAGGTATTGCGGAAACTAAGAAACGGAGGCTGGGCTATACCACGAACTTAGCCTGGTGGTGCTTGGAGGTGTGGTAATGAACTCCACTATTTATACCTGTCTCCAGCAATGATGTAAGGCCTCTTTTATACCTATTTAGTGATATTTTATTTTGAATTGCCCATATTCACTATGGGGAACCTCTACTTGGAGTGGTCTGGGTTTCGGTTTTATAAGAAAGTCTCTTTCGGATTTGATCAACATGAATGAAATAATATACCAAAATGATTCTGATTAACTGTGTGCTTTTTCTAGGTCTACCTGGATACTCAAGAAACACCAGTGGGGCAAGTCCAGATGTGGAGACCACCTCCAGGGGTGTACCAAGAGAATCCGTCGTGGGGCAACCAACTTCAGAATTCAAGGTAAGGCTTTTTTTTTGAACTAATATTACTTGAGTTTAATGGTGAATGATACTAATGAGGATGATTTCCCCTTTTCAGGAAAATATAACGTAATTCACCCTTTTTTACAGATTATGGTCTTTGCCAATTTTGTGGCAAAGACTGAAATTAAAATAAGAGTCCTAATTCTTTTGATTTTTACAGGACTTGGAAACGAAACTGGTGACTCTTGGCCAATGGACCAGTTAGCTGATAAACTGAGATGAGATAAGGAGTATTTTTATATAAAACAAAATTTGGCATTCGTCGAGGGACATCAAATTATTCTAAAATCTGTGTGAGTCAATATCTCACATAGCCAAGGTATTTTGTCAATTAAATATTCTTAATTAATTTGCATGATTGAACTCAACTATTTGTTATCTTTTTCTTGAACTAATAGATTCCTTTTCCTTTTTTACAGGACTTTGACCCTCATGGCTCAATTTGAAAAATTGATTGTTCAATTTTATAAAACAAAAAAATCAATAAATGCCAATCAAACAGAACAACTGATTATTGTTTTGTTATTTCATAATAACTCAACTTTTAACAAAAGAAGACTTCATTCAGGTAGAAACATAATTGAATCTAACAAATTAGACTTCATAAGAATAATCTGAATTTTTAGAATTTTGTGGAGATTTTTAACCGTTGCAATCTTTAAGAGAGTGCAGCCATACCAATGGTCGGTGGTCAGTTACCAGCGTAAATCTTTTGCCATACAAATAATGTCTGAAATAGCTCGTTGCAAATATAAGACCTGTCATTTTCTTATCAATTGTCGAATAGCTCCTTTCTGAATTTGTTCAAACCCTCGATCCGTAAGCTTCGGGTAAATCTCGGTCGATAGGACCTTGGCTCGGTACACATTCCAACGAAATCCAGACTATCAGAGGTCACAAAAGAAAGGACGAGAGAAATCTGGATATTGTAACAGCGGTTCGGAGCATGGCACTCTCTCCAATGTCTCTAAAGCCTTTTTCTGCCCATGGTCCCAAGAAAATGGTACACTTTGATCCAGCAATGTCGTTAGTGGTTTCGCTATGCTAGCAAAGTTAGGCATGAGTCGTATGTAATATCCTGCTAACCCAAGAAATTGCTTCAAGTTCTTTGTAGCTTGCAAAGAGTTTTGATCTAGCCGTTAGACAAAATGTGTTGTGGACTGAAAAATACATGGGAACATTGGCGCAATTTTCCAAGATCATAAAATTGTTTTTCAATGATAGGAGGGCTCCCTGCTCTCTTAAAAACTGAATACCAAAAATTCCGTCATACGAAATTGGAAACTCTGCTGGGACTATATTCATTACGCAATTCGTGTTTCCGAAGAGAATGATACTTCCTCCTATAGTAGATAGCATCTCATGGCCAATGCCCGCTAGTCCGAAAACACGTCCCGCTAAAACTTGCATATGAGTTGCGAGCATATTAATCTTCAATAAATTCAATTCTGATCCAGTGACTATCAATAATATGACATTGCGATGAATCAAATCCGGACTACGCACACGAATGACGGGACAGCGTGTCCTATCTACGGGTTGTTCGAGGAGGGCACGGTTTTATGGTGCTCGTTTCGCCCTGCATTCGCGAGAGTAATGTCCAAAATTCGAGCAATTATAACATGGTATTTTCGATTTATCATAATCTTTCTTGGTGTCGGGTTTAACTGTATCGTCGATCTTCTCGATGGCATGGCAAAACAGACGCCGCGGTCTAGCGTCCACCGAAACTCCCAAATATCGTCTTTGTTCTAGTCGTCTTTCTAAATCGCTGGCTGTGCCAATTGCACTTTCGAGAGAGGTGAAAACGCGCCCCAAAATCATTTGAGCTATTTCGGTTTTCAGTCCTAGCACAAAACAGTCGATCGCGGTCGTAGTAAGGCCCTCAATAATACCTTGCGCGACCGAAGCTTCAAAACCACCATTCACCAGTTCCACCCCCCTATTGAGCATATTGGTCACACGCAGCCCATAGTCGGTCACTTTCTCCTCCTCTTTTTGAATCACGCGGGCTAGGTCAACTTGCAATTGAGGCAAACTCTGGGCAGACGAAAAGGTCCTCTTTAGATATTTTACGAATTCATCGAAAGTCGTGAAAATTCGCCCTTGCATATGAGCCCTGGCTGGCTCCACAATCTTGGATTTGACAAGTTCTAAGAAAAAATCTTTATCAGTGGGATCCACGAATCTCTCAGCATTTGTACACTCGCGAATGAATTGATCCACCGTAGTGTCACGATCGTTGAAAGTTGGTAGGATTTTTACCACGTCGGTGGCTTTTCTCACCGTGCAGCGAGAAATATGATCATTGTTTCGCACGGGAGTACTACCGTCATTCACAGAGGCAGGGAAAACGAAAGGACTGCTACCCATAAGATTATTGAATCGGTTGGTCTCCATGGAACCAGGGTCCAGGCCGGAAGATTGGATGGACGCAACGGACCCCTGTTCCCCCACCGTATTGGCATTATCGTTATTTTCATCTGAATTCATAGTGTTCATTGGTAACCCCACAGGATCAGAAATAGTGGGCCTCACCGATTTAGTTGCGCCGGGTTTTCGATTTCTTCCTCTCAGCATCATTTCCGCTTCTGTCGATATTTTCGAGAGATGATTTTATGTCTTGTTTGATTTCTGCTATGTACCTTTCAAGACTATCATTCGATAACTTAACCAACTCTAACATATCCTTAAGGACAGGCAGAATAGAAGTATACCTGCTCCCAAGTTCGACAAGTTCCCGAGTGATGTTTAATTGAGCGTCTTGATCCTCCGAGTTGATATTATACTGTTCGCCAAAAAGATTATCTACTTCGTTCATTCGTTTCGAAAGATCGCGCACATTCGATTCACACGAGCTTACTGCTTTTTAAAGTTTCTCAAGACGCGTCAAAATCTCGCTCATCTCCGAGGTCATGCCGACAGAATCGAAAATATCCAACTTTCAATATCCCAAATTTCTTATGACTACTACTTAGCTTTTAACAGAAGAACGGCGCAGCAATGTGTAGAGCGATCGGCGGTCTTCGGTCGAGGTGGCCGGAGTGCAGGTTGTTGGTAATCGTTGGCTCGTTACGTCGATGTTCGTCAGTCAAAACTCCAGAGCTTCTGATCCTCAGCAGTCGTTGCGTCGTGAAGTTGAGGGTTGTTCCTCTCCGAATAAGGTGGGTTCCTCTTTTTCGCTGATATTGGCCAAAGTAGGACGAGTGCTCAAATCCAGAGCAGTGAGATCTGCGTAAGCTCGGGTACGTGGAAGATTTGATGGCACGGATAATTCGTCCCCCAAATGTGGAAATGGCCTAGGCTGGTCTCGGGCTTTGTTGGCGTAATAGTCCTTTAGGGCACCTTTGAGGGCGAGTAATCGGGCCTCGCTGCAACCGATGCGATTACTCTGTGGTTCCTTGGCACGTAGGTCCCTGATGAAAGCTTCTTGATCCGCTATTTGCTTTAAAATCTGGCTCTCAATGTCGGGTTTCGATGAGTTATCGTGTTGAATAGCCTCGTTGATTCGGTCGTCGATAACTTCAACCAAATGGTCGAAAGCGCGTCGAGCTTCCTCGCTGGTCATTGGTGAATTCCGAACGCCAGATGTAAATGGCAGCGTTCTGCTCATAAATGGTTGGTTCTCTCTGGATAAGTGATTTTGCAACTCTTCTTGCTCCTCTGGGAAATCCCACTCCTGACACCAAATCTGTTATGCCCCAAGTGGGCACAGGTGGCTCCTCCGAGCGGTTTTAAAGCTTACAGCCCAATTAACTCCAGTTCGTTTCTGCAGACTCGTTCCAAGAGCGCGGAATTCAATCTTGCGCTCAAATGCTGTAGGTTGAAGTTGTTGTAGGGCCGTGGGGTTCCCAGATTAAGTATGGAAATACAAGAGCCGAGAGTTGTCTTTAAGATTACTTTTACTCGAGTTCTATACGTGACATTTGACAATATTGAAATCTGTGAAATTGCTGGTCGAGAGAACTTTACAGTATCGAGTTTCGTGTCAAAAAGCTGGCCAGCAGCGGTCAGCAGCTATATTTATACAAGAGAGGAAAATCGTGAGCATGCGCCTTTGAAAACTGATTCGTCGCGCCGAGACAGCTCTTATGGAGATCCCGTGTTAAACGCTCGATTTTCCATGCGCCGCGCACGGTTTTCTTGATTCTAAATGGAAAGCTCATGTTAAAGTGTCGACTCGCAGCGCGCCGCACAGCATTTCCTTGATTCCATACGGCAAGCCTATGTAAAAGCATCGACTCGCAGTGCGCCGCACAGCATTTTACAATCGTGAAATAGGAAACTCATGTTAGAGCGTCTTCACCCAGGGCGCCGCAGCCCCCTTTCTCTAAATCAAATGAAATCTTTATGGGCTGCTTGTTTATTCTCGTGCGCTGGATAGGTTTTTCTAAATGTAACACATGATTATACATCCGACAATTGGTTCCCGCCACGAAATACTCACGACCAGCATATAAATTGATAGTGATGGTAATATTAATTACAAAATAATCATTCTCTATTTCACATTGATGCAGTCCGTTCACTTCTCACTCCTGTCCACAATACTCAGTTTGGCGTCAGGTGCAAATTCAGTCAAAACGTGCCAGAGAAGGCATTTGGTTCTGGAGATCGTCTCGTCGTAATCATTATTTTTGGATTGTTGCCGTCATTCGTTTAGTCGTCCAATTAGTCAATGAACCGCAACTAAGCGTCCCTGTAAAAATAATAATCCAGCAGACATTTGCTCTAAGATATTTCAAATAGTCTTGGGTTCATTTTGTATAGAGGATGATATGCTGAGAGGATGTATGGCTCGCCCCGGCACTACTCCATGTGTGAATTTAGCATTAAAGTACTCTGGGTGACTGGACGCTATTTAATCGAGAATAATACTCGCAGGCCATAACACTCCCTTTCTCTCTGTCTCAGGGTTACCTAACCTGACTCGACTATAACCCGCCGCCTGGGTCTATCAATCGATGAACATACACGTGTGCTCCAAAATCTAGTGTTTTTATCGTGGTTCCTCTGTTGCCGGTGTAGTTTGAACCATGTGATCGGCTGTTTTTTCAGTGTAAGTTATCTTTCTCATTTTTCTGCTGGTGTTAAATATGTATGTAATGGCTATGCTTTGATTTCAGGTTTTAGTCGACTTAGTTTTCAAAAAAAAAGAAAAAACCATGGCTGATTTTGGATCAGAGGAACTACCTCCGCTTAAGGGGCATAAGTTTTCCATTGTCACACTGCATTTGACAGTTATGCTGATCAATGCGGTCAATTATTTGCATAAGGGCGGTGTCGCCGTCACGAAGTTTTGGGTCCATGTTGTGAGTATACTTCAACTTCATCTTGCCCTCCCCTCTTCCATACATTCCAAGTTTGAAATTCTTCATAGTATAAGCGCGCGTCTCCAAATCTCAGGCTCCCTCTGCAATACAAACCCTATATGCGCCTTCTAGTGTCTACCTCAAGCCTCGCGTGCAATGGTGTTAACGTTGCGGTGAGAAATCTGGTGGAGAGCTACTCATAATCTGGTGGAGAGCCACTCGTAATCTGGTGGAGAGCACTGCCGTGCTAGCATATGGGCTTCATAAGCATACAAGCGAGGCCTGACTCCGCGCGCGTGGTGTTGTATCTTTCGTTGCTGTGAAGCGGGTTTTTGGTGGGCTCAGGTCTATTCGATAGTATATTCCGGGTTTAAAGAATAGGTCGACCTCAGGCTGACAGAAGCGTTTGTTCTTTTCTCTTTCATGGGGTTGCTTGCATTTTTTTTTGAACATTACTTTCCGCGACGATACACTGTCGGAAAGTAAAAATTTATGACTTGGTCACATTCCGTCAAAACCTTTCTCGTGGCTTTTTCATATTGCCAAATTTAACTCGAATGACCATCCTGTTAATCTGGGTTTTCCATCTTTCTGCCGATTTCAATTATCCAGTTTTCGATCTGCATTCGTTCTATTTAATTTATTTCGTTAACTAAATTCTCGTTGCAGCCACAGAGTTTCAACGTGGTTTGCTTCTCCTAAGAGTTCTCTTTCTGCTTATTCTTCCACGTATCCTCCGTGTAAAAGAATGTTAGGTGTTTCTTGAGAAACATTTTTTTTTCCACATTCCCTGTTCTAAATTTTGTCTCGTATTTTTCAGTTCAAAGATGGCCCATCAATCCTGACTTCCGCCTGTGCTGCCGCATTCCTTGATCGGCACCTAGTTCGACCCCAAAGTTTACAAATGCAACGACTGGAAAGACTACATCGTGGTATTTATTACCTCCACCAGCGGGATGCTACTGCTGGTGAAATCCCTTCAAGCGATGAATTCCTCGCTTCCACCAGTTTTTTAGAGTGTACTTCGGACAACGCAAGTGAAGTTGAGCGAGAGTACGAGAGAATCCTAGAACATCTTGCTTCGGGACCGGAGGCATTCTACGGACTCAATCTTGACCCTAAGGGCCCCACAGCAAGACTACGGCTCAAGGACTTTCCATTGTATGTTCGGTCGGCGCTCAACCCGCACTTAGGTAGAAGCCCGGGAATTAACGTTCCCAGTCTCTATGCAGGCCTGAAAGGGAGTTGCAGTGCTATGCATTGTGAAGATGGAGATCTGGATAGTGGAAATATCCATCGGTATGGCGCTCCCAAGTATTGGTTGTTCGTCCATCCGCACTACAACCACCATCTTCGTCAGCGTGTCCTTGAGTCGCTTCGCCGAAGTAACAAGATACATCTAACGAAGGGGTGGCTCCCCGGCTGCGGTACTCCCCTTCACCATAAACGATTGCTCCTCGCGCGAAGTCTCCTTCGTGAATGGGGTATTCCTTTCGAAATCTTCGTTCAACAGCCTGGGCAATTCATCTACATTCGCGATGGAGTTTTCCATCAAGTAGTAAACGCGGGGCCCTGCATCGCTGAGGCTGTGAATATGGGGAGTGCTCTATGGTCCGGCGGAGCGCATAAATATAAAACCTGTGCCTGCAAGTCTTCCGGCAAGTCAGTGTTCATTTCAGGGAGCCCTGATGTGGCATTGAATGTCACCCCGGCGCATTTGAAGAGGCACGTGTGCGATTTCGCGGGTTGTGACGCTTACTATTTCAATCTCCAAGACCTTGCTGCTCATAAGCGTGCTCATACCCGAATGGTGCATACTTGTGCCATTTGTCAGAAATCTTTTGCGCGGCTTTCCAACCTTCGAAGGCACTCTAAGGTCCATCTGCCTTCCGAGGAGGCTCGTGTTCCGTGTTCCCTATGCAAGAGCTTTGTAGTGAAGGAGTACGTGCGGATTCACCGGCTGACTTGTCAAGGAGGTCCCTTAACGTGTCCCCATTGCAGTAAAAACTTCCTTCGGCGTGAGGGCTTGACGCTCCATGTTTCAAAGTGTTCATCCCGGCGCTGAGTCTGTTAGTATATGCAATTTTGTGAGGAGTGTGTATGTTCAAGAAAACATTAGGCCCGTTTTGTTTCCCACTGCGAGTACATTTTAGCCATTGATCTTCCAAAGAGTCGTTCTTGATCAAGATTTAACGACCATTTGTACCAAATTTAAGCTCTCTTGGTAATGGTGCTATCGTGTTTGCCCAACTTCCTATATATTCCAAACACATGATCATGATGTGTGAAATGTATGCATTTTTTTGACTAAAGTATTTCTTTTCTCTCTTTTTTTATTGACGAATACCAGGGTCTTATATTATTTCATAAGTTCTTTAGACTATCCTATCTTGTTCAGTTGTTTCGGAATTCTATCGAATTTATTGTTAGTTTTTATGATGTCGTTCTCATCTTTGATTTAAAGAGAATTAGGTAGTATTTATCATATCCAAATAGTTTTTGATCATCCCTCTTGGGTATTATTCGGATTCCCGTTTGATATATATATTTTTATTTTAAAAAAACTCTTCCCATTTTTGAGAGTGAAAAAGAATAAAATGAATATTTCCATCTGAGCGTATTTAATTTTTGTAACTCTCCCTTGCCCCGTATGTATGGTAAAAGTGAGAGTTATTTTTGTAGCCATGAGTATAGTTTCTGATTGGTCTCTTTTCGTTTGAAATGATCAGTTACTGATTGATTCAGAGAGTTTTTTTTTTTTTTGCTGTTACCCCATGGAGAAGAAATATTGATAGATATAAATAAAAATATGGCCATTACTGGTCTATACTATCCAGTGCCATCACCATTTGGTTTTTCCGTTGCTTTTCATGATTTTTGGGATTGAGTTTGTGAGTTCCGATCTCAATTTAGATGCTCTCAGCAATCTTGTTTATCGGAGATTTTTCGATGCCGAGACACTCTCAATTGTATGCTGTGTAGCAGCAGATGAGTCACTTGGGCTTGTAACTGATTTTGAGCCGAAGGTGAGTTTTCAAAAGGAGGTAACAAAACAGGAATCTATTATGTTTTCGTATACAAGTATTAATGAGCTTGATCTAATTGTTCCGACATGATATTTTTCTCAAAATTTTCTGGTGCTGACAACTTGTTCATTACTCGAGAGTTCATCAAGTCCGTGGTCAGTCTAATGAGCCAGTCAGACTGTTACTTCGCTATTCCATTTTTGCTGATGGCGCGAATTTCTTCATCGTGTTCTATATCCCTTTGCTCTCGTGCTTTGCGTGCTGATCTCCCTAAGTAGTTGTATTTCAGCCTTTTCAAGATCGACTGCACCATCCCGTGCACTATCGACCATGTTCGCGTAAGTGATTCTATTTGTTTTTCTTCTGAAATTTCCATCATGAGTTTTCGTGACCTTATATGATTCTCTTTCATTACAGGTTCACTCTCGTCTTTTTATTTTCTCTATTGTATTTTGTTGAAAAAGCGGTTCGTGCAATAGCGCCCCCCGCGCGACAGCCTAGGCTTGTCGCGATTGTACGTCCTTTTGCTTGGGCACCTGGACCCTTACCGGGGTTTGATGTCGCGGTAAATTTGTTCTCACGAATATGTCTTGTTCCGTTGGGTTGCTATTGGGCAGATTGTTTATCATAACTCTATTTTTATTATAGCTGGGACCCATCCGACCTATTGTAACCGTCGGCAGAGGTGGTTTTCGGGCCGAGGATCTCCAACTGCGCCGGCCTCATTTGCCTGGTCGCGAGGTCGTACGTCAGGTCAGTATCTTCGTTTTGCATCGGCCACTCAGTTTAAGGACTGGTCATCATTTTGTTGAACTGATAATCAAGATGCCATCTTGTTCATTACAGGCCCCCTTGTTTCTTGAAGAGGACGAGGTCCCTCTTCGTCCGCCCCGCACTTTTCCGAGAAGTCATCTCTGACTCGGCCGGCACTGGGTGAGTGTCGCCATCTTGTTCCCTTACCAAAATTTATTAATGTTCATCGAGCTTTCCATATAACCCGTAAATTTCGTTTTGTTTCTACATATACATCTATTCGCACATGTCTTTGTCTAGATTCTGCTCATCCCCGATGTTTTTTCTTCACCGTTTCTATTTATATCTCCTTTTTTTGTTATAGATCGACCGTCGATACCTCGTTGAAGGGTCAGGGTATGAAGAATTTTAATCATCTGAATCTTTTCTTCATTTTTCTATTTTAAAGAGCCAACCTCAGTGTTTGTAGTTTGGATTTCTCTTTCACTAAGCTGTGTTACTTTATATTTAACCCCGTTTAGAACTCTTCATTCGTCTGAGTTTGCTCGAACTTTATATTGTATATATGAGACATATGTAGCGATGTATTTTGCATAATTTGTAAAATATTTGTCACATTTGGCCGGTGATCTCCTGAGTTCTTTGAATAAATACTAATTAAATCTTGAATGTGTTCGTGTCTTTCTTCCATTTTATCCTTCTTTCTGTCTCTTTCTGAGACATTACAATGGCCTCTGTATTAGTCGATCAGACAAAAAAATGAATAAAAAATTTCGGATATTCTTGAGATAAGGCAATGGTTTCAGATAATTGATTTCATAATTTGAACGTATTATTTCGCTCTCTTCTCTTCTTTTTGTAAATCTTGATAATACCATAGAGGATGATGTAGAATGGTTGCGCCGTATACCTGCTTCTTGATAAAGAGCTTTGAGGCCTGCAATAGCATACGATGGCTATAGAAGTGTTTCCGTCTGTGTGTGTGTGTGTCGCACAGCGTACTATCGAGACGAGCGCATTAGTATGCTTATAGATAACTTCGAGCTGTGAAGCCGTTGCTGTTCTCATTTTCTTTCCCTTTTTGCCGTCATTTGTTGTTTCCAAAAACGTGAGTGAAATTTGATTTTGATCGATTAGACTAATCTTGTATTAATTCTGGATTTTCAGTTGGTAAAACACGTTCTTGATTTCGTTTCTGAGATATCTGATAGACTCATTAGCGTCGGTTATTTATTAAATATTTATCTTGGTTTCATGCAAATATCATATTAGAGAGAAAATTCATTGTCATATCATTTTTGACTTCAAATCGTCGAGGCGCGTCTTTCTGAACGTTCGCGCGATAACTTGAGCTTTGCTGAGTGCAACTTTGTATTAGCGCGGTACATCCCACGCCTTGGTGTCGCCAGCAACTCGACTCTCGTCCATGTGCTGCTATACGGTTGGCAATGCAACCGAAGCCCGATGATAGTAAGTGATGCTGTAGTTTGTAATACGATGTACTTCGAGGGTACACATGTTACTGATGTATTTTCCTTGAATCGCTTCTTGACTGCAATCAGCAGTATTTTTTTTTTGCTTAGATGCATTCCGTGAGGTGCGAGTTCTTCTTTCTTATCGGCGACATATGCGTATTTGCTCCATGTCAGCGAATCCGATCGACGATTCGCGTAAGTTATATTAGTGAGCCTCTTCCACGTGTTCGTGAATCTAATTATTAAATCTATTTACCAAAGCTTGAAAGGTTCGTATGTATATATACATGTCTTTCCTTTGAAATTGATAACCCTCTGCGTGAGAGCTGCTTCTATACCTGCTTGTTCATATCGAGGGTTTTATTTTTTATTCTTATTGAGGAAAATCAAACGGGCACAGGGGCCCTTCATACATCGATGTTATGAAGGATTCATACACAGTATCCAAATCATTTGTAAGTGCCGATAATATCAAGAAACTTCAAAACCAATGAATCCGAACAGAATAGTGATATACCATAATTTGAAAATGGGTTAGAGAAGGGAGAAAAAAAACATATTACGAGACGAAACGCAGCTAGACTATGATGTATGGTGAAAAATAGAATTCTTCACCAACCCCTTGAAATTAGGGTTTTCCGAATTTTGAACAACTTCATTTGGAAGCTCATTCCACAATTTGATACAACGACGTAGGGTCAATTCTCTCGAGCTCTGGGAGCTGTGTGGTGGCAGCCTGAAAGATTGGGTGGACCTGGTAGCGTAAGAGTGATCAAAATCGATGAGTTTTGACTGCAAGTATGAGTTGAAATTTCGAAGATGCAAAGCACCCTTCAATGTCAGGATGTGCAGGGGCGAAAGTTATTTTAAAGTGAATCAAAGGAGTGTATACATATCTGATACTTCCCGCACTAACAAAGTCACTCTCAAAATCAACACCTAGATCTTTTATAGTCTTAACTCTGAACCAGATGGATCACCAATTTGATAATCGAATTTCATCACGATTCTTGATGAAAGGTATTATATGACATTTCCATGCATTGAACTGAAGCTTGTGCCTTTAGTGTACCCCGTACAGAGTTTACTTTTGTAGGATGTTTTCACGTTATCCGTAAAAATCAAAACTTGGCAGTGTTCGAAAATCGATGGCAGATCGTTCATAAAAATAGTGAGCAATATCGATCTTTGTTCATGAGTAATTTCGCATTTAGATGATCTCGATCTTGGTCGAGAATATCTCATAGAAATTTTGTGGATGATTTAATCGGGCCAGAAATAATGGCAGTAATTTTTAGGTTGGGGTCTTAGGTTTAGGATTCCAATTCCACCCACGCTTTCGCTGAAAATTATTGCTTTTATTCGTCTCTCTTGTGTTAAACTTTCCATGGGTAATAACATTGAGAATTCTTATATGATAGTTTACATATTTTCGTAGTCATCAGCTCCTGTGTTATTCAATCCCATCGTTCGTCAAGCTGCGGTCCGAGATATCCGACGTTGATAGGAACCCAATTCGGGTGAGGTTGCGGGTTCTGGTGATGGACTTCTATTTCTTGGGCCGGTGGATCAACTTCCGGCGTTTTGAAAATGGTAACACCCGCGATACGTATTGTTATTGTGTCTGGCAAGATTTCGATGTGTATGCATATCCCGTTCATAACCCGTTGGAGTTGCATGATTTCGGTGCGTTTTGGTATTTTTTGGACATGTTGTAGACTAAAGCATGGTCGCGCGCACTGCGGCCAGGCTTCTTCTTCATACTGTATTTCCTCTCCAAAAAGACTCCGCAGGTCCCAAACATTCCTAAGCCTAGACACGTGCCGGCCGTCGACAACTCGTCCATTCCACGCCCTGGCTTGAGTTCTCCCTAGCTGTGGTCGCGAGTTTTCGATTCCATAAAGCAGCCTTTGGAGGTTCCATACATCATGCCCGTAGATCGAATGATTTCCTTCGTTGAAGCTTGCGTTACTTACGCGATTCTCAATGCGTATTCTTCTCCATTCGTTACATTCCGCATCGGTGTATCTTGGTTTGGCTAAGTATGACATGCTGCTTTAATTCGTTCTCAATTTTCCTTAACAATCCGTTTCACTTGTTTTTTCTTTTCTTGATTCCAGGTACTTTCGAAAATTTCTGCCACTTCGAAGCCTCACGCCTGAATGCTTGGCGATTGCGTTCTGATCTCGTTCTGGCAAAATATGCCACTAGACTGTTCTCAAGTACCCTGGTGTCTTATAAATGGTTGAGCACCCTTCTATATTCATTCTTTCCCCGCCTTCTCATGATCGTAGGGGCGTCTCAGATGAAGATTTTCTGCGCGTCTCGCGGAATATGCTGAGTGTGTATGGTCTGTTGGTCTGGTTAACGAATCAGGCGCCGTTCTTCGTAGCGGCGACTCGGCGCTTCTCCTATTCTTCGTCTCTAGCAGTCCTCGTCGAGGAGCGTATCGGAGTTCCATAATGGTCCCTGAAGACCTGTACCGTGTGGTTAGGATGCAAGAATGTCGCGTTCTCTTGAAGCGTTGTCGTTCTCTTAAATCTCAACCGAGGCACGACCGTCTGCAAGATCGGAAGGCGCAATTAACTCGCGTGATTATCAAATCGGCGTCAAGTCCCAGTGATCCGGTTCTCCAAGATGCAACAGGGCCTGTCCAAACTTTTTTGAAAAATAAGTCAGATACCTTGATGGCGGTGCAGACGATGCTGCATCGTCACTGTTTGCCGTCCGTTGCTGCCTTACTTGACTTGGACATCGCCCGTATCGCCCGACTTTCCAAGAAATGTCGACTTCCTACCAAAAAATCGCTTCGAAAAAGGTGTCCGCAATGCAACGCAGCGGTGACCTCGTCTTCGATTTCAAAGTTGGATTTTTTATGTGATCGATGTTTGTGAGTTCCATCTGGGTTTGAGCGTGCTTCTTCTCGATCTTTGATATTCATTTTAATTTATTCTTTCTTTTCCTTTTATTCATTCTAGGGCCCTGCATCTCAGCGATGCATATTGGAGTGAATGAGAGCAAAAAATACCCTCTGTGCTTGTTCCTGACATTCTCTGACTAATTTCCGTCGTTTTTGTTTTTGTCTTTTTTTTTTGTAAGATCTCAATAGGTTTTTGACGAACGAAAACTTTTCCGAACTTCCTCACTCGATCACTTCTACCTAAGACAATTTCTGAATCTAAGCCTCATCATTGGCTAACAACGTAATTTCGATCACATGCATCACCATGGCTTGGCGTTCGTCCGAGGTTTCTTTCAATTCCCTTATCGTCATCGGCAAGGTATCATGATGTCCCTTATCTGTACGCACGGCGTGCCGTTTCCCTCTCCACTCCGTCATTCTCCTCTTTTTTTCATCCTCCTCCTATCTAAATGAGAGAGGTCAGCTGGTGCGTGCTCCTTGTACCTCCACTTCAAGAGCTCGTTCTTCAGCCAATCAGATGGATTTTGATTTGTGGTCATGATCCCATGCTAACTGCAGCTTCTCGACCTTCTTGCAATTGCCTCTGTTTTAATTGTTCCGCGCAACTCGACTTCACTTCACCATGGACCATAATCACGAAGAACTTGAAAGTGTTGGCTATCAACACGGTATTGAAGATTTTATGCTAAACCCAGCTGCTGTACGAATGGAATTTCGTGATGGCATTTTGACCATTCAGATCAATTTTGCCGTAGCCGGAATCGGTCTGCCAGTTGAATCTGTTGGACTGCAGCATGGCCGGGCATCATCACCTTCTTCTACTGCCCCTGTTCCTGGAATCGGTGCACCCTCAAGTGATGATCCCCCGACTGCGAGGCCTTCTAAAAGTGATCCTACCTCAGAAGATACCAGTGAAGTGCATTCTCCACAGCTCCGGGGTGACTATCTTTCACCCCCTGAGCCTGATAGTGACCTAGAGGTTGATGACGAAACGGGTGAACTCGTGGTGGACAATCCTTTCTTCGTTGATGGCGCGTCTTCAACTGGTGAAGAACCCTTAGACGGATCCCTCGCGACTGAACGGGCTCTGGTACCTGAGGATATCCCCGAATCTGCGCGCACCCTGAATCGTTCAAAACGGAGGCAGCGAAGTGCTATGCCATCCCCAAGGATTGATCGGCCCTCGACTTCCCGTCGTCGCGGCATTCGTCGCACATCGCGGATCGCAAACGATCCTTTGCTGCAGGAGATTCAATCTCGCATCGAGGATGAGCTCAGTTCTGTCCTTCCTGGGTCCCAAGATGCCGAAGCGCGGCTCGCTCGACTGCACCAGCTAGCCGAGTACCGGCGATATGACCTGCAGCATGGAGGGAGGCGAAGACCCGATGGTGCCCGCAACCGGTGTTACTTTTGTTGGGCCGTGGTTGGTCCTGGCAACCGTTCAACTTCGGGCCTGGTTTGCAGGACTTGCGAGTGAGTATAGAGGGATCTACTAGTAAAAAAATTTTTTTTTTTTTTATTTCGCGTTGAGTTGAGCTGCGGCTGGTGGAGACGACGCACTCCTTCGAAACGACGCAAGCTTGAACGTAAGCGTTTGGGTATAACTATACAGTGCGTGCTTATCTCGTCACCGCGTCGAAAAGCTGATAGCTGTTTGTAACCAAACACGGACACACACGCATCTCTCATACATGTGGCTATATCTATATTTTTGATCTAAGCCTGATGGTGCATAAATTATCTATACGAGTATCAGCCCTTTGGAACAAGCTGCAAAACTTAGGGAGGGACGACCAATTATTGCGACTTTTTCGAGCTTTGAATTCGTTGCGAAATACAATATGGATTATTATTGCCACCACGAAGCGGATAGCAAACTTTTTGAATCGTAATTCTTTGTTAATTGATTTTATTTTTTGGGCAAAGATGAATTGGTGAGAATTGAAATCTCTTCTTAAAAATCGTAGGCCTTATTGCACAATGCTCAACACAATCGCAGTATGTAGCGTTAATACTAATAAGAAATTCTCTTATTCGTTTCATCTCGCCTCTGAACGAATCGATCATGCACTTAACTTCAAAATCAACGGATAAATATATTTTGTGGCCGAGAAAATTACTGAAATTTGGTTGATTATTAATCTCCTGGGATAAAAACCCAAATTTGGTGGCCTCTCGATCTCTGGATACATTACATAAGAGTAGATGCGACAGTTAATTCATAGCTTATTTAGAGTACCGCACGATCGTTTTCTAATTGTTAAAGTGGCCTGCGATTGTTTGGTTTGAAGGACAATTACCGTAGGACTTTTTTTTATCTGTTTCCTGATTCCCGACTCTATCAAGGTATCCTAAATATATTCTCATTTTCTGATTTCAGAGCAATCCCTTGTGGCGTTCCATCACCGAAGGGAGTGGCAAAGGGCATTTAACTTCTCGCATCTGATCGCTAGTTGCATTGTGCTGGTCTCCGCAGAGCTCCTACATTTCTATGGTGCCATCCTCTGATTCGATCAGTGTATTCAAATATTATGAAGATTTCCCATGTAAAGTCATATTTATGTACCCCTTTCCGTGAAATACTGTTAGTTAACTATCGATTTCAAACTTATTATTATTATTTCAAATTTATTATTATCATTATTATTATTATTGATCATTAAAATATCGATCTTAAACGAACTTGAATCATTTCCCTTTTCTCCCCTCCTCCTTATTGCTTAAAAAAGTACTAGAAACTCTTCACGCGCGCAAGCACGCTGATTCTCAAGTTTCAAGTTTGTAATAAAAGCATCAAAACCATTCTTTATACCACAACAATATTTATTGATTTTCATCAGATGTCTTTCTATTTGGCTCGAAATGCCCGTGCTGAATGATGATACATTCGGAGGCAAAATTTTATTATCTTGATCGGTAGCTCAAAATTTTAAGACACTTGAGTGGTCCATTCGATCTGGCAATTTGCATCGTTCGTGACTTCCAATAACCATAAAAGTGATGGAAAAAAAGGTTGGATGATCGTCGTATTTGACATGTTTGCTGATAAACGCTCATGAAAGTACGACCAAGTTTTTCTCGTGATTATCCTCAAAATAGGAGGAATTCACAGGCAGAGACCCGAGAAAATGTATCATGATCGAAAAGATCCCCAAACCGTTTTTTTTTTTTTTTACTCTACGACCTTTTACTTCGTTGCACGCAGCACAATGAAAATTCATTGCATCAAGATAAGATACGCTATCCATTGGAACACGTCCTTTCACGTCCATGTCTCGTTCTTTTTTTTTCAAAAATCCATTGATTATACAATTTTTCTCGAAGGTTTGATAATTCATGATCAATTAATCCATAATTAATGAGAAGGGAAGTCGCTTTCCCGAAACTGAACCTCACATCTTCATCACAACAACAACATTGCAATTTAAAATTAAAACATAAACCTATTGTCAGACACAACCACAACCATTCTCATCTCCACACAAAAATAGGATATCGCAAAATTCGAGATACGCTAACTTCTCGATTATCCTGCGGATTAATAGGAGGGATCTCAAAATTGATAATTATCGCAAAAAAAAATTTTTTTTCCAATTTTAATTTCCAATATCCTCAATATTAACAGTGTGTTTCCTGTAATATTATCATTTTTCTATCGATTTTGAAAGTAATTAACCACCGTGAAAACAGATATTTTTGCAGTACCTTATACCAACACTATTATGATTTTCTCAGCATTTCAGTTATACGTCGTCGATCGAGATTCCACTACTCGCTGCTCTCTATCATATGTATTACATGCGTAAGCAAAGCTTATCGCCCTGTCGAGTAGTATGAGAGCATTGATGTTATGTAGCTTTTCTGTGTATCATACACGTCCTAGCACTGGATTGTGAAAGTAGAAACCCGAGCCGATCTCGGAGGGTCTAATCTTTACTCTAATCGAATTCCTTGAATTACTGTTGATTGTAAAATTGCAATCAGATTCTGCCTTTGATTACTATTCCTTAATTCTAAAGTGATAAGGTCTCTACTTGAAGTCATTTATTTGAACTCGTTTGTTGTTCTAAATTTTTCTCATTTTCTCGATATGATTGAACTCAGAGTTTTGATAATTTCTGAATATTGGCTACACACTGCCGCGTTATTGACGTATTTTTTCTTTGTTTTTGTTTTTGTTTGAGGTGTGAGGGGTTTGTACTTATTGATAACTACATAATTTGTTTATTTCTTGATTTACTATCATTCTGGAACCAATGTCTACATTGTTGAATATAATTTCGTGATCCGTAACGCTTATGAATTCATATGCTTATGAACTTATATTCTATTCGCTTCACATAATTTTCTTATCCTAGCACTTACATTATTTTTCTTCCAAAAAAAAATTTCGTACATTCAAAGGTGAATTAGGGTGATGTAAATTAACTTAATTTCAACATGATTATCTTTTTAAACTACTGCGACTTACATTCTACTCACTTCACATAATTTCCTTATTCTAGCATTTACGTTATATTTCTAAAACAAATTTTTGTATATTCGAAGATGAATTAGGACGATGTAAATTAACTTAATTTCAGCATGATTCTCTCTTTAAACTACTGCGACTTACATTCTACTTACTTCACATAATTTCCTTATTCTAGCATTTACGTTATATTTTTCAAAACAAAATTTCGTATATTCGAAGATGAATTAGAACGATGTAAATTGACTTAATTTCACCATGATTCTCTTCTTAGAACTATTCCCGTTTTTGTGCTATTGATTCATCCTGGTACTTGTTTTTACTTGTTTTCAATGCTTTTGCCGTATATCTTCCATAAAATAGAATATTATAACCTACATGTAATTCAGATTTTACACTCATATCTTTATTGAGACACTTAATGATTTACCTGCTGCTGGATTCACGGCCCTTCATCGGACATGTCATATTTATCGCCTTTTCACCTCGAAATTCTTCTCCGAATCAGCGATAGCGCATGTCATAGGTCCTGGTGACTTTTGTTACTGGGCTCGGTTCCTTTTGGACCTCTATAGTGAAGATGCGGAATGCCCCGTGGCAAGGGCATTCTATGCTAGCGTTAACGGTCATATCAGTTGGATAGTTCTTGAAGAACATCATCCTATATCCTTCCGGTGTGGTCTTGTAGTATCTCCCCAAATCTCTGTCGTGTGCTAAATCCTTTTCTCGTGGCACTTGGTCCACATCTTCGCAGAGTATGAGGGCGAAGGTCTTCCCTCCGGGGCAGGCTGAAAAAATGATCTCCGTCTCCCCAGTGTAGATCAAACCCAAAAAGTTGCATTCGTCATATTCGAATTCGTTTTCTTGAAGAGGTTCTTCCGTTGGGAAAGTGTGTTGATAACGCCGGAATCCAACGATGCCGCAGCATCCACAATGTACGGGGAACACCCTTGGTATATTTGATTCTAATATGAAATTTCCCCCTCCCGTTGGGCTTGGGCCCCAACTCTTCACTTCTTTATCTGCATCGTCGTAAATACGCATTGTTATGATGTTCTGACACTCTTTGCATTGCAATTTATCCTTGATAATCATGTTACTTAATCCACTCATGATTATTTCGATTCAACAGCAAGAAATAAGATTTTCTTTTGCTCGCTATGGTGCGTCTTTTGTCGTTGAGAGAAGTAGCGATACTGCCCACAGGCTGTTGCGTCTTCTGCAGGCTTGTTCCTTATCTAGCATGGTGTTTAGTATCCAACGGTGGCCGGGCATTGCGTCTTCACACTCTGCTCATTTTATGCTGATTTGCATCTTTCGTCTCTTGCATCTATTGTGGTTCAAATCTTATTGAAAATCTGTCATCACATGATTCATTTATGCGAGACATAATTACTGTGTAAGTTTTCACCACACCGTGGCAGGGACATTCGATGCATTTGTTTACTTTGACTTGATTGGGGTAATTCTTGCAGAACAAGTAATCGATCACCATGTTGGCGCCATAATCGAATCTGCTGATACGGGTTGGGCATGGTACCTGCGCTTCATCTTCCGTTATAATGAGTGTATACTGGAGGTTCCCAGGGCACGTGACGTACGAAACGATCGTACTCCCCGTGAAAAGTACGTAGACGAGTCTTCGTCGTTCGTATATACCGGTTCCGCACCGAGGCGCCGTATAGCTGCGAAAACCTATGACGCTGCATTTTCCACAGTGTACTGGGAAGGTGAACAGTCCTGTGTGGTCGATGATGAAACATCCTCCTCCTGAGCGTCGAGGTCCCCACGTCATTTTGGTGATGTCTGGTCTCACGTATACTTGCATTTTTATAGTTGACATGCACCTTCTGCATCTGAGGTATTCTATGGCCTCATCAGTTATCAAGGTGACATCTACACCTGGCCGTGGATATTGTGTGTCTACGAAAGGCAAGTATGGTATGATTCTAGCCTCTCGTTCAATTTCTATAGTCCTTTCTTCGTGGTATTTTTTCCATACTTTTGTGCGATGACGCTGGTCCAGAATAGGTTCAAGGGTGCGTCCGACGATACTAATTCTTCTCTTGAACCGAGCATTGTCTCTGGCCATTTCTTCCCATGGCCCCCGGCGGGCGCTCCGATGTGCGTGATTCCAATGTATTATTGTGTGAATTTTTGGTACCAAATTGAAACGCACTTTCCTTATCTCGAAGGTGTCTGAAGAATCGCTCACACTGCCCATCATTGTCTTCCCTCTTTCGTATTACCGTGCAGTGTAAAAAGGTCCACGCTCAGTTCCCGAAAGATGGAACACATTTCATATATCGTAGAGGACATATTCTTCTCATCATTAAGTCGGTGACCAGAAGAGAGTAATTATGCTCGGGTGGGAGTAGGGCGTAGCCTAATTACTCCTTTCGCTCTTATATTCAGGGGTAATGAAAACGTCACGAGTGGGAGTCACGAAGAGTGTACGCGAGAAGGTGTAACTCCCCGCGTTGCCCCGCCACTCAATCTCGGAGTGTTCTCACCGATAATCTATTCTTCTTCGGCCATATAGGTCCCTCTTCTCGTTGAACAGAGTGACCCCGCATTTTATTTCGCTTTTCGACAAACGCGTTCAAGACAAGTTCGTCACTGCACCTGAGGATTAGGGTTAAGAGGGATTTGTGTGAGTTGCGGTGAGTATCAGTTTTTCTCTGCTTTCGAAAATGATCAAAGCTGCGAAATTTCTCCTCCATTTTCACTCGTGGTGATCGTTATTGCAGATGGACCCATACACGTGCTTGGCTGGTGTTTTGCCCTTGACAGGAGTACCTGATCAGTCTTCAGTTTTGACCCCTGCCGCTGGATCTATCGATCTCCGGTTGGGAATTGCTTCTTTGCACCGCATGTGATGCACCCTTTTCCTCCTTCTTCTCAATGGTTGTGGTGCCCACCAGTGCCTTATGGTTCTCCGGACGCCTTCCAAGGGCATCGGCCTGGTAGTGTAATGGTTTGTCCACCTATGACTGTTTTACCTGCTGGCCATGAAGTGCGTGCTCCGGCACCTATACGTCGCCAGCGTCGAGTAAGTAGTATAGATTCGCCAGTAGTCATACCTTCGCATCGATAAATATATATATGTGTTTCTCGTTCTTGTCGATTCTGCTCGTACTGACTACCGTCCGCTCTTCGATCGATTGTGTTGAGAATATCACCGTTACTCTTGCAAGCTCACTTTCGCTTTCGAGGGATTAACTTTTTTTTTTTGGAATATTTCATGATTTGTTCGCGGTATAAGGGATTGTGGATTCTGCAGCTGACGGCTGTCCGCCCGCGTCTGTCGTCTGAGAATAAAGTACCGGATGTCTTGATTGAATCCCATGCTTCACTTGCCTCTTGTGTGGTCGCAAGGGTCTCTATAGTTGCTCATTACGCCCCACGTGAGTCTTTTCATGTTGTGCTCAACGCGGTGTTGGTGGTGGTCGCGATTATTTTTTTTATTACTGTGTCAAATTTACTCGTAATGATACTTCATAATTTCATCTTTCCATCCTTCCAGAATCGTCGACGCCGTGGCTGTGCCACGCGTTCTAGTGCAGCTCCAGCCCCGCATTCGCGTACTTCGGCTGAGCCACCGACGCTCGAGAGGGTTGTGCCCGTGGATCGCCCAACTGATGTGCCCGTGGGTCGTCCAACTGATGTGCCCGTGGGTCGTCCAACTGATGTGCCCTCTCCAGGTGTCGCCCCTGCTCATGATGATACTGAGGCTTCGACTTCCGTCATTCAGTCTTCTGTGGCAGCTTCGGCCCGTCCAGAGCCCTTGCTGTCTGTTTCTACACCCCCTGTTACCTCTTCCTTACAGCAATATGTGCAACGTCATTTTGATTGTCCTTTGGGTTGCTGTATCACGCCTGCTGCCAATCTCTCGTCGTCCAGTAGTGCTACCGGTGCATCTGATTCTGATGACACGCTGCTTGCTAACAACGCATTTGGCTTGAGAGTTTCCCGGACTACGTTCTCACGAATGATGAATTCTATAGACTCTCGTACCATCAATGAGGCATCCGATGAACCGTCTAGCTTGTCTCGGCGGGTCGAGCAGCCTGGCCCTTCTTCTACTGATGTTGCCGTGGTATTGGGAGCTGATTCTACTCAGGACCGCCCAGTACTTGTTGAGCGACGATCTGCTTTTCACCGATATTCTCGCCCGGCTTCTCGGAGTTCAGCATCTTCTGTAGAAATTTTACTTGGGCCAATACATGCAGATAGTAGTCCTGCCTCACCTACTCCTGTCCCGCAGGTTACCAATTCAACCACGTCACTCCCTTTGAATAGAGAAATTTGGGACATTCGGTCTGGCGGTTCTTACATTACTCTGCCACAGCGCTTCGTAGTCAGTTGTGTTGAAGCTATTCGCTCTATTTATGCTTGTTTCGTGTGCGACGATTTGATATATCCTCACTATTTTCAGTGTGATTTTGGTCATTCGATCTGTGGCAGGTGTGCATCCCGCGTTAATCGATGTCCAGAATGTCGTTGTGCTCACTTGTCATGGCGAAATATCACTTTAGAGAGGCAGACTGCATCTCTTTATTTTCCTTGTCGCCATTTCCTGCGTGGTTGTCGCGAATTTCCCCCTGCTGCCGCCTGGATGGCTCATTGTGATAGTTGTGTTTTCCGAGAGCCTCCCATGTCACCTTCTCGACGCGAAGCGATTGATCAGCTGGCTCGCTTAGATTTATAATTACTATCAATACGTGTTTATTATATGATTCTATTTGTCATACTATGTATCACTGGTACCCTAAAAATAAATATTTGATCTTATTTTCTTCTCTGTGTTCTGATTTTTTCTTATGAGAATGGACTTCTCTGGTTTTTTCTTTTTTTTTTTTTACTTGTTTTTTTTTGTTTATCCCCCTAGGGTAACTGATTGCTTCGCTTGGTTCAGGGCTTTGGTGCCTTTGTCCCGAGTCAAAGATTTCTCTCGTTGTTCCGGTGTTTGGGATAATGATGGAAAAAAATTAAAGAATCTTAAATTCATTATTTGTCAAAGTCGTCCGTTGGTAGCCTGAGAATAACAGGCTTCTTTCCGAATCTAAACACATGACTGAAGGTCTGTTCGTCTCGTATTATCTTTTCACTAGAGTTGTATTCTTTTTTTTTTTTTTTTTTTTTTTACATAAATTTTGATGAGAAAATCTTGGGTCCTGCTATATGAAGACATGCAATCAAAATTTTGGGATTGGCGTCGTCCGTTGGTAGCCTACGAAAGGCACGGACACACGAATAATATGTATCATTATAGATATCAGAGAGTCTCAGTGTTCTGGCATATTGCGCATTTCTTTTCTCACGCCTTCATCCTAAGATCTTTTAACAGACTTCTATTCCGTGATACGTCTATTCATGATGGCGTCGACTTGAATTTCGCCCACGCGACACGCTCTTTCCATAATGCGAGGTACACGATTCCAGCGCAGTTTCGTCTTTCGTTCCCAAGCTTGTTATCTTGCTGGTGCGTGTTGAGTCCTGTTCAGGTCTCAATGCAGGAATCATGGCGTCTTCTCTTGTTCCTTGCGATTTTGCTGACTTAGTCTAATGTACCCCTTGCGTTGGTCACTTTCTATGATTGGCCAGTTTTCCTGACCAATCCTCGACTCTGGACTCATCCATATCCCGCCTCTGTTCTCCTTTTGAGGGGAAATGAGTTGATTTATACGCGCGTCTCGTCCTCATTTGCATCATTAGTTCTCCGTTCTGCACGGTGCACTCATACTGCCAACTCCATACCTTGCTCATCTCTGACCGGTAAGTATTCTTGATCTCTCCCCCTTTTTATCCCGGGTCGACTCTTCCTATGTAATCTCATGGTTTCGTACTTTAATTCAGATCATGTCTCAATCACCAAATCGAGGTTCACCAACTCAACGAGTTCCATCTACTCGTCGCCGAAGTACTCCTGATGCATCGTCGTTTGAGTACCGGGCCACTTCCCATCGTCGCCCGCACGAGATGTATCCTGGTGGCCCACGGCCAGTTCGCCGATCTTTTCGTGGGGTTCCTCGATCTCCCAGGGCTGTAGGCCGACATCGTGTGAGTTTTGCTGCCATGGATCATCCGCGCTTTGACCGCCCTGGCGCGGGTCGAGCCGCTTCTCGTTCTGGTACCAATATGCGAGGTGGGCTCGTTCGGCGTGTTTTCCTGCCATGTAAGAATCATGTGCAATGCCGCTGTCGACCCTATAATTTGGGTTCTTCGTTGGGGTCTCGACGATCACCAAGCTCCAGCTACCGCTCTGAACAGGTGAGTTCTTTTATCTAAATAGTTTCGTCCGACTTTCGTATTGCTTGTGTGCGTCTCGTTTCAGCGCTGGCGTCACTTCAGAGATCGTCGTGCGTTGGTTTCTCATACTCCTGATCCTCCTATTATCCTTCATAATCTCCTAGCGTCGGAGCCTGACCAGGGTTCCAATTTGTCGCCAGTGTCTGTTAACTTGGATCCAGTTGATGCATCTCTTTTATTCCCGATAGACTTTTCTGATCCGATCATTGATTCTGATGTTGAAAATTTATTATCGCTTTTTGATCCTCTTCTATCAACTTATTCTAATTTGATTGGCGACGGCTCACTGCTCACCCCCTCTGAACCTACTTTTTTGCCCCTTGCTTCTCCTTCGGATACACTGATCTCAGCTGCTGATTCCAATTCTCGAACTGATGAATCCGTAATTCCTGATCTACCTTCATCCCCTCTTCTTCCTCCATCTGATGAGTTTTCTACGGAATTGCCATTTGATGAGCTATGGTGGGTGTCTGGATTTCCGTTCATATTAATTGTTGAACTCGTTTGTATAATTCTTTCTTCTCTTTTCTTTTCTGTAGATTCAACGTTTTTGGACCACCGAGCCACCTCATGCTCCTCGCCTCTTCGCAATCCCGGCTCTTGTGGATCCTTCGACGCGCAGTGACAACGACATGCGCCTGACTGTGTATTCTCTTTCATCGGTCCATCGACTTCGAGATGTGATCGTGACCATAATGAATCTCACCGGTGTGCAAGTCGCTGCGGCTTTCCAATCCAATCATTTTCTTCGCCACTCATCGGGACCCAATGCTGGATCAGGGAGTCTGCCCCTTTTGTGCCCTGCTTTATCGGGACTTGATGTGCTCGTGAGCGTCATCGATAGCTTGTTGGTGATTGAAAACGCCAAGATTGAAGATGTTCTAGAATGGATCGAGGGCGAGCTACCCGACTTGCGTGAACGCAGAAATCTCAAGCTCGGCCAATTTTATGCAGATAGAAAATTCCTCCAGCGTCAGGCTAGACTGGCTGAACAGCGTGCCATGCGTGCTCGTACACCGAGGTCAGCTTCTCCCGATTATCATTTACGAGAGCTTTTCGGCGAGGATGTGGAGCCGCGATCCAATGACGTATGCGGTATATATGATACAACAGTACCGGTGAGTGACGCTGTTGCTGATCCTTCTACTCCAACATCTCCTGATGAGGTTGCTAATATTGATCGACGTGGCCTTCTACCGATTGTGAAGCGTTTGACTATACACCGTGAAACTGGCGACCGGAACGGGGTTTACTCCCATCAAGGAATCTCTGCTCGTGATGCCATCAATGAAATATTCACTTGCAAAATTTGCTATGACCTCATTCATTCCGATTATTATCCATGCATTAATGGCCATCCCTTGTGCCAGAAGTGTCGGGAGTCGCAACGCGGTTCTAGATGCCCGTTTTGTAGGGGTGAATTTTTACGTCACGAGAACATATTTCTCCGAGAGTTGGCTGCTAAGGTCTCTTTTGCTTGTCGCAATGATTGGCTGGGTTGTCTGGAGTTTCCCTTGGCCTCTGATTGGCCTAAGCATGTCAAAGAGTGTCGCTTCCAACCTAAGCCAATATCGCGCCGCGATCGTGCTATGATTGATGCTCGCGCCGAATCTTTTCTATGGTTCTAACTCGCTTTGTAGTGCTGAGCGGTTCTGTATTATTGCGTATCTCATATTATTCATTCTCTATGTAGTAATACGCATTATGTATTGAATATATGGCCAATAAATGGATCAAATTTCTTCGTACTCTCTTATTTCTTGTCGCCTCTCCTCTCTAGATTTTGGTTAATTTTCCAGTTGTTGATGCTGATTTCGATAGTTGATTAGAATAGTTCTGTTCCGTTCCAATCTGATATACGCCCGACTCTTCAATTTACATTCTGAGCTCTCCCTTTTCATTCATGATACATTTATATGTATATATATATATTTTTCATTGACATTTACATTTACTTATTGCTTATTTCTATATCTATTCAATCGTTCCAGTTTTATTTCTAGTTCTCCACTATTCGTTAAAATTAGATTAAATGCTATCCTGAGGGGAGAAAAAGAAATTCTGATTCAATGCTCCTCTTGACCTCGATTGAGGCTATCATCTTCACTTGAGTGACAGTTTTTAAGCTTGTCAATGTGCACAACCCGTGTTTTATCGCCTTTCTGAATACGCGCATTATTGCTCTCGTAATCAACTTCCAGTATTTCACATGGTCCTACGTAATGTTTATCCCCTTTACCATGTCGAGGTTCTTTGAGCAAGTAAACAGTTTCCCCTTCTCTAAAAAATTTAGGGTTGATTTTTTGGTCCTTGTAAAATTTGGATTTGAATTTACTTCTGAGCTGGCTCATAGCTGAAAGTGTCCTGAGTTCCGTGAACGCTTTTGTCATGTCCGCGAGGTATTCATCGTAAGTTATCAGCTGATCACGAGGTGGGAACGATGACGGCATTCTTGCTCTTCGACCAAAGACGAGTTCGTGTGGAGAATATCCCGAATTTTCGCGTGTCATTGTATTCAGCGAGTGCTGTGCCTGTGGTAGAAGTTCGTCCCACTCCGTATGTTCATTCAGATACATAGCTAGATACTCATTCAAGGTATGATGCATACGTTCGATCGATCCGTTGGACTGCGGGTGATAGCTAGAGCAAAGAAGCCTATTAATTCGGAAAATTCGTGCAAATTCCTCAAATACCTTCCCCATGAAGTGTGATCCCTGGTCTGTGAGAATTGATACCGGTAATCCATAATAACAGATGAAGTGTTCCATCAGAACCTTTGCGACCGTGACTGCCGTAGCTTCTGTCGTGGGTGTTAGCACACAAAATTTACTAAAGCAGTCCTGTATTGTAAGGATGTAAATATTTCCACGTTTCGTCGGATTTTTCGGACCCACGAAATCCATTGATATCTTCTCGAATGGTATCATGGGTGTATCAGTTATAACCATTGGCATTTTTGTCTTGACCCGTACTAACTTATCCGTTTGGCATGTCGCGCAACCTCTCACGAATATTCTCACGTCTGCCTGCATATTTGGCCAGTAGAATTCGCTCGCTAATCGATCGTATGTTTTTGTGATGCCCTTGTGACCCCCGATCGAAGACTCATGATATTCCTTAATAATTCGATACCGCTCTTGTTCAGGTGGGACCGGTAGGTTATTCTTGTACAATACTATAGATATCGTTAGTTTTCTGAATATTCGATTGCATTGCTCTATGAAGTATCCCCATTTGTTCTTATTCAGCATTGCCAAATCTCTGATAATTCCTATTGATTTTATCCCTTTACTGATTACGAGTTCCCGTAAAAGTTTCAAAACTGCCGTAATGTCTGGTTTCAAGGCTTCCGAATAAGTTGTGTTTTTAATGACTAAACCAAATAATTTCACCTGTCTATACTCTGATACAATTATTTCGCCGACCGACCGCCCTTGACTTAGCAGCTCGTCTTGCCCGAGATATCTTCTTTCTATCAGTGAATTCAGTACTTCCGATTCTGTACACATGTTCGCTGGTATGGTGTACACAAGATTATCTATGTGTGAAAATGGGTGATCGTTTACCAATTTAACACCCGTAAAGACGTCTATTTCCTCTTCGTTTACCACCCAGGATGGTATTTCTTGTGGTCCCCGCGCTTCCGCTGTCAGGTAGCGTGTCATTGCATTATCCCTCTTATTCAATCTATTTTCCCGTATCGTCTCTTGTTCGTCTATGATTTGCCCGTCTCCGGGTGGTCCATCGTCTGATGGTTGTAAGACCTCATTTTCTTTAAGTATAGGTTCATCAACCTCCATGTCCACGGCAAAGAATTCCGCTGGTAGAGATTCATCTGCAATTCCAGCGTGCTTACGGATACCCATATTGATCAATGGTGTATAGTGTTTACCTCTCAAATGGACATGAATAAACTCATTCTGGTCGTGTGCCCTGAAATGGGCGTATCGAAACCTGTCATCACATTGAAGATGCACACAGATATTTACATTGAACTCTCGTGAGAATATGAATACGGTATCTCCATCTCCATATGCCGTCTGTGACGTTAATATTGCTACTGCTGCTGCAGGGTCTCCACAAAATGGAAGATGTCTACTGTTTAGTAAAACCTGACGAAGTTGGAGAGCTGACATTTCCCAACCAAAAATCTTAATAAGTGTGTAGAACAGACAGTTTCCTGGTGGTTTCGAATTGATTTTCGTGTCATGAAAGAACGCATAACTTGGCTGCGCGCACTCGTCATGTTCCTCGTAGTTTTGGAACCTGACAATCGAAGAATTTGTTTGATCCTCTGACTTCGAGAACGTTCCAGTGTAGTCCCAAGATAAGTCTTGGACTTGTGGGTCTTTGACTTTGGAATCGGTCATAGATGTTTCTGGTGTGGCTGGGGGCCTTGGTGTGTGTTCCAAATCCGAGACGCGTGATTCCGGAAGGGGTGTAAGATTATCTGCCATATGCCTCTCATGAATATTGTTAGGCTCCACAGGTGTCATCTTTGCATGTTCTGGCTCAGGATTCTCTTCATTCGCGCTTACCGCTGCTGTTTCCGACAAGGGTTGCATCTGTTCATCAGTTCGGTTATGCATCGGACTTTCATGGGATGGATCGTTTTCAAACTGATCTTTCATTGTTATATCTCCTTGAAAATCTTCTAGTCGAGTAAGATTGACAACTGGTTGATATTCCGGTAATTCGAATTGGTTTCGGATATCCTTGTAGGGGGCTTTGGTTCCTTCTGCTTCAGGGTGCGTTGTGGGTAATGGGATAGTTCCTATCTCTGATCTTCTCATGTCGTTTATATTCACTCTTGAAGTGCTGCTTCTCGCTTGAGAGTTTGTCCAAACAAGTATCTGTACTCCGGTGTTCCTCCGATCTTCAAATCGCTCAACTTTCCACGTGAGATGTCGATCTCTGCTTGTCTCCTCATCGTGTTCGGACCGTGTTTCTACCCTTTGGTTTTCGTTGGTCGAGTTTTCACAATCGGAATTCTGTTCAGGGAGATTGACATATTGCGTCGAATCAGGGTTATTGAAACCCATGTTGATTGGCTCGATTGTCTTTTCCGAATCTTCGGTGGTTACTTGATTTTGTTCTTTCATTGATGTACCCAGACTCTCGTTTGAATTTGAATTTTCGTATTGTGTATTCCCGAATATCTGTATATTCCTCTGAGAAAGGGGTTTTTCACTCTCTGCTATAGGTCTCTTGATAGTTGTGCCTTTGTTTGGTGTGCTCGTAATTTGAATTTCTGCTCTGATGTCTTGTTCGTTTCTCAATCGTTTCAAAGAGTCCATGTCATTTTGGGCTTGGCTTGATATCGGTTCGGCGCCCGGATGATCATCGATTTCTCTCAACATTGTACACAATGGAAAATTTTGTCCCGTACGTCCCCTTGACCCTTTGGGTCGCATCATGCGTTCTGCATTGGCCGCTCCACTCCATTCTTCGTCTTCATCTTCATCCTCATCATCGTCTGAGAAAGGGTCACTCGAGTCACTATCATAGTGGGCTTTCTTCTTTTGTGATGGATTACCTGAATTTTCTGTAGGATTCGACTCGTCCCATAATATTCTATTCTCGTCGTTCGCTTCATCCCTTCTTCGTTTGTGACTTCGAGTCTCTACGACCAGCACCCTCGCACTGGCGAGCTTCGCTGCTTCTTCTCGTTCTTGCTTTTCTGCTAACTGATACAATTCCACCGTTGGGCGCTCTGGGTTTTCTTCGCCTTCATTCAAAACAATATTCCTTGAAAGGGCATCAGCATGGGCATTCTTATCAGCCCTTCTATATACGATTTCGAAGTCTAGGCCTCTCAATGCGGCCTTTAGCCTATTAAATCTCAAATCTGGCTTCTTTGTGTTGTGATAGTGCTTCAAGGGTTCATGATCTGTCACTACTAGAAACTTTTTCCCGTATAAAAAATGATGGAATTGCTCTGTACCGAATACTACGGCCAAGAGCTCTTTCTCATAAATACTCCAGTAATACTCGCTACCCCTGAGGGCTCTTGATGCATACGCACAGGGCTGATCTTGCCCTAAGGTACCAATACTGAGAATTGCTGCCACCCCATAATTACTGGCATCTGTACTAAGAATCAGAGAGTCTGATTGTGTTGGACATGCGAGGACCGGCTCTTGGCATAGTGCTTCGCGCAATTTCTCGAAGGCCTTTTGCTGGTCTTCCCCCCATTCGAATTTCACATCCTTCCGTAATAGTTTGTTGAGTGGATATGCTATGTCTGCAAAGCCTTTGACAAACCGGCGGTAGTACGAGGCGAGACCCAGGAATTGTTTGACTTTTTTTGCTGTCGTGGGTGTTGGATATTTGCGTACTGCTTCTATCTTTTTGGGGTCCATACGGATCTTACCATTCCCTGCTATGTGACCTAAAATACTCGCTTCTCGCTGGAGGTACTGACATTTTGAAGGTTCTACGGTCATGTTTGCTTCATCAAGTCGTCTCAGGACTTCTCTAAAGAGTTTCCCATGGCTTTGCAGATCCGGGGCTGTGATGATTATATCATCGAGATACACGTATACTCCAGAGGACCCCAGTAAAGAGCCTAGGACCTTTTCAATAGCTCGTTCAAAAGTGGCTGGACTATTACGGAGTCCCATCGCCATCCTGGACCACATGAAGAGCCCGGAGCTCGAGCTAAATGAGGTCCTAAATTTCGAGTCTTCCGACATGGGAATTTGCCAAAATCCCTGGCGCAAATCGATTGCCGTTATATATTTCGCGTTTGCAACGCTTTCTATGATGTCTGTAGTGATTGGAATAGGGTAGCTATCGGCTACTGTGATTGCATTCAATTGGCGAAAATCTACCACCATGCGCCATCGCACTTTCCCGTTTGCATCTGGTTTCTTCTTCACAATCCACATCGGGCTTGAATATGGAGAATCCGATTTTTCAATTATTCCTGCTTCTAATAACTCTTTGATCTGTCTTTCCATCTCTTCCCTGATCTCTTGGGGGTATCTGTATCTTCTCACTTTTATGGGTTTGTCGCTGGTTAATACAATTTTGTGTGATGCTACGTGCGTAGCTTTAAGTTTTTCCCCTGGTAGTCCGAATACCCCTGGTCTTTCTCGAATGAGTTCCTTGACATGCTCGATCTCCTCTTCATTCAACCCTTCCAATGTTTTAGGATCAATTCTTTCGAACACTTTCGTGGCTCGGTCCTTTGTTTCATCGGCTTCAGTTTTTCGTACCTCGATATACTCTTCAGCGTGTTTCCCATTCTGTTCCCTGTTTTGGGGGTCGAATGTCTCTCCCAACTGCACGATCCCGAGATCCTCGAAGTCGACTTCCGCGGTCTCTGATTCGATATCTGATTCGTCCAAATATGCGGGGTATTCATACGATTCTTCCCCGGTATTCTCTTCTGTGACGTCTTGAAATGGAACTACTGACTCTGAATCTTGAAAATTGCTCAACTCCTTTTTCCCTGTACTCGTCATCTGGGCGTATTTCACTTGTAGAGTGTCAGTTGGGGTCTCGGGCCCTTCCTTTCTGATAAATGGGATTATCAAATTCGCAAATTGAAGGCACTTTGCTTTAGCGTCTAATACTCCCCCGTGTTTTTCAAACTCGCGCCATCCCAGAAGTCCATCGGTGTGTATAGCAAAGGTGTCCGATACTATATGCACTTCGCAGTCTAATCCATCAAGATTCATATTAATCCTTCCAAGCGTTAAGCATTCTCCTGCCGTGACCCCACTAATAGATATGATATAATTCTCGTCTATAGGCGTCCCTTCTTTCAGGCAGCGTTTTTTCAGAAGCGTAACATCCGCTCCCGTGTCGGCGTAAAATTTACAAGGTCCGTTCCTAAATTTCTCGCATTTCAATTCGACTATTGGATGTTTTCTTTCACTCGATTCGCATAAACGTATAGAAACGTGACGTCTTGGTATTTTATTATCCTTCAATTGTTGCTGCTCGACGTCTGGGATTGGCGTCGAGCATCCTGGGAGTTTAAATGATTGTTTTGTTCGTTATTGATCCCCTGATTTGATGGCTGATTCTCTGACCGCGGCACCGAAGGGCCCCTATCATCAATTCTTGTATCATATCCATCGTTTCGTCCGCGAGTATCATTCCTGTAATTATTAGTCTGCCGGTAACTTCTACTCCCACCTTGATAATTCAGATAATTAGATCGATTGTTTCCAGAGTAATCCTGGCGCCCCCCGTTATTGAAACCTCGATTATAATTTCGATCCCTGCTGTTGACCCTATTATCACTATTATTGCGATTATTAGTATATCGATATCCATTATTATTGTAGCGAGGATAATTTCGATTCTCGTTCCGGTTATCAAATTCATAGTCACGTCTACTTCCAGAGTTGCTGTAATAGTTCCGATCTCTGTTATTGTAATTTCTCGGATAGCGTCTATCATCCTGAAATTCTTCAGCTCGTGAACCGTCTCGACGTGAGTATTGATTCGGCGATCCATTGAATTGGTTATTAGGGCTCGGGCGTTCTTGGGTTGGAAAACGAGATCCGCTTGAGCTTCGAGCATTTCGTGGCAAATCTCGTGGGCGCTCTATCTGATTTTTTACGACTAAACCGGAATCAACGGCTCCTTTGAGGGAGCGGCACTCGCCTATGTCGTGACCCGAAACGCGGCAGTAATTGCAAAATTTCGAATCCCGCTGTTTTTTTGAACATTCTCTCTCAAAATGCCCCTTTGCTCGACAATATCGGCATTCATCGGAGGCTGTAGCTAGTCTAATCGTTGCTGTTTCCTGAGTCGACGCGTTATCCGTGCGTGTCTCCCGTAGTTTCTTTTCTACAAAAGCTTCGATGAGTGGCATCAGTCCGTCCACGTTGCCCGAAGGTCTCTCCATTGAAAACAATGCGCGAGCGCTCGTTTTATTCTCGAAACTCACGGCCTCTGAAATGGCCTCTCGTAACGTTTTGGGATTCGTCGATCGGACCTGATGTTGAAGTGCTCCCGCTAAGCCAAACATGAACTGTTGCAGGGCCTCTGCATCTGCATTGTATTTGTATGTCTTGCGTTCCCATTCTTCTAATTTCTGATCAGAGTCATAAACGTTTAGCAGGCGATTATGCAGCGTCTGTACTCGTAAGCCGTAGTCCCCTGCTCCTTCTCCTGGTCTCTGCTGAATCAATTTCAATTCGGCTAATACGCGGTCCGCACCGCCAACTCCACTATATTGCGTTGTCATATCGGCTAACAGTCGTTCTACTGAGCTATATTGAGTAAGTCGGGCTATGTACCCTTCAGCTGCTCGGCCTTTAAGTTTACTCGCGAGTGCAGAGAGAATCCAGGGTTCGGCTTCCGAGCCATATTCTTCGACTATGTACCGAACCGATTTGCAAAATAATGCTAGCATATCTGGATTACCATCGTACGGCATAATCTGATTCAATGCTTGATGTAATGGAAGGCGGAATTTTGATCCGTATTTTCGATCGCTACCGTATGCATCAACTACGTTTCGCGCCTTGCACTGGCGTATTTGCACGTCCGTGTTTGTTCCAAACTTTTTAACAGTATCATTTCCGCCTGACGGGAGCTCCGTCGCCTGTGTGTCGGGGAAGTCGTCATCAGTCTCGTAGTACTCCTCTGGTTCTTGAGGAGCTGGTTCATGATTCGAGCAACATGGCTTATTGATTCTATTATTGATTCGACTCGCGTTGGCTGCGTTGTTACATTTTGGGCCGTTCGCATTGGCTTCTGCATGACCTACATGGGTGTGACAAGTGTGCGTCGGCTGATTGTCTTGGAGTCGCTGTCCAATAATACGTCGTCCAATAGTCTCCCGCGAACCGATTTGACTCGAATGATCGGAATTATATCCCTTCCGTCCCTGAAATTGGTCGTCCTTCCGATTTTCTTGATGGACAGTTGCACGCATGCCCTCATTTTGATTAGCTCGTGCTGAGTTTTGCTCGGCAAAGATCCGACTCTGGCTGTTTGCTTGAGAATCCATACTTCTTAGATCCTGTCTTTGAAGTCGGGTGAAATTGGGTTCTTCACAGAACTGAGCATCCTGATCGGTGGATCGGTGGCTACGATTCTGATCATTAGTCCTCAATTCTATCGCATTCAAGTTCCGAGGGAGGGGGTCCGTCTGTTGGACATTTTCAGGTTGTCCTTTCCATCCGAAAGGGCGGAAAGCCAGAGTGTGGCGCTCTTCTTCCATACCTTGCGGTCGGTATTGAGAGCTCCACGATTGATTCTTCTCCCAAGGCAGTCCTTCGCCCATCAGAGGGCGGCAGCCAAGATCCTGATCTTTGAATTGTACTCGCGTCATGTCTCTGCCCGCGCCGTCCGTAGTTCGGTTATTGGACCAAGAAGCTCCCCCACTAACCGCATTCCCCGTATTCATCGGGTGGTCTGTCCATATGTCAGGGCTACCATCGAATGACAGCCGTCTTCGGACCGGTTTGACTCTTTCGGTGGTCTGATCGTCGTAACGCGAGGACTCTGCATTCATCTGCGACGTTTTGAATTGTTCATATTCTTCAAAAAAGACGTTAGACGCAGGCATGGGTGTTTTGGGTCGTGTCCCCGTTGCAATTTGCTGTTTTTCCAAGTGAAGTTTCAATGATTCTAAGAGCGTTACTTCTTTTTCCGAAAGAAACTCCGGGAGGGTAGAAAGAGTTCGGCTCAGATCTCGTATCGCCAGTTCCATATGCATTCCGCCGGGGTTTTCGAGTCCCAGATCGGCGGACATGAGCGCAAAGTAAGCAGTGCGCGCTCTCTCGTCGCCTTTCTCCATCCCGTCATAATAGCGTAATTTCAGCTGAGAGATATCGAGAATTTCATGTTCTTCTGGTTCAGGTTCGCCCCCCGTAGCTCCCTGCTGGTCGGGATTCAGTTCCTCAGCAACGCTGCTCGTTACGTTTTCGGCAGATACCGGAGGTCGGTCATCATTCTTACGGCTTTTCGCCATTGTGTCGCGCTCGCTTATGAATCTATTCAACTGTATGGCGGCTAGTTTCTCACGCGCTAGTCCCAGAATGCACAGGCGAGAGACAGGTGACAGATGACGCGTGAATTCAAAGTTCTCAATGTTGGTTGAGTGGATACTCACAAATTATCAACTTACGTGATGTAATTTTCTATAAAAACAGACACTCGATTTGCTATTCGCAAGGGAATGACTCGACAGTACGTTATTGTTTATAAACCTAGTTTCTGTAGAATCTAGAGTCAGGATCGATTCAAATGATAGCGATTTACTATTCGCGTGATAAGTTTGAGGTAACTATTGAACGAAGAAAAGCTTCAATCCATACGCTAGTAATTCCGAAAAAGAGTCCTTGCCTCGCGACTCTCCCCACGAGGGACGTATAGTTGGGTGTAATAAAAACTACTCACCCTGTAGCTGCGAGAATGAAAATCAGGAAGATCTGCATGAACATCCTCTCGGATCCTTCCGTGGAGTCTGTAGTCTGCTGCTGTTCGATGTATAAAAACGCGGCACGGTTGACGCGATATAATTATCTGTAACCTTCAAACAGATTCCCGGCCGATGCACCAGTTTTGTTACGATTTGAGGGTCCTTGAAATCTGTTTATCCGCTGAGTTATAAGACTCAGAAGATGGGTGAAGGTACAGCCAATGACAAACAAACGGTGGTTCAGCTTTATTGATGTTTATTCAGAGTAAGTATAAAACCCGAGAGAGAGACTAACTCGTAACTCTAAGACTCTAGAAATATCTACGAGGCCACCAATGGCTGCTTATACTCGTGATGTTAACTCTGTGACGATTCGTGTACGACTGTGAATCTAGAAGCTCCTTCTGGCAGAATCCCTCCGTATTTATACTCTTTCCCAGGCTGAGACTTCTCTTCATTCTATTTCAAGAGAGGGGTTGAACAGGTTAGAGCTTGCAGCAGCTCGAGGCTTGTGCCTGCCTCTCGCTCGAGGTCGGTCAACTTCATGCGGTAGCCGTTACGGCCAGGTATGAGCCGTAACAGGAGTAATTAGAAGCGGGAAATGAAAATTAGGGGGTATCTGTGGAAAGCCTAAGGGGGAATAGATTTTTGCAGTTGGGTTTTGAAGTTTTAGTTTACCTTAGACCAATAGGGCTATTACGTGGAGTCAGACAATTTAGGTCAGCTAATTAATTAGGGAAATAGAAATATCAAGGTAACAGGTCTAGAGCAACGAATCCAGATAGGCCCGTGAGTTTTGACTAGGAGTGAAACCGGTCAAATTTATTTGAAATTTTTGCGATCTGCAGCATGAATTGAGGAATCAGTAATATACAGATAGTGATAAAAGCAGGAGTCTAATTTGAGATAGGGACTGAATTTTATTATTTTTGCGGATGATTTGAGCATAGTTAATCGAATAGCTTCAGTCCGGAGAAAAATAGGTGGGTTCTCACAAGCGCTAGAGAAGGTGGAAGCTAAGTACACAGTTCTTATCATTCTCATATTAAGTGATAGGTGCGAGAGTGGTAGAGCGGATGGATGGGAGATAATCAGAAATCGAGACCGAGCGATATAGTAGATACGGGAGATAATTCGGGCCAAGGGTTAGAGCAGTTTGGAGTAGAATTGAATACGGTAGGGGAAAATATTAATAAGGTTGAAGAGAACGCAGCCAACCTACTCAATCAGATTCGGGGGGTTAAGGTTCGAACACGGGCTGAGAAAATGGAGGATTTAGCTCGAAGTTTGGTAACATCGCTGTCCAACAATTTTTCACTGCAATATGCAGTCCAGCGACTGCCGGAGTTTGATGGACGAAACATGCCTCTGAAAGATTATATTCAAACAATTAAGTCAGGGTATGATTGGGTGGACGCTGCGCAACGGGATAATTTTTTGAAGGCGGTTAAAAGTCAACTGAGAGGAGCAGCACGTGATTTCATTGCAGGGAAAACTTTGGCGACGCTAGATGAACTTATAAAACACCTGCGAGAAAGATTCGCGGTAGGGAAAAATTATGGATATTTTTGTAATAGAATATCGCAATTAAGGATGAGGCAGGGACAGTCCGTAGGAGATCTGTACGATTACTTGAATTCACTAATCAGTAGCGCAGAGGCGGCTCTGAAGGAAGAGAAAGGAGAAGCTTATGTGCCAGCAATGATCATTCCATTAAAAGAAACCGCAATAGACTCTTTCATCCGGGGATTACCGGCGGATTTGAGTAAATCAGTTGACTTGTTACAGCCCACGAGCTCAGAAGATGCTTATAGACATGCCGCGCGCCTGGAGAGTCGTATGGCTGCTCATATTATTCCCGATACCAGAGTGAGGTACAACTCAAATTTTCGAGAACAAAGACCTTTTAAAAATTCAGGGCGGTTCGACTCGAATAATCAGCCGGAGAGGCAGATTCGGATCTTGCAGCGGCAGGATGGAGCAACTGCGTTTCAATCCAACGCGGATATCCAGGGACAGGGAATGAATACCGGGGGAGTTTCCATAGATGGAGAAAATAAGACCGAAGCTGAAGGTCAGACCGGAAGTGCCTACCGCATGTACGGAACACGTAGTTATCCCTCGGGCAATGCTAATCGAGGATTTAGCGTTCAGCCATTTCCACATTTCCAAAATCCTGGGAACAATGCAGACAACACTAGGAACTTTAATTATACTAATTATAGGCCCACGTCTCATTCTCCTGGTCCCTCTCAGCATAACCAAAATTATCGCAACTATGCTGGGAATTTTAACGATTTCCAAAATCAGAGATATGGGCCTCCGCGAGGAAATTATGGGCAACAGTTCAGGAGCCCTGTCAATTCTGAATATCAGGGGCTGGGGAATTCAATGAATCGGATGAATTTAAACTACCACGGGGCTCGCCTCGACAACGGGACGAGCCGAACCCCATTTCAACAAGCCACACCTGCTCAGGGGACATCCCGGGGAATGGCCAATCAGCAGTTCAGGGGTCCAGCCCCGAACCAGGATCGGCGTCCCATGAACGGCCGGCCACTAAACCAATCCCAAGTCCCGAATCACGGTCAGCCCCAGAATTCCAATCGGGCACCGATGAGCAGGATAATGCTGCTGAAGCAAGCAGCTGGGTCCACGCAAATGTTAGGACGTGCTGGCGATCTTTAATCCCCGGTGCGGTTCACGAGGAGGAAACTGTTATTCGGTTACGAGTGCCCGACTTGAAAATACCTTGGAGTACCTTTATGCTAGATAACGGATCGGACGTTAATATCATCAAAAAGGGGGTGCTCCGAGAAAATCTAGAGATTATCAAAGATGAATTTGAGTTTAAAGTGATAGGCCCGTGTGATGTGATAAAATCATTGGGTTTCACTTATTTGAAAATTAAAGGTGACTATATACCACTTTTCATCGTGGGGGACGAGTTTCCAATTGAAACTCATGGGCTGCTAGGTCGACAGTATTTTTGGCACTCCGAGGCCATCATTAATTACTATGCTAAAGCCATGGTTGTCAACTCGGACGTAATGCACCCCATGCCGTTTTTAGCGAAAGATTCGCCGGACAAAAAGAAAAGAGCACGGACCTATTGTGTGAAGGCAAATTGTTCATCGGATGAGGAAAACGATTTGAGGGATGATCCCTATTTCACACGGTAAAGTGAGGGAGACTGATTCGGGAGAAGAGGAAACAGTTCCATATCCTTTAGTTAAGTAAGCATAGCTTAAGACCACCGATGCGGACATCGGTTAGACTAAGAGGGGGAGGATGTTATGTCACGCATGGCTTTTTCCGACACTCTCATTTTTCAGAGTGTCGGGAGAATCCCTGCGTGCAAGATAGTTCAAAAGCTCGCGGGCATGAGGGTGCGCAAGCCAATTAGAGTGGCACACAATGTGTCATTCTACTACTGGCTGAGACCTCCCATGCTCGTGACCTCTCCCCCGCATGAAGTACGTAAGGTAGTGTTAAGTAAGAGAGAAAGAGAGAATACTATCATAATTAAGTAGAGTAATGTGGAGCGGTGATTGGGTGAGCCTTAATCTGGCGGGGAGATGGGGGAGAGCTACCGGTAGTTCGGGGCCTCCGACATCTCCTCGCTCAGGTGGGCTCACTCTCTTGCCCGCCTGCTCTCGTCCAGAGAAGTTGAACGAGAAATTGGCTCCGGCTTCGGGGCTCACCAGGAGTTGCCTCGTGGCTGGAGCCAACACGGTCATCGGTCCTTCGGATTCCATCACGGATCCTGGTATAAGTAAGTAAGTTTCATCAACATTCATTTGGGGACTTTTATAGTCTCTCTCTCTCTCTCTCTCTCTCTCTCTCTCTCTCTCTCTCTCTCTCTCTCTCTCTCTCTCTCTCTCTCTCTCTCTCTCTCTCTCTTTTTCTCTCTCTCTCTCTCCTTAGGAATAGCATTTAAATTTCATTTTTTTGTGAAAGCATCATGTAAGCTTAAAGAGTTTTATTTGAAATTAAATTTCACTTCAAAAATGTACGACCGGCTCGTGGTTTTGGTGTTTGAGTTGTCGCTCCCGTATGGGAATCCCTAACAATCCACCCTCGCCCCCGGCCCCACATTCCAATAGTCCCCAGGGTGGCTGACCAGCCCAGGAGTGGTCAGTGGTAGCAGAGCAGGATCCGGAAGAGCTGCATTGCTTTTCCGGATCTAACGGTGATTAAGACTTGGCTTCCCCAAGTCTTAACAGATAGAGACAATTGTCTTCACAGATCGTACCAGAGGTTCATTCCTGGAACCATTCCGAGTCTCTTGCGACAACCCTTGAGTCAATTGATGGAGCAATCATTGCATAAAGTGTATCCGCGTTTTGAGCGAGATTCCAACACGGTCTCAACGAGTCCCATCGAAATTTGAGTTGCAAATTACTTATGGATGACACATATACGCCTAAGCTCGCTCAGATCATTGCCTTCTCTCTCATATCACGCCAACGTTACATGAATATATTCAATATTTCCAGTTCAACGTTGATTTTATCTTTAGAGTCTACTATAGATAGTAAAACAAACTTCTTTTTGAATTTGGCAAAGTTGGTTTTTCGTCATTTATCGACCCATATTTGACTTACTCTCGCTCATCTACAAACGATATCATCTCTACGCTTTGTTCACAGAAAACATGGAAGACTCTGTAGACACAGATCATTCTGATGGGAAGAATCCTCACCCAGAAGGGTCATCTAGAAAAGTTGAAACGGTCAGAATCGACCTAACAGAAGTTATACCCGTCGCCACACGTGAAGACCCGGACGCAAATAAATTCTTCTGTCCTTTCTGTAAGAAAAAAATTTGTAAACCCGTGAGACATTGGGAATCTGTACACAAGAATGAACCAGAAGTCAGAGCAATCATGGAGCTCGATAAAGTTACCGATGCTGAAGAAAGACAAAGACTCATCACCCTCCTTCGCAATAGAGGAACAATGCTACACAATTCTGACCCCAAGTATAATAATGGAATCCTGAAACCTCTAAGAAAAGCTTCCAATAAACAGTTGACCAGTAAGAACATGACAGTGTGCCCAGCCTGTGAAGGGACGTACACATTGAAGAGTATTAGAGGTCATGTTTGTAAAGGGGAAAAAACCAATGATACATCAACAAATACTCGGGAACTTTTAAAAATGGCTCGCCAAAGAATGATGCATTGTTTCCCAACATCTGATAGGATGAGATTAGATATTTTACCCCACATTTCAAACCAAGACTACAGAGATGTCATTTGTAATGATAAGCTCGTATTGGCATTGGGAGAATCATTATGCGACAAGCTCGATAAGCCAAAAAATAATGACGAAATTACCAATAACTTACGACTTATTGCTAGATTCATTCTAATTTTAAAAGATTTGGACCCCACAACTAACTCAGCTGTTGCGATTTTGGACACAACAAAGTATCCTGCGCTGAAGACTGGCATACAAAAATTGGCGGATTATGATGAAGCGAAAGGGCGATATATGAAACCAAGTGTAGCAACATCTATCACAGCATTAGTGAAGATGTTAGCTGATACTTACCATGATTATCTAGTCGAACATCAAGACAGAGACTTCCGTGATGCTGAGATGCCAGACCTGAAGAGATTTGTTAAATATATTAATAATAAATTTAAGAATCAAATCAACAGCGGGGCCATGAGAAGTTATACTTTGCTCAAGGCCAAAAAAAATAAAGAGCTCTGCTCTTTAGATGACAAAGGCAAATTTGACAGATATGTTGAAAAGAAACAGGATGCTGCCTTAGCAGAATGCGAGGCCATGTTAAAAGGCAAGCGTTTCGCCCTCAAATCTTTCTTGAACCTCCAGAAATCGAGTTGTGTGAAAACAATCTCTTTCAATGCCAGAAGAAGAGGAGAAGCGGCCGAAATCGAGATCGAAGATTTTGATCGCAGGAAGAAATTGACAAAAGACGACCCATGTTGGAAAACTTTGAACGACGAAGAAAAAGCTCAAGCAGAGAAATATAGTCGTTTTATAATAACTGGCAAACTCTACAGAGATGTCCCAGTCCTTGTAGATGAAAAGCAGATTCGCGCATTCAAAGTCATAAAAAAGTTACGAAAATTGGCAGGAGTACGAGACGATAATCCATACTTGTTCGGAATGCCCACTAAGGATACCCGAAAAGTAAAGACGGTGGAACCATGCGCGGTGATTCGGGAATATTCCAAAGCTTGTGGGGCCTTAAGACCTGAACTTCTCCGTGGCACGAATTTTGGAAAATTCTTTGCAACCTATATGTGCGAGGAAGAAGGAAAAAGCGGAGTTCAACTTTCCGTTACATCATGTTTCATGGGACACTCTCAGGATATTGAGAAGAATATCTATCAAAAGAGAGATATCCTAGAATTAACAAAGCTGAGCAAGTCGTTGGAGGTCGTCTCATCGTTGCGAGAAAAAACTCCAGGTAAGAACCGCCAGATCTGGAGGATGATTATCATCTTTTAGGTTTTTCCACGAGCCATAGAACAGGAGGTCCTTCTGAATCCGGGGCTGCTTGATTCAGGCAAATCAGGGACGTTAATGATGAATTCCCGTGGACCTTGATCAACCCACCTACAACCTACGGACTATAGCCGTTGACGAACCCACCCACCGATCCCACCACCATCCATCCATCCCTTCGTCCATCCGTCCATCCATTCGATCATCCGTCCGTCAATCCGTCCATGCATCCATTCGTCTATCCATCCGTCCATCCATTCGTCTATCCATCCGTTCATCTGTCAATCCGTCTGTTCATCCGTCCGTTCATCCGTCAATCCGTCTGTTCATCCGTCCGTCCATCCATCGGTCCATCGGTGGTGTCCATCCATCCGTCCATCCATCCAACAGTTAGTCCGTCCGTCCATCCATTCGTCTATCCATCTGTCCACCCATCAGTCCATCCGTCCATTCTCCTATAAAGTGACCCTTCCGTCCGTCTATTCTTCTATAAAGCCACCATCCGCCTATCCATTTATCCGTCCAATCATCGGCCCATTCGTCCATCCATCCATGCGTCCATCCCTCCGTTCACCTGTTTACTCATCCGCCCGTCCGCCCCTCAATCCGTCAACTCATTTGTCCATCCGTCCCTCAATCCGTCTGACTATCCACCCATTCATCGATCTGTTCATCCGTCCGTCCATCTATCTGCCCATCCATCCATCCGTTCGTTCGTCCATCTGCCGACCGTCTTTCCGGCCATCTGTCCGTCCGTCCGCCCACCCATCGGTCCGTTCGTCCATCCATCCGTCCATACATGCGTCCATTCGTCCATCTGTCCGTCCATCTATCTGTCCACCCATCCGTCCACCCATCCGTGTCCACCCAACCGTCCATACGCCCATCCTTCTTCCGATCCGTTCGACTATCCGCCATCCATCCATCCGTTCATCCGTCCATCCATTTGATCATCCGTCCATGCATCCATTCGTCTATCCATCCGTTCATCCGACAATCCATCTGTTCATCCGTCCGTCCATCCATCGGTCCATCTGTCCATCCATCCAACAGTTAGTCCGTCCGTCCATCCATTCGTCTATCCATCTGTCCACCCATCAGTCCATCCGTCCAGTCTTCTGTAAAGCCACCATCCGCCTATCGATTTATCCGTCCAATCATCGGCCCTTTCGTCCATCCGTCCGTTCACCTGTTTACTCATCCGCCCGTCCGCCCCTCAATCCGTCAACTCGTTTGTCCATCCGTCCCTCAATCCGTCTGACTATCCGCCCATTCATCGATCTGTTCATCCGTCCGTCCATGCGTGCATCCATCCGTCCATCTATCTATCTGCCAGTCCATCTATCCGTTCGTTCGTCCATCTGCCGACCGTCTTTCCGGCCATCTGTTCGTCCGTCCGCCCACCCATCGGTCCGTTCGTCCATCCATCCGTCCATACATGCGTCCATTCATTCATCTGTCCGTCCATCTATTTGTCCACCCATCCGTCCGTCCACCCAACCGTCCATACGCCCATCCTTCTTCCGATCCGTTCGACTATCCGCCATCCATCCATCCGTTCATCCGTCCATCCATTCGATCATCCGTCCGTCAATCCATCCATGCATCCATTCGTCTATCCATCCGTTCATCTGACAATCCGTCTGTTTATCCGTCCGTCCATCCATCGGTCCATCGGTCCACCCGTCCATCTGTCCATCCATCCAACAGTTAGTCCGTCCGTCCATCCATTCGTCTATCCATCTGTCCACCCATCAGTCCATCCGTCCACTCTTCTATAAAGCCACCATCCGCCTATCGATTTATCCGTCCAATCATCGGCCCATTCATCCATCCGTCCGATCACCTGTTTACTCATCCGCCCGTCCGCCCCTCAATCCGTCAACTCGTTTGTCCATCCGTCCCTCAATCCGTCTGACTATCCGTCCATTCATCGATCTGTTCATCCGTCCGTCCATGCGTGCATCCATCCGTCCATCTATTTATCTGCCCATCCATCCGTCCATCTATCTATCTGCCCATCCATCCATCCGTCCGTTCGTCCATCCATCCATCCATACATGCGTCCATTCGTCCATCTGTCCGTCCATCTTTCTGTCCACCCATCCGTCCACCCATCCGTCCGTCCACCCAACCGTCCATACGCCCATCCGTCTTCCGATCCGTTCGACTATCCGCCATCCATCCATCCGTTCATCCGTCCGTCCGTCCATCCGTTCATCGATCCGACGATCCGCCCATCCGTCCATCCGTCCGTCCGCCCATCCACACATCTATCCACTCATCCATCCGTCCTTGCCATCCTTCCATCCATCCGTCCATGGCGCATGGGGTGAAGAAACAAAGAGAATCCCGTTTGAATCAATTGAATTCGTCCAGAATCGTCGCGTACACGATTTGAGCTCAAAATGTCCAGTTTCACTCCTTTGTGGGGCATTCCAACTCATTTTTGCATTCTATTTATGAGAACGTTGCTGATGAAAACGATCCTGGTTCAGAACTTGAGCAAGATCTCGAGACGAAAATTGAGTAAGCTAACATTCTTTGAAAGACGTCGATTTGAAAATATTGGATCCCGATTCCTCAGCTGTGCTTATTGGCTTCAAAAACGCTAGACTTTCCGAATCCGAATAAAATCTTTCCTGCATACAGTTCCATATGCTATTCTTGCTCAGAAAGCAAATAATGAATCATGACCACGTAATCATCTACTGACTTCGGATTCATTTGAACTCACCAACAGGTAAACATGCGGCTAACAAAAAACGGTCTCAGAAGAATCAAAATAAGATGACGTCGTCAACGGATGAATATTCAACTACAGGACGGATGATAGATGGTAAGAGCGTTCGTCGATCTTTTCGTATTTCGTTGATTATAAGGCGCTTGTCATAATTATTTCGGGTCGGATTGCATGCTTCATATCCGAGTCATGGCCCCCCTTCGAGTAATGACTCACTAGCGATATTGCCTTGCTCGCTAACGCTCGCTCGGCATCACTTTATTCGGGAAACTCGATAGTTTTGCGATTTCTAAAGGTATTTAAAAATTTTAGAGAGTTGTTAAGGTAGGTTTTTTAATAGGATTCTTCACTACTAAAACTATTGATTAATAAAAAACTTCTGAAGCTTTTAAAAATTAACTTTCCCATACAGGTTCACGCACGCAAGCACAAAAAAACTTTCCAATGTTCGATATGACTGTTGTTTCTACATTTTCCAGAAGACTACTTTTGAAAAATGTAGAAACATACTTTTGAATTGATACTTACTTTTGAATTCATCGAAGAAGTTTCTATATATTATAAGAAACCTTTCAACTATACGTGACTGATGGGGATCTGTAATAAAAAAACTTGAAAGAAAAATTTTTTCCGCTCTAGAATCAATTTCAAGACGCACACAGCTGATGAGGACTTCCATCTCAATACAAATACTTGTCTACATATGTGACATTCTCAATGGTCCGCTCTGAATTGTCGTAAAATTATCTCAAAAAAAGACCATAAAATGAAATTCTAACGGAATGAGGATAAAAGATAATAAAGAAAATGATGAGATAACTCAAAGATAACTAAAAGATGAAAAGATAACCGAAAGATGACGTTGAGATAAAAAGATAATCAAAAGATAACCCAGAATTTCACGATTCCAAAATCGTGAAATTCTGGGCTACGAACGCACATACTCTGACTGCATTATCCATCATGCAATAATTGAACAAAATAGAGAAAAGATTCTCCTGATAATAACTTTGAGAAGATTTTGCAATCAATTAAAAATCGTCATCAGAGATCAAAGTTTTCCTTTTTTTTTCAATACTCTCACCAAAATAAAATAAGAGATAATGATAAACTTTTTAATAACTATTGTTGCAAAATGGATTTTACACTGAAGAACACTAACAGTCTCTCATACAACACCATTGATGATTCAGAACAAACCAAAAATCACATCAATCATAATTAAAACACTTCAATTCACACTGATGAGAACGTTGCGGTGACTCGCCTAGGCCATGGCTCAAGAGTGATTAACTCCGCTGAGAGCGACCGAAGCGAAAAATCCAATACAAACTCATCAACACTACACTCATCACATATATAGGCTTTAATGCAATCAACTAATCACACATAGCACTGTTGAAACACCCACTTTACACTGATGATAACGTTGCGGTATCTCGCCTAGGCCATGGCTTAAGAGTTATTAACTCCGCTGAGAGCGACCGAAGCGAAAAATCCAAAACTAATCCATCAACACTTCACACACAACATGATAAGACACTCAAATCAATATAACAAAAAATCTAACAATTTCCATAATGCAACTGAAGAAATTTATTCATTCAAATTCATTAATAAAATCTTTCTAAATGATTATCAAATCTTCTAAGGAGTACCCAATGCATAGTTGAAAAGATATTCAATAACCAACTTTTTTCATGGTAAATCACTCAAGTGTTTCAGAAAAAATCATGTAAATTAAACAACAATTGTGTAATACCATCTCTAAAAAATTACATAGTGCATAAAAAATCAATCACTCAAGGAAAAACAACCGAAAAAGCAAAGTAGAAATAATCAAAAAACGACTAAATAACTTAAAAATAATCATAAGATAATCAAAAGATAAAAAGATAATCAAAAGATAACAATAAGATAAAAAGATAATCAAAAGATAACTTTAAAATGATCATAGACGATCTTAGATGATCTCAGATGATCATAGATGATCTTAGATGATCTCAGATGATCTTAGATGATCTTAGATAGTAAGTACTTAGACACTCGCGACACATAAGGGCTATTGTCGCTCTCAAAATACCAACTCATATTTTTTTCCGTCAAGTTGGCAACCCTGCTTACGATTTTACGTTGGCAGCCCTGCTCGGGGGGATCCGGACGGACGGGATTTTGCCCGCGGCTTAATTATTGTAATTCTGACGCTTTTAAAAATTAACTTTCCCATACAGGTTCACGCACGCAAGCACAAAAAAACTCTCCAATGTTCGATATGACTGTTATTTCTACATTTTCCAGAAGACTACTTTTGGAAAATGTAGAAACATACTTTTGAATTGATACTCACTTTTGAATTCATCGAAGAAGTTTCTATATATTATAAGAAACCTTTCAACTATACGTGACTGATGAGGATCTGTAATAAAAAAACTTAAAAGAAAAATTTTTTCCGCTCTAGACTCAATTTCTAGACGCACACAGCTGATGAGGACTTCCATCTCAATACAAATACTTGTCTACATATGTGACATTCTCAATGGTCCGCTCTGAATTGTCATAAAATTATCTCAAAAAAAGACCATGAAATGAAATTCTAACGGAATGAGGATAAAAGATAATAAAGAGAATGATGTAATAACTCAAAGATAACGGAAAGATAACTAAAGGATGAAAAGATCACCAAAAGATAACTAAAAGATAAAAAGATAACCGAAAGATAACTAAAAGATGAAAAGATAACCGAAAGATGACGTTGAGATGAAAAGATAATCAAAAGATAACTACCAGATAATCTTAGATGATAATATAGACGAGATACGATAGATATTTACATACACGCGACATCGATCTTGAAAGTCGTTAGAGGGAGCTGATAAAAGTATATATAAAACTGAAGCGGCAAATAGGGCCAGTCTGTCTTAACCCATCGTGGGGTGAAGTCAATGCCGCTCCTGATGATCGAGGAGTGACTTCGGAAGCCAACCTCCAGGAGATACGGGATCAATTAAAGTCTATCACAGGGGACTTCACAGGTATGTAATTTCATCTAAACAATTGAATACACCAACATTTAAACATATAACTTCAATAATTATATTAATTTCATTACTTTTATATCAATCTAATAATTATATTAATTTTATTTAATAATATTTCATTCAAGTTGTAGCATCCAACAGTAAGGAGCAATCTCAACTCCAGTCTCAACTCATCATCATTCGGAAATTCCCAGAGCATCATAGGAGGCTGCAATGGTGAGTCTTTATTCATCTCTCAATCAATAATTAATTGATCATTGATCAATTATTATTAATCAATAATCAATATGCATAAAATGTTCGATATACTCACTCATATGAATCCACAGTTACACACACACACACACACACACACACACACACACACCCACACACAAACACGAACTCACTCACATACATTCACGCTCATTCACTCACATATAAATATACCTACCACACCATTCACTAACACATAAACAAATTCAGTTGGTCTATGAACAATAATATAACTTTCATTTTATTTATTTTCAGTCTATAGAACAGTCCAACATCCGATTGTAGCTGATCATTCAGATGTTGAAGAAAAATGACTTTGCTACTGGTACAGTCAAGGGTCATATTCAAAGGCTACACTGGTAAGTAATAGAATGATATTTTGAATGATTAATGGTTATTATTATAATTTATAATATTATCAATTAATAGGCCTATAATAAATCTTTCAACACACACACACTCACTCACCCACCCACCCATATACGCACATACATAATTAATTTCAACATTCAATACATATACACAACACCTCCCTCTTAATTCTATTGACACACACACACACACACACACACATCGACTCGCGCACACACACACCTACCCTTATATACACATATAAATAATACGCTTTAATGATTTTTCATTCTACAGCACCACCGAAGCCGAGAGAAAATGTATCCCGCTAACCCATTGGACAGTTCCAGTCAACACGAGATTCTCAACAGGAAATACGTAGTCCAGGTGATTTCAAATCATTGAAAATTATTTAACGTTCTGAATGATAATGTAAGTTTCTTATACTATATTTGTGGAAAATTATAAAAACTTTATGAAAATTGTGAAGAAATATATGTATATTGAATAATCTAATAAAATTTGACAGAGACGGGACTTTTGCCCGTCTCTCCTCTCTCGTCTCCATTCATTTCATAGGTTTAGTTAGAATAAACTTTCGAATAATTTTAAGTCACTTGAAAAAGACTATAAAATAACTTTTGCTAAGGTTTGACAAAATTCAATTAATTTATATTCAAATTTCGACCATTTTAATTGATTGCAAAATTACACTTAATTTAAAATCAAGACCATGACAATAGGACAGAATTTTCAATAATGATGATCTTGCGTCATAGTAGAACTTTTCCTAATAATTAATCGACTTGACATCCACTTACGAAGAATCCAGTACTTGACTATCGCCTGCGGTAGGGTGCCTCACAAAAGTGCTGAGGTAATGTCAAGGACTCGGTGTTCTTATTAGCTGACTGACGGATCCCATCAAAGAATTTCCGCCCAATTGAATCCCTACATATCTGAGTCATTCTACACAGAACCCTTGAAGGTCCCCTGTTAGTAAATGACTCATCCATAGATTTGTACATTCTCTTGGAATCGTGAAATTCTGGGCTACGAACGCACATACTCTGACTGCATTATCTATCATGCAATAATTGAACAAAATAGAGAAAAGATTCTCCTGATAATAACTTTTAGAAGATTTTGCAATCAATTAAAATCGTCATCAGAGATCAAAGTTTTCATTTTTTATTCAATACTCTCACCAAAATAGAATAAGAGATAATGATAAACTTTTGAATAACTATTGTTGCAAAATGGATTTTACACTGAAGAACACTAACAGTCTCATACAACACCATTGATGATTCAAAACAAACCAAAAATCACATCAATCATAATCAAAACACTTCAATTCACACTGATGAGAACGTTGCGGTGACTCGCCTAGGCCATGGCTCAAGAGTGATTAACTCCGCTGAGAGCGACCGAAGCGAAAAATCCAATACAAACTCATCAACACCACACTCATCACATATATAGGCTTTAATGCAATCAACTAATCACACATAGCACTATTGAAACACCCACTTTACACTGATGATAACGTTGCGGTAACTCGCCTAGGCCATGGCTCAAGAGTTATATTAACTCCGCCGAGAGTGACCGAAGCGAAAAATCCAAAACTAATTCATCAACACTCCAAACACAACATGATAAGACACTGAAATCAATATAACAAACAATCTAACAATTTCCATATTGCAACAATAGAAATTTATTCATTCGAATTCATTAATAAAATCTTTCTAAATAATTATCAAATCTCCTAAGGAGTACCCAATGCATAGTTGAAAAAATATTCAATAATCAATTTTTTTCAAGGTAAATCACTCAAGTGTTTCTGAAAATTCATATAAATTAAACGACGAATAATAACTTTTAGAAGATTTTGCAATCACTTAAAATCGTCATCAGAGATCAAAGTTTTCCTTTTTTATTCAATACTCTCACCAAAATAGAATAAGAGATAATGATAAACTTTTCAACAACTATTGTTGCAAAATGGATTTTACACTGAAGAACACTAACAGTCTCTCATACAACACCATTGATGATTCAAAACAAACCAAAAATCACATCAATCATAATTAAAACACTTCAATTCACACTGATGAGAACGTTGCGGTGACTCGCCTAGGCCATGGCTCAAGAGTGATTAACTCCGCTGAGAGCGACCGAAGCGAAAAATCCAATACAAACTCATCAACACCACACTCATCACATATATAGGCTTTAATGCAATCAACTAATCACACATAGCACTATTGAAACACCCACTTTACACTGATGATAACGTTGCGGTGACTCGCCTAGGCCATGGCTCAAGAGTTATATTAACTCCGCTGAGAGCGACCGAAGCGAAAAATCCAAAACTAATTCATCAACACTCCACACACAACATGATAAGACACTGAAATCAATATAACAAACAATCTAACAATTTCCATATTGCAACAATAGAAATTTATTCATTCAAATTCATTAATAAAATCTATCTAAATAATTATCAAATCTTCTAAGGAGTACCCAATGCATAGTTGAAAAAATATTCAATAATCAATTTTTTTCAAGGTAAATCACTCAAGTGTTTCTGAAAATTCGTATAAATTAAACAACGATTGAGTAATACCATCTCTAAAAAATTACATAGTACATAAAAAATCAATTACTTCAATTCAATACACCAATGTATCAAAATTGTATCAAAAAATCACTCGAAAAAGTAAAAACAACCGAAAAAGCAAAGTAAAAATAATCAAAAAACGACTGAATAACTTAAAAATAGTCATAAGATAACCAAAAGATGAAAAGATGATCAAAAGATAATAATAAGATAAAAAGATAATCAAAAGATAACTTTAAGATGATCATAGATGATCTCAGATGATCTTAGATGTTCTTAGATAATCTTAGATGATCTCAGATGATCTTAGATGATCTTAGATAATAAGTACTTAGACACTCGCGACACATAAGGTCTATTGTCGCTCTCACAATACCAACTCATATTTTTTCCCGTCAAGTTGGCAACCCTGCTTACGATTTTACGTTGGCAGCCCTGCTCGGGGGGATCCGGACGGACGGGATTTTGCCCGCGGCTTAATTATTGTAATACTCATAATGTTGGAAGAGGCGGCAGATGAATTCAGTGGAAATCATTGTCTACCTTTCTGATATTTGATTGATATTATCTACTTTTCTAGTCGTATGGTCGTATTGATCGATATAGATCTGATTCATTGAAGGCCATGATTGAATCGACACGCGATACTCCATCTGTTGCTACTGTAGGGAACTAAAGTGATTTTCATTGTCATGTCTCATGTTAGAGAAACGACTCAATGTTGGGGCGCCTCACATTAGGGATTTGGCTCATATTCTCCAAGGGGTGGCTTATATTTGAGGTTGGCTTCTATTCGCGAACGTCTTAAAATAAGTGAGATGCGGTAGCACTTCGAGACACCAATAATATGTTGAAAATGAAAACCGAAATGTAGGTATCTATTTTATCTCCCTAACAGGGAAGAGATCAGCTCCAAAAGATTCATTGGGAAGAGATGTAGTACAGAAAAAAGCTCGAAAAGAGGGAAGGGAGAAAAAAGTTGAAAAAAATTTGGTGCAGTCGTCAACAAGTGAAGACTCATTTGCAGATCATAGATCGAGTCTCAAGAAGTCGATGGAAAGGAAAAAGAAAAGAATACAGTCGTCAACAGATGGAGATTCAACCTTGGAACAGATAAAAATGACTGGTGAGTCCGTGCGAAGCTGAACTCGTGAGAGGGCGTTAGCCAATCTTAAAATTATGAGACTCCTGAATTGTGTTCAAGATGAGAACCAAATTACAGATATTCATTCTGCTTCGCTTGCAGATCATAGACCAGATCTGAAGAAGTCGACGAAAAGACAGAGGACCTAAATGCAGTCGTCAGCAGATGGAGATTCAACTTTGGAACAGATAATGTCTGGTAAGTACTTGCGAAGCTGAACTCGCAAGACCGCGAAGAGTCTGAATCATGTTGAAGATGGAAATCGAAATGTAGTTGACAAGTCATTCAATACCATGTTGAGATCGCGAGTTGTAAGGCACATGTTCTTGTTTCTCCTGTGATTCCTGATTACAGTGATCCCTGTTCAACTCTCAGAGTACTGGAATGACGCTATATGGCACCAAGGCATGATGGGCAAGGCAAGCATTCACTCTTGGTTTGTACATGCATAGAGGCATGTAAGCACTTTTATAGGGGATTCCATCGCTTTCTGAATTTCTAAAATGCCCGTACTCAGAGGGGTTGAGAGGAATTTGAAGGAACAGATTGAATTACGTTTCGACCTGCCCTCTATCATGCACCAACTGGTTCAATGCAACTGGCATCACGCAACTTCGATCTCCATTGCTCAGATCATGTGATGCAACTGTTGAATGTAACTTTGATGATATTAGAAAATTCCATCATTTTGGAAGCTCTGCTTCAAATTCATGCCTCATCAATAGTTTTTTATGATGATGGAATTCGGAAGATGTTCAGCTTATATGGAATTTTTGAAACTGATTTCTCCGTATTTCAACCATGTCTCATCATCTTTGTTCCATCAAAGTCATTGTCATAGAATAATATATCTTGCACCGAGTTTATGAGGTTGTAGTTCGTTTTTGGCCCGAGACGCAGACGAGGGTCGTAATAATCGTTCGGAAGTGGGGAACCTCATGATTGACGCGTGAAATTTTTTTTTCAATTTTGTAGGCACCCAAATATTGAAAAATTGAGCGTGCACGCAGCAGACGACAACCTTACCCCGAAACCGCAGAAACGAGTGACACGTGTGCTTGGATCTTACTTCGTAGACTCGGAATCGTTGATCTGTTTGTTTCTACGTGTCTTTTGTGTACTCTCCCTCTTTTGGACCAATTCTCGTGTAAAGCTGTACGGTAGATATCACTTTACCTATCATTTCCCATAAAACGCCGTGTTAATCGACTTTCACGAAAATGAACAGGAGTTTTCTCTCCGACACCGATGGCTCTTGAGACTTTAAGGCCAGCCCGTACTGCTTACCCTCGCTCACTACTCCATAGATGGCGCTGGGGTGATTTGCATAGCGTAATTCGAACAATATCTAATGTTTCAATAGTTGCAAACACTCAGGGTGTCCACCGATGATCGAAAATAAAATTCCCTGACAATTCCCGGTTTTCCAGGGTGTAAAAAATCAAATTTCCAGGACATTTTTTGGGCCAAGAAAAAAAATTAATCTGTTCAGAGGAACCTTTATTCATCACAATATAATCATGTTTGCCACCAACCAGGACTAAACACTTAAGGAATAGCACAGTGGCACCGTACATTAATTCACTAAGATCTTTTGAGATCTTGAATCTTTTCTTGCAAAAGATGCGCTTTTTTTAGAAAACACTGTCTTTCGTCTTCCAACAACTGTGCTTCAATCGCCTTTCTCTTTCTCGCTTTGTTCTCCGTTTCTGTTTTTTCCTTCTTTTCTCTCTCTTGTTCTAGAGTTTTTTTGTAAAGAGATGAAGACAATTTGACTTCTTGGATCATCTTTTTACTTATAACAAATTTAGATAAAGGCACTTGCATTGCATGTATAGCATCACATATAACTTTCTGAGCGATCAAAGATTCTTCCTTTTGGTTTTCAACTAGGCATTCTCTATTGATTGAAAAACTTCGTTCTAATGAAGCGTTACCGTGCGATAAGATCATGACAGTTTTCACAAATTTGAGAAAATTTGGATATTTTTCAATTCCTAAATCTGTCAGAACTTTTATCCAGAAATGATCAAGTCTGATATCATTTCTTTGAAACTTTCCACATTTTTCACGTACGAAATCAAGTTTAATTATGATTCGGAACTCTTTATCAATTTTCTCAGCATCTACTGACCGAATTATACCATTTGTCACAAATTTTTCAAGTACAATGCCCATATAATCTTCAGCTAAATCTGTTCTGACAGTGACGCTAGGATCAAGGCAAGAAAGTCCTTTTACAAGTGGTTTGGTCAAGGGCGATTTTTCGGCAATTTTCAAAAGGAACACTTTCATAATAGTGCGGCATTCAGCTTTGAAATTGGTTTTATCTTCGGCTGTTACTTGCTTCAAGTTTTTCAGAGCTATTCTTGTTGCAATAGGTAATTTGAGGTCTTTCGGATCTATCAAGTTTGAGTCTTTTTTTAGATCGATCTTCAATACGTTATTTTCATTTTCTTTCAACTTCTCGGGTAGAACTATCAATCTCAGAATGTCTACATATAAATCTGCTAAGCTTCCATTCAGAAAACAAACTTTTGGATCATTGGACTGAAACTCAGTCAAGAATGGACGGATCTCATGCGCAAGTGACTGAAAAAAAGTGAGCTTGACACCCAAGAACTTGTCAGAAATTGATTTCTTTACTGTCACGTAACTTTGACATTTGGGCTCATATTCTTTTTTCAACATGGGATCCACGGATTTGGGGTTTTTTGCCCGAGTAATTGTCAGCTTAGTCATCGTTTCTACATAAGTTTTAATGTGAGGCAAAGTCAAGATCCCTCTTTCAGCAGCAGGTTCATTATCTAACCAGCGAATACCGCCGAAACTTTTGGGAAACAGAGAAGAATTCGTGATTTTTTTATAGATATCTCTACGTGGGGGTGAGAATTCGAATAAATTAAATGTTCCTTTCAAGTAATCCACAATGCCCCATCCTACATCCTGAAAACCCGCTTTGAAGGCATTATTCATGACATGGAGCCCGCAAGTACCAATATCAACTAGAGTTATATTCGAATTGTATTTTGGAAGTATCGCTTGGAACTCTTCTTTGAATTTCAAATTGACGTTAGGTCCATCCATCGACATGTGGATAATTTTTTCTAGTAACTCTGGTGGAATGACATCTTCAAAACACTTCAATAAATCCAAAGCTGTGCACTTTCCCAAAAAAGCTGAAGTGAAGTAACGGGTCGATACCTCATTTTTATCTGGAGACCAAAACCTGAAAAGAATATCCATCTGTTGCATCTTATTGATTGGATTTCTGCTTTCGTCAAAACCTATAACCAGATGGTCACACTTCTCAAAAAAACTCGAGAGTTCCTTCTGAAAGTAATTCTTTAAACCAAAAACAATTTGATAGGAGGCTTTCGTTTTTCCTAGCTGTACTTTTTGCGCAATGGCACTATCATGATACATTTCTGCCATAACAGGGACACTAGTTTCAATATCGCGCAGAGAGTGATGTCGCGAAACATTATGCATCAACCACCGAATTTCAGCTTTTGCAACGTCTTCATTGTTTAGATACGTGGTTAAAGCATTTGATTCACGAGAATAAGAAGTTGGAATTGGATTCGTCGCATTTGTAAGTTGTGTCCTATTATTTTCAACTTGAGCAGCATTGGTGTTTGATGATTTTGAAGAATCTCGCAATGCAAGTGTGATGGGGTTAACAGTCGAAACAATTGTTTTGGCTTGATTATGTTTCTTCCCTGTTGCATGGCTCACCAGCGCCTGTCTACCCATATTGCTCAAGCTAAATATGGTATTGCACAGCTTACATTTGACACTCATAGGGTCATTTGGAACTGACTCGGACCAAAGGAAGTCTTTTGCAAACTCTGCTTTGTAGTGACAAACTCCTCTATTTTTTCGACCCATTTCTGCCTGAAAAAATGAATCGACTCTGAGTGGCGAACGTGAGGCATTGAGTTGTTGGTTCGGTTTAAGGTTCTGTCACTGTATGCAAAAAAACTTCCGATTCGAAACACGAGGAGGCAGTTAAAAAAAATAGTTACAAATCCATCCCATTTCAATCTCATTTCATCAAAGTAAATCCATCTCATTTCTCAATTAAATCAGATTCAATTGAATTTTCACGGGATTTATTCCTAGTACCGGGCACTACTGTTATCACGAAAGTCTTCAAAGTGAAGAAAGCCCCGCAATAAGAATTGTATCGGCTTATTTTTGCATGTAGTGACGGAATTCGATATGAGCAAAAGAGTCGTGAAAATTTTACATTTCGCCATATGATGTTCGTACTCACCAATACATGCGATGAAGTAGTACGTTCAGAAAAATTCTAAGTCGTAGAGTTCAATTAACTAGCGGAAAAATTGGAACTTTGTAGCTGTACTACTATGCACTGATCGACAAACTGTCGTGTGGATTTACTGACGAGAGGCCGCTTTGAACTCAGCTCGGATATGTTGTTTGGATCTTGAATGGCTAACGAGCGCTAGCCTGCCCATATTACCGATACTGAAGGTTTGGTTGCATTGTTGACATTTAAATTTAGTTGCATCTTCCAGAACTTCTTCTATCCACAAAAATTCACGAGAGTACTCTTCTCTAAATATCAAGGCCTGTCGCACTCTTGCATTCATAATGATCTGCAAAATGATTAACCGTGAAATGTAGCACGGTTTACAACGACGAGAACTTATCCAAGAGTTACAGAAAAAAAAACTCAATTGGTACCTACGCAACATGTGGTGGGCTGAAAAAAAGACTCGAGTCAGTATGTCCCAATGATAGGCGAGCTCACAATTCCACTAGATAGCCATCAGTGCAATACACTACCACTATAGATCTCGCAGATATTTGATGGCAAGAGTTTTCGCTATTGTCGCCAAGTAATGCGTCTTGTATACTATAAAACCACCTGCTCTAGATGAGGTTTTTTTTCTCGTTGCGCACTTTTTCACTGTTCACTCCGAGCAAAATTCTGATGCGCACTCGTGTATTGTACAGATGTCAACTTGAATCTTTAACAGAGAGACTTGCTCTTAGAGAGCTCTAAGAGCCAACTGACCAGCACCGGATTTGGTTCCTACGCGCGCAGGCCGTCGATAAGTTCTCTCGAGAATTTAGCGCTCAAAGAACAAAGACACACACATATGTAAAGTCAAGACAAGATTGGACAAGCTCGATTTGAAGGCAAAATTTGTTTATAGTAAAGAGCCAACGACTCCGCGGCAACCCATGTTATTGGATCTGCATCGCCTTATCTCCTTCTTACGAGCATGAACCTCTACGTGAATCATCGTCGCTTGCTCTGCTTACGCGTGCGGAGCCATTCAATCTTGAATATGACTAAAGCTTTGCTGGTATTACTCGCGATATTTAATATTTCGAACATAATGAAAAAGTTCCAGGCTTCTGAGGTAAATTCCCTGATATTTCCCGGTTGTCCAGGACCCAAAAAAAAATCCCTGACAATTCCCGGTTTTCCAGGTTTTCCAGGATTGGTGGACACCCTGAAACACTTTTCGGACCAAACTATTCAGTTAGCGCGCTTCCCAATAAAATTTCCAATCGTTTGAGCTTTGTTGCGTCTCAAAACTCGTGGTATATTCTGCGACATTCGACAAAATGCAATGTGCATGACAGCGTGGTTCCCATGATGCGCCAGCGACAGCTCAAGATTGCCGATTGTCGAATCTCGCAAAATATATCACGAGTTTTGAGACGCAACAAAGCTCTAATGATTGGAAATTTTATTGGGAAGCGCGCTAACTCAATGATTTGGTCCGAAAAGAGTTTGCAATTTTATTTAATAATTAGATATCGTTGGAAAACCTGATAGTACTCCGGTGCATGTCTGGTTGCGGTTCTGCGGGGACTCCGGACTGGCCTCAAGGGAAGCAGTTCGAGATACTACTCTACCACTGTGCCAAATTTTGCAATCTCCTGTAGGTCATCCGAGGACCGCTAGTACTACCGTGATAAAAAAATATTCATTATACATCTTTGAGTTGCTTTCTTTAAAACGATGAATGATGCTTGTAGATTGGTCGAGCAATGGTATTCGTTCAGATTCCAACGTCTCGCCCGTCAAAACTGCAAGGGCCTCCTCAGGGGCACAAAATCGAGTTACAATATTTTAGCATTCCGTTGATGCGATCGAACACTGCACAATATCTTATTTGTTATATCAAACAATTGCAGTATAAGAATGTCACAATAAGTAAAAGTGAATGGGTACAGAATCGTTACAAAGTTTGACTTGAAAGTTTTGCCTGTGTTGCGACACACTGTCTAGCCGATGATGTTGACCTTGCTCAAAGTTGCTTCCCATAGCTTGGGGGACAAAATAACCGACTACTAGGATCTAAGAACAAAAAATCACGAAAGCGTAATTTTTATTGCTCACATCGAAAACTTTTGTACTAGCGTCAGCGATTGGCACCACATAGTTTTCTATTTCATCGCTACAACTCCTATATCACTCATTATTCGATATATTTGGAGAATGTTTGAAACGGCATCGATGACGAAATTGTTAGAATTGATCCCGCAACAAAGTTATGCCACGATTTCAAAGGATATCAACATCCTTGAAACTTCGTCACTATAGAGAATTTTAGATCCATTTCCAACTTATTTGTCATATCATAGTGCTATCAGATGAACAACAAACGATTCACTTGGCATCATTACTATTCCAGTCTATAACTCACTAACTAAAAATACAACGTATTTTTCCTCAGGTGATCCATATTCGGCTTCTGTAGAGAATTCCCTGGAGTTTAGCGGGAGCCTTCATGATGAAGTCGCCACATCAGCAATGAGCTCACGTGCCAGCTCAAGAGGAAAAGGTATGAAAAAATCTGATCACTATTTCAGAGTCGTAAGAGGCTAGGAAGTTAGGTAGATATCTCATTTTCGATATTGAGTGCTCTTGCCTGCACCCAGAATAGTGGACGAAACAAGGCGCAGCCGTAGGTTCTACATCATTTCTTAACCGTAAACGATGCGCTTCGGGATGGATACCACGCCACAGACTTCAGATTGCAAATAGCTATATTTTTTGCTGCCGCGATAATCGATAAATTGTCGATGTCGTATCGCGATATCGACATCGAAATCGATGATCCTTATTGCTTTCGACATCGATAACGACATTGCTTGGACGACATTAATTGTCGATCGACATAATTTCGCGACATATCGCGATATTATCAATATCGAGGCTATTTTCCTCAATCCGAACAGAATCATCCCTAGAATGGCATTCGAAGTATGAATTTTGAGAATATTGAAATGAGTGAGAGCGTCAACTAGTTGTGAATAGAAAATTTCATCACTTAACACAATACCCTGACCAAATTTAATGACTCATTGGGAACGACTCAGGGATTTGGAATACTTTAAATGACTCATTTGAAGAATGATCCAATAGAGATGACTCATTTCAAATAACTCATTGGAGATGAGTCATTTGAAGAATCTGATTGAGGATGAATATTCAATAACATAATATGAATATTCAATAACTCGCTGACGCTCGTGCGTAAAGAAATCTCAACAGTGCGTAAAGTTGTTACCCTCGTGTGTAAAAATTTCCGGCAGTGCGTAAAGAATCAAAGTCGTTCCATGATATACTATTTTGATACACTGTTCATAGAATAGATGATTTCGATGTATTTGGTAAATCATCCCAATGAATGTGAGTAGTTATGTTAGCACCCTGGCGAAACGTAAACAAAGGCCCTCTCTCGTGCTCACTCTCCCCCCACCACCCACCCGTCTCATCAGGTATGCGGACTCGCCGACTTGCACACGCTCCCCCGCCCGCCTCGCCGGCGGACGAGTAGGAGACCTATTATGCCCCCCCCCCCACTGTATGTCTTACCTGTGGACGTAGTGGGCTCTCTCTCTCTCTCTCTCTCTCGTGCGCGCGCTCTCTGTCATTTTCACAGACTTACTCGCGTATACTCTCTCTGCGTGGCGATGACCACCACGTGGGTCCACCCTCCACGAGAATAATTCTTTCCGTGATAATTTGATGGTTTGTCTCACGCTAAAACTGACGACAGTGCTAGATGTCTCCGATTGCACATCGCTGATCCAGATCGAGTCAAGTGGCATGACTCTGGTTGCTAGCGAAAAAAGAAGCCGCCTAAGTAGCAGCTCCTGTTTTGGGACAGTCTACATTCCAAGGAATTTGCCGCGATAAGGTCCTGTATATTGTATCGTACATTATGTGTGAGAATCGAAACTTGCGTTATATGAGACAGGAACGGAATATGAGTCTTCCTGCTGCTGACTCTACTTCGATGCAAATATTACGATGTACATCGTATGAGCAGTAACTGTATTCACAAAATCTTGCATTTCTGAATATCAATGTCAGAACTGACTGAATATATTCGGTAGCGTATGCAATGTCAGCACTAGCTCTTTTACCATTCGATGACAACGCGTCCCTGCGAATGGAATTTTTGCTGAGCAGAAACGTGAGAGCCGCTATGGAGACAAATTAGCCGTACCGTAGACCATATGATACTGATCGAAGAGCTTTGCGAACGAGTGAATTTTGCACCACACAGCCGAAGGACGGATTATGAATATTTGAGTAACGGGGTAAAACTGCTTGTTCGGCAAAGATTTGCTATAAAATATAATAAGCCCATGGCGCGCAATCAGTCGCTATTGTGCATCCGTGTCAGTCTTTGTGTCTTTAGAGTCAATATGGAGAAAGCTATACTCATCAACGCAATCATTAGTACTCTGAAATTCGCTACGACTCATGATCCTCATGTCAAAACTATGTGTGGCTTTCAATGGCGCAGTGATCTCAAACTGCTGACAATCGACATATTGAGAAGGAAGTTAAGTTTTCTGTTGCTGCACTGCAGCTACCGGATGATCAATAATTTATACAAGAGCGGTGTGCTCGGAAGGGAATGTATCACACCAATTGTTTGTGAGGTATTGAAGAAGAAATATGGTTCGTACAGTGATTTCAAAGACCTGGTGGATCTCGTGGATGGGTACACGGCTCAGAAGTGTGAGTAGAATGATAAAGATTTTGATTTGATAAAAAGAACTCAACTTTTTCCACACGTGCAGCTGGCTCGGAGATAAGCCTTGGCGATGATTTTCTGCTGACGGGCGCGCGGGTGGGTACGATGATCAGCTTGGCTGCTTGCGGCTTCTCTGGATTCTGCTTGGCTCACCTCTTACCTTCTCTCTTGGTCACTCCTAATTTTCCATGACACTCTCGCAAAATTGCAGAGCCCGGAAAATTTTTGAAGAAAATTTTCTAACTTTCGAAAAAAATTTTACTCGCGGGAAACTACCCACCTAGCACCAAGAAGGGGATGTAACGTGGGGAGGTACAGTTTACAGAAGGAGCACGAATATTAGATCGATAAGTGACTTTTAATGGGTGAGAGATATTCATGATTGAGAGAAAGTGAGTGGATGGGGAAACGAGCTATCATCCGTCAGAAATGTTGACGGTGCACCTGGTGCATCGTCAGGTGGCGAGGAGAGGCGCAAGCCGCACTCTCGAGACTCACCACGTCACACAAACATCTTTCAAATTCTAAAATTTCGCGACGGGGTTGTAGGGAGGCCGAGGATCGAAGTTGGTCAGTCAGCATTACTGGACACCATTCTAGAAATCGTATCGCTTAGTGCTGACGATGATATAAAGCGATGGAAATGGTTTATGTTAAGGCGATGCGGTCACCGTGCACGCTGAACTTTGTTCACAGAATTCTCAAAATCTTTTTCATTATGGCCTAAACGACGAGTTATCCAGGCTTTATTATCATCTAACTTGGCCTGGATAACTCTTCGTTTGGCCCAAATCAGACTAGATTTTGAGAGTTTTGTGAACGAAAATGTGCCAATTTGTAGGTTAGAAAGTACCCGCCGGCAAGTTATTCTCGTTTATTAGTGATAGTCTTGTGATTGGTGACAAATAATGAGTTGTCCACCACAATTCAAATGATAATACGTAATGGACAAATCGTCTCCAACTTCGTTTTGTGAAAATTTTTTGATTTACATCCAAATAAGATATAATTTCCGGGTTGCACGGTGACCGCATCGCCTTAAAGGAAGTGTCTCCCTAATTCTTGAATACAGTCGAACTTGTATAAATGGAACCCGAAGGCATAATTTTTCTCCCATATAGAGTGATACCCCAGTAATCCGCAATCCAAGTGGATCTACGCCAAACGTTCACAAATATCAATCGAATATTACGAAGAAGCTGATTAGATCAGGAATCAAAACAGAAAATGATCACTTCCTGCTAGCGCGTGTATATCTTGATATCGCGTTCCAGCTACGAAGTTTCCCTCGAATGCTCCAGATAGGCAGCATCCGAGTTTCCCTCGGATGCGCCGATCACTCGCAGGCTGTCCCACTTACAGCCGATTCCTTGTCCCGCTCAGAAAAATTTCCCGAAGGGACCGAATCTTCCCTCTAAATACGAAGGGCTTATCAGTTACTCAATATCATCTCATACTTTGACAAGTTGGACTGTACTTACGAAATCTTCGACTGGGCTACTCAATCATTTTGCCATGATAATTCGTAAACCATCTGAACTGTTCAACTTTAGATCTATAGACTTTTCCCACTCTTACTTCAACCTATCAGGGCAAATGAGACAGTACATCTCGGTGCTTGGAAGTTCAGGTTATTCTCGAGTGCACAATCGAGGATCATATGAGTAATGCCGCCGGAAGTATGATTTTTCGTATTCCAAGTTCCTATGGTTTATATTGTATGTTAGAACAATTTTCTGGGGTGAGTATTAGTGCGCGATTGTGTCAACCACTTTTTAGGTAGAATCTATCTCATAGTGCTTAATAAAGGAGTGAAATATTTTCGGACAGCCCCATCCCCACGTTGTGCATCTTCTTGATGCGTTTTAGAGTTCTCGTATTGTTTGATTTCATTCGATTGCAAACGAGTGGGAATTAACTACAACGAGGCACTAAAACTCGCCTGGGTCTGAAATGAAATTTTGATCAAAATCACTTCTTGTGACGATTCAGGCCCCAAAATATCGCGCTTTCGGCGTTGGCAAAGTGCTGCGACGAAAACTGCTTAGACGCTTGATAAGTTTATATATAAGAGTTTTGAAAATTTATTAGTTGGAGGTTCAAAGATTCCGTAATAAATCTCAAGGTATCAAGTATTAGAGCGAATCGTTGAAATTCAACGAAGTGTGAGACAAATCTTCTAATATTTACCATATTATTGTCCTCATATCTTCGCCAAAATGATCAATCTGATAAGCACGTCTTTCGTTTCATTCTAGCAATTTGAAGTTGCAGAACTTTATCTGATCTACAGAAGTCGCTCAAACAGGAAAGTTTCACCATCTCATGAAGCGGGCTTTATCTTCGAATAATCCTCAAGCGATCCAACTCTGAAGGAGGAAAGCGTCATGTTAAGACAGTTTCCGTAAAATTATGTCGTGCACAAAATGACTTGTGTTACGTGGGGTTTCGGCGACCAAAGAAAGAGACTCAAATATATGTATACAGATATATATTATGCTGAGGTGAACTATGAATACAAATATCCCGATCAGGAATCTACTTCAGGTTTTGATCCCGTCCGGATCTGGTTACCCCTAGGTACGGGTAGCGGGACCAAAACCGAAGGATTCCTTGAGCTTCAATTGTACTTTGTTCACTATCCCATGCATCGGTGCTTGAAGCATAAAATATAGTCGAGGTAGTATTTAACAAAAAACAATATAATTTCGAGATCCTGCATTTAAAATCGCAACGTGAATAATTGCAATTTTGAATGGTAATCCGAAGGAATTTGCGGCCTGATTTGCATCTCATCTCTCTCCTTACGACCTAACTTTACGTGACCGTTGTGCCGCGCTCAATATGTTATTAGTTTATTAAATAGGTGAGGGCCAAGTTTTTCCAATAATTTAGTATTTTTTCTGTCAATTATCATGATTGTCCCGCCCGGATAACATACCGCAGTCGCTTAGTTTTGGAGCATTAGTATTGTGCAGTTAACTACACGTCATTGGCAGCAATAATATCACAATAACTGAAAAAGTGAGTATGATTCAAGATGTCCATCATGTTTCTACCACCCATTTGGTCTACTTTTTTCTCACATTCTCAAGTCTTGTGTCTCTGAGAAAATGTCAAGTTCAGTTTAAACCTCTGTCAACTTCTCACCTCATTCTTGTCATACATATGGTGTGTCCTCAGATGCAAGTACAAACAATGCAAAACCTTGCGCCGTACCTAGTTGTTGAAATGATTGACCAAAAATTTAAAGCGAAGCACAAGCGAGTAACTTTGCCAAGCAAATGTTTTGTGGGAGGAAATCGTTAACTGGCAGTTGTACTTTATCCACTCAAACATGTAGCTAAAAAGATCTACAGTCAATACAAAGAGTTCTATTGAGTAATGAACCAATACCAGATTCATGGGAGCGATTCAAGTGCAAGATATTACACCAATGTGGCAAGTATTTGGAAATTCAAAGATTTCATGCTCTTGTGTTTGGTATGCATCTCACTGAGAATGATCGTCCTCCTCAGGTAAAATTGAAGAGGCTCATCTACATGCCCATCCAATCCCTGTTGTAAAGAGCTTTTCTACGCAGAGTTTTCCCCAGCAAATGAATCTTGCTTCGTCGAGTATGTTTACTGTACCTAATGAAAGTAATTTAGCTTCAAGATCAGCATATCCGACAGCAACACCCATGGTGAGCAGCTTGTCTAACTTCACAAGCCCTGTTAATGGTGTTACGTGTTGAGGGTCCTTCAATCCGTTCTCCGCTGAGCTCCTGGACGCAGCTGGAGGTTGTGTAAAGGTTCGGTCAATGATCCAGAAGACAAGTGGTAGAATGCAATCGGTGTTTATTCAATAAATAATACAATCCCGAGAGAGACTATAACTCGTGACTCTACTGATTCTATGATACGACGAGGCCAACACTGGCTGCGAATACTCGTCTTAAATGCGTCTACCGCGATGTGGTCCGGTCAACGATTCGTAATCGACTGAGACTCTAGAAGCCCCTGTTCAGGCCTTTGTTCCGTATTTATATTCTGATGCTATCCATGTCCCCTCTTGCTTTTTGCTGATGCTTCGTGAGTCGAGTGCGGGTGTACATGAGTCAGCTCGAGGCCAATGTCTGCCTCTCGCTTGAGGTCACTCATGACGTACCTGAAGCCTGCACATTCTCTACCGGTCAATGAATCGTTACGGACCTAGTCCCGTAACACGTCCGTTGGCCGTGTTTTTGCTCTCCGGAGCAATCATTAAAACGTACAAAAAAAATGTGAAGAACATTTCTTAGTATGTATATCCCTTGAGTTTAATCGTTATCTTACATATCTCTAGACCCGAAAATAAAGTACAATGTATACATTAATATGACGAACGATAGGCATTATCTTCGTATTTGTGGAATTCCATCTCTTTTTCAAGTCTCTCTCGATTCCTTCCTACAAATTATAACATTAAGGTAAGTTTCTTCCAAAAATTCTATCTTTTTTCTTCATGCGTAGTTATGGGTTGAATTTCGGGGGTCATTCTTTATTATCAACATGAATCTTATCCGCTGGTGATACATCATCCAAAGGGTGGGAGCTTCCGTTTCTTCCATTACTATCAATATTTATTTCATCAGCTGGTTATATATCATCCAAAGGGTGGGAGCTTCCGCTCCTTCCATCATCATCATCGTATATGCCTTCAGTTGGTTATATATCATTCAAAGAGTGGGAACTTCCACTCATTCCTTGGATTGGGAGCATTGGTTGACCCATTGGTCTTTTTACGATTGCGAATTGATCCAGGTTCGTGAGTCCCGTGCTTCTTTCGCCTGGTTGAACTGTGTAAGTAACGGGTTGAATAGTAATGCATTCTGGTTGTTTCGACCATTCGACTGCTGGTTCGTCCGTCTTTCGTTTGCATGTCCTCTTATCTGAAACTGATCTACCAGTGATTAGACAAGGGAACCCCCCCTGGCAAAGGACCTTCCATGCTACGAATGCTACCACTGCAATGAGGCATACCGTGCCTCCCGTAAGCGTTAATGTATTTTGTAAAGCCTCGAACTTTTTAGACATAACTCTGAGTTGACTCATTCCTCGTGCCTTGTTAATAACTTCTTTCAGGTTTTCTCCTTCCTCTAGGGATCTCACGGGCGATTTGCCGCGGAGTTGGATGTTTGGTACCATTTCTAATTCTACTGCCGGGTTGCCTACTTCATGCGCCTAGTTCCCGTGTAGTATCGACGATAGGTCTATTTGGGTTCCATTGAATAGGCTGGTCTCTGAAAATGTCGTAATTTGGCGTGATGCCACTAATCTTACATTTTCTGTCCTAGCCCAACAGCCTGGGAACAGCCGAAGCATGCCCATGCCCTGTAACGTCAACTTTCGATTCGTGCCTTGCTCGCAATTGATATACATCTTTTCGAACTCTTTCGTTGAATAAACCCACGTATTCTCCCTTTGAAGTTTTGCCCAGAATGTTTCCTGCAATTTTGCTACTTTGAATTCGCAATTAGATAGGTTACTGAGTTTCCTCCCGGCGATGAGTTTGATTTCGCATGGTGAAGATTCGTTTATGTTTCTGACTGGCTCTGTATCCTGACAAACGTAATTCTTCTTAAGGCGTTTGCATTTGCTCAAAGTTTCCGTTGCGATTGGTATATAGCTTTCCGTTTCCGTGTTTAACGCCGCGTACTCTGCGTCGGGCCATATGTATACAAATATCGAGCTATTACTCTGTTTGACCGGGATAGGGGTAGCCTTATAGAGGTCGTACTCAGTATGACTTAATAATGGGAATTGGACATAGTAAATAAGGTATGGGTACGTGAACCGGATTGATAAGCTCGCTATCCCTAAGATATCCAGGAAAGATTCCGCTCCGTCTGTCTCCGGGAACTTGGCGTCTAACATGGTTTGCGCGATAGTTGACTTTGTTTTTTCGAATACCGCTGGTGGCATGAAGCGTGGGTGCGGCATACCTCTGTATGCAAACATTACCGCGTTAGTTATTGATTCTGTGTCTAGTTCGTATTGCGTGACGCATCCACTGTATGTCTCCAAGGCTATGAATAAGTCCCTGAAATCGTCTTCGCGCTTCTCCGCCTGGCTTAGCTTGGTTACCATTGCATCTAGCTTTCCCAGCTCGTTCTGGACGTCTCCGAATTGGTTGTATATAATTTCGGTTTGGTTAGCTATCAGACTCGCAAGCTGACCTGTATGGTTATTATTCTGCTGGATTAGATCCTTAAGCTCAATTTCAGAGTCCTCGTCTAGGTTACCGAACAAAATTTTGTCGATTTTCCCGATGTTCGGGAACCAAGATCGTTTTGCTCTGCTCCGCGTGGTGCTTGGCGTTGTACCCTGTATCATTTCCGCCAATCTATTCACGCTCCTTTGCGTCTCTTGCATCCTTGCTCCTAGTAATCGAATTTCTTCCTCGTAAGGGCATGCTAAGAGCTGCCACTTTTTGAATAGTTCGTCACATTTGTTTTTGAGCTCCGTAAACGTAGAATCAAGATTGGGCCCGTGTGAGAGGTACGGTTGTAAGTCAATTTTCTGCACGACTTTCCACGATACTCTGGATGTGTATAATCGTTCCAGCTTTTCCGTGATTAAACCCGGATTTTGATGTATCGGTCGTGTCTCCATATCTCCATCCCTATAACCCGCAATCCTGCAATGAGAATTCTTTCTTGAAGTTGCGTTGAGGGTGAGTGACGTTATATCCCGGGGAGAGTGCCGTGCCGATCGAGAACTACCCGTTGTCGGTAAACACGAGATTCTTGCTTAGCCGATTGCTGGTCAAGTTATGGACCCTCTACCGTGTGCGATATACCGATGGTTCTAATGATACGCATTCACGAGTTATTATGTTCGCAAGAACTGAATGGGTGTTTTGATTCGTATGGTTTTTTCTTTTGATGTCCGCTGATATGGAAAATTTCCCCTTTGGACGGTATCCTTGCGCTTATGTTCTTTATGTGAGAGTTTTTGCCATGGGCCGACAGTTGCATCCCGGATAGCCAAGAATTGGAGTTCACGGTCGGTTTGTCCGTGTGCAACAGAAAACAGAAATATGTTCTCGTATGTAGTCTCATCTTTTTTTTTTTTTTTCTTTTTTTTTTACTGATTTTCTCTATTAAGCGGATGAGTAAATATCAATTCTTTGTTCTAGGCTGACTCATATTATCCTATACATATTCCTATATTTGATTGGGCGTAGGATTTGTAATCGGCTCCGCCGTCGGTACCATGTCCGGCCTGTTGCGGTAATACGTCCTATTAGGCGGGCCATTGAGCCCTTGCCTGATTTTGATGCTATCGTGAGTACCTATCTTATGATGTGGTTTGACAATCCCTGGCATAGGTCAATTAATCATTTATCCTTTTTTCTGCTTCTAGTTGATGCAGCTTGAACCTCTTATTGCTAACCGGCAGGTTTATTTTCGGCCTGATGGCTTCTACCTCCGCTAATCTTTCTTGTTAGTTCCTGAATAGCCAATGATGACTTTATCTCATGGTATATAGCCGTTATCTCATGGTTCATATGTTAGTATATTCGTTCCCGGATCTCGACTGTCGTGGTTTCTACTTAATGGAAGTCTTACTTGTTACGGATTCTCATATAGTGAATTATGCCTGGGTATACCCCTTTCCCGAATAGCCAACACCTCCTGTTTTTCTTCCCCCTCTTTTTTTTTTGAATTTTCCTAATTCTGACCTTAACCATAGCGCTTATGTAATATTAGGTCGTTCGACAAAATCTCGTTACAGAGTGATACATTCGTTTATCTATCTAATAAAATATAGCCGTGGTTGGCGAGAAACGTTTCACATACTTGTGAGTGTCTACTTATTCGAGCGCCGTGTGCATTTTTGGTCATCTGATCCTTTCTACCATGAGATACTCCGGAAATTTCCTTGGCTGCTTAGACGCGATGGTAGAGTTGGCACGTAGATAATTTTCTTGCAGTCTTGCAAAAAATAAGAGACTTTTCTGTCCGGGACTTATCGTACCCGCTTCAGTCTGCTTTTGGCAGTTGTAAAACTAATTCGCTCAACTTTGAGAGGAATTTACTCCAAAACAATATTAAGATGGCTGATATTTCGAACGTTTGCGTGTCCGACATCGAGCTTGAGCACGGTGTCGAGGATTTTGAATCTGTTAATCCTGAGTTTGATCTGGTGTTCTACGGACACGTCGGGATTGCCCTTGACTCGGTATCTGGTGTTATCACCGATTTCCCACTTGAGTTCCATCGCGTGCACCCTGGATGCGAACTCATCGACTGTGAGGGTCAACCTGCCCCGATTGTGTATAATATTGATCCGCGGAGTGATCAGCTCGTGGTGTCCGTGTCTCTCCGCCACGGCAGCCCTCCGGCTGATGAGGGTTTGCCTGTGGTGCGTTGTGCCAATCGTGATGCATCGAGGGTTGTCTCTCCGGTGAGCAGCTCGCTTTTTGAACGCGTCAGGCCTTATTCAGGCGGCCGACACGGGGAATTCATCAAGCTATGCAGGGACTCTTGTGAAGATGTTGAATACTTCGTTGATGTGTGTGGTGACGTTACTCCAAGTGAGTCCTTGATTGATTTCCCCGACGTCATTGGGTCTGATGTACGTGATAAGGGTACTGTTGCTAAGGACGATTCATCGGCATCGGCAAGCGGTCAGTTAACCGTGGGTGATGGCTCCTCATGTTCAACTCTCGGATCCGGTGGCTCGAATCTTGTTTGTCGGATTCGAGATCTACCTGTTCTAATCGAAACCCGGCGCGACAGTGTGAAGAAATATGCTCGATTGAAGACCGGAGCCTTGAAGAGGCAGAAATTGGACCCTAGGTGTTTGCCTAAAAAACTCGCAGGGCAAGGAGGCGACGACGTGGGGTCCGCCGACCGCGCGTCCCAAAAGAACCAAGACTTTGTCGTGACTCCGTTAAACTGGATATCACTGGAACTTTGAAGAAAGAAAGCGGTAATTATAGTGGCAGTGAGACCGTCCTAATGGAGGATCTCCCCCGCGCGCCTCTCTCGGGTTCTGTCGTTGTGAATCCCATGGCAACCACCTCAATTACTCGACGTGCTGTCAAGCGAGCGCCAGGATTTTTGCGGACTCGTAAAAACCCTTGGCGTCGCTGCAAGAATAATTTCCGACGAGCCTTCGGCGGTCTGGTGACCGATGTTTCCAATCGGGAGTACTGCCCTGCATGCTGTTTAGCTGCGCGGGATCGGCAAGCTTTACCTTCTTCTTCGATGTGCTATGCATGCCTGTAAGTATCGTATCCTCGTTGCTTTGCTTTTGGGATTTTACAGAATTATTTCATTCGTCACCTTCCCCTTTTTTTTTTATTTTTCAGCTCGGATCCTCAAAGTTGGCTCGATTGTTGAATGGGACCAGTGACGAGGTGTCCAGAAGAGCCCTTGTCTTTAGGAGCTGCTAAGCATCATTGATTGTGCCAGGCCATGACTGAGCTGAATTGTCTCTTGTTAGTCTAAGTTAGGCCACGGATTGCGCAGCAGTGCGCATGACCTGTTTTTATGTACCCTGCTTTTATGTCCGTTACCGTGCTGTATACATTGCCGCCGCTTGCGCTGCAGTGCGCATGACCTATTTTTATGTACCCTGCTTTCATGTTTATTTTCGTGCTATATACACCGACACGGCTTGCGCTGCAGTGCGCATGACCTGTTTTTATGTACCCTGCTTTTATGTCCATTACCGTGCTATATGCGCCGCCACGGCTTGCGCTGGAGTGCGCATGACCTATTTTTATGTACCCTGCTTTTATGTCTATTACCGTGCTATATACATTGCCGCCGCTTGCGCTGCAGTGCGCATGACCTATTTTTATGTACCCTGCTTTTATGTCTATTTTCGCGCTATATACGCTGCCACGGCTTGTGCCGCAGTGCGCATGACCTATTTTTATGTACCCTGCTTTTATGTCTATTTTCGCGCTATATACCCCGCCACGGCTTGCGCTGCAGTGCGCATGACCTGTTTTTATGTACCCTGCTTTTATGTCCATTACCGTGCTATATACGCCGCCACGGCTTGCGCTGGAGTGCGCATGACCTATTTTTATGTACCCTGCTTTTATGTCTATTACCGTGCTATATACATTGCCGCCGCTTGCGCTGCAGTGCGCATGACCTATTTTTATGTACCCTGCTTTTATGTCTATTTTCGCGCTATATACCCCGCCACGGCTTGCGCTGCAGTGCGCATGACCTGTTTTTATGTACCCTGCTTTTATGTCCATTACCGTGCTATATACGCCGCCACGGCTTGCGCTGGAGTGCGCATGACCTATTTTTATGTACCCTGCTTTTATGTCTATTACCGTGCTATATACGCTGCCACGGCTTGTGCCGCAGTGCGCATGACCTATTTTTATGTACCCTGCTTTTATGTCTATTTTCGCGCTATATACCCCGCCACGGCTTGCGCTGCAGTGCGCATGACCTGTTTTTATGTACCCTGCTTTTATGTCTATTACCGTGCTATATACGCTGCCACGGCTTGTGCCGCAGTGCGCATGACCTATTTTTATGTACCCTGCTTTTATGTCCATTAACGTGCTGTATACTAGTGTGCATGGGGTCTTCGCCATAACCTGCATCTTTACGTCCAATTCTCAGTTAAGCCTGTAAACGTTTTACACGAAGGACGCTGAGTAAAATTCTTGTGTGCCCGATTGTTGCTGAAAGATAGTTGAAGTGCTGTATCCCAAGGTACGTCCCCTGTTTCTTTTTTTGGTGTATGTATTGGTGCTGGGATAAGGTTCTGGATGTGAAGGTACCAGATAGGATGCTACATATTTATTATGAGCTCTCAGGACCCTTGGATATGGTTATATATACTAGGTGGGTCCTAGATCTATCATCATAGGTGATAATATAGTTGATTCAGTCCTTATTAGAGTCAGAATTCAAGTTTCGGTTGAGGTTCCATCGAAATTTCATGCTTCGGCTGGCTTGTGAATTTATGTAACTCCTTGGCTATCAGAATTTCATCTGAGCACTGAGGCCCCTTACAAATGTTTGGATATGATAAATGGGACCTGAATCTATCATCCTAGATGATAATATAGTTGGTTTGGCCATTATTAATGTCAGGATCCAGGTTTTAGTTGAGACTCAATCGAAACCCCATGCTTCGGTTGACTTGTGAATTCATGTAACTTCTTGGCTATCAGGATTTTATCTGAGCTCTCAGGACCCTTGAAAATGGTTGGATATGCTAAATGGAACCTAAATCTATCATCCTAGATGATAATATAGTTGGTTTGGCCATTATTAATAACAAGATCCAAGTTTTAGTTGAGGCTCAACCGAAATCCCATGTTTCGGTGAATGTATGAGCTTATGTAACTTCTTGGTTATCAAAATTCTATTTGTGCTCTCAGGACCCTGGAAAATGGTTGGATATGCTAAATGGGACCTGAATCTGTCATCCTAGATGATAATATAGTTGGTTTGGCCATTATTTATGTCAAGATCCAAGTTTTAGTTGAGGCTCAACCGAAATCCCATGTTTCGGTGAATGTATGAGTTTATGTAACTTCTTGGCTATCAAAATTTTATCTGGGCTCTCAGGACCCTTGAAAATGATTGGATAATCTAAATGAAGTGTTCCTTCACTGTTTTGAAACGATTAGAACACTTGATCCCCGAGAAGTTAGTCGGGGTATAGAGTTGAAAGTCAAAATCTGAAAAATCTCATGTTTCGATGGAAAAAACTGGTTTTGGCTATATCTTCCTTCCTTTTGCTCCTATCTCGTTGAAATTTCATACTGTGGTATATCTCTCAGCCTAGTTTGATGAAAAATTATCCCTGTGTGGGTCACTATTGTGTGACTTGGTCTGTGATGGTAGAGTCTGGTTTTTATTTGAATTGGCTGGGAACGAGTGCTGCTGGGTGTGAAAGGGTCATGTTTTATCATATTTTCTCCATCTTGGTGAGGCTGTGAGGACCAATTGTCCTTAAAATCTTTGATGATTGGGGTGATAGGGGGCGCGGATCGGATCTTGATTTTTTTTAACGAAACAATATTTTCATTTCAGGTGTATACTGTTGGTGCTTCGTTTCGCGCGTATAACGTTTGCTTGGTAACGCCGTTCTCTAAGGTATGATCTTTTGTTTCGTCTCTCACAGGGTACTCTCACTCTCGTTCCTCTCGTTCACTATTTGGTTTCTTTCTCAATAATAAATATGGATGTCCGGTATTCACGCGACTAATTTATTTCCATCTCAAGTGTCCGTGAGGTAAGTTTTACTTGTGTCTAATCCGGATTCCTCGATTGGGAATCTATTAACCGTGGTTGCCGGATCATTTTGGAGCTGACATCAGCTAACAAAGTATATTGTGGATTGAAGCTCCTTGTTATCTGGGGGATAACAAGGAAATACTTCATGCAAAATTTCACCCCGCGATAGTTCAATATTCTTCATTAGATATATTTCGGAGGGTTTGTGCATATGTCTTTCCATGTGGCTCACTCTACTCGGTTTTTTCATGTAGATTTGTGTAATTTGGCCTGAGATAACTCCAATTCTTTCTCACTTTTCCTTTCGTGTGTCGTTCTTACTCCTTTCCCGTGCTCATTTTCTATCTAGCTCATCCATTACTCTAACACTGCTTCCCTTTTGCTACGCTAAATGCACCAGAGGCATGTGTAATATTTCGTTTGAGCGGTCTCCCAAACGATCTTTTATTTACAGATCACGCTATGACTTGACTTTGTTTTGTCATTCGTTGGGTCTGATTTTCTTCGAATGTTCGCCCAGACGCCCCGCCGCGCTACATTGCTGCTTTATGTCAAATAAGGTATCCAATTACATTGTGCAGTTGACAGTCAGTTGCTCTTCGCCTGATTTTGCTGATTTTAACCGCTGCACTCATCTTTTTTTTTCATTTGTCTATTGCGAGCATAATATCGTCGGAATTTGGTATTGCTGGAGAATTGCCAACGCAAATTCCCGGAGATTACGTATTCGAATCCGTCAGCGTGACTCTAGAACATCTATCACAGACTTGGGTTTTGACAAATACGGCGTCCGTTGGCCGTGTGAAAAATTTTCAAAAATATCTCGCACTGCATCGTTTCGAGTCAAAACGTGGAGGAGGAGTAAAATCTCATTCTCACTTTGATGTTTAATCACTAATACTGTTCGAGAGATGATTGTATCGATCAAGATATTCACTCGACTGTAGATCGAATAGAGGCGAGGTGATGTTTCGTACCCCATTTTTCGGGTTCCATGTTTCGCGGTGGGGACAAACGGCACGCGTGCGCGCCACGTGATCAATGATCGCGAGGGCATGGATCCGCCCTACCATTACCCCGATTCATCACCGTCTCGACTTCTCGGAGGGGCTTCGTCAATGCGAATATCACTACTGCCCCATCTAGGCTAGATTCCCCCCTCGTATTTGGCTCTCACTGATGCGAGGTGGGAGAAAAAGAATGAAACTCAATCCATCGAAACTCCGTTAAGACGTCTCAGATCGCAGTCGAACGATGGGATAAGGAGGAGGTCATGTAAGGATATAATCGTTGGGAATGTTTTTGACCTCGTTTGTTGCTGTTGATGGGGTTTCCGGATGTGATGTGACTAGGGTGGTGATCCCAGTGATGGGTCTCGATTGTTTTGCGGCAAATCCCTTGCCTTTGACTGGCGTGCGTCAGCCGTTTCCTCAAGATTTGTGCCTGCCAGTTGGTTGTGTCGAAGCCGAATTGGAGTTTGTTTCTTAGCTCCAAATGTGATGTAGCCAGCTCCACCCTGGTCCTCAGCGAGTTTGATTATATTCAAGCCGCATGGTATTCTTCACTAGTTTTTTTTGTGTTTTTTTTGTTTTTTTTTTTTTTTTTGACACGATCTTCTAGAGTCATTATGTGCCCACCAGAGCCTCAACCAGCTGTAGCGTCTAAATGAATGCCTCTCAATGGTTTTTCTTGTCATCTTCCTTCTGCGAGTATTTCTGTTGTAGTTGCTCCCGATATTTTCCGGCATATTCTAAGCTTTTGAATAGTTCGTCGCACCTCATGCCTGAATGATGCCCCCTGAGTTCGATGAGGTCAGTGTGTTAGTTGGAAGGGAATGGGACAGATTAATATGGGAAAATTGAGTTGATCTATCTTGTCAATCCTTTCTTGTTCTTTCCTGTCCTTTTTTTTCAATCCCTTCTTTCGTTTCATTAATTTGTTTTTTTTCCTCATTTTTTTTCTTATCTCTCATCATATTCTATATCCTTTTTTTCTTCTCTTCTTGCATGTTTTTCTGGGGAAATTGGGTTTTCCAAAGTTCGACTGATCATGAAGGCATCTGAACGAGTGAGCCCTAGAAATCTAATGCATCTCCTCGCTTTGATGAAGCCCGTGCGGTTGGACCACTCTCTTCGCGGCATTCAAAACGTGTGCATTTTGAGTCAAAATCGAATACCGGCTACATCGCGTCTATTTTCTCAGCAATCGATTGTGGCACTCTCTGCGTCATGCCCTACTCATTTACCGCTGTCTTCCTCTAGGTTTCGTCGAAACGTCCGTGTGCGAGGTCTGAAAGAATTGTACAGGGAGAATTCGTTTGGGAATGCTCAAACTGTGATTATGATGTTTTAGAGACGTCAGCGTAATTCGATAACTGTACGTAGCGTCCGTCGGCCGTGTATCAAGAACTCTGCAACTCACTTCAACATTCTCTCTTCTCGATTTCCTATTGAAAGAGTGAGAAAGCCTCGGGGTACTTTTGAGTTTGTGAGTGCGTTATCTTCTAAGAAGTAGCATTCGATAAACTATGTATACCATTGTTACTCGATTCAGGAGTTAGGTGAAGCTCTAGCCCTATTTTGATGGCTCAAAAGCTACGGCGGAGGGGGGCGGAGGCGCGGTGAGCGGGCGTGTCACGCGACCATGATGTCGTTTATGCATCGTTCTTTCGAGGCTAGAACCGCATAAGTGGATATTTCCAAGTAAGGCTGGTAACAAATTATATTAGTAAAATTTGCGAATAATAACATTCCATTCGTATTTTTCAGGTGACATCATTCTCATTTAGACATTACGGAGGACTTCAGAAATGAACAAGAGATTTACGGACGGATGCCGTTGGGACGAGTATAATATCAAGTCCCTGTCAGCTTCCCAGAACTGTTTGATTAATGAATTCAGACAATAAAATCTCATTAAATCTTATACTTTAGTTCTATAATCCCAAGCAAGGCCTCGTTTGTTATTTCTTTTTTTTTCATAGTACCATCCTAGTTCACCTGTTAGTGTCCCATACATGCTATCTAATGTAGATCAACTGACGCTCGGATTTCCTTTGTATGGTCCCCTTCTCCTCTTTCCCTTTTGACTGGTCCTGAATTTCATCCCACGCAGCTATTCATCGATTTGCTGTATAGTATTATAATGTACGCTCGCGAGCTCTTTTCAACTCTCAATTTATAGAACTCCTCTGCGTATGTTTCAGTTCTCGTTATGTCCTTATCATGTAACCATGTCCCCAAATATAGATTTATTGAATTCTAGTTCCTCATATCACGACGTAAAATGGAATGTAGAAGGTCGATCTCTATAACTTTAGCGGAGGTTTTCGGTAAAGATACATTCAATGTGCTCAGTAAAATCTGGTTCGAATGTCCCAACAAATCATCTAAAGATACGTTCTATGTCGTTTATGGCTTCATACAGGGTTGGATAGTTTTAGACAGTCACGTGTCTACCCCTACTAATAAATAATCTCAATCAGTCCTTCAGTTCATTTTTGGCGTGCTAGTAGCTCTAGCTATTATCCGCGTTCCCCCGTGTTTGATGCTGGGAGCTGATACAATATTCATGATAAAATCAATATGACAGTCTGTGTATATGATATCCAATTAATCATTCAATCTCAGCAAGTTGCGGTCTCTAACTAATTTTTACTCTTTTTTCTATGTTTGTGGGCTCAAACCACTAGATTAGTCCCTATTTCTGTGGGCTCTAACCACTTGAGGGATCAATGATAATAACAACGAATTCTTCCACTCGATTGACCACTAGCTCATTGTGGGCTCTAACCACTTCTACAATTCACTATGTTCTCGCGCTTCAATAACTCCATTGATCCTAATTCATGACACTTCTCGATACTCGTGGGTTCTAACTACTCAAACAGATCATTTTTTTTTATACTTAATCATTATACATCTATGGGCTCTAACCATCTGGACAAATTTCGATACTATCGGGTTCTAACCATCCTAACAATTCATTTTTCTCGTGAGCTCTGATTACTTGATTGACTTCAGTTTATTGATACTTTGAACACCTTACTATGCTCGTGGACTCAAACTACTCAATTGACTCTCAACTATGTGTGGGCTCTAACCACCTGAATACTTCCCTATATTTGCGAATTTCCATTGCGCGATTGACTTCTATTTCTTTGTCACTTCCGTCTCCCTCGACCGTGACCGATATTTTCAGACCATACTTACGCTATAAACTTTCATCTATCTTGATTAATTCCGACTATGCGTGGGCTCTAACCACCTGAATACTTCCCTATACTTGTTAATTCCCATTACGCGATTGACTCCTATTTCCTTGTCACTTCCATCTCCCTGGACCGTGAACGCTATTTCCAGGCCATAATTACAATATGAACTTCCATCTATCTTGATTAATTTCGACTATGCGTGGGCTCTAACCACCTGAATACTTCCCTATACTTGTGAATTCCCATTGCACGATTGACTCCTATTTCCTTGTCACTTCCATCTCCCTGGACCGTGAACGATATTTTCAGACCATACTTACGCTATAAACTTTCATCTATCTTGATTAATTCCGACTATGCGTGGGCTCTAACCACCTGAATACTTCCCTATACTCGTATAAACTTTCATCTATCTTGATAAATTCCGACTATGCGTGGGCTCTAACCACCTGAATACTTCCCTATACTCGTATAAACTTTCATCTATCTTGATAAATTTCCACTATGCGTGGGCTCTAACCACCTGTATACTCAATTACATAAGCGAACGCGACCTTCTTGCTGAGTTTGAATGATGGAGGAATCCAGAAAGTCTAATTCCCCTCCAATTCCGTAACACGCGATTATTTGTCATTCTTCATTGATCTATTATGGACTGAAAGGACTGATACTAGTGAAGCTATATCCTTGAATCTGCCATCTTAATGTGACGTTATATGCCTTAATTTTGGTAATCTGAGACCGTACTTCCCTCTTCTTCACACGAGCTAAACCGTCAAATTATAGTTCTCGAATCTGTGTCAACTCTATTTCCATCTTTTGAACATGCTACCCGAGCAAGTACATACCTTTATTATTTCGACACCATTCCCCTTAACCTAATATCATTGCGGCCCCTCATTCAACATGCGTTACCTCGAGTATCATATCGATAGTGGAAAGTCTCATCTCGACGTTCGAGCACATCATTACGATCGGGATAACTCAAATCTTGATCATCTCCATAATAGTGACGAGAAATTCTTCGGTTGCTGTTGGGTCTATCTAGGCTGGAACCATTCCCATCGATACCGAATTCACTGGTATGACTATGCCGATGTCTATCACGGGTATCCTCAATCCTATTCTTATTGGATTTTGTTCGTCCTTGGGAAGCCTTTCGGGATCTCTCAGTTGCACCCTTAATAATGACGCCTGAATTCACGTCATTCTCTAAAGAGCGGCATTCGCTCAGAGTGTGCCCAAGAATTTGGCAATATTTACAGAATTTCGCACTCGGTCGCTCCTTTGAGTCTACACGGCATTCAGTAAATTCGGGAGGGAATCGCTTATCATGCATGGTGGCTAGTCTTATATCAGCTGTCTCTTGCGAAGCTACCCCTTTCTTGCTCATTCCATTGAATGCTTCGTCTGCTAGTGCCTCAAGTAGTGGGTCGAGTCCATGCTCGTTCATATTTGGAGCCGCCTTGGGGGAAAATGTACGCGTGCTGGTTCTATCTTCGAAATTCACAGCTTGAGATATGGCGTCGTGTAGAGTCTTGGGACTTGTTGACCGTACTTTATGTTGGAGTGTTTCACCAAGACCAAACATGAATTGCTGCAGCGCTTCTGCATCCGCGTTTGCTTTATATAGTTCCCGCCCTCTGAAGTTCAACTTCTGGTCTGAATCGTACGCGTTGTAGAGACGATCATGGAGTTTCTGAATTCTTAACCCGTAGCTGCCGGCACTCTCGCCCGGTCTTTGCTGCACTACTCTCAATCCGGCTAACACCTTATCGGCACCTCCGGCTCCGCTGTATTGCGTGGTCATATCGGCAAGCAGACATTCGACTGAGTTGTATTGCGGAAGTCTCGCGGTATAACCTTCTGCTGCACGGCCTGTAAGTTTACTCGCCAAAGCTGATATAACCCATGGTTCGGAATCCGACCCGTATTCCTCCACGATGTTACGTACCGATTTACAAAATAACGCCAACATATCGGGATTGCCATCGTACGTCATGATCTGATCAAAAGCCTGATGCAAGGGGAGACGGAACTTCGAACGTTGGCGACGTTCAAAGTTCTGATTCTCAGATGAAATCTTCACTCGCGAACGACGTACCGTCTCGTAATTTGGATCCTGGTGGTTTCCGTGCGCGGTGTTTCCCTGGTCATCGGTATTGGGTGCAGGCATCTCGGGGTATTCGTCGTCGGAAGAATCGGACTGGTCTACATATGCGTTCTCATAAGTTCTTCCTCGTCGATTATTTTTCCGGGGTCGAGCTTGGTATTGGTGATTGTTTGAAGCAGTCGGTTGGTGGTTATGGCTAGGATTCTGTGACATTTGCGACCCTTGACTTTGATTTGCACGCGATTGTCTGTTTTCGGGATTCAGTTTGAAGTTCTGTTGCACATACATATTTTGAACGCGTAGCCGATCAGTCTGGTTGTCGGTGGTCAGTCTCATATCTTGTCTGCTTTGGTCTTGTGATTTCTGAGATATAGCGTGTGAGTTGAATTGTTGGTTCACGCGGGGGTTCATTCTTTCGGAGCGTAATTCGATGTCACCACCATGTTGTTCATGGCTAAAATTTGTATTGTATCGGACGCGAGACTCTGCGTCCATACTCGGAAGTCGGTGGCTAGAGTCATTAGTCGGTAGCTCATTGTTACAATAACGCGGTTGGTGAATGGAACCTTGGTCAAATTGAACGCGAGACTCTGCGTCCTTACTCGAAAGTCGGTGGCTAGAGTCATTTTTTAGACCTACGCGTGACTGAGCGTCCATACTCGAAAGTCGGGGGCTGCAGTCGTTAACGTTCCGGAGTCCAGCGTCCATACTCGAAAGTCGGGGGCATGGACTCCGGTCGTTTTCATTACGATATTGTGAATCTAAGCTATGGAAGCGACGTCCAGATGTTTCTTTGAGTTGACTGCGAGATCGCGCAACCTCGATTCCCGATCGATGATTTGACAAATCTTCTGAACCCCATACGTCGTCATTGGCTGTAGCGTAATTTATTTGTTTCCTTGGATATTCGGACCAAGTGTCTGCGTTATTGAGGGTCTGTGAATAGGTTTTTGTCGGTGGTGTCTTTGGGGAATTGGATTCGTCTATGTGTGAGAATTCCGCGTTCATTTGCGAGGTTTTGAATTGTTCGTAGCCCTGCGTGAAGCTATCAAATACGAGCCCGGATGTTTTAGGTCGTGTTCCCGTAGCTATTTGCTGTGATTCGAGATGTGACCTTATTGTTTCTAGAAGAGCCACTTCTGTTTCCGAAAAATAATCGGGGTTCAACGACAGCACTCGTGTTATATCACGTATCGCCATTTCTGCGTGCATAGTTCCCGCGTGTTCTAACCCAAGGTCAGCACTTATTAATGCAAAATAGGAAGCGCGTGCCCTCAAGTCTCCCTTGCCCATCTCGTCATAATACCGTGTTTTAAGGTCTTGAGCCTCTAGAATAAGTACTTCATGCGGTTCAGGGATTCCTCCCGTGGCTTCTGCTAGCCCGTTTAAATTGGGATCGTCAGAGGTATTAGTTGGCATAACTTGCAGTGATTCCGCAGTCATTTTGTTAACCTCCTGCCCTTTCACCATTCTACTAGTTCCCGATAAGAGATGTTTTAATTGCACAGTGGCTAATTTCTGACGCGCTAGACCGAGAATGCACAGTCGCGAGCAAGGAGATAGTTGGTCGATCAGTTCTAGATGGTCAATGATGTCTTTATTTGGCTCGCAAGCGAGCGTTGCTCAACATAGATACGGTATTCTAAGATAGTCGCGACCTTTTAAATCTCACTATGCCTGGAATATCGTAAGGTGTGAACTGGGGTATATGATTTGCATACGGGAATGAGTCAATCAGATGCGGTCAGCATGCAATAACCACGCGTCCTGCTATTTAGATGAAATTTATCGTATATCTATGGTGTTCTAGAGCATAGGGTGGTTATAGTATAGAAATTACTAGCCGTATATGTTGTAAGATCGAACGAATCGGTTATCTTCTATAGTCCTTTGCCTCGCGACTCTCCCCACGAGGGATATATATATATGAAAGAGCAGAATCGAATTGACTTACCCTGAGGCTGCAAAGATGATGGTGAAGCAGATCTGCATTGACATCCTTCCTTCTTCCTTACTGTTATTGATGATTTTGTTGGTGGTGGTTCAGTGGAAAAACGCGGCACGGATGACGCGTTTAAATTCTTCGTAACCTTTACAACGGATTCCCGGCCGATGCACCAGATTTGTTACGTGTTGAGGGTCCTTCAATCCGTTCTCCGCTGAGCTCCTGGACGCAGCTGGAGGTTGTGTAAAGGTTCGGTCAATGATCCAGAAGACAAGTGGTAGAATGCAATCGGTGTTTATTCAATAAATAATACAATCCCGAGAGAGACTATAACTCGTGACTCTACTGATTCTATGATACGACGAGGCAAACACTGGCTGCGAATACTCGTCTTAAATGCGTCTACCGCGATGTGGTCCGGTCAACGATTCGTAATCGACTGAGACTCTAGAAGCCCCTGTTCAGGCCTTTGTTCCGTATTTATATTCTGATGCTATCCATGTCCCCTCTTGCTTTTTGCTGATGCTTCGTGAGTCGAGTGCGGGTGTACATGAGTCAGCTCGAGGCCAATGTCCGCCTCTCGCTTGAGGTCACTCATGACGTACCTGAAGCCTGCACATTCTCTACCGGTCAATGAATCGTTACGGACCTAGTCCCGTAACAATGGACATGTTTCACAGCCTTCTGCAGCATTTGTTGTGAATATGAATAATGCAACATGTGCCCTGTTACGTGGGGTTTCGGCGACCAAAGGAAGATACTCAAATATATATACGTATACAGTTTTTCTCGGGTTCATTGTTGATTTTGATCCTTTTTATATTGCATAATTATTTCTCATTTCGAGAACTTCAATTGATTTCAGTCTTCTGTGTTTCTTGACCCCCTTTTTTTTGATTGATTGATATTTTACCCTTGGCCAATATTTCCTGTAAAACCCTGAAACAGAGTAACCTTGATTTATGGAATTTTACATCATTTTTCTTCATTTTCTGACCGTATTTTCCCGACATTTTTCCTCTTTTTACACGATATTTTTTGATATTCTTCGTACAGTAATTCTTCGTACATAAATTCTCGTACAGTAATTCTTGATAATTCTACAGTATTTTGAACAATAATTCTTGGTCTTTTTATAATATTCTTGGATGATAATTTTCGACGTTTTTACAATATTCTGAGACATTATTCTGAAACAATATTTTAAAATATTTCTGAGCAATACTTCCCAATATTTTGAACAATATTTTACAATATCTTTTGAGCAATACTTTCCAATATTTTGAACAATATTTGGCAATACTTTTTTTTTAACAATATATGACAATATTTTTGATCGATACTTTCCAGTAATCCCACTATCTTTTATGGTTTTTTCAATGATTGGCAATTTTCACTTTCCACGGTGGTGATAAGAATGAGTGTTATGTGGTGTGTGTAGTGAAGTGTATTTCTTCGTGAATATACATCGTTCCGACGCGACACTGGACCGACATAAAAGTGCGCAGATTCAAGCCTTAGTGCCTGAGTATGATAACGAAGGTATGTGATATTATGTCAACTTAGCATTTCTTTTTTCTTCTCCTACCCCTATTGTAGTTCTGAAGCTTCTTAATATGTGGCTTTATGCTCCAGTTTGACCATTGCTCTCATCAGGCACGCGTCTTTTCTTGTACATTTTCGTTTCTCTTTGTAGACTTCTCTGTGAGGATGTCTCGGTGTGAGTTTTCCGGGTCGTTTTTGTATTTTGTGTTAGTTTTCTTTCCTGTGTGTAAGTTTGTGTTTTCTTTTCTAGCCGGGTCAAGCGGTGTGAGTCGCCGTCGGGGCCGATCTGCCAGGGGATTTGCCCGGCTGCCCACCGCGCGCCTTCCATATCCTAGGATCGGCTGTGGGACCATTGACGACCCTGTCCGGGTCGCCTATCCTGACGACCGGTATTCCTATGGGATGGACGAAGAGGTCCCATGTCCCAGGTGTCACCAGGTTCGTATTTTTTTGTATTTTCTTCTCTTCTTCATTTTTCTTTCTTTTATTTCTCCAGCCGATCCGTATGATCGTGATCTTGGTTGGCCGTGGTGTCAACCGCGTGCGGTCCCGTCGCAGTGACCCGCACTACCTGGATCTGGATCAGGGTTGTGACTCCTTGCCGTTGGAGTGTGCTCGTTGTGGGCCTGTAAGTGTTACTATATGGTTTTTTTTTCATTTTTCGCCTCGTGTGCTTCAACTCCTATTTCCGTTCTTTGCCTAGGTTGGGTGGAGATACTACTTTGTTCTCCCCCTCTCGCGCCTCACGTATTGGCACGAGGCCGGGTTGGAGTTCCGCAACACCGAGTACGTTCCTCCTTAATTTCTCTCCCTTGTTTTGTAGTCTCTAGCTGTAAGTGAACATTTAATAAAGTTGTATCCCGTTTCTACATTTGTGTTGTGATCTGTTGTAGAGTTACCCTCCTTCGTGGAAAGCCATAAATTTTCCAGTCATTGAAATTTTCCTCCATCTTGTGTTGCTGTGAATATTCAAATTTTCCATTAATTTTCGTAAAAATTTCTTGTATTAAATTCAATTTCGTACATCTTCACTTTCTCTATTCATATACATTCCTACTTTCATATATATATATATATATATATATATGTATTGTACTTTTACATTCTCGTCCCATATTTTGTGCCTTCCGCACTTGTATATTTTGCGTACTTATTTCATATTTCCCGGTCATTCCCATATTTTTCTCAGACATATATTTATTTATGACTACATATATATACATACACTTTCGTGTATCTATATGCGCTTACCGAATTGCTAAAGTACGAGTTGGCCGCTGCAGATTTTTTGTTCTGTGGCTGTTCCATGTAAGTATCATGTACTCCATGGGTGGTTGGGGTGCGGTTGATGGGGGAGTGGGGTGGTATGGGATGTTTTGAGTTGTTTGGGAGTTTGTTCTGTAAGGAATGGTTTTATGGACTTTTCTGATGATTTTTGGTGTGTATGAGCTTCGTTGGCGGATTTCTGGATTGGGGGGGGGGGGGGCTCCGGGGCACTTTTTCTTCTTGACTACTGCTCATCGGAATCGTGTGACGGCAGGTCCGGGGATGTGTACTAAGTTATCGGGGTTGGTTTTGGATGGGTGGGGATGGTGGGGGGTTGGACATAACTTCGTGAATAATGACTTTTTTTGAGAAATTCTTTCCCTGTTATATGGCTCTAACGTTCTCATGTTAGTATATAATTTTTCCGATTTTTCCGACCCATAGGCGGAATGGAACTGGTATGTGGGGCAAGATAGAACGGTGGGTAGGGTAACATGGAACACTTTTGATACGTGAAAATCGTCTTTTCTTTCGTGTTTTGATCGTGTAAGCTTTAAATGAGCTCCCTTGTGCTAATTTGAATGATTTTCTCAGCTTTCATGATGATTACGTGAATCTAACATTTTTCTTGCTTCTATGTTCATGTGCTATTGATTTTGCTCATATATATTCTTTGCCACTCGTACCTTGTAACGCCTATCGTGCTCTACTATCTCGCTGTAAAATTGGTCATCTGAAATTTTCGCGGATCACGTGGTTTTTATATTTTGCAAAACTATTGGTCATCTGAAAATTTTCGCGGTTCGCGTGTGAGGACCGGGAAAATTTTCACTCACTTTTCTCGTATTGGTATCGTTATTATTTTCGTAAAATTTTTACGTGACTCACGTGTGAGGGCCGAGAAAATTTTATGATTTTTACTTCACATGTTACCTCTAAATTTATGTTCTCCACCTGAATACTTAATTTCTATTTCTATGCTACTTCTTACTTGCTAGTCTTCTGTTTCTTGACAATTCCTTGCTCTTCCAAAATCTTCAGCTCGATTTCCTGCTTGGCTCTTGTAGCCTCGTTTGGTCTATGACGTCTGGGGTTGATCGTCATTGCATGTGATGCTGCCATTGCACCCAGCGCTTGCATTGCCTGTGTTGGTGTTATATTTTCTTGTTTTTCTTCTGGATTCTCTTCGTTTTGACTTGCGCATAGTAGAAATAATATTATTCGATAAATCATTGGCATGATACTAATACAGGCTTCTCTACCCCTATTTTGTGGGAAATAGCGGAATAGTGGAAGCTTGGATAGAGAAATAGGGGTAAATCAGGGGAATTTCCATAAATGAACTTCATGCGTTTTTTGGGATGGGTTCAATCAGAATCTTCATTTTGCATTAGAATAAAAATCGAAGTTCGAAAGAGATCATGACACTGATTATCTAAATGGCAACGACGTACAATATTGCAAACCAAAAAAAATTGAAGTATTTTACAGGAATTTTCTGAGTTATTGAGTGTCTACTCATTATATCCTCGTGGGATTGTCATTCTGATAAATTTTCCTCATTAAACTTGTGATTAGAAACGCTCAAGATGTAATTCAACGCGTCAAGTTTGAATTATAATTCATGCTATACATTAGATCAGGACCAACTTTTTGCATTCTGAGGAGTGTACACACGTCACTTTGGTTTGGGAATTTCATGTGATATGAAATGACGATGGATGAATAATTTTCCTAGCATACGCGATCACGCTTTTTTCTTCATCGCAGAGTTACATATTCTGGAATTCCATTTTTCTATTTTGTAAGCCAATTAATCTAGTTTTGTTCTTACAAATCTTTCCTTATCTTTCGAATTCCCTAGACTCTTTGTTATCTCTGAAATGAAGTTGATACAAAGTTTCCCATTAGTAGCGTTAAGGCTGGAATTCATAATCGTTAATCCGAGATTAGATTCGGCGGATTAGGAGCGCTGCGATCGCCATGGCGAGGCATTTTACATCTGGGCACAGCGATCGCAGCGCTCCTAATCCCCGACTCTAATCTCGGATTAACGATTTCCGATCGAAATTCTCTGAAGCAACTGCACAACCGTTCCTAATAATAGCCATGCAATTTTTCAAATATTCTATGCTCAAGACTTCATTTTTCATTCGTTCTTAATTTTATTTTATTATTCTTCCCCAATTCTCAACCGGACTTTTGACTGTTTCATCTTCAGCTTTTTTTTCCGTTTTCTGAATAGATCACATTAACCTCCTCACTTTATCCAATACAATATGGACATAGACGAGAACCGATATGTGTGACAACTTAATTGGCAAATGATGGTAAGATTCCGAAAAAAATTCTAAAAAGTCGCTGACGTCCCTAGAAACACATTACTACAACAATCGAGTCCTTACATACTTCTATTCTGGTATAAAATAAAAATTACTAGAAAATTCCAATTCTGTAATTTCGACGTTTTTTGTCATTTTTCAACAACTTATTTTAAGTTCTCATGTCAAAAAATTTGTCTGAGGCAGGGAAGTCAGGTCTCGTGTGAGCGGGTTAGATGGACGCACTGGGCTCACCTCCTCCGATTCTTGAAAGCCTCATTTTGCGACAATAATGACGGTGTTGCAGATTTCAAGTTTGTTTTTATCTCCAGGGACTTCGTGGTATCGTCGGTGGCAGTGAGCTCAAGAATTGCGCCGCGATAAAAATGCGGAAGAATAAGTATGGCGGCAACGCGCTTTGCTCCTCATCTCATCATATTATGTCGTACATGCCAGAATGAGAATCCACTGATACTTGATACTCACGCGATAACACAATTTACGTGTGAGGTAATCGTATTCAGTTATACTTCAGCTGAACGTAGCTCTGATGAATTTCAAACATTTGAGTGCAGTTCAGAGTATCAGATCCGCAAGATGAACGAGTTAGTCAAAATTCTTCGAGATTTCCACTATCCCGAAAAATAGGGGGGAATAGCGGAAGAATCCAAAGGATAGGGGGAAATAGCGGAGGATTTTGAAAATAGGGGTAAAAAAGCGGAATAGCGGAAAATGGGAGAAGCCTGCTAATAGTCGAGAATAATTTCCATGTAATAAATGTTAGTCCTAGTCCTCCTATTATTGCGGCTCCTGCTATGGGCAATTTGTTTTCAATTGTTTCAATTTTTCCTGCTATTGCTTTGTATTTTCCGATGTTTCTAGCTTTATCAATTATTTCTCGCAAGCTCTTACCTATCAGGAGGGCATCTGCTTGGGCCAAATTTGCCGCTTGGCTGTCTTCCAGGACTTCTGATTCCAGAATCTGCTGTACTTCCTGTGACTCCCTGCTGCTGTTGCCGCTTCGGATTATTTTTGGTATGTTGAGATCATAGTTCTGGAATATTATTGATGGTGCGTTTATCGTAATTTCTCTTGACGCGGATAACCTGGCGTTCCGAGTTACGGCCGTGCATCCTGGTAGAAGCTTGACGATTCCGATCCCTGCAAGCGGTGATGTATTGTGCTCGCTCCGACGGCACTGAATGAAAATTTGCTCCTCCTCTTTTGTAGAATAGATCCAAGTGTTCGGGTCGTGAAGTTTCAGCCAGAATGTTTCGTGAATTTTAACCAGCCCGATGTCGCAGTCTGTAATATTTTCAATTGTAGAATTTAGTGCTATTTTAATCTCACATGGTGGATTTTTCGGAATTTCTCGGATGGTGCGGTATTTTTACAAATAATCAGATCTTTCAGATGTTTGCACTTGTCGATTTCCCCGTGATGAAATGAGATGTACTTGTTTGTCTCCGCTTCTATTCCAAAGTATGGCCATTTTGGCCAAATATAACCAAATACTTCTCCCGAATTACTTTGAAAAATTTGTTGCACCGGTATAGGAGATGCCTTGTATAGAGTGTATCTTGATAATTCTAGCAATGGAATTGTGATGATAAACACCAATTTCTCTTTAAATATTGAAACTGAAATTTCCATGATTTTCTCTAGGTCTATGATGGGTTCGCCATCTTCTGCCTGTGGAAATGCCGCGTCCTGTACGGCATTTTTTATTAGTGACGTGAAGTTTTCAATGATCTCTGGGGCTAGCAACTTGGGGTGGACCCCTCCTTGTACTGCAAAGGTGAGAATTTCGACTAAAGTGTTTACATCAATTTTCAAATTAACGATATTTTCTCCCAATAGATTGACCGCATTACGTAATACCGCTTCTTTTACTAGGCCGTTTTCTGTTGCGGCCAGGTGATCCATTTGTCCCTGTAATTTCTGTAACATTTTAGTATTTTTACCCAATTGGCTTTCTATTATTTCTGTTTGGTTCGCTAATAATTTCGCGACTTTTCTAGTATCATTTGCCTGAATTTCCATAATATTTTTGAGTTCTTGTTCCGTATCTTCGTCTAGTGTACCAAATAAATAGTTACTACCTTTACCGATAGATGGTAGTAATGATCGCCTTCGTCTCTGGCCTTTACTAATTTTTGTTCTTTTCATTAGGTCCAGGACCCGTTTGACGTCCATCCTTGCTTCATCCAGCTGGAGGTGCAGATTTGAGAGCTGCACCTCGAGTGTGGGATCGCTGTATATTTTGATGATATTCTTCCAAAATTGTTCGAGGGTTTTCTCCGTGTTGCTGAACTGTTGAAGGTCCAGCTTCTGAATTATTCTCCGGTCGATTGTGGTTGCAGCGAGTGGTGCGATCTTTTCCACCACAACCCCTGGCAAATGCTCCAGCCTCGTGATGTAGCGGGGATGCTCATCTTTGGGTACCGGCCTGTAAGTTTATGAAATTTTCTTTATTATTATGAACGCGCAAATCTTATTCGAGATTTTCCTCTTGTTGCGGCGAAGCCATAGCCGAGCACTATCTCTTTAACTTGTCAATGTGGACAATTTTTATCTTGTCCCCCATCTGGATTTTAACATCTTTCTTCACTTGGTCCACGCCTATTCTTTCATACGCTCCCGTATAATCCTTGTCAAATTTACCCTTTCGTGTGTCGTTCAGCAGTGCCACCATCTCACCTTCTCGGAATTACATATTTTTTTAGTTTCTTATCGTAATAAAATTTACTGTGGTAGCGACTTTGGATTGAATTAAACATTGCCAGTTTTTGCAACTCTGATAGGTCTTTCACTAAATCCTGGATATAGTCGTCGTAAGTTGCTAGTTTTTCTTGCGGAGGGAAACTTGACGGGGTTCGTGCTTTTTGGCCAAATACTAACAGGTGGTGTGGATAGCCCGTGCTATCGTGTGGCGTGATATTATAGGCGTGCATGCATAATGGCAACAGAGTGTCCCAATTTTCGTGTTCGTTTATAAATGCTTTCATGTATTCTGTTATCGTAGGGTGCATTCTTCCTATCATGCCGTTTCCTTGCGGATGATGAGGAGTGGTTCTGAAAGACTCTATTCGGAAATGTGTACAATTGTCCGATAAAATCGCGCCCGGTGTCCCGTATACTGAGATGACTTTATCTACTAACGCCCGAGCTGTCTCTTCCGTCGTCGTGTTTTTCACTGGAATCAGGATTACGAATCGTGTAAGACAGTCTTGAACAGTCAGTACGTATTTATAACCTGCCCCCGTTTCTTCCAATGGACCATAGTAATCGATTGAAATTTTTTTTACTCTGACTAATTTGTTGATTGCGGAATCTGGAGAGGCTTCTACAAATTTATGAATTTCGGTTCTCATGTGTTGCCGGTAATATTGACTCTGAATTTTCTTGCAAGTTTCATTGATGCCGTTGTGCGCGCCTAGTGCTGACGTGCTGTATTCCCTTATCAGTCTGAATCTGTCTTCCACCGGTGGAACAGGGATATTGTCTTGAAACAGTACTACTGTAATGGGAAAACCCGCAAAACAGTTTTCAACAACTCGAATAAATTTCTCCCATTCGCGACTCGACATCATCATGAGATCCCTTATTATTCCCGATGATCTCATCCGGTGTTCTGACACGAATTTCCGTAATTCTTCTACAGCCTTTTCCAGGTCGATTTTTATGACCTCCCCATCCGCGTGGTTTCTCATGCATAGGCCGAGAATGTGTTCGTCTTTACGATTTGATGGTGTGATGTGGCCGATTGAATTTATTTCCGTGAACTTAAATTTTCTCTCGATTAACGAATGAATTACCTCTGTTTCCAGGACTGGCTCTAAACTTGTAATGTACAAGATGTTCTCTCTGTACTTGAACTGATGGTACCGTACTTTTTCTATTCGTACGAACGGCGCAGGCTCCTCCCCTTCCGCTGTAGCCCATGGTGGCTTTTCTCGCGGCGGCCGTGCGTTGCTGACTAAGCACTCTTCTAGCGCGTGAGTGTGAGCGCGAGGCCTTACCTGTGGATCGTCTTGCTCATCGTCTTCTGATAACTCAGCTAGGCCCGTTGACCTATTTATGTTTGTGTTCAATCTACTCAGCGCTGATGCGTTCGTGTTCGGGGAATCATGATTTCTCTCGCTCTGGTGCGCGTCCGTATGTTCCGGTTCAAAATTGTCTAGATCAGGATTTTCCGAGTTTTCCGATGCGTTCCCGTTGCTTCTGCGTTGGACGAGTGGTGTATAATATCGTTTAGCTTCGTCTAAGTGTAGATGTATAAATCCCCCGGGTTCGTTTCCTCTGAAGTGATAATATTCTACTCTACCATCGGCCTTAAAGTTGTGTACACATACTTTTACATTATAATGTTCGGCAAAGACTCGGATACAATTATCCTCACCGTATTCCGAGACTCTAGGATTCTTTTCGCGTCCTCCGGCACCGCGCAAAATTCCATCATATCCGATTCTCTAAGAATATCTCTGAGAACTAGGGCCGTGGCGTCTAAGTTTTCTAGGTGGATAAACGTCCAAAACAGACAGTTCCTCTGCGGAAGGGTGGGGATACCCGTGAATTGATCTAGTACGGCGCCGGGTTCTGCGCATCCCGATTGTATCGTGTAATTCATCGGAGAATCGTTGATCTGCTCAATTTCCATTTGTTCATCCGTTTGTCTCGCGTAACTATGTTTGTTTTGTGTTGTTATTCGCGGATCTATTCTGTTTGCCCATTCGGGTTCGGTTTTGGCAGTCGGTTGAATTTCGCGGGGGTTTGTTTGCCCTGATGGTGACTAGTCGTACAGGTATTCCTGACTACCTACCCGATCGTTCAGGATGTTATTTGAAACGGATTCATCGGATGACTCTGTACTCGCGTCGTGAATGTTTAGTAGCGTCGCGTCTTTCCCGTCGCGCGTCGTTTGCCTCCAATATAAATTCTTGTCATTCTGAAATACACCCGGGATTCGGACTTTTCCGGACATTTCCCTGATATCGGGCTGGTTCGGTACTTTTTCTCTCTCGTGACTCATTCTACCGAAATCAGTTTGGTCCGTGATTGAATTTATGTCAATGTTTACTCTTGAAGGTGAATTTTGTGATTCATTAGTAATTGTAAACGACTTATCCACAGGTGCAATTTGTGAAGCTGGTGAAGTTGCACGTGCTGCCTCGTCCCTCTGCTCCGTTGCTGCTGCCAGATGCTCTTGATGATCAGACGGTGTCTCGTTCCCCAGAGATGCGTCATTTGAGCCGCTTGGAGTCGGTGGTTGGAACGACTGCTGCACTGGATTGAGCGTGTGCTGACGCAGCGGAAATTTTTCTGCTTGCATGCGGCATGGCTTATTTTTCTCTGGAGTGCTAGAACTGACTATATTCTCTTGCCAATTAGTTTCTTTCGTCATGTACGCGAGCTTATCTTTGAATTTTGCTTGACTTAGAATTTCTGATGTTCCGGTTTCCGGGTCGCTGTGTCTGTGCTGTGGTCCCTTACCTCTTATTCTTCGCGATCGCTTGACTTTTACACGTCCTTTCCTGCTTCCGTTCCACTCATCGTCTGAGCCCTCTGAACTCTCGGCGCAGTTTTTCTTTCTTGTTTGTTGACTTTCTGATTCTTCCGAACTAGATCGCGTTACCTTCGACTTTCTTTTCCCATCAATTCATTTTTTCCGAACTGCTCGCATCGGAAATACCCTAAATAATTCGTCATCCGATCCGACGTCCTCACTCTCGCTCTCTTCATATCCTCTCGCCTGGTCTGAATCCGACGCGTCGACTTCGCCTTCTTCAAATAGCGATTGCAGCATAAAGATACGGCCTGGTGGGTTGTCTTCTCTACAGCTTGGGTCCTCTTTCTCTTGTTGGTCCGCGATTTGGTACAATTCGACGCGCGATTTCTCTGATCCGACTGATTTGACCGCGGACGTACTTGTTCTTCTATGAGTGTATTAGTGTGGTGTGCTTGTTCGTGTGATATTAATTCTTGTATCTCTGTATCGTCAAACTCTGTTCGAAGGTTTTCAGATTCTATGTCACTCAGTTCATTGTTTATAGGCAATTAGTCTTCGAGGTTCTCTTCCATCCTCACGTCTCTCGTGGAATCTCCACTATTTCTTCTGCGTAAGTCCGTTGCAGATTTTGCTTTAACGAATGCTTTTACTTTTCCAAACATTTTTCGAGAGACTTGGGGACTTGGAAGAGAGATATTCCACAGTGAGGCCTATTAGATTAGACTTACTGCGACGCAGCTCGTAGGGCGATGATGACAGCGATGATCACTGCGTACATTCCTTCCTAGGATTTTTCGTTCTGCGTAGATTCTCGTGGGATGCTACGGTGCGTCGTCCCGATGTTGGCGGGTGAGATGCGGATCTTTATTTGTATCTCACGACGTCCGTAGTGATGTTGAATTGCAGCTCTTGTATTGTATAATTTATTCACCCGTGTCTCCTCACGGATGTTTTCGCGAGATAAAAATTATTTCTAGGTCGTACACGCCTAGCACCACTGTTACGTAGGGTTTCGGCGACCAAAGAAAGAGACTCAAATACAGTCAACCTCTGCTACAACGACTTCGGATATAACGAACCCTCGGATACAACGAACAACTTTCTAACACTTGGTTGGTTCTAATGCAAAGTGCATCGAACCAACCTCGGTTACAACGACCTCGGCTATAACGAACCCTCGGATACAGCGAACCAAAATGGAAGCATCACTGTACGTTTATAACGAACTGTGATTATGTTTTCGTTCCCGATAACTTACAGCTTTCAGTGTTTATCGGTGAGCCGAAGAGTAACGATCATGGAACAAGCAGCGTCAACATCATCATCAAAGGAAAGAAAAGCATACTCAATTGCTGATAAAGTAGATGCTATAAAAGAACTTGAAAAAGGTTCATTGAATCAAGAAGTTTGTCAAAAGTTTAATCTAACAAAGTCTACTCTCTCTGGTTGGTGGTCAAATCGTGAGACTATTTTAAAAGTATTTGAAGAAAATAATGTCAAGTTAAGAAGTAGACGTACAAGTAAAACTCTTTATTTTGACGACGCTCTTTTCAAGTGGTTTACAGGGCAGAGAGACTCAAATCGTGCAATAAGTGGGCCTATTCTTCAAATGCAAGCTGAGAATTTGCCAAAGATAATGGTGATACAGACTCCACATGCTCGCCTGCTTGGATGAATCGGTTTAAAAATCGTGATAATATTACTTTCGGTAAGATCAGTGGCGGAGCTAAGAGTATAGACCATACTTTAGTGAATAGCTGGATTAGTGATGTGTGGGATGAAATAAAAAAAGATTATAAAGAGAATGATGTTTTTAATATTGATGAAACTGGTCAATTGCTTCAAACGCGCTGGCTTGTTTGATGTTGGTGAGTATCAGCACTTTAAAATTTTCGAATATGATCAGTTTCAAAACATTGAGAGTTCATTGTTTATTATGAAAATTGGAAGCCGATCAAGCAGAAGAACCAGGAGAGGATGATGTAAACATACTCGTGGCCTCCTTGATTGGCGATATAAATGTAAACATTGAAGAGTACAACACTGTAGATGACGCTTTGATTACTTCTGATATACCAACTGATGCTGACAATTTGGAAAGCGTAAGAGAAAGTCATTCAGTTGATGAAGAAGAGTCTGAAAGTAAATCAGATGATAAAACTGAACAGCAAGTTTCAGTCACGCCTCTTGATGTTCTAGATGCTCGGAAAACATGTTATTCATTTTATGAGTCTAATGATGTCGATGACGAATTTTTCTGTTGTTACTCAAGAATGAAAAGTATTGTGGAAAATATAGAATTAAATAACAGAAAACCAAGTAAACAGAGTAATTTACATTGGTTCTTTGTAAAGTTGTAGCTTCCTTTTCTGAATAAAATTTGTATGAATGATCAAAAAAATTGAATTTATTAAAATTGTTACGTTATTACTAACCTCGGTTTTAACGAACCAACTTCGGTTATAACGAACCTCGGATACAACGAACCGATCCTCTTGGGCAAAACGAGTTCGTTATAGCCGAGTTTGACTGTATATATATATATATATATATATATATATAGATATATATTATGCTAAGGTGAACTATGAATACAAATATGCTGTGTACTTGATGTAAAGAGTGGATCAAGCGGTCTAATGCGGCGCGCGCGAGTCGAGGCTTGTAAGTCCTCGGCTCGATGCGCGTTGCATCGACCGAAAGTGCAAAGTTCGGCAAAACGTGATCGCGTGATGCATTCCTCCAGGTGTGCATCGGCGATCGGTCTTGCAGAAGCGACGACAGGGTGATTGCTTAATGAGAGCAATCACCTATGTCGTCACACTTGCATTCTGAGCACATTGATAGACCATTTCGTTGGGTGAGTGAGTTCCAGAAACCGTTCACTAACTGACTCAACTCATCCAAACCACCCAGTTTTGGGGTCAAATGATAGGTGGGACTTCCAATAACACTGCGCAACAAAATTTTGGGTCTGAAATAATGCATGGACCGTACAATGATTTTCTTGTGTATTTTTCGACGCTGAAACAGAATCCGAGCTCAGATTTGCGCATACACGTCAGGATTTCTTTTAAATTTAAATAAACTGATTCTCTGAGAAACAGCGTTTCCACGTTTCTCGCTTATTTTGTAAACTGAAGGTCTCTTAGCCATGGAGGACAGATGGTCCGAGATGCATATCAAAATGTGTTTCCCTACGTATTTTGACCCGCAGAACACGGTCCTGGTGTTTTTAGAGCACTATATTGTAATCTCAAAGCCATATGAGCTTAAAATCCACCTGGTATTTGGAAAAAAGTTTAGTTTTGCAATAAATCTTCGAAGAATCATAAAACAGTCTACAATGGTCTGAATTAAACGTTCAACCTCGGATTTTCTTCGTTCTGTAACATATTTTGGGGGAAAAAATTTGTCCAACAGCCGTACAGGCACTGGTTTTACGTCAGGAATTTGTTTTTCAAACACTTATTCTTGTCATAACTTTTGCTGTGCTAAAATCACGAGGACAGAAATCTCTCCTTACACAGGCTATCCAAATATGGTTTCTCGTCGCAAAATGGCCGTCTAAACACGATCTCGTGGTTTGTTTTGGTATACCATGTCAGGAATTTGGTCTGGATCAAGAAAACTCCTCAAAAAACATGTTCCTTGCGGCTAGAAGAAAATTCTGACCTATAGCTCTGAATCAACCACGAGATTGCATGTGTTTAGACGGTCATTTTGCGTCAGAAAACTATGTTTGGGTACCCCGTGCAAGAGAAAACTTTTCTCCTCGTGATTTCAGCACAGCAAAAATTATGACAAAAATAGGTGTCTGAAAAAAAAGTCCTGACGTCAAACCAGTGCCTCCACGGCTGTTGGACAAATTTTTCTCTCGAAGGATGTCACAAAACAAAAAAAATGCGAGGTTGAACGTCTAATTCGGTCCATTCTAGACTGTTTGATGATTTTTTGAACATTTATTGCAAAATAGACTTTTTACCAAATACCAGGTGGACTAATAAGCTCATACGGCTTCGAAATTGGAATATAGTGATCTAAAAACACCCAGGACCGTGTTCAGCGGGTCGGAATACGTAGGAAAACACATTTTGATATGCATTTCTACCCATCTGTACTCTCTGGCTAAGAGACTGTTACGTGGGGTGTCGATGACCAAAGGGAAGATACTATATATATATAGTAAATAAATATATATATACATTGAGTAAAGCAGTGCTTCACGAAAATTCGTTTGAATAATACTTCACGCAACACGTGCGAGAAGTTTCCGCACGCGTTGCCGACTACCACATGAAGTAACATTCAAGCATTTGTTCGGTGATTTGTGTGGGGATCTCACTATACGCACTCATTGCATAATGTGTTATTCTAACTTTTGACAAAAACTACCAAACACAAATATACCTCCAACAATTTATGGCTTTTTCGTTTGAATAAATTCTTTGGAATCTTGATCTTGTCTCAATGATACTTGGACTAAGCTTCAGAATGTGTACTCATTAATGGGAAGACCAAACATAATGAAAATTTACTTACACGGACAAGCGATCTCACGGTGCAAATCAAAAATGATCCTCGGGACATGAGTCTCGGTATAACAAGGTCATATTGTCAGTCTTAAATGTGTATTATCAGAGGGTATCTAAAAAGTATTGGAAGTAGAGACACTTCTTGTCCCACGGCCGTTCAATTTATTGAAATTCTTGACGACTTCCTCGGGCAATACAAGCTGAGATAATGGAGAACAGTATCTGGAAGTTTAAATCTATCGAAATTTGGAAATACGTTTCGCGAGTTGGATTGATTTATATTTCTCCCTGTATATTTCGGTATGCCATTCTTCGAATAATATTTGCATGTGAGAAATTCGATTTTGTCAGAGCCAAAAGTTCGAAATCATTGATGCCTGCAATTTAAGTCACAAATGATGACAATTGTAACTATATATATAGTGCATACCGTTGAGTGAGACTAGTAATTAGAATTCGTTTCCAGAAGATTACTTTCTTAGTGAATAGAATCTCACGAGCTAATCGAATACACTGCACCTAAATAAAAAAATGCGATCATGGCATTCTCTCACAGCTAAAGAAACGATGCAGGAAATAGAATTCTAGCTTCCGTCAAATTACCTTGAAAATTACTTTCTAATGTAAAAATACGTGATTGGATTCAACAATTTCCTGAAACGTATCATCTAAGAGGGAATAGTGATGAATCACTCATGTGAAAAACTAAGAGGACAATAATTCGATCTAAGGCGCCCGGAAAAGACAATGAATCGAATAGGATAACGCATTTAGTAAATCAATTTGGCTCGCTACAATACTAATTCATTGTAATGTATATCGTTTTGGAGTAGATTTCCATTTAGGCCATTTCTCAACGTTCAACTTAGCTAATTGACAGTTTCATCCAGGAGTAGCTTTTCCCACATCCTAATTCCTGAATTGTTGAAAAATTTGAGGCTAAAGAGTTCGTCTGATGCATTCCAAGTAGAGAGGTTTGAATAAGTCGGTATAGGAATAACCCTCCATGGTGTCTTTCCGTAGATGTGGCGTGAAGTGAAGAAGAAAAAATGAGGCACGTGGCAGTGCATGCTAGTGTGCCATCTATTTTGCAACAGAAGAGTTTGGCAAAAAGCGACTTTCCTTTTGATGGAATGGCACTGAAAACAAAGCAACTGATGGAGAGCTGGGTATTTTTTCTTCAACTAAGAGCCAGACACGTGCGTGGTAACTGAGGATTGTTCACAACAACCATCACGACCTTGAATATATGATCTCGGAGTCCAACCTTGAAAATTTGATTGTTTTCTGCAAGGAGCAAATTGTGAAATTGAGATTAGGAAAGAGCGTGATTGGCTTATGGGAGTTGTCTCTTAATCAATCGTCGAATCAAGTTTTCAGCAAGATTATATTAAACGTAATAATAATTTGTAAGAATGCGTAAAGATTATTAGAAAATTTCTCAAGCAAATCAAAAGTTTAAGCTGTACTATTAGTGGTAGCGTTGCTCAGAATACATGCGAGAGAATTTCCATTAAAATGCAAAAGCATATTTCCAAACTGACATTGAAGCTACTGTAGGATGATAGCCCTTGTTTCTCATCGTCAATATTATACACTGAAAAGAGCGGTTTCAAAATTCAGCTCTATCAGTAAAATAACAACTGTGCTCAAAATATTGTTATTTTATACGAGACAACTCTGGTTCCAAAATAAAATAGATTTGCAATCAATTCCATTTGATTAGACGGATGTACTTCCACGTCATGTTTAAAAATCAACTCACTTTCATCTCCACTGGTGGAATAGGACTTTGCAAAGAACTGAAATCTGCAAAGACTTAGGAATCTGATGACGTTTTATCATTTTAAAAATTCCAAAAACATGCCATTCTGGAAAAAGAGAATATGAGTCAGACATATCATTATAAACTATCATACTTTTATCACGGAAAACTACCTGAGTACTCACATTGATTTCTGCTCAGATAAAGCACTGAACTAAAATATTCAATCAATGAACTTCTCGATTGTCCAAGAAGATTTGCAACGAAACAGAAGTGCCATCTGACTCCCATTTTCGATCGAACGCCTCGAGTTCATTGGGCTCCAATATCATCAGAGTCCATCATAAACACGTTCTTAACGTAGATTGTTCACCAAACGTTTCTCTGAAGTTCTACGGGGGGAAAAATATGATTCAAGAAATGAGATTTGTAAAATTGTGAGAATTGTGTGTTACGTCTCACCAATCTTTTGGAAGTGGCTGTCTTGGTCTTGAGAGACTCCGAGTGAGATCTCATCGGTCTCAATTCAAAGACCCATCTCTAAGTATTCTCAAAAACATTTGGGGCATGTCAAATTATCAATATCGATCATTTGTTCCGGTTCCACCCACTCACGTGATTCCTATGAAGTTAAGATCATCAGAGGATTTCAAGTTTCACGCATAAATTTGGATTTGGACACGGCTCGTTAGTATCTATACTTACTCAGAAACAAATGAGGATAGCAATCCTATACACTCAACATCTCTGCCAAACCATGAGAATTCTAATTAAAATATGAAACTTTTACGCGCACTGACAGCAACTTGTTTTTTAATTCCTGAATAAAGTGTCTCGATGTTGTCGAGTTATTCATTCTTCATGATGGAAATAAAGCTACCATACTAACGTATTATCAAGGGGTTGTTCAATTACGGGCTAATCTTATCGAAATATAGATATTACAAATGTAGATGTACAAATTCAGATTCAAATCCAATCACTCATTTCATAGAGTCAAACTTGAAAAACAAGTGCAAACTTTCAGAAAAAGTCACAAAAATGATATGAGTGATCTCTCCCATGCTTGTAGCTTTTGGTACAAAAGAGCGATGCAGTTATGAAGATTGTTATAAATGACTTTTTTAACAACAATTTTAGTCTGACAAACTCACTCATACTAGTGGCGTGTTGGAAGTAAATACATTTTGATGTACTTATATAATATTTGTCTACGACTATACGTTCATTCTATCGTAATGATCACAGCTTTTAGCCACTGAACTTTCTCCTCTCTCGGATTATCATCTGAAAAGGGAAGAAAAGTAATTGACCAAACAGCCCGTAAATCGTTACGATCGATGGAACGTAGTACATTCCATCATTTTACATAAAATCTAAATCTCAAAAGACTAAACGTGGCACACGTTTCCATCATTCCAAATCGTCCAACATCGATCAGATAGGTACTCAACGGAGAACTCAATTTGTGATGCACTGTGAGGGCCATTGAGGGATGGTCTATTGGGTGACTGAATTTTCATGATTAACTTGGAATCAATTTTTTCTTATAACTTTTACGCAAGAATAGGGCGTCAATTCTCATTGTTTTTCCCATATGGAAAAATGCTTGAGTTTACAGTTTCGATACGAAAAGTATCTCGTTCCAATCATCCCGAAAGGAATGAGTATAGTAAACGTGGACATGGAAGACCTCTTGATTCCTATCATTCGGATCTCTAATCAACGAGCCATACTAGCTGATATGATACAGAAAATGTGCAAGTCCCAGAGGCATGGAATAAAAATTCAATTGAAAAAGACGCAAGTGCCCAACACAGGTAAGAAGACAATTTTTAGACATAAAGAAAATTCTTTCAGTATGAGCCGACCTCCCTCTTCACAGGGCTCTGACAGTTACGATTTTGATTCCATCAGTTCTTTAAACTGTTAAAGAGGCATGAGCGCGTGGTGACGTATCAATACGGGGCCCCGTGCTGAAGGCACAGGCCTCTAGAACTCCTCGATACGCACTGACCGCAACACATGCAGGTCCCGACCTCACCGACATCCAGCGCGCCCTCGCGCACGCGCACCATGGTCAAGCCGCAAGCGTCTGCTTCCCTGGCGGTTTCTCGAAGATGCATTGTTTGTCACATTGATAATTATTTATTTCGGTCGGCTTGACATATATTTTGCAAGTCTAATGTATGCTTCGAGGTTTTATGCAAGTCTGTCAATTTTTTGGGATTTTTAGGTTTCTTCGTTAGAGATCAATGAATTTTCTTATGTTTACTCCGATAAGAACGCATGTATAAGGGCCAAAGTCTCATGATTTTTTTCCGTTGGGAAGTGATCGGCAAGCCCCCGTTCTCTCAATGGCTATCGATTCGTTGCTCCTTTAAGTATATTTGAGAATTTTTTCGGATCTCTGACGTTCTTCGTCTCTACTCGCTCATGCCTCCTTATCTAACAACTATATAGACGGATTCTATAACCTAAAGCTTATAAATACCCATATACTAAACAACAATCTGAGCTGACTCGAGGTGCTTGACACATCAGGCAAAGCAGTTTTTCTGAAGCAAGCCGATGCCAAGCTAGATATTCTTGGTCGGTTCGGATTATTGTTGTACATGAATAGTGTCACAGTTAAGTAATTAATCTTATTGAGGTTTCGTACATATCTTGTAGGTTCGTAGATGCTCTCTTAAGATTCAGTTTTCTGAACAGTCGGATGAGTCGCTTCTTGTTTTTTAAATCTCCACAAACTCTCTTGCAATGAAATTGTATTGGCCTACAGATAAACAATCTTGCGTCTCTGTCTCCGATCGCTCAACAGAGATTCAGCATCTACATATTTCACTATTTGTTCGCCACTTCCTCCTTTTCCATCATTCTGACAAGAATTTGACGACATTCCAATAATTATTCTCGCTGCTGCTATTAATAAGGATAAATATACATGGATTTGAACACAACGAATCCGAAACATTTATCTTGATATTTTTACAATGATATGAAACTCATCTTTCTTTATCATACACGGTTCTCATGTTTCGACTTTTACAATATCTTTAACCCTATGATGAGATAATGTATTTCAGATATGAATAGGATGTAGCACAGAGAAATCGAAGTACAACTGTTTCAATATCCATCGTCATGTTAGAGAGTAGCCAACTCAAGACAAGTTTCGAATTTCAGAAGTCATTTCGCACTCACTTTATAATATAATTCGGAAAATTGAAGAAAAACGATAACCAATGAATTGCCTTAAGTTTTCCCTGATCGGTTCAACAAATTGAGAGAGAGAAAGAAGTAGAAAAAAGTACTATCCCAACGCAGAATAGCTCCAAGTGAGTCATGGAAATCATTGTCGTCATTTTCCAGTATTTACTAATACGCTATAAATTCTACTGTACAAACAACTTTTCTAACGAGGATATTTCAAGATCCAACGCTAACGATATCACAATACGACATTAATTACCTCTATCTGAAAATTTGAGCTCGAATCCTATTTTTCGTCTCACTACAACGGGACGCTTAGAGAATCGAATGGTAGTGATTCCAAAATGGTATCAAAACGCATAAAAATTTGATGAAGATTGGTGTTCCAGAAACTGAATCCCTCTCCATTAGGCTCCAATTAATATACCGTGAATATACATGACTGACTTTTCTCGTGAAGTTTGTCATTCGTGCTTATCTCCGCCGAACTTCCTATGTGACGGATGTACTTTCACTTCAAAGCGTTTGCAGATAGATGTCGTTTATTGTAGATTAGACGAGCATCATTGATTTTTCAATCGCATGAAATTCGATCATTTTTAATGCATCCGAATCTCGTCAAATATGCGTAGGATTATGCAAAGTATTTTTTGAGAAGTAAAACACAGACGGAAAAATTCATCCCCAGGTGAAGGCAAGCGCGAGATCGTGAGTTTGAGCCTCACCTGGTGATAAATTTTTCGTCTGTTTCTCATTCCAAAAAATCCTCTGCGAAATCCTGTGTATATTTGACGGGACTCAGATGCATTGAAAATATTCGATTTAATTTGATGAAAAAAAAAAAAAAAAAATCGACACTACTCATTAAGTCTACAGCAAACGACACCTATAAATTCAAATTAGATCTCAACGATCGCAGTCAAAACAAATTTCAATCCGAAAAGAAGTTTGCAGATACTTTCAGAGGGATATGAATACTCTGTTCATTCGGCCTATTCTCTCCTATTAATCCGCAGGCTAATCGAGAATTTAGCGTATCTCGAATTTTTCGATATAGTTTGTTTTGGTTTTGAATTTCGATATTTTTGTTGTGAATTGAGGTTTGATTTTGATTTTAATGATATTTTGGTTTTGGTATCTGCAATTGTCAACGTAGAGGAAGAACCAAGAGCGACGTTATATGTAGATTTCTGTTCTCTATTTCTATTGAGCTAAAACTATGCAGATACAATCAAGAAGTGCGTGAAAAAGGAAATGTACAGAAAACAATATCAATCATCACAGTCCAGAAATCTTTTTCTCGTCATACATGGAAAACTATAAAGGAGAGTGAGGATGGCAAAACCGAGTCAAGTTAGATTCGTAATACTGAAAGTGGTGGTTGTCTGACCCCCGATTTGAGTTTTTTCGTCTCAATTTTTGTTGAGGGATGAGCTCTTATGAATACTCATCAACACGATAAATTGAATCAAAAGGAAGGATGAGTAAGTACTTTCATAAGAACGAGATGCTCACATTCTTAATGAGACTCTGAAATACTCTTTTCTGGTAGAGTTAATTTTGATTAGACAACAGGAACAGCATAATGAGACTGTTTAGGAATTTAAGCGGCTAATCAATTTCAATCTTTGGTAGCTAGAGTTCGAAAGTATAAATCTAAAACCAATGAATAATAGTTGTGCAATCGAGCGATATAATTTCATGAAATGGATATGAACATTTGTATAGCCGATGAATTTGATAATATGGCTTTTGTGTTGTCATTTGGCTGCATTTGTACGGACTGAGTATGGTGTAACGTGGGACAGGAGTTTCCGGAAGGAACACGAGTTATTACAGACAGAGTGACTTTAATGTGAAACAAGAGACTCGAGAGAGAGTGTGTGTGGACTCAAAGGTTGGTCGGAGCGGTCTGCCCGCTGTGCGGCCCGTCGTCCGTGACGATGGGTCGCACCGCGAAGTAGTACCTGGGGGAAGGCGCGGAGCGCCGTCAGAACCGCTGACGGTGCACCCGCGACGGACAGCGAGCGGCGCACGGGCGTTGCGTGGCTCGCGGAGCCGTCGCCGGTGAACCGTCATGGGACGGGATGAGGCGCGGGCGGAGGGCCCGAGACTCACCCCGTCACATGCGTCTCTGGCCGGAGCTCCGCATCGTCCCGATGCGGTGACCCATATACAATTGTGCATATCAGCTGTGGCCTCTTGAATGGCCTTCAGATCATATGTGCTGAATTATATGTGTAATAGCGCTCATACGAATGAGCGCGTGCTAGTATAAGTGTGTGTGATAATCTTGGTAGAGCGAGAGTGTTTTTGTCTGTGTGTGTGTCGCGATAACAATTTCTCTTCGCGATCTCTCTCTCGTATAATCGTTTTTTTTTCTTTCCTTAAGTATTTTCATTTCCTTAATTCTAGTTCTTTGACGATAAATTTCTCACAGTATAAATTATAAAAGTATAAGAATATTTGGTGTACATTTCCAAAATTCCCAAGAAAGAAAAATGTTTGACACAAATTTTCAAAAATTATTAACAGATGAATTGTTTATAATTATTATACCTTAATTCTACAATTATTATATGAGGATCTTTACCTCAATTGGATTAAGTTTTTCCTCAAAATGGTTCATTTTATATGAACAATTTTTCTGAATGTTGTTAATAATCAATAATGTTATAATTATGAACAGTAATAATATTGTCTCTAGGGTATTTTGTTACAACAAAGTGACATTTGTCAGATTCAAAATCCACGCAATTGAGTTTAAAAAGGGGCCAATTTATCGACCTCTCTTGCCGTTTCTCTCCCATTCTTCGCTATACACTGGGTGACCAATATATAGCTATAGTCCGTTCATAGTACCGAAGAATTTTTATCGCTTGCAGCTGTGGATCATTTCCATCCGCTACGAGAGATACTTTTTTTTTTTCATCTCGAGTTAAATGAGCATTCCAAATCTCAGTTTTGTTTCTACCTATTACAGTGTTTTTAAAAGTCTATTGTATGGAATTTTGATTCGAAGCATGTGTCAGATAGTTCTTTCGGACGGTAAAATTGTAAACTTTGAACTATGGTAACCTTCGAAATTTTGGTTCTTCTGAATGTTTTTGATTAAATGGTCAGATAGTTCATCAAAAGACCTGTAATTTAAGCTTTTGAACGTCGAAATCGAATGAAAATTGGCCGAGTTATGGTCTTTTTCTATGCGCTCGCATTTACGCGTGGAAAACTGTAGTTTACCTGGATCGTTACTCTACTATGGTGACCTGAAAATTTTCGGAGTGTCGGTCGTTTTTGATTCTAAAAGTCTACATTACAATGCGGATTTCTACTGATTTTCATGTTGATATGATCAAAACTGTTCGATTTATAGGTGAAAACGCACTCGTTTCCGTGCTGACGGTAGACTTTTTGGGTCAAATTTGGGTTGCGTAAAATTTTGATCTCAAAAATTTTCTCTTGAATTCTGGATTCCTGTCATTAGTTGTTGTTCAAGATCTATTTCTAAACTACCCGTCTTTCTCAACTACTTAATAAAATTTTGACTTCTGATATGGAAAATTTGAGGTCCTGCATACGATCGTTTTCTGTATTGGAAAGTTGCCTTTTTTCCTTTCTATTGCTTAAATTGCGTTCCTGGTGTTCCTAATGATGTTTAGAACTATTGGAATACTTAACTATATAGATTTGAGATACTAAAAATAGTTTACAAGGGTCATTTGCTCGATATTCGTGGCGCACTAACCATTTGGTGGGTCAAAATACGCATTTTTGGTCTAATTTACTACAAAAAATAGTAACTTCTCAAACTGAGATTTTTGTTACTCTAACTCTCTTTTTGGCAATGAAAATGATGGGAATAGTCACTTTCAGATGTTATCTATACTGTATGATCGTTATACAACTCAATCTCTACATTTTTCACTTCTATTTTTATAAATTCTGGAGTTGACTTTTTCTTGGATTTTACTCAAATTTTTGGCCGTTTTTTCGACCTTGGGCCAGGTGTGGGGTGTAAAGTGACCCTGTATGTGTTTGTGTGGGTACCTGTGTATGTAGTGAAAGTGACCTGCTGTGTTTTGTGCTGAGTTTCGGCGATTTGTGGCGCGGGTGAGGTGTCAAGCGATGGAAAGTGGGCTAAGTGTGTGTAATTCGGGTGCACTGCGGTGCAAGTTATAGCTCCGGATCAAAACGTCCGATCGAGCTGAAATTTGGAAGGAAGTTTCCTTGAATGATAAGGATGCTGGATTACTAAAAATTTTCGAAGAATTTTGAAAATTCGGGGAAAAAGTTTTTCAGTTTTGCACGTCGGTCGTAAATCGATCTGGGTGGCTAACTGTTTACTTTTCGAGCTGAGCTCGTGCAATAGTTCTCTTTTAAGACTGTATGAAGTCGTGACTGTGCGTTGCCAGTTTGTAGACTTCGTTTCCGCTGTGGGCTGATAAGAAGGTAGGATGTTTATACTTCTGGATGAAGTATGTGGAGCTGCCTGTGAGGCTGCTCGATCTCGGCTCTGGATGTCGAGTATCGTCGTCGACGTTACTCGCCAGTGCCAATCTGGCTGCCTTTTTGAGCAGGTCTCTGTCTCTTGCTCTATGGTATTCGGTTTTTCTTTGATCGATCATCTTGCGGGTTTTTTTTTTTTTTTTTTTTTTTCGGAAACATACGTTGATCAAGTGTGCCATCGGTGATTTGTGTGTGTTGTTCAGAAGATTTTGGGGCAAGGAAATAAAGTGACAGTGTGTTTGTGTATCTGTTGTTGCTGTGCCGCCCGCTGTAGCATGGTCATATTTGGCTTGATATCTCTACGACACGTTTGTTGCGGATCCGTCGGAGCTTGGCTGTGCGGTTTGGGCCTGCGGTCCAGACCGTGTGCATTTTATACGACGGCTGGATCGCAGTCGCAGAACGCAACCTCGCTTTTTCCACGTGTGATTAAAGGAAATGACATGTGTGTGAGTCTCAGTGTTGTGTAAGAGTGTGCTGTGGAGTGTAAGTGATGAGTGTCTGGCCTCAACTTCCAGATTTACATTAATATTCAAGAACAAAAGATCTCACTTATCCAAAATTCGACGCCGATGCTGACGATCTTCGGTGATGGACTTCATGGACGATGGGGAGGACGAGGTGGTGGTAAGTGCGCTTAGGTGTCTCTATGAGTTTTTTGTTGAATCTTATCGGCGCTGATGGGTGCGCGCTCGCTGTCCCCCCTGATCCGACGGCGGGCGTTGTACTTCGGGTTGGGTTGCTCTGATGATGCCGTGTTCAAGCGACGGCGAGCGACGGGCAGAGGGCGGACGCCTACGATCTGTTTGTCCATGTTGGGGTGGGTTGTGCTCATCTGGGATGATGATTGCATGGCGCCATATGTTCATTGCAATACTCTCATCTGGTTCCTGCTCCGGATGGGCTTCGTCTTCGTTCCCTTTGCAAAAGATAGAACGAGCGGTAGCAAGCATTGGCAAATAGGGATTCATTATTTTCCCACATATTTTGATAGAAAGGATTGCTGCAATTGCTATGGCAGATGCTAGTATTAAGTAGAGACTCATATTATTCTCTAGATTATTGAATTTTGTCGATACTGCCTTATACTTGCCAATCTCGCGGGCTTTTATGATGATATCGCGCAGACTTGGAGCGGACCCGAGAGCCTCTACGTGCGATGGGCTCAGAGCACCTTGCTCTTCGCGTAGGATATTCTCTAGTGCCTCGTGAATTTGGGTTGTGCCCGGTTCATACGGGGTCCTTTTTAGCAGCTCCTTGATGTTCAGGTCCACATCTTGAAAAGCCAGTGGGGGTTGGGTCATTTCGATGTTTCTCGATGCCGTGAGCCTTGCGTTCGGTGTGATAGCCATACACCCAGGTGATAGCCTGAGTATGCCGGTGCCGTTGACTGGTGTACTCAGATGCTCGCTTCCTTGGCAATGTACATATAAGCGCTCCTCCTGCAGGGTAGAGAATACCCAGCTGTTGGCTTCGTGGAGCCTCACCCAATAGGTTTCGTGCATTTTCGTCACGCGAATATCGCACCTTGCCACGTCTGAAATTTTTTGATTTAAAGCCATTTCGATTTCACATGACATTTTAGAAATAAGTTCCCGTACAGGTGGTGGATTTGTACACACCATTCTGTCCCGTAGCCTTCTGCAATATGCCAAATTATTTCGATGAATGTTCATATAAGTATTTGCAACCGTATCCAATGCAAAATGGTGAAATTTTGGGTAGATGTAGGCAAACATGCCCGCGTCGTTTTCGTGTAATTGTTGTAATATTGGCAGTGCAGAGGCTCGGAATAGTGTGTACTCCGCCAAGTCCAAAAGTGGAATTCCCATAGAATAAATAAGTGTTTGATTTATCAATACAATAGAAATGTCCGAACTTTTAGTAATTTCAGAAATGGACTCATTGTTGTCCGTCCGTGGGAATTTCACTTCTGGTAGGGCATTTTTAATGGTTGTTGCTGATTTTTCAATCACAGATGGAGTCATGAGATGAGGGTGAATTGAACCTTGCGAGGCAAATGATATCGTTTCGATTAGCATCTGAATGTCGAATTCATAGTTATTTGCTGCGGCCTGAATAGCTTGGATGGCACTGTTGCATAACAACTCGGTGTCAATTTTATTGACATTACTTGATAAATTGTTCGCAAAATTTTGAAGCTTTTCTAGCTTTTCTGAATTTTTACTTAACTCTGTTTCAATTAATTCCGTTTGATTTGCTAAGAGCTCAGCTATTTTCCGAGTCTCGTTTGCCCTTGTCTCAATTATGTTTATCAATTCAACCTCAGAACGCTCATCTAACGTTCCAAAAATAACTTTCATCCCTCTTCCAATGAATGGTAACCAGGCTCTGCGCTGGCGGGGGTTTTTATATGCCAGCATATCCATGGTGCGCTCCTCGTCCTTGCTCGTCTCGGCGATTTGACGATGGATTGAATTCAACTGCCCGACGTGGCCTTTATCTGAGCAAGCTGAGCTCAGCTGATTCCATGCGTTTCTCAATGTAGATGCTGTCGCAGTCAGCTGGGTTAGCTCGATGCGCTGGACGATTTTCCAAGTCATGCTGGATGTCGAGAGTGGGGCTATCTGTTCCACCAGAAGCCCTGGTGTGTGCTCCAATGGGGTGATAAATTTCGACTGCTTGGGGCCTCTGCTTGCACTGAAAAATTTTGTAAACATCTCAGTGTTTTTGTTGGTGATGTATAATGTTTTACAAAATAATTCTGATTCGACGAGACTCTCGTCTCTGGGCCGGAGTTCTACGACGGACAGAGCGAAGTCCCACATGCGTGGAGACAGTAAAATTTCGCGTAACTTTTTCTCTGGCCAAGCCGTGACCTCCTCAGCGCCTCGTCTCTGGGCCGGAGTTTCACGACGGACAGAGCGAGGGCGCTGGGTGGTTGGCTCCTCCAAATATGAACACAGTAAAAGGACTACCGCAATTTGGTTCCTGATGTTGGCTTCTGCCATCTCTATTTTTACTTCCGCACATCTTTTGATTTGGTCTATACGGACCACTTTCATGAGATTGTTATTTCGAAGAGTGACATTTTTCGTTTTATAATTAATATTCAAAATTTCATAGGGCCCAGTATATTGAGGCGCTAACTTATTTTTGACAGGTAAATTCAATTCGTAGACCAATTCGCCCTCACGAAAGTGGCTTGGTGAAGCCTTCATATCATAATAATGTTTATAACGATACTTGGCGTAGTTTGCATGGAGTGCGGCTAGAGTTTGTATTTGCTGCAACTCAGCCCTTCTCTCCTCGATGAAGTCGTCATAGGTTTGGTTGTCCTGGTGTAGATCTCCAGATAGTCTGACGTTGTGGCCCAGGAGAAGTGTGAGCGGCGGGTAACCAGTTGATGCGTTTTCTACTGAATTTATTGAAAATTGGGCCATTGGGAGTACCTTGTCCCAATCTGCACGGTCCTTCGCAAATGCCTTGAGGAACTCGGTCAGGGTCGCGTGCATCCTCTCAATCATCCCGTTGCTCATTGGCGAATATGGGGAGGTGCTATACGTTTTGATACCAAGGGCTTCTGAAAAACCTTTTATAACATTATTAATAAACGCTTTGCCATTATCGCTGATAATGGCGCCCGGTGGTCCAAAATAAGCTATGACTTTGTCGAGAAGTGCGTCCACGACCTCTTGTGCTGTGCCATGGCGCGTGGCAACTAGTATTGTGTATCTGGTCGTTTGATCTTGTATTGACAATATATACCGAAAACCGCGCTTTGACGGGCATGGTGGTGAGTAAAAATCGATGGCTATTTTATCGAAAATACGAGGTGGCGATTCGACTAGTCTTAATGGTAGGCGAGTTTTTTGGGGTACCAACTTATCTACAGCACACCCGTCGCATCTTTCGACTACGCTCTTTACATCTTCGCGCATAGTCTTCCAATAGTAAGACTGGGCGAGCAATTTGTGTGTACGATTAATGCCGTAATGTCCCCCTTGCACTGAAGAATGTATTTCAGTGATAATCTTGTGTCTATCACTCTCTGGGGGCACTTTGAGGCTATGCTTGAAAAGAACTGCCTTGATAGGCATGCCGTCAAACACTTTTTCAAAAATTTCAATTATCTTTGGCCATGAAGCAGGTGGGAGGATCTGAGTGTCTTGGATGAGGCCTATGCTTTTCAGTTTTCTCTTGCGGATCAAATTTTTCAAATTTTGAAATACTTTTTTAATGTCTTTTTGCAGTGGTCTTTCACCAATGTAATTTTTGACGAAAGCGGCGAACGTGCTCAAATTATAAGTATGGAATTCGTGGATTTCGCCGACTGAAAAATCATTTGCACATAATAGCTCAGCCTCAATGTAGCCCCTTTCGAGTAGTGATGCGATAGTTTCAGATTCCATATAGCCATCACACGAGGCAAGGAATACTAAGTTTTCTCGGTATCGAAATGCATGCACGTCGACCGCAAGTATTTTTTGCAATGGTTGCGCAAGCTGATCGTCACCCAATGCCCATGGTGGCTTTTCACGAGGTGGACGAGCTTGCGCAACTTGATATCTCTCTAAAGCTGACGAGTGAGCTTTTGCTCGAGTTACGTGGCTCTCTGGTTGCGCTTGGGGTTGACTATTAGTTTGAGAGATATCCATTACGGTCGGCGCTTCCTCGGGTTCAAATCCACGATCCGATCCGTTTTCGTCGAATCTGCCGCTTCTGTCGACGGTTACGCGCGAGTCTGTCTCCGTATTTCCCTGAATCGGCAGGAGGGGCGTGAAGTGCTCGGCTGGCATATCTAAATGTAAGTGGATGAAATCTGCGCTCCCATTTGCGCGTGTTATATTATACGAAATTTTGCCTTTCCCATCCAACGTGTGCACGCAGACATTTCTGCTGTATAGGCGTGAGAATAGAAATATACAGTCGTCGTTTCCAAATTCTTCAGAGCTCGATAAAATCTTCACCGTTGCCTCTGTATCCGCGCAAGATTCTAGTAAAAATTGGCCCCTATTCAAGAGGTCCGATCTCATTTCTAAAGCATTGATATCCAAATTTTCAATTCGAATCAGGGACCAGAATAGGCAGTTGCCTTTTGGAAGATTTGGAATGTCAGTAATTTTATCAAAAAGCTTGAAACTCTCTGTACACGCGTCATATGGTCTGAAGTGTTGGAACTTTTCATCCAACGCGAGTTCGGTTGCAGCTGAGGGCTTTGGCAAATTTACGAGTGGCGGAGGCATCGATTCTACCTCTGCTGCCGATTCTCTCGCGACGCTTAACTCGCCCGGTACGGGGTGAACGCTGCCCGAGCCACCGCGTGGAGAGAGAATAGGAGTGGCTGGGAGCTGCTGTATATTGTCCGTCTCTTTCTCTGTGGAATGCTGCTTATCGGTCTGCGAGTTATATTGCGACGTGCTCGACTCAACGTGAAAACTTGCGCTTTGCCTTACGGCTTGTTCGAATCGCTCATCCGACGGATCGCTAACTCGATGCGATACTGCTTTTATGAATAAAGAGCCCCCGTCGCCCTGCGCTACTAATTCGCCGCTCTGGTTGCGTATTGAAAAATCGACAAAATACCCGCCCGCGGTTGTGATTGGAATTGCTGTCTGAGCCTCCGTATTCTCTTGGATCTTTGGATTTTCAATTTCCGACTTCTCATTAATAATTTGGGACTCATTCTGGATAATTTCAATACTCTTTATTTTCGGTTGTGCTTTCGCAACTCCAGGTTTTGCATTTTTTGAAATTATTCTGGGCTCATCTTTGCGAGTTTGTTCAAGAGAAGGACTTGGTACAATATTTGAATATTGAATTTTTGGTTCTAAAATTTCCAAAGGAGGGTCTGACAGCATTTCCACATTTTCGACGCTTTCTCTGGCTATTTGGGTTTCGTTAACTGCGTGCGTGCGCGGCAAAGCGTGGATTTCAAGAGCCGGATAACGGTCTCTCAGGCGTTGAGATGATCGAGTTTTTTGGAAAACTTTTCTAGGCCTCTTCTGCTTTCTCAGTTCCTGGCTTGCTTCAATTTCGGAATCCGACTCGCGTGGGGCTTTGGCAATTTCCTTTTTCGAAAGTTGATTTTCCGCGTCTGTCGATTCAGTCTCGGAGATTTTCGTCTTGTCCCCGTCTACGACACGATGCGCGCGGGTTTTGAAAATCCGTCCTGGAGGGCAATCAGCGTAGCAAGAAGGGTTCTCTTTCTCTTGCTGCTCGGCAAGTGCGTACAGTTCGCTTCGCGGGAGTTCTGGGTTTACCTCCCCTTCTTTTATGACTGGATTGCGCGACAATGCGTCTGCCGCTGCGTTCTGCTTAAAAGACCTATATACAATATTAAAATGGAACCCCCTGACCTTCGCTTTCTGACGGTTATATCTCGTGTCATTCTGACACTTTTGGAAATGGCGCAGTGGCTCGTGATCTGTAACTACAGTAAATTTTCGCCCGTACAAATATGGCCTGTAAGCTTCGCAAGCTTGTACTATAGCTTCAAACTCTTTATCAAAAATAGGCCAATTCAAAGCTGCACCTTTTAATACTTTCGAATGATATGCTACCGGCCGATTACTATTAATACTTCCTATGGCCAAAATAGATGCTACTGAATAATCGCAAGCATCCGCAAACACAATAAAATTTTCGTTATTTGAAATCTCTGGGCTAGCCAAAACGCTTTCAGAGCAGAGCGAGTCGCGCAAGGTCTCGAATGCGCGTAGCTGCTCGCGGCCCCACACGAACGGTTCATCTTTTTTCAAAAGATCGGTCAGAGGTTTTGCGATTTTCGCGTAGTTTTCAATGAAGCGACTATAATATCCCGTGAGTCCGAGAAATTGACGCACTTTCCGGATGTTTTTATTGGGCACTGGATACCCTCGGATAGCCGCGACTTTGTCCGGATTGGGTTTTATGTGGCCATTACCGACAATATGGCCTAGGACCTTGGCTTCACGCTTCAAAAATTGGCATTTCGGGGGTGACAAAACAAGGTTAGCTTCCTTTAAGCAATCCATAAGTTTACTGAATTTTCTATCATGTTCTTCTAAAGAATCAACCCATACGTACAGATCATCGCAGTAAGAATCCGCGTCATCGGGAGAGAGCTTAGCAAGAGCCATAAAGATAGCCTCGTTCAGCGTATCAGGGCTCGTTTGCATACCTTGCGCCATGCGTGCGAATTCCATGTGGCCAAGCGGAGTGCTTATTGCCGAATATTTCGCAGATTCTTCATGCATTTTTATTTGAAAAAATCCGTGAAGTAAATCAACTACCGTTATGTACCGTGCGCCAGATAGTTTATCTATAATATCGGCTGAAAATGAGAGAGGCTGGCAAGTGCCAATCGTATCTTCATTAAGTGGGCGAAAATCGGCTACGAGCCGGTACCTTTTCGTTCCGTCCTTTGCCGGCGATTTTGGTACCAAAAAGCAGTTAGATCTCCATGGCGATCTGGACGGGCGAAGTATGCCCAAGTCACGCAATTTTTTTACTTCTTCAATCATAGGGCCTTTTAAGGCTGGGGGTAATCTATATCTTTTTGCTTTGATTGGTTTCCCCGTTTTCAATTGAATTTTATGCTCAATTAAATGCGTGGCTGGCAACGGGTCGCCTTCTAAACCAAACCGCCATGGGTCTCTGCTGATAAGGTTTCGCACATGCTCAACCTCTTCCTCATTACAACCCTCGATGTCTACGAGCTTCATCAAAATTTCTACGCGCTCGGCCGCTGCTTTATCGCGTGCGCTCTTATCGTTATCGTTATTGCAGGACTTCTCAGAAGTTTTTTCCTCTGGTGTGACTGCGTCTGTGTATAGCCTACGAATGTAACAAATTGCATCTTCCCCTTTGATGCAACACTCTACTTCATCATTGTTCCAGGGTATAATTTTTTCGTACTTTTCCAATTTAATTTCAGGTGTATCAATGTATATAGGTTCATCAGTCACATTGCTTATTTCTGCTATTCCGAATCCATTAACATTTTTGGCCAAAAATTCTCCAAATGAAATTCCTTCTGCGATGTGTGTTTGAGGAACCCAGCCCTCTTTTTCATCATTAATTATTTTGACTCTGATCAGTCTTCTCATATTCGGTGGCACTCTAATCTTTTCACTATAGACAAAGGGAATCGAGAAATGTCTAAATTCGAGGCAGCGGGCTTTGGGGTTTAATTTACCTCCATATCTAGTCAAAAAATCCCAACCGACCAATCCATCACATTCTAATAAAATAGTGTCGGGGACGACATGAAATTGCCACTGCATGCCATTCATTTTGATTCGAATCGTTCCCATCGATTTAAATTCACCTTTTGCCACTCCATTAATTATTAATAATTCAGAGTCATCAATTTGATTCAAATTCTTCACCTTACTTTCTTTAATAATACACACATCTGCTCCAGAGTCTATGTATAGTTTGGCTTTGTTATTTGAAGTTTCGTGACTCTCAAACTCTACAATCGGTGGAATCACACCTGTTTTCAAAAATTTTATGACAGTTGTACGAATTTTCACCTGGGGCAATGATGAATTGCTATCACTCTCGCATCCCTCACTTACTGCATTCTGCACCAATTTTTCTCCAGATGATAATTTTCCGTCTGACAAAAAATCGAGTGCTGACCTTTCGTTGTCGTTTTTTCTATTCATCTGCGACGCGATTCTGATCACTTCATCGATGCGCCCGGCGCATGGGGGGTGCGACGGACGAGCATCTAGTTTAAATGCTGGTTTACACTTGGGCTCGACTGGTTTTGGGGCTGAGCGGGTGGAGTCTGAGGGTTACCCACCGGCGGTGATTGAGAGTTCTGAGCTTGAGGTTGATTTTGAGGTTGGGAGTGGGCTTGGGCTTGGGCCTGGGCTTGATTAGGGTCTTGCAAATAGTTGTTCTCACGGTGCCATGGAGCGTCGTTTTGCCCGTAATTGTTACCGTTGTACCTGCGGCCTCTGCCTCTACCGCGATAACCACCTCCTCGTCCGCGACGTGTGCTCGGACGATCGATATAAACTTCACGTTTCTCAAAATCTCTCTCTAATGCCCAACAAATCTTCGCATCGTGACCGTCTCTCTCACAGTATTGACACTTTTTGTTGTCGTTCATCTTTTTGTAGCATTTCGATTCCACGTGATTTGACAGATTGCAATATGCACACACGATCTGGGAATCTGCGATTCGCACATTCGCTACCGTATGACCCGACTTCGACTCTGCCGTTCCCTCCGAAATGGGATAATTTTTTCTCTGTAAAGCCGCCTGTTGCGCGTGTTTCACCGCTTCTCGTATGTTACTCGGGCGATTGCTGCGTACAACGCTCTCTAATTCAGGGCCGATCCCTATGATAAAACGTGTCAACGCAGCGTCATCAGCATCCCGCGTGCGCGAGTTTATCTCAGACCGGGTATATTGAGTTTTGGATTCCGCAGTACTTTTAAATCTCCTCAGGATTTTCTGAATGCGGGTGCCGTAAGATTCTAAAGTTTCATCTCTTCGCTTAACACAATTTTTCAGTTCAGACATTATGTCGTCTAGGGAATCTATCATGGTAAATTGTTCCTCCAATTCTTTCAAGAATTGTTCGACAGAATCGAATTTGAGGACTGCCGAACCGAATAGTGACTTTGCCGTTCCTCTCAATTTGCTAGAGATGTTCATTAGAATAATACGATCTGACCCGGGTCCCCCTACGCTTGCTGCGATTCTTACTGCAGTCGTGAACGCGTCCAATGAATCCGACTCCCCGTTGAATTCGCCCACATTTTTCAGAATTTGGTGTAAATGTGAGTATACACTCAATCCTGACATATTTTGTTCTGGAGAATGTGTGTTTCGTTGAGAAAGTTGAGTCTGCTCTTCTAAATTTTGAAAATGAACGTTTTGAGAGGTCGCTGCATTGAATGTTGTACTCTGCTGAGTATTAATTTGTGGAAATGATTGAGACATGGCATTTTGATTTATCACTTCAAATTGTTGGGGAATCGAATAATTCGCACTAAAATTCTGTGGCGCTAGGGTTTCTCGAGGCAAATTATTCGGATAAGAACTACTCCTGGTCGCGTGGCATTCTTGTCCACGAATATCTTGTAAATTCCTGTCGTCACTTGGCTGTGACTCGCGCAGATTCAACTTTCTCCACATTTCTGCCATTTTCGAAAAACTCATTCCTCGCAGGAAATTTTCAAAGGGCGAGTCTCCGGATTTAGGGACGGTCTTTCTTGGACAGGCAACAGGCTCATGAGTTTGGGGATTTTTGAATATTCCCTGAATCGTTTGATTTTGCATGAAATCGTTTTGATGCTGTTCTTGGCTAAAAACTTCGGGCCTTGATTCCATTTTTGGTGGGGAATCCCACGGAGTTTGGGGATTATTTTGAGGCAGGTTCGGCTGAAACGTGACCGAAGTTGCTGGTCTTGGTGAATTATTCAAGCTTCTATTAAAATTAGTATAACTTTCTAAATTCTGAAATGTGCCGTTATCCTGTGAAATAATACCATTTTGGTTTTGCTTCCCATTTAAATTCAACGAAACGGTGTTTCTCATCCTCATATTCTGCTCATGAGGCTGCTGCTTGCATAAGAAAATTTGCCCGTTTGGTCCCGTCAGGTAGAACGTTTCAGGGTAGGACATTTGACCCGTATTGCGCAACGGGGGCCAATTTACGTTCACACGCACTGGGGACTCCTCTATGACGGGCACACCCGCTCGCCACTGCTGATACGCAGGACCCGTAAACTGATTTTGGGGCGTACTTGCCCGGCTCATATTGCCGTATTCCATCTCATCTCCCGCGTTATTCATCGCAGTCGCATCTAATCCCCATGCTTCATCTCGATTATTCACGTCAAAGTATGAATTTTCTTCTCCAGCGTTACGTTCACGCTGGTCCGTAAACTGATTCTGATCGTCCTGGCTGGGGTTCTCAAAAATTTCCGGCCTCGGATGGGCATTTTTAGGCAGAGTGCCTGTCTGATTTAAAGTCTCCTTGCTCTTAGATTTGGAGATAATATTCAGCATTTTGGACATTACGATTTCAGTTCTTTTTTTTTTCTTTCAAAATTGGCTCAGAGTAAAGATGCGATTGCGATGACACACGTCTCTATAAACGAGATAAGAATGAGGAAAAATATGGTACGGTATTTACGCTGAAGTGCTGCAGCAGGCCAAGGCGATGATAGCGACGCAAAACTGCATGTCCACCTCGCTACAGGCTCGTATGATGATCGCTTCGCTGCTTTATCTCCCCGGTGTTATCGGTGAGTCGCGCTGCGCTGATGTTCTGCTGATGTGCGGGCGGGCGGGTGGGCAGGTCCAGATGATCGGCCAATTGAACAGCTTGGCTTCGATTCCGCTTGGCTCTTCCTCTCGTCTCCTAGTCACTTTCTCTCACACGACACTCTCGCAGCGGAATCTCGAAAACTTTTTTTTTTGGAAAAATTTTCAACGAAAATTTTCGACTTTTCTGAAAAACTCGCGGGAAACTACCCCACCTAGCACCAAAGATGATGTATAACGTGGGACAGGAGTTTCCGGAAGGAACACGAGTTATTACAGACAGAGTGACTTTAATGTGAAACAAGAGACTCGAGAGAGAGTGTGTGTGGACTCAAAGGTTGGTCGGAGCGGTCTGCCCGCTGTGCGGCCCGTCGTCCGTGACGATGGGTCGCACCGCGAAGTAGTACCTGGGGGAAGGCGCGGAGCGCCGTCAGAACCGCTGACGGTGCACCCGCGACGGACAGCGAGCGGCGCACGGGCGTTGCGTGGCTCGCGGAGCCGTCGCCGGTGAACCGTCATGGGACGGGATGAGGCGCGGGCGGAGGGCCCGAGACTCACCCCGTCACAATGGTATCCAATATTTTTACCGAGAAGTCAAGATCATCCTAGATACTGTAATCTTGATAATACATGCTTGATCTTGATTGTGTGATTAAATTTACAATTCGAAGAAAATTATAGACGAGCTTGGTACTGGACGCCCCCCCCCCCAATCTGAAGCGTTACTGCAAATTATTCAATGAAAATGTATACTCGTACGACTTTTCCGCGCCCCTTTGTCTCGCATTTCAATCACTTATTATCAGATGCCTCACCTTCGTCCCGTTTCGATTTTGACTATTTTTTTGAACCACGGTAATATAACTGAGTAGTCTACTTATATATGACTATACCCACAGAGTCAATGTACACGTCCTGCATGTACACATTCTGACTGGGATGAGAGATTTGAGAGTCACGAAGTTGCCAAATAGATTTTTGCCTCTGATTTCCTTCAATTTTGGCTTAATGAATATGTGCTATACTTTCCAAATAGCGTATCATTAATGAACGATGTCAAATCAAATGATAGAATCTGATTTTGCGTCATGTAAAATGAATGTTCTGAAACGAATGTTATTAACTTCCTCACGAAAATTACAGAAATCAGCGCGCTTGCGCGCGTGAAGAGTTTCTAGTTTCCTTTGGATTTCATTCAGATATACAAAGGCTTAGATCTTGGTGTGTTTAATCTCAGAACCATTTAAACTTGATCGTGAATCTTCTTATCGCTCCTATTTCGAACAAAACTCGGGTCCAATACAGTATAAAGTTACCAGGCATATCAGATATGTAACGTGGGAAGGGAGCCTTCGGGATGAACACGAGTGATTGGGTTGGAGAATGACTTTTATGTATAAGATAAGTAATGAACAGTTGAGAAAGAGTATGTCAACCTGAAGATTGGTCAGAGCGGTCTGGCGCGCGGTGAGGCCCATCGTCCGCGACGATGGGTCCGTGACGTGACATCGCGCTCTGGTGGGAAACGAGCAAAGCTCCGTCGGAAACGCTGATGGTGCACCTGGTGTATCGTCAAGTGACAAGCAGAGGCGAGCACGATCATGAAGACAGGTCTGGCTACTCCGTTGAGTGCACGCGTTGCTAAGGTGATGCCACCGCAGTCAGCTTTTGCCAATATGGCCGCCTCGGGGGAGGCACTCGACTACTTATCACAAATACTTTTGGCCAAATTCTCCAAATTTCTCAGAACGATTTCAATATCTTTCTGGAGTAGTCTCTCACCAATATAATTTTCCACAAGTAGTGCAAAAATGTTCAACTCGCCCGCTTCAAATTCGCGTACATCACACCAATCCCAAAATATCCCCCCATTTCTCTGGAAGAAACGTGATATCTTCTAATCAGAGACGTGATGGGATCGGTCCGAGCATGATCATTGCATGTGTCAAAAGATGCCAAGTTTTCCCTGCATCGGAATGGTTGTTCGTCGACTGCAATGATTTTTTACAGCGGTTGAACTTGCTCGTCGTCATCCAACGCCCATGATGGCTTTTCACGTGGTGGTCGAGCTCGCGCCACTTAACATCTGTCAAGTGCTGACGAATGAGCTTTTGCTCGAGTCGTAAGATTCTCGACTCGCGGTCGCTGTTGAATGAGAGCTGATTCCTGCAAGCTCGTCCTAGGTGGCGCTGTCGCTCCGCTAAGGGTGCTCCTGCGCAAATAGACGCGCGAAGCCATGTATTCGTGTATCCATGCGCGAGTACGTGAGATATCTCCCGCCCGTCGCTTGCCGATACAACCTTGCGTTGTATATATAGCTAACTCTCAATCACCGTGTGCGGGGATATCTCACGTATTCGCACAAAGATTTACTTACGCATCCATTGCGTGGCTGTGTGCGTAAATGCCGTAAATGCACCCGTCCCGCAGGGCGCCACCTGCAGCGAGCTTGCAGAAATCAGCTCTCATTGCAACTTCACTTACGTTTCCTGCGTTCGGAGCTTTTTCGGCGTCCAACCCCGCGTCTGGTTGTTTTCCGTCGAGTTTGCACTCTCTGCCGCTGGTTCTATGTGAATATTTGTCTGCAACGCTCTGAATCGGCAGTAGAGTTGTAGAATTCTTGCTCAGCATGTTCAAGTGTAGATGGATAAAGTCTCCTATATCGCTCGAAATGGTCTGAATATACGACATAAACATAGCAAGATATGGACTGCGGGTTGGGATCTGGATGGTGAGACCTCGAGATCGCACGAGTGGAAGTGAGAAAACATGAAGTAAAAGTTACGCCGCTCCATAAAGAGACATTGCCCTCTTAGAGCCTCGACAAGAAGTTTCGCCGTGCCCCCGGGCACCAGGTACCGGGATCTCGCAGCCACCTTCACGCGATGCACATGTTTTGCGCTCATGCTCATCCCGCGAAAGATGGCGATCATCCACATAACCTCGATCTTCAATATCTAAGAATTCTCACACAATGCTGCTGCAGTGCCGAGATTCAGAATTCGTAAACAAATCATGAGAGACTAGCTAGCCATCAAATTTGTTTTTTTTTTACTGTGATAACACGCTGAGTGTCCATGTAGTTCTGCAATTGATGATCATAAACAGATTTATGTTGACATTCGTATAGCTTGAAGGTGGTCGCGAGATCCCGGTGCCTGGTGTCCGGGGGCACGGGGGAACTTCTTGTCGAGGCTCTTAGGGTGCGTCCACAAATGGAGCGCGCGCGCGCCTCCCGTGCTCCCGAGCAGCACCTGCGCGACTCTCGGCGCGCGCGCTGCTTCTACCACAGAGAAATTACGAATTTCTCTCGTTACCGATCACATTCAAAGTTATACAAAACTGATGGGTGCTCCGGTTCCATATACTTTGAAACTTGTCGGTCACGATGGAAACTCATAATCTTTCTTTGGTAGAAGCAGCGCGTGCGCCGAGAGCCGCGCGGGTGCTGCGCGGAGCACGGGGGGCGTGCGCGCGCTCCATTTGTGGACGCACCCTTACGCATCTATCACACCCGCATGCAGTCCCACGGCGATAGCGCGCAACTCGCGGTCTATACCTTGATATGTCTTTAGTTCTCCGGTATCATTTGCCCCATGAATCCATACTGTTGTGTCCTTTCATCAAACGTTGTATTGATTTTCGAAGACTTTTGTTTTACTTTCTCTGTTATTTCCCAGTCTTAACCTATCTTTCATTCCGATAACACCTGATGTTGTACTTTGAGTTTGTACGTCTGTCTCTTTAATAAACAGTATCAAATAACAGTTTTCCACTCAACTAACTCATGTATGATACAGGCAAACCCCGGTATTCGCGGTTAATTGGTTCCTGAAAAGTACCGCGAATACGAAAATCGCGAATACCGGGGTATATGGCTTATGGGAAATGGGGGGTACCGTTCCAAAAATCACGCAGAGTCAGAAATCATTGACTGAAAATCAAATCCTTGGGGTCATTAAAGAGTTTCAAAATGTTTATTTCGTACAAAAATGTGTCTCCTAATTATAAATGATCAGAAACATAATGTTTGTTTGTAAATATTGAGTAAAATAGATCTAAAAGATTATGTTTTAGCAAGAAAGTCGGTCATGCGTGTCTGTCTTGACCTTCTTATGAAATCTCTGTATAATTCCCTATAAGGTAACAAAGCCAATTCACAATCTTGTTTGAACTTCAGGCTCCGAGTCAGTATTGGATCTTTATCAAATGCTTGATCTATTGCGTTTTGTACCGCATTCAAAATCTCAGCCAAGGCTCTCGTGGAGAATGAAGATTCAGTAATGTCTCCTGAATTTTCCTGAGCCAGTGCTTGTTCTGAGTCCTCCAAGATCTCCTCAATATGGATTCGTGGATTCGTTGACATCGTATCTCCTGGCAAGCACACTAACTTTTTCACCTTCCTCCAACAAATCCAGAATCTTTAATTTTGTAGCGATGTCCATGACTTTTTTCGATCTCTTCTTTTCAATCTTCCCTGAACGCAAACTTTTCTTTGGTGGAGCCATTATTATACAATTAAATTCCAAATGCTGCAGCAGCTTGATCCACCCAACCTCAATAACTAAACAACAACAAATTTTCAAAACAACAGTAGCCTGGATGTTGACCACCGTGAAACTAGCAACTGTCTTTGTATTGACGAGGTGGTAGATCGTAATTGTCGGTTTCGTCACGCGTGATCATGATTTGCAACCAGGTTCGATGATTTCACATACAGGAATAAGAATAAAAACATCTCTCGACTCTACTAAATTAACGTACTTGAATCGTCGAACCGCGAATACCGGGGCAAATTACCGCGAATACGGGGCATTGTCCACGATTCGGTAACCACGTATATGCGGGGATCGCGAATACCGGGGTCGCGAATACCGGGGTTTGCCTGAACATACATTTTTATTATATGAACGGAAATATAAGAATATGCAGTCATCGTTGCCATATTTTTGTTCGCTTGTGAGAATACGAATTGTCGCTAGCATCTATGCATGACTCTAATAAAAAGTGACCTCTCGTCGAAATATCATTTTTCATTTCGCGAGCGTTCAATTCCGAGTTTTCCACTCTGATCAAGGGCCCAATTGCCTTTTGGGAAATTTGGGATATCAGTGGCTCTTTGAGAATTAGTGCTGCACAAGTATTGCATGGTCAAGAAAGTTTGAATTTTACATCTGAAATTGGCTCAACTACATTTACCAATCCCGACAAATTTTCTAGTTGCTGAAAATTTACCTCAACATCTGCTGCTGATTCGCGCGGGGTGAGTTTCTCGCATGACTATGTGCTCCACTATGAGCCCTAGCATGTCTTGCAGTCGTGCTCGGAGAAACCAAAAAGCACTCGCGGGGACGTCACGTGGCCTCGCGTCTGGCTTTGCATGATCGCGGCGGGCAGCGCACGAGATCGGAGCGTCTGACCCGCCTCGGTGATGTTGTGCACGTTACCGCGGTGACGCGCAGGACAGCGATGTGACCGGCTGCTCGAGACTGTTCTCAGGGCCGCGATAATGTTTCGATTTCCTTGTTGTCATCCCAATATTCTGGAAATGGGACTGCGTGTCTTTATCCGATAATTGATTCCTAATTAGTTTCAGCGTTTCTCACTCGCGGAGAGCATAAATCGGCTTGAGGCCTCGCCAGTGGGACTATTGTTTATGTATGACATTTAAAATCATTTTTGAAGCTGTCAATCAGCTTAATGGTACAATACAAGCTTTGTAATCCAAAGATCTTGAGTTCAAGACCCACTAACAATAAATTTTTTTTTTCTTCCCTAATGTAAGGTTTACAAGGTAGCCCTGAATTTCTAAATTTTCCATTTTTTCATAATGAAAATACAGTACTCTAGAGCCTGTTACAATTTTTGGGTGATATATACTCTTCCAACAAAAAAAGCTCAGATACCATTCCACGATGGATAGATCATGCATTGAATCTCCTCAGTCCTGCAAAATGTATTATACACTCTTCTGACTACTGTGTTTAAAGATACGTTTGAAAACCCAATTTCAAATTGCGTGAAGAGTATCGTCCGACGCAGATCAATTCCAAAGCCTTACGGATAGTCACCTGGGCTTGACTTATCTAGCTTAAAGTCGAGAGGTCGATAAAATTTGTCATCGCTAACGTAAGCTAATTCCATACATGGCTCTAACATTGAATAACGAAAAATTCGATGCTTGGTATATTTATAGTGGAGTGATCTCTACGATTTCGTTTTACAGAGAATATATTACCAAAAGATAAAAAAATGGAAAATTTAGAAATTCAGGGCAAACTTGTAAACCTCACATTAGAAAAAAAAATGTTATTGTTAGTAGGTCTCGAACCCAAGATCCTCGGATTACAAAGCTTGTGTTGTACCATCAAGCTGATTGACAGGTTGCAAAAATGATTTTAAATGTCATACATAAACAATAGTCTCACTAGCGAGGCCTCAAATCGATTTATCCTCTCCGCGAGTGAGAAGCGCTGAAACTGATAAGGGATCAATTATCGGATAAAGACACGCAGTCTCATTTTCAGAATATTGGGATGACAACAAGAAAATCGAAACATTATCGCGTCCCCCAAAACAGTCTCGAGCAGCCGGTCACATCGCTGTCCTGCGCGTCACCACGGTAACGTGCACAACATCACCGAGGCGGGTCAGACGCTCCGATCTCGTGCTCTGCCCGCCGCGATCATGCAAAGCCAGACGCGGGGTCGCGCGATGTCCCCGCGAGTGCGTTTTGGTTTCTTCGTGTGTGATAATATTGTCCGTTTGCATCGCCCTCTCTGCACTGTGAAATTTTTGGTATAAGATTATTTATGTTACAATTGATTTTCGTATTTTTTAGCTGAGAGCCGATTAATGCATTTGTAAATGAGAACGTGCGTGGTTCACTCCCTGGGGGAGTAGTTTTCACGGAGGTCAGGGACGAGATCGCATTCACCGCTTTTGAAAGTATTTCGCGTTTTGAATAGCTGAAAAATTCTCGACTTGTTCAACATCTTGTGCCTAGGCCGAAGTAATTTTCGGCTCAGAGCGGGCACCTTGAACCGTTTGTTTTTCCATGATAGAGAACAGAATCAAAATATTGGCTTTCTGCACTTGAAAAATGGCATGTGCCATTCTTTTCTGGCTACGACGCATCTCTTGATTTGATCATTGCGTGCCAATTTCGTGATGGGGTTGTTGACAATCGTGATATTTTTTGTCTTGTTATTTATCTGAACAATTTCATAGGGCCCTGTATACTGAGGGGCCAGCTTATTATTGACCGGTAATCTCAGTTCATACACTAATTTACGTTCACGAAAATGGCAACTATTTGTTGCTTCCATATTGTGTTGGTGCTTATAAGGGAAACGTGAGAGACTGGAATGTAAAACAGCTAATGTTTGGATTTGTTGGAGTTCCGTTCTTCTCTTCTCCACAAAGTCATCGTATGTTGGGGCATCCACCTGCTGCCCACGTGGTTCAGGATGTCCGACCTTGTGTCCTAGCAAGAGTGTGAACGGTGCGTAGCTAGCTAGTGCATCCTGCATGGCATTGATTGAGTATTGGGCCATGGGTAGAACCTTGTCCCAATTCGATCCGTCCTTTGCGCAAACCCTAAGAAACTCAGTCAATATTGCGGGCGTTCTCTCGATCATTCCATCACTCATCGGTGAATATGGTAACGTGCAGTACTTTTTGGTTCCGGAAGCTTCTGCGAAATCATTCAAAACTGTATTCATAAGATGTCTGTCTTGATCGCTAAAATTGACCCCGGTGGTCCAAAATTAGCAATCACTCGCTGAGTAATGCGTGGGCCCTCCATGTGCTGTAGCGCGGCGCGTTGGGGACAATACACCATAATGCGTCATCTGATTTTGCACTGCCGGTATATAATTATACCCACTCTTTGAAGGACACGGTGACGGGTGGGAATCGATTGCGATTTTGTCAAATGAACGTGCTGGCATATCTACCAGCCTCAGTGGTGAGCCTCAAAGCCGCAGAATCTAACGCTCAAACCAAGTCGGTGGTGCTCTGATTTATCGACATGACGTGAATCCAACAGCATCTAATTTTCGAATAGTTGCAGTCATTTTTCTGATCAAATTATTGAATGAACGTGCTTCGTAAAAAAAGTTTCCAATAATTCGAACGCCGCCACGGCTCAAATCTCACGATATTCATTGAATGTTATGAAAAACCGTAATCTTGAGTTTTGCTGCTGCGTCATAGGAATTACGCGGTCATGCTTGTTTGCCATTTTCCGAATAATTCGAAAACTATCGTGAGTTTTGAGAAACAAGAAATCACAAATCATTAGAAACAGTGTTGCAAAACGCGCTAACTCAGTGATTTGATCCGAAAAGTGTTTGCAATCATTCAAGAATGAGGAATTGTTTGAATTAAGCTATGCGGATTACCGTGGCGCTGTCTATGAAGTACTAAGTAATGCGGAATTTCCGAGCTATAAACTATCACCTCGCATACAATATCCAATATATCAAGGTTGCAAGTCAAAAGAAGCTGATTCGGGATTGGCGAATTCAAATTTCATTGATCCCTGTACCAATCCTCCAGCGACGTTTCCTCGAAGGCAACGTCGCTAATTCAATGAACTATCAGAACTGTATTTCCTACTCGTCCAATTTTTTCGTCAAAGCGGCGTCTCAGTCGGTCGCACTGCCTCGCAGACATCATTTTTGTATCGGTAATTTTCAGGACTTCTTAGAGTGCCATTCGTGGAGAAATCTTGATGTTCATTTGTGTAAGACAGTAATGGGCTTATTGTTAGCCGCATCATTTTTTCAATCATGTTATGTTTGTGTTCTTAGAACTACGCGCACTCAAATATTCACCGGGTCACCCAGGTTTCGTGGTATCTTGGTATCCGAGAGCTTGGAGGTGGACGGTTGTTGATGGTTCCAAATGGTGTCATTTTTTCAAGGATGGCTGCCGTCGCATATGCACGTCCTCGCGTGAGTTTCTCATCGAGCTTGCCTCGTAACCGCCGTGCCGTGGCAGCAGAGCAGTAGTAGCAGCAGAAGTGAAAAATTAGTGCCCGCGGGTGTAGAAAAACAATGTCTGCGCCGCGGGTGTCCTTGAGTTTCACCCCTGAGTGCTTGTGTGTGGTGTGGTGCTTTCATTTCGCTCGCCAGCTCTTTCACCCTATATCTCGCCCCAGGAGGCCCCGCGGGCCGGGCATCGTGAGCTACTCGAGCGCGGTGCACCAGCTGGTGCCACCCACGGCGTCCACGCAGCAGAGTCCCAGGGCAGTCTCGCAGGCGACACATCAGCCGCGGTGAGTGCATTGTGGTCATCCGCGTGCCCCCTCGATGCCCCGCGATGCCCCACGCCCGGTGTAGTGCTGGATAGAGTGACGCCCTGTTATGTCACGCATGGATTTTTCCCATTCTGAAGGATGAGTATTCTCATTTTTCAGAGTGTCGGGAGAATCCCTGCGTGCAAGAGAGTTCAAAAGCTCGCGGGCATGAGGGTGCGCAAGCCAATTAGAGTGGCACACAATGTGTCATTCTACCACTGGCTGAGACCCCCATGCTCGTGACCTCTCCCCCGCATGAGGTACGTAAGGTAGCGTTAAGTAAGAGAGAAAGAGAGAATACTACCGTAATTAAGTAGAGTAATGTGGAGCGGTGATTGGGTGAGCCTTGATCTGGCGGGGAGATGGGGGAGAGCTACCGGTAGTTCGGAGCCACCGGCGTCTCCTCGCTCTGGTGGGCTCGCTCTCTTACCCGCCTGCTCTCGTCCAGACAAGTTGAACGCGAAGTTAGCTCCGGCTTCGGCGCTCACCAGGAGTTGCCTCGTGGCCGGAGCCAAAACGGTCATCGGTTGTTTAATTCCATCACGGATCCTGGTGTTAGCACCAGCATTTAGTATGTTCCTGTTCGGGTTGATCCAGGCTAGAAGCAGGGATGGACGAAGCCCTTACAGTATTCGACACCACGTGTGAAAATAAGTAAGTTTTATCAAACATTTATTTGGGACTTATATAGTCTCTCTCTCTCTCTCTCTCTCCCTCTCTCTCTCTCTCTCTCTCTCTCTCTCTCTCTCTCTCTCTCTCTCTCTCTCTCTCTCTCTCTCTCTCTCTCTCTCTCTCTCTCTCTCTCTCTCTCACGTCAAATCTTTAGAATTAATTCTCTAAGAAAGGAATCATTATTATCGTTTACTGTAAAATCAGGCAAAACCTCTGCTTAGAATATTGGAACCTAATTTTCATGAATATGAGAACAATTATTTCGCAACTCCTGTACGGGAGTACCCGACACGATACCTTTTCCCTTTGGGATCACAGCTAATGGGCCCAGCATGATTTCTTTCCGTTCATAATGTCCGAATAAGAATATTTTTCGCGTTTTTCCTAAGGGTGGCTGACCAGCCCAGGAGTGGTCAGTGGTAGCAGCCTCTGCTAGGGCAGCTTAAGGGTCTACCTTAAGCCCCTCACCAAAATGTGCAGAACGAGAGATCTTTCTCGTTCTGTAACACGCCCGATAATTTGTGTCGTCTCTCCGGGTCCCCCTTTTCTCGCACGACGTGTACCTGCCCCCGTCGTCACCCGAGTCAACTCGCTTCCATGAGGGCTCTAGCCCTGGAGCAACGCCAGTTTTCCATCGTCCGGGTGACTCGCGCAACAGGTATCACGAGGGCAGTGGACATTTTCCCCGCGTGTGCGAGTTGGGAACGCCATCTTGAACGCCCCAGTGAATATCCGGTTACGAAAGAAGTTAGCTCAGCGGAGTGTTAGTGCGTGCGCAGCGCGAGTGGGGACTCGGCCACTCGATATATGGGCATTTCCGATACAAGCAAGTGTCAGAGTAAAAATCGATATATGGGCACATTTTCGCCGAGTTCTTGGACTTAATGTTCATGATTGACTGATGGACAATTTCAGAGACTTTCCCGCCGCGTGCGGCCCTTGTACTTAGGATTATCGACCTGTGCGTCGTTACATGCCAATTTCTAATAGCAATAAACGCCTTTTTGTATTTTTATAGAAATCGTGAGTGAATCTCTCTTCCTGTGTCTGCAGACAACCGTTAATTTTCAGGTACGCTCCTAAATGCTCCCCGACCGACCCGCCCTTCGTGGCGCGGGGGACCTGGCCCAGCCAGCCCCGATCCGGCCCAAAATAAATTGAGTAACACGGGTCGGTGTAGATTTTTCAGGTGACCCATACCGCCCCGTTACATAGGATATGGTGTAGTGTTCTTGTGTACACTGTAAAAAAATTTTTTCGAAAAACTGCAACCAACTGGTTGAATGAAGAATTCAACCGGCTCGTTGAATGGAAAATTCAACCATTTGGTTGGAAATTTCACCAGTTTGGTTGAAAATTCAACTAGTTTCTTCAACCGTTTGGTTGAATTTTCCATTCAACCAGTTGGTTGAAGTTTTTCGAAAATTTTCGTCACAGTGTATTTTCCGAGGGTTTCATCTGTATTTGTATCGAAGACCACCTTTTTTGAGTATCCTTCTTATTGGCGTGCGAAAAGTATGTCTATACCGGCCTGGCTGTATTTCCCGCTCATCCGGCGAATATATGAGCGGGAGCATGTCGAGGTCTTGACCCTCGACGGAGGGGAAGGTCTGCGATCTTATTGTTGGTAGCAGTACGATCAGGTATATCTACTCTAACTGTCCTGTTTCTGGTCTCATTCTTGTTGTAATTCCTTCGTGTTCCTCGCATTTTCCAGCACTTTGTTCATGCCAATTTTTGGTATGCCATCCAAGGTGGTTAAAGAACTTGTGATTTGACGAGACAGGCGCATATTCGTGAGCGCGGGCATGAGGAGAAAGCCAACAAACGCCAACTGTGGATTCCACATCTTGATGGAACTGGTCGAGGAGAGGGCCCTTTTTAGGTCACTGTAGTCACCCAACGACCACTTGAAGGTTTCCGCGTGGCCGGTCTAGCGGGTTTCCGTTTCCGGTTGAAAGTTCTTTATTCGATTAAAGAGCCCAAAGTCTGCCTGTTGCGTTACACATGAATTTTTTCGCTTTCCCGTGAGGCGTATAGCTCAGACTTTTCGAGGTGGCGCACAGCAAGGAATCAAAACTGAATGTTGGTCGCAAGCAGCCATCTAATAGCATAGGCGCTAATCGCAAGGAATTCGCCTCGATTTCTCGCTGTGCGGTGGGAAGATTCATGCGTCTCGCAACTCAAAGAGTTCCTGGGCATGGGCGAGAACAGGCAGATCAAGAGAGCGCCCCTAGGTCTCTCTTCTCCAGAGATCCCCCATGCACATGACTCCACCCTCATGAAGTACTCAACTTAAAATCAGATGAGAAAAGGACAGAGAGAGAGGAAAGAGGGATACAGAGAGTAATAAAGTGAAGGTATACGATAATGAAGTGCGGTAATTCGGTAAGCCTTGATCTAGAAAGGCGGTAGGGGAGAGCTACAGGTAGTTCGGAACCTCTAGCGTCTCCGTGCGATGATCGGCTCGCTTTCTTCCCCGCTAGCCTTCGCCCAGCCAACAAGGCTCTCAGCTCAGCTCCAAGCCCCTCGGCCCACCAGAGGGCCTCGCAGCGTGGAACTGGGCTACCTCTATTGTGATCGTACAGGAGTTTGTATGGGTGGCCTGTAGGTCCATTCCTCTGGATGAAATGTGAGTGAAACATGAGGGCGGCTGGCCAGATCCGAAACGAAATATGGCCAGTGGTAGCTGAGTCCGCTCCGGAAAAGTCTGTGAGTTTTCCTGGGCTGAACCAACGTTTGAGCATCGACTTCTCCAAGTCTCAGAAGAACTAGTCGCATGAGCGGAGTTCGGGTAACGCGAAATGAGCTGTAAAATCACTGCATAATTATGCAAAATCTTTGGAAATGATAGAGTTGAGATGAGAGAGAGGAAATTTGATAGAGAATATTCATTCTCAAGCAGTGGATATCCTCCCACGCTTGCTCCCAGAACATGTAGTTAGGTCTGAAATTTATTGATTGTGATTACATACATTTCTCGTACACCAAGTGAGAGAATGATCTGTTCATTCTCAATCACCCAAAAGAATTTTCATGAAGTTTCCCTTATCATCTTCTCCGTGATGTAGTACTTAAACTCCCGCAGGCCTACATCCCTTCAAGATGCCAGAATCTGCATGAACCAACATTTCGCCCGTAAAGATAACGTCAACTGGCTAACCTTTGAGAATTTATAGCTTCCCTCGGAAGATGGACAGTCTACTGACTTCACTTATATTCAAGAATCTACTTCCATTGGAATAGCTAGACGCGAAGATTCAATGATCCACGAGTGAAAAAATACTGACATCCTGATTACAGCCTTCCGTTCAATTTAAAATTAGGAGTAATACCACCTCCATGTGCAATGTTAAGTAGATGCACGCTTTTTTACATTCTTCCGTCGATGTGCGTTCTAAACATGTCATAATATTACGGTTCTGTTGACTATGTGCAAAAACGAGGCTGCAATTCTGGGAGAGACGTGCATATTACAGCTCGAGACATTCCATCGTTATTCAAAAAATTATAACAAATCGCCCCAACAAGCTAAGGATTTGACGAGAAGAAAAGTGGTCCCCATTAGACTCAGCTACGGCGAGGATGAGTCTGTTCCGACGAATCCAGATCCAACATATCTTGCTGACCACAAAGTCTATGGAATGACCGACGAGTTTAAACAAAATTTATCGAGAGATCTCACTTTACGACATTGATTCTACATATCGACTGATTGTGAATTGTTTTTGGGATTTTACAGAATCAATTTCATTCGTCACCTTCTCTTTTTTCCAGCTCGGATCCTCAAAGTTGGCTCGATTGTTGAATGGGATCGGTGACAAAGTGTCCAGAAGAGCCCTTGTCTTTAGGAGCTGCTGAGCATCATTGATTGTGCCAGGCTGCCTGCCATGACTGAGCTTAATTGTCTCTTGCTAGTCTAAGTTTTCAAATATATGTGCTCATATACTATACAAGTCTCCTGTTAATTTCCCTTAGTATCTGCCGCGTAGTTGATTATTATTCTATTGATGGTTGGCTTTCTCTTTGATTTAAGTTTTTCTCCGGGGTTAGCTATATTCGAACGAGTAAATCGTAGTGTCGAGCTTCATGCACCATTCGTGATCCTTCTCATTAATCCACAAGCCAATCGAGAAGTTGGAGTGTCTTCAGAATTTTTTTTTTTTTTTGATATCTCATTTTCCTGTGAAGATGTATATGAGTTTGGTTATTCCCGACTATCTATATTTTGATCTTGAATTTTTGTGTTTTTTCGTTTCGATGAACTAATTAATTAATTTACTGCGCATGATCAAGCTTTTGGGAAGAACTCTATAGTGAGTTTGAAGGAGAAAAAACGAAACATGTACATAAGAGGGCGTATCTTAATAGATGGCGCGTCCATGAAGCAGCTATTTATCGTAATGAATCAACCTGCTCAAATTCTATTGACAATGATCATGAAGGATTTGATCGTATTTTCAGAAATATTGGGACTTCCAATTTTCGCGTTTCTTCGATTCTATGACCGCCAATTAGCACATTTTAATATATGCCTCAAAGGAAAGTGATACTATAGATGTTTTATAAGGTCTCCTGCGCTGATGTACTTTCAACTTAAAGCGCCCCGGAGTACATATCAATTAAAATGTAGCATCGTGCGGCAGTCATCCGACCTGGGCTTCAGCCCCTATGTTGTCTGTACTTCACTTGATCCAAAGGTAAGGAGGAGAAATGAAAATACAATAATTATTACCGTGTCTATCACAATGTCTATTGCCGTGCTATATACCTTGTCATGGTTTGCGCTACAGTGTGCATGACCTGTTTCATATACCCTGCTTTTATGTCCGTTACCGCATTATCTATATGTTTTTCCGAGTTGCGCCACCGTGCGCATGACCTGTTTTTATGTACCCTGCTTTTATGTCTGATACCATACTATATATGTTGCTCTGAGTTGCGCTGCAGTGCGCATGACTTGTTTTTATGTACCCTGCTTTTATGTCTGATACCGTACTGTATATGTTACTCTGAGTTGCGCTGCAGTGCGCATGACCTGTTTTTATGTACCCTGTTTTATGTCTGATGCCGTACTGTATATGTTGCTCTGAGTTGCGCTGCAGTGCGCATGACCTGTTTTTATGTACCCTGCTTTTATGTTTGATACCGTACTGTATATGTTGCTCTGAGTTGCGCTGCAGTGCGCATGACTTGTTTCTATGTACCCTGCTTTTAAGTCTGATGCCATACTATATATGTTGATCCAAGTTGCGTGGTCGTCTGCTCAGCCGCTCTATTATTATCATCATAACTGTATACTAATTAAAGTGGTTCCTGCTGCTCGATTAAAAAAGAAGGTTACTGTGAAGGCTTTTCTTTTGTCATCCTGAACAAGGTAAGTTGAATGAATCTCCTCTCTAATTCCAAAAATGGTTGGATGTGCTGGGGTGGATGTGAATTTATTAGCATCAGTGGCCAGGTAGGCTTATTTATATTATTGGTAGGCCCAGGGTGAGGATATCGTTGGAGATCCAGCGAGTTTTCATGTTACGCTGGAAGTATGAATGAATGTAGCTTCCTGGGGGTCAAAATTTTATTTGAGCTTTCTGCACTGTCGAAAATGGTTAGATAAGCTAGAGTAGGGGTAGATCTATCAATATCAGTGGCTACATAGGGTAATTTATGCTATTGGTAGGCTCAGAATCAAGACTTTGTTGAACATCCAGCGAGTTTTCATGTTTCGTTGGAAGTGTGAATGAATGTATCTCCTGGGGGGTCAAAATTTTATTTAAGCTTCGTGCACTGTCAATAATAGTTGGATAAGCTAGAGTAGGTGTAGATCTATCAGTATCAGTGGCTAGATAGGGTGATTTATGCTATTGGTAGGCTCAGAGTTAAGACTTTGTTGAACATCTAGCGAGTTTTCATGTTTCGTTGGAAGTGTGAATGAATGTAGCTTTTGGGGGGTCAAAATTTTGTTTAAGCTTTCTTGGTCTTCCAATATGATTAAATAAGTAGTGTAGGATGTTCATCTGTTGATTTGATTCATTGAGGTCCATCATTGAACTGAAAATTGGCTAGAAGTGGGTGTTGATGGTCAAAATCACAAAATTTCAATAGTCGAAGGAAAAACACATTTTTTGTCATATCTTTTTGTCTTTTGCTTCTATCTTGCTGAAATTTCGCCCTGTGGTATATCTCCTAGCCTAGTTTGATGAAAAATTATCGCCGTGTGGGTCACTATTGTGTAACTTGGTCTGTGATGGTAGAGTCTGATTTTTATTTGAATTGGCTGGGAACGAGTGCTGCTGGGTGTGATAGAATTATGTTTCATCATATTTCCTTTATCTTGGTGAGGTTGTGAGGACCAAGTGTCCTTAAAATCTTTGATGATTGAGGTGATAGGGGGCGCGGGTCGGATCTTGATTTTTTTGTAATGAAACAATATTTTCATTTCAGGTGTATACCGTTGGTGCTTCGTTTTGAGCGTATAACGTTTGCTTGGTGACGCCGTTCTCTAAGGTATGGTCTCCTGCTTTTCTTTTATACTGGGTTTTCGTGTCGTTTTTTACGTGCTCTATTTCATTCTATTCCTCATTGTATATATAAATGCTCGATATTATGTGACTAATTTCTTTTCGTCTCAAGTGTTCATACGGTAAGTTTGAATATGTGTCTACTCGGATTCTTCAATCGGGGATCGACCGACTATTGTCGCCAAACCGTTTGAAGGCTGGTATAGGCTGATGAGATGTCTAAAGCCTCGAAGAGATTATTCCTAAGGATAAGCAGGGTTATGTCTTCTGTACAGTATCGTGTTGTGGTGCTTCATATTGAATATACAAGTAAATGTTCCCTATTTAGTATGATTTTCCGAGTACTTGCATGGTAATTCTCATGTTGTAGATAACCCCCATTTTGTGCCGTGTATTATACGAAAGCCTTTGGTTCCTTCTTAGTGCTCCATTCCCGCTCCTACCATGTATTGATTCCTGAATCCTCTTACCGTTGATCTACTTTTCCTAATTTGGGCCGACTTTCTGGGCCTTTATCGACTTTCGTGTACTGTATCGCCTTGTTTCCCTGTGCTAAATCCATTTAAATAATGCCCTTTGATGTGTCGAACCCGCATACTATCTCGTTTTGATAGCTCCTCTAACGTTCTTCTATTCAAAGGTCACGCTTGTCGCCTCTATCTGTTGCGAACCGTCTCGTCTATTAAGTAAGTAAGTCCTCGTTTTTTTGTACTGCTATTTTACCTTCAAACATAAGGAGAATTTTAGCTGCGCGATTGGTCAAAGCAGCTCGTATGACTACGTCTACGATGAACTGTTTGATTCTAAGCGAGTGAGTCACTTCCCTGAATTTTGTCTTGATTTTGTTAATTTCGTACGTCTTGTGTTTGACACTCGTTTGTGGTTTCCCTATTCTTATAAGAAAACAAGACGTCGAAGCGGTGGTGGTGCTGTATTTGAGTTGAATATTTGCGAACGCGGCGTACGCTATCTTACGCTTTCATGTTGTATTCGCCCTAGTATTTGATACGGTGTTGGTTTCGCTACGTTCGTTCCCCCCTGGCTATTTCCTTGGTTGAGGCTAATATTTTTCAATCACCTTCGTTGCCGAGTGCCTAATTTGCATAATTTATTGCGGTGCACATTACTAATACCCTCTATTTCCCCTCACAAGCTCTACCGATCGTCATCCTCCTCTCCATACATTTTTTTGTTATTATTATTACTATATTTTTGTTACTATGGAGCTCACAGGGCACGTGTTCGATACCATCTACTGCAGCTCTAAGAAATTGAATCTTGAGCAGGTTCGCAAAACTGTACATGGGACAGGACCCCTAATGAGAGAATACCCAAATCATAAAGTACATTTTTGCTTTACTTTCTTCTTGGTCCAGGCTCAACTGGGATATTGTTTTACTTCTTCTTCGTTTCTTTCCAGTTCCCTGGCTGCCATGTTCCCCTAGTTAAGGCCGAGGCTGACCGTCACGTGGAGGAGTATTTGTCGTCACCCGATGCAAAGGTATCGTGGATCGGGCTGGAGCGGATCCAGGCTTTGCCTCTAGAGGACCAGCCTTTAAGCGATGCGTTATGTGATTATGTTTATTTGCGAGTGGACTACGACCATGACGACCAAGGTAGGGATCCAGCGTCGGTGTTCTCGGCCTCCACAAAGCCAAAGCCTAAGGTTTCAGTTGAACTATCTGATTTGGAGAATATCTTGAATCGCGAACTCGCTCGCACGGCTCGAGATTGTTTATTGTTGTTGCCTCTTCAGTAGATTCAGTCGCTCCGCGTTACGCGAAGACTCCTCTCGACGAATTTCCTTTAAATATTAATTCTGAAGTGGATAAGTCGCTCGGAGATCGACCGGGCATCACGCGTCCCATTTTTAACGTCACCGCTGCTGGATCCTTTACGACGCTCGGTACTGAGGACGGGAACTCCGACAGCGCCGCGTTGTCGCTTTTCGGGGGAAGGGTGATCTGCGTGGTCCTTAGGCCTGAACACGAGAGGAGGATGTCCAGAACATGGCTATGGACATCCTCTCGCGTTGTAGGCTTGACCTAGTCCGAGAATGGAAGGCTGGTTACAGTAAACCCCCCCATCACAGACGGGTTCTCTTTTCCCCCGCTCAGTTACGCAAGCGGGGAATACCTTCTGAGATTACTCTCTTATTACCGGATGATTTGATCCGATTCGGGGTACGTTCGCCCCACATGCTGTATTATCTGGATTCGGTTATCTCGGTATCAACTGATCTAGGGGGGCCCCTCTGGAACGACCAAGCTGGCGCGTTTGTTACATGCAACTGTGGCCATGCGGGGGTGAGTGCTGTGGCTCCTATCCTAGCTCGCTTGAATCTCAAAGAGTGCGAGGAGCCTGGTTGCCATGTAATTTTCCGACTGGCGGAGACTGGGAGGACTCATGCGCTTGGGCATACGGGGGTTGAGCGGCTTGCTTGTGGCATTTGTCAGAAGACTTATGCTAGCAAGCGAACTCTCCGCGATCATCAGAAGACGCATTCTCCCTATCCGCGAGGCAAGAAATGTCCACGATGTTCGGAGCGTTTCACCCCTTCCTACCTTCCGGTCCATCTTCGTACTTGTAAGTCTTCTTACGAATGCGATTGTGGTGAGACCTTCTGGCGCGGGACAGAGCTTGCAAACCATCGCAGGCGATGTCCCGTGGTCCTCGCGTCGAGCTGCAACCCCGCGACCGTCCAGATTCACTAGCGTAGGCGCAAACGTATTCTTCTTTGTCTTTTTTTTGGCTTATCAGACCTCCAATAGCAAATCGGCTAGCATCCGGATAGATCTGGAAATCTAGGTTTGGGTCAGCCGACCTGAGAATAAGGTAGGAGCACAGCGCGTCCCTTAATTTCTCAAATGCTTCTTGCTGTTCTTCCTCCCAATAGAATTTCGTATTGCCTCTCAGTAAGAGATGAAGTGGGTGAGCGATCTCAGCAAAGTTCTTGATGAATTTGCGATAGTATGACGCCAGTCCTAGGAATTGTCTAACTTTTCTAGTTGTCGTGGGGACGGGGTATTTGCTTACTGCTTCGATTTTTTTGGGATCTGGGCGAATTTCGCCGTCGCCTACCAAATGCCCTAATACACTTGCATGCTTCTGTAGGAATTGACATTTACTTGGTCCTATGGTTATATTCGCCTCGTCTAGGCGTTTTAGCACTCTGCTAAATTTCGTAAAGTGTTCTTCCAACGAGCTACTCGCGATTATCAAATCGTCTAAATAACACTCCACTACATCGTGTAATAAACCGGCAAGAGCAAGATCAATTAATCGTTGAAAAACAGGGGCAGAGTTGGCTAGATCCATAGGTAATTTACTGTATTCGTAAAGCCCGCAGTCTGATAGCACAGCTGTGAGAGGGGATGATTCGGGGTGAAGACGACACTGGTAATAATCGCTCTTCAAATCTATCGCTGTGATATATTTTGCATTCGCTATGCGGTCAATTAAGTCGGTTGGATTCGGTAAAGGGTAGTTGTCTTTCACTGTGATCTCGTTGAGTTCTCGAAAATCTACCACTAATTGCCACTTCTTCTCTCCATTTGGTCCTGGTTTCTTCGGAACTATCCACAAAGGGCTTGAATATGGTGATTTCAAGGGTTGGAGGACTCCATCTTCTAATAATTTGTCGATTTGCTTCCTCATCCCTTTCCTTATTTGTGGAGGACCTCATTATCGCTTCGCTTTTACAGGTATATCGGTGGTGGTTATATTTTGTGAGTCAGAAGGTGGGTAGTTTTCAGCTTCTCCCCTGGTAGCCCGGAAACGTGTGGTCATAATCTGATAATTTTCTCAATATGTTGGATTTCTTCTTCATTTAACCCCTCTAGTGTCTTTGGGTCGAGCATTTCGAAAATCCGAGTGGCACGATCTTTTATTTCTTCAGTGCCAAACTTCATCACATTAACTTGTTCTGCAAGTTCTCTCTCTTTTTCTCTTACTCCTAAATCGAAAATATCCTCCACCGGCTTTGTTGTTTCGCACAGTTCTAACGTTACTTCTGGTGGTTCGATTTCTACTTCTCCATCATTAGTATTAATGCACATCGCGTAAGCTTTCCCCCTGTTATTCACCACTACAAAGTTTCCGAATAAAATACCTGGCCCCACATCCTGGAATCTCACGAAACCGACCTTTTCGTCGTTTTTCACTCGGGCGTAAATTACTTTTACAGTTCGAGGGGGTAATTTAAACCTTTCTTATTCTACAAACGGTATCCTCAACTCCCCAAATTTGAGACATCTTGATTTCGCATCAATAATTCCCCCATGCTTTTCGAATTCTCTCCAACCTCGGAGACCATCCGTATTAATTGCAAAGTCGTCCGGTACGAACGTCGCAATCTAATCCGCTAAGATTCATTTTAACTCGCCCTAGAGTCAACCATTCCCCTGTTGTAACTCCAGTGATCGATATAATATAGTTCCTATCAATTTCCAACCCCTCATTGACGCATCCCGCCTTCAATAGTGTCACATTCGCCCCCGTATCGCAGTAGAAACGGCGAAGACTGTTTTTGAAATTTTTACTCTCAAGCTGGACTAGTGGGTGCCTCCGATGATTTGCATCCAGAAGTCTAATTGAGACTTGCCACTGCGGTAAAATTTTATTGCTCAATTGTTCGTGCTCGACCCCGCGGCTTGAGTCGAGCATCCTCGAAGTTTAAAGAATCGTTCGGGGCCACCATCGGTTTGCTGCTCTCTTGTCCAGCATTGGGAATGTGTTGGTGATTCTCATCAAAATTTTGCCAAATATTGTTTGATTCCTGGAAGTTTCTATCCCGATAATTTCCGTTGAAATTGGCACCCCTATCCATAAACCTCTGGTAATTTCCGTTTCGAGAACTATTTCTGTTGAAAGTCGAGCCGTTGCTAGGATATCGACGATTAGTACTTGTAGGATAATAATTCCGGTTGCTCATGTGATTGTCGCTATATCCCTGAGAATTCCTGTCACTTTCCCGACTATCGCTCCTGCTATAATTCTGATTGCGATTCATGGTCCTGCGGTAGGCGTTACGATTCCGGTTTGCGTTCTCGTAACCGTTTCGATAACGATTTCGATTTTCATTTCCGCTGTTGTTACTTACGTAATTCCGATTATAACCATTCCTATCACGATTTTGATAATCCCCGAAGGAATTTCGATAGTTCGAGTTATAATTTCGGTTGGAACGATCGTCTCGACGGTCGTCTCGGCGTGGCCTATTATAATTCATGTTTCCTCGCCTGGCGTTGTTTGATTCGAACGCGGGTGTCGCCATCTTGTCGGTAGGCGTGCTATAGCGCTCATCGAGCCGATTCACACTTTCATCCCGTGGCCCCGAACGGTTTTCAGGGAATTTTCCCGTATCGATTGCGTTGGTTAGAAATCGACAATTGTTCAGGTCGTGTCTTTGCCTTCTGTAATACCTGCAAATTTCGGCCTCTTTCTCCTTTGGGCACTCTCGTTCAAAGTGTCCTTTGGCATGACAGTACCTACATTCGTCTGAAGCTATAGCGCGATTTACCGTTACTGATTCAGCTAGTGCGGGTGTATTTTTGGTGATTTCTTTCATTTTCTGCTCGACTAGTGTGTTTACGAGGGCCATTATTTGTCCCTGCTTATTTCGGAGTTACTAATATTTGAAAAGACAGCACGAGCGCTTGTCTTGTTCTCAAAGTTCACTGCTTCCGAGATAGCTTCGCGTAAAGTTTTAGGACTCGTCGATCTAACCTGATGCTCTAGTGCTCCTGACAAACCGAAAATAAATTGTTGTAAGGCCTCATTGTCCGCGTTGTTTTTATAAGTCTCCCGCTCCCAATCTTTGAGTGTTTGGTCCGAGTCGTATGTATTGAGTAGCCGATCGTGGAGCGTTTGAACACGTAGGCCGTAGTCTCCGGCGCCTTCATTTTCTCTTTGTTGTACTAACTTCAATTCGGCTAAGACTCTGTCCGCTCCGCCGACGCCACTATATTGCGTTGTCATATCTGACAGCAATTTTTCGATCGATGTATATTATGTCAAACGTGCAGTGTAACCCTCGGCAGCTCTGCCTTGGAGCTTACGAGCCAAAGTTGCTAGTATCCAGGGCTCCGCGTCTGGGCCATATTCTTCTACGATATATGTCACGGACTGACAGAAAAATGCCAGCATATCAGGGTTATCATCGTATGGCATGATGTTATTCAAAGCTTGGTTCAACGTGAGTTTGAATTTGGATGCGTGACGTCGATCAACTAGAGCTTTGCTGTCTGATTTCTTCGCGAAAGAACGCCTTACTTTTACACTTGCATTTGAATCGCGATCGCTCTCTCTCGATGCTCCGTTATTATTGCGCCTGGAAGGTCGATGCCCTGAGCGACTGCTTCGGTTGGCTTGCACGTCGTAGTCTGAGTGTTCGTTACGCTTCTTATCGTCTCTCAGCTGATACGCATTCCTGTCGGGGTCGCTATGCTGTGCAAGGTCGTCGTCATCGGATATCTCTGGGTCAGTAGTAGACAGTCCATCTGTATACCGCGCTTTATTCAGATAACGATCTCGTCTTGGTCGATTCAAATGGTGTGGTTTTTCAAAATTTTGCTCATCATCGCACGAGTCTTCAAAATTCTCCATATTATTGCGTCGCCTATGTCCACGAGATTGTCGATCGGATCGGTAACCGTTCGGCGAATATTCGCGCGCATTGCGTGGTTTTTCATTGTCAACTCGATATTGGTCGCCATTCTTCATTGGGTTAGTACGAGAGATCTTATTGTCGCTCGACTCAGGATCAAGATTGTTAGGTATCCGATGCTCTGAGTGGCTAGCGAATCCAGCGCCCATACTCAAAAGTCGGGGGCTTTTCGGATTCTGTTCTCTCGTTTGATTATTGAACCATTTCTCGCTCGACTCAGCGTCAAGACTCTTGGTCTGACAAATTGAGTGGCTAGTGAGTACTGCGTCCTTACTATTCAGTCGGCGGCGGAAACTCTGGTTGTGTGAAGAATGACCAATTCGAACGTTTCCACTCGCAACTCGAGGGTGCGAATTTCCACTATTGGTATGAATGAGAGGCCACGGATCAGTTTCAGCCATCACGTATTCGTTTTCCGGGGTAGAGTGATTAGTCCACTTGTCAGTAATTTGTTCTGTCATTCGAGCTTCTCGAGCAGAAAACCCGGCTGGATGAATCGGTTGCTCTAAGCGTGTAGATTCCGCATTCATGCGCGATTCCCCAAAATTTGCGTAGGTTTGGTAATGAATCTCTTCGTTGCTTTTTGGCAATTTGGGTCTTGCACCGGTCGCTATCTAGAATTTTCGAGATAATCTCTCAAGCTCTCTAACAAGGTCACTTCGTTATCCGAAAAATATTTCAGGTCGGTTGTGAGGACTCGGCTTAAATCGCGAATCGCAACTTCCGCGTGCATCCCCCCTGGCTGTTCCAAACCGATATCCGCAGTCATGGGCGCTATATAGGTGTCGCAAGCCGTCACATCGCCTTCCTGCATTCTACCGAGATATTCTGATTTCAGTTGAGCGATATCTTCGAATTCAGTATCGTTTTAGGTTTCGTCCCCTCCTACAACTCCCTCTTACTCCTCGGGAATTTGTCTATTTGCGACTTGGTCGGAATTATTTTCCGCATTATCGGAAGTTTGATTTGAGGCTTTGCGACCTCTTGCCATGATTCTGGTATTCATTGGATAGTTATATGATTGTATCGTTGACAATTTGAGTCGAATTAAGCCCAATATACAGAGTTGTGTACAGCGTGAGAATTCATCGCACAATTTCAATGGTTCAATTTCAGCTGAGTGCGACCCGTGAATGATACGAGAGTTTTCGAAAAGTGTCACAATTTGGGGACCACCTCCTCTATTCAGAAATCGGGAATTATAGTATACTAGAGCTTGACTTTTCTTCTTTTTTTCATTTGTATATGGGTTGTAAAATCAAAATGGCTAAAGTAGTTCAAACCTGGGATGACAGTTATTTTGGCCTCTAGATGATTTGAAAGAAAATGAGTCTTTGCCTCGCGACTCTCCCCACGAAGGACAAAAATTGGGATAAATAAATTTTCTTACCCGATGGTAGCGACAACTGCAATGGCGCAGATCCAGATGAACATCTTCCCTGTTTTTTGGCAGTTAGAGATCCGTTAATGCTGTTCGAATGCTGATAGATAAAAATCGCGCCGCGATTTTCCTGAAATCCCTAATCGGAGAGGTTTAAGAAGAAAAAGAAATTTCTGTATTGATCAGCCCTAAACCTTGCAACAGCAGACTGCCGCTGTGACCTGTTTTGTAGCTACTTGGTGAGAAACCGTAAACCTTGCTACAGAAGACCACCCACTGTCACCAGTCTGTTATGAACCAGGGTTCTTGAGGTTCATATGCTATGGGTTCTCTTCTGTTCTTACCGGGCCGTGTGGCTCAGCAAGCTGTGATTGCAAGGTATTCTCTGAATAATAAGTGGATGATATTGAATGCAGCTTAGATTTTATTCAAAGGTAAGTTATAACTCGGAGAGAGAGACTGTTACAATTACTGATTATTCTACTGAAGCTACAATGGTACGAGTGTATCAAGTGCTGAAACTACTCGTCCTAGAATGCTGCTACTCGCGGAGTCTACGACAAGAGTTCACCTGATCGACTGTGATTCTAGAAGCCCGGTTGTTTGCTTTTACACCGTTTATATACTCGTTCTCGCGCTTGGCGCTTTGTGCCTTGGCGCCTCTATCTCATGCTTGTCCCACGCCTGAGCACTCGTTCTCAAGCATTATTGGCGGCTCTAGGCTTGCTTAATCGCGTGTATGTAAGTGGTCACGTTCTCATATTGTGCTATAATGATCTACGTTGTAGCTTAGCATACTTCGGCATGGATCTAGACATGGTCCATGGCAGGTGTATGATTAGTTCTCTTTTCTTTCTTTTTTTTCCTTGTAAATATGTTGAATAAATCTTCTATCTATGTACTCTTTTGTATACTTTGTATGTATTGTGGAGTTCCCTTCCACTTGAAATCCCTCGAATTCGAGTTGTTACTGTATGATCTCTTATTGGACTTTGACTTTTCCACCTTTTCCAAATTTTCATTCATGCGTGTTGTATTTTTTTCTCATCCTATCAAGAAATTTTTAAATCTCAATGTATCCATATGTTCATTTCAGTTAAATTTTCTCATTTCGGTAAATTAATTCTCCTTATATTACTTTTATCATATATATCGCTTTGTATCTTTTGACTTATTCTTATTTCACACGTATATACTATCGTATGTAACGTCATTGGGCTTTACGTGCCTATATATATATATGAGTCATTCTGGAGCAAGCTGAACAAAACCGTCACCAGGGGGGTCTGGGAAAAATCCGCAAAATTTTTTTTCCATTAGTACTATGTTAAGATAGTACGAAAATATTTTTTTCAGATTTTTTCGGCCCCCCTGTGGGCCCCAGGGCCCATGAAAGGGCCATTTTAGGCCCTTTTTTAGCCTATTCTAGAAGAATCATAGTTCCAACGCAATTCAACACTTTTCAACGTACTTGGGCGCATTTTCCTCGTCAAGACTAGTACTTTTGAAAAAAAAATTGTCCAAGGCCACTTAGTGAGCCTGACGACTTCTGCAAGCTAATTATTGAGAGCAAATTTTAGCGATTTTTGGGCCTGCTTCTAAGCAATCTAGCTCCTACTAGACATGTGATAATCGACTTCTGCAGGTGGTCATTTTGAAGGTCTTGAAAAAACCTACAATTTGACCACCTGCAGAAGTCGATTATCGTACTTTTTATAGGAGCTATAGCCGATACAAGTTGAGTTATTTACGAAAAAGTCGAAAATTCAGGACTCGATTCCAAAAATATATCTCAATTTTTTTCCACCAAACTCAGGCGAGAATGTTCTTTCAGACATCTACTTTCAGCAAAAAAAATTTGGTGGAGGTTATTTTTTTTTTATTTTTTTTGCCGAGCGTTACAAAATGCCGCATTTCGTGGTTTTAGCAAAAACGGCATCTTTGACCACGGTCACATATGCTCCCATCTGGACTGATGTGCACCAATCTGTGTGAAAGTACTCCCCAAAGTACCCCCAAGTACGTGTAAGAAGTTGCGGGGACGAGCCTCCAGCCAGGAGCTCGCTGTAGGTTCTATTTACCGTGTCCAAAATAGGCATTATTTAGGCTATTCGAGCGTAAGCGACCGAGAGCATGATTTTACTTGTTCTGGCTTACAAATGAGATAATGGGCTAGAATGAGGATCCAAACATACTTTTCCGACTCAAAATGACCATCTGAACACAATTCCGAGGTCGGTTTAGCTCTAGAACGTCGTCTAGTGCCTTAACGGTGCCAGAACTCGTCGACAGAATCTAAGTTCTTAAGGGGTAGAGGGACGACTATTTAGAGCAAAACTGACCTCGGAATTGTGTTCAGATGGTCATTTTGAGTCGGAAAAGTATGTTTGGATCCTCATTCTAGCCCATTATCTCATTTGTAAGCCAGAACAAGTAAAATCATGCTCTCGGTCGCTTACACTCGAATAGCCTAAATAATGCCTATTTTGGACACGGTAAATAGAACCTACAGCTCGCTCCTGGCTAAAGGCTCGTCCCCGCAACTTCTTACACGTACTTGGGGGTACTCTGGGGAGTACTTTCACACAGATTGGTGCACATCAGTCCAGATGGGAGCATATGTGACCGTGGTCAAAGATGCCGTTTTTGCTAAAACCACGAAATGCGGCATTTTGTAACGCTCGGCAAAAAAAATAAAAAAAAATAACCTCCGCCAAATTTTTTTTGCTGAAAGAAGATGTCTGAAAGAACATTCTCGCCTGAGTTTGGTGGAAAAAAATTGAGATATATTTTTGGAATCGAGTCCTGAATTTTCGACTTTTTCGTAAATAACTCAACTTGTATCGGCTATAGCTCCTATAAAAAGTACGATAATCGACTTCTGCAGGTGGTCAAATTGTAGGTTTTTCCAAGACCTTCAAAATGACCACCTGCAGAAGTCGATTATCACATGTCTAGTAGGAGCTAGATCGCTTAGAAGCAGGCCCAAAAATCGCTAAAATTTGCTCTCAATAATTAGCTTGCAGAAGTCGTCAGGCTCACTAAGCGGTCTTGGACAATTTTTTTTTCAAAAGTACTAGTCTTGACGAGGAAAATGCGCCCAAGTACGTTGAAAAATGTTGAATTGCGTTGGAACTATGATTTTTCTAGAATAGGCTAAAAAAGGGCCTAAAATGGCCCTTTCATGGGCCCTGGGGCCCACAGGGGGGGCCGAAAAAATCTGAAAAAAATTTTTTCGTACTATTTTAACATAGTACTAATGGAAAAAAAATTTTGCGGATTTTTCCCAGACCCCCCTGGTGACGGTTTTGTCCAGCTTGTTCCAGAATGACTCATATATATCTACAGATATACTTATAAGAACCCGATGCATATATATATATGTATCCATGTATGCCCAAGCTGTTACCAAGGTACGAGTTGGCTGTTGCGGTTTTCCGCCCTGTGATATTACCTCACGTAAGTTTTATGCGTTCCTTGGGTGGTTGTGGGATGGTGGGTGGAGTGGTGGGGTGGTTTGGGGTGTTTTGGGTGGGTTTGGATTTTTGTTTTGGAATGAGTGATTTATCGGGTATTTTCGATGGTTTTCAGTATGGATGGGCTTTGTTTGCGGATTTTTGGATGAGGGGGGGGGGCATTGGGGGAAGATATTCAATTTTGAGGGTCGGACGTTTTCGTTACAAGTAAAAGAAATCCCAAAGGTGATGTTTACAGAATTTCAAAGTAAAATTCGCTAAATTGGGGTTTCTACAGCGTTGCGATCCCTTGAAAGTCGGCTTTTTTTGACATTTTCACTTGAAAAAAGTTGAGCTTCCGTATCGTCGATTTTGGTGCTTCCCACTTGACTTTGCAGTCAAAAACAGTTAGATGCTTTTCTTTTTAGTTCAAAGATGTAAAACAACTGTAATTTGGCTGACTTTTACAAATTTTCGGAATGCAAGCAAAGGATTTAGAGGGTTGCGCAAACGCTGGACTTGAGACAAAAAAATGTAATTTTTCGATGCGGTAACTCTAATTCTAGGTCTCTACTACTACAGAAGGGCCTTCTGATTATTGGAATTGATAACTAAATAGTTCTAGTACAATGATAATGTGTTACAACATTAATTTTTCAGAAATTCGAAGTGTGGAACCATTTTGAAATGTCGAAACTCGGCTTTTTTTCCAGTTTTCGAGCGAAAAATTTCAAACCTTCACATCTCACTTTTAATGTGCATCAAACGTTTCTTGGCTCCGGAAATCATTGAATACTGTGGGCTTCACATTTAACAATGAAAATTAAACGTTACATGGTCAACTTTTTGGAAATTTCTGCCTTTTTGGAACAAATCTTATACTATGGCTCTGGAGTCCCTTTTATGGTATATTTTTGGGCATTCCTCTTTGTTTCTCATTCTGAAATTCTGGGGGAGTGATGTATTGTGTTAAATCGAGTACCTGCGTATATAGAGTACTGAATGTATGGTTTTGCGCGGGTGTTCTATCGATTTTGAGACTGTGAGGGAGTGTTGATCGGGTAAAGTGCTCGCGCTGAACGAAATTTTGGTGTACTGCGTGTTTTTATGCAACTTCGGAATAAAACGTTCGTTCTTGCTGAAATTTGAATGGTATTTTCTGAGGACCATATGAAAGGTATTCCAAATGGAATTTTTCGAAATTTTTGAAAATTCGTGAAATTGTTTTTTGAAGTGCGGGCATCTGTGATGCGATACATGCATGAGTCAGTCAGGGTTTGCGATAATCGCTCGCTAAAATTCTTTCTTCGATGAAGTTTAGATGCTGAAGTGATTCAATACATCCGGATGAGGAATTGTTTTGCTTACTGTTCGAATATTGCCACACTGTTGCCAGATTAAGACTTCCATGAGGTAAGTACCTCTATGTGTTTTATCGCATGGCTGTGGGGGAGAATTCTTCCGTTCGGAGTCTGCTCTCGATGTCGATTTCGAAATTGGCGACCGCTCTTCAGTGCCAAAGTGGCTATACAACGGGCAACTTCGTTATTTATTAAACGAGTTGAGAAAGAGGGGAAAAAATGGTCGATTCACCCATCGCGACGTACAGTGTTGGTTTTAACGCGTCCATCCACCGTAAGTGTCGCAGTGTAGTGACCTGTGTCGTTTTGTGACAGAAAAAAAAAGAAAATGGAAAAGTGATGGTGTTTGTTGATTTTCAGGAATTGTTCGTGTCCACGTGTCTTGCGGCAGGTGGTGGATGGAGCGAGCATCCACTGGTTACGTTGTCCGGCGGTTCGGGCATAGCCATATCGACTATGCCCGGCTTATGATCGCCACGCGGGTGGAAGAGGAGACAACGTTGGATAGGATGTGTTCCGCGCGTGAGCGAAAATCTTTATAGCACGACGTAAAATCAGCTAGGTAGGGTAATTTGCGGGTATGAGAATGATATTGCGTTGCCGATGAATGAGAGTGAGATGCTGCGATGGTGTGCTCGGGGACCGCGTGGCTAGAGAATGGGCAGTAAAGGGGCCACGCTGGGCTAACTTTAGAGTATGAGAGAGTATGCCTCGAAACTTATTGCAGCGGATGACGAGTTTTCTTGGTTGAGTGATTTAGACGCTCGCATTGTAATCATGCGGCCCGAGTTCGATCCTCGAGCGAGGCACATCATCTGAAGCCCACATTTTTATTGATAAAAGTTTACCGCCTCTTCATGGAATTTGATGTATGTAGAGATGGATGTTTGCGAACACGTGTGCCTTGAAAAATGAAACTTATTTGAAAGAGCGCCAGTGGACTATTAGATGGATTTCAAGCCGGTCCAGCACCAGCTCGAGAGAAATTGCGATAATGTTATGTAATAATACGCCAACTTTGATTGTACGGAAATGTCTGTGTGCGTACGGCGTGAGGGCATAAGAATACTGAATGCCGATACAAGCCTTGACTTGACACGCGAAATGGTGGCAAAATTGGAGATTGAGTCATTGGCAACGAAAATCTACGTAAAGCAGTCAAGCAAGAATTTATCAGTAAAATCCGAAAATTTCAACAGCATAAAAATAATTCAACGCCATAAGTACTGCTTTGAAAATATTCATGACAACTTGTATTTGAATTATGAGAGTTTGATAACTTGGAATGGGACGGCAATTTTCTGCGTCGAATGATCGAAATTCACAGCTTCTACATATTTAAGTAGAAATTGTCAAATGAATATGACTACTGAGCTTGACGGATCGAACAAAACACCAAAGTGCCCAGGCCCGCAGTGCACGCCCAGCCTCAGCCTCAGCCCGTACTTATCAGCTAATTACGTCAGCTATCCGCGAGATTATGCGCGACGGAAAATTGTGGGAACCTCGTAGACAACCACATTTTCTTGAGCATTATTATTCGCAGGTTCCAAGTTTTCACTTTGCCGCGAAGAGAAGGGTTGCGCATCGCACTGCAGCGTGCATGGGCGATTCTTTCCAGCGGGAAAGCCGACAATTGGTTGGAATGTTATAGTTATTGGCACTTGTGGGGTACGGCTGTACAGCTCTGAATTGTCATCTCAATTTTAGGCCACATCATCAGAGTGGCGCCACGTACTGGTCAACTCTTGCCTTTGACTTCTGCTAATCCTGCTCGATGACGAAGAGGGGACTTCCTTATCGCTAAGTTATAAAAAGGCCGGCCCTCGTGGGCGCGGGGATTATTTACGCTCATCGGTTTGTGCAAGCACATCTAAATGTAAGCATTGTTCTTTGATACTCTAATCTCTGCGTATTCTTATACATCTCCCATGTGGCATTTTATGACATCATTTTGTAATTATTTGAACTTGTTCTGGCTGAACTGTAATTATACTGTCATGAGGTTTTTGGCTGAGTCTTCTGCTCAGTCTTTTTTCCTCGGGTGTTTACCCAAAAGTACTTGACTTTTTATTCGGAAACTTTCTTTCACCATTTGAAAATAATCCCAACATCCCACTCCAAAACCCAGCCTAAAATGTTGATATTTTTGTTGCGAGTTCGTCGCAGGATGGGTCGGTGGTCGAAACATACGGAGATTTCCCTTGCGTAATTAGTGGATATCTTCTAAAACGAATACGTCTCGAAAAGGGAAAAGTTTTCTAACACTCGTCAAATGATACGTTATTACGATAATGCTGACCCACCTGGGCCTGGGGTCAACCAAGCCGATACTTCCATATGAAATTTATTATTAGTTCAAATTTTCGCCACACGTGACGCACGCATCCAGGGAATCCACCCTGAACGCAGCACTTTTCGGACGAGGTATTCTAGTCCGAGCGCTGGGAGTTGTCTGGGTGAAATTCGTGTTCCAGAAAGTTTGAAAATGTATTCTTATGTATTTTGAGGCACTGAATTGAATGCATGAAGTCGCCAGCCCAAAGACTCCCGTTTTTTTTGTTATTAACGATTTGTAGTGCAAAATTATGGTTCTTTGCAAAAAACTCGAAGAATATGCACTGTTACGGAAAATTTCGTGTCGACCAAAGTTGTAGAACACAAAATTTCCTACAAAAAAGATCCTCTCCAATTTTCCGGAAAACCCAAGCGTCGGACGGAATATGCGCGAAAACTGTTCCGCACGTTCAACATGGGCTCACATGGGGCAGCCGACGCAGCTTTACTAATAAACTCGCTGCCAATTTGACAGTTGTCAATTTAGTGCTAGGCGACCAAGTGCATCTTGAAGATGAAATATCTTGTAAAATGCTAAAGGTCGTATTTCGCTGGGGTACAAAGCTTTTCCAGTGTACAGCGAGAAATAGAGGAAATTTGCAGGTCCTGAGCACTGCATGCCGGCAATTCTGCAGCGAGAATACCGTCTCGATACACTTTTTTCTCTTTCTTCTGAGCCATGTTCGAAGGGTTTCGTTCTCAGCGAGATACGACCTGTACCAATTTGAAGGAAATTCCATCTTCTCCAAGATGTACTTGGTCGCCTAGCCCTAAATTGACAGCTGTCAGATTGGCAGCTAGTTTAGTAGCCCTGCGTCGGCTGCCCCATACAAGACCATGTTAAACGCGCGGAACGGTTTTTGCATATTTTCCGCCCCAGGCTTGGGTTTTCCAGGAAATTTGTGAGAACCGTTCTTGTAGGAAATTTTGCGTCCTATACGTTTTGTCTCCGTAATTTTCCGTGAAAGGGCATATTTTCCGAATTTTGTACAAAAAACCATAATTTTTCACTAAAAATTGTTGATAAAAAATGCCGGGATTTTCGGATTGGTAACCTCAGGTATTCGATTCAGCCCCTCAAAATACATGAGAATACACCTTCAAACTTTCTGGAACACGAATTTTTTATCCAGATCCCCCTCTCTCCCCAGCGCCCGGACTCTGTAACAGGTTCTCTAAGGAATTAGCGAATTCACTAGCCTAAGCCAAGCCAAATCACCAATGAATGGTCAGTATCTCTGACCTGTGACAAAAGAACCATTGGATTGCTTGAAACTCTCCAGATTATTTTTTCACGCGTGTTACGGCAGATCTCAAGGAGTTTACCGGTATGTACATTTATTCGTACTCTCATTCACTCAAAGTTGTACTGAAGAAGAGCGTGCATCGCGCCAGCGAGTCAGTAACGGGAGAACCGGTGCTGCATCCACATGGGTCTCGGAACGCGCTTGATTCTGTTCGGCATCAGTTTAGCCGTGGCCGCGGTATTTCTACTGCCAAGTACGCCTCCGAAGCCTCCAAAGCTTACGAATAAGTACTGGGGCCCGGGTCAAGAACCTGCTCGAACTGCCGGAGACGATGCTGTGCGGCCTTTCAAAATCAAATTCGACCAACAGGTGATTTTTTCTAGTGACGAGATTAATGGATCTGATGAGCCATGTAACAGGTGAATTCAAAAGGAAGTGAGAAATTTGTCGGAGGATTCTCAAAATTCAACATTCGTCAGAATAAAATCTCGGCTTTCTGATAAGCTCAAGTACGAAAGTTCGATAAATTCATCAAAAGATGATCGAGTTCCGCAGATTGAGAATAAAATGATTTCATTCATAGTTTTCAGATGAAATATACAATTTCACTTCACATTTATAAAAAAAATATCTATAATACTACTTGCGACCTGAACTCGTCTGATTTCAAGTACCATTTCTCATTGTATTTTGCATCGATTTCATTCTTCACCAAACTTAATTGTGTCACTCGTATCACAGTAACCTTACTCATCTCTAGTGTGCGAAGGAAGAATTTCTGTGAGAATTATTAGAGCGATTCTTGCTGTCAGTCGGAAACACCGATCATAGTATGTAGTACTATTCTAAGAAAACGAAGTTAATGGTCTCATAAATTCAACTCTATGTTCAATGTAAAGAATATTAAATTTTTTAACTAAAATATACTTCAACTTAACAGAAAAAGTGTTGCCTGGTCAGGTTCTTTTGTGAAAATTTCTAAAATCATCATCGAAATTTCTCCTTTGCACCGTGTACGGATTGAGTTCCATTTTGCAATAAAAATCAAGACGCCTAAATCTCGGCTGAGAGGAAGTCGACGAGGATTTTAAAAACCGAAGTTTGATCAATCGTACTCCTCTTGAATTCACCTGAAACTTTCTTAGATACACAAAAATGCGAAGAAAAACCGAACGGCCGTCAAATTTTCTCAGATGGTGCAGGACTTACGAAATAGATTACGAAATATTCGGACCCTTCAACCACCACTCGAAAATGTTAACTGGACATATGGAGTGAGCAGTACATCAATGCTACCAATCGTTGATTATTGGATGAGCAAATATGATTTCGACACACGAGAAGCACACCTCAATCGGTATCCCCAGTACATCACCAATATACAAGGTATGAAGATTGTCACGTGACCATAAATTTGCTATTTGATTGAAATGTCCTAGCAATGGTAACTCTGATAAAGTATGGATGAATGAGTCTAGTATTAAGTACACCCTCCAAGGATCTGAACCAGATATCCACGATGATCTGAACTGCACTAGCCCTGACGGCGACAGACCGTTCGAAATTTCTCAACATTTTTTTTTCTTTTTCCTTTCAAAGAGCATACAATTATACATCCAAATAAGTGTTTCCAAAATTTATTCAAAATCGCGTTCTTGAATGAAGAACCTAATAGTGATTTCCACGGAATCCCTTGTGTATGATCCCAATTACATTTTTAGAGAGTTCCGAAGATGTATTTGATAGGTTTGTATCTCAAATTCTGACATGAATCCAAGATGTCTGCTTTTACAGAGCAGGTAATATCTTCTGTTGCCAATTTATATCCTGGTTTTCACACATACTCAATCGAAGATATTTTGTTTCGAATATGTGCCCCTCTGTTCTTCGTTTGAATACGAAGTTGCATCGGAGGATTTTGAAGGAAAATGTAAGATGGTTTAAACTTTGCCACCTCTCCGTTCTTGTTCCTTTACCATCTCACATTTTCCATCAAAATTCTTCGGTGCAACTCCGTATTGGAACGAAGTTCAAAGGTGCAACTACCCAAAATATAACATAGTATGTGTGAACACCAGCACATAAACTGGTAACATGGGGCATTATTCGCTTTATGTGAAAGCCAAATACCTCAATATCACACCTAAACTTTAATAAGCCCCTGAAGCTTTATACATCTATCAAATTTAGTTCATCAGCTCTTGTCTCAGCTTACAGATGCATTAAGCCACGTGACGATACCACCTTTTTCAGAGCTAGGGCTATTTCATAGCGAAAAAGCCAGCGCTTTTTCCGTAGAGAAAAATTAGAAATCGAATCAATACGCCCACCAGCACCGCAAAATAATTTTCTGGGGTCCCAGCGACCGCGTTGTTCGCCATATTTTCAAGAATAGATTCGGTATAAAAAAAATGCGGAGATGACCCTAAACACCACGTTTTATGGACCATTTATTTCACGTGGGATCGCTCTATGAGAACTCCTGAAATAATATTTGAGGACAATTTCTGCTTGTATAACTTTTCGTCTTACGTCTCAAAAACATTATTCTTCTAGGCCTGGACATACACTTCTATCACATAAAACCTAAACTTCTCAAAGACCGCAATGTGCAAGTACTGCCACTTTTAATGCTGCATGGTTGGCCAGGGTCTACTGTTGAATTTCAGAAAATAATACCATTATTGACAACAGTTCAATCTGACATGGATTTTGTGTTCGAGTTGATTGTTCCATCGTTGCCTGGTTTCGGATTCTCATCTGCTGCAGCAAAGCCCGGATTTGGGCCAGCAGAGATCGCTCATGTTTTCAAAAACTTGATGCTTAGATTGGGTTTTGATAAATTTTACGCTCAAGGGGGCGATTGGGGTGGAATAATAATTGCTAGCATGGCTACTATGTATCCTCAGTAGTAAGTTTTTACACGAAACCATTCAACTTTATTTTATGATGAAATTACGCTGCAAATTTGAAATTTGATGTGATGCTTTCAGTGTTTCAGGAATACACCTGAACTACTGCCAAGTCTTGCGACCTTGGACATACGTACAGATGGCATTGTACGACTACATTCCGTGGCTTTTGCCTGCAGAAGAGAGACCCTTCATTTTTTCGCCAAGTAAACTTATTTCATTGACATTTGAAGAAACTGGTTATCTGCATGAACAGGCAACTAAACCCGATACGATTGGTAAGTTCATTTCATACGAAAATTGTGTGGCTTTTCTAATTACATGATTAAGGCGATGCGGTCACTGTGTACCGCGATCATGGACCTTGAAAATACACCTTACATAAAAAAGTTTGATGATTCGAAGTGTGAGACGAGTTGTCGAATACTTGTTATTGTCCAACTTGTATTCCTCAATACGTCGCTTAGCCCAAATCACAAGAGAATCGGAGAAAAGTGGGAACAACTCGGCCGCGGGAACCTCCTAACCTATAATATACGCACATTTTCATTCCCATCTTTCTCCGATTCTATTGCAATTTGGGCTTAACGACGAGTGCACGAATCTAAGTTAGACGATGACAAATATTTGTGCGCTCGTCGTTCAGCCCAAATCGCAACAGAATCGGAGGAAGTTGGGAATGATTTTCAGCTTGCATGGTGACCGCATCGCCTTAACTACCTCACAAGAAGAGGTCCAACCTTGCTGAATTCGGATCCTGATGAAACTCTGGGAATCATCTTGTTTTGGTGAAAAATGAAGGCATTTCCAAGGGTTAAATCCCATGGGCCTCCTATTTCAAGATACAGCTATCGACATTAACATTGCCAATATAGGCCCAGGATGAAAAATGGTCAATATGGATATACCAATAAGGCTAATCTCTATAGCTGTACCTCGAAAACGGAGGCCCATGGAATTAAACCCTTGGAGATACCTTCATTTCTCACCGAAACAAGATGATTCTCAGAGTTTCATCATGATCTCGATCATGATCCGTGTTCCGTGAGGTTGAACCTCCCTTCATAAGTCAAGAACAGTTATTGACGATTGAATTGATATTGAAAAAATAAAATTTCAGGCATCGGATTGAGTGACTCGCCTGTGGGACTAGCCGCCTACATCCTTGAAAAGTTTTCCACAGTAACAAATTTTGATTACAGATACGAAAAAGATGGAAATCTTTTAGAAAAATTCACACTAGATGAGCTAATTGATAATTTAATGATGTACTGGGTGCCAAACAAGATTACATCGTCAGTTCGGATCTATGCTGAAGCGTTGAGTCCACGTTTCATTATTTTCGACATGGATAAGTAAGTAACATTTTTTGATTCTGATAGTCCAAAATGATTCAGTATGTGCTTGATGAACAAAATCACAATATGTAGAGAACGTGAAGACTCGTGGTATTGAGGAAAGTTTTGTATCAACTTATTTCAAAATTTGCAATTTTCATTTACAGCATTCCAGTAACAGTGCCATCGGCGTGTGCGCAAGCTCCACACGAAATCATCTTTCACCCAGAATCAATTCTGCGAAAACGATTCTTGAATCTAGTGCGATTAAAAAAAGTGCCTCGAGGTGGACACTTGCTCGCTATGGAAGAACCAAAATTACTTGCTGACGAAGTGTGGTTGAGTGTGCAAAAAATGCGAAAATTGGATACTGCAGAATGATATTTAGCCTCTTCTAACCGGTATACACATACGTGGACACATGTTTGAGTACGCTCTGTGAGCTGAGTTCTGAAGAGTTTCTAAAATTTCTTGTGCGATTCCTCTTGTTATCCCGAATCAATGAATATCGCATCGTTTTCAGTCCAAGAAGCTGATTGTTAATTACTCTTTCATGCAAATCAATCAGATCGAATATGCATTATCTACTTTTTACATTTTTTCATGCCTCACCCTTCAGTGACCTTTACATATCTCGCGTACATATATCTTAAGCCACGTGGCACGGGTGCAGGTGTAGTGGACCGATTTCTTGAGGCTGTTCGCTATGCTGTGGCATACCTGCGTGCCAATCCCATCCGGTTCCCTAGGCTCAATCACATCACTCACTGTTGGTTATGCCTCCGCATCCTTTTTGAGCAATGTGCCACCCAGGATGCTTTCGTATCACCAGTCGGGTTTGAAATTCCTGGACAGACCGCCTTCGAAGTCGTTGATAGGTCAGATTTTCACGAGACGCTCGTGTGTTTGGGTTGCCATACGGCGAGTGCTCTATTCCCCTGTCACAGTCTCAGACTCAAACGACCTACGAGATTCAATTCTCGATCCTAGCCTCTTCCTTCACCATCGTCTCGGGGGAGGGACCTCGACCCATGTTATTCCACGGCTACTCCCGACTTTTTATGACCGAGAGTGGCCATCTGACGATCCCAGTGTGGTGTCTGATTTGTGGACTTGTGAGTGTGGATCTTTGGATATCCAACATCTGTCTCTGCTATGCCATATCCATAGTGGTTTTTGGCAATGAATTTCCCCATAAGAATCCCATTTTTCACGTGTATGCGCGGGACCCAGGCCTCTTGAGTATTGTTCAAAATCTTGAATTTCATGAGTTTTCTCATTCTAGGTGGCGTCTTCATCTGTTTGTTGTATACAAGAGGAATTGAAAATTTTTCGAACGCAAGGCACCGGGCTGTTGGGTTTAATTTACTACCATATTCTGTTAGAAAATTCCATCCGACCAGACCATCGCAGTCTAATAAAATAGAGTCAGGGACAACATGGAATTGCCACTGATTGCCGCTTATTGTGAATAAAATCATTCTCTCTGATAAAAATTTACCTTTGGCCGTGCCATTTATACTGAGTACTTCAGACCAGGCCTGCTTCAGACCTATCAATGTTTGTGAGACTCTCAACTTTGCTTGATTTCATTAGTCACACATCAGCGCCGGAGTCTATGTACAATCTACCTTTATTATAATTCAACTCTGGGCTCTCAAAATCGTAATTTTGAGGATTTTCAGAATTTCACGGCACTAACGCAAAATTGCAGAATCCGAAAACTTTCAAGGAAGAATTTTCTGATTTTTTGGAATAAAAATTTCAACTCGCGAAAGACAACCCCACGTAGTACCAAAAAGGGATGTAACTAAGGGAAAGAGTCTCCAAAATGAACACTAGTGTATGAATGGATGAGTGGCTTTAATGAAGAGAGAGTGTGTGTTAATCGGTTGGTTGGTCAGAGCGGTCCGACACGGCGAGGATCGTCTTCCGCGACGATGAGTCCGCGAAGCCACATTGCGCTTGGGTGGGAAATGAGCGAAGCTCCGTTGGAAACGCTGACCGTGCACCAGTAGTAGTTATGTTAGCACTCTGGCGAAACGTAAACAAAGGCCCTCTCTCGTGCTCCCTCTCCCCCCACCACCCACCCGTCTCATCAGGTATTTGGACTCGCCGACACGCACACGCTCACCCCGCCCGCCTCGCCGGTGGACGAGTAGGAGACCTATTATGCCCCCCCCCCCCCACTGTATATCTTACCTGTGAACGTAGTGGGCTCTCTCTCTCTCTCTCTAGTGCGCGCGCTCTCTGTCTTTTTCACAGACTTACTTGCGTATACTCTCTCTGCTTGGCGATGATTCCCCACCGCCATGACTGTACTACTCTTCGGTGAGACATATAGAACAGTGCAACGACTGAACGCCTCTACCATTAGCCATTGCCAAGAGTCCGGATGGGCTGAGCGATAACTTGATACATCTCATACTATAATGTGGCTATATTTTTGTGCGTTTACGGGCAATAATTACTGAGTAAATTTTTCTTCAGTCATTGAGAGAGTGCTCTAATAAGGAAGAAACTTTTTTAAAAATTGATGTAGTCGTATAGTACTTGAATGTAAACGCATAATGATGCTCTTCTGTCAAACAACTCTGAATTGAGGCAATAGATTCTTAGATGAAGAAGCTACGCATTTAATGATTTTGGGGTAAAGAATGAAAAAATGACTCACGAATTAGTGAAAGATGATTCTTAGATGAAGAAGCTACGCATTGAATGATTTTGGGGTAAAGAATGAAAAAATGACTCACGAATTAGCGAAAGATGACATTTTTTATTACCAGCAACATCAACAGATTGTGTTTACATGAGGATATGATAACACTGTTTCGTCAGATGCATCCTTATAGGTGCATTTTTTCTATTATATTTTTGATATTGTCAGCGGTCGATCTGAAAAATTATCTATTTTTAGCTACTATGAATCAAAATGTAGTACGAATATATGGAAAATATGTACTTACAAACAAATGCGGCAACGTAGACCGGATCGAAGAGAATTATTTTCATCCGACACGCCACAGCGCTGACAACCGTGTGGTGTAGGCTGCACTCCTTTAGCTTTCAGCACCAATTTTCGCTCCTCGATCTTTGCGGTGACGCGGGCCACGCCATCATAAACGATTTTTTCAATGCCTTCGAATACTCGGAGTTTATACATACGGCCAAGCTCTTCTATTTGTTGAACCATTCTCTTGAGGTTTGCAATCTCTGGATCATCGTAGAACTCATTCCTGATTGGGTATTGGCTTTCCGAGTGTGCGAGCTGTGAAAGACCCTCAGTAGACTTTATGTTGGGGCGGCTTTTTTTTGTCGGCCTTGCATGTTCATCTTGAGTGTACTTATTCTTTCGGGGGCGGCCTCTCTTTTTTGTTATTGTTGTTGTTTCACCTAGTACTAGCGATTTGCCTGGTGGTGACTCGGGTTTAGCGAGCTTCTCATACTCTTCGATCGTTACCGATCTCAAGGGTGTCAACAATGGTTTAAGCAATGGTGCATCGTTTGACTTGGGTGAATAATCACTAGACGTACCAGCACGTTGATCATTGGCTCCATCTGAGATCTCTTCGACGTAATTTTCATATTCGATAGCAACCGGATCGAGTGTTTTTGACGAATCTCCATTCTCATCGGGTGATTCTGGCGAATCATATATCGGGTCGATGAACCGCACTACACTGAGAGGTATGTCATTTTCCACAATTTCCACATCACTGTCACTATCCGATTCGGAGCTTGTAGCCAATATAGTTTTTTGGTCGTGGATATCGGGTGAGCTTGTATCACCCATCGCAGTGCTTCTATGATTAGGACTCGTCAGTACAACAGTGACCCGATCATAGATAGAAGATGTTGTGCTCATTGTGTAGGAATGAGTTAATGGAAGCAGCCCAGATGAGATACTGGTCACACATTTGTCTGAGCATGATTATCCTTCGTTGTTACCACCACCACGTGGGTCCACCCTCCACGAGAATAATTTTTTCTGTGATAACTTGGTGGTTTGTCTCACGCTCAAACTGACGACAGTGCTAGATGTCTCCGATTGCACGTCGCTGATCCAGATCGAGTCAAGTGGCATGACTCTGGTTGCTAGCGAAAAAATAAGCCGCCTAAGTAGCAGCTCCTGTTTTGGGACAGTCTACATTCCAAGGAATTTGCCGCGATAAGGGCCTGTATATCGTATCGTACATTATGTGTGAGAATCGAAACTTGCGTTATATGAGACAGGAACGGAATATGAGTCTTCCTGCTGCTGACTCTACTTCGATGCAAATATTACGATGTACATCGTATGAGCAGTAACTGTATTCACAAAATCTTGCATTTCTGAATATCAATGTCAGAACTGACTGAATATATTCGGTAGCGTATGCAATGTCAGCACTAGCTCTTTTACCATTCGATGACAACGCGTCCCTGCAAATGGAATTTTTGCTGAGCAGAAACGTGAGAGCCGCTATGGAGACAAATTAGTCGTACCGTAGACCATATGATACTGATCGAAGAGCTTTGCGAACGAGTGAATTTTGCACCACACAGCCGAAGGACGGATTATGAATATTTGAGTAACGGGGTAAAACTGCTTGTTCGGCAAAGATTTGCTATAAAATATAATAAGCCCATGGCGCGCAATCAGTCGCTATTGTGCATCCGTGTCAGTCTTTGTGTCTTTAGAGTCAATATGGAGAAAGCTATACTCATCAACGCAATCATTAGTACTCTGAAATTCGCTACGACTCATGATCCTCATGTTAAAACTATGTGTGGCTTTCAATGGCGCAGTGATCTCAAACTGCTGACAATCGACATATTGAGAAGGAAGTTAAGTTTTCTGTTGCTGCACTGCAGCTACCGGACGATCAATAATTTATACAAGAGCGGTGTGCTCGGAAGGGAATGTATCACACCAATTGTTTGTGAGGTATTGAAGAAGAAATATGGTTCGTACAGTGATTTCAAAGACCTGGTGGATCTCGTGAATGGGTACACGGCTCAGAAGTGTGAGTAGAATGATAGAGATTCTGATTTCATAGAAAGAACTCAACTTTTTCGTACGATTTATCTGATCGGATGCATAATTTTTGTGTAGTGATGCAACAAATGTTGGAAGATAGCGACGGCGATGGAGTCATATCTTCGTGTAATTACGAAAGTGAGTATTATCAACTATGACAATTATGAGTGTATTCTCTCTCTCTCTCTCTCTCTCTCTCTCTCTCTCTCTCTCTCTCTCTCTCTCTCTCTCTCTCTCTCTCTCTCTCTCTCTCTCTCTCTCTCTCTCTCTCTCTCTCTCTCTCTCTCTCTCTCTCTCTCTCTCTATGCTATTTTATATATATTCCTAGTCAATTATCATTTCAACTATAAACCCTATATCCCCATGAATATCTGAATATAACAGTATTTCAACCATAAAAATCTTCAATTTTCAATTTCCAAGGAAAATTATTTGAGAATTTATTTTCGGGTATATAAGTGTACAGACACTTAGATATACCATTTTTCTATCAAAAATTACTCATAAGAAAAATCTACTACCACACAGGTCAACAGGTAGGAGCGTTGACCTATTTAGAATTTTCAGATCCAAAATATCATTTTTTGACCATAATTTGTTTATAACTTTGTGTAAACAATTGTTTTCGCCAAATAAATTATTAGGTCACCTAGCTATAACTATTACAAACAATATAAGCTTTGGAACGCGCAAATCGATTAAGATTTGACGATACAGTAACGAATCAAGCTATTGATTCGTAAAAACCTGATAACACGTAGAATTTCAGCTTTTGTTGCATGTAATATTTTTCACAAGCTTGGATCTTTCTCTTTTGCACTTTTCATTGCTTTGGTGTGGTAGCTAGAATAATCTGGCAAGCATTCGCCAGTGGTACAGCAATCCCCGGTTACAACATTTATTTCAATCAAACAATTTTTTCTAGACTTTGAGGAAGTACTGAACCGTCCATCGACATCGGGTACCTCACACGCACCTGCAGAGCAAAATCATTCGAGACCTGCGAACGGGTCAGAAGCTAATGATGATGACCAGGAAGGTGACGATCATCATTCGGAGTCGACCTTGACAGCTGCCTCAGTGCAAGAGGAGGAGGAACAAACATTAAATTCTGATCGGCGAAGGAGCCGATCGCGCTCCACATCAACATTTTCAAGCTCGAGCTCTCGATCATTCTCAAACTCCAGCTCTTCGTCCTCCGGCTCTGATTCATCATCGAGTTCTAGTTCGAGTACATCTTCCAATACCAGTTCTTTATCATCATCATCGAGTGACGGAGGTGAGTTTGATCTTAAATTTTTAGACGGTCTTTCATGACAGAAGAAGGGTAAAAATTTTGTGTGTCTTACAGATGCTAATTTTCAGATTGGGCACGGTATAAGAGGTCAATTTCTGGTGGAATCGGTAACACCCAGACGGTATAGACGTTTTGGTATAGAGGGTCGCGAGATCAGAGGAAGAATTCCAGCACCACAACAAGGAGTCGACATCTACCAATGGATACTCAGCTGTTTGCAAGATTTATATGAGCGAATGTGCAGAGGCGGACACGACGACGACTTCATAGGCGCCACTGTAAGTTCAGATAAATTTCAACACGGGCCACTCTGGTTATCTTTCAGACCTTTGAGAAATTTTCAAATCGATATGTTATGGGACTTGTTATTTAATGCAGCGCAGAGTACAACTGATTTTGAAATAGATGATAGCCTTATTGTAACTTGTGATATTGTGCGTAATGTACGTGGCCGTGGTCGCCGTCGTTTGACAGAGAACGTGGTGAAGAAGAAATCAATTTTGAATATCCGGAATGATGATAAGCTATGTTTGCCTCGGTCGCTCGTTACCGCATACGCCCATGCAGTCCGTGGTCAAGTACGCACGGGACTCTTACATGAGTATTGGAACTCGATTCGTCAATTTCGAGGGGCAGAGCAAAAACGAGCGGCCGAGGAATTAGTAGCGCAAGCTTAAGTAAAAATACCTGAAGCTGGCTGTGGGACCTTAGAGATAAGAGGTTTTCAGGGATTTTATAAGCATCGTAGTACAGCACTGGTTGTTTACACTCTAGGAGGTTATGGTCGTGGTGATTTACCAATTTTCGATGGTAGAGAGATAGTGAATGATCTCAAGGGTCGAGTAGACCATACTTTATACATCATGTATTTCGAGAGAGAGCGTCATTTCCAACCAATTCTAAACCTTACGGGTGCTGCAGGTTCGAACGGTTATTGCATACCTTGTAACAAGAGTTATACAGTAGCTGCCGATCACCGATGCTCTAATAGGTGTCATAAATGCATGAATATCCCCCAGTGTGATATGACCGAGGAAAAAGTTCATTGCCCAGCCTGCTCCAGATATTTTTACGGTCAAGGATGCTTCAATAATCACCTTAGAGTAGGATTTTTTGATAAAAAGTCGACAGTCTGTGATAAATTGAAAATATGCGAAAAGTGCTGTAAACTTGTTCGAATTCAGGGTCATGAGTGTGGTGTGTCATTTTGTCAAATTTGTAAAGAGAAACTACCAATTGGTCACTTTTGTTACATGCAACCAGTGCCGAGAGGGAAAAAAAACCACCGGCAATATACATTTTTTTCGACATAGAGTCACAACAGTCCAAGAAAGTAGAAGGTGACGAGACCAAAACGGTCCATGTACCTAATTTGATTATGGCTCAACAACTCTGTAGTTTTTGTATCGTAGAGGAGGATCCGAATATGGATGAAGATTGTCCCAAATGTGGGAAGAGAGAGTACAAGTTCGAAACTGACCCAGTGAAGGAGTTTGTCGATTTTTTACTGGAAGAGAAAGAGAATTTCAAACAGATCGTTGTGGTTTCTCATTATGGATCAGGTTTCGATAATCAATTTTTATTCAAATACTTGGTTGAAAATCATGCTGAACGCACAAAACCATCAGTGATTCTCAATGGCACCAAGATCATTATGATGAAGTTTAGAAATATCAAATTCATAGATAGCTTCTTGTATTTTCAAATGAGCCTGAGCAATTTACCAAAAGCATATGGCCTACCAGACCACAAAGGGACTTTCCCACATTTATTTAATAAGCCTGGAAATGAGACTTATGATGATGTGATGCCACCTTTAGAAGATTTTTCACCAGACTCTTTGAAAGAATCCGACAGAGAACGTCTGATAGAATGGTACAATGAACAAGTAGCGAACAATTATAGGTTCAATTTTTGGGAAGAGCTTGTTAAATACTGCCGTCTCGATGTGATTATACTGAGGAAAGCGTGTGTGGTTTTTCGTGAAATGCTTCTAGAGTACGATGTCGATCCATTTTTAGAATGTTGTACGGTTGCATCCACTTGCTTGCTCGTCTATAGAAAAAATTTTTTGAAAAAAAACCAGATTGGTATCTTGCCCCCGGGAGGTTATCGAAAACGTTTCAATCAATCAGTAAAAGCATTGCAGTGGCTATCATGGATGGAAAAGAATGTTTTGAAACGAAAAATCGAATATAGTGCTCGCGGTCGTGAACGGAGGTTACCCGAGGGAATACTTGTAGATGGATATGCGAGTCCTGAAGAAGGGGAAAATCACAAAGGTACTGTCTTGCAATTCCATGGGTGTTTCTGGCACGGCTGCCCTCGTTGTAATCGTTTCAACAGGGATGAGAGTGTCATGAAAGGGGAATCGATGGATGAGAAATTTGAAAGTACTTGTGCCACATCTTCGCGAATCAAAAATTCTAACTATCGTTTGATTGAGATGTGGGAATGCGATTTCGATTCATTGGTCAGTTCAAATTCAGACTTATCGGAATTCATCCGTGAGAACTCTGAGTATTTCACTCACATGAAACCGCTTGATCCTCGTGATACCTTTTTCGGTGGTCGAACGGGAAATACAGTCAAAGTTTACGATTTCAAGGAAGGTGAAGAAGGTAAATATGTCGATTTCAACTCGTTGTACCCATCGGTTAATAAAACAGCCAAATATCCCGTGGGTCACCCGACAATCTATATAGGCCCAGAGGAGTGTATACAGTTTGTCGGTGTCGAGAAAGATGTTGAGCGCGTCTTTGGTCTAATCATGTGTACCATACTACCACCACGAGATCTCTACCACCCCGTTTTACCAGTTCACATGCACAATAAGATGTTGACTCCTCTTTGTCGTACTTGCGCTGAACTTTGTATCCAAGAAGATTGTCCTCATGAAAATCCAAAAGATAGAATGCTTTTCGGTTCATGGGTTTCAGTAGAAGTACAAGCAGCTGTCAAGCACGGGTATGTAGTTGACGAAATTTTCGAGATTTGGCATTATGATGAAACCACTCAGTATGACAAATCAACCCGCGAAGGTGGCATATTTGCGGGCTATATTGATGCATTCTTTGCACGAAAAATGAGGGCATCGGGTTTCCCCCCAGGATGCGTCACGGATGAACAGAAGCGCGCTTATGTGGACGAGTTGTCCCGGGTGGAGGGGATAAACTTAGACGTTGATTCCATCAGTTTCAATCCTGGGCTGAGATCCGGAGCTAAGACTTTTTGTAATTCAGCGTGGGGAAAATTTGGTCAACGAGACAACATGGGTACTACCGAGGTTGTGAGTGACCCCTCGAGATTGATGGCTATGCTAAATAATCCAGAGATCGTTGTCAATGGTATAATACCCGTGAACGATGAAATTTTGTACGTTAATTGGTGCTACTCGGAACATGTAGCCATTTCATCACCAAAGAGTAACGTAGTCATAGCAGCATTCACAACGGCGTATGCGCGGTTGAAGTTGTTTGAGTGCCTAAATTTCCTAGGTCCTAGAGCTTTATATTTTGATACAGATAGTGTACTGTACGTTTCACGAGAGGGCGCTGCAGACCTCCCAACAGGTACTATGTTAGGGGAGCTTACCGATGAGCTAGCTGACAAAGGTCCGGGTACTTATATCACAAATTTCATCTCTGGTGGACCCAAATTCTACATCTTCAAATATCTAACACCCGATGGTACTGTAGGCCATGTGTGTAAAATCAAAGGTATCAAGCTCAATTACAAAAATAATGAAAAAATAAATTATGACTCTGTAAGAGCAATGATACTTGGAGAAACGAATGATATCAGTGTGACAACTTCTGTAATCAGACGAACGAAATTTCATGATGTTTTGACTATGAATGAAGAAAAGAAATGTAAACCTGTATATACCAAAAGACGATTTGTTTCAAATGATGTGAGTTATCCATATGGTTATAAAAGAATAAAAACAAGCATTTGAATATCTTGTCTTTCCCATTGGTAAAGATAGATCCCCTCCTCGACCGAAGTGAAACTCACGAGGTCCTTATCCCCCAGAGGCTTCTCCATGCATAATTTTCACTGTTTACTGATGTGCGAAAAGAGCTCTCTCGCATGCCAGTAGGAAACGCGGGAAAAATGCTCGACATGCGCTTGCTAGCTGATACACGCGCACTCTTCACGAGCTCATACGCCGCGTACCGAGCATAATGTGCGACAATAAGCGACTAATTACCGACCGCGCGCGCGGGCCGCCGTCGCCGCCGCCGCCACCGCATGAGCTCCCCGGGAGGGGATATAATCGGTAAGTAAGGGGCTCGAACCTTAGTTCGTAAAATGGAGGCCAAATGGAAACATCCTTGGACGTCTGTGATTTCTGGAGCAACTGGCTCCGGTAAATCTTGCTTTGTGCAGAAGCTAGTCAATCATATCGATACTATCAGCGACACACAGTTTGCACGCATCATCTTACACTATTCAGAGTGGCAGAACGGGTACAAAGAACTTGGTGACAGAGTCGAGTTTCGCGAAGGTTTACCTGAAATGAGCGATTACACTTGCGACCCAAGGCCCAAACTCTTGATCGTTGACGATTTGATGCATGAATCCTCTTCTTCTGATAGTTTGGCTAGCCTATTCACCAAAGGAAGTCACCACAGAGGCTTGAGCATCATTTATATCACACAAAATATTTTCCATCAGGGAAAAGGGCAGCGAGACATCTCTCTCAATGCACATTACATTGTCATCTTTAGAAATCTCCGCGATAGATCGCAAATTCAGCACTTATCTCGTCAGCTGATGCCCGAAAATCCCAAGTTCTTGCAGGAAGCTTACTGGAACGCCACCTCGAGACCGTACGGGTATTTGCTCTTGGATTTGAAACAGAGTACACCCGATAATATACGATTTCGAACTAATATCTTTCCGGAAGACGGATACCCTATCGTCTATATACCGAGAAAAAGAATAAAAGGTGCCGACACAGCCAACAACGTACCTGTCGTTTTAGAATAATGGAGCCGACGAGTCGTCGCTTCATCGATCTGAAGAACACCTGCATTTTTCGAGCGTTGTACCATTTGAATAATCAGCAACGTAAGGCGGTGCTGTGCAAATCTGACGAGAAACTTGTGCGCTATATCTGTGAGTGTGCTCTAAACATTTGTCTCGGGCACGTGCCGCTCACCAGAGTTCAAAAATCACGCCTACGTCGGCACATTGTTTTACTGCGAAAAATAGCCAATTCATCAGGATCGCTCAAGGTCAAGAAAAAGTTAATCGTTGAACGTCCTGAATTTTTGACAGCTCTCCTGGCGCCACTGTTAACCAATGTCTTGAGCTTTTAAAAATCTCACTGGTGAAATGGAACATGCGAGAAAAATGGTCTTGATACCGCAAGAGAAACTGGATTTGCTTCAACGCTTGTCTGCAATACAGTCAGAGCATAGACAAACGGTTCAAACACCTGGCACACCGGCGACTAGATTGGATAAGGAAATGAGCGAAATTCTCAATTCGAATGCGTATACGGATGACAGAGATAAATGGACTCAGTTTAACCAAGTCTTGCAGCGATTTCTTCATTTGAAAAATTCTAGTGATTCGCAAGAAAGGCCAAAAGCAGAAAGCAGCGATCAGCAAAAACCCATAGACCACGATATCGATCAATCTATAATTGAAAGTGTTCCAGTGAAATTACATTCCAAAGCTAAACGTCTCCTGAGACGCTTGAGAGCTGCAGGTGGTATCAGTTGGGACTCTACAGGTACTGTATCGATAGATGGCGCATGTATTCGGGGTGCCTCAATTCTTGACCTCGTGAATTATTGTATGCGCGCTAGAAAACAGAGCCCACCACCGGGTCATCTCCAGTTCGCTGCCATCCTTCGTAGAGCAGGTATTCCACGCGAGTACATTGGTAATAAAACAGTCTGGCAGAACATAGTGGATCATTCATCGTCTGAGGAGAGCGAGAGGCAGTCGTCATTGCTCACGCCGCTCGTCACACCGCAAGAGAGCCCATCCGCTGTCTTGGCTCACAGTACCCTTCATCAAGAGAATCAGCGTGTTCCGCTCATCAACAGTAAGAAAAAAAAGAGAGGAGACGAAGAAGAAGAAGAAGAAAGCATCACTGAAACACCGAGAAATAAAAAACAAAAGTCAATCACAGTGTCAAAATGGAAGCATCTGGATCTCAAGAAAATGTAAACACCCCGGATCATAGCGTCTTGGACACACTCATTGACCTGTTACCTTTCGAAATGAATGTTCCAGGTTATAGATTTTTAGGACCAGGTACAAAATTGGCTGAACGTTTAGAACGTGGTGAAGTCGGCGTCTGTCCTCTAGATGATTATGCTCGTGAGCATGACATAGCGTACGCTAACAAAAACGCAGACCGTCGCAAAGCTGATCGCGTTTTGGCTGAGCGGGCATTTTCACGTATGTTGGCGAGTCACGTCGATCCCGATGAAAGAACACTTGCGCTCATGACTGCATGTTGTATGGTCAGCAAAATTACTTTTGAAAAATTATTCTCGCGCATCACCAAAGCCATCACTGGGAACAAGAAGAAGAATCAGGCTAAAAAAAAGAAGGAGCCCGCGAAAACACCTGCTGATGCAGACGGGAAGAAGAAAAAGAAAAAAGAGAAAAAATGAATGATACTCTGAGTCGTTTATACTATGGGTTACCACATCCAGCAGCTTATGCAGGTGCTCATAAATTACTACAATCTACAAGGAAATTTTCTCGTCAAGAAGTTCGGAAGTGGCTCGAGAGTCAGGATGCTTACAATAAACACAAGCCCGTCCGTCGTAGATTTCAACGACGAAGTTATAACATACAAAATATAGATGATCTTTGGGAAGCTGATTTGATGGATATGCGGTCTCTCAAAATCTACAACGATGGTTTCACTTACATCTTACTCATTATTGATGTGTTGAGTAAGTTTGTGTGGCTTGAGCCATTACTCGATAAACAATCAAAGACAACTGCAGCAGGGTTGAAACGAGTTTTGACTCGAAGCAAAGGACGCCGTCCTGTATTTTTGCAGACGGATCACGGAAAGGAGTTTGTCGGCCGTGAAATGCAGAATTTCTTGAAGAGCGAAAACATTATGTTCAAAAAAACCAAAAACGACACTACAAAAGCTAGTGTAGCGGAACGTGCTATAAGAACGATCAAAGAGCGGATCTACCGTTATTTCACGTATAAAAATACACGCAGGTACGTTGATATCCTCCAAGATGTAGCGAATGCGTACAATCACAGTAAAAACTCGGCCATAAAAATGACACCCGCATCCGTCACAATATTCAATGCATCCAGAGCTCGAGAAAATTTGCAGCAAAAGTATGACAGCGCCCCCTACAAAGTACCTAAATATCGGGTGAATGACTTGGTTCGCGTCAGTATACGTTCAAGCCCCTTCCATAAAGCATATACAGGCGGATGGTCAACGGAGCTATTCAGAATCACCAGGATTTCACAGACACGCACCCCTTGTGTTTATTTCTTGAACGACTTGAGTGGTGAAGAAATTGATGGATTTTTTTATGAAGAAGAGCTCAGCAGAGTGAACAGAGATCTGAATGATGCCGTTTTTGAAGTGGAACAAGTTCTGAAAACTAGAGGAAAAGGACGAAACAAGCAGTATTTTGTATCTTGGAAAGGTTACCCCGAAAAATTTAATAGTTGGGTTCTCGCCGCTGATTTGAAGGAAATATCATGAGGGACGAGTTTCACATCGTTTTGTCTAGTGATAGCAGCAAGGCCTATTATCCTGACAACGAGCCATCACACTTTGTCACAAGCCTACCTCAGCAAATTCATTTACAGGGTTTGTGGAGCGTGGCTCTGACAGAAATTCACATCCCACTCACATTCCAACACCTGCCTGTGAGTTCTGAAGATCGTATGGTTCTCTTGAATATCTCTTCATCAGTACATGGTGATTTAGATACTAATGAGAATATTAGATTGAACAAATCAACCAGTTTGTTTTCTTATGTGAAGCCAGGTGTTTATGAGGACATTGAACTCTTGGTTGCAGAAATCAATGAATTGGACAGTATCAGTAAACATTTGAAATTTAAAGTGGCAAGAGGTGGCTACGTCACTGTTGAGCGGATTTGTCCGGATGATACCTGTTCAGCTCTGAAACATACATTACAGCTATCGAAGAGATTGAGAAATATCCTGGGTTTTGACCCCTATGTGCATGACATACATGTAAATCTAAAAGAGCCGACTGTCGGAAAGTTCCCTGGTAGTTTGGCTAATGGTCTCCCAAATATGCTGATGATATACGCTGATATATGCGAACCTTATTACACCGGAAGTTCAAGGTCAAAATTATTGAGAGTTGTACCTCTTGATACACATAACTACGCGTATGGTGGTGTCAAGATCAAGAATTTTGCCCCACCTATGTATCTACCACTGCTATTCAACTCATTTCAAACAATACAAATCGATATAAGAGACAGACACAACGAATATCTGCCATTCGACTTTGGTACTCTGACAGTGACACTTCATTTCAAAAGTATCGAATAAATAATCAAGATGGATTCATATGATATCACAGAGCGCATGTCGGGGTGTGGACTTGCTGGTGCTGGTCACATCATTGATGGCTCGTCCTATCAAAACGGCGGTGGTGGAGGGGTGGGGCGTCTCTTGGCAGGTCTAATCAGACGTGCAAGACCATATCTGGCCCGTGGAGCAAAAGCTATAGGTAAAGAAGCTGTTCGCACTGGTATCAACGTTGCCACTGACGTCGCCACTCAGGATATTCCAATCAAAGACTCGATGCGGAAACGAGTACGTGAATCTGGTGAGAATCTGAAGAGGAGAGCAGAAGAGCACTTGGACAAGCTCATGGAGGGTTCGGGATATAAGTATCCTCGCTTGTACGGGTCTCTCCAGTCTTTTAGCAGCTCTGATCCGGGCAACACCTCTACGCCAAAGAAGAAGAAAAAGGTTAAAAGAGCAGCAGCAAGTAAAAAAGATCAGAGGAAGAAGAAACGTGTGGGGAAAAGAAGAGAATCAAAGAAGAAGATAAAGAAGAGTACAAGGAGAGATATTTTCGATTAAGTTATCATGGCGTTTCTTCATACACAATCCTCGGAGTGTTTGAAGTCAGAATTGAGTCTTTTTGAAATTCCACCTACTCAGACAACACTTGATTCCTCTCATTACGTACAATATAAGCCAATATCAAGTTTAACCGATGATTCTTGCATAGAATTCATCGTTCAAGGAAATGGTGATGAATATATTGACCTTGCACACACACTGCTTAGTCTCAAAGTGTCGCTCCAAATCCCTGAGGATGATGATTATGATGCGGAAACTTTAGCACTAATAGGAAAATGCGGACCAGTCAATAACTTTATGCATTCATTGTTCAATCAAGTTGATGTATTTTTGAACCAGAAACCTGTGTCACCACCCAATAATCTATACGCTTACAGAGCTTATATGGAAACTCTTCTGAACTATGGTCCTGCCGCAAAAAAGTCACATTTGACGAGCAGTCTCTGGTATGACGATACTGCGGGTAAAATGAATGATACAGCTGATGCTAACCAGGTCTTGTGAAACGTCGTCAGCTCCTTGGTAATGGAAAATCGATCGATCTCATTGGTAATATTCATTCAGACATATTTTGTCTCAACAAGCTACTATTGAATGGTATCGAGGTACGAGTTCGCTTGACTAGATCACGAGACGCTGCTTTTCCTCTAATGGACCCGTCGGGTTTGGTGCGCATACATATTGCAGAAGCAAATCTGTTAGTGAGACGGGTCCGCGTCAACCCGGGGGTCTTGATTGCTCATGCGAAAACGTTAGCGCACAATACCGCAAAATATCCGCTCACCCGGGTGGAAGTCAAGGCTGTGACAATGCATAGTGGCATACACGGCGAAACATTAGACAATGTCGTTTTGGGTCAGCTACCGAAGAGAATCATCCTCGGATTCGTCCAAAATCAAGCTTTCAATGGCGATAGAAAGATGAATCCATTCAATTTTGAGAATTTTAACATCAATTACTTGTGTTTGTACGTTGATGGTTCTCAAATACCTTCCAAGCCGCTACAACCAGACTTTAGAGTGAATAAATTGTATGTAGATGCATATCATACTTTATTCACAGGGACTGGTATACATTTCTTAAATGAGGGTAATGATATCAGCCGAGAAGACTACCCTAACGGTTACTGCCTTTTTGCATTCGATCTAACGCCTGATTTATCGGCTAATGACTGTGGTCATTGGAATCTCATTAAACACGGTAGTGTTAGGATAGATGTGAGATTCGACGAACCTCTGACAAGTACAATTAATTGTATAATATACGCAGAGTACAATAATATTCTCGAGGTTGATGCGGCTCGTCAGATCATGGTTGATTTCAGTAATTAACACCAGGTGGCTTTTTGTTTCTTAAAATAAGATCATTGATTGTGTGGGAATCATCAGTAGTCGCTTGTCAGCTTGCAAAGTGGAAGGATTGTAATTGCAATGGATTTGATCGTGGATATTCAATTTCTCAAGACTCTCAGTGACAGACCTGTACCGAAAGAAGTGGCAATCACAGCTATTGAAAAAGACTTTTGTGCACATTGGATTCTAACACCATACACCCCAATCGATGACTTGCCAGATGACATTAGAAAACAAAACGACTGGTTGAGTCAAAACCATCATGGTCTAGAATATTTTCAAGGGGAGATATCACTGAGAGCTCTATCACGAGTTTTGCGCGAGCTTACAAAAAATATTGGTAAGATTTATGTGCGTGGCAAAGAGAAGTGGTTGTTCTTGCACAAGACAGTCCGACGTCATGTTATAAATTTGGAATATGACAATGCCTGCCCTTCATTCCACAACTTACCGTGGTCTGATAGATATTGCCTACATCATGCTGTAAAAGATTCCTATCTTCGCTATAGTTGTGCTGTGAACAATGCTCAGAGATTAAGAAATTGGTTTCTATCTCGAGAAAAAGATAACAACACCAATATATGCAGCGAGTTTACTTTCCAACCGCCTACACAGCTTTGCGATGAACAATTTCGAAATATTGAAGAGTTTAGCAAGTATACCCCATCATACTGTGGGTGTCTTCCCGGCAGATCGGATTCCATTGGTGTGGACCAAACCGACCGCATTTGTACTCAACACTCTGGATCATACGAAGAGATGTAACGGCCATTGGGTGGCTGTTTACGTGAGCAAAGATAAAAGCGCATGGTATTTTGACAGCTACGGACTCCCTCCTACCGTACCAGAACATATCGATCGTTTGAAGAGAAATTGTCGAAAATTAAGATGGAATGTGATGACTTTGCAAAATCCTACCTCTGACGTATGTGGTCAGTATTGTATCATGTTTCTAAAGTATATGAGCTATGAACTTGGTATGCAAACATTCTTGACCAATTTTTCTGCTGACTCGCAAAAAAATGATATTATTGCGAGGAATTTCCTGTTGTATGAAAATGCTGATAAGAATTCCGGCAAACTAGCTTAATCATCAACAGTTGTTGGAATCCTGGCTCTCCTAATGCTGACAAATATTTAAGGGGGAGGTTATGCATTGACGTCTTTACGCCTCTTTTTGACAGCTATTTTTTAGCTCATACCTCTACCATATAGACTACAAGCATATAAGCAGCACATCCGTAGCATTCGTCAGTCAGTCTGTCAGTCTCTCTGCCACCTGAACCTCTGTCGCCATGGCTTCGCAACAAGTTGGACGTCTTTTCCCTACCATCTACCCATTGAACAAATCCGCCACCAAAAAAGCTCTTGTCGGAATCGAATTTGATTCGATCGAAGAAAAGGTTTATGAACCTGTCTTGAGAATCACTGGAAATGACTTGACAGGCGTCAAGTTCACGAAAGATCAATGGGTCAACTTCAAAACCACTTTTGAGAGCATCAGCAGGTACTTGCGAGGTTGTGAAGACGAATTGAAAGACGTCAAGGTCTACGGTGAAGGGTGGATTTTACGATACACACGATCTCATCAACAAAATGGGATTGAGATTGAGGACGATCAACGAGAGCCGTCGTCAGAACCTGTAAGAAAACGCTTCTGTCATACAGTTAATTTCCACAAAGTCACTTTTGATCAATTGAAAAACATATCGGCACTTATAGATTTTAAGTTTGAATATTTAAGTGAAATGTCTGTAGTAATGCCTTATGCCGTGGAAAGTATAATAGATAAGACTCTTATGAGATCAATGTTACAATATGATGCACAAATTCAATCATTCGAGGATCGGAATTATTTCAACATAATATCTGGTATAGATGATAATGATTTTTTCGATGTAATTATGACTAACATCACCAAAACTTTAGAAAAAGTAGAGAATAGCAATATTATGAATATATTTAAGAGTGTTATGAGTAGTAGCGCTATAAGAATATTATATCATGAATTATCTCTCACACGGGCTAATGAAATGATAAGCATCTTGAATACTCGATTACATGCCACAGCCGTACCATTGTAAAATAATTGAATAAATATAAATGTATTGTCAAAATAGTTGTATTCATTCCACTGACCCCACCATTAATGATGAATAATGATATGATCTACAATAATTTGAAAGAAAAATAGCTCTCTTTTCTTCTATAATACATATATTGTACAAATATTCTTTCAAGACCTCTTTTCTCTCAGAATACCAAAATCAGAGGCAATATTTCAATTAAAATCAGAGTCAATATTCGATTTGAAATCTTGCAGTTATTCAGTACAATAAAAAATCAATGAGAGCACTCAGACATGGAAATTCTAGTGACTTGGAGAGAAAATATGCTGCTTGCCCACCACTTTGGTGGGGATGAGACAATTCAACGATGCATGCCTTTCAGAGACGTAAGAACCATACAATTATGAGGAGGGGTACTCTATGCACATTGTACATGCGCATCATCAACAGCACTACATACCGCCGCATGATACCACCCTACTCCGACTAGTCGGGGGGGGGGGGGGGGGGGTCATAATAGGTCCCCCTACTCGTCCACTGGTGAGCTGGGTAGCGGGGGCGGGTGAGCGAGTCCACGCACCTGATGAGGTGGGTGGTGGGAGGAGAGTGAGCGAGTCGGCGAGTCCACATACCTGATGAGACGGGTGGTTGGTGGGGGGATAGATAGATAGATGTCCTTTATTCGTCCGAAGACAAAAAATACAATTGCATACACCTACATATGCCCGTTAAAATGTAATAACACGTATAAGAATGAATATAATATATGTACAACAAAAATAATGATGATAGTTTCAGTCAATTACTGGTTTGGTCAAGGACAATAATTATCACAATTCGTGACTAGTCAGGGTGCATACTTAGATGTATAAAAAGAGGGGTAAGGGCTCGCACTAATATCACAGCTATAGATCACCAATTGGGTGACTGAGGTCACATGTAAAAAATACTAAATTAAGGAAGAGCCCTTCCCTTTACAGATTAAAATAATGCCTCTTCTCCACATCAATCTTCTGCGCAGACTGGGTTAGTAAAAAATCTTTCAGGGATTCCTTGAATTGTGATGTTTTCCGCAGCTGCCGAAAGCCCGGAGGGAGAAAGTTCCACAAATGAGCACACTGAACCTGGAATGATCTTCTTCCGTACTCAAGTCTCATATTGGGAACTTTGAGTACCCGCTCTTCTGTATCACCGCGTGCAGGGCGTTCGGATTGGTACCTGGTGAACATCGCAGCTAGGTAGCCAGGCTCTCCTAAATGCATGATCTTGTGCATTAACAGAGCTGCGAAGTACATTCTCCGCAAATCAGTACGTAACCAACCCAAACGTTCCCTAAACGGGGTGATGTGCTCGTCTCTCCTAAGATCAAAAATGTACCTCACACATGAATTGCTTAGTCGCTGTATCCGTTGCCGTTGTTCGTCCGTGGCGTCGAGGTACACGACCGTGCAATAATCCAAGTGCGGTTGAACCAAGGACTCGACTAGGCGAATTCGGAGAGGTCTGGTGATACACGCCCTAAAAAACCGCAGTCCGTATAGGGCTCTGTTGACTTTCTTAGTTACTTGGTCAATGTGCGGTCTCCACGTCAGTTCCCTGTCAAGTGTAACACCAAGACTCACGACCGTGTCACTGAACGGGATGAACTTTCCATCCTGTATTTCAACCCCTGGCAAGTCCATTCCCTTCAGGTCTTTGATATTCCTCTCAGAGCTGAAGTAGATTGCCTTGGTCTTGCCAGCGTTGAGACACAGGCCGGAACTCTTGGCCCATTCAGTTACTAGTCGTCCTATTTCACCCAGCCGAGCGATGCCCTCTCTGATCTTAGTTTTCTCGACTTGGAGATAAATTTGCAGGTCATCCGCATAAAATAGATGATGTACCGACTTTCCGTCTAGCAAACCAGGTAAGTCATTGACATATAAGCTGAAGAGTAAAGGCCCGAGAACGGAACCCTGTGGAACACGCAGATTGGTTTCAAGCCAATCAGAATTACCAGATTTTGAAGTGACTTTTTGGGTGCGACCTTGTAAGTATGATTTTATCCACAGAAGTGCCGATCTCGAAAAGCCAAGATTTCGAAGCTTGCTCAACAGCTTTGATGGTGATATCGTGTCAAAGGCTTTACTAAAGTCAAAAAGCAGGAGCAAGGTGATCTTCTTCTTGTCAATACCTACTCTGATGTCATCGGTCAACTTTAGTAGAGCTGTCTGGGTGCTATGGTATTGCCTAAAACCAGTCTGGAAGCGATCTTGTAATTTCTCTCGTTTTAAGTACTCCGTGATTTGGTCGTGTGCGATTTTTTCCAGGACCTTGGCAAGGAAGCAGAGCAGCGCTATAGGACGAAAATCTGAGACTGTTGATGGAGCTGTAGTCTTTTTTAATGCAATCAGCTGTGCTTGCTTCCAAGCCGCGGGAAAAGTGCTATGAGCGAAAGAGGAGTTGAAAATATGTACAATAAGATCACCAATAGCCGGGAGAGCCTTCACGATCACGCTTTGGGGCATCCCGTCTGCCCCACGGGCTTGCGAGGAAAAATGTTTGATAGCAAGGACTACGTCGTTAAAATTTGTGGGCTTGAATTCAAAACCCTCCTCTGAAGCCGAATTTATGTCGTCCATTGCTTCATCTATATTTTCGTGAGGCGAGACGGAAACTCCCGCAAAGTGAGCGTTCAACTCATCCGGTGTGAAACCATGAAGTTCCTCCTCTTTGCTTTTAGGCAGGAGGCCGAGGTTGCGCATTTCCTTCCAGATGTTCTTATGTTGATCAAGAGCGTCTGAAAGATGGTTTTGAAGGAAGGAGTTACGCTCTTGTTCCATGCGCAAGTCGACCTCTTCGCTAAGCCGAAAGTACTCACTTTGAAGCTCAGGACACTTGCGCTGGTTACGTTGATTTCGTTCCCAGCGCCTGCGCGTCGCATCTCGCTTATTCATGAGTACCCTCAACTCAGGACCAATCCAAGGAGCATCATTTTTCCGCGGGTTGATAGTTTTTTCCGGCGCTAATTCATCTATAACAGTCTTTAAGTTCTCATTCAAGCAGTGAATTGCGTCTTCCAAGCTGGTTTCAGCATTTTCAAGAGCTGTCCAGTCGCAGCGAAGCAGACGGTCATTCAGCATCTCCGGAGTGATGTTACGAAAATTCCTATAAGTGAAGGAATTTTTTGGCGGAGTGGGAGTGAAGACGTTGATGGTGACGTCTATGACCGAGTGCCTGCCGAAACTGGGCAGGAGTCTGTTTTGAAAGTCAGTAATGGTGTCATTGTCATCTACGTAAATATGATCAATCCATGTATGAGAAACATTGGGGTTGTGTTGGTGAGTCGGGCCATGCTGCACTATCTGTAGGGCTAGTTCTTCTGTCAGTGCAGTCAGTGTCTTGGTGTCAGGATGAGCAGTATCCAACAAGTCAGCGTTCAGATCTCCCATTATAATTTTGTGACTATAATCTCCACACAGTCGGCGTAATGAGCCAAACAGCCCATCATCCTTCTGCAAGGCGATTTTTGGAGGTCTATAGACGACCACGGCTAATATTGGAGGAGAGTTGCCTTGCTGTACGCTACAGAAAAGAAATTCAGGCACGCCAGGTTTTCCTGGGCCGAAAGTATTAGAAGAAACTAGTTTCTCTACTTTAAAATCATTGCGCACATACAAAGCAACCCCACCACCCTCCCTGTTGCGATCCTGTCTCAACAGTGAAAACCCAGGAATCTGAACGAGACTGTCATCCACATACTCATCTAGCTTCGACTCAGCGACCCCAAATAGATGATAGGAGGGATCGTTAGCAATGAGCAAGCGCAGATGCTCAATCTTATCTGTCAGCGAGTTAAGGTTGATAAATCCCGCTTTCAAAGAACTACCACTCCCTCGTTTCTCCTCAGCAGCCGTACTTAGTCAGGGAGTTCTCGCCTTTTCTGCCGCCGAAGCACAACTCTGCTCCGGAACGGAGGCACAGCTCTGGGTGTTGTTAGAGGGTGCACGAGAACGTTTCGGAACACTTCGACAGGCCGTTTGAATGACCTGCAGATCAGCAAGAGATTCAAACGTATGCGCTCGCTCACCATTTTTCCGTCTAACCCAGAAACGTCCGCCACTGTGCCAGACGTATTTTAATCCTAAACCGTGTGCAACTGACCTCAAGCGTATATATTCTTTATATTTCTCACGGGGGAGCATTTCATTCACATAGATCTTACGATCTGGCACGAGAGCTTTCGTATCCGGGTCAAGTAAATCAGGCTGGATGTTATTAGCCGTGAAATAGTTATTGGTGATAGAACGTTTAGCCTGAATCACCTCCCTAACCAGAAGACTACTGGAGAGTTGGACCACGCATGATGGTAGTGTGCGTGAGATGGCAGCTGGGGCATGGGAAGATGAAACCGAATCATGAATTGAAGGCCTCTCGCCAGACGTATGCCCCGGTTGCAAGACATGGACATCAGCAATGTCTGCCCTCTGCAGCTTTGGGAGAATGGACTTGAGCACTGCAAAAGAAATATCACGGGGGAGAGTGAGCACGAGAGAGGGCCTTTGTTTACGTTTCGCCAGAGTGCTAACATAACTACTTGCACCTATTGAAGTAAAAATTTTGCATTTCGCACGGCGCAACGCGCGCGCGAAATTTTTTCTCGCGGGTGTAAAATGATTATTGATTTTATGTGGCGACCACGGAAATTGTCTGCTGAGCATTGTTTTGATTGAGTTGCATAACCCCCACCGCGTTTCTGCCCACTATACTAGATATGTTTTTCGTTCACCAGCCTGTTGATAATGATCCACAAAAATCCGTAGACGTACCTTCAATACCTCCTGTAAAGTCATGCTGGTCCCCAAGTCTTGAAATCAAAACTTGATGTTTCTTTGAAACGGCTCTTGGGTGTCATGTAATTTTGTTGAGGTGCAGATTGGCGTGTTGATATACGCAATATGCATGTCACGATCATTACTTTTTGTGCAGTATGACTCTACCTGATGATAAAACCAAAATATGATTTTACTAGGGTATCTTAATAACTTCTGTAATCATGCCTTCTTCCCTCAGAATTTGCTCAAGTTCAAACTATGATGCTTGGGTATTAAGCTACATATCAGCCAATTAAACTAATTTTAGATGGATCATCAATTCAGAGAGTCAGCAGATATCTCCAGGGATTCAGGCAGCTTCGGGAGGAAAATTTTAGATCTACCTAAGATTAGTGTGAGAATCAGATCAGACATGAATTATTAGTTGGCTAGTGTGAAGTTCAATACTCGAGTATCATATTCTAAATGACGCCAATTTTGAGAAAAAGAGAATTGATGTTGAGAGTGATTAAAATACTTTAGTAGAATTATATTTTGGTTCTACCTATTAGTAAAGTCATATTGCACAAAAGCTGATTGATCCATACATATTGCGTATCAACTCATCAATCTGCAACTCAACGAAATCACATGCATCACACCTAAGAGCCATTTCAATGAAACATTAATTTTTAATTTCAAGAATTGGGGACCAGCATGACCTTACAGAAGCTATTGAAGGTACATCTACGGATTTTTGTGGATCATTATCACTAGGCTGGTGATCACGAAAACATATCTAGTAATAAGCAGAAGAGCACGCGGCGGGGGGTCATGCAGCTGGATCAAAACAATGCTCAGCAGACGATTTCGGGGGTCGCTACATAAAATCAATAATCATTTTACACCCGCGAGAAAAAATTTCGCGCGCGGGCTGCGCCGTGCGGATTGCAAAATTTTTACTTCAATAGGTACCCAGAAGCCCTATTGGAGTAGAATTTTGCGCAAATCGCACGCGTGCGAGCATGGTTTTGCGCGCGTAAAATGTATTGATTTTTGCTGCGACCGCCGTATCATAACCTAGATGGTAATATAAGGTAAATAAAATAATGAAGTAGTTTAAATCAACTCTTCCGACTGCACTTATTGGGAGGGGTATCACGGTACGTGCATGCTTACTCAAGAGTCAAGATATTCTTAATAAACACAGAAGAACAATACCAACGTCTCCAAAAAACTGGACATAAGAAGGGTAATTTTTCAAAGCAGACATCGAAATTGGAGCCTACGAATATAACTGTGGTAAGACGGCTCAGTTTCACAAAAATGTTGTGAACTCTTCTGGCAGAAGTCTTCCTTTATATGTATAAGGTGAGAGAATGATGAATTGTCTCACTATTCTTACCTCAGTATCCCTGAGCTTCAACTTCAAGAAAAATCTTCCTGTAGAGTTTTTTGGAGACGTTAGTATTGTTTCTCTGTGTTCATCGTCAGATGACGAGGAGAGGCGCGAACCGCAGGCTCGAGACTCACCACGGCACAAGTGATGAAAAGACTTTTATACGTCCATACGTAGAAACAGCGTGTTTCTAGGCCTCCTCGCTGCGCGAGGAGGCCTGGAAACAAGCTGTTTCTGCGTACAGACGTATAAAACTGCATACGCGTCTCGTGCGGAAACATTTTTCCTTCGGGAAAACCAAGCTGGACGGTGCCATCGCCCACATCCAGCTCGGTTTCCCGAAGGAAAAAATGTTTCCAGCACTCGACGCGTAATGTACTATGATTCCAAGGTTTGGAGAGTCTCCTTTACGACAAAATACTCTTAGAACTGAGCTGACAAGCCAATGCAATTTATAATTCTTGTAACCCCCGACGCACGAAGCGCGTCATTATGTGCCCCCACGCGTTTCGAATTTGCAATTTCATAACATCAATATTGGAACCTCAAGAAACTTGTAGCAAAGTGAATAAATTCAGCAAAACGAAGATTCGTGTGATTTTTCAAAATCCCCGTAATTTGTACTCGTTTACCTTACTATCACTTTCCCCTATTCCACTATTTTCGAAGAGCTAAGTGGCGAAGGGCTCTGCAACGAATATCCTATAGTCTCAAGAGGCTTGCATAGCTTGGGAAAACGTTTCTGGAATGGAAAATGTTGTGATTTACATCTCACGTGGAATACGGATATTCTTGGCTTGAAAAACAACTCGGTGTAAACGTTGTCACTTTGCTTTTTGGGAAAAAACATAACTCGTCATAAATAGTTCGCTGCTGCGGGATCCGCCGGTGGGTCGTGGTAGTCCTTCTATGTGTGCTCAAAATTATTGTCTTATAGGATTCAACATTGCGTGGGACCCACCGGTGGGTCCCACCGTACACAGAGACGGAACTGCGATTTTCGGTTTCGCAGCGAACGTGTTATTAACTAGAATATGAGGTCCCACTATTTTACCTCACATACATTCGATACAAAGAGATTTCAATTATACCAAGCAACAAGTCCACAACTCGATCAGTTCGAACTAGCGATGGGTCGATCATATCTCTTGAAGGGAGAGAAGTTCCCTCACGCCAAACTCAATGAATTATCTCACATTCACTATACATATTCAGTTATCGGACACAAAAGTTCACACCATAGTTGAGCGAATTTAAAGTGACAGATATACAAACTGCAATTCAGTGCGATTTAGTGTAAGGTGATCACGAGCAAAAACATATTTCTTACCCCGAGACCTCCGCTCGGGACTCACGTATGGACAGTGAAAATATCCGGGGATCCTGAAAACTGCCCAGCTCTCGGGATCAACATTCTGCAACCTTGGAAAATGATCCTAGATTACTCGCACACAGCTGAGACACCTTAAGAATTATACTGTTGCAAATCGCGAATAAGTTTCTTACTGTATCCTCATCAATTTTTAGATATTTACCGCCATCGCAAGCGTGAAAAATACCCAATCAACCAAGAGAATACTAATTTGAAATGCCCCGAGGGCAGAAATCCCAGTTTTTTATGCAATGATCATTATTGCCAAGTGATGAATCGATGGATTTTCCCTTGTCGATTCAAGTACAGATATAAAGCAGTTGCCGTAGACAGTTCTCATTCAGTCATCGCTCTGATACTAAACGCGTCATAAACTGATGTGTTATTTCTTCGGGCAGTGGAGAATGATCAAATTATTCATCTGTTTCTTTATCGGGTGTAACTTCCTCGCTGACGCACTTGACCCTCTAGACGTTGATCTGCTCAAGGATCCCATACCTAACTCAACTCCAAAATATGAAGAATGCCATGGTATCCGCGAAGACAACAAAAATTCAGCGGTTGGATCCGCTAACATCACTGAGGAATCCAGCAGAGATAAAGGCCAAAACCAAAGTCAACCTGTTATGCGATATAAAAGAAGCTATCAGAATTGGCCCGATCCCAAGCCTGGAGAGGTAATACACGTTTTCACTACCGAAAATATAAAAACTCAGAGGTCTGCACACGTTGCTCTCGAGTTGCATTCGTCTACCGGGGAGTTTATAAGAAGGGAACCTGGAAAACATGTTGCATTCGCTGGAAGGTTCATGGTTCGTGGTGATTATGATGTATTTTTTTTCGCTCCGTACTCTCAACCTCTCATCTCTAGATCTGCTACTTATGAAATTTTCCACATCAAAATTCTGGATCAAGAAGGCAATATGATACGAGATATAAGTATGCGTGGAAGTGATTCAATGAATGATTTGAGGAGCAAGTATAATTTAGAGACAGTTCGTTTAGAATATGGATATATGATCGAGATATCTTCGAGAGACCCAAGTGGAGTCTTGAGTGTGACAACACAAAACAGTAAATTGGCGCAGCAAGTTGCGCAAAATACTTTGATTAATCAGAAGAGAGAAATACCCGAGTTTTTAGGGAATATAAGAGCTAACACATTCGTACATAAGACATCCTCGCCTCAGAAATTCATTGTGATAGACGGGCAGTTTATATTGTACGAAATTTACGTGAGACAGAATTTAAAATTGTTATTGGAATGGCAAAGGAATTTCAATAAATGGAGAAACGAACTCGCGCGACAAATCAGTATAGATCTTCCTGGCTATTCTGCTCAACAAAAGTTCACTTGGGTTAAGAACAAGCAGCATGAACTGAATGTTTTGATTCATTCATTAAATGCAGATATTGAGATTATTCAAAACAGCGAAAACATTCACAAGATGCAGATCAAAGTGAGAAGACTAGAAAAGACGATCAGAGATAAGTTCACGGATTTGGCAGAGGAGATCAGCAAATTAAAAACTAAGGTGGAAGAGCTTGATCCTGGCGACGAAGCTTGCTCAAAAGTGGGAGGAGTAATTTCACCCATTTCTTCACTGATTCCTGGTGCCGGTACAATAGCTTCAGCGGTAACCGGAGTGATTGCCGCAACCTGTACGATAGCTGGAGTTTGATCGGTAAAATTTGATAAAGATGGCGTTAATTTGTAAATCAATGAAATCCACGAATTCAAACTGTGAGAAGCCCTGAGGTACGAGCAAGCTTTATATAGATTCAACTTTTTCGAATATGTCATATTAATACGAGTAGTTTTAATGCTTACCACAATTGTTTTTCCAAAAAAAATTTGGAACTAAGAATTAACTTTTCGAGATTAGGCTCAGAGCTTAGGCCTAGGCCTTGGAAATAGTTTAGATCAAGAAAACATGCTTTTAGAAATCGAGGTCCTGTCTTGTCAAAATATTATCCGCATGGGACATATTGAACAGATAATTTGACACGCTTGTGTGATTTATATACTTATTCAATAAATATTCTATCATTATGGAACTTGCGTATCATTCTTCACCGGGATATTCTCCAATAGCTCAATACGTTTTTCTAATAATCCAAGTTGGTCAGCGATATTGGACATTTCGTCCTTTGAAACTGACTATTGATTTCTGGTTCACAAACATAGGATCCATGGTACTACAAATTTCCAAGTTTTACCCAATATGACGCATGATCTTACGAGCACGATTATTGCAGCAGTGAGTGAATTACTTGGAGCTGGTTGTGCGATGTTGGGAATTTAGAGTTCATAATCAGCAAATTATTCCAAATGTTCTGTAACAATGAGGAACAAAAATTGTGGGTCCGAAATAAACCATTCGCAGGAGCATGATTTTCTTGTGTATTTTACGACGTAAAAACCAATTCCGTAGTCAGATTTGTTCCCAAACGTCAGGATTTCCTGTGAATTGCGGAAAAATTATTCTAGAAAAAACGGTGTCAAATTTTCTGAATTGATGGCTTTCGTGGCGCATTTCTGTAGGGTGGCAAGAGCGTATCGGAACTATAATTTGAACATTTTGATAATGTAATACTTTGTGAGAATTTGTTGGTCTTCGAGTGAGTTTCAAAATGTGCTAGGTCACGCCAAACGTGCCAGTCTTCGCGACGTAATAGTTTTCGTGGGAGGAGGCAAAATGTGCCGGTCTTGAAGGAAAACATGTGCTACTCTTCGTAGCGGTTTTGACATTTCGAGTTCTTCGAAAAGGCCAATGGTATAGAAGCCGAAGACATTTGATTTTAAGGCTTGGGTGATGATATTTGCACTTCAATTAGGACCGATATATTCAATTATTCTCTTATATCATCATTCATAGCTGTGTGAAATTTTTATTCTCCTGTATTCTAGGGAGATAAAAATTTCCAGGGTTACGTTCATAAATAGCATCTTGGTATTTTAATTATTAGCAGTTCAATATTAGTGCCGGTCAATTTACTGATTACATTGATCAGGCATTGGGCACTTGAATATATGTGACTGCTCAAGTACTGACCATCAGTGTCCTGACACTTGATGGAAGCGAGGACTGGACACAATGGTTGGTTAGCAACTTAGGGTTGGCAGACCGGGACAATCTGACCAGCAAAATTACACTCGGTGACATCTTCAATGTTTGTTTCTTTTTTGGCCGAAAACTCGGATGAAACTTATTTTCTTAATTGAATGATGTCCCCTGAGGTCGATCTTATATCCATCACGTGGGTCGTGTATTCATATAACCTTATTTACAGAGGATGGAGTTTTAAGATTTCAACCATTAGGAATGATTTTCACCACTTTAACCGAGACAAGCCATGTATAAACGTGATTGTAGGGTTCTCGTATAGTGAAATAATATTACCGCATTTTGCTTGCAAACAAATTTCGAGGGACGGGAGGACATGTCTTTCCTAGTCCCCAAAATGGATCCATTTCGGGCGAAATGTCTCTTTTCACGTCCCATGTATAGTATGACGCGGAGCAAATCAAGAGGCGGTGTGATTATACATACATAGATGACGATAGCTACACATAGAAAAAAGTGTGCTCAAGTAAAAAAAATTGAAGTGAGTGGGTAGGCCGCGGGAGTCCTCCAATAAGTGGTTTTTAATGCAGCGTGTGCAGCACCCGACAAACTCGAACGGAATTATCTCCTGATAACACGACACTTATTCAAATCAATATTTCTTGGTCAGTTTGGCTGCTTGTTTACGCGCTCGCGATCAAAGAAGGCAAAAAACCAATGAGATCACACTAAGAAACTGATTTGCATTCCTTAACATCGTAATTTTGGAGACGATTCTGCGATGTAAGAATCATTTGCGATTACGTGCCAGTATTCCAGGATGTTGTTTGTGAGGGCTAGACAGTTTTCGAGGATTATTGATATTTTTTCTGTCAACGGATTTGTCAAACAATACTTGCTGTAAAAATTCCGATTTTGCATTATTGCTTGAACGATTCATTGTTATTACGTCCGATCAATGATACAACAATCAGATTGAATCTAGTGCTGCAGATCAAGTAGCACAGGCTCCAAGCATTGGTGATTGCTGATTACATTGTGGATCCTGACAAAATCCTGTCCCTGTTTTGAGAACACCCCCCCCCCGTCCCCTCTTCCAATTCTTCGTGAGATGGTCAGATCGAGTCGAGTGATCAAAACCTTGTGAGTGAATCAGAGAATTGAGGAGCCAATCGACCTATTGGTCTCGCGGCTGGTTTTCAAATTTTTCAAAGAAGTCCCTGCAAACTGACAGAATCGAGATCAGTACTAAATGCCATCTTCGGGGGGGGGGGGGGGGGAGCTGGCACAAGACACTGCATTCACTCGTTGGAAAATGTGTAGTGCATTGTCAAGCATGACGACGTGCCAATATTGGTATAAGATCAGGCATGACGACGTGCCAATATTGGTATAAGATCAGGCATGACCACATAAGAAGATGGTGCTATTGAATCAATAGTCATGCATGAATTATGCATGACCGTGCATCATACTATGATGAAAACTATACTTGTGATTATGCGCTCTCTTCATCGTAAAGCAAAAGCTTAGGGTCGAAAATTGTTAATGTGGCAGGAAATAATCTACCATCTTATAGTTTCATCACTCTTTGGTTCCAATCCTACGAAGTGTTCAATTTTTCCCATCTACTCATCATATCACAGTTTATACATTAACGACAGAATCATTTTCGGTCTATTGTGTGGATCCGCTCGTGCTGACCTAATATGGAATTCTCGTGGCAAGTGTTTCAACTGTAACGTGGTGAGGGTTCTAGGTTCCAGAGAGAACACGAGTTAAGTGAATGATAGGTGACTTTATGTATGAGAGTTCAAGAGTTGAGAGAGAGTGTGTGGATAGTTAAGTTGGTCAGAGCGGTCTGTCCGCGGCGTGGCCCGTCGTCCGCGACGATGGGTCTGCGACGCGACATCGCACTTGGTGGAGAAATAACGGGCCATTATCCGTCAGAAACGCTGACGGTGCACCTGGTGCATCGTCAGGTGACGGGGAGAGTCGCGGGCCGGAGGCTCGAGACTCACCACGTCACACAACTAAAAAACACGGGTAAGAGTAGTACACAATGTTTGGTATGGTTCGATATTCTTTCTTACTATCGTATCCATGGTATGAGTATATTTCATCTGTGTGTCATCCCAGAGTATTCCACCGAATGCCGGCGCGGCGCCAGGGAGGTCTGGGTAAATTCTAAAAAAATTTTTGTTAGTACGACGCTATGATACTACGTCGAAATAGTGCAAAAAAATTCCAAGAATTTTCTCCAGCCTACCCTGGCGCCGTCATTCGGTAGAATACTCCGAAATGACCCATAAACAAAATGTGGAATTATACCAGGAATTGTGCACTGTTACACGTTGACGTTCAATAGATTTTGTTTCGTCTTTCAGTTGAAACGCTTGCCACGAGAATGCTATCGTAGGTCAGCATGAGCGAATCCATACAATAGACCACAAATAATTTTATCGTTAATGTATATTTCACTGTGACGCAATGAGTGATGGAAAAAATTGTAGATCGAGATGAAATGAAGTGAGGGGAATAAATTATCTCTGGGATACCATTCGATTCTTCGACATCGTTTGAGCCGTCAAATAGCCGAGCCTTTTCATTCACAATTTTGGAATTCTTCGTAGGATTGGAACCAAAGAGTAATGAAACATTGAGATGGTAAATTTTTTTCAGTCGCATCAACGATTTTTGACCCAAGAGCTTTTGCTATACAACGAAAACAGCGGTTAATCACAAGTATGATTCTCAATATGGTGCACGGTCATGCATAATAATTTAGGCACGGACCGTACATGACTATATACCATCATTTTCTGTGTATGCGGTCATGCCTGATGTTGTACCAGCAGCAGTACGTCGTCATGCCTGATCATGCACCAAACATTTTTTTCACGGCTAGGTTGATAAGTCCTAGTCTCTCAAGCTTCTGTATTCTAAATACTCATCCCTAGATTAGATAACGATTCACCTGAAGAAGCACATAGTCAATTGTCCGATAGACATCGTTCTTTACCATAGATCATATGAGATATTAGGTCCATCCACAAATTGCATTGGATCCGAAAAGAATAGTAGTCCGAGTATCCTTATACTTGAATACACCGTTTTTCAGTTCGCAAGTTCAACAGCCTTTTCAACACTCGACCCTCGGTGCCACCGTCTATCAGAACAGAGTTTTTGAAAAAACACGAAAATTAGGATCTCCGCTAGGTTCCTCTTTCGAGAAAATCACAAAACACCACACCTGCACCGATAGGCTTTCAATTTTAATCATCTATACTCTAATTTTTTCTTTTGAATTAGAAAAATTTCATCGTAAAGAAGGACATAATGAGATGCCCGAAACGTATCTACTGTACAAAAATAAAGTTCACGGATAGCATTATCTTCCAATACTAACTATAATTTTATTTTTACTCCAGATCACTTCCATACCACATCAGAGCCATGCAAAAACAACAGCGTGTGAAATTTAACCTTTTAAATTGCATGGATTAAAATTAAACGAGCGCCTAAGTGCGTTAGCCACAAGAATATGGACAAAAAGACTGCACTCAGCAAACAAGAATTCTTTGATCTTTGTCGTGGTAAATTTGATGCACCCAGCATTTACTCGCACAACATAACGCCACAGTTGGTGATCTGGACTTTGTTTAAAACCATGATACTCTTCTTGATTAGTAGTTAGGTAAACCTGTTCTATTTGAGGACAACTTTCGGCCTGAAAATCTCTAAATCATCTAGTTTAAAACTAAACTTCTATTTTATAATTTGTTGATCAGTGTTTCACGCAAAGATCAAAGAAACAACGTGAAAAGACTGGTTATTCCATAAAAAAATTTTGGTCCAAAGAGTGCCTCTACTGGGAATATCAGATCAATTTCAAGGATTTTCAAGAATTTTCAAGGAGACAAATTTGAGAATTTCAAGGTTTTTTCACACATACAGAAATAAACAAATTTCTCTCATTTCTGCAAAAATTCGATTTTATCGTAATAGATTGATTGCTACACATGTGTTACGCTTCGTGTATCCAACTATTTCGAAATACACTATTCGATTATTCTTCGCGATAATTGGAAATGATGTCAACCCTCAATGACTGACGTGAATATTTCTTTGAACGTTGCCAATTTTATTTACAACGATAAAACTGTAGCTCAATTGGGATACTCGTTATTGACTGAATCGTCTCAAATCAAACTCTGGTTTATATGCATTAAATTAGTCAGGAAATTAGCCCAACGTGAAAAAGGATGCTCGTTGAAATCTAAGTCGAACGACATCCACACAATCTCGTACATATGGGTGTTATCGAGAGAACTTACCCGGAACGTGTTGCGGCCTTGCATTCCGACGAGCAAGCTCCGGACCACTCCACTCAAACTTTTCTACACGTATACTATTGGAAGACGATTGGTACTGAAGTTTTAGGTCGATCCGTCGAGTCGTCTTTCTTAATTTCAAAGGTCAAGGGTCGAGATATCAGATCCATTGTTATATTCGCAGTTACGCGTATATTATTGGCGCCAGCACCGAAATACTCAAGGCAGTGGCTAACACAAAATTTTCCCCTCGAAATACAATATTGAACCAACTTTTTTCCATAAGTTTCATGTCCAGAATACTCAGCTTAGTCCCCGAGCCATGTGCCTCAATCTGGTTATGGGATTTTCACTAAAAATGAGGAATTTTTTAAATGTGCTCACAGTGTATCCCAAATTCACGCTGGGTCGCTTCGTCACGGACAAAATCTCAAGGGAACATGTCAAAAAATTATACTCGAAATTATATCATATTGTGGGAAAAGGCCCAGAATTGGGACTCTGAGAGCTACATCATCATTTATAGCCGAAAATTAGCCATGTAATCAACTGATGCCAGGTCCACGTATATCACGTTACTCTACTGAAATTCATTTTATCTGGGCGCGAAGAATTTCTTTCATCAAAGTATGATGGGATTAGATGAAATCTACGCGGAGAAGTTTCTGTGATAACTCCTCGATTTATGTCAGGTCCTTGTACGTCAGGTCTATGTACTCAAAAACCATTCCTTGGGATACTCACTACAAAAAGGATTTCTCAAAGTGATTTCACTTCTCAAAACTAATTTTCTCGCAATAAGAAGGAAATTTTTGACAAATTTCTTGGATCGAGAGCTAATTTCTCGAAACGAGAAATTTTCCTTCTGGTATGAGAATCATGTCTACTCGGAAGGACGATTTAAGAAAAAAGCGAACACCTAAAGAAAACTTTTCTCAAATTGAAGAAATCAATGTCTCATGCGTAGAGAAAGAATTGCTCACACCCCCAAACTATTATTTGTGTTCACGATATTCCGTGGCATCGCTGATGGGTTATGATTAGCCACAAGCATACTTGTTTACGTTGCTTCAATATGGGTTACTTGGTGGTTGCATTGCAAACTGGTCGTGAATGATTGCCAGTTAATATTGTTAAATATGTATCGATAAAAGTGGAAAACGCGGAAAATTTCTCCCCCCAGCTGATAGGCGAAATTGTGTTGAGGTATGTACCTATGATCATTTTCCCGTGCCGCTGGGAAATCATACTTTTTCATGAGCTTCTTTTTCATAATACAAGCCTTTTTGAAGTCACAACACCCGTCTCATTCGTGGTTAGTTTGAGATTTTGAGAATGATCAACGTCAATTTCGAATAGCCTGAGGTGAATTTATGTGAATCAGACTCGTCGAGCTTTGAGTAAACTTGAAATCGAGTGCGAAGCGAATGCAAGAATCATATTTTTGATAGGTTAGTTGCTGCTTGGGTGTAAGTTTAATTATTCACTCCATCAAGATATTCGATTTCTCAGAAGGAGAGACTATATTTTCGGTTTGAGAAAAGTCCCAAATGAGAGATTTGGGATTTCTCAAATTTGCACGCACTCATCTGTAGAAATTTCGTTTCTCGTTCCAAGAGATCCTTTTTGCAGTGCTCAATTGTACGAAAACGACAAAGAAATGAAATTATCTGCTCCACAGCCTAGACACGCGGGCATCAATTTTCAACTTCTGAACTTTTGTGTCCAAGATGTGTAAGTTTCCGCGATAATTCCCATGTTATTCGTCGAGCAAACTGAATTTTGATTCATATTGGAGTACGTCTCTCGAAATTCAAAGAGATAACAGATGATTTCAAGGAGTTTCAAGGATTTCAAGGAGGACAGAGGCCATTTCAAGGATTTTCAAGGATTTCCAGGTTTTCAAGGAGTAGTAGGAACCCTGAAAATGTTTCAATTCCTTCGAATTCAAAATTAAATTTCAATAATCGGTAAGAATCAAGAAATCGAGAGCAAAAAGAATTTTCTGTATCGTCGCCTAAGATTTTGCTGTAGAGCACATGACAGCTAGTGAAATATGGAATCTGCCAGCCCATCTAAAAAGTATAGCCGCACGGATGCCGAACACTTGCCGTATGAATGCCGCATACGGCAAGTATGCGGCGGAGCGTTAGGGTGCGTCCACAAATAAGCATATGCAGTGTGCACTGCATACGCGCACATATGTAGCTCATCAAATTTTAACCAAAACAAGATGAAACTCATCGAGTTATGCTTTGAATCATCCGGTAACGAAGGGAAGACACAAACCGAATCAAATCAGAAATTCTCTGATCTTGGGCCTGATTCCGAGTTCGGTGATAGCTTTCGCGGCGGTGTGACTCTTTACGATTTTTCTACGTCCACGTTCCTTATGCATGGTGGACCACCTAATTCCATGTTCCTTATGCGTGGAGAGTGAAGTGAATCGCACTGCCGCGACAGTAATCACCAAGCTCGGAATCAGGCCCCTGAACCCCTCAGTCCTTGCTCAAGTTCAATGAGCTGCACATGTGCTCGTATGCACTGCATATGCATCATTTGTGGATGCACCCTTAGAATACCGGCGTTCAGGCCGAAATGCGCTGCGGATGCTTGCCGAAAACTTATTTCTACTCGGGTACGCGATTTAGCCGCGTTGTGGCGCATCTCATCAGCAGCGCACGCTCTGCTCTACGGAAGCCGGACGGCCAGCACCGGTCAGTATCAAATCGTCAACATGTGGAAAGGTGCGGCCGTTTTCCTGCTCGCTGCTTTGGCCATAGGCTGGCACCTCAGGTGAGTTATTATTTCGTACCATCATTTTTTCTCAGCGTGGCCGTGATTACTTCCGCGATGTGTCGGCGCTTGGCGTATTTTTTTTATCTTTCACTAGCAGTACTCGTGAAATTGAACGGAACTTTTTGGTCAGTCACGTGATGAATCGTTCAGAATTTTTTCTGGAGGCGAAATTATATTAAAGTCATCCGAGTTTCATTTTTCATGATAACGTATAGGAAGATTCTGAAGCTCGCAACCTTCGTGTCACCACTTAAGTTTCTGTGACGGTATTCTACGCTTTCAATTTTTAAAGTATATTATAGAACAAATTCCATACACTAATATACCGTGGCGGATGCATCGTCGGAGAGGTCATCAGGCTCTTCAATTACCTCGGGTATTCAGAAGTCATACACGTCAATGTACATCGGCCTAGTTTCGAAGCACGAATGCAATATCATTCGCTCACGTGATAATTCTAGAAATCCAATGATGGTACAAATCTGCAAATTCATACACGACAAAGTTTCGTTTATTCATCACCGACGACGGACGTTATGTGATTTTTCATCTTTAGCATCGCTGCGGTTTTCTAAAACGCGCAAGACTGTAATTACAGGCTTCGTTTTTCTAGTGCTCATTATCACTACATTCAATATCATGACCAGTTATTATTTAAGAAAATTGCGAAGGTAACATAAAAGAAGACTGGGAAAGAAATTTGAGTTCCTTTTAAAAATTGTAGAAAATAGATATTATCTATAATGTAGAATACTATAATGTGGAATTGTAGAAAATACCTTGAACGGCTTGAAAAAAAACCGACCTGATGCAAAACAAAATTCTTGAAATGTTGATGGTCTGACACATCGATCTACCTTTTAATCGACTTTGTTTTTCAATGAGCAACGTGATTGCTTGCAAGTATCGATTCTTTGCAGATTGAGTATATAGTATCCGAGGTCCTCTTTCTTGAATGATAAGACTGTGATGTACACCTCTAGGTCAAATGTAGATAAGGCTCAAATTAACTTTTGCTACTCGGTATATAACTTTACTATCTATATAAGCATAGACCAAAGTTATAGTATTAGATGCACTTAAAACTCAGTTCATGTGATTGCAATATTTTAGGATGAGTAAAGCAACATTGACCTTCGACTACAATCGCAAAACGTTTACATGCTCACTAAAACATCAGGTAACAAGGGAGGACCAGGTGTTCGGATCACCAATCTTATCCAAATTTTTTTCACGGTCTTGCACTACCTGGAGTATGAAGAATACAGAGTGACTCTGTCAAATAAGTCTCCTCTCCAAAGATACAGCCACTGACATTATCATTGCTCATATAGGCCCTCGTTGAATAGTTATATGTATATATATAGATATAGGGAAGAGTGGGGCAAAATTGGACGGGGGCAAAATTGGATAAGTGAGATAGCTCGATCGGAGGCCAGTCTAGGCTTTCACCGCGCAAATTCTTTTTTAATGCCATCACAGACAATGGTTTTTATCGCCGTTAGACCTCCCGAAACGATACTGGGAGTCCACGCTGACATGGGGGTGCTATTCGAGGGCCTCACGCGGTTTATTTTCCAAATGCAAAAGTTCACGCTATTTCTGCAAAAGTTGACTAATTTGATCGCCGTTTGGGGGTCAAAAACTACACCACAAAACGAAGATTTTGAGCCGTCGTGGGCCAAAATCGGTCCACTTGGACCCAAGTTATCGCAATTCTACGAAAAAAAACGCCTGGGGGCATTTTTGGACAAATTGGTGGGGGCGAATTTGGACAATGCTAAATCCCATCTAAACTCAGGCGACCGGTCCCGTGTCCGTGTTTTTCGATGGTAATTGCTCGTATCGAGGTGCGTATGCGTTTGGGCAAATTTTTCGAAGCGCGGATTGTTGAGGGTGAGTTAGATGATTGAAAATGGGTGAGAAAATGAAGTTAAGATGTCCAATGGCCGTCTTAGGGGTGAGATTAGAGGTCAGAAGTCGCTTTCAACGTGTTCCAAGATAGTCCTCGATTTTCGCATTTTCACTGTCGCATTCGTTGATATTGGGTCGATTGTCGCACTTCACTATTTGGATCGTTGACTTGGGGCAAGTATGGGTACCTCCAATATGAAAAAGAAAGAAAGAAAGTCGACTCTTAGAAGCTGCGAAACGATTGTCGGTTGCTGAAGACCGTAGTGCACCAATGAAGCGCCTATTCCAATAATCCTGAAGAATGACACAAAAATGGCTCGCTTGCCCGGGCTATGGGAGGATGTAAAAGTCTCAGGCGGGTTCCTCTCTTGGTTGTGGGTTATTATACCACGTGTTTTGATGATCAAATGCGACTCTAATAGGTAGGGAATAATGCCGTATACCTCAATTTTGGAAGGCTGTCCAAATTTGCCCCCCAAACTTGTCAAAAGTGCCCCCAAGCTAGGGGCGAATTTGGACAGATTTTTGTTTTTCAACTTCAAGAAAAAGTATGAAAGACATGACCTTGGGGCCTGAAAATTTTTTTACAATCTATTCAATAGTTGAACTTCAAAGTCCCATAGCGCACCTAGCCCCAAATATCGTCAGATAGCCCCACTGCAAAATCCGTCCAATTTTGCCTCACTCTCCCCTACTGTCAATGTTAATATTTTTGGCTGTAGCTCTGAACCAAAGGCGTATTTGATGGAGTTACTCTGGATCCTTCATATACTGGGCGATACAAAACTGTAAAAAAATTTGGACCATATAGATGATCAGGACACCTGCTGGTCCTCCCCTTGTAAGTGTGTGAGATGGTCACTATCTACTATCAGAAACAAACAAATATCTCGATTTCCTTAGTTTCCTCGTCTTAGGCTGATTAATTAAGTTGACGCAGTGCGAAGTGATTATGGACTTCTTATTATTTATTATAGACAAAGTACCTAACGAGTTTTTTACCCGCACGAACAATGTTATCGGAATATGGAATGATTGATTACTCTTCAGAAAAAGAAAGTATGAGTTGAAAAAAAATTAAATCCCAAGGGAAAATATCAATCACCTGTCATTGACGATACTCGAAGACTAGATTATATCTTAGTTCTAAATTCACGCAAGTCGTATTATAGATTACGCAATCAGCCGTGATGGACAAAGATATTTTTTCAATATGATTCGTTCTCCATACAATAATAATTCAGCAATTATGATTATTATGAAGACATTGAAGAGATAATCATTCAATCATGGTCTAACTTTAGAATTCATACGGTGGCTCGAACTATATTAGAGCATCAAACAGTGTCATATCGACGACTGTAATTCCAGAGATCTCTGATACATGTGTAGAATTAAACTTTGAAAAAAGTTGAGGAAATTAGTTACTGTGGAATTCCTGACTGTTAGTGAATTGTTCTGAATATTCATCGCCGGATGACCTCCAATATTCTTGCTTTTACTTTTAAGAAGCGTCAAATTTTTTTCGTTGTGGTGAGAAAGAAACTGAATGTACAGGAAATTTTCATTCGGAAAAGAATCTGTTTTATTCCTAATTTCGCTTTACTCTTCCTTTTAGGTACGTCTATCAAGGATCAGTGCAGATACCTAAAATACCAGAAGAGTATTGGGGCCCTGGGAGAAGTGTACCAGATACAAAGGAAATCAAGCCATTCAAAATCAATGTTTCGAAAGAGGTAAATATTTATCTAACAGCTTTCGAGAATATTTTGATGTTTAAAAAAATGAATAGGATAGTACAAGATTTTCTCAAATTATTCAGCAAGCCTACAAAATATTCTTCCGGCCATTTTGCCTCACTACGCATTTACCCACCAATTATTTTTTTTGTTTTTTGTTTTTTTCAATCTGAGTCACTTCATTAGAATCGGAAAAAGATAATTCTGCCCTGATGAGAATTGAAGTTTGGTGTGATCTCTTGGAGAGCTTTTGGAATGTGTACTCTGGGTACTCTCAGAGTTGAGAAAAAGATATTTCACAAGTGATTGTCTTTGAAAAGGCATCAATTATGAAATTGAAATAGGCGTGTGAGGGGTGAAATACAACCAAAGCTGATCCATCTTCCTCCACGAAACATGATTATAAACTTTCAAAGCGCTCGATTGATTAGCAAAAGTCGATCTCAAGATAGAGGTGCGAAAATAAACAATTGATAATAAGATAATGAGATGATTGGTACTTCAGAATGATGAAAAACCTGCAGCCATGATTAATACATTGTACAGTAATATTTCCCTCGTGTAGCATTCATCAATTCTTTACTTGGCAACTTTTATTCTCGCCACGTAATCAAGATAAATCAGTGCTCAGTAATTGTACTTGACCAAATTTATGATGCTGCTTCTCGAGTGGAATACCACTATATCACTTATATTTCTTGCGATTCATGAATACAATCGTGGAAACCGTTTTCAAAAATGCCCCAATCCTTAAATTTAGCACGTTGATGGAAAACATTCAATCCGGCGGAATGCAACTTTCAAAAACGAAAAATCACTGACGAACACATGAGTTTTCTGAGAATCGCTGACAATGTTTCATTGCACAGGTGATAGACGACCTTAATCAACGCTTGGGCCGGACAAGAGAGTTTGCAAAACCATTAGAAGGTGTAGCGTGGACTTATGGCATTTCATCAATTCATTTGAAGAAAGTATTGGGCTACTGGAGGAAAAGTTACGACTGGAGCCAAAGACAAACACTCTTGAACAAATATCCCCAGTTCACTACTAAAATTCAAGGTAATGTACATTGTCACATTGATATAAAGTTTGAATATTCATTGTATTGAAATTGCTAGTTTACATCAAAAGAAAAACTTATCGAAAAATTTTGATAACAGGTCTGGACATTCACTTTTATCACGTAAAGCCGCAACTGCCTAAGAACAGAAACATTCGTGTGTTACCATTACTGATGGTTCACGGCTGGCCGGGCTCAGTGGTGGAATTTCAAAAAATTATCCCGTTGTTGACGCAAGTGTCAGCTGAGCGTGATTTCGTATTTGAAGTAATTGCTCCATCACTACCAGGCTATGGATTTTCCTCACCGGCAAGCAAGCCAGGCTTAGGACCTGCACAGGTATGTAGAGGCCAACCTCGTTTGATCAGTTCTAGAATTCATTCTAGATGAATAGAGGCGCAAAATTTGGTTCAAAAAAAGGAAAAATTAGCGACGGTAAAATTTTTGACAACTGAAAATCGATGATCAAATGGATCTCTTGGACACCTACAGATCATCCGTATGTCGTTCTTATGAGTCTGGAAAAAAATTTATTCGCATTAAAATATTAATTCTTCGAGGCAAATCAATATGCGGTTCACTGCTACCACAAGACGAACACTTTAGGCATTCCTCATCCGTCGTAGTCACACCAGTAAATTGATTTTAGATTATCTTTTTTAATACTCGATCATGTTGTATACGATTTTTGTGGTATGTACAGAATTTTGTAATGAAAGAAATGACTCATGAAACCGACAAACAGCGCTCAACGGGTAAAACAGAAAAAAAAATTATTGAAATTGTATAAGATATTTGGACCTAATTTAGTGGGCAAAAACACTTAATACGAAAGGAAACTGGTTCAAACATAGTCCGCATTCGATGCTCTTTTGAGAATGATTGATATACGATCTAATGTTTCCAATTTTTCTCGCTATCGCATGCGAGGCCTCATTTTAAACCATACCAGCGAATTTACATGTTGGCTTTACATTTTTCAGGTTGCTGTAGTCTTCAAAAATCTGATGCTGAGACTTGGAATCAACACATTTTACGTTCAAGGCGGAGATTGGGGAAGCCTCATCACGTCGATACTTGCAACTCTGTTTCCAGAAAAGTAATGAATGGTTTCATATTAGAAATTTTCAATCCAATGTCCTGCTTAAAAAAATTAATTGACCACGTTTACTACATTGTTTGCAGTGTAATAGGGGCACATTCGAATATGTGCTTTGTTAATGCACCGCTATCCAATTTTCTGTGGTTTATTGGAAACTACATACCCTCTCTCGTCGTGGAGAGTGAGCACCAGTCAAAAATGTATCCAATTTCCGAAAAGCTCAGTTGGCTCATTGAAGAATCCGGTTACTTCCACCTTCAAGCAACTAAACCGGACACAGTTGGTAAGAATCATCTGCAAATTTTTCCACAACAGCGTGACGTGATCTCCATATTGAGTAATTTAGTTTGTTCCAAGATCGATACGGGATATTTCAAATTAGTTTTTTCAATCTCTCAAAGATTCATGTTTGTTGACGAAGGAGCCACCGCGGCCTCGTGGATAAGGTCCTTACTTTCGACGCAGAAGGCTGGGGTTCGAATCTCGGCCGGCACCAATATGAATTCTCATAAGTACTTTTCGGTGGCTTCGGTGGTTCGGAACCCTCTTTAAACTGTGGGTCCCGCATAATAACCTCGAGAAAAAAAATTGAAAATGCGTCAATGAAAAAAAATTAAGAGATTCATGTTTATTTTTCCACTACCTTCAGAAAGAACGAGAGTGGACAGTGAGAAATGGGAAGGATCACTCCATCCCAACTACCAATAATCAATTCAACACCTTGAGCTTTCAGTAAATATCATTTTTTGAGACCCTTGGAAAAATATACGGCTAATTTTAACTAAAACAGTATTTGAATTAAACTTGTTCATTTTGAGATAACATCTTGAATTTTCATTTTTGGATTTGATTCTTGTCAAGAGTTTGGAAGTACAGTACAATTTTCTTGGATCGAGTAGTTACAAAATCTATTGAGTGGCCTATTTACGATTATATATCGAACTCATGCTTCATGAAAAACTTGCAATCGACAGGTACGGGGTTATCTGATTCACCAGCCGGCCTGGCTGCGTACATCCTAGAAAAATTCAGCACTTGGACTAATCCAAGCTACAAGCTTCGTGACGATGGAGGCCTCACCGAGAAGTTCAGTTTAGATGAGTTGCTCGACAACGTTATGGTTTATTGGGTAACAAATTCCATCACAACTAGTCAACGTCTGTACGCTGAGGGTTTTAGCAAAGCGCATCATGCTCATGGATTTCAAAGGTAATCACAATTTTCCAAATGACAAGGGAAGTCCGTAGTACTCTGTTTCATCGACACGGCGCGAATTCAACATTTTCTTATTTTTAAGTATCTGCAGCGCTTTTCTGATCAAATCATTGAGTTAGCGCGCTTCGCAGTAAAATTTACAATCATTTGAGTTCTCACACGTCTCAAAGCTCACGATATTCATTGAACGTTACGACAAACTTCAATCTTGAGTTATCCTGCTGCATCGAAAAACCACGCGGTGATGCATGTTTTCAATTTGTCGAATCGTTAAAAAAAATATTGTGAGTTTTGAGACGCGACAAAGCTCAAATGATTGCAAATTGTATCATGAAGCGCGCTAACTCAATGATTTGATCCGAAAAATGTTTGCAATTGTTTGAAAACTAGAAATCGTTTGAAGTGAGTCATGTAGATTACCGTGGCACCATCTGTGAGGTAGGGAGCAGTGCGGATTGGCCTTTCTATCAGTAAAGCCAAATGCCCATTTCTGTTCTTATTAGCAAATTACGGCTTGTTGTTTGGACCAACGATATCGATTTTCAGAAATCTGGTTAGAGCGAGATCTCATCTTTGAGTAATATTACTCTGATCAATGCGGCCAACTGAAATATTTACTACCTATCAAAAAGTTACTGAAAGAAGGAATCGAAATCTTGTATCGGATAAGGGCTCCATTTCTTCGTTGATACCATGCGAATTCAGTTTGAAAGTTACGATTCATATCGAACAAAAGAGGCAGTTACGAAAATATGATTATTTTAATAGGACTTTTCAAAAAAAGTTTTTGGCTCCATTTTCGTTGAGGCACTTTTCTATGGCTGATAAGGTAGACAAAACAAAATCAGGATATGGGAACTTTAGTCTCACATATCCATTATAACGAATTTTATCTGTAAAAAATTACCTGCCAGTGTGATTTTTCGAATAATTCTATTGTTTCCACTGATTCTTTCGTTTTTTTCAATCGAGAATATGGTAGTGTGACGTGGCGGTTATGAGTACTACTTCATCGAGAGGCACTCGGCATTAGCGGGTGGGCCGAAAAAGGGCTTTTTTCGAAAATCGATACGCCCTAGCGTGGAAATGTTGTGTTTATACATATATGTAGATGTGAAAAAAATTTTGCTGGACGCTGAGAAATGAGATTTTAGGTCGCCGCAAGAGCCATCGAGCTTTTATCAAAATCAACGCAGGTTTAAATGGGAATGTGCCTAACCCGGCACTTTTCTGTTCGAAACTTGGCTCGCATTTCTGGCGCATCCAAGCATTTTTCAACGTATTTTAGCTCATTTTAAAGCTTGTTCCAAAACCTACAAAATGAATCAAAGTACGTCCAATTTCGACTAACCCGAGCCAATCTATCTATCAATTTTCCCAAAAAGTGATCATTATTAAAAATCCCAAAAATAGGGCGATTCTCCCTTCAAACTTTGCTTGTATTTCTGGTGCATCTGGACATTTTCCAACGTACTTTAGCTCATTTTGAAGCTTGTTCCAAAACCTACAAAATGAGCTGAGGTACGTCCAATTTCGATAAACCCGAGCCAATCTATCTCAATTTTTCTAAGAAGTGATTAGTTTTGAAAAATCCGAAAATAAGCGACTTCCCCCTCCCGCCTCACTTCTTTCAGAACTCGCAATGGAAAAGTTGAGATAGATTGGCTCGGGTTAGTCGTAACTGGACGTACTTTAGCTCATTTTGTAAGTTTTGGAACAAGCTTCAAAATGAGCTAAAGTACGTTGCAAAATGCTTGGATGCGCCAGAAATGCGAGCAAAGTTAGGAAGAAAAAAGTGCCGAATTAGGCACATCTCCATTTGAACCTGCGTTAATTTTGATAAAAGCTTGATGGCTCTTGCGGGAACCTAAAATCTCATTTCTCAGCGTCCAGCGAAATTTTTTCCACATCTATATGTACAAACACAACATTTCCACGCTAGGGCGTATCGGTTTTCGTAAAAAGCCATTTTTCGGCCCACCCTACTCGGCATGCTCGAAAGACCGCTCGTAGCGGCCAAGCCACCCAGACCATCTCGGGTGCGCTTCGCGCCGCGATACACGCATACACATTCCACTCTCTAAGTATTATTTAAAGGCATCGATAATACATCGTGCCTATTTATTCCAATATTTCCCTCACATCTCATCTTTGTGCCCAATCTCCCTCACGTCTCAGTAGAAAACTCAAAGATTCGGAAACACTATTTCGGATATTTTCAAAAAGTTACCAAGAAAAAATATTCTTACGTTTTTCGTCCGATGAGCATTTGTAAGATGACATTAGCATGAGAATTTTCTGAAACTATACAGCGAGATCTAGTGTAAACCATTTGAACAAAGTGAAAATTATCAAATGCATATGCATAAATTCAGTTGGTTCTTGTGGAATTTACGAGTCTCATATTCATTCTTCTACAGTTTACCGGTATCAGTGCCGTCAGCCTGTGCCATGTTCCCATACGAGCTCATGTACTTCTCCGAAACTCTGCTCCGCCAGCGATATCCCAAGATGATTCAATTTACTCATGCAGACAAGGGTGGACATTTCGCTGCATTCGAAGAGCCCGAACTGCTCGCCATCGATATCTTCACCTTTGTCAACAAGAATGAACAACAACTCAAAGAAGAGCAGCGAATCGAAGCGCAACAGCAGCAGGAAAGTGATCAGAGAAAAGCTTGATCATGAAAATAATATTTCTATGATTCATCGATAGTTATATGGCCTAGATTAGAGATGATTGTTGTGAATTGTAAGGTTTTTTGGAAAAAGAATACATACTAGCCGCCCTGGTAGAAATTTACTTCGATGTAACACATTAATAGACATAAAATGGCTATTTTTGGCCAATTTTGGCTGAAAATGGCCATTTTATGGCTAATAATGTGTTACATTAGGATGAATTTCTACCAGGGCGTGAATGAGGGAATTTGTAACGATGTAGCGTATCTGTGAGTGCATCTGCCAACTTCTTTTTTTTTTTGTATCATATTATAAGAGTAATAAAGATATTTTTTTTAGTAAGTTCGATTTGAAATTTTCCATCACTCTCAATTTAGTGAAACGGATGATGAGTGCGGTAAAATTGTGGACCTAGAGCCCGTATTCTAAATTTTACGTTAAAATTTGCCGGAAAATTTTACAAGATAATTAATAGATGTCAAGAGTCTCCTAGAAAAATCGGGTAAATATCATATTGTCTCAGAGACTATGAATCGACATATAAGCGATCACTAACCAGTAAAGATGCTTGCAATAGTAGCGAAATTGACACACCAGATGATCCACCAGTCGAAGCAGAAAACCATATGATCGATATCATACAAACAATAGAATCGAGGTTTAATTTGGGCGAATCATTTACTTTGAGTGATGTCGCTGCCCTTGCAGAGGCCAAATTTGGCATCAGTATGATAAATAGAGATATTAAGTGCCATCTCATAGAATATTTCGGAGAGAAAATTAATTTTGTTTGTCCAAAACGAAAAAATAAATCTCTCATATTCTACTGTACTAATAACCAAATTCTCATCAACAATTTGAATAGCAAGGACCATGCGACTAAATGTGCATCGAGTATCAAGGAAAGTTTCGAGAATATAGAATTCGATCTGGATGACCGTTTTTGTGATGTGACTGACTTGAGAATTTCGATGGACGAGTTTGATATTCCAAAACTATTTGTGACAATTTTCTCGCAGCCTTTAAATTGTGATATAAATTCGTTAGGAGAGAAGGAAAAAAGTGACTGGGGTGGTACCATGGATCGCGGGAGCATCAAACGTTTGCAGATGAAATGTCTAGTCCAAATAATGCACTATATCAAGACTAACGGACGTACAAAGACCCCGATGCACACGATGGTCGGCATGTCAGTATAAAATGCAACCAAGAGTAAGTCTTTGATAACCTTATTTAATCGATTAGGTGTATAAATTCCGTACGATGAAATTCGGAGAATAAAAATTCGTATGGCTCTGTATGCCTTAGAGCGCTGGACAGGTAAAGTGCCCTTACCTACACATTTTAAACGGGACAAATATACCACTGGTGGAGTGGATAATTATGTCGACAAAAAGACACACGATGCGGTCACTGTTCTTTTTCAGGATGGTGATGGAAATCCCATTCGGAAACCCAAGATATTTTTTTTTTCTTTCGTGTGTTCAACCGTCGTCTTCAGTCAATGGACTATTACAACCGGGGCGCATATCGTGGATTTAACATTTCGTGTTATATCGTGGCGAGTTTGAGATCCAGCCACTCACCCCAAACCTAATTCTCTCCGCATTTGCCCGGGATTCATGCCCGTGGAGCAGGGGAAAACTCTTGTAGAGAGAAAACCTGCTCCGGAGAGTTCGGCACATTTGTCATGATACCCTTACGGGGCTCATGCCACATTTCGTGAGCATGAACACCGCAATTGTAACATTTCGTGCCTCCCGCTCACGTTGCTGAAGTGTAAGTGTCAACCAATCGATCAGAAAAGTCAGCAAGTCAAAGTTGGTTAGACCGAGATGGGCGGTCACCCATCCAAGTACCAATCGCCCCCAACGTTCCTTAACTTTGATGATCGGCCGAGCTGACACCCAGCGACCTCACTCACTGTGTCGGTTGAAAACCCAAGATATCTGAATGTAACATCGACAAAAGTAAGAAAACTTTGGATGGCATTCTCGATTGTCAAAAGCTCCAAGAGTTCCAATAACCCACCGGGAACTTAAAACTGCCTGTCTCGTACGATGCGCAGGGAAATTCTATACATATCTGCGCAGATGATTTGAGAGCAAATCTCAACCTATAGTTGATTTCATCTTTCTACTGTCCAGATTGGAATTGTCGGGAAATAATGGTTCTATTGCAGCCTATATTATGTACCGATTTGCGGAAAACACGCTTTTCCGAACGAGGTATTACAGTATTTTCTTGCTGGAAACGGAGGAAATGCCCTTCCGAGCCGTTCTCGCGAAGCGAGGACGGCTCGAAAATGGCATTTTCTCCGTTAGAAGCAAGAAAAACTAGTCAAACGGTACCAACATTAGGCGCTTTCCTTTCTAACTTGTTGAAAGATTCTCACTGTAAACTAAAGATTGGATTTTTGCCTGTATTTTCTCACCCAATCACGGGATATTCTACCGTTTACACTTGTATGTTGAAATTGTCATGAACTAGACCAAGAATATATGCCTGTTGCAGCCGATGAAGGAGTATATCAGATAGCAAGTCCTATACAATTTTTCGCAGAGCAAAAGTTTGAGAAACTCGTTCTCATTATGGGAAATTCACATCTCATCAAAGTTGCTATGGCTTGTATTGGGGAATATCTCAAACACAGTGGTATCGAGAACATATTCATTGAAATCGGTGTTTTCGGACGACTAGTGACAGAGCAAATACTGGAGGGCTCAAGCTATGCGAAATCGTTGGCTGGATTTGATTTGATCTACGAATCAATGAGACGATTGCAACTCCAAGAATTCTTCACGAGAGGAAAGGCTAAAGAAATATGAAAACGAGATTGTTACAATTTCAACTCTTCAAGAGTCATTTGGTACGAAAGGTATCGGAGAATGTAAGCTGCTATTCACTCAATTGACAGGGACATGTTCAAACATTTTGGATGATTTTAAGGCTCATAATCTTAAAGAGATGTGAAGAAAGTGAACTTTACTACTATTAGAACATTGGTCTTACGTCAGTAAGTTTAGTTCGTGATATAGTACAAGCAGATCGAACTGGCAACTTTCCTCTGTACTTGCAAACTCTGGTGAAACTGGAACCGATTTTTCAGATTATGGACAGAACTAACTATGCACGATGGTGACCAATATTTATAGAAGACATGCTCATGCTCGGAAAGAAAGCTGTCGAGGTTTTCAACCATCTTATGAAGGGTGGTTTCGTAGTGATTAGATCTGATGTCCCTAATACCTCTGTTCCAAAGGATCAAGCTTGAGAGGCAAGTATCAATAGAATAAGTAAAGGTTTCAGAGGAATCGAGAGCAGTTCGGATAACAAAGAATCCGTTACTAGCTGAGATTGACCTTTTATGAATTCTTTCAAATTCTAAATTATTTCAAAGAAGTGACAAACATGAATGGTATAGATTCTGAATTAACTACACATCATAAATTTAACTCAAATCGAATCGAAAAAACTGAAGCATCCATGAATGCGATTTTGGACTACATGAAAGAGAGGCAAATAGATCCCTTCATGCGTGGTAGCCACGCTCTCAAGGATATCACAACTGAAGAGCTTACCGATCCACTGGTAACGAAGAAACTTCTGAACATAAACGAGAGTGGTATTGACGCATTGATGGCGACGGTCTTCTGAAGAAAGAACAGAACAAGAGTCTTTTGATTCGGGAGCTAGAGAAGAACATAACAATGGGTGATTTGGATGGAAATAATACCGCGAAAACTACTCTTGTCATTGACATTATGTTAGCAATGCGTCAGATCAATGAGAAAGGGCTGAAAACTTTTGGAGATATGGCCAAAACTTCTTGTGACAAGATTTTGCAAAAAACGCAAATGCAGAAGGTCGTAAGGATTGATTTCATTTTTGATTCATATTTCGAAGAGTCGCCGAAGCACTCCAAGCATATGAGAAGGGAAAAGGAGGCTTGTGTGCTATACCGAAAGATTGACGGGAGCCTCAGTCTACCTAAGGGAGAGGGGAAGTTTTCGGGATCTTCTGAAAATACAATTTTTCTTCAAAAGTTTCTCAGATCTTTTATCCAGAATCGAGAAGAGCTCTCTATTTTTGAACTGATATTCAGTTCCATGAACGACCTCCCATGCTCGTCAAATGATGGAAACTCACAAATAGATTCACTTGAATGTCCTCATATTGGAGTAGCAGACGTCAAAATATTTCTGCACATGAATCACGCAGTGAGCCGAGACTCCAAAAATGTTTATCTACTTTCATCCGATACCGATGTGACTGTCTTGGCTCTGTACTTCTTCGAAAATTTCCGCCAGGACGATCTGGAAGTAAGTTCCATTTCCGATTTCCTTCGATTGCCATATAAGCCACAGATTCCAATACTAGAATTTATCCATTGATTTCTCAGACCTTCTGAATCCGAGCTGGTAATGGCAAAACAACAAGAAACATTCCAGTTCATTAACTAGCAGAACATAATGGCGAAGCTCTTGGTCTGTACTACCAGCAATCCACCATTTGACTGGATCCGATTAATATACGAGCGAGGTTGGAACAAAATCTAAGGCTCTGCAAGAAAATCCTCAACATCATTTCTTGAGATTTGCAAAAGGTACCTGATAATCTGACATTTGTAGTGTGATTCTGTATGTAGTGGAAATAAATCAGACATTTTAATATTGCAGATGATTCAACGATTTGCATTGGTGAAAGCCTAGTCCAAGCTGAAGAGTATCTCATGAATATTTTCCAAAAATCGTCAATATGCACCTCCTTTGCCGAACTCAGACTGTGGACTTACTACCATGCCAAGGAGTCTTTGATTGAAGATTTACCTCCTACTAGCAAATCCATTCGTCTGCACATTTTGCGCACGTTCTACATCGTATATACTCAGACTCAGTGTTTAAATTCAAATGCGAGAAAACTCAACCCTCTCAAATTTGGATATACAAAGGTAGATAATTTTATCATGCCTGAAAAAGTCAAGATTCTGATACCACCTGCAAATGAGGTACTTCCCAGTTGTCAAGGGCACAGAGCGTGTGTGAAGTCGACATGTGTCTGTGTTGCCTCAAAAATCGCGTGCTGCTAGTTCTGTTTTTGCCACCGAGGTACATCATGTAGAAATAAGTCGAGCCCAGATGCATCAAACTTGCAATCGTAATGGAAGTTATTGCGTTAACAAGAACAGAATTTCTGAATGATCTCACAAGCATGATCAACAACACGCTGTTGCAATACGAGTTTTGACACCTCCCACCCTCTACTAATACATCAGATTCATCATGTATTGTGTTATTGACACATCTTTGGAAAATCACACGTATCAAATTTTGTGCATATCTTATTACAATAGAAGTTCTCATATATCTTGAAGTGATCTCATCATTTATAACAGTGGTATGTGTAAGTTGAATAAGGCATGGTGATTTATTCCAGTAAAAGATCAAATTCTCGGAAAATTTGGAAAATCTTACAAATTTTCCGGGATTTTTCGGTACAAAGGGATGTTGGTAAGTGTAGAAAATGGTCCGAGGGATCCATTGTTGACTGCGGATGGATTGAGGCAACGTGTGAGCACCAACGAGCCAACGACGAGGTGTGAACCGCTCAAATTTACGCATTGATGGGATCAAAAACATGGGAAACTGTCCGTCAACTGACAAAGACGTGTTAGATTTTTCCGGGGTTTTGGTTAGTTTCACTCAAACAAGGACACATGGACGAAACTTTTAAGCTTTGGTAGATCAAAAAATTTCATTTGACGTCTGTTCTGCAGGTCCTTAAAAATTGAAATCATGAATTGTTTCCATAGTTTTAGTGGAAAACTATGTACGTTCATGAAAAATGTCAGGAGACCTTTTCGACGTAGAATCATTCGAATAACGTAAAAAAATTTTTTCCCGTCAATTTAAAGAAATTTTCAATTGTTTATAAAAAATTTGTTAATAACTCTTTCTGCATTAATTTGCGACATTCTACCATCGAAATTCGGATTCAGCGGATCAAAATACATCGAAATCACCTTGTTTCATCCGGGGACACCGAAACCCCTACGGAAACCCCTTCAGCCGCCAGACTATTGTGGCAAATCAAATCTGGGTTCGTGCGTGAACAGTAATATTTTGTTTGTTGTTGCCCTCGGCTATATTGAGGCATAATGACGGAAAAGAATCGAAACCGCCGATCTAGATCAGTCACACTAAATATATCAGAAGTACTACCAACGTTTTGATTCTGGCATGACTGGGGAAGAAACTCGACCTAAGTTTGCGGAAAAATAGAGGCTTCTGGAAATTCAATACGAAGAACGAGACGAGCAATTGAGAGCTTTCGCGAACTGTGAAATGGCAAAGTGGAAGAGAGCTATTAATAATTAAGCATTCAAAATGTCGAGTAACATAAATGATTTGAACCGGTTCCCAGGGAAAACATATTCTGATGAATCCTGTACAAAAACTCACGATGGAAATCATTTCAAAGAAAAAAAGACAATTAAAGGATGTGAAAAAGAATGGTATATATTCGTGAATTATATTCTTATAAACATCTATGATGGTGAACTCTTCGCAGAAGAAGACTCTAAGACTGTAAATGTTTCATAAGAAAAAAAAAAGACTGTAAATGGTACCATTTCCAAGACACAGTAATCTCATATAGGCAACCATTAGGAAACAAACTCATAGCAACAAGAGTTCTTAGTGAATTAAACTTACCAAGTTCCAAGGATGGAAAACCATTGGAGACATTATTCACCACAAACCACTAGTGCCGCAAACAAGAGATTGAAAATGACTGATCCGATTGACTTACATTTGGTAACAGCCCTCTTCTCCCAGTACCCACACGCTGATAAGATTTTCAAACTCTGATAAAATTGCTCTAATTCAATCAAAAATCCCAAGTTTTGTCGGATCGATTTTTAAAAGTCAAAAAGTGAGCTTGCAGGAAGTTTTGCAATTGATATTAAAGTGAACAGAAACCAAGTGTAGTAAAGACTTCCGGACTCACGATTTGGACGAAATTCCATGGGTTCAGATTTCATACATCTCATTGGAATATTATTTCGTCACCGTACATAGCTCCCTTATCCCAGAACGATACCATCGATACACTTTTTTCACGCTTTGAGATGAACCGAGCTAAGTGGCGCCGAGGTAAAGCAATAAAAGCCAACCCGCTCATACATCCAAACCCATTGATAGAGTCGCTCATTCCTCCAAAACGCGAGCACGTGCGTCCCACCGCGGGCATACCGCATCAGTCGAGCGACAGCCGATCAGCAAGAAAGTCACACTTTTGAGCCGCTCAAGCGATAGTCGACCCTCGCAAATAGTGCAATTCGCGAGTGACGTGCAGGCAAAGATTGTTCCCGAGTGATAACCCCGGTTTTCTCCCCACGCGCTGCTGATACATTTCTGCACATACCCAAAAGCAGACGACAAATATCATTGGAGGCGAGACCCCTACACTGAAAAACTGGTGGTCCGGAATCCCGACCGCGTGATCGCGTTTTACTCCGACCGCAGCGCGATCACCCCTCCGACCGACGCGTGGTCGAGAAACTGACCACGGAGCTCGGAAAAGGGTATTTTGCTCTGGCGCGAGCCGCGCGTCTGCTATAGCAGCGGGACGAATGCGTTTGGAGTTTTTACTAATATTTATATGAAAAGCGAGCCTACTTCTCCAAGAGACAGTCATGCTTATTTGATAATTTTATAACTTTTAGGTGTTTTGGTTATCGAACGTGCTCGATATAAAGGAATCTTGAAACATAACCTCGAAGCCGGCTTCGTTTGAGTGAGTGTTTGGGGAATCTCACACTCCCGTCGAACGCTGTCATGGAGTAGAACAACTCGGATTCTTCAACAATACATCTATTTTCGGTGTGTAAAATAGTGAACCACAGCAACAATTCCTAAAACTCAAGCTCCCTCGGGGGGCCGATGAACGTGTACGACATTTGAGTTTCATCAAACGGGGATGTCAGTTGGTCGAGCGGCATATCTTTTGCCTCGTGAACGAAAGGTCGTAGTTTCAAATCACCCTTCGGTCAATTTTTTTTTGTCGCGAGCACTTTTTTTATATTTTTAACTACTTTTTTTATTACTTTAAGGATATTTTCAGAATATTTGATTTCTCATCTTGAATTGATTTCAGTGATTTTTTAAACAGTTTCATGGGAATATTTATGAGACAATGTTATTTTACCGGTAGTTTCTGAAAGATAATATTCATTTCAATTAAAAGTTTTCAACTCCAATCGAATAAATCGTTTGGAATTCACCTGCACATCAGCGAGGAATTAGAGATTAGATTGATCTTGCTTATGCGAATAATAATACTTATGGGACTGTTCCAAGAATGGCAGAAATTAATTAGAGATGACGAATCAAATATTCTGAAAATATCTATAAATTAATGAAAAAAAGGAGTTAAAAACATAAAACAAGTGTTCGAGAAAAAAAATTGGACCGAAGGGTGATTTGAACCTACGACCTTTCGTTCACGAGGCAAAAGATATGCCGCTCGACCAACTGACATCCCCGTTTGATGAAACTCAAATGTCGTACACGTTCATCGGCCCCCCGAGGGGGCTTGAGTTTTAGGAATTGTTGCTGTGGTTCACTATTTTACACACCGAAAATAGATGTATTGTTGAAGAATCCGAGTTGTTCTACTCCATGACAGCGTTCGACGGGAGTGTGAGATTCCCCAAACACTCACTCAAACGAAGCCGGCTTCGAGGTTATGTTTCAAGATTCCTCTACATCGAGCACGTTCGATAACCAAAACACCTAAAAGTTATAAAATTATCAAATAAGCATGATTTTCTCTTGGCGAAGTAGGCTCACTTTTCATATGAATATTAGTAAAAACTCCAAACGCATTCGTTCCGCTGCTATAGCAGACGCGCGGCTCGCGCCAGAGCAAAATACCCTTTTCCGAGCTCCGTGGTCAGTTTCTCGACCACGCGTCGGTCGGAGGGGTAATCTCGCTGAGGGCGCTATACGTAACTAACTAGGTGCGAATTCAGACCACCAGTTTTTCAGTGTAGGAGCCTACGGCGCGAATTTCCCGCGACTAAGCAAAAAAAGGGGAGGGGGAAACCCAAGAACACTATAAAAGCACCACCATGTACCCACCAACAACAGGATCAGCCTGGCCGACTCTCCGCCAGCTCAGCCCACACGTTCCAGGTGGACACCCCACCTATACCAAGGCCCCAACAGTTTTCCCTAATACCTACCCCATGATACAACCGATCGTTCTTTATGGATGCACAACCTGGTCTATGACTATACGAGACGAAGCAAAATTCAGAGCATTTGAGAATAAATCTTCAGGACTATTTTTGGTAGGAAAATAGACGGAAAATCGGGAACCTGGAGGCCCACGTACAATGAGGAATTAAGAGAACTCTATCGCGACCCTGACATTGTCAGGATGATAAAAAAAGAGTCAAGTACAATGGGCGGGACACGTCGCGAGAATGAGGGAGGAAAGAACAACTCGTAAAATCCTAGAATATACACCAATAACACGAAGAAAGCGAGGGAGACAAAGAGTTAGATGGGAGGATAATATCCATTATAACATTAAAGAAACAGAAAGAGACCCCACGGTGTCGAAAGGAAAAGCTCAAGACCGGGCTATCTGGCGTGACTGATGTGATGCAGTCAGGGACCTCGAACTCCTACCCCCCCCCCCCCCCCAATCCTACCACTGCCCGGACTTAGTTGTGAGCATACGTGTGGTGAGCGAATCTCATAGGAACTAATGTTCCAATGGGCACAAACTACACCTAGAAACGGACCGCCACGCTGTCCACAAACCCAACCACGGACTTTCCCCACAGATCAAGCTCCTGAACTGAGAGAAACCGGTGGATTTGTAGACAGAGAGGCGGATTACCGCGGCAATGGGCCTCAATGGACCCGAAAGACCCCGTGGAGTTCTCCCGAAAAACCCGGCGGGTCTGAAAACGCCACATATATGAGAAACTTCAAAGCTACAACCTCCCAAACCCAAATTGAAAGCAGAAAATGACGCAAAACCAACGCCTCAGAAAAACGATTCACTTCTGAGTGATGCGATCTCTAGTCCAGAAGTTACCATCGCACCTATCGATGCGTGTATGATCCCGATCCTCGGGTCAGTTTTCACTCAGGGTAGCTGAGAATTTATATCTTGGACTATAATATCTCATGGGTGTAATATTAAATCGATGCTGATAATTCCAGGTTTATTCATGCCTATCCCAAGATGGAAATGAAATGAGTGCACAACTTGTGTCAGAAAATGCTCATGACACTGGGGAGGACTCGGAGATGGAATCGGTGTCGGTTATTACCGAATCACTAAATTCGACGCCTCGACCCACACCTTGTTCAACACCCAATTCAACGGATCGATCATCATCATCTGTGACTGCGAGTATCGCAAATACACCCACGATGCAGCAGTTTACCGTCCAACCAGAAACTTCATCTGCTCCTGCTGCTATGCAGATTCCGTTTACCTCAAATATTTTTCAATCCCATGACAAAGAGACTCCTGCAGGATCCTATAAGAAGAGGAGCGCAGGAAAAAAAGCCAAAGTGGTAACAGCGATGAATGAAGCTTTGACAGTGTTGAAAGAAATCGCGAAAGAACCCGAAGAGCTAGTACGTCCTGTTGATGCAGCTGATCATCAGGCTCAATTCATGGCAGATAGACTGCGGAAAATTGATGATGCTGTACCCGCAAAGAGGCGGAAAATCTTTTAATGACTGATATAATGAAATTCTAATGACTTCATTATTGAGACTGTTTTTTACATAACGAGAATGTTATAATATGATAGGCTTTCTCTAGTCTTCCATGACTCTAAGAAAAGTGATTTCATCTGCTGAGATGAAAAACCAGTGTTGAAAGTGGCAATTGCCATAGATGCCAAAAGTATTTTGCCAAACTTGACTATTTTTGATAATTGACTGATTTTAATCCAAAATGTGACCAACTTTTCAAGTTACAAGAGCCGATTTAACTGTTGAGTATTTTCTCTGATGATTCAACCTTCTTTCTTCGTGCAAGATTACCACAATGTCATCCCAAAGTATTAGCGTGTACTTAGATCCATAAATATTCAATTGGGAAAAACAGTGGTTGATTTCTACCCTGTTCTTTTCATTTCAAAAAGTAATCGTGCAAATGGCTGGCCCAGTTGAAATATCCATCCAATAAAAATGAATGTGATCTGAATATATACTTTTTTATTCCCAGATTATTCGTGATTAACCACACCATAGCATGGAATATGTATCATCTTGATCGAGACTGAGTATAATATCATGTGATCAGATTTGAGATTAGTTTATACGCAATGCTCGTGCATCAATCATTAAGTCTTGCCATGACACTCTACTAACGTGAGGGGGGGGGGGTAAAATACTAACGTATTTTGGGGATTCATCTGAGCCCTCACTTAATATCCAATAACTTTTGTATTCACACTTCTTTATTAGACTTCATCCGAGGGATATTGCCAGAGGGGAGGGCCGTACTTCGTTGATTCTTGTGACCCCCCATTGACCCCTCGGAGTCACCACGACCAATGTCACAATAACAGAATAAGCGAAGAATTGCTCGATAATTCAGGATTTGGAGAAAAGAGTGGGGGTTCCCATTTGAAAATTCAAAGTTGGCCTCATTTGGTCAAATTGACGGGGGGTGGAGGGGGCGGGGGCCATCTGAGCCTTTATCTGATCAGGGGGTGGCTTACTAGGGAGTAGCCGTGGCCAATGCCGGCTAAGGGTGATGCCAGATAAAGCGCTACGCTACGATTTTGCGCCACGCCACGACGCGCTATCGCGCGCCACGAACCAAAAGTTCATTCCAGCAAACTTGACCATAGATGAATTTGATTCATTTTCATAATCTACGATTTATACTGTAACAATAAATCTAGTCCATTAAAGGTAGGGTTCGCTAGAATGAATTTTTGGGTCGTGGCGTGCGATAGCGCGTCGTGGCGCAAAATCGTAGCGTAGCGCTTTATCTGTCATCACCCTAATACGGCTAGTTTTGCCGCAAATGCGCGCTACTGCGAGAGACCCACCTCAGGTGCAAGTGGACAGAAGTAGCCGAGAGTGACCTCGCTGAGATTTGAAAAAGTAGCATTCAAGGGACCATGTTCTACTCCAAACTACTTCACCGCCGCTGGAAGCTACTTCTGGCTACTGCAGAACTTGCGTTGCGAACCCACCAAGCAACCAACAATAGACAAATGGTAGCTCGAAGTAGCCACGAGTGGTCCGTACAGGGTGAGAGTAGTTGGAAGTAGCCGATATTAGCTGGCATTGGAACCCAGCGAAGGACAGCGCTACCCCCTTACCCCGTACGGACCACTCGTGGCTACTTTGGGCTCCTATTTGACTACTGTTGGTCGCTTGTTGGGTCCGCAACACAAGCTCTACAGTCACCAAGGGTAGCTTCCAGCGGCGGTTAAGTAGTTTGGAGTAGAACATGGGCCCACAAGCCTCGGCTACTCCTGGGTAAGCCACCCCCTGTACCTGATATCCAACAACATTTGTATCCAACACAATCACACTAGACTTCATCCTTGGGAGATATGTGGGGAGGCGGGGGGGGGGGTCATTTATGGAACATACAATATATCAGTCATGTGTAAGGTTGCGAACCCGAATTTTACTGGTTATGTGAGTGCGTAAAAAGTTATGACTTCCCCTACCCGCAGGGGTGGTTGAGCCACCCCTTATATTTTGCGGAGGAACATAACCTGCGCGATATCTAGAAGCAAGTGTGGGATCAATCTTCGATTTCTAATTCGAAGACTTCTGAACTGGATCACCCACACCCCTGCTCTTGGACCTACTTTGAGTAGCTACGCCAACTCGGGGGTAAACCTTTTTCTTCTATCACAACCTGCCTATTTTGAAGAGACGAGAACAAACATACTTATTACACTTGTAACTCCAAAGATTATTATTCATTCAACTAAATTATTGTTCGTAATTATGCCAGGGTGAATGAAATTCAGTTATTGTGTTCACGAGTTATTTTTCCTTGCTAAACTAGAATGCGGTTAGGCTCAACTCAATGCAGAGGTTGCAGTCAGCGGCGTGGAGTTGGTTCTTTCAATCACATCCTTGCTTTTCGGCAAAAAGCTCTCTACATAGTCAAAGCGCCAAACGCGATCACGACAATCTCCACCGCCAAAGCACCAGAACAGTTGTCCGTATAGTACGTATAATACAACAACATTCACGAGACTCTCTCATCGAGAGTCAACTCTCACACAGCGGCTGGTTTATTCCTCAGTCGAGCTTCGGCTGTCGCAAGCCGTGGACGTTTTATCGTATATACCTAGTGTCTCCTTAACTTTGCGCGCCAAGTTTCGAAATCAAGCAGCAACGTGGTGCATCATCATCACAAATGTTATGAGGAAGTTATTACATTCAAAAGAAAAAAACACGTGCAAGTTTCGTAAAAATGTTGAGCCTGCGGTGTGAATTGTGGTGGTGGTGCTTGTGGTGACAGTGGCTTTGAAATAATAATGACGACAGGTGTTTGGCTTGTGCAGGATCTTATCCGCAAACCTCAAATTTTTCATAAACCAAGCAGATGATGAGTAACGATCTACGAGTACTGTACTCGTCGTCGACGTCGTCGGCATCCGTTTCAAGGAAAAGAATGAGGGACTCAATAATCGTCACGCATGCTGATGTCTACGACGAGTTACCAAGCACTTCGAGCGCTGACAAGTGAGTCCTTTGATCCTTTCATATAAAGTTCTTTAGGATATGTAGATGGACGGTAAGGTGATAAAGAGCTGAGCGCACGTGAACTTTTTAAAAAGAGCGTGCTGAGTGTTTGGAGACTTGGGAGAATTTCGGTGATATATTATCGGTGGTGGAGTCTCGTGGGCCTGGGTTAATGACCGAAATTTGGTTGTGAATTTTGAGTACTTGAGAAAATTAGTTTTGTTACTGAGCAGTCGACAATATTTTTGTTGGTATTACCGGGTCGATCAACAGGTGAAAGTATGAATCGTTGAAAGGTTGACTCGCAATGTTTGGACATGATTCAAGCAACTGGATTTTATCTCAGCTTTTAACCATCTATACTTTTTTGGAAGTTCGTGCTATAGGAAGAGTTATTTGCATATAAATGTAAACAATAATAAGAATTTTCTGAGATCTAACGCTGAACTGTGAAACCAGGTCTAAAAATTTATTGCAATATAAATTAAACATCTTTTCGACGGTTTGATCCAGAAAATTCTCAATTTTTACGATTTTCTGACTGAAATTCTTCACGAATAAAATTTTGATTATAATCCTAAGTACAAATTGATTATGATGAAATATTCATCAATCGAAAAGTTCCGAGAATTAATTTGTGGACCCGATAACTTATAGCGATAAAATCCGTCTCTAGTTTCTTATCTCGCCAGAAATTGATTGAGAGAATAGGCTATTTGGAATAGTTCAAAGTGCTAACATCGTTTATTGAAAGTGTCATGAATGAGACAATGATGATAAAAAAAATCCTAATCTAGTATTGTGGTCAAATGCTGCCAACACATATACATATACTCAAAAGAATGAAACCAATTTAGGATGCGATATCATGGTAGAAGAGTGTCAACAAGTATGATTATTGAAGAGACTCTCCAATCAAGAGCAATTTTGTAGCCTATCAAAAAGCGTCGTGTCATTTATTTTGATTGTCCAATAAAGTGAAGAGAGCACACATTAGTTCCAAATGCACATCTCTAAGATGCTAAACCAAGGACTGAATCTAAAATTTGAAGAAAGAAATCCACACTCATGAATTAGTTTCACAATCACGTCATTATTGTGAAATTCCTCAGAACCAAGTGAGTTTACTTCTCACGATTACGAAAACATGAATGCGACTTCCCGGGGGCATTATATTCGAGCCTAGAATACTTTACATAATGATCTGAGAGCTAAACCGCTAAATGGATCCGGTTTTTCGCGAGGGAACGAAGGATAATTGATAGGTGTAGCAAATCTCAAATCTCCGTATGCCAGTGATAAGTCAATGTTGTTGAATATTTGGAATAAGAATCGAACCCAAAAAATTTAAACGTGTAACCTACAGTGCCGTACTCTTTATTGTTTTTATTTTTGTAAAGAATAAAAGATACGGCAAATATTTACACTCGTTTAGTATCCTTTTGTGCACGAAACAGCAAATGTGTGAGATGTAAGTATATGTATAGTAAGGTACAGAATGAGGATGAAAACGTTCAAAGAAATTGTGTGCAAGATGATTACAGACATTGTACAGAAATAAAAATGTTTCCGCAAACTTGATTGGCGCTTTGAGATTGTGTAAGAGCGCCATAATTTAGGGCTCGGAAAATTACAGTGTCACGTCTTGCATCAGCAATATCAAAGGCAATTCAAGAGGTTACTGCTCTTCTACAAGTAGCTCAGTATGTTCTTCTTGAATGAGTATTTCATTGCTTCCGGAAATTTATAAGAGGAAAAAGGGGGCATTGTATGCTGTGAATCAACAAATAGGCATACGCTCTTGTGCAGAAGTCAGTACTAGCTGATAACGCGATAGCAAAAAAATCAAACTCACTCACATTCAAAATTTTATCTTATCGATAAAAGCGTTATATTGTTTCCTGCCAGTACTGATATCGGGCCAAATTAATTTGAATTTGATTCCGGGAATGAGATTTTGTGCAGATTGACAGATTTCTGGGCTGTTGAAATTGCACTCATCTGTTTTCGATTTATTCCAGCAAGTTAATTTATATCTGATTTCAATAGTTATTTCAGACATAATTTCAATTGGAATCTTAAAATTTAATACTCGTGATGTAAAAGGCACTTGCAGAAATCAGCTGATATACTTTTTTGAATGAGAAGAATTTTGTCTGCTTCATTAGGTATCAAGTTTTAAAATTATTCGAGATTGCGATATATTTTCGAGGATAAATTGAGATGAATACTTGTAGTGTGACTAAAAAAATCTATTAGCAGTTCACGATTGAGGTGTAGCTCTCAATCGAGATGTGATTTTTAGCTTGTCGATTTCATAACTTTTCAGTTTAAGAAAAACCTGACGGAGAAAAGAATCTGATATTCAATCCTCTTTTACTCGTGAGCTTTCCATGCCAACCAAAACTAGGTCAAATCTTGATTATCTGAATAAATTTAGGGATCAAAAATGATATCGTATACCATTGTAATGTTAAACATGTAATTATTTTCAAAATCCCTGGAGGCATTGAGTTATATGTAGTCCAAGAATACCATAATCTATGCGTGAAACACATCTCAAAAGGCTTTTCATTACATCTGTCTAACCAAAGATTAGACAGTGTAGCCTTGAAAAAAATCTAATAGCCGTATACTTATTGCGCAGGTGAAATCGATTCTTTAACCACCAGGGTATATGAATTGACTCAAAGAAGATGCATAATGAGTTCCATATGAAAGAGAGGGAATGGTGAAAGGTGGATAATTTCCATACCGTTCTTGATCAGCTTCACTTTTACATTTTGTCCCGAGCAAATATCTTACCGGTTAACATCAAATTTCTACAGTTAAATTCAAACATACGATTCATAACTAAAGAAACTAGTACGTTAATGGGAAGATTTTATTGGAGAATATTTTGAAATGGTTAATCAGGTACGAAAAATTTGCAAAATCAAATTTATTTTATGAACGATGTAATGTGATGCCGGATTCAAGAGAATTGATGGCAATATTTTTCGATCTGTTGGAGAAATTCATGTAAATGTGATAATTTTCCGAGATTGAATGTAGAAAAGGTATCTCAGATGAATCATTTGTATTTTAAATAACAATAATTGTATCCAAAATAGGAATTTCTATTACATGCATGTTTTGATGATTTTTTCCATACTCTACAAAAATAGTTTTAACCTTATTTGCAATTTTCACACTATGACAACATTTTTGTCTACCTCAACAAAACTCGTTAACTTCCTCTCAATTTCAAACCATCGCCCATCGGAAAAACATGAAAAGCTCTAACCATGAAGAACAACAAACTTCCACAAGGTTTCAAAGCTAATCGTGCTCAGACTACAAAATTTTTGATCTAGATAACCTTGCTGTCTCTTTGAATCAATCTACATCTATTATATCTCATCATTCGCTCGTGCGTATGGTAATCATCAAGGGCGAGCTTTCAATCAGATTCACTATTAAGCAACGCACCTATGAAAAAATATTATCGTCTAAAGTAACTTGAAGCTCTCTTTACACCATCCATCCTCATGTACCGACTAAAGCTTTTACATCACAACAGCTGTACCACGTGGTTCTCGTATGGGATTTCCAAGCTCGGTATATATCCAACCTCTAGTCATACTATCATTTTCCTCTGTGGCAAAAGCGGCGAACAGAGAGTCTGGACGACAGAGACTCCTTTTACAGTCTTTACCTTTCGTGAGTACACATAACATCCGACATACGGGATGTGTGTGCACACGTGCGCGTAGATATGTCTAGTGTATACATACTAATATACGAGAATACATTGTGTATACGAGCTTGAGTCGACGATGTTGGAACTATCTCCTTTCCACCATGGTTGGAACTCGCTTTGTATACCGATTTCTAAGCTATGAACATCCTCATGCCGAATAATCCGAAAAGCAGCTGAGCTATCCGATAAAGGAATAGTACATTACGCGTCGAGTGCTGGAAACATTTTTTCCTTCGGGAAACCAAAGCTGGACGTGGGCAATGGCACCGTCTAGCTTGGTTTTCCCGAAGGAAAAATGTTTCCGTTCGAGACGCGTATGCAGTTTTATACGTCTGTACGCAGAAACAGCTTGTTTCCAGGTCTCCTCGCGTACCGAGGAGGCCTAGAAACACGCTGTTTCTACGTATGGACGTATAAAACTTTTTGAAGGTGATATAGCATGAGGATGCAAACAGTCAACTTGGCGTGAAATTTGAAAAGAATGACTTGTGAATTGTAAAATTTCCATCGATATTCAAAAGCGCTTTTGAATTTTCAATAAGAAATTCGAACTTTTCATCTCTGGAAGAAGGAACTCGTGAGATATTCCATGTCCACATGATTCTGTAAACAGGAGTGCATTCAAATCGCACGATACTTGGGTAAAGTTATGTATTTTTGTTAAAGGTATCATTTTTAGTTGCGATCACAAATTTGTAGGAAACTGAAATTGGAATCAGTTGATCAAAAGTTCTTATACCACTGTACAAAAATATTTTGAGATCGAAAATGTCACATTGACTGGGTCATGATCTCCATTAGTATTTTTTGACGCTGATACCATGAGCCAATACCATATCCAAGCCCCAAATCGCTCCAGACCATCGGGATTTTATTAAATTCCAATAAATCATTTTTTTGCGGTTTTTTGGCGTAGATGAAATCCTGACGTAGTAACTCAACACGGATATGAGGGGGGGGGGGTTGTATTCAGACAATCATTTTGCGCCGGAAAAGTGTATCTGGATCCCCCACGCAAGCGAGAATTGTTTTCGTCGTAAATTTGACACAGCATGGATCATCACGAAGACTATGGTCATGGTGTCTACCGAGTTGGACAGGGACAATTCCCTGAGTTATCCTTGACTATCCCAGACCTCTGAAAAAAGTTTCAGTTCATCAGGATACAAAGAAATCAGATTCTCTGCAAACTTTGTTAATTGATATCTAGTTATTGAACATTTTGATCATTGATCCGCGATGCTTTCTACATATGATATGAGTAATTCTAGAAAGAGTTAGACGCAACAGTCACCAAAGAACCCTGGGGAAAATCTAAACAATTTTTCCTCATTAGTAACATGTTGAAACGGTACAACGAATGTCTCAAGATTTTTTCAACCCCCTCCCCCGCCCCCGCGCTGCCAGGTATCCAAATACGCTTTCCCGGCGCAAAACGACCATCTGAACACGATCTCGTACCCGATGTTGAGCCACTACGTCAAAATTTCATCCAATTCGAAAAATTCTTTAAAAAGAGAAAATTGTTTTTGCAACTGGAAAAAGATCCTGATCTTCTGGAGCAATTTGGGGCTCGGATTTGTTTTCAGGGTCAAAATATCCTCGAGGAAATCATGGTCTGGTACACGTGACATCCAGACCCCAAAATTGTGTCATACAGTGTAATCAATCACAATCACACTGATTTAAAAGATTAATTAACAAGGTTAACAACAACACGCTATTCTAGCCTAGCTTGAGCTGAAAACGTCTCCATTACAACATTTGGACTGAGATTTTAGTATTTTGAGGTGGAAATCCACCCTAAAACGGTTCGAATGAGAATCTCCATGATTCTCTTGACACGAAAACCCACCCCAAGAAATCAACAATGTATCCGAAGACTACAGAAAAAATCGAAAATCTCAAGTTCTACAAACCTTCACTCGACAGAGTGAAGTTTGAAAATCGTGATTTCTGTAGAAGGTAATTCGTAGTGATCGCACTAAAATTTTGCAATATTACTGTGTATGCAAACTCCAACTGATGCAGTAACCAATTTTGCAAATAAAAACCACTGAAATACTGCCGGATTAAGAAAACCGCAGTATATTTTAAAACAGTGAATAATGCAATAGGATAACGAGAAGCGAAGTCCTTTCTATCAACTCTCTCCGCGCTAATCCGAGATTTCAATGAAAATTAATCAATTTTCGCTGATTTGGCAGAGAAAGTTCATAGATTCCTAACATTATAAAAAAAACATCTCATCTTTAGCATTGGATACCATCGGGCACAGTTACAAACCTGTCTTTCCAACTGTTCATTCTCAAACACATAGATACTTTCTAGATGCTACATAACATGTCAAATGGTAAGACGAAACCAGTCGTTGCTGTCATCCTTCAAACATCTTTGACATTTCCTATATACCTAACATGGACTCTGGCTTCATTATTCATCCCGTTCAGCGAGGTACCCCGCTACTTTTTCAGCAGCGAACATAAATCGTGTACAGTTATACTCGGATCGCTTATCGAAGTACAGCTTCCGATTGTGGGAGGCGATGAATCGCGTGACGCGACTCGAATAATGCATGATTCTTTTTTTCAGCTCTTCGTGGATTTTGAAATATGCGGAAAAGAGAAATGTCACGTTGTTGAAAGAATGTTCTCAATTATGTTTTCGCATTACTCGCCATCTAACTCCGCGTTCAATTGAAATGACATTTGAATTGCGTAAGATGATGAATCGTGATGTGAATGATTAATGAAACTCGCCATAACCTGTACCACAACTGTCCACAGATTATCAGCGAAGTCACCACCAACCATTTTCTGACACTTTCATTTGAAAACGGCATGCACTAACCTCGTATATAGTGTAGAAAAAAGCTGAACTCAGCCTTTGAGAAATTTTGAATGCCCAAATACTTGACAGTATTGATCGAATACCAGGCTAAAATCAAGGTTTGAGTTATGGAAAGAGACGACTTATGGTAGAAAAATATCAAAGGGATATTTGATGGACACTATGCTAGATCATTTTTAATTCTCGCGGGTCCAATTTCGCTTCTACGCATCGTAACAAGACCTAAAGCATACCTTTGTGAGGGTATTTCAGTGAACGCCAACGACATCTTTGAATGCCAATTTGTATCCGATTCCAGGGTACCTAATTTCTGTGCACAGAATGGAATCTATATCGAATTGATGTCAACTTTAGAATATATGCATAATAAGGCACATGTTCAACAAAAAAGATTGGACAAACCGGCTCAAACAAATTGGGGTAGTCACCAAAGACCGTGCTAAATTTTACGAATATTATAAATGCCACAGAGAATTACATGAAATTAATCTAAAGTGATATTGTAATTTTCGAAAAACTGATACTCAACGGTACTATTTTGGTGTAGATGTAATGAGTCAACGCGATAGAGACAGTTATTTGAAAATGCTTAGAATGAATAATCCTGATGATTCAAAGGATTTCAAGCTGATTGAACTCACTTCAATATTATGTGAAGTATCCGGTGCAATTACGACTAGCTGTCGAGCCCTCTAGTCACATCTGAATATTTTGTCATGACTTATGAAGAATTTCGGAACCATCTTTTTTTCATGCAATTTAACAAATGGGGTGCCAAAAGTGCCGATTGTCCGTCTATGTGCCGACATCTCAAGTTGTTACAGTGAGAAGAGCCCTACGTTGATCAAGCCGAAACGTTGAACCAACCTTATATCATATCCAATCTTTCGACTCTAAATGTCTAGAAGCTTGGATTACGCTTCCAGTAGCCAGTATTGCTGATTCCTTGAGAACGCGCGGGGACTCGATTGAGATCCTCGCAACATTGCATCGCCGATCAGATCACAAAAACCCGTTGACGCACTGATAAGTCACACAAGATCTAAGTGATTCCCATTCATCCCCCCCCCCCATTTTTTATGGTTGTCTTTATGGTGAGTCTTGCGCCTCTCCTCGTCCCTTGACGTTCACTATACAGCAACGACTTCGCGAGCCCCGCAACGCCTAAGCACTACTCCGTCGGCCGTCGCAGGTGCATATTCAGCACCTTGACGACTACAGAGCATCGTCGATGACGATGCTCGGCATGCTCAAGAGGCCACTCGGAATGGCCAAGCCACCCAGACCATCTCGGGTGCGCTTCGCGCCGCGATACACGCATACACACTTCCACTCTCTAAGTATTATATAAAGGCATCGATAATACATCGTGCCTATTTATTCCGATATTTCCCTCACATCTCACCTATGTGCCAAATCCCCCCCCCCCCCCCCACAAGTCTCATATACCCCATCCAGCAAAAATCACTTTTAACCTAAAGAAGGATATTATTTAGATAACCCGAAACGTTGTTTACATAAAAAATTGGTATACCCGTGCATGGTCCATAGAAAGCATTCGAGACTTCAAGGACTTATATATCATATCATTGATGTATGGGATTTGGAGTCTCGTGGAGGTAACGATATTTGGCGGCTTATTAGACTTTTTTTATAAAATTTTGATACTATATAATTTTTCCTTTGTTGAAGAAGTACAAGTCACAGAGCACCGTAAGAATCAATTGACTCATAATCTGTTTCAAGGAGAGGAAGTGAACGAACGAATAAGCATCTATATACCGGAGGGGTATTACACACATCTTAGAGTTCATACGCACGTTTCGTATGCCACGAACGGGGGAAAAAACAAACATAACCCCAGAATTCGTCTGCTCAAAACCGTCCGGTCCGCTTTTGCTCAAATACTTCATCAAATTTAGTAGATCCGCTTTTGCTCAAATACTTCATCAAATTTAGTAGAAATTCCGATTTCTGGTGTTCACACTGATAGTAAAAATTCTGCATGTGAAATTTGATTTGTAATTCTGTTGCACGAGGTTGCATCGCAAAGAGCAGAGATGAGAGAAAGATGCTGTTTGTGAAGCATTTTTCGTGATGATTCATGTATTTCAGGATGCTGCATGCCAGTGTATTTCTCTAATTTACATCAGGGATTAGATAAATTGATCATCCCATGCGTAGATGTTAAGCTTCAAGGTAGTTTCTCTCAATCAATGTTTGTATTCAAGCTCAAATTGAATGCAGTTTCTGGAAGTTTCATCAACTAGTTAGGAAATCAGTACATCCGAATTTCCAATCGATGATTCAATTTATTTGTGGACTGTTGATGAACACTATCACATGAGAATCATTTCTTCTAATGCTCAAAAACCTTCGGTGTTTCTCAACATTTCACAAATTAACTGAATCATCAGTTGAGAAACACCGTTAAAAATTGCATACTATTTCGAAGTTAAATACAAACATTGATTGTAAAACAAACTTCATTTGAGCTTAACATCTACGCACGGGATTATCAATTTATCTCATCCCTGATACGAATCATAGAAACACACCCGCATCCGCAAGGACGCAGGTTGGCCCCTATTCTCCCCTTGTGGTGACACATTGAGGTTCCAAGTAAAATATTACTATATTTCCCTAAGGAACAGTCAAGGCAGGAACAGTGCGTTGATTTCCTACGATGCGTCAGCCTACACAGGGTAAGATACGACAGAGAATGAGGTAAAACTCCATATAATTGAATAGTTGATGGAAAGAATGCGATACGAAATAAGTATTGGAGGAAAACCTACCAACACAAAAGTGAACACGAACAAAATGATAGTGGGCGAAGAAATGTCAAAATTCTCGAGAGGATCAATTTGACCCGAACAAAAATATAGAAAGATCTGATATCACAGAAGATGATTTATAGAAAGAGTCCAAAATAACCTTCCCTGTGGAGCTCGAATTGTTATCTTCAATTCAAGACAAGTGCAATGCCAAGTGAAGAAGTATGTAAAAAGAGTCTCACGATGATGACTAGATCCTGAACAATCTAGTCAAAGGAAGGATTAACTCATTTTCCATACCTAAAGTTTTGGATAAGTAGAGAAAGATACTTGAGAAGTTCATCTCCCACAGAAATTGGTAAATGTAACTCCTAAATCTACATTGTACCGAGTTAAATAATGCGCTGTTACGGTCTACTATAATAACTTGACATTCTTCGAGAGAGGATTCCAAAGAGTACCAAATTTTTCGGGCAGAGGCGCCTATGGAAATATCTACTCAAGAAAATATTTAGGTCCAAGCGTGGCTATGAAAGAGTTGAAGAATTTAACATACGAAGATTTCTGTCGATATAGTGAGAGAAATCGCTATTAACGACCGTACAACATCTCCAATGTCGCAAATTTGTTAGCGTTCAACTTCGACGAAGAGCCCCCCATGGCCTGGCTTCTTCTTGAATATGTTGATGGAATGGACTTAGAAAAATATTATTCGATGCACAACCTGAGATGTCGAAGCTCACCTCACTCGATGAACAAATCCATACCGTCGATCAGCTACTGGCAACAATTACACAGTATTTCTTCGAGATAAATCAAACTTTTCGTCCACACTCTGTAGAATCATTCAACAGCTGTCCGAAAAGTTCAGAAAACCAGTCCGGTAAAAGATGTGATACGCAAAGGAATTGATAAAATAAGTGAGAAACTTTGATCCGAGGAGGAGTTTTTGAGTGAAAAAGTGAGTGATTCAGTTCCGAAAAGGAAGAGTCGCAAAGTTCGAAAAGCTCAACTTCAAATAACTCTTGTATTTTATTAATCCATTTTTGTGAGCGTTAAGTATGACTTTATCACTCGATTCGAGTTGGATCATCACTCAATTCGAGTTGAATTATCACTCGATTCGAGTCAACTTTTTACTGGATCTATTGAGTACAATTTTCACTCGATCCATCGAGCAAAAGTCACTCGAAGGAGAGTTGCGGTATTTTCACTCGAGATTTCGAGTCAAATGTGAGTCAATTCGAGTGAAAAGTCACTCGAAGAGATTTAGAGAGTAGTCATTAATATCTGGAAGTTCCAATTTACAATTTATCCTAATCTATGATTACGAGAGAAATAGACATTGATCCCGATTATTGAGAGCTCACCAACTACAAAAATGGTGTCACTGGATTAGAGTCAGGGAACACCTAACTCTTGGATATTGTGCGAAAAGGTTAGGGCCTTAAGATCCGAAAAGAGATCCCTCTTCGTGAGGAGGTCTCGACCCCTCTGCGTGGCACTGGGCAATAGAATGGGGTACAACATAGAGCTAATGAGCACATCCGAGAGAGAGACTCATAGGATAGAGATTTCAACTTTGAAAACACAAGAAATGCACAGTTGATTCCCTCCGACGGGCCATCAGAACACAAAACCCATCTGAACGAGAAAGAGGGGAAAAATGACGCTGGACAAGAATTGTTGTCTGAGGCCAGAGTCTTGAATAAATTAAAGAAGATTACAAGCTTCTTTGAAATGACAACCACAAAATCCATGAATGCAGCCTCTACACTTGCAGAAGAAGTGAGCCAAGTTGAAAAATCCTTCATTATGGATTATTAGAATCTTGACGTTGTTCGCGAAAGTACGCCGGGAATACAGAAAACTTCTCGTCAAAGTCCCTCTCAAGACAAGACAAAGCTTCTCATCCTGACTCTGGTAAATAATGTGACATCTCTCCGAGAACTCCAGGAAACTATGCCTGGTCTTAATGAACAATGTGATACGTAAGGAGATGAACGAAATAAATGAGAAGCTTGAATCCGCAAAGAAATTATTAAGTAAGAGAGTGAGTGATTGAATCCGAAAAAGAAGCTTCGAAAATTTCAATTCCAGAAACTACAGAAAATGAAAGAGGAGCATCCAGATATAGCTCAAGTTTTGAAATTTTGTGGTGGAGTTTTAGTGAAGCCGAGGATGTAAATGGTATCAACTAGTGCTGCTACCGATACACGGCTAATTTTTTACAAAACTACCTCACTCTGACATGACCCTGCTTGGCCGGGGAAAAAAATTCACGGTGCTCAAACACCACTTAATCGAGTACCTAAGTGCGAAGGAGTGACGACGATTCATTCATGGACAAGACGCAGGAGATCCGGCCGACTCTACAATTGCCCGTATTAGCGGAAGTAGAATGTCGGTAGCCGACTGACATCATGTATATGTAATACAATTGAGGAATTTTAATACTGAATGTCAACAATGTTAAAATAAGAAGAGAGCTACGAGGGGGATCGGGTCCAAGTACTAGAACACGGTGGCGCTTAAGAATCTAGATATATCTAAAAAACAATTTCAAAGTAATACCATGCATGTATGCAATATGGAATGCAGGGCCGTCTTTTACATAGGCCTTCGGAGCTAGGGCTTGGGACCGTGCGGTAGCGGGGGCCCCGCAAATCTGCAAATTCCCTCTATCCTTATCTGGCGAGTGCGATGAAAAAACAAGTCAGATAGTGCCAGGGCTGGGCGATTACAGAAATAATTCCAACGATAAATTTCACAAAGAAATCAATTGCAATATGAGCGGCGAAAAGATGCTCGTTCGAAAATCGTCCACCAGGGTGGCGCCCTGGTGGACAATTGGGCCGATACCACACATAGAGTATCATTTTACAATCTCACTTTTCTCGGGGCCTCTTTGTCGTAGCCTCGAATCTTATCGCCGTTGGTTCGCAACGGCTCACTCTATATAATGTGCGTATTATATATACATTAAATCATCGGTTATTTGACCAGGCTTCGAATAAGCTTCGTTTATAATTTGCTGAAAAACATTACAAGACACGTATAGTGAGTTTCGGCCTCGGCTCAGAAAGATCGTCGGAGATTCATCAGTTCGTCTTTGAGAGTAATGACATCGGGATCGGGAATGAGATTCATATTTTACTTCCGAGTGCAATTTTACGCTGCGCAATTTGATGTGAATTGATAGTGATGAAGTTCTCCAAAAGTGACATGAGAGTGAAGAGCTCCTCGGGGAAGCTCAGTTTGATGTTTTCGCTCAGTTTAGGTACTGCCTCGACATGCTTTTCAAGAATTGCAATCAGAGAAAAAGCCAGCAACCAGCAAAAGCTGCACGAGAGTGATTTAAACTTGCGTTGTTTCTTGAAAAGCTCTCAAGATGAAGAAGGCTCCGACAGGTGCTCAAAGAAGAGCCAAAGCAAAACATGGACAAAGAGAGATCGCTAAATTACCAAAAATATCGACTTTTTTCAAGTATCTGAAACACAATTTCATAGTGACAATAATGCAATCAGTGAGCAGGAGAACTGTGTATATGTCGTAGGCCGATGGAGATTTTAAGACGATAGCTATCGGCCGGCCAATGGGATTCGTCGCGTGGCGAGAGGCTATCGGGCTGAATTTTTTAACGTCTATCGGCCCGCCCCGTCCTCGCCTGATAGCTATCGTCCTAGGCTAATGGAGTCTGATCAACTCCTGCTTGGCCGTCTGGTGCTTCTCCAGGTCGATGGAATTCGCATTCTTTTCTCATCTCCCTGTGTCAGCGAACAGTGCGTGGACCGGTGGACAGGGTTACAAAAAATGTGGCTGTGAAGCTAATATGCGAATCAGTGTACAACCAAACGACGTGCTTGTTTCAAATCAAATGTTCTGTGCAATTCGAGGTGTCACTAAAGTTCTACTTGTTGTGACTAACTAACCGAATCCTGATCCAGGTCGTAACCTATTTCTCAATGAACACCGTTCGTTCCCGAAACGTACCGCAGAAGGTTCCCCTATGGAGCTAATGCAACCTTCGCCGGGCGTTCCTACGATCCACCAGCAACTTGTACAAACATCCGCGAGCGATTACTTATCCCCAGAGTTGTGTATTGGTTCCTGGAACCTTTCCGTGGTTCCGCGACGGTTTTTTAATGGTTGTATATTCATGTAAAGGAGGATCACGAGAACAAGTGACGTTGGATAATTTGAGTAGTGAGTAATTTTTGATTCACTGATCTTAAAAAAATCAGAGTTTTGCTATTTAAGGGTACGAGGGGTATGACCCTAAAATCCTGAAATATTCGTGCCAGGATCAGATCAAATTTGGTTCATTGCATCGGTATAAAAATAGAATCAAAGGCAGACAAACTTTCAAAATTTATAAATTCACCACAACATAGCAAAAATCCATGAAAACCACTGTCGCATGTATTGGAATGCATGGGGAAATTACAAACTTTGAATGTTTCTGATAACGAGTAGATGGAGCTGAACAAGAGACAAAAAGTCTCTACAGCGCAAGCGCACTACCCAGCCGAGACAGCCGAGTGAGCCGAGCGGCCAAAGAAACGACGGATATCCGATCTCGGAGAAAATGCAATGGATCGGTTATCTCTGTAGTTGTCAAGACCGATCCACTTCGGAGTGAGCTCCGGGTGGAGATGCTCTGGCTCTCCCATAACCGGCCACCGTCATTTGTGAAAGTGACAGCCGATAACTGCTTGGAATATCGGTTGGGCTATGTTCTAAACCTTATGCCCAGAATGGCTAGGATAGATATGGTCATGAAATTTGCGACAGCTGTACTACAGCGTACTGGAGGGTGAGGGCTATTAGACGGACACGTTGGCGGAAACCCGGGTCCACTAGGCTAGATGAGTAGCAACGGAGGGGGGACGAGCGCATGAAGAACATGTTCCGAAAGCCGGGGGAGGAGATTAGTCAGGAGAAGGCTACTGTCAAGTCCATCTACGCTCGAATACTAAAATACCAGCATAAACGAGATAGGTATCCACCGTTTGCGTAATCTGTATTACACTTCGCGTATGCTCGTAACATTAATACAGGGGCCTGTACAACCTCGTGCTTATGAGAGCGGAAACAGCGTGCTCGCCAATGAAAACGGAAGAGTAACAAGATACTGATGCGGGCGTTGGCGTAAGTAAAGGTATAAAGTGCTTATCCATTATGAGCTGAACCAGTGCTGGCACTTTGAGCGAGATGAAAAACTGACGACGTACGATAGTATAGGTAATTATTGGGTGCTAATCAGGGCTTAACGAAGCGTTAAATGGATGGTAATTGGCGCAAGCGCATGCTCGTGAATTATTTGCTAACATTCGGTCATTCACGCTGCGTGGACCACGCAGACTCTTGTTTGGTCAAACTGTTGAGGGTGGTTGGTACTAATCAATTTTTTGTTATTTAAGATGAGTGATTGAACATTGAAAATTGACGAGGTCAAGTGCCCGAACAACTCACAAACTTAGATTAAAAAATCGTCGTTAGAGTTGAAAATTTTTAATGATTCAAAGAACATTATAAGCGTTCGGGAGAGCTTCCTTGATATACCGTTTCCCACCCTCTGTACGCATAATAGATCCGCACTCTGGCATCTACAGATATTAAACAGTTTCATTTTACCATCAAGAGAGCTTTCACGAACGCATATAAAGTGCTCTGAATCATTCAAAGATTCCATTAAATCCATATCAGACAAATAGTCATCTCCCATAACTTCAGCAAAATTTTGGTGAGTTGTCCGAGCACTTGACTCACAAGGAACACCCAAGGGTTGTGGGCCACGGATTTGGCTGAAACTCTGGGAATAGTCTCCTTCTACCACCAGAAGGTGAATCCTAAAGCCACATTTGCAAATGCCCAACAATTTCTAAGCTACAGCCTACGACATTAACATTGCCCATATGGGCCCATGTTCAGAAAAGGTACATATAGATATACTCGTAATGCTAATGTTATGAGCTGCAGCTCGGAAAAGGTTGGGCATTTGCATGTGCGGTTCTGGGTTTCATCTTTTGGAGGGAAAAGGAGACGATCCCCAGAGTTTCAGCAAAATCCGTGTTCCACAACCCCTGGGTGTTCCTCGTCAGTCAATTTTCCCTATCCATTCGCTTACCTTCTAACAAAAAAGCTATCAGTATTTGATTCACTCTCAGCAGTTGACAAAGTCCGCGTGAATGACCGAATGTTTGCAAATCATCTACAAGAATGCGCTTGCAACATGAATTGATCAAGTACTTATCTCAATTAGGCTGCTGCGGTGGCCATCTGTAGTCCTTCTTCGGAGAATGGGACTTTGTTATCCATACCGGGCTCTTCCTTGTGATCTCAGCCACCAGTTCTCATTTGATGGAATTCGATGGGTGTGTATGACAGTCAGTCCTCTGTAAATGAGAATATCAACTATTAACTTCATGACTTTGAACCCGAAAAAAGTTCAAAATTCGAAAGTTGATATCGCTGGGTGGCTGGGTCGTCATCAGGAGAGGAGTATTGTGACCAATGATGCATTTCCACCTCTTTGTTCTCATAGTATATTACTCCCGAAGTGAGGTCTGATTGTTTTGTCGCATGGGGAAAATATCCCCCGGACACATTAAAGCTTGCTGGACGAGGGACGTATAAATATGCTATTTTATGGCATTAAGCCGAAAAGAACGCCAATTTTATGTTCGCAGCCGGAACTCAAAGTGAAGCTTTAGTCGCTTTATGCTAAAAAGACTTATTCGACCTATGACTCATTTATGCAGACAATATCGTGCACGGGTTTCGAGAAGAATATGATGATAATGCATATAACACCCGTCACATTTGAGGAGTTCATGCTGATTTTCTCAAAATATGCGTCTCAGACGAATATTGCGGCGTCTACAATTTCCTAATCAGTTTCCTTGAACATGTTTATTGTGTGTTTTGGGTGTACTTATTTTAGAAAAAAATCAAAATGTTCAACGTCGAATTCGAAGGGAAAATTGCGAGTCCTATATGTCAAAATGTCAATTCCGTGGCTTTTTTGGACTACCAAAGAGCGCGTCCCAGCCCTCGGTTTATGTAGTTATACACACGCCCCCCCCTCCACACATAGTACTCCCACGCCAGGTTCACAAATTTTGAAGGTTTATAAATATGTTTTCACAGGTCTCGAGACGCAGCATGGCCAAACTTCCGTTCAACCAGTATGATTTCAAAGAGCAACCGGATTCGTGTCTGAATGACGATTTTAATGATAATCCGAGAGCATAAAACGACATTGGCAATATTTTTTCAAGATGTGTCAGGACGCTCTAATACATAGGAAAAATTGCGCGTTAAGAGGATGTCAGATACCGACATTTTCGAGTCCTCGAATATCTCCGAGAATTGTTGACGTGGTATCATAAACCTAGCAAGTATCTCCTGGATTAACGATAGTTCAAAGGTTCATTGATAAATTCAATAGAACTTAGAAATATCGGTGAGTGTGCAATAAGGTCGACATCAGCGTCGAACTAATGTCGATCAAAAATCATGTTCGATTTTCCGAAGATATTCAATAAGAATTGCCTCATCTAAGAGGAAAATAGGAATCGTTAAGTAATCAATCTTTATCGTTTGATCAAACATGGAATGCCAATATCGTGTATATCTACCCCGAATCCCAAAATTCCGACCTCGGACTAAGTCAAAATAAAACTCGAGATTCTAAACTATTCAACATTCTATTTTTTTCTGTCTTTTGTTTTGTTTGAGACTCAATTTATTTGAATGAGAGGTCAATAGTGAAGAAATCAATCTCCATCAGAGATCGAGTCGTTTCTTGTCTTTCGGACATCGCGTATGGGCAGTTCTGGTGGTGCTACTTATTCTCATAGAATTGACCACGAAATTGATTGGTAAATAGGTCGTTGAGCTGTCATCACATTCTGTCTGATTACTCTACGCATTTCCCGAAACGACTTAATATATTCACGTTCCATCATGCGCCACATTTCCGTTGTCTTTATAGTCAATTGAGGTCGTAAGACGATTGTAGCGAAGATCATCTAACTCTTTCGAAGGTTTGCGGTTCTTCAAGTGACCCCTTGAATTAAACCCAAACTTCTGTTCGTCGATTTCAAATATTGATTTAGCACTTGCGTTGGTGAATGGCAGTAATGAATAATTGCACTGGTGCAATTAGGAAGAATTACTTTTAATCGAAATTGAATTGATCAATGTGAGGTTAAATTATCGTCAATATAATCTGTGAAGCGATCAAGTCTTCAACTTTCAATACATTTGCAAAGACGAAGGAGGATAATGTTGAGGAGAATGACTCTACATATTTACGCTTGTATTGATGATAAGAAACAGTAATTCCGGTCTAGAACGGCGAATGGGTGATGTCTCGGACAATCGGGTGCACCGCGAGCTCATTTTGGTCGCGGGCGCCCGCGCCGCGAACGGCTCAAAAACTCATCACCGCTCAGAATGAAATGAGCATATTGTCTGATCTAGCATTGTGAATGAAATGACTGACATAAAAGAGTGAGAAATGCTCAAAAAATAATGAAACGAATATATGTATCGGCAATGTAAAGTGAGTTGTCTGTCAGAAAAAAGCGAGAAATACTGAAAAAGGGCAAAGTTTTGTGGCTCCAGTACTCTGGTCAGTCTAGTCAAATCGGTAAGTGGTCCAGAGCCATTTGATGTGCATGCATATAATCTTTTGATACTTCGTTGTGTTAAATGGTCACTTTGACCACAAGCTATCACCTAGACATATATTTCCATCAATAATCCGCAAAAACAATGGTCTAGAAAACTGAAATATGATCCTAATTAGTTATCATACGGCAAAGTCTATTTATCTATCCCTCCACAAAAATTACGGAAGCGAGAAAATAATAAATCTACCGAAAATTTGCGAACGATTTTGGCCGCGTACACAAAAACCGATCAAGATTACTTTTTGCTTTCCAACAGCTCTAATTTCGGCGAGCACCCAAAATGAAATCAGTAAAGAAGTGTGTTGTCAATGGGTATTTGTAACCATTGTATCTCACACCTTACCGATCGAAAAATAACAATGGCCCTCGGCCCTCTTATTTTGTTCATTGAAACTACTGAACCCGGTATTTTTTGATGTTTTGCAAATTTCCTGAGAAACCGAGAAGTTATTCAACATAATTGAATCAAAAGAAAAATTAAGTCTCGATTCATCTTATTTACTCTATCAAAAAGTATGTTTCTACATTATAGGTCAAAAAGCTCAGAATCAAAAAGTTCTATCACGGAGCTCCAGATCATGACCGTTTAAGTCCATTTTTTCTTCTCCTGGGAAATTTGCTTCAAGTTTCTCGTGATATGGAAAATTCGAGTTATCATCCAGAGTGAATATTTTTTTTATATATTAGTGAGTGTTTTCGTGTTATTTTTTGGGTGAAATGTAATATTTTTTAATTATTCCTCATGTTTGCATCTCATTTTGCTAGAGTAAATTATAAGTATCATGACTCTGCACGTAGATGGGTAGTTCCGAGGGTAGTTTTGTACGAAGGACTGTCGAAGGACGTCGCACGAGCGAAGCGAGTAGTATGAGGCCTTCGTAACAAAACTATCCATAACCCATGTAAGACATACGATTCCCTAAATATGTATGATCATGGGATCCGTGGATTCCATCGTCATATACGTTCATACATTAACCCGGTTAAAGAATTTGTTGTTTTTATTCCGGAAAGACGTGGTATATTAATTTACAGCTGTTTAGGTGTAATATCAATACTTTACGATATTGATCGAACATTACTTAGAAAAATCTTCCCCGGAGTCATCCTCAAGTTCTGAACATTTGAAGCACTGAAGAGAAAAAAATCTACATTATATATATCTAATACAATTTTACTTTTTTTGAATTCAGGACTGAGTCCCGGAAAGCTTATTTTCATCAGTATATAATCGGTATCATGATGTAGTGATGTTAGAACAGGTTTGAATCAATATATCACAACTCTCTAGAATAAAGAAGAATGTTTTAAGTGTTATTCTGGTGGTCGCTTGTGCTCGAATTGATGAATTTTGAAACAATGATGGACTTCTTGAGAATTGGTCGAGCAAATGGTTTTTATTCTTCAAAACGCCAACGTTTAAGATGTTAAATTTGTAAATCGACATATATGTAGCCCTGAAGAGGCCCGTGTAGTTTAGACGGGCGAAACGTTGGCCGTTTGAAGAATAAAAACCATTTGCTCGACCAATTCACAAGAAGTCCATCATTGTTTCAAAATGTTTTAAGTGGTTCCAAGTATGATCATGTATGACCGTTGAATCCTCGGATTCCGTCATCATATATGTTCATGGAGTCGTATGTTTTACATGGGAAGCACGCAGTCTAATACGATATTTAAAGTTGCAACTTTTAGGTTGAAGTGCTACAAAATAGAGTTATACTCTTCTGTACCAGAAAGTTTTTCCAATTTTTTTCCAGATGAGAAAGGGTATTAAAACGCCTTTCTAAAAAATTCAGTTTTAGAGTTTTAGATAAAAAAAAGTAGTCAACCAGGAGATTTCTTCCGCATGGATTGGGAAAATGCCGAGAGTTGAGTTTCAAGCTTTATGGGTCGAAAAATGTTGAAGAACTATGAATGTATCCCGTTTCTGTGGGAAAGAGGAAGAATAATTCTTCTGGTCAGAACGGTATCGAAGAATCGAGATCAAATAGACTCTTTGATTTGAGCCCTTCAATCTCTGCCCAAATCTGACTGCACAATTATAAGTGCACGTGCGTAGTGCACATGCATTCATACGCATCATTTGTGGACAAACCCTAAATGCTATATCCCAAAGCCAGCCAAAGCAGCATGCACATGTGCACGAAGATTGACTTGATGCAGAGTGAAACGGCAGCTCTCATTTTTCGCTTTTAGAAGTTTTAGAAGCATATCAACTAAGACATAACTTTCGAGATCTGGGATAGATTCGAGGATAGGATTCTGTAAGTATTCCCGTTGAGATAATTCTTGAAATCTGACCATGCCCTTCAGAGAAATGTATCATTATCGCATTTTGCAGGTTAGGAAGTTCGTTCGAACGGTGCATCGGATGGGTGTGCCGATAGTTGGTCGTAAATCGTAATATCACGCATTCATTCTTCGGAGAAATAGCATCGCACTCATTGGAAAATCCATCGAACTTCCAGATGAAATTGCAGACTGATAATTACTAGAACAACATCACATAAAGAGAGGAGTAGAGAAAATAGCACATAACCTCTTCTCATTTGCATCGCCGTCATCAAACGTGCAAGCTAGCTCTCGTCTTTATATTGACGTATTTCAAATTTCCACTTTTGTCCAGTTAAACTAATGTCCATGATGCTATCTATATCATCTCATCAACCATCAGCCGATCAATTCAGAACTCTCGGTCAAGGCAAGATGAAAGACGAAATCGCCACTGTCAGAAAATTCCAAATGGTTTGGACTATTGAGAGCTTCGCAACACTGATCAAGACTACTAAGCAAAACAAGTTGCAATCACCTCTGTATTCTCTAAACGTCTTTGGAGAGTGTCGCATTCTCTTATTTCAAGATGACATTATGTCACACTTAAGGGTATTATCAGGTTGTAGACGCAAGGCTTCAGTCTCATTTTGGATCAACAACTCAAGAGGACAGTTATGCAGAATTTTTCCATGTTCTCTAGTGCCGGATGCTAAAGATGTAGATGGAGATGGATTTGGGTCTGAATTTTCAATTCTAACAGATACACTTTTGGAACAGCCATCCAAGGATCCGAATGGTACTCTTGCTATCAAATGTGAAGTCTACATTTTTTTGCAGAATAATGATATTCGATTGGAGCGAAAGTATATGGAAATTTCAGATAATTCTCATCGTCTGAAAGTCTTAGATAAGTATGAGAATCTTCTAGGTAGTGAAAAATTTAGTGATATTAAATTCAAAGTTATGGGACAAGATTTGTATGGCCACAAAAATATCATTGCAAATCAAAGCCCAGTTTTTTCTGCCATGTTTGATCATGAGATGAGAGAAAACAGCCAAAATGTGGTGAAGATTGATGACATTTCGCATGAGGTATTATTGGAACTGTTTCGATTTATTTACTGTGGTAAAATTAAGGACATCAAAAATCATGCCGAAGCTCTCCTTATTGCATCTGAGAAGTATATGATTGAAGAGTTGAAAACACTTTGTGAGAAAGATCTTTGTGGTAGATTGAGTATTGAAAATGTTGTCGAGAGGCTGAACTTTGCCACTCTACACAATGCTTCAGTTCTCAAAACCAATTGTATCAGTTTCATTACACTACATGCAGAAAAGATAGTTGAGCTGCCTAATTCAAACATTCATCAACTAGATCCAAATATCATACAAGATGTTTTCAAGTCATTGTTGAAGAAAAGGAAAGCTGCCTTTTAGAGTAGTTGTGTAGAAAGCTGATATGTCTTGTATTATGACATGTTTTTCGCAATTAGATTTATTGAACAGTATTCATAAATTTTCTGGCATGTATGTTAGTTCAACTAAATGATTCACATATTTGATATTCGATTTGCACGAAACACTTGCAATCAAAGTACCTTAATTATTTTCTTCTTTATGAAGTTTATGAATTCAAAAGCATGTCAAATGAGTGAATTTTGTGAGTAAATAAAAGAATTTGAATCTGACATGGAGCATCTTGATGATGAATCTGGGAAATTAAACAAGCCTGAAATAATGTATCAGTATCTCAGTGATCACTTCTGATTTCGATTGGAAAAGATTTTCACTGCTTTGAGGTACCACCGTCACAATTAAATAAGTCTCAGGGATTCCCATAAAAATGAAACTCATTGAATTTGACATACAAATGCCTAAAAAATTTTAGAGACCCATCGATTGGAGTAAAACTTATGAACAATCTCAGTTTGGCAATTTCAACACGAAATTTCATGAAAAAATCAAATTTCCCACACAGTATTCTCAAAGCTTCACCCAAAAGATTTTGATGAAACTTTATGATCACAGTAGCAATCGCTCTCAGCATTCTCTCAACTTTCCTTGTAAAATCTGGCTAATAGTTTGTTACATATTTTTGGGCCGATTTTTATATGAGTCCTGAATAAATCACCAGTAAGACAAAATCGGTTATTTTTGTGAAGATCGAGAACTACGCCATTGACTAAAGAATTTAAGGATTCTACCATTTCGAGTCTCTTACACTCTTGAGATGATTGAAGGTTGAGAAGTTTCCAACAGTACAACCTCTCGCTCTCTCCATTGCAGGGATTCTGCACCGCCCAAAGCTATCAATACCACAAAATTAACGACTTACAGTGCCCATCCTCTTGTTCCTCGCAATAATTCAGCTGTTTCTCAAAATTCCTAGGCTCGTTAAATTTCCACTCCCACCAAAATTGACCCCTGCAAAACATTCAGAACCACAGAAAATTGAGCTCATTTTCACAACTCCAAAAAGAATTTTTAAAAAAATGACCTTCAGAGAGAATGGTAATAAGTAGCCAAATCGTATACGATCGGTATATCTCCATACCTATAAAGTGCGATCGCTCGTCTGGTTCTTTGATTTACAGGTTTGCGGCGTTCAAATTAGTTAGGGCCTGAACGAATAGGGGCCCACAAAAAAAATTCACATAATAAAATGATGCGTAAGCGCAGGAGTAGGCGTCTACTCTCGAGAAGAGGCCGGGGGCGTCAGAGGATGAGGATATAGCGCGTAACTCGCGCTCTGACTCGGTCATTAGGCTCCTGGTTTCTACAGAACCTACCATATACATAATATTTCTCGACGATGATATACCCCTTTGAAAATTCCACAACTCGACGTCGTCGTCTCGACTCGTGCATACTTAATATCTTTCCTGCATGGTTTCGCTCGTGCAAAATATACTATCTCCCTGTGGTATACCCCAACAAACGAGAAAGAGTCTCGAAACTCAAGGTCAAGGCCAAACTGCATAGCCAAGGACACTACATTATAAAGCTAACGAATATGTGCACGAAAGATACTGCAAGTCAACCAAGGGAATACAGACTTGGATTTTTTGCCAGTCGCATTATACATACACATGCAAAGCTGAATATATACCTAACTCTTGCACTCAAATATCTCAGAAGAGTTTGCTAAAGAGAACAAGAGTTCTGGGTGGACCGAGAAAAAAAGGGAGGAATGATCGAGGAGCACCCGTTTTTGGGATGAATTCTCCTTCTTCTGCTTCTGCTTCTACCCGTATATGGCTCTCTGGGTTATGAGATTATGCACCTCCTCGAGGAACCACGATGGGGGGATTTTTTTGTAGGGGAGATATCGCGCTATGCTTGTAGGAGGCGGTGCAGTTTGCCGATCGTGAAATTCTGATAAAAGGTTGGAAAGGGAGCTTTTGGGATGTGCGGCAGAGGCCTAGTGAGAAATTCTTGGACTGTTGGACACGTGATTTATTGGAAACCAATGCTTTTGGTTATGTGAGGCGTGAATAGGTGAAAGAGAAAGGTGTTTAATTGATTCATGAATTGTGGAGGTATTCTGGAGTGTTTCAGTTGTAAATATCAGTGTCAAACTGTATGCATGAGTGCGTCAACACATAATTATTGATATCATCATGGTTTTGTAAGCAAAGAAGGAATTTTTTGAGAAAATCTCGCTAAGTGCTCAAGAGGAATATTTGGCATCTCCAAACAAAATTACAGTACCCGTTAAAATTAATGGATCATGCATAGTGTCAGCAAATCTACTAATTCTTCAAAATGCTTCTTCGTATGGACATTTTTAAAGGGGCTGTCAGAAAAGTCTATTGATTTATGTGTCTCAAACTCTTTGAGACACAACCTGTCTTTGAGATAGACCTCTTTGAGTAGCCATGATCAACGTTGAAAATCTAAAGAAAAAATCGTCTTCAATCAAGCACCTACAAAGTTTGTCGGGAGTAATTCGATCACAAGATTCTTGGGGAATGGTGTAGATCGTTCCAAAACCTTGAAGTTAGTTTTTTTCTTTCTTCAAGTTTCCTCTACGACCTTTCCTGTCCGAGTAACGAACTTAGTGAGAAAAGCTTTCATTACATAGTGTGCTTATGGAGATACCGAGGCATCGAACTGTTTGGCTCTTGCTCTGTTCTAGTGCAAAATTTCCCAGTAGCAATAATCTCATTCTTCAGAATATGCTATGCTATTTTGTTTCTAACGTGGCCTACAGGGACAAAACATCAAATCAATCAACTTTGAAGATGAAAATTAAGAAATTGTTGGTACCTGATATCAAAGATAAAAGCTGAAAGCGTTTTCTGAAATATGAGATCAATTTAAAGTCAAAACCATGTGCAGCAATATTTTTTTTGATCGTCTGTGCGCAAATGAGTCATTTGCACATTGTTTTTCGCTTTTCATTTGCTCACAGAAGATCAAAAACCATCGCCTGCGGCTCGGGCCTGAAAAAGTCACTTGAAGTGCGAAAACCATAGTTTGCGCTCTTGTATCATAATATAATATTATGCAATTTTGCACCAGAATATCGCAATCGCAAGAGAAAATGAAGCAGTTGCTCACTTTGGCATCTCCGCAAACATTCTTGTAATGGAAAGTTTTCTCTCCAAGCTCGTCACTCGGACAGAAAAGGTCGTCAGAGGGAACTTGGAAAAAGGTAATTAAATTTTTGAAACGATCTACAACATCCCGTAAGAATCTTCGCGAACAGGTCACTCCCATCAACGTTGTAGGCAGTTGATTGAAGAAGAATGTTCTTCGATTTTCAACGTTGATTACTGCCACTTGAAAAGAACGTAAAAATATTGAAAGTTCATATACCGATGAATCATTCCGTGATCTGTAAGATCCTTTCTTCACAATTACCTTAAGACGAAGAATTTCGAAAAAATCACTGCCTCTATGCACGATCTACTAAATTCGACGGGTGCTGTGGAATTACCTTATGAATAATAATCCTAAGAGTTTTTTTGACTTTCGGACAATTCTTAGTTCGAAGAAAGAACAGATGAAAGATAAGAAAAAGATCTTGATCCAAATGGACTCGAAATGGATACAGCAAAAAATCTTGGCTCAAACTCACAAGAATTTATTCGATCGTTCATCTTCAAAAATGAATGTTTTCCTCGATTTGAAGATTTTTAACAAGCCCAAAAACGCGAAGAAGCTACCGACAGATTTAATAATACATCATTTGCAGCTTTGGACGAGCATGAATTACTCAAGAGCCCAACATCATTTTGCAAACGAGCTTGCAAATCAATATATACGATCTGCTGGCACCTTAGTTGAGCTTTCTAGCGCCGCTGTCCAATATTCAGGCCATGCATGAGCTTGCTTCAAAGCAAAAACGATATTGAAATGTAATTTCTCTGGGCCCCGAGAGCCCTTGAAATTCATACATATCCTGAATCTATAGGATCGATGAGAAATGCGGATATGGTAGCTCTTTCAAGCATATGTTTTACAGTTTTCATCCATCCTCACAAGCTCTAGGGACATCACAAAATGTCATAACTATATCTGAATATCAAACTAAACGGCATCATTCTTTGGATTCTATCACTCTAATTTTGTTGCCGATTCAAATTGATTCTTCAAAATGAAACATCTAATGAAGCTAGTTCTTGCTTACAAATGCCGAATGAGTTTGAAAAAACATCGCTTCGGTCTATATAAGTAATTCTGAATGAGTTCTTGACATTTGTACTCGCACTTGTGTGGGTCTCTCAACGAGCCCTGGTAGATTCTTCGGAAACTAATTCAACTTATACAGTACCCTGCAGAAAAAGTGGGTATCCATTTCGGGGGTCAAAATGACGCCTAAATACAACTTTGAATGAAAAAAATTTTCATCACTCTAACCTAAAATGCCGCGTTTAAATAGGATTTTAGGGTTCTCGTAATGAAAAAATATATCCACACCTCGCTTGCAAGCCCATTTTGGGCACTGGAGGACATGTCTGTCTCGCTTCGCTCGACAAACTGTCCTAGTGCCCAAAATGGGCTACCGCGCTCAGTACGGAAATATACTATTCATTATTTTTTGCAAAAACTTGAATGAAACTCTCCAGGATCACCTTGAACGGAATTTCTTATCACATATTTCAAAAGTTCAGACAATTTTACGTCGAGTTCTTGCATCCCGATTTTTTTCTGAGTGCTATTCCGTACTCAAAAACGAGCCTCACAAAGATATCTTTGACATATGTCATAAGTGTGCGAAGTCAGGCGTTAGTGAGTTAGCTAAAATCAGGGTTCACCAATGACGTGGGATTTTCGGTGAGTCGTGGAAAATATAAGAAACAGCAATTTTTCAGTGTTTGATTTATTCTCAAACTGATGATTTCGGTGCCGAACTCGTAGTCGAGCGAAAAATTCCAAAAGTACGCGGCTAATGAGGGAGCATTTTGATCCATTGATTGGGTATGGCCAACGATTCATTTATCAAGACAAGAAGATCGAGTTGGTACTTATTGGGGGAATTCTATTATTTGTCACGGGTGCGCATTCGTACAATTTTCTTCGATAAAAATAATTACAAGTTCTCAATAACACAATTTTCCACCAATTCACAAGAAACAGAACCAAAAAGCCATGAGCCAAATAGTTTCACGAAAAATCACCAAAACGCTTGTTTGGAAAGACCAGATCCTCGTAATTGAAGAAGTTATGAAATTGGCAAGCATCAGGGATGAAACCTGATGGACACGAAATGGGCCGCGCATATTCCCACCGCACGCGTCGAAACATGGTCTCCTGAATGATTATCAGAATAACATATAGTTGAACGTACTCACATAATTTCAATCATATTTGTTAACTGATGATCGCTGCTGTGAAAAATTACATTACAGCTTCCTTCAACGTCTACCTTCAAAATTTTTCCACTCTGCAGTTTTTGATCGCTGCAGATAATTTCAATTCACTCTAATTAACTCCATGCATCACTATCTTTTCCTTCCTTCACTGTCACCGTGCAATAAGATTAAGTACTTTTAGTCACTTTAATGACTGGGCCGCATCACACTTCGGTGAACGATGTCAAGTACCGCTCCCGGCGAGCTGCTTATGCAGACTGAGCATTATACGCGCACGTGTACAGACCGTGATCAGTATAGATTCAAGACCGAACTCGCATTTTGTGTCACACGAGAGTTATCGCAAAATATCCTTTGGCATGCGTGAGTTATGGGAGAGCGGATGTATTGAAATTAGACGGAGTAAGGTTGTATGGCTCTCGTTTCAATGCCGAGATGGAGGAGGGTTCCTCTAACCGAAGAGCGATAAAATGCTACAGTATAGTGAGTGACACAGAAATGGTCGAAAAAAATGCTGACCATATTCTGTAACCATTATATAGTTCAAAATAGTATTTAATTTCTTGACGCCAACTAAGAACTATAGGAAGTCATAAATTTCATGGTGACAGAGGATCCTCAAGTCGGGCATCGATAATCCTTGACAAAAGCTCTTACTTCGTATTCGCTTAAAATAAAGCTTGAGGGGCAAACCAAAGAGGCTACAAAGTAAGAGATGAAGTTTAACCCGTTTTCCGCAATGGTACAAAAGAGCAACAAAAAAAAACTCGAAAAAAGTGAAAGGTCGTCCGATTTGGACGACCACCTAGAGCCACCTCCGGTATGAAAAGATCACTTATTGTCAACGGTGACGTACAGTCGAAACCCACACGATTTCGGATTGAGCAGGTAAAATTTTGTTTTGCTTTAGATGTGTTGATTGGGTAAAAAATGTCAGTGAAACCGAGACCAAGGAAAACCAAATTTTCTCTGAAAAGTAGAAAGATTTCGATGAGCGAATTCCATACATTCAAAAACTCAACTTTTGTGAGTAGACACTATTATTTCTGCATGGATTCTTTTAGAATGGCACTTATATAAGGTGGTATTCAATAATGCCACTAAAAAATCATAGTGGGTGCGATGTCCGATGACAATGTTTTTCGGAAGCTCGCGCTATGATTATTACAAACTGATCTCGAAGGCACACACCGGGTTTACAACGTGGATTTGATCAAGTAAAGATGAATGATTTGAAAACTCATCTCGGAATGAAAGTTCCTGCATATTCTCAAGGCCGAGTACTGATTAATCCTCAACACCTTTTTAGCACAAATTTTCCTTACACAACATATCATTTTCCATTTTCTGTGCGCAAAATGAATTTACCGAACGGAATTTTTGATTTTGTTCCCCACTCAGCCAATGGAAAAATAGTATTCGACACTCGGACGAAGTAGTTTCCGCCTTCTCGTGATGATTCCGACCCTCGCCTTCGACTCGGGCCGGAAAATTTCACCCGTTGTGCGGAAACCAATATTCCCGCCTTCGTATTGAGATATGCTAGAGTACACGGGTCAAGCAGAACAAAATAGTACATTCCGATCGTTGGTTTCCGCACAACGAGTGATAATTTTCGGCCCGAGCCGAAGGTGAGGGCCGGAATTATCACGAGAATGCAGAAACCACCAAGTTTCGAATACTATTTTTCCGTCTATACGGGGAAAAAATAGAAAAAACCGCGCAGAAAATTCATTTTCCGCACAGACGATGGAGAATAATTTTGTAAAATCGGTTTGAAGCTAATTACGTGAGAAAATAGTAATAATGTAGGAGTACGAGTGAGCGAGAGCGCGTGAATGTGTGTGTAAGCATGTGTGTCTCTTCTACTCGAGAGGCGTGCGTTCATGCCGCGGGTTGGAGGGCACAGGGCATGCGGCCGTTATGCCGCAGCCCGGCAGTCAGTCTATATGTAGCCCCGTCTGGGTAAACATATACCGCACGCGTGATTTCTCCGTCCCTCAAGTAGCATACGTCTTATGCAGCTCGTCCCCTAGCGAGTGCTTGAGTGAGAGTCCGAGTGCCTGAGGTTTATCAATAAACCACTGTCTTATCAAAGTGTTTTGTCATTTCGCAAGCTCCTATCCGATCCCGGTCCCCACATTTGGGGGCTCGACCGGGATAGGAGCAAAAGACGCAGATCGAGCCGTGAACAAAGAAAAGAGTTAGTGGTGCTTACGTGGTGACTTGGTGAACTTGCAACGTGTGCTTGCGAACTTGTGCCCGTAACAGTGATCTGTGGTGAACACGGGGCTAAGTGCCGATGTGATCCTCAACGCGGCCGAGACCGCGAGGATACACGTCCGAAGAGTGCTGCGTCGGGCTTGGCCAGCCCAGCGCCGTGTCCTGGAGGACAGCTCATCGCGGGTGACGCCGCGAGGAGTATAAAGCACAAGGCACCGAGCATTGGTCCTGTTTTCTGCACCTCGTGTATTCTGAGTGAGCCGTATAGCCCACCAGGAGCTGAATCCACAACGATCACTGGGTACAGAAAGACGCCAAGCGCGCGAGTCAAAACTGTAAGTTTTCATCACATAAGAAAGCGCGCGAGACCCTGCTAGCTTCCACTTGTAAGGAGACATAGTTTGTACAAGGGAAAGCGCTGAGGGTCCACGCGGGCGGTGTTAAAAATAGCACGTGCAGCTGTGTGTGAAGGGGAGAACGAGCAGCCAGCAGAGACAGTGGGACTCATGTACCGAGTTTCCACGCTTTCCACGTCTCTCTCTCTCTCCTCATTCGTAGGCCTGCGGAACTGAGCCACTGCGGCGCGCAGCAGCAGCGAGCAGCTATAGCTATAGGCAGCGTGTCGGCTGCGAGAGAGTGAGCGTTACTATTGCATCAAGAGATGAATACGCGCTCGCGTGCTAAAAGCCCACGGGCATATTCAAGTTCCAATGGAAGATCGTCTGCTTCGCGGTCGGGCGCGCCGACTCGCATTAGGGCTCAGCTTATGGTGGAGCCAGCCGAAGACTCGGTTTCGGGCGAAGCTGCACCTCGACCAGCTGTGCCTATGCTTGCAGCAGACGAGCTTCGACGCCGACTTGTAGAGTTGGAAGAGGCGCGCGCTCGAGACAATGAGGTACGGGCCCGTGAGCTTGCAGCGTTGAATGCGCGATGGACAGCAGCGAATGAAAGTCGTGTAGAAACTAGTCGTCTGCTAGGCGAGCAACTTAACACCTTGCGCGCGGAGAACGAAACTCTGCGTACGCAAAATGATGAATTGCTAGCGCTAATAAGGGACCAACAAGCCGCGCTTCGACAAGATTCCGGCAATCGGGTTCCGACGGGGTCGCCCAGTTCACCTCAAAACGCCAGTTTACCTCAAAACGTAACTCTGCCCGAGACTTCCGCACAGGCGGCGCCGAGATCTTCGGAGTCGTCTCAGGATTCTGAGCATCGGACCGTGGACTCAGGTCTGATCGGCTCGGACGTGGCGGCCACCCTGTATGCAGCGTTGCAAGCAAGCACAGCTGCATTGAACGCGCTCACTGGTGGTGAAGGGCGATCGAGTTTCCGGTCTCAAGGAAGCCGAGTTACATATCGCGAGGAGGTTAAGGCTCTCCCCAAGTTTTCCGGAGTAAATAAGGAGATGCCAGTCTCAACTTGGGTTGCGGACTTCAACCAAGTGGCTCGGATTGGAGCATGGAATGAGCATGAAAAGCTCACTGCGGCCAAAACGGCTATAGAGGGCGCGGCGGCCGAATGGTTGCATTCACAGACACCGTACGAGTCTTGGGAGGAGCTCAGCCACGATTTGGTTGAATGGTTCGGAAGGTCAGCGAATCCGATGGTGGCTTACAAGGAGCTCAAGGAGTTGACGAAAAAACCCGATGAAAAGTCCATCGAATACCTCAACAGAGCCATGAGGCTAGGAAAAGCTGCCAACGCTCAAGAGCATCAGACCCGTCACTATATTGTGGTCGGACTGGGCGGGGATCCTCTGCACAAGCAGGAGATGGTTAATGCTAAGGGTTGGAGCAAATTCAGAGATGCCCTGCTCACGTATGAAGAACTATATAGTGCCCGACGACCGTCGAAGGTCATGCGGTTCGATTCTCAGTCCGATTCTCATGGAGTGTACGCTATCGAAGAAGTTGGCCCCAGCGAGGGTCCAGCACGCACTACGTCATCGGCTGATAGCATGGAGCCGTGTCGCGAATTTCCAGACGACCGCGAAGAAGATCCGAGAGATCTTACATCTGATGCAGATTCCGAGCCGGAGCCCGATGAAGAGGGCTAAGGCTGCTGATCAGTGCTAGTGAAATTGTGGGCTGTAACGCCGCTGTGCTGTAAGTGCTGTATGTTGCGAGTGGTGTAAGTTTGTAAGCTCGCCGTTTGGGTTATGAGAACAGAAGAATGATCTTGATGTATGAACCCAAGGATGTATTTGAGTGCAGACATCCTCATATGTTAACCTGAATCCCTGGATATTCTTAGGAATTGATAAGAATATGTAATGATGATGAATATGAATAAAATTTCAGATGTCGACCGAGGGCGTTCGAGCGCCAGGACGGCCGATTGTAGGAGTACGAGTGAGCGAGAGCGCGTGAATGTGTGTGTAAGCATGTGTGTCTCTTCTACTCGAGAGGCGTGCGTTCATGCCGCGGGTTGGAGGGCACAGGGCATGCGGCCGTTATGCCGCAGCCCGGCAGTCAGTCTATATGTAGCCCCGTCTGGGTAAACATATACCGCACGCGTGATTTCTCCGTCCCTCAAGTAGCATACGTCTTATGCAGCTCGTCCCCTAGCGAGTGCTTGAGTGAGAGTCCGAGTGCCTGAGGTTTATCAATAAACCACTGTCTTATCAAAGTGTTTTGTCATTTCGCAAGCTCCTATCCGATCCCGGTCCCCACAATAATACGCTGCTAAATGTTATTATTAGCAGAATGCTTTCTCAAAGCATTATCACCTGAATTTCCTCTTTCTTGATGGTGACTAACAATTGAATAACAACTATCTTTCTTTTCTTCCTCGTGTCGTTCGGAAACTCTCCAACAGTTCTAACGATTATGTGACATTTTGAATAGTTCTTCAACGTTCTTCTGTGTTGAGTCTAGTTCATTTTGCCCATTAGTTTGTCACCCTCACGGAGAGAAAATCATCATCAATTATTCCTTGTCTCATATTTCTGTTACATTTCTTTCAATTAAATTTATCTTTTCCTCAAAAATCCTAAATATTCATCGACATATTACAGTATTTCAAAGTCAATTTATTATTTCATTGTTGCACAAAAATTTTCTTTGGAACTAAATGGTTGAGAATTTATGGTAAGAAATGTGATATAATTGAAAGGAGAGATAAGATTTTTCCTAATAAAAATCATTGAGGGTGACGAACTAATCGATTTTCGGATGCCATAGAAGAGGTAAATAGAAAAATCGATATTTGGATACTTGGATTAGGGGGGTAAATTATAATTCGGTATCAACCAATCGCTTGGAAAGTGATGATAAATGTTAAAGATGCATTTGCTAGATCTATATTTAAGAAAATTTTTGATAATATCTTGTTTTTAAATTAATATGAAAATTGAGAAGTTAACTATAGGATGAGTGGGATGAGTATTGGAGTGAGTATGAAGCTTGAAATGCACGGAGATATTTGATGAAGTAAGAGGAAGAAGTTGTTCAAATTTGGTGGTTATTGAGTGGATGGTTGAGGATTTATGGTAAGAAATGTAATAAAATTGAGAGGAGAAATAGGATTTTTTCTCATAAAAAGTATTGAGGATGACGAACTAATCGATGGAATGAGCTCAAAATAGACTGGGCTCACCGCTCACCAATGTTTAATAGTCCTTCAAAATTTTGAAACGATCGGTGGAAACGCCAAAAAGTTTTCGAATGCCATAGAAGAGGTAAATAGAAAAATCGATATTTGGAAAATTGGGGGTTAAATGAAAATTCCGTATGAACCAATCGCTTTAAAATGGCATTCAATGATACGAAGAGAGACTCTAGATTTTTTAAATGGAGGGAGGTTAATGATATGATGTTTGGACCAACATTGAAAAAAACCCATGTTGAATTTTCGGAGGAATAATTTATGTGGAAGTTCAACCAATCAGTCAATAAGGCTAAAATTCAGTAAAGATAATCATGAGCTGATTTGAAATGAACCCTCAAAATTTCATGAAGATCGGACAAAGGGGATAGGAGTGGTTGTATGGTAAGCAAAAGATAACGAGCACACCAACACACATACGGACATATATGCATATGGCAGTTTAAAATAATTTGTAGCAGATGTTGAATGTGTTTGGAGTAATGAATGGGGGTACTAATTGATAGATCTCGTTGAGTAGAATAAGATAATATTACTCTCATTTGCCGGAAAGAAATATCGAGCGGTGAAATTGAAGAAAACGAAGAAATTTTTAGCGAAAAACTCCGCACCATTACAAGGCTTTCTCTTTGAGAAAGCAAAAAGTACTGCAAGTTATATTATTTACCTGATTAGTCACGTCTGACACCTTCACCAGCTAATTTTGCTTGAAACGATGTAATGTTAATCACAATTTTGGACCATCGCATCGCAATTTTATCAATTCGGTGTATCCAAATTCCTCACCACCCCTGCTTCGATCCCTGTAGTAACAAATAAAAATGTGATCGTCTCATTACAACTCATGCGTTGCTCACGGTATTCTCACAAGACACGTGCGAAAATGATTATATTGTATTTGGGAAACATATCCGCGTGTCGCAAAGTTGACTCCTCGCCATTTATAACATCCCGAATAATACATCAAAAAGATAAAAAAAAAAGTCAAGTATGTAATCAGTAGCGACTCGTGCATACAGAATTGCTTGGCGTATAATGTATAATATATATATATAGATGTACAGACAAGTTCATGTATGTATTAGTGATGAGTGAATCGCACACGCACACCTGTTGGTTCATCCAGCTCTTTGGATATTGTATGTGACGATGATGATGATATTATAGCCGCGGTAGTGATGTAACTCGCGCCAGTACGTGGCCAGCTTTGTCGTCGAGCGCTGGTTATATACTTCGGACTTGATATCTTTGATATATTTTATGCATACAGTCAGTCCGTATATCTTACAATAACTTCAAACGATTTATTCTCACGTGCGGTACTGAAATTTACGGCAGAGATCGGTAATACAAGTGTTTTACATACGTGAAGTGGGATCCCTGTAAGTTTTAATGTAAATCTTTGTAGGAAGTGATTATTATTATTATTCGATCATTGTGTTTCTCCTTTCTTTCTTTTTCTGTCTCTCTTTGATGATTTTGATGATCAGTCTCATGAAGAATTGATATTCTAATGTATCGGTTGTGTAGATCGACAAGGCATATTTAGGCAAAAAGTGTAGATCGTGTTCGAGTGTGGCAGGAGATCGTAACTCGCGGCGCACGTGGTTATCGAGGTGGTTATAGTTTTATAGATCATGTAGCAATTTGTGACAAGATCGTTTTCTTCTCCTTTCGTTGTGTTAATTGTGCACGACACCGAGGGTTTACAGAATTTTTGATGGTGATGAAATAGGAACTTTGACTTCTCAACCTAAAAACTGCTACCGATCATAACTTATTAGCCTAGAGCTAATGGAAAGTGAAATACATAATGCGTGTGAAAACATCACTTTCATTGTCCCATTACGAATGCATGCCGATTGTTCGAAATCGATTGACTGTTGTTTCCGATGAAGCTTCAGTTGATTAGACACAAAATATATTTCATCGATATAGGTATGGCGACCGATGAATTTAACGTGCAAAAATAATCACTGAGGTTTCAGGATTGAACACTATTGATTAAAGGTACATTTCAATAGTAGTTTAGTGTAACAAGCACAATCAACAAATTTGCGAGGGAGTTTATGAATCGAATTCTGACCACATGCAAGATACGAAGTGTTTGAAAAGAGTTTTGATCATTTGTCAACGCATGTAACAAGTGCAAATCGGAATCCTCCATCACGCGAAAAAAATAGCAAAAATCTTCGAGCGCGTCGTTATCGTTTTTTTCGAATTGGAAAAAAATCAATCTCAAATCATGTGAATTGAGACGAGAGACCAAATTCTTTACTAACAAGAGATCTGGATTTGGCTGAAAATGTCTAATGTCCAAACCAATCGAAACCGGAAACAATAAAAAATCGAAACTGAAAACAATGAAATTGAATGTTAATAACAGAATAGGCACTCATGTATCCAATTCATTGCGCCCTCGGTCTATTTTACTCCTGACCGCAACTTCTATGTTACAATATCACCGCAAAATCACAGCAAAATCCTTGAAATTTTGTATTCTCTTTTCATGAGAACAAGAAACTTAAAAATCTTACTGATCGATTGATGCGCTCATATAATTTACTATATTATTAGATTAATAATGTGCACCACTGATACATACACAGATATAAAGTAAAAGCACTGATGTTTGAACAAAGCACAGCGAGTTATATGCGAGCTGGTATATTATTACGAAAGTGTTTTATTGCACGGTTCATCGCCACGGCATCGTGCATTAGTGACAAGTGAATGGACAAATGGATATCGTTGAATATACGATTTCCGAGATGGTTTCCAAATCGTTGCAGATAAAGCAAAATTTGCAGGATTGAATTTTAGTAAACTCGGATCGGCGTGATTGTATTTTATTGCTGGTACATCATTTCTGAAATTGATGATTTCGTGTTGCTGATGAGATACTTGAACAAATTTTTGAGTCAAAATTTCGTTTTCATACTGTTCTGAAGATAGAATCAAAGTCTTTGTTTTAAACGTACAAGGGGACAAAATGGTTTTGATAGAGATATCTGAGTATACTCAGATATCTCTAGAATAGCATTGCGCTCTATTTATCAACAATCAATGTCGAAGAAAATTGATGTCTCGACCTCGTTCAAGATCACCGGGCACAATGAACAATAATGAGTCTGATTTTTTGACAATAGGTTTGCAAATTATCAACTGTGTCACAAATTTTGATTCTCAATCGGGAAATGAGATACGAATATCAACCACATGAAAAGATAAAGGCAGACTGCAAAATCACATTATCAAGCGAAAAATGAATGAGTCAAAAAAATACACTCGTGCATCATCGTCATTGGAATGTTTATCACAAATGTGAACTCAGGCTCAACTCGTGCATGATTCTCTTAAGGCGATGCGGTCGCCGTGCAACCCGGGAATTATATTTCATTCAGATGTACCTCAAAATTTTGATGATATGAAGTTTGAGACCAGTTGTCCATTACGTATTATCATCTGAATTGTGGTTGTCAACTCATTATTTGTCACCAATCACAAGACTATCTCTAATGAACGAGAATAATTTATCCGCGGGTACTTTCTAACCAACAAATTGGCACATTTTCGTTCACAAAACTCTCGAAATCTTTTCCAATTTGGCCTAAACGAAGTTGTCCAGGCCAAGTTAGATGATTACAAAGCCTGGATAACTCGCCGTTTAGCCCGAATTGGAAAAGATTTTGAGATTTCTGTGAACAAAAATCAGCGTGCACGGTGACCGCATCGCCTTAAAGAAGAAAAAGAAGGAATATTTGTATTTCTTAAGATCATGCGTTGCAATCTGCGGCTACTGAACCACGCGTCATCTAAAATTATACGGTTGAACCAACTCATTGAGCATCACGCAAGGCAAACCAAACGTCTATCGCCACGGCATCAAAAAGAATGATGAATTGATGCAAGCGTGCAAGAGCACCAATTTTGACAAGAAATGATGCGAGAATCACAAGGATTGGCTCGATTGGACCTATACTTGGGCTTTTATGGTCAGTCTCATTTGTGGTTTTAAAAATATCATTACAGTAAATGAAGTTTATTTTTTGAAAGACTCAATTGATTCCTGAAAGAATTTCATTCAAAATGAGTGCTCAGTCCTGAAAAAAACGGTCATTCAATCAATTTCGCACCCTTTTCTATAAGGATTCTCTCGACATTTTGATATGAATCAAACTTTGATATGATTTTCGATTTGAGCCTGGTCTAAAACTTTCTCAGGTATTTTTATTCATTCATTTATTTTATTTTATTATAATTTTTTTTTTTTTTTTTTTTTTCATATTCCAGGGACCTGTGTAATTTCTGAAATATTTACATTCAAGAATTCTGCTAGCTATATGGGTGTAGATTCACACCACATACATAGAAAATAACTCACATCGCGTGAAATGAAACAAAAATTCAATCTAGTGAAGTCAGACAATATACTTGTTAAGTTCAACGACAGAAAATTGCATTCTACTAGCTGCCGTTTATTGCAAAATTACTGGATAAATGAAACCGTTTGGAGACGAAATATTGTATTATACCTTAATTAAAAAAAAAAGAATTGTGAATTAGAGGAAGCGTGTAGATGCTAGTGAGACAATATCAATACCGTTGGATGGTTTTTTGTGAAAAAAAATCGAATTTTCAATTGTTAATGTGCAATATCCTGAGACAATCATCGGTGAATTGTCAGAATTGTCAATCAAATTGTGCCGAGTGCAACTATTTTCTTGGTATTGTCAAATTTGCTGACCACGAGTTTGTAAAATTGATTTTACGAAAAATTCGAAGCAGAAATTGACTAATGCAGACTTCGCGGAAGAAATCTAGATAAGATCTGAGTCCTCGTCAAATTCTATGTATTTTAATACCGTAGAGTACAGATCCCACAGTTAACAGTTTATCGTTCAACATCTTATCGATCCATATGCCAGTAAAATGCATATTAATTTTCAACCTTCCTTCCAAGCCCCAAACACTGCAGTTACTACTCATTTTTCCATCAATTTAAATTCAACACTTGAACCATGATTAACAATTATTTCAGACAATCAGCTCTTATTCGACACCATGTCTCTCAAAAATTCAACGAAGAGCCTATGGCAAAACCAATTGTGACGGCTTGGTGCACCAGCAAGGAAAATAAAAAGATTTAAAACACGGATTCCATGAATAATCCGAATCCCACATGTAACATACATATATTGGCTTATCGCTACAGGTGGCATCTTCGGATTTTATTCAAGACAGATAGCTCAAAAATCGTGGTAGGTGTCTCTGAATTGAGATAGTATTCGTAAGGCGACAAGGAAATGACTTTGAGAAGTCACGGACTGCATAATAAAGTGCCATATCCCACGGTACATGAAGTGAAATCTTCCATTCCGATGAGATATCTTGGTTGTTAATCCTTGCATGCATGTTACGGTGGTATTACGGTATAATACTTGGCCGCAAACCAAAAGGGGTTTCATGCTCGAGTGCATGCATGGCCATCGCAGGATACCTACTTATATTATAGACGGGAGTCCAGCGTGACCACGGGAATTTCTCGCCTTTAAAGTAACTTGTCGTGTTTTTTTTTTTTTTTCACGAGGCGTCATGATGCATGTAAATGTTTGCTGATACGAAAAAAGTACGTTGAGAGATAGTCGGATTTTCAACGGCTTTTGGTTTCTACAGCCTAAAGTCTTATTTAGAAATGGTATATAGTGTACAAAGCCCACGGAATCGCAGATTTTTTTTTACAAATTTGATATTTGTGCAGTTGTTTGCGGTAAAATGTGTCCAATCTGTTTCCTGACTTAATACTGATTTTAGTTTGATGAAATATGCATTTGAATGTCTCAAGATCTAAATATGGGAAGCGAGATAAATACAGTCGTTGAGTGACGATAGGGATTAGTTGAGCATTTTTAATTCTCACAGCACCATTTTCTTCAACAGGGAAGATACAGTATATCACAAAATCCATCATATAATCTATTTCATAGGTGCAGAGAGAAACTTGAAAAATTTCAAAAAATGGTTGAATTGGATCAAATTCTCTCGTCTAGTGTTCGCTGGGAATAAAATGAGGAAAAGTCCTAAAGTCGTCAAATATCATTGTTTTTTACTTCTTTTTAATCCGAACGACATAACACCATTGAAAATGAAAATTCTGAATAGCCAAAATAATTCAGTGCTGGAAGGCTAGATAGAACAAATAGTTCATCCAAACTTGCAAGTGAATTTACACAGCTTTCGATTTCATCAAATGAATTAAATTTCACCACCATTACATCCGATATTTCATTCAAATTTCAATCAATACGTGCAGAAAAATCTAGCAAAGAAAATTCGTTGACAGGTATAGATTGGCGCTTTCTTTCTATTTTTGGACACGACAGTATCTTTTTTCGAATATTTTGTTCAATCATCGGTAGTATTCTGAAGTTATCGAAGCAAAAATGCTCAAATTTTCAAAACAGAACATGGAGAACATGAGTGTGCTCTGTAGAATGAATCAAGCCTGTTTCAGAACATCAAATCGAGTACAATATTTCATTAGCAAAATAGTACGATTCATCGACCATGTTTTCATTTTGGAACTTCAAGCGAAAGTATATTTTTTCAAATTCTCATGTATTGAAATCATTTCCAAATGTTGGCACCAAACATACATAATTCCGTAATTTTAATGAAAAATGAGCGTAAATTTTGATTTTTGAATATCTTATAATGCAAAAATACTTTTTTTCATCAAACACGTCCATTGACTGACATAATTCATTGCTTCTATAAATAATGATCGGTAAATAGATGCTCAATCAGGTCCAATTGCAACCAATCAACCCATGCACATGACGTGAATATGTGTGTACGAGTGAGAACTAAATTCAAATAGAAACCGATCTCTCTGTGCCGATCATTACAGATCTATGAATCGATTTCAAGCATTGATCACACGAATCACACGGTCTTTTCATCAATACGCAGACGATCTAAAATGATATAATAATATCTCCTCGATTCCAAGCATTTTCACAAAGCTCAATTCTCGGTTATATTGACGATTTATAGAGTCAACAGGAGCATCGGATGCAATTATGTTCGAAGGACAAAAGATCCACATGATGAGCCTGAGCTCTGAGCTATTTTGAGAAAAATACACACAGAGATCGGAATCACAGAAAAAATGCTCTGACCAATAAGTGACATCAATTGAAGCTATACTCAAGGCGTCAAGGCAATAGCTTATTGTCAGAGTATAAGACCGTATAAGAGCACAGAACCCATTAACACAATTACGGAACGACCTCTTAAGCCAATTTATGTATATCTATACATACATATTAACTTCGATTATATTTATGTTCGTTTCAAGAATTCCTCACTGCACTTTGCAGCAATAATAATAAACAAACGTCATTCGCAAAAATGCGTTTTTACCAATGAGTTGTTTGCGGTTATTCGCTCAACTCTTTGCAAAAAGTGTGTACAAGCTTGCGAATATATAAATTTCAGTCATATACCTCCTCTTCGCATACTGTATAGGTATCTAGTATATGCATCTTTGCTTCGAGTAAAAAAAATGATCATCGGTAAGTGTAGTAGGCGCATAGCGCAAGTTGTAACGCGTGTTTTCATGATTAATTAAACGCTAGCGCGCTCAGCATCCGTTATACGCACTCTAGATTTTGCTTGATCATGAAGTGGAAATTCTTGTAGGTGTGATATGTTTGCGGTGATGCTTGAGTGACGCAATCGTAAATCCTTCGTCCTGAGGTGCATAGAAATGTAGGTTGCTTACTGGCTATGTCAATTTTACCTCCAAGTCAAAATTAATGATCTCATCTCGTAATTTTTATTAAATTTTCACGGATGAGACCTGGGTCATTTTGACCGGGATTTTGGCACCAACCCTGGTGTCCTTTATTGGGTCAAAATCGAGGTCAAACTTTTGTTGTAAAAGTTCCATGCAACATAGCATTCTTTTTTTTTCTTTCAAAAATGGATATACTCACCGTCAACCGGGGTTACTTTGAACATACGGGGTAAGTTTGAACACTCGTTTGAATTCTTGAAATCAACCAAATACGGATGCGCAAGGGTTCTAGTTCTAATTTGCTTGATAGTTGCATGCGTGAAGAACATTTTACACCGGCGAAGGAATTCCTGTTAGTTGTGTGTAGCTGGAAAACATGATTTTTGAGCAAAAAAAACAAAAAAAACTTTTTTTCAGTATTTTTGCTCAAAAATCATGCCATTCAGACACTCACAGCTGATAGGGACCCTACACCGGTGTAAAATGTTCTGTACGCATGCAACTGTCAAGAAAATTAGTGCTAGAAACTTGCGCATCCCTATTTTGCTGATTTCGAGGATTCAAACGAAAGTTCAAAGTTGACCCGCGGTTGACGGTATCTCTCGACACTTATTCATTACTCTCCTTTTGGTTTGTTTGTTGTTTTTGTCAAAAATTGACAAGATTTTAAAATCATGCTCTCAATGTAGTAGCAAACTCAAAATTTTGCTAAGTTCACAACAAGTCAATTTGATAAGATGAAATACCGGAGTATTCCTCCCTTACAACTCGTTCACTGGGACAGTGAAGATCGCGTTTGGGACCTGTGTTTGATGGTCCGTGCCAAAGAGGTCATAGGACTTTGATCACCACGGAGTTGGATCGATAGGCCCCACCAGTGGGTTCCGTCGCAATCCAGATTTTGACAACAAGTATGCCTAATAAGATATCTGATGTCCTACAACAAAAAATCCATTATCACCCATGATGCATTCTGGAATAAAAACAAGATGAGAATCGCCGTCACGAGGCAATACCTCGTGACACTTTGGTCACGTACATCATAAAATTCTGAAAAAATTTCAAAGAATCACTGTCCCCGCCAACAACATTTTTCCAAAACATTGAAGTCCTTATACGCTTTTGTGTCAGAGAAAAGTAAGAAGAAACCAAATTTTCTCATTTTTGTAAGTAATTTTGACACTTGCCGTCATTTTGCAATTAGTTGTAAAATTTTTTCATGTCAAAAATCTTTTTTGACATGAAAAAATGAAATGCGTGTTAGCAGAAACCTCTTTTCATATATTTGTAAATAAAACACCTCATCTCAGAATCCTCCGCGAGAAATTCTCAAAAATCTATCAGGATTTTACAATTGTTACCCAGGATTTGAAAAAAAATTTTACAGGAGACAATCCTTATTTTTCAAATATTTATTATTACTGAGATTACAGGATTAATTTTCATGTAATCTGTATGATAAGGTGTCTTACCATAATAAAATTGTTATGAAAAAATTGTGTGAAAAAATTTGTTGGGTAATACTTTTCAATTTTAAAAAGGATAGGATAGGGCTATTTTTTCTTAAAAATATGCAGGTACGGGCGAATATCTCCTGTATAACGACATTATGATCTAAAATTCCATTGAAAAACATTATAGACATAAATTTTTTTGCGAATCCCGCACCGCGATCGAGTTCAAACCGTTCATCAAAAATCCACACGCCGATCTCAAACCGATTTCTCGTATCCATCTTTTACTTGGCCACAGGCTATGTATATGTTATACCCCATACACTTTCTTACAAAACAGGAGCAATAGAAAACCCGTCCATCCGCATCAGTAAATTGCACCGCATAATGCCCCGAGCGACTTTGATATAAATGTATATCTATACTCAGAGATCAGCGATCGAACGATCTGCAAGTTTTGCGGAGACCGGTAGCGCTCTTTATGGTCTCAGAAAAAAAAGATCGTCTTGAGAAACGCGCAACTACGGTAGCAAAAGAGACAGACAGAGACAGAGACAGAAGTGAAAAGAGAACGTCTGATCAAAAGAGGAAGCCTTCCTTTCATCTGTGTCGGTATTACATCGTCAGTACCTTTTGTGATCTGTTCTGTGCTAGTTAGTTATATAGAATCGATTTGAGGTCACAGTCAGAATCATCATCAGGAGTTCCCCGACGACGATGTTCTCGAGGAGGAGTGGTGGTGGTGGTGGTGGTGGTGGCGGAGGTGGTGGACTTGGCTTTGGTCGTGCTTTTGGCAGTAAAAAAAAGCAACAGAAAAGGCAGAAGCAACAACAGGAGCAACAGCAACGTGGATGGAAAAGTGGTGGTGGCAATTCCAGCCGAGATAGCGACGATTCTGGGTGAATAATGAGTATAACAATGAATTTTTTTTTCTTTACTCGACCTGTTGAGTTTCTCACCGTGAGAAAAACACGGTGATAAGGATTGTCTCCTTGTCACCTGTGCGCTGCGGAATAACAAATTTCGTCACGACAATAAAGAGTTTGTAACTGGTTCTTACGTGAGGCAGCACCTTCCCAAAATTTCTGTACCATCACTCGACTCTTGGTACTTGACCTCAAAAAAAAAAGAAAAGAAGTTTCACTTTGGGAGTGGAACTATATGATGTACGTTGGAGGATGAATCAGTTGAATGAATATAAAACAATTTTAAAAAGATTATGCTCGAGTTACATTATAGCAACACGGGAAAAATTGAAAGCCGATAGATCTTTTTTATGGGTTATGAGTTATAATCAAGAACTCAGAATCGGCAGCTATCTGTAATTAGTACAAAAGCTCCAGAGCTTTCTAGTTATTTATTTGTAAGGAAGCAGTTTTCATTTCGAGAATCTGGAATAATAATTCATACTTTAAAAACAAACATTTGAGAGACATTCCCAATTTCTGAACTTCAAGATTGAATTTGCATTGATAGTAGATTTCCGTCCATGTTCGCATCTCTAGATTCGCGAAATCAAGAAAGTGTGATTAAAGGTGTAAATTCCAACATCAATCACAACAAAGAACACATGGAAATTCTATGAGTTTTTCATGGCACTACCATGATGTTTCAATACTTCATTGAGAATTCGACGAGAAAAATTCGGGTGAAAAACACAAGGTTCTAATCTATCGCAAGTTATGCTCCTCCGCATGATGTATTGACAATCAATAAAACTATCATCCCATAAGCAGAATGTCATATATCTCATTATTCGGAAGAGAATTTTCTTGCTGCACCAGATATTCCCTTTCCGAGACTCTGACTATTGACCTTTAATTTTCACTTGAAAAAAATTGTCAACAAAGCTCTACGTGTTGCCGAGCATTTTTCAATCGGGAAAAATATCCTTTCAATAGAATTTTTTAATTAGATTCTAATGATTGACCGAAATGAGAATCAGTTCTCAGATAATTCATTCCCATTAGCCTTCAATAAAGAAAAAAGGCAAAAAAAATATACGCTGAGACCTGTCCTGAGCTAGACAAGTGTCCTTGAGGCAAAGTGAACGTCGAGAACTAGCCATCACAGTCCATGCCGAAACCACGGATGACGTCAATTACACTGTCAATGATCTTACGGTTGGTATCATCGCACAGGCCACGTGTTCCCATGGACTCTGATCCGCTGCGTCAAGGCCAGATTCCCTTTGTACTCCCCGAGTGTACTTCCTCTGTGAGTACGTTGATCTCTTATTTTTTGGGTGCTAATTGACACGGCAATCTCTGGATGGAAAATTTTTGACAATCTCTGAATGGAAAATGTTTGATAATCTCTGAATGGAAAATGTTTGACAATCTCTGAATGGAAAATGTTAAGTGCCTACTGCTGACAAGGGATCCAACGTTTAAGGAGGCACCAGCGCCCAAACTTTTCAAGTCATTTCGAGTTGGAAAAATTATGGCACATACTCCGTGATGCAAGAAATCTATTGCAGTTTCGAAATATGCGGGTTGCCGACTTTATTTTTGAGAAAAAATTTCTCAAAGTATTGGAATTTAACACGGCGTCTTTGGTGCCTCCTAAAGCAGTTGTGACCATCGTCCGAAAAACGTAGAGAAACTTCAGTTTCAATGAGCAAACCGTGAATAATATGCATTTATGAGAGGGTCACGAAATTTTCTTGTCCGTCAAATTAAGTTTCACAATAAGTTTGTTGCAATTTTCTCTGAAATCCAATCGATATAAGAGTTGAACTTTCAAGTATCTTCACAACAATTGTTTACAATGAACGAACTTCATACAATAATGGTCATGTGGAATGTTTGAAAATGGCTATGATCTTGTCGGAATGAAATTTTTACTTAGCTAGTGTTTCATCTCAAAGATTAGAAATTGCGAAACTTATTTTGGGCCTTACCGTAAAAAGGCGAACGTTCGCCATTTTCATCAAAGTCGAAAACCCACAAGCAATCAAACCACTACATTTTGAATTTTGGCCTAAATTTCTTATGGTTAGGTGGATTAAAACCCTCGGGATCTAAATTCATGAATATCATGAGAACCGCCTCTTCACATTTTGTCATGAATCATGGAAAATTGCCACATCTTATTTCGAAATTTTCCATAAATTTGCAACTGTGTCATGGGGTCTTAGCTGTTGCCACGAGTTGTATCGATATTTTGTTGGTTTTTTAACAATGCATTCATACTTCAACAGATTAAAGTACAGATCTAAAAATTATAAGTCTCGAGGTTAGGTTTTCGTTACGTCATCACAATACAAATAGAAGACAATGACGCTGGTTTTCGAAATGATTTTGTTGTTTGTTGTAGTGAAGAAAAGGTTCCCACAACTTCAAGTAGAAAGTTTTCAACAGGACTACAAATTTTTGCAAGTTCTTGATACCTCATCACATCTCACTTTCAATGCGTGCCTCGTTCAGCACCCTCTCATTTCGAGTAACGAGCTTCTGAAATATTTTGGAAAATCAACCATAACCGTTACATACAGTTTCGAACGACAACTAGCCAAAAAAATTCAGAACCTCATTCTATCTATTGATACCCGTCCAAGTATAGGAATTAAACATTACAACTTCAGCGGATAAGTTAGTAGGAATGTGATTTTTTACCATTGAGCTGTCAAAGATTTGCGCTAATTTAAATATTCAAGGATTAATCTCAAACTCATTGTGTATGTGAGATCGAGATACAATGTGACTCATTTTACGTACTCTAGCAGAATTACTACACGAAGGATAAGAATAAAAGGAATTCAAAATTGCTCAGCAAAGTATGAACTTCATAAGTACTCTCACATATCGCACATATATGATTGATGATGAGGCACACGTGTCATTCATCAGAGCCATGTGATTCAAGTATGTTATTTAGTGATGTGTTGTGTACGAGGATATCTGTTCATCATGACTACGTCATCGTTTGCTCAAGACTTGCTTTGTTTTTGTGCTGAACTTTATCCATCTTTGATATCATCAATAGATCGCTACTTTTGTGTATGGTGCTTTTTTGTAAGCAGAAAATTTATTTCGAGCAGATATGGGACACTTGTGCGTAGAAATAATGCACAGTTTGTATAATGTATAGTAAGAGAATTCAAATCATCGTAGAGACTTTGGATTTTCTATGCAAACTGACGGGGCTCGGAATTCCGCTTGCGGGAAACCTCGTCAATGAGAATGAAAATAAATTCACTCCCGCGTCTCGCTGGGCGGAGACGAGATAGTTGAGGGTTGAGCAGTCTTGTTTTGTTGAGTGGAGGCCTCGGCTTTCAACGCTCCGAGCAGCGCCAAGCGTTTGGCCTGTTGAAGTCCGTAGAGGTCTCGTCGGTGCTCCTCTTCGGAGCGGGGTACGTAGGTTTTGGAACGTCTCTGTCGTTGACTGGGACGGTCCATCCGTCCGGTCAAGGTGCGTGGGCGTCCTCACGACGTCGTTGGATTAGGGACGGGGTTAGGCACTCGAATAATTCTCACAGTTTCAAGATACAATTGCGACTCGGTACTCGAGGTGCGAAACACAAACACTATGCACACTTGGTCACTCATGCCACCGGGGCAACTTGGTACGGTCGCGGCGGGGCACGTTGAGTCGGGTTCGTCGAGGCCACGGCTGGGCCGAGTGTCGTGGAGACAGCATCGCGACGGCGAGCTGGAGAAGACTGATGATGATTGACGTTCGGGAGCGCGGTCTTATATACCCGCGTTCTACCTATGTTCGTACGCTCGGGAAGCGTACGATCCTATGCCTCGTATACTACGTACGCTGCTGAAGCGTACGTTTGTATAGAGATTGATCATTCGTACGTCCCGGAGACGTACGAATTTCAATGATTCGAAAATCGTACGGTTGAAAGGTGCACGTATATTTGCATCTACATGATTTATGAGTACCGTAGCGTACGCCTAAGAGGCGTACGAACTCTGATTGCCTGTTTAACCATACGGAACGTACGGTGGAACAGCATACGTACAGGATCTGGAAGTGATATTCACCGTACGCTCCAGAGGCGTACAAAATATCCTGAAAGATTTTATGATTATTGAGCTCTGCCGAACGTACGCCTAAGTGGCGTACGAAAATGAGCTGATTGATTTGTGGCTTAAAATGCGCTGAATCGTACGCTTGGATAACGTACGATTTGGGCGCGTCAATTGCGTATGCGAGTGATTCGCTGGCTCGTGTGCAAAAAATTACATATTCGCGGGGATACAGAATATTAATGCGGGAGTATGCTCGCGTCAAATCGTCCGGGGGATCAACGTGAATATTGGTTTTTTGCGGAAAAGTGCCGTGTGTGCATCGCATTCGGTACCTTGTCGACTTTTTATTCGACAAAACTAATTCTAAGGTACATAATTCGGTTATACATAATTGATTATATATTCTGGCCAGATAGTCATACTTAATTATTGTTCCGGAGCTGGGGGATTCCTCCTACTCCTCAAGTTGTAGCGGTGGCTAGGCGGTGGGTAGGCGAGCTTGCGCTCGGCTTCTCTCCGTGCTGCTTCTGCTAAGGTAGGTCGCCCTCTACGTCGCTTCCATTGCTGGTTGCTCAGGACTCGGGGCGCATCCGCTACCCCTGGGTATGGTTCTGCCAAGATGTCCACCTCGGCAACGTTTGTCGGGGAGTCCTCCTCGACGTGGTTTGCGATGTCGTCCTGCGCACGATCAGGGGTCGTGGCAATGGGGACGGTTGCGGATCCATTCCGACCTTGGTCCTCGGACAAGTGGGCGTCCCCACCGGCAGGTGTGGTCGGCGGATGTGGCCGCTCGATTCGGGGTCCGTCTGCATCCTTGGCGCCGCTGGTTGCGGGGGATGGTGACCCAGGTTCAGCCGCAGGAGGGGCTGGAGCTGTGTGGTCTCGCTTGACCTGCGAGATGTGCACCTTCAGGGCGGTGTTTCCGGGACGGTCGACGGTGAACACCTGCGCTGAATGACAGTGGACGATCTCGTATGGGCCTTCCCATTTCGGGGCGAGGCCAGCGTTGAAGTTATCGGCAGCTTTGGAAAGGGGGTGCGTCTTGATGAACACCATGTCGCCCTCCGTGAAGACTTCATCCGAAGGTCTCCAGCTGCTGGTGAAGTGATCCTGTGCCTGGTTGGCTGCAGCGATGCGGGTCTCGAGATCGTCCGATCGTGGCGAGACTCGTTCCCCTGGGCGAGCGATGTTGTGTCCCAGGAGCAGCTCACTAGGTGAGAATCCAGTGGCGGCGTTGCATCGGCGGCGCATGGCGAACAGGATTCTTGGGACCTCCAGGTCCCAGTTGGTTTGGTGTTGGTACGGAAGTAAGGCCAGGCGTAGTCCCTTCTTGATCTCTTGGTTCCGACGTTCCGTAGGATTCGCCTGGGGATGGTATGCAGGCGTAGTCCATACTTCGACTTGCCACTTGTCGCAGAGGCGAAGCCATTTTGCACCTTTGAACTGTGGTGCGTTGTCGGAGAGTACGGCTCCCGGGTATCCCCATCGTTGGAACACTTCCGTCTCCAGGACGTTGGCGATGACCTCGGTCGTCGATGATGAGGTGGGGAAGGCTTCCGTCCATCGGGAGAACAAGTCCGTGACGACCAGAATGAACCGCTTCCCCCGGGGCGTCCGGGGATAAGGGCCCATCAGATCCAAGGCCACTTGTTCCCAAGGTCGTTTCGGCTTCCTGGCGATGTTGGCTCCGGCATCCGCTGGTCGTGCAGCCTTGGTGAGGTTACAGGGTCCGCATGCTCGCACATGTTGTCGGACGTCGTTGCGAAGTCCGGGCCAGTAGTACTCTCCGCGTATCTGGCGGAGTGTCTCCGCAGCACCAGGATGGCCGGCGAGCGGGTCGTTGTGGAAATGGTGCAGGACGACGTCGCGTGCGGACTCAGGAACGTAGATCCTCGGGTTGGCCGGATCTCGGCAGTATGACAGCAAACCGTCGTGCGTGCTCCATTCCGGTCCTTGAGGTAGTTCCCTGGTGTCGTCTTGAGCCTGGCGGAGGTAGTCATCCAACCAGTTGCATTCCACGCAGGCAGTAATGAGCTCGTCTGAGGGTGGTGAACTGACTGGAGGCGTCAGGGCGTCGTAGTCGTGCTCCTGGTCCTCGAAGTCCTCATCTCCTGGGGCACGAGACAGTGCGTCTGGCAGCTGGTTCTCTCGTCCAGGGACGTGTTCCACACTGAAACTAAAACGACTCAAAAACATTGCCCATCGTGTCAACTTACCCCGCTCGTCTTTCACACGGTCCAGCCATTTCAGGGCTTGGTTGTCCGTGCGAAGGGTGAATGGGGCATCTTCAAGCAAGTGTTTGTACTTGCGAAGTGCCCAAATGACGGCCAAGCACTCTCGTTCGTTAGAGTGATAGCCTCTCTCAGTCGTCGTGAATTTAGCCGATGCATAGGAGATGACGTGCCGCTCTCCTTCTGGTCCCAGTTGGAAAAGCACGGCTCCCATGCCGGCGTCGCTGGCATCGGTCTGCAAGTAGAAGCGCTGGTCCAATCGAGGTCGATGGAGCTTCAACGGCTTCTTGAAGGCTTCTTTGACGAGGTCCATCGAAGCCTGCGCAGCCTGGGTCCATTTCCAAGATTTGCCCTTGAGGAGTTCCGTCATAGGTGCTGCAATCTCGGAGAAGTTGGGAATATACTCCCGGAGCCAGTTGGCGATGCCCAGGAACCTCTGTAAGTCCTTCTTGTTGCGTGGTGGGGCGAACTCCAAGACAGCGCGAATGTGCTCCATCTTGGCCTCGTTGTGGTCCGTGGATACCACATGGCCCAGGAACTCCAGGCGGTCCTTTCCGAAGTGGCATTTGTCAATGGCACAGGCCAGTCCGTACATCGACAGTCGTTCCAAGACTTTGGCGACGTGGACGAGGTGGTCTGACCAGCTGTGTGAAAAAATGACAATATCGTCCTGGAAATTCAGACAGAACTCACCAAGTAGTCCGAGTAGCACTTCCATCCCGATGAGTTGGTTGCAAGTCCTCCCGGAGTTCTTTAATCCGAAAGCTGCAACGTTGAATACGTATTGTCCGCCGTCTGGTGTGCAGAAGGCAGTGAATTGCTTGGAGTCCTCGGTCAGCGGGATCTGCCAATAGCATTTTCGAAGGTCAATCGTCGTGAAGATGGTGTCTCCGCCGATTTCCTTGAGGACCTCATGGATGACCGGGTTCGGTTGACCTGCATCCTCCGTGACGCTGTTGATCCTCCGGAAGTCGACGCAGAAGCGGAAGGTACCATCGTGTTTGTCCACCAGTACGATGGGTGAGCTGTATGGGGATGAGGCTGCCTCGACGACTCCATCTGCCAGCATTTGTTTGACCATGTCGCTTATCGCTCGCTTCTTCTCAGCAGAGTAGCGATAAGGTGGAATCTTGAAGGGGCGACGGTCCGTGACTCTGATCTCGTGCATGATGAAGGGTGTCCTGGCCAGGGGCGCCGAATCATCGAAGATCCTCACGTGTCGCATCATGATTTCCTTGAATTGATCAACATATTCATTAGGGAATCCGTGGTTTACCTTGCTCCATACTTGCTCTTGCAAGTGGGTCGATGGCCCGTCAGGGGCGCGTCCCAGGAATACCCGGATCCTTTTGCTGGTTCCTAGGTAGAGGCAGTCGAGGTCGTGGTCGTGGACGGCCTTCACCTCCTTAAGCCATCGTCGTCCGAGGATGGCGGCAGGTCGAAGCTCCTCGGCGACGAAGAACTTGACGTCACATTCGAAGTTTTGGATCCGCACGGCGAGTGTGCAGGTTGCTTGGACGCGCATCTCGGTTCCACTGCTTGCCAGCTTGGCTCCGCGTGGCTGGATTCTCTGCACGATGGCTCCGTCCGGGATGCACCGTGGCGAGATGAAGTTGTCGGATGCTGCCGAGTCGACGAGCGCTGCGACGAGCTTCCCTCCAATCCAGATGTCCAGGTTGGCGGCGTGGAGTCCGGTGGCGTCTGCGGCTGCAGCGCTTATTGCGGGGCTGCAGGTGTCGAAGCGGGTGTGCCCGCAGCATTCCCCGCTTCCCGCCAGTTTCCCGGAGTCGTGGCCTTCGGGTACTGGGGTCGTTTGGGGCAATCCCTGTGCCAATGATATTCAGGGCAATAATCACATTTAGGCAATCTCTCACCATTGACCTGCTTGAAGTCTCGTACAGCCTTCGATGGCTGCGCTGGAGTGGCAGCATTGCCCTTGCCCTGGTTGTTGTTGGCTGGGTTGAACTTGCGGGCGCCGGCCTGCTTGGCCTGCTCGTCGTGTTCGACCTCCGTGGCTCTGGTCAGCAGCTCGCCCACAGTGGTCGGCGGGTTGCCTCGCAGGTGGCAGCGGATAGTCGCGTTCAGTGACTCCGTGATCAAGGTCACTAGCTCCTCCTCGGTGGCCTCAGGAAGCAGACGACGAGCTAGGAGGTTACGTTTTTCAATGAAAGTACTCACATCCTCCTTTTCGCCTTGGGCCTGTCCGTAGAGTTTGGCCTTGAGTCGGAGTCGAAGCTGCGATGAGTCAAAGCGGGACAGGAACAGCTCGGTGAAACGGGTCCAGTCGACAGCCAGGTTCTTGTAGCAGGACCACCACTTCTCGGCGTCACCCTTGAGTGCGCGTTCGGCCACTTGCACCTTGAAGGCCTCCTCGGTCCCGAGGCGCCGGAAGTGCTCCGTACACTTCGTGATGAACTTCGCTGGGTCCTCGTGCTCCGCACCAGTGAAGTCCGGAGGGTTGAGGGGCGTGCCAGCGAGTTGACGGAACATCAGCCGGAGGTCGTCCATGGTGATCGCAGGTGGCTCCGGATTGGCCGCCGAAACGTCCGCTGCAGCTTCTGGAGCAACAAGTGAATTCGGATGAGTAGGTACCTGGTTGACGGAGGCGGGATCCGCCGGCTGCTGCTGCTGAGCTCCGGCTTGGGGATCTGCAGGGTCGTCGTATGGCACAGCAGGCGATGGTCCGGTCGGAGCAAGGTCCTTGCGGGATGTCCTCCGGCGTATAGGCAGCTGTGCTCCGTCCAGGAGGGACTCGAGCTCCTGCTCCGAGCCAAGGGACCGCTGACGTTGGTGGCGTGTCACGCGAGCGGTGCGCTCAAGCGAGACGGTGCGTTGTTGATCCAGTTGGGCGCCACTGGGTGTTTCCACACTCCCAGAAGTGCTTGCCGCTGTCTGCCGGGTCGTCCGGGTTGCAGGCGGCGTCCGGGGAAGACTGCTCATCAGGTCGCAGGTCCTAGCATCTCCTGATGCCGACGAAGTCCAAAAAGTCCCTCGTTGGCCCCACGTTGGGCGCCAAATTGACGGGGCTCGGAATTCCGCTTGCGGGAAACCTCGTCAATGAGAATGAAAATAAATTCACTCCCGCGTCTCGCTGGGCGGAGACGAGATAGTCGAGGGTTGAGCAGTCTTGTTTTGTTGAGTGGAGGCCTCGGCTTTCAACGCTCCGAGCAGCGCCAAGCGTTTGGCCTGTTGAAGTCCGTAGAGGTCTCGTCGGTGCTCCTCTTCGGAGCGGGGTACGTAGGTCTTGGAACGTCTCTGTCGTTGACTGGGACGGTCTATCCGTCCGGTCAAGGTGCGTGGGCGTCCTCACGACGTCGTTGGATTAGGGACGGGGTTAGGCACTCGAATAATTCTCACAGTTTCAAGATACAATTGCGACTCGGTACTCGAGGTGCGAAACACAAACACTATGCACACTTGGTCACTCATGCCACCGGGGCAACTTGGTACGGTCGCGGCGGGGCACGTTGAGTCGGGTTCGTCGAGGCCACGGCTGGGCCGAGTGTCGTGGAGACAGCGTCGCGACGGCGAGCTGGAGAAGACTGATGATGATTGACGTTCGGGAGCGCGGTCTTATATACCCGCGTTCTACCTATGTTCGTACGCTCGGGAAGCGTACGATCCTATGCCTCGTATACTACGTACGCTGCTGAAGCGTACGTTTGTATAGAGATTGATCATTCGTACGTCCCGGAGACGTACGAATTTCAATGATTCGAAAATCGTACGGTTGAAAGGTGCACGTATATTTGCATCTACATGATTTATGAGTACCGTAGCGTACGCCTAAGAGGCGTACGAACTCTGATTGCCTGTTTAACCATACGGAACGTACGGTGGAACAGCATACGTACAGGATCTGGAAGTGATATTCACCGTACGCTCCAGAGGCGTACAAAATATCCTGAAAGATTTTATGATTATTGAGCTCTGCCGAACGTACGCCTAAGTGGCGTACGGAAATGAGTTGATCTGATTTATGATTTGAAGGGTATCCGAACGTACGCCTAAGCGGCGTACGAAAATGAGCTGATTGATTTGTGGCTTAAAATGCGCTGAATCGTACGCTTGGATAACGTACGATTTGGGCGCGTCAATTGCGTATGCGAGTGATTCGCTGGCTCGTGTGCAAAAAATTACATATTCGCGGGGATACAGAATATTAATGCGGGAGTTTTTTTTTTGTAATTATGGCCCTGGATCGTACAGATACTCAAATGTTCAAAGGTCCATGGCCATCGTTGTAGTCTGCAAAGTCAGCTTCTACCTTTATGGAGAATCGTTCACTATTTTATTCCCTCCAGGGGACATTATCGACTCCCAATACTTTGTAACAGTTTCCTTGTATTGCATCGGAAATATCTGAAGAAATTCTAAAAAATAGCTGTCACTACAGAAAATATGATGGAACACCAATGAAGTCTCCGAATGGAGTGGTGTGAGAGATAAAAATGAAAAATGAAAAACGAAAAAATGTCTAAATTCTGATTTTGACATTTTTCTCCCTATTCCCCCCCCCCCCCCAGAAACTTGTTCTGATGAAAGGAATACGATTTGTGATACCAGGGGCGAATTCGCGGTGAATGGGTGGCAGGAACTCTCATGAACCGCGTCGTTAAACATTCAGACTGTTGAACTTCTCTTGCACTTCTTTAGACCAATTTCGATCAAATCTCCTTAGTACATTCAGATCGATGAAAAAATTGAATTGATGATACTTAGTCATATATTATACTTCCAATAATGAGCAAGCATTTAGGATTTGAAGAAATGTTTCAACCTTCAAATTTTTCGCGATGGTTGGAAAATTTTCGTATTTGTACAATTGGATTCGAACCGATGAAACAAATCATCTTGAAAACATGCTAGTGTCTTATACCATGTGACATTAAGTAAGGGACAGGAATAATATTAAACAATCTCAGAAAATTTGTTCATATGCACAAATTTTCTGAGATTGTTTGAATCAAATGATTTACTAGGAGAGCACAAGGTCTGCGGCACATGGATCTTGATGAAACTTTGGGACCATCTTCAGGGTTCGTCACCGCTCAGCACCCCGAAAATAGGGGAATAGGGGAAAATAATGTCAGGAAATAGCGTACTAAATAGGGGAGTTTTGAAAAATTACACAGCACTTCTTTTTTCTCAATGCATTCACTTTGCAACGAGTTTGTTTGTCATAGAATCTCAATTTCGACTGCGTTCGAGTTCCCAGAGCACATTTACTCTGTAAATGAAAGGAAAGTACCAAGAGGACGAATTGTATACCACCCCCAGAATCATTCGCAGAATCATGAATTTCCGTTTTAAAATATGAGCACTCTGTGAACGGACACAGATTTGCTGTCGTAACTAGACCTCAACCCACTGGGAGACCCAGCTAGCCACATCATTGTCATTGAATTTTCTTTGAAGAACACGAGGTGAAGGATCTCTTATGGATGGCCACACGAAATTGTATCCCAACGGGGACATGCTACTGTTGGAAAATAATGAGTAAACTCACCTTTTGAATCCTCAATTAATTGCGGAGAGTGGGTAATGTGGGTGTCAACAATCGTAAGAGGTTATATTTATTTTGGTTGCAAATTAGCCGCATCAACTAAACATGAAGCTCGCCCAGCCCGCAACTCGTTGTGTTGATAGGAGGCCCTTGGAGAAACCTTCATTTCTCACCGAAACAAGATCATTCCCAGAGTCTCATCCAGATTCGTGCTCCGCAGACCTTGTGCTCTCCCTGTTAGTGACTTTTCCTTCTATTCATAGTCACTGACAACTGCAAGCTCACCTCGTTCACTCGAGTCTTGTCCATGATTTTTCTTATTCAAAGTATAAGTGCGTAATTGATTCAAAGAACCAAATTCTTGTTGAGTCTCGTTGTTTTTGAATGACTTTTTTGTTCGTTTCACTGATTAAAACAACCATTCTGGTGGATTTAGAAACATATAAACAATTTCGCTCAATAACCTTCCAAACATTTTGTAGAGTTGAAAATTTTCGTTAGGAATCAGGCATTCCATCAGGTATTGTCGGAATTTTTGACAACCTCTAAGATACCTTTGGAGGTCAGAGCAGACGCTGATAAGTCAGAGTCCTCGAACTCTCCTCGCTTCCACCCACACATCTTCATCTCTCCACACACATAATACACTTTTTCACGCACACTTCCACATATATTATCAGAGGTGTGCAGTTTTACCCGTGTATATATGTATATTATGCCGTTCATAGTGAGGAATTCCATAAGGAACTTGCATATACATATTATGACCATCAGAGCCCTTGAAAGCCGAGCAAAGCCGAAGATTGCCGAACTCACAATCTCTGCATTACCGGTTTCTCACATATAGCCCGCACCATAACAACCATCGCAGTTCTTTCTCATCTTGCTTCATTCGTTCCTCTCTCTTTTGCGTTGGCACGCAGATTCCCTTCATTGTTCCTTCAGATTCAGAATCCTAAAGCCCTATACACTCTCAGCGAGCGTCTCTGCACGACAGTCTGGAAAGTTTAAAGGTCCACAATATATCGTCTGCTTGGAATCCTCTTATCACCTGTTTCTTCAAAAAATTTAAGTGTCTCGAAAATTAATAAAAAGTTGATCGAATATAGAGGCTCGGTTCTGAGTAGAATTAGAGAATACTTTCTTAAGAAAAAAAGAGTTGTAATTTTGATGCGTTGCGAAATGAGCGCGGTGAGAGTGCAACAGCATCATCAAAACGGAGTCCCGAGCTCAGCGTCCTCCGTGGCGTCACGTCACGCAGCATCCCGGGCGATCATCAGCTCGTACAGGTGAGATCTATATGCCAATTCGAGTATGGTAACTCAATAGGTATTTCCGAAATACACATAATTAAATGGAACAAAAGAGCAGAAAAGTTCATTTTTACTATACGCTTCCCCGTTTTGTCTAGAAATTATCTGTAGCCAACTGAGAGGAAGTGAGAACGCGCTTTGCGTTAAAAACACTGCGCAATTTTTTTGCAAATTTCTCGCAGGCTTTGGTTGTATTAATCTCGCTTGATGCCCCGTCCTCGAGCCCAAATTTATGACAGTTCTGATATACTTTTAATTTCATCCGCGTGCATTTTTGTGCTATAATGTTCCGAGAGTAAATGCGAGTTATGGTATCCATTTTCGCACTTGGCAAACATGGCGTTGCATGCTGATAAAGTATGCAAGCGGACCCTAAGAATACGGGGCCTTTTTTTGGCATAAGAATAATATTGTCACTTTTGAAGGGAAAAGACTATCTATGTGAAGACCATGTGACTGGTTGAGTGAGTTTTTCAAGGTCACGAGTTGGCTCATGTCATGCATAAATTAAAGACTGGCAGGTTTGACGACAGGTAAAGGCCGAATTTGGACGCATAAGTACTCAAATCTGCAAAATTTCATACGTAGATTCACTTCTATCAATAGCTGAATGAATTTTTGTATTATCCCAATTACATTCCGTATTGAACACTTATATCACCAATGAACAGAAAAAAGTGATGACCGTCCCTCACAGTGAATGGGATTTGATGCAAGTTCAAAATCATGGATGTTCTGGATTTTGAGAATTTTTAACCTCTAGCAGGCGAGATGCTTCAGGCAGTCATTAATGGTTGTCTGAAAAAAATTTCAGAGTTTTTTAATTGATCCCTTGGATATTATAAAAAATTTTCATAAATCTGACCGTCAAGTCTCTCACGATGTTTCTGTGCCATATGTGAACCAGCCGGCCCGGCAGTCAACAGATTAACCTTGAACTTGATCCAAACTAGTGTGATGTCTGATGTGCATAAGTGCATTAGGGCGCGCGCGCCGCGACTCCTATATTTGGCTAGACCGCGATTCAGAAGTGGCAATGAATGGAACTCGCTCGCGGTGAACTTGACACCTTGCAACGATTTTTGCGACATCTCAAGCTGTTTTCTGTGACCTTCAAAATTTGAAAGATTTCATTCAAGATTTTTTAAACAATATGTTGCTAGAATGAGTGCTATGCATGCATTGTACGATAATCTCATTTTTCGTATGTGCTCAAACTAAGACAATAAAATCCATCGAATTCCATTACCGCTGGGAAATTCGAAATGATCAATTTCCAAAGAAGAAATCATCTTATTGATACAATTGAATCGAGATATCAAAATCGAATTCATCCTGGCTCTAGTTTGGAGACTAGCTGATTTGGCATTTTTCGTGCCCTCGTCAAAATGTGTCGCATTGCTATGCATTTTGACCCGCTCTAAACGAATGTTGATGATAAGAAAACGTTTATGACGGCAAAAAATTTAGAATGGCAAATCAACTATTGCAGCCCACGTTCTTACGTGTTTGAACTAATTTATCTGATTAATCTACACGTGTAACGTGCGGTCTATAGTGTACTATACTATCAATCCCAATTTTCGTATAGTGTACTATACTATCAATCCCAATTTTTTCACCTCTTCAGAAAGTTTTGAAGATTTCAGCTACCTACACTTAATCGAAAATTCGTCCTTGCACTTGAACAACAGCTGTTTGAAAGATGAAAAATCAACTTGCTGAAGCATTTTGGGATTTTTCGAAAATTGCATGTATTTTACTTCGCGTCCCCCAAAGTTCACTACCAAAAGTCGTATTTCAGCAGATTAGGATTAATTTTTTTCGAAGACATTCCTTGTTCATGCGAACTGCCTTTTTCTTGCAAGCTTCTTCTGTTCAATTTTCTAATGACTCTTTTGGGCGTAGTTCTACATGTCTTCGAATTGCTGATGAAATCCGAGTATTTTTTGTACACAAGAAGGACGAGATAAACACGCCGTTGAACATACGGGATGACTTTCGGGTCATACTGATGAAAATACTGAAAAAAATGATTAGGGTTTATTCTTGAAGTAGCAAGATTGCTTCGGTATCATGCTCGAAAAAGCACCGGAGTACACAATTGTCACAAATATGTATTCATTAGTGTTGTCTATTTACGTACTTGGAATAGGTTCGACGAGGAGCTAGGAACATGAAACTGCGTCGATCGATGATTCTCGGTATAGCAATTGTACTCAATAAAGTCTGATGACTCTTTCTTCATACATATCACACATAGAGCAGTGTTCGACGGTGAAAATCTGTACCCAGAAAATGAGGGTCGCGGCCCATGCTGCGCATAGTCAGTTTTTTTTTTTTTTTTTTGACAGAACAACGAATAGAGTACAGATTCAGATGCCCTGGAACCTATCAAATTCAGCTTCGATAACGAGTTCGATAACTTGACAAACATTTGAAGGTTCAGAGACAGCGTGCAGGACGTACAATGTCAAAAATTCTGTAGAATCTCTCATATGTATTATCTTTTGGGATTGATATTTTCCATTCTCGCATTAAACGCCCTCGAAATTTAAAAAATGGAACGCAAACGGATTTATAATAATAGATCCGTTCGAACGCATTTCATTTTGAACTTTTGAGTCGTTTATGCGTTGCAAGAGCTTCAGAGATTTCAAAATTTACCGCACTATCAAATTTGTGATAATTTGTTTTGACTGCACGAAAAAAATACAGATCCCTGATACCATTTTTCATCAGGTTTTAATCGATTATCAGAAAAATGTTACGTACTTGAAAATTCTTTTCACTGACCATTTGAGTATTGACAATAGTATTGACGAGGGAGCTTGATTTATTCCAAATTCGCGCACAGTTCTACGAAAAACTACAATTCTCTAAAAGAATTTCACGCGAATTGTGACTTTGCTCGCTTTGAACACAGCATCCTTCCACAAGGTCCACATCCTAAATCCTCTTCCTGAATATATTATACTCTCACTAACACTCACACATAACCAACCGGCGACTCCTCTCCTTCGTATATATACCCCCTGTTGCGTCAGTGTGCGTGCGCGCGCGCCAAAGCAATAGAAGCAAAAAGCTCGCAAGAAGAAAAGAAACCGCGAGAGATCCCTCGTGTGCCTCCAACGCAGACATGAGTTTCAGTTCACATACGGCGTCGGCTGTTTTCGCGTCGCGTCCGACATATAGGGCTCTTCTACAATATACAGCAGCTGCAGCTGCTGCTGCTGCTGTTTTACTGGACCATCTGCATTCAGATTGAGTTTTAGCATCAAATTCATATCCTTGAAGATGAGGTTCATCAGCATACTCGTGCCGCAGAGAGGCACATACAAGTGAGTGTGTAGATTTACTTAGGAAGGTAATTGAATGATGCCCGCGCAAAAATTTTGAGGTTATTTTTGGGGAGGCCTATTCGAGCAATTTGGCCTTGACCGCCCTGACCGGTAACGATTTCCGGGTTCGAACTATTATTTTATACCTAATAACTGATCTTTTAGATGATGGGATGGAATTTGACGAGAAGTAGCAGAGTGAATTTGTTCAGAGGACTGTGTCAAATGGAAGCGATTATTCAATTTCAAACTTGGTGATAGAGATATTAGTGATGATAAATGTGTTTTTAACTCGTGATAAATTGCTCACCGCAAGTGTTTCAAAATATACGCACAATCTGAATAAAAATTTTGCTCGATTCGTAAAAAACTAAGATCTTGACTAATTTTAAATAAGTGCTTTTTGAGAAAAAAAGATAAAAATTTTACGTTACTCGTGGAAAATGCCGGCTGCTGTACACGTCAAAAACTCAAAACTCTCAAAACCACAACATGTAGCAGACAGCACAGCTGATGCGTGCTGTCAGAGGGTCTCTTGAAAACCGCACTCGATATTAGATTACCGCAAGATAGTACCTGCCCTCTTGTTCACCATTGCACGCAGTGTTTCAATTACACTATTGCAATTGCAAAACTTATTCTTTGGCCCATAATGCCGTGTGACTCTCGCGTATATAGTAAATCTGAGTATGTAAACAAACCCGTCGCGCTGTCTGCTCCGGTACTTTTTTCACCTCCACGTTAGATATTTCATACACGTGTTGCCAATTCCTCTGCTTTATTCTTTGTCTCATTTTGCCTTTCAACTTTTGTATGATGTTTCGGCGCCGATGTATAATTATATTCCTTCGCTCGCATATAATGTATGAGCAAACACGATAATCATCACTCGGCGAACCATGGAACGCTTTTGAATTTTTAAATTTGCAATTCCGAGAAGTTTACAAATTTGAAATATTGTGGATTATTTGTTTTGGGTAGAAACAACTTTTATTTTAGAAAAATTATATTAGACCAATTAGTGAATCTACCTGTGATGACCACTCACAATAAGTAGGGTCACTAACAATAAGTATTCCGATACGTATACCCGCAGGCAATCCCAATGTCCATCAGTTCTTTCCGACCTCTTTTTCTCGAAATTCGAAAGGCGAATACTTACAATCGCGCGTGTGGCATGCCGCAGATATATAAAGCTACTCTGCTATCCCTTTCTTTTCTTCCCCAAACGATTTAACCTTTTGGCGACTTCGACTGTCGACCAAAGTCTTTTACTTCCTATTTTTCTTCGTTTATTTTTCTCTCGGTGGTCCGCCCGCGCTCTTGGCCCTTCGTTATCTGCGACTGAGTCTTTTCTTCCGTTTTTTTACTTTTTGTCGAAGACTCTCTTCTTGATATTTAAAAATAAAATGTGAAGGGTGTATTTTCGATTCGCAAGAAAAATGGTAATAGGGTACAGTCAAGAAAGCAGAGTGTGTGTGGGAGGGGGGGGGGGGGGGGGGCAAGAGTGCAGATCAAAATTCAGGGTTTGAAGAGAAAATATTTTGACATATGATGAATTCTGATCATTGAAATATGTACTTGAGTACATTAGATAAAATAATTGAAATGAACAAAGTCAAATCTCTCGGTCTGAGAAACGAGTTACGTTCAATCGATGCATAATCAATGATCTTCATTCGGCAAATGAATTCAAATCAGACCTTATTTGTCCTCATGACGACATGTGCAGAATATTTTCAGCTAAATTTATTATGTGTCCTGTGTAAATGGGACTCAATCATTTTGATCCACGAGATTTGTTCATCTTTTTTTAACGGTTCCATTGTGATATCGTGATATAGAGGGAAAAGATTGTTGACACTTCCTCATCTTCCAGCCCTTTTTCTCGCCTCTTTGAAAGATGAACTAACTTATCTAAGAGCGTTTCTCCTACATTATCTTTTTGTGGAGCAGTCGACTATGGTACATGAAAGATTGAGCTTTGTCTTTTATAGACAAGATGATTTCAATCCCGTATCCTGACTCAAATCCAGACTAAATTCGTGAAGATTACAATTTTGCATTATTTGAGTAACTGCAACACAGTGTTGCAATTTACTCATCACCAGCATGTGATTTACAAGAGTCTGGATGGTTACTTTCGTCGTCAAAAAAATGTTCGGGGGGGGGGGGAAGATCAATCGCTTAAAAACACACAATCACCTAACAAAATCTGCAGAAGAAAAACTATTAAAGAAAATAATTTGCGCGAATGAGAAAAATTTTCTGTGTCAAGTGATAAACTAGTCTAGGTTGGAGAATCTACTCAAGTATCATGACTCTGGCCTTGACTGAAAGTAACTATGATCAAGCCAAAGACGCATGACAGATCGAATAACAGACTGATACTGTTGCGTGTTCTACTCAAAAATCAGTTGGTGATTTGTTTAATCCCTCGAAATCTACCAAAACTTCTCACGATACGAATATTTTTCATGAATTGAAAAATTCCCTAGCAAGAAGAAAGTGTTTCCAAAATGAAACCACTCTTGTTCATGAATGATTAAATTATCGCCCTATACTTTCTAGACAAAATTTAATAAATACCTTTTTTTGTTACAGGTGAGTAGCTGCAAAAATGCTTACACCGTTCCATCCCCCATTTATCTTGAGGGGAATCACACAAAATACACATTTGGCTACACATCGAGTAAGTAAGACACAAATTTCCAAAATATCACAACTGACCTGCAATGAAATTCTTCAAAAAAAGTCTTTGCGAAGAGTATGCCAAGCCTTATTGGTTATATGTTGGCATTTTTTGCTTAAAATCGATAACTTTAGATCAAGCTTTGATGAATCGAATCTCCCAGGTAATCAAAAAATTCAAAATCCCTTGGAGATCATAGAACGAATCATAGGTGCTTAGTTATTATGATTAAGCTTTCACATTTTTTGAGTATAAGAAGAATTCTTCTTACACTCGTCTTGAGGACTCAAATCGCAAAAATTTTCTACTAATCCGAACTTTGACCCGAGGCCCCAAGGGAATGTACCCTCCCTATCTATTATTTTGAATTGTGGTTGTCTGTTTTTGACTGATCTTCAAATTGAATTTATCGACGGATGCATTTCTTCACCAAAATTATACATTTGATAATTTTTTCCAAGTTTCACACAGTATAAAGAAAACTGCGATGCAAGAAATAAAAGAACTTGGTCTGTCATTTTTGATGAAATCAGCCAAATTCAATGAGGAGTATACATCTTGCTTAAATTTGTTGACAAGAGTCGAAGTGTGTGGATTCAAGATTTACAAACAATACTGAGTCTTTTTTCAACATCTCTCTCTGTATCCTCTGGATCATTATGCAAATGCTTGTGAAGCAAAACTCGAAACTGTCGAAACGATTCTGTTCGTGCAAAAAAATATCTATGCCTATTCAACTTTTGCATGATGGCATTTTTGTGCATATGCCGCGCGCCGCTGTTGTGGCCAGAAAACGATACGTGGTCTACGAAAGTCATGACTCGTGTAGCGTCTTTTGTAAACAAAATTTGATGACTAATAAATCTCCGTCATATTGCTGAATATCTCGGTGCAAAAATATCAGTAGCATTAAATTCATTCGTGGTATGAGAAATAAGTATCTAGTTTAAACAATTTTTTCTGTAGAATCATCATATTTCTGTACAATCAATTGCGAATTTTGGGGCACATTATCTGTCCGATCGTTTTGAATCATCAAGAATAATCGCTACATTCGATATTTTGAGCAACCAAAAAATTCTGCGTTCCCGTATTAGGTATTTAATTTCTTCGTATAATTTTTTCTTCAGATTAAGGTCATAAGTAACCAAAGGCAATCATTTCTCATCCCATTCGTACGAGAATTAATCCTCAGATGTCACTTATAAATGAGAAAAAATATCTTGTAATTACGATATACTCTCAGAGTTGACAGGCTGATTGCTCATTGAATAACCAGCTATTAAGTATGGTCAACGGGATCTTAGTTTTAGATTCCAACGGCTCGATTAACAAATTACGCAGTAAGAACGTTACGGTGCTAGAGTGTGAGCAAATTTCAAGTGAAATTTACATACATCAGCTCCGAGTATCTGATACTATTTTTTTTTCTTTGCCCCTCCGGTAATCATCGATAATGATCGCATGCTGCCGGTACTATCGCAGCCTACTATTATTCATCCGTCTCTATTTGTGGTCTATCCGTTCGGTAGCTTATTTGCAATTTGACTCGCTTGGTCTGATACTTACTTATGAGCAAAGTGAAGGGATTCGAAAACAAAGAAATCAGAACTTGGCGGAGAACCGGATTCACATTCCACAGCTATCTCGAAAAAATCATGGTCAACTTTTCGGATGAAACGATAATGGGTTGGATTTCCATTCAATGGATGACTGCTCTCATGGCATTCTACAGGTTTTTAGAGAATTTGCAAATAGTAAGGCAAATATCAAGTTGAAGGATGGAGTCGTGAAGGGACCAATGAATAATCAAAATTCAGATGTCTGTGGATAAAATTGAAAAAGTGATGAGGAGAAAATTGAATTTTGTTGGTACGGCGTTAGGGGCAGAAAGTGTGAGGCGGCTATTTTCATTCTTGTTGATATTCAGTTCCGATAGTAGAATCAAAATGTGAATAACGGCAAACGCGAAGGGAAAATTGTGGCCCCTCATTCGAGACTAACTCCTCGCTCTAAAGGGCTATCCATTAGTTACTTCAGGAACATTGCGAGGAACATTGTCATGAATCTAACCCTCTAACCCTCCCATCTTCAACCATCCTAAGTGTAAGATTTCTTAAATGGTAAATTGGTGACTTATGTATGCACTGCTTTATATGCAGTGGAAAAAATTGAGATGCGACACCCCCCCCCCTCCTCCGCCCTCCTAAAAACCCTCTCGTAATTCATGAATATCCCCTAGCAAAAATATTTTGATGCTTCAAAAATTTGAAAATAATGTGTAAAATAACTCAACTGAGTGGAAAAATCGAAGGTGCCTGTCACTCATATCTATCAATATCAGAGGAAGATTCTGAGATAATTCCTCAGCGCCCAAGAATTTTCCTGAATTTTTCTGGCTCTTTACACTGCATTAACACGTTCACTGCGGCGGGGCCCCACCGGCGGGCCCCGCGATTTTCTATTTCCCAATCTTCACCAGCCTGTGATGATTCGTACGAATCTCTCTAGGTAATTGTCTTTGCCTAATAGGGTGTGAAGGACGAGCTAAGAAAGAGTTTGCTCCCATCCAGACATATTTGCCAGAATACGGGAGTCCAGATCACGACCGGAATGAAATCACAAAAAACTATCACCGCAGCAAACGTGTTAAATAAAAGTTACTACGAAAAATAACGGACATACCCGCAAATGCGGACTACCTCAGCGGTCAAGTTTGAAAAGGAATAATTTGTGCGAATTAAGTAAGTGATGAAGTCGAATGTATACGTAGTTCAAAAATACAAGGCAATAATTTTACAAGTGAACTCATATAAGTGCAGAGGATGAGAATGAAATGAATGTCTACAACAAAATACTCACGCCTGCTTACAAAATCACGAATGATTCAGCTAACGTACGATATGATTCATGGTCACTTATTTCTATCGTGAATGCATTGACAGGTCTTATTTCTACAGTCTAAGGGAACGGACGAGCGTCTGAAGATAGTCATGACAGAACGTGAAAAAATTAAATAATTTGAGTTTGTTGGGAACATCCGCATAATAATAGAACAGTTTTGGAGTATGAGGGGATGCTAGGACAATCATATAATATTACGCATGGCATATGGGCCACCGGTTACAATGAAGTGTAATTATCATGCCAGCGCCGAGGCTAGTGTACCAATAACGAGTAGTTACAATACGAAGATCCAAGCTTCATTTTATCATATTTATGCTGACTGTTGGTTTAGATTGAGGTGTAGATTCATCGTAATATATGATTGATGACATGAATAAGATCATCTTCATAAAAAGTCTCAGAGCAGAGATCTTAACTGTTTAAACAATCTCTTCAATGAAAAATGGCACATGAATGGATCGTAAAATCCTCTACACTAGTCGACACGCTAGTTGATTCCAAGAAAATGTTATGATCACGAGCGGTCCTTCATTTTCATCAGCACAGAGTGTCAAAGAAAGTACTTACTATAACGCTGCAACACAACTTTTGATGTAAGATTTGGGCTCCAAAAAGCTCCCATAGAAAATTACATGTAAGTACTCTGAATCACAAGCCAGTCCCAAAACTCTTGAAAGTATCTACGCAGATTGCCATGAACATTTATTGAATAGGGAAACAGCAATAAATTGCTTGCTCAGAACAATTACAAATAAGCCTACTCAACAGTGAGGAAGGCACTATATACAGGAGTAAATATTTATATTGCGAATCATGGATCAGAATATAAATCGTCGTTCATCATTACGAGTAGGAGACTGCACACAGATATTTTGCAACAAAAATTTGCGACATTTCCACAGTTTGAAGCTACACAAGGATGAATTCGAAATCATTCATTCAAAATCCGTCCGAGTGCAATTATGATAGAACACCCACTCACCTATTGACTCTTCCAAATCTGAGTTTTTGTTTGTGCGATCTAATTGACCACTACCTACGTGGTAACAAAGCTCCTTTATAATTGACCAAAAAATTCTTCAAAGATTAATGTTTCCTCCTGTAGCGAAAAACTCACAAAAATATTTGGACCCTTTCAAAGATAAAATTGCCATTCACAGTTTCAAAGGTTATTAACAGGTTCCCTGCGACGCCGTTTTTTCGTAATTTCATTTTGGTCATGAACTGGACCCCCGCATTTCGATGAAAACGCCCATATGGGTCTCGACTTTTTTTTATCTCATTGTTTACGTTCTTGGCAAAGTAAACCACCATAATAGATTTTTTTGGGAGAATTTTCCGAGCAAGTCTGAGTCGGCAAAGATTGAAAGATGAAAAATCGCGGGTCCCACCGGTGGGACCCGTCGCAGCGAACATGAAATAGTTTGCACGCCGTTCTATCATTGGTTACTTTCTGTTTCGTGAAATACTTAGAATATTCCATGAAAGCGCAAGACATTTATAAAATATTCTGTCAAGTAACTTCGGGAAAAATCCATACTGGCAGAGTCCGGTCTAGCTATGGCAAAAAAGTTTTTTTCGCAATCTTCCGATGTTTAGGTGCCTACAAAATTGCGAAAAATAACTTTCGCGCCTCGCACATGAGGTTCCCCGCTTCCGAGCGATCATTTCAACCCTCGCCTCCGGCTCGGGACGAAATCCGATCGCTCAGAAGCGAGCTACAACCTCATGAACTCGGTGCGAAATATACTATTTTCGGATATATTTGGGTTCGCTAACCACATTTCAATCCTATTTCTAAATTTTAATATGATTGTCTTGAATAACTAATCAGAATCAATCAATAGAGTGCTCTCACACTCAACACAATATTTTTGTGGCTTGTGTCCATGTCAATCAATAAAAATGAAATAGAGTTCGCATCCAATCAAATTTTGTTGCGGATTTGGATTTTTTCGTGGTTAATTTTCAGATTTTCTCATCCTCCCAATAGAATTTCGAACTCGATCAGTTTGGTCTGCCGATTATGATTTCATAGAGAAACCATCTTGTGCTCAATTCATTCACTTGAGGGCATGGGGAAACCAATTTGTACCAACACTTTTCAAAATACTACGGCAAAATCAATTTTCCCTACGAGAACACGATACTTGATAAAACCTCCATATTGTCAAGATAATGATGATACTAGTCTACGAATTTGGACACTTTTGATGTGACTGAAATTAATTGATATCACTTCCGACGTCACTTTGAACGCAGAATTCTAATCTGTTCCAAAATCGCTCAATCACATCACATTCTTGAGAGAATTGATATCAAGTCAGAAGGATGACGATTTGGTTGTTTTTAAGGCCTCTTCATTTCCGTAATCAAGATTATCGGAATTCTGCGAGGTTCTGTCGGTTACCAAAGAATGGATCTTCAAAATGAGCCCATTCAGGCCAAAATCGATCAAGAGGTTTCCGAGATACACCGACTTTGAGGATTCGGAAAAATCCCCGATAGTGACCAGATGGACACCACCTCAATTTTCTCCTGACCAATCTATCATTTTTCCGACGACTCTGAGCATTAATAGTTGGAATAGGGAAAAAAAGAGAAAAAATCGCACTTTTTTACACAAATTTGCTCTCGTTGAGGCCTCTGTATCTCAAAACATTGCGCAATTTTTCCCTGCTCACAGATGCAACTTCCGTACAGGTGTCTATAATTTTGTCACGAATAGTAGAGTAGGCGGGTTCAGTTTCGGAGACTCTTTTGATTTTTCAAAGTCGGTGTATTTTGGGGACCTCACAAACGATTTTTGATGTAAGTGAGCTGACTTCGAATATCTATTCTTTGATAACCGACTAGACCTCGCAAAATTTCGAAAACTACCTTGATAATCGATTAACCGTCTAGAATTTTGTCTCAAATAAGGCCGTTTTGCAAATAATGGATTCAGTCATTATCTTGATGGAGTTGGACGAGTTGGACCTAGTTTTCTAAGTATAGTGTTTTCGCGGTAAAATTTAATCTTGACGTATTCTGATTAAATTGGCTTTTGCATATTCTTCATGCAATATCAAAGGAATAAATGTGTATTTTAAAAAGTTATACGAGCGTTAAAATCTTCTCAATAAAACTTTTAATTTCTGAAATAGATAATCCCTACGATCAGAAAATTTTCTATGCAAATATTGTTCCGGGAAATTTTAGTTTTCTTTTCATGTATCTTTGATCTCAGCAACAACTCGGAGCCTCTCAGACGAAAAAAATAAGCCAAAAAAGGTCCATCTCTCCCAAATTCCACCGCAAAAAGTCAATGGCATCATAATCATCGTATCCGAATATTCTTCATTCCTAAAAGATGCGCTCATTTTACGATCGCTCGCAGGGCGCGTGTCGCACGAACGTGGCATCGATATAAAGCTGCATGCAGTATCTGTCTGCGGTTCACTTCTTTACAATATAGGTATAAAATGCAGAGTCTGTCGTGTCGGGGATTGGTCGTCTCCCCACTGCTTATATTCTTGCCGGTACGGTGATCCACGTGAAAAGTTTCTATATTGCTGCTTTGAACTGAACACCGGCATCGCACCAACATTATAAACCAAGCCAACCAGTTTGTGTCGGGCCTCCGTCGTGCACGTCTCGCATTCCCCTCGAATCAACTTATTGTACTTCACACGAATAGCCCCATATATATACATATAAGTATTTTGAGCCTGCAAGAATCAACCCCTCGGCGGGTGCTACCGTTTGATTTGCGCGAGTGAAATTATTATACGGGTTTGAGTGTGGGTAACTGCGTGTTTGCGCGAAAAGTGTGCGGGTAAAAAGTTTGAGGAGACGCTTGAATATATTAGCTTCTGTGTAAATTTGAAAATTTTTTTCGAAAAGTGGAGGAAACCATGGTAAATACTTTTTGACTGATAATATGTGATGGAAATTGTGGATAGAGTGAGAGGAAATTTCTGCCAATCTTGACATTTCTGGACTTTTTCGTTGGAAGCTTGTGGAAACTATCTCAGTTTCTCAATTTTACGAAAAAATGATGTGCATTAAGGTCATGCGTGAGGGAATTCCATTAAATTTCTAGAATTCTACGCAAAATCAAATAAAAATCATGAAAAAATGAATGAAAACGACTACACAATCTGTAGTTTTTTAGTGGGTAATGAGTTTCTGTGACTATCCTTCTCGCTATCCTTCCAAAAGCCTTTTAAATATCCCGAAAGAAAATTGCTAGAGAATTGGCAGAAATTTTTTCTTCGAATATGGTTTTGTGCCCATAACTTGAGTCGTAGGTTACGTGAAATATCACAGTATTATTTTTCACCATAGAATTTCTTCACTCGTGATGCAAAAATGTTTCAAACGTTCGATTCAGTGGGCGAAAAATGAAATTCAGTACTGCCAATCAAATAGATATGAAACTATTTTCCAACTGTTGATATATTCACAAACCTATTGACAGGGCTAAGAATGTAATTTGAATAATAAACATTGTACATATACAGTACCGTTCATAAGTTTTCGATGGTCGATCCCTCGATTACCCTGACTTGGAACAGCAATAAGTCAAATTCTATGCGTTGTACGAAAATTTTCAAGAAAACATCTTACAGAGCAGAAAAAATACTAACTTTTACTGGGTTTTGATGATTTTTATCGAATATTTTTGAAGGTCCTACACGCTGATGAAAAAATAGAAAATCTAAAAATTTTTTACTTTCATTGAGACACCTGCAGTTTTAATGCGAATGAAGATACGGCAATTCTGAAAAAAGCATCTTGTAGAGCGGAAAAAATGCTATGTGTAGCCATTTTTTGATTATTTTTTACGTATCCCGGGTGAGAACGTGCGAGCTGTCCAAACCCCCAAAATCATGGTTTTTCACCGTTTTCTGTGCCGTTTCCGATGATAAGCAGTCATTTTGGGTATCTAGACAGCTTGTACGTTCTCATGCGCGGTACGTAAAAAATAATCAAAAAATGGCTACACATAGCATTTTTTCCGCTCTACAAGATGCTTTTTTCAGAATTGCCGTATCTTTATTCGCATTAAAACTGCAGGTGTCTCAATGAAAGTAAAAAATTTTTAGATTTTCTATTTTTTCATCAGCGTGTAGGACCTTCAAAAATATTCGATAAAAATCATCAAAACCCAGTAAAAGTTAGTATTTTTTCTGCTCTGTAAGATGCTTCCTTGACAATTTTCGTACAACGCATAGAATTTGACTTATTGCTGTTCCAAGTCAGGGTAATCGAGGGATCGACCATCGAGAACTTATGAACGGTACTGTAGTTATAAGTATTTGAATTTGCTAAACCATTCGATTGCCATGTTATCTTGGTTATAAGCCAAAATTCAGGCATCAGAAATACAAGAAGTGTTATTTCTTCTGCAAACGGCTGGATAAGTGAAATTTAATCGAAAAGACAGCTGACAGAACAGTTGTCTCATTTTGCAAAGTTATCTTCTCACGCTCCAACGCCTCACGAATCACGATTATGCTCTTGGCAAGACCTAACTAAATTATTCAAATCAAAGTTCATCTACTCCTCATCAACATTCCGAATTTTGTCAAGATCAAATTTATGAAATTCGTGACATTCATTTCATCATAGTAGCCCGCCAAAAAAAATTTAATTGGATCCCAACATTGCAGTCAGAAACTCAAAATTTTCTATTACAAAACAACATTGACCCAATCTAAATATGGCAAATCATCAATACATCCTTGACAAGTTCGTCGAAATCTCATTGCCATACATCTCGCTCTATAAAAGAGACTTGAAAAGTCATCACTGACCGTCACTGACTCATCTCTCGTTGAATTAAATCAGACTTTATATGCTGAATCAAATCAAGAGATTTAAAGACCATCTCTCTCTCTCTGAAATCGTTTTAGAAAGAAATCCATTCCTTCACTTTAAACATCAGTCCAACGACTCTTTCATCGGTACAAAATTATTCATGAGCAGATCTATACCATCTCTTACAAAGATAGACAGTTAAATTCAATTACCATGTAACTCGTGTTGTAAACTAAGTTGACGATATTTAATTCGAGTAAACTGAAGAGGATCATCATCATCATCAGAGATGCTTCGTTTATAACATATAACACAGTCACGTAGAGCAAACGCTCAACTAGTCACAAGCTAACTGTAATATATAGTTACGCAAGCGCGTATGATCGATTAGCCCTGCTTGAAACATACATTACAAACCCACCTGTTTTTTTTTTTTTTTTTTCAATTCACTTCCTGACTTGAAATTTAGTAGTACTTCAGTAAATCGAAAAAGAAAACAAAAATTTGGAGGGACACGGTATAGCGTTTTTTCGTTTGAGAATACCTTGTATATTTTATACAGGTAATGGTACGATGAAACAACGGGTCACAGAAAAAAAAGCGGGCGAGTAAGTAAGTAACCCGCAGCTTCAGCGAGGCGTAAATTTTGCACGTGGAAGAGAGGCGAACGAACCTTTGCGCATCGAATGAAGCCGGTACGATTTTTCGCACGAGGTGTATCAGAGAATAAATATATGTAGGTATAGGTATACATAGTATTCACCTTCGCAACAATGAGCCGGTGTAGAAATCTGCATTACCGACCAATCGATGTCCTGCGGAAGTCAGTATTAAGGGACCCAGGGAAATTCTTTTCTTCCATTTGTCAAGGGACTCTTTCAATGGAATGTGGGTCGTTTTTTGAAGATGTTAAGTGGCCCGGAAGTATCGATGAGGGTCAGTTTTGTATCAATGGGTGAAATACGTTATGGTGTTCGAAGGGCTCTTTCTCAAAAAGATTATTCTTACAGAAAGCTGAGCGTTAGGATTCCACATTTCACGAGACATTTCATGTGTCGTATTGTTGCAGGATTTTCTGAAATCGGGACCAAAAATAGGCACGTGGTCCTTCTTTGTTGATTTTGGGGGATGAAAACGAACTACTTTGATTCCATTGATCAGCAAATTTTCTCAGGTGTTTGCGAGGCTCAACAGTAATTTCATTCAAGATTCTGAAACCAAAACGATGTCAGCTGTGGTAAATCTTGTAAAGCTTTTGAAGATAGAGTCATTGCAAAAGTCTGAAAAAACTTCAGGTAACTTTTCGAATTATTTAATCTACAGTTCTCAATGATTTTTGTTAGCCTGACTTTAGGCATAATTAATTGTTATCTCAAGTTCTGCCAATGAATTCTGGATGGAACTTTAATATCAAACATGAGGGTGAAAATGAATTGAAATTATTCAAGAAAAATTACTCAAAATCTGAAAAAATAATCTGGTTAATTAGAGTTGTGATCAGTCATAAATTGAACGAAAACTTGAGAGTTACGAAACTTGAGAAAGAAAAATATGTATGAGTGGAAACCTGTTGATATTATCGTTAGACAGTAAACGGCTACCTTTGAAATAGGTCTCTTGGAAAATCAAATCTGACTAAACCTGAATTTGTGCCTACGTCACCTCTTTATTTCTTTTTACTCATCCCTCAATATAGTATAGATATCGTGATTCGTTGTCGATTTCAACGTAACTCTTTCAAAAACCAATTCTTTCTCTTATCGACCAGTTGTTTTCCTCTCAGAAATAAGTATGGAAATTCGGTCTGATAACAAAAACACCTCAGTTCCAGAAAACAATTTTACTTTCCAAGTGCGTAAATTATTTGAATTCCAAATAATATTTATTGCGTAACGAAATGTAGAATACTTCCGCAGCGACACAAAAAAAATATAAAAGAAGACACTCGCCCCGATGCATTCAAATTAAGTGATAATTCAACAACTCGTTCACCTGCTTCTGATACAAGAAATATACAAGATATTCAAATTAATCTCAAGGCAGTAAAACTATCAACAAACATTAAAATTCATCAGAGTTACAGTATAGAGAAGATACAGATACGTTAGACCATGACACTATTACGTGTGCTTGAGCAATAATTCTTCTAAGACTTTGGCAAATACGTTCTCAAATATAAATAGTAAACGAAGCCACTAGATCATCACAAACTACCTTGTACGCAACACAACCTAATCTCGGCTACGACAAGTTTCCTTTCAAAAAAAAAAGAGCGGAAAATCTTCCACAGACACGCTGCTGATGACATTAAAAACGCGTATCACGTTTCCGCCATGCCTTCTCTCTTTCTTTCTTCATTATACTTACCTGTTTCACCTCAAACCTACTTCCTCTCTCCGAAAAAGTTACTCTCAAAGTATAAGCATTGTGTCTTTAGGGGCTATCCATTAACTACGCGAGAAAAATTTTTGTACGATTAGACCACCCACACTAAATTTTGCTAAGAATTTCTTTTCAATATAGTAATGATTCGTAACGATTCCAGCACTACCTTTCAACTCAAGAACCCCTAACGTAATTAATGGACAGCCCCTTACGTTACTTTGAAAGTCAGAAAAATTTTCCATCGGTACGACGTCACCAGCGCGCAATTCAAAAAAATCAAAAACGTAATACTTATGTATATCCTCAGCGCGAATTAAATGGTGAAAATAATCCCTCTCTCTTCGACTCTAACTTTGGTATAACTATATATTTGAATATCATTGAGTTTATATACGTATAAAAAATGTAAAAGGGGGAGGTAGAATGAGAAACCCGTCGCGCATTTGCATACATAAGCTCGAGCGCGGCACCGATTCATTGGGCCCCACAAAGGCTTATACACTCAAAGTGTATAAGCCTTTGTGGGGCCTATCGCGCGTCGAGAGGGTTATCGTTGTGTTGACGAAAAAAAAAATTCACTCTCAGCATGCATCTCTTCTCGATTTCTTTGCGTGGGCTGTTCAACCAGCAGAAAGATGAAAAAAGAAAAAAAAATGAAAAATACCCGCACGAGTTGGGGGCATCACCGTCGTCGTCGCTGAAAAATTCTCTCAGTCCCAGCGTGAAAGAGTGCGTAAAATTAGAGTTCCAAAGTGGTCCTCGATGCGCCGAGTATAACCCGTTACAATCAGGTTCTCCTTCTGCTTTTTAAAAATGATCATATATTCTTGACGAATTTTCCCATACCTCGAGCATCTCGCCCAGTCTTATGAAGTATGAAAAATACCTCGAAAAAACTTGTGCGACTTGAGTTTAAAATGTAATGTGCTCAATACTGTAATGATATCCTAGTTGTCAATGAAAGAAAAATGAAGAAAAAAAAAGTTAAGGGGCACATGATGCTTTTCCTGGTTTAGCTAAAAATGGGTATGTGCTGGAGTATGAATTTGGAGTGAAAGCGTATATTTATAATCGAGTATAGAGAGATTGATGACCACGTGAAAGGAAGTTAGAGAATTGAGAGACTGAATGGTTATGTTCGACGACGACTACCGGCACATGTGCGAGTATATAATTGATTCGACAAGCCGCGGGGGACAGTTTGAGGATACTGATGGTATAGTCGATTTAGAAGGGAAAAGCTGTGGGAGGCTTAGAATTTTTCTGTAACTCTTACAGTTTTCGAGGATGATGAATTTTAACTAGAAAAGTCTGCAGCTTGTACTAGCGTCAAGTTGGAATATTTTACAATCTTCAAATATTTTGTGTTAAAAATGTTTTTGAATAAACAAAGAGATTGACTGTGATAAGAAAATGAGCTGAGATTATTTTATGCCAGTCTAGTGTAGCTGTAAAATCGAAAAGATTTTTAACCGTAGCAATTATGAGATGGTGCAAGTCTAGATTTATTGAAGTTGCCTGGGGTATCGTTATTATCTCGCATCTACTGTGTATAGTCTAGCATTAAAATATCTACGATGCTAAGTAAAACAATCAAGAATGAGCTTAGGTAAACTGTCACAGCCGCACCTTGATACAAATTATAATATGCATGAGTTCATATAATAGGTATCTTCAAGTCAAAATAATTTACACACGGTACAATCCTTGAAAAATGGAATTCAAATAGATAGTGCATAGATAGATTTTCCAAAAAGAACATCAACTTATTTTTTGGTCAAAGAATAGCTTTTAATGTGGATTATTGGCCTAGAATTACTATTTTAATATAATGAAAAAGTACGTAAGGAAATTCTAGAGAATCAGAAGAAAACTCAATCCCACATTTTTTGGAAAAAAAAGCTATGCCAAGATTTTTGTGGCAAAAGCTCTACTTTCAATTCAATTGGCAAATTTGACGGTTCCGAAACATTTAAAAATTTTGATCGAAGGCTTTCGTAAACGATCCGCATAAGAATCTTATTCTTTTAAACTCATTGGAAACAGCATTAATTGTTACAGAAAATTGTGGTACAAGACTTATTCACCAGAATTTCACAGAATGCAAGAGTTTTTTCTCTCAAACATGCGCATTGAGCCCTCTATTTTTTGAGAATTTCTATTTACTTTATTTCGAGTTCGCCAACTAAATTCATCACGTAAGTGTGAATGTGATTGATTCTGTGAGAAGTAAAAGTCAAAAAATTGGAAGAGCCAACAACTTGGAGTGATCAAATTTCCAGATGGCAAGATTACGAAAGGATGAATATTCGGGAGTCAAGAATATAGCGGGTTGAAATTTGGAAGGAAAATTAAAAAATACAGATTTCCCGGAAGGAAAATATGAGGGATGATCTCAAAATTAAATTTGGCAAAAATTTGCAGATGGAAATTCTCCAATGGAGCCAAAGTTCCTGAACAACGCTTCAGAATTCTTTCTAATTTTCACCTTCCCGGAGATCCCGAATTCTCGGCCCTGCGAACTTTGGCATTTCAAATTTGAACCTTTTCAATTTTTTGGTTCAAGAATTCTTGACTTTCTGCATATTTGCACTCAAAAAATGATTTTCGACCCAAGTTCTGGCTTCCCAAAAAATTTAACCAATCCAATAAAGAATTGAGATGGTTTTAAATAGGATAGTTGCGCAAGGGAGACCACACATTTGCGCAAGTATCAAATCATTTGCGAGTAGCCTTTGCTATAGAAAGTTTAAAGGGCACGCGGTAGGCGTGCAAGCTAAATTTTGTTCCGATTTTCCTCTCGAATTCTCTTGCGATTTGGGCTAAACGATGAGTTAGGCTATTCAAGCTATTATCTAACTTGAATGGCCTAGCTCGTCGTTTAGCCCAAATCGCTCGAGGAAAATTGGTACAAAAAGGTGTGTATATTGTAGGTTAGGATGTACCAGGCGCCCAGTGGTCTCCTAATCTAATAATTTGGGCTGAACATTTTGAGTTGTCGAGTATAAGTCAGACAATAACAATAACTAGACAACACCTCAAACTTTGCACCATTAAAATTTTCACATAAGTGGTGAATGGAACTTTACGGTCGGGCTGCACGGCTACTGCATGCCTTTATATCTCCAATTTTACCCTTCTCCTACGTCAAAATCTTATCCAAATACCTAAATAAAGGTGTCCCTGACAGATAATTCTTGGTCAAAAAGTGTAAACCTAAAATAATTGTCACCTCGCACAAACAAAAATCCGTGCCAAATTCGAAATAAAAAAAATCAGTATAATCCGTCAGAATCACGTCATAAAATACCAACATACAATTATCGAAAAAAATCCAACCTCTCAAAAACTTTGGGACGAAAAGTACAATCTTACAAAGAGCTCTGTGATTATTACTAATTCCAAAGTCAAAAAAGTGACAAAACTGCATCAAATTCATTACAATTTTATTAGATGATAAAATTGCCGAATTTCGGCATGTCAATTCGATTCGTTCAATCTCAATTGGGAACTAACATGCGTGTTATTTTAGATGGCAGAAAAAAGCAATATGGCCGAATCCTGAATCTCTTCCATAAGAATAACACGGAGTAAAGACAAGAACGCTTATCGAATGTTAGCTCCCAATGGCATCATCAAGAAGTCGGAAAAAGAAATCATATCCGCGGTCGAGATTAAAGAGCAAAACACGCTTTCTGCTTGATGGTTCAGTTCAGGTTCATAGGACTCCTTTCCTCTCGCGGTGCATTACAACCCCGCGCAACACAATACATTCAAGAGAAAGAGAGAGAGAGGCGCCGTAAAAAGTGCCGCTTGTCTCAAGAGTTCTGCTGCACCGTACCAAACGGCATCAAGTGCAGTATATAAATGCAATACATGAAGGCTTTGCTGCTGCACATAGCGTGAGAAAGACGCGCCTTGAGAGAGTTCGCGATTCTCATTCTTCATTAATGAAACGTTCAAAAATGTACGTTCAGTGTGGTGTACTTATATTATACCCTCAAGCTCTCTCCTGACACTCGCGATCTTTTCATATTATACACTTACACCCACGTAAAAACTTACACCCGAGTGATAAATCCGTTATATCTCATACCCACACACACACAGGCATACAGAAATACATAAATAAAATGCAGCAAAATGAACTTGTATGAAATATACAAAGTGGTGCTTGTAAAAAAGAGCTTGAATTTCGATATATGTAGTTGAATGAATAAGAGCGCGGTGGTGTTACGCGATTTTGAGCCCACCTGTGATTTCAATGAGTTATAGTATAGTGCTGTAACCAAAGTGGCTTTGGAGAATGGAATATCGTTTAGATCGTGGTATAACCGAGCGGTGCGATCGTCGTCGTTTATGTATAATTTTGTGGTGAGATTGAGCAATAATCTACCTCTGTGTGGAAAAGGAATTTCATGTACGATTGAGAATTTGTCGTTTGCATTGCTGATATATATATCTACCGAATTCATTTATACGTTTCCCAACTGAATTTCAATTAGATTTTGTTGAACAGGCTGTGTGCCTTAGATTGTTTTATCGATGTTTCAAGAAATTTAGATCTTTTTTACTGATGTTGGAAGAAGAGAAATTTATACTACAGCAAAGAGAACTTTATTTCTCGCTTTGTTTACACCTTAAATCATGTGAATTCATCAAAAGTTAAAGAAATTTCCATACCGATTGCCACAAATTCTCTGTGTTTGTGAGAGCTGTGAATGTATATAATTTATCGTAATATTGTCATCAAGAGCATGACACGGCAATCAGCGAGGCAATAAGACGACATGCAACAAGACTACACACTGTAAAAAATTGGTTGAATTTTCAACCAACATTTCAACTAAACTGGTTGAATTTTCATCCAAGCAATTATATCCCGTGAGGGATGGATGGATGGATGGATGGATGAAGAGTGGATGGGTGGATGGATGGATAGATGGATAGATGGATGGATGGATGGATGGATGGATGGATGGATGGATGGATGGATGGGTGATTGGTGGGTGGATGGGTGATGGTTGGATGAGTGGAGAAGAGGGATGAAGGGTGGATGGGTAATTGGATGGATGATAGATGCATGATGGACGGGTGGATGATGGATGGATGGATGGACACATAACCCATTCATCCATCCATTCGTCTACCCACCATCCATTCTTCGATCCATTGATCGACCCCATCCATCAATCATCCATCGATCCATCATCCACCAGTCGCCACCCTCCTCCATCCATCCTTATCCACCCATAGGACCATCCACATTATTCTACCCCCCACACGTAGGCAACCTGATATGCAGGAACCTCACGGACATATTGTGATAATCCACATCGGTTGAAGTTTTTCGGGAAAATTTTTTACAGTGCAGCTATATGACTCCACGTATTCGCGGGGGTTACATCCCAAGAAAATTTACCGCGAATACCGAAGCATTTTTACTCTTATGGAAATATTGAAATAGTGGATCATTTTCTTGTCCGCGGATAAGCGAATTTCCCGAATATGGAATACGGAGGGTCGGCTGTATTCGTACAGTTTTCATCAACTTGATACATTTTCCTTATATCAGTATGTTCGGGTGATCAATGTACTTCTTTCCCTTTTGTATCAAATACCCAAACTGCATTCTTTCACCCCATGTGCCAGAATTTGAGAATAATTGACTTTTCGAATGATTGTTGTACAGTAAAAATATGTAGAACTAGCCCAATATGAATAAATCTCCAACATCAATTCATAAAGAGCTCGGAGCGCTCATTTTATTGCCAATTTGCTTAACTTTCAAATTGCTCAAAAACACCACGTGGGGTCTTCTTCTTTCCCGGTTTTTATTACCTTGTTTTGGCATTACCGGATTGACTGCCCCGAAATTGCGTGTCAAAACTGGTTTTAGGGCTAAAAATTATTGAGACGGACCCTGAAAAAATTTCATTGCGTGCAAGAAAGTATCTCGTCGAAATACTGTCAGTGCCCACCAAAATTTTGTTTGACAGCTCGTTAGACCTGTAACATTCCTGAAAGAACAGTTTCTTTGCACGAACCCATGAATTTTCTGAATTCCCTCCAATCCGCGTTTCAAACAGATGTGAAGTTTTGCCGGAATTGCTTTTTTGTTGTCTTTATCTCTTAAAAACTTGAATGTTGAAACTTTCATCATTCTCCTTCGCAATAGATTGATTGAGTTGAAGAAATTGTTCTATTTAAGCAATATGATTGAGATTCAATTGAGCATTCGGCCTTTTTGTACAATAATGATCTCGATAATGATTATCATTCTAACCATGAAAAAATTATCATCAGAAAAATTATCAAAAATTTCGAATTCCTGAATTTTCACTACAATCTCTCAACTTCCTCGAAAATTTGACACTTTTTGAATCTACATAAAAAATCACTCAAGTATTGTTTTTCAAGATTTCACAAGAATCAACTGATTTCAGTTGTACTCTTCCCTTTCCTCTAAATCTGTTCAGCTGACTGCGAAAAAAGCTTTGTCAGTTGAAACCATATGATTCCCGCCTGAATTCAATGGAATCGAAATTTTTTTGTAATATGATAAGAATTCAAGAATTGCAAAGATGACTCTTTCGCTCAAAATCTCGCTTCAAAATTTGTGTATATCACACTGAAAAATGTTCTCTTTTTTTCTCGAAAAAAAACTGACCTGCCGAGAAAGGATGATCTAACTTGGGGGAAAAAACGAAATTCTGACGCAATGTATGTCGCGTATCGAACAAAGTATGTATGTCGCAGTTAGTATAGTATAAGCGCGGTGCCCTTTGGTGTACTCACATCAATGATCGCCACAATGAAGTTGAAGCCACGTGTAGCGTGCGCGTCCTTGGAATTTTGGGTGTAGCAGCTGGGCGTTATAATAATACTCCCGGTATTACCTTCGTATTATATGCGGTGCAATGAACGAACAATTATTGTGCGCCGCGGATTGAGCGCAAGAAGCCGCGCAGTTGTTAATGCGAGTCCGAATAATACAAAATTTGCGGAATAAATAGTCAACGTAAGGTTGTACACTTTTGTTGATTTATCGAGGCACGAGGAACCATAAATGAATGGTAAGATTAAGAAAAAGTTATAGAAAAGTGGTTTCTTTCGCTTATTCATGGAGAAGAAAGTTGATACACTGATGGGTTCGTATTCTCAATTTTGCCGACATCGGCGGCGCTCTGTCGGTAAACTCTAAAATTTGCCGCTATCGCTGCAATAGCGGCTATTTTTAGGGCAAAATATCAAAATTAGTGATACCATGTCAGAATTTCATCTTTGAGATGAGCATAAATTGTAAATGATTCGCAAAATCGATATTGTACAATGCAACCTCAAAACTCTCTGCCAATCCCATCTTCAAATCACACGAAAATCGTTCATTCTCCGTAAATTGTTATTATAAAGATGAAAACAAACGGGAATAAACATCATTTATCTCGATTTATCATTTCAAGTGTGAATCCTCGTGTCGTCAGATGATGAGAAATTACGGTATTCGCAATATTTGAATTTATTCACGAATAAAATGATGAATTTTCAACAGAAACTGGAACAAGCAACTACTGGACAGCTACTACTGCTCCAGGTCACAAATTTCTTTCGCAGTTCTCTTCCGCCGAAAAATTCATTGTAAAAAGGTTGTCGAAAAAGAGTAAACCGAGCCATAAGAATGCGATCCGGTCAATACAAAAAAAATCTCATTGCCAGAGTAGTATTAGGAGAAAGGGTTAGCAATACATGTGCTATGACTTTTGATGATCTCATCGGATATTTATCAGAACTGATGAGATAAATGGGTTTCTGTCGTCGATGTTTGAATTCTTTTCAAAATCCATGGCCTTCTACTTTTTCGTACTCTAAATATGTAATCTTTTACGAAACTTTGAAACTAGAGATTTCATTCCGAAAGATGAATGTATACAAAAAATAAAGATGAAATGTGTTAGGTTCAAGTTTGAAGGCTCAAATTTTTGCTAATAGTTTTCCAGCGGATTATGGTCGAATTATTCTGACTTGCTTACTCAACACAAATACTCCGAGAATCCTAAAGCATAATCTTTGTCGAAACTCCCTAAAATTTTCTAAAAATATAAATTATCTCCGCAGAAATCACGAGACTGCACATAAAAAGCATTTTACGCCAATAAAGCAATCACACCCGCAAGCGCCACCACCCATCGTTTGTCAAGAAAGTGATTTGCAAATTACTTTACAGCCTTTGATACAACACTGTAACCGTGCAAAAAAAAAAGTTGCAAGCTAAGCAGAGATTATGGGTCAATGGAGAGCTTTTACACAGCGTAACGTGACTTACTATAGAGTCTCCGTAATGATTGCATAAAAATTGTAATGGCAATGAATAAATCAACGCTAGTGATACTTTAGAAATCGTAAAAATAGAAATGCAGCCTCACGCTTTGCGACTCGTGCACCCATCATACACCGGATTGTATTTCTGCGGGATCGTGTCTTTATGAAAGTGTATGTATATAATAATCAGAGTGGAATTACGTATACTTCATCTGTAGAATTTGCGATTCAGAACAAACCTGCACTTGTGAATTGTAACATGTTGGAGAAACTGGAGTGACTTTACAAGTTCCCAGTCATGTGTACAGTAGAGGCAGGTTGCTGATTTCCAATACGGTATATTGAATGCATACATGATGCGATACTTCAGTGCATCGTGTTTCTCGAGCTTTGGGAAAATATTTTACATGCAAAAGTCAATTGATGACATTGTTGCAATCGAATGGTTTAGCAGAAAGGTGAACTTGTTATGTATACCGTGCATATTGTTTGGAAATAAGATTTGTTCAATTTTAGTGATCACCTTCTAGCAAATCTCACAAATTTTTTTGAGATGATGATAACATTTTGATAAGTTTCTCTCACGAGCATTACGCCCGTTTGCCTTCACAATTCAACAATGAAAGAAGAATCAACTTTAAGCGTGTTTCAATCGCGTTGTCGAAGTTTCCTATTGGTATAATTCATACCAATAAGAATTAGAAAAACATTCTGACGAGCAATGTTGAAAATTTCCAAAAAGTAGCTGAAGAAATAGATATCTTCCAAAACTGCCACGCGCGCCAAAACTGCAAGACGAGAGCTTCGATGGAATGGAAACGCGATGGCTTGTTTCAAAATCAAACACTGTATTATTTTGCTACATTTTGCGAGTTTTCAAATGTTCAGATAAATTTCACGAAAATTAAAAATGTGATTTTTGTAAATCAGTAAGATTTAATGGCCATTGCCCGGCCACCGTATTTCAATTCTGAAAGTCACATTCTTCGATATTCAACAAGCTCCTATCTTTCCAAGGAAAGATGCATCCCTAATTTGGAAGTCTGGCTAAAAGTCGCCAAGGGCTGACGATACATATTCAAGGATATTTTCTCGAGATGCATGGAAACAACGGGGTGGACAGGTTTTTAGAAAAAAAAAGTTCTAGACCATTTTTACTTTCTGGGTCGCGTTCCCTTCAAGGGATCTCTAAGTCCGTGCGACATTTTGTTCGAAATCATAAAAATTACCCCCAAAAAATTTTCAGGACGATTCGTTAAGATATGTAGGACTATTAGTTCCATGTAGCAATCATGAAGTTTTCCATTCAAGTGCATCAGAACTCGGAAAATATCAACTATTTGGAAAAATCACAAAAATAATTTCTTTTTTAATTTCAAACTAAAAAATTACAGCGAAATAGCGAAAAATACATGGCAAAAATCAAGAAAAAATACCATTCAAAAGTTGCATTAATATGTTTTTCTGATTTTCGAAAAATAAACTTTCGATTTTTGTAATTTTTTCTTCACTAATTCAAGGTATTTTTTCACCCCATCACGATGTATTCTTGTAATTTTTTGACAAAACGATATTTTCTATTGCTGATGTATGTGAATGAAAAAATTCAGAATTTATATGTAACTGGAGGAATTGGTCTGAAATTTGTTTGAGGCTTAATATTTATGATTTTGAACAAAATGTCATATGGATCAATCAAGGTGATCCGTTGAAGGAGGCGCTATCCTAGAATTGAAATTGGTTAAAAAAATTTTCTTTCGAAAATCCGACCATGTACGCCATTGTTCTTGTCTCGAAAGAATACCCTTAAATATATCTATATTTAACCCCCCCCCCCGCCCCAGATTCTGTCAAAGTTCAAAGTTGAGAAATCTCAAAGGAGTGGAAATTAATAAAATTTTCTTGAATTGGCAAGTTCTGACTCGAGTGCTCGACACAGATCGAGCAATATTTACTTGCATTTGAGAGTAGTAATGATCGCATTTTGAGAAATTCACTTTTGAAATTTCATAAACCATCGCCAAGATAATTCTGATGTCTATTGATTGATTGACTGAGTTTAGATTTTCAAGTTGATTAAAATACGGTGGACTCTTTTAGATTCACCAAAGATCAAAATATGTCATTCAGATAAAACTCTACAAGCCTCGCTATTACAAGCAAAATCGGAGTCATAAGTGACAGGACAAAGCAGCAATAAACCCTTACCTCATTCAGCAATGACCAAGTACAAATGTTATCATCAAAATTCATGATCTACATGCATGATTGGTGCCTTTTTGTGTAAAACCAGTCAAATAAATGATCATGAATTCCAATATCTTTTTCCAAACAATATTGAATCGGTAAAAACTAACCAACCCCAAAAACCCGTTTATGAAACTAAGTAGAGAAAAAATTCAGAATAGCAGGATCCGAAGGACTTTCACAACCACCATCCATCAGCCCCGGAATGTTCAAACCACCAAGAACAGAACAATAGCCTGATAATCAAGATTGAGAAAGAGATATAGGGGCACCGACCGCCCTCTATCATAGAAATAGGCTGGAAAAAATGGGTCTTGGAAGCCGGGGCGAAATGTCAGACGAGCAGATGTTGTTCTATCCGACCTTGACGCGTGAAGAGATGGCTCGAATGCACCCTGTCAAACGGGTCACGGCCAAATGGTACGTATGTGTATGTGCGCATGTACGTATATGTTTATAGTATGGTGTGCCCCAAAGTGATGATGCGAGAAGCATCCTGTCGGAAGTCGCGAGGGAAGTCGGGTTCCCGATGCACTACTATTATATAAGGGTGGATGATTGGATGGTCATAGTTACTTCATGTTTTGAAAGAGGCGTTGTGTTGAAGGTTGTTGTTTTGTAGGACTTTGAATGAGTTGCTCAGTTGTTCATAAATTACACTTGTATGATGTTGAATCAAACATTTGGTACCCTATTCCCGTGGAATCAAGGTAAATGATCGCAGGACCACGCGGCGGATTGAAATTTCAGAAGGATATGAAACTTTTTCGAAAGCTCATTCTTTGGTGTTCTGAAATTCGTGTGCCAAAATACATTTTGTAGTTTTCTTCAAGTACTTGTAGTACTATTTGTGACTATTTTCCCTGCGACTTAACGGGTTTCCGATATGTTGAGTCGAGTCCTTGAGGAAGTTTATGAAAATTGAGCAAAAAATCAGAGCTTTGCATGTCAGACATGAATTGATGGATCAAAATGATACAAAAAGCATTTGAAAGTAGAATTCAAGAGCTTCGAATCACGTCTATAAAATTCTATTTAGGACGTTCTATAAGCACTGTTTTTGGTTATTTTCACTAACAATAAGGGAAAACCTGAGAGAAATAAAAAAAACCGTGAGTTTGACTTTCTCACCTCACACGAACTTTGAGACTCTTTTCCGATAGAAATTCTTCTTTACAAAAACAGTCACCTCTCGTTCCAAAAAAGAATTGAAATAAGTTTCAAAATGGATAACAAAGCTCTTGACTTCTAGCTTCAGATGATTTTTCACTCATTTTGATCCATCAACTCATGTCTGACTTGCAAAGCTCTGGTTTTTGACAAAAATTTTATGAATTTTCTCAAGGGCTCGACTCGGCTTACCGAAAACCTCTTGTGCCACAGGAAAAAGAATCACAAAGAGCCTATATGAAGTACTTGGAAAAGCTACAAAGTCAGCTGAATTCAAGTCATTTTGGATCAACGAGGCCGCAGAAATCGAATTTTCTGGTTTGGACTTGTCATTCGTAGGTGTATACAAATTTTCGCCCGGTAGTGTAGGGATCAATCAAGTTCTCTAAAAGTGCATCAGTTTTGAGAGAATGTCGTATCCCTAATTTCATTGGCAAACTCTGGGAATCATAGCGTTTGTTGATTTCCCGAGCGAAGCGAAAGAAACAAATCCTCAGAGCCTGCAACGGATGTTAAATTCAGGAGGGATTATGACCATGTACCGCTCTTGATTACACTGTAAAAAAATTTTATGTAAAATTACAAGTCTCAGAGAGGGTAATAGTTGGATACGGCGCTGGGACGTGTAAATTTACAAGCGGCTTGTAAATTTCATTTACCGGCTGACGGTAAATTTCAGACCTGAAGAAACCTTGTTCAACTGAAGCGTACGGGCTACTCGGGGACTTTTTCTAATGAAATGGAGTCTTGGAATGAAGCATCTTAATCCACGATAATTTTGAAAAGGTTGAAAAACCCGTGCGAGTCGAAAACTCATCGCTCGAGACATAAACACTCGACCGCGGAGGAGCTTTTTAGGTTAGTTGTGCGTGGGCCCAGCAGACCAAACTTTAGATCCGCGCATGCTCGGTTGAGCCAGGTTGAGCTGAAATTTACAAGCCTGAGCGAGGGAATTTTACCAGTCTGAGACTGGTATCCAACTATTACCCCCTCTGAGACTGGTAAATTTACAAGCGTTTGTAAAGTTACAAGAAATGGGATGAAACTCACCACTCCCAGAGTTGTATTTTTACTAAGCTAGATGGTGAATTTCATTCAACATTTTTTACAGTGTACTTTCTCTTCTTGTCACAGAGTGACGAAGAAATCTTTGACTTTGCAAAAGTCAGTATCACAACTTTTGTTGAAATTTATTGCTTATTACATTTCATCATCATATCACATTTTCATATTTCATAAAAAATTTGACGTACGCGAGAAAATGTACTTTTTTTTACTTTTTGGATCAGTGTGAATTCATAGTTGATTTTCGAATGCCGTCTAAGAATTTCGTTTTTGAAAGTTTCAACCTTAGTTTATGAAGGTTTTTTCGTATTGCTTAATCATCGACACAAAATTCATCAGAATCAAAACGATTACGTTAAAGAATCATAGATTCTAATTAGAATTTCAAATAAAGAAACGAAACAAAAATCGAAAATCAGTGTAGGGTAAATCTGCTTTCGTATCAATCCAACGTTGAGTTCAAAGTGGAGGCGGCGCACAGCTTTCACAAAAATTATAATACGTACCTATACATGGCGGCTTCACACTAGAAATAGGAGGTCGTCAAACTGCGAGTCCCACACACTTTTGAATTTATTTCATTTTCGGTTACAAGTGCGAGGGGCTTCATCGATGCCAGCCATCAACTCTATGATGCCAGCGCATAGGTGGTAACAATTCCTCAAAAAAAAAAATTCTGACTCCACTTCAGCCTCGACTCCGCTTGAAGTACGCATTAGCTTGAAAAGGTTGCGCGGTATAAATCTGAGAATCAAAAAAAAGTATCTCCAAAATAGCTCGAGAGATTTCCCACGATAGACAATTTGGTTTTCGACGTTCAACTGTTTTCACTGCCTCGGGTGTTGGAATCATGATTTATAAAATTGTTTTTACTTGCTGGTGCCGAACCCATTATAAATATTCAATAGACTAAACCCTTGTCGATATGTAATTATTTTTCTACGTGTATCGAGGAATGCTGGAAATATTTTGGTAATTAATTCTGCATATTATTTTTATGTCAGAATTCGAGTTTTGACTTCTTTACTTCGGACGCACATTTAACCCAGAAATTCTGCAAGACTCTGCAGCTACAGAGAACTAAGTTCTTTCTTGACTCAAAATAGTATATTATGTATCGAGTACCGAAAATGCGTTTATTTAACAAAACGAGTGCTGTTACGCAGTAACAGCACGAGTTTTGTTAATAAACGCGTTTTTGGAACGAGATGCATACAGAATTTTATGGCTATCCATCGTGGAAGCCGACTTTCGGCGCATCTACGCGTAGCTCTTCTGTAATACAAAGATCGAAGAGTAAATGAATTTCTCAGAAATCTACATGAACCGAAAGGCCGAGATCAGGTGGTGAACAATATTGGAATTATCATTTTGCCACGCACCTATTGCTAATAAAATTTTACCATAAAATCATGTACAGATTTGATGGCATTCGATATCTGTATACTGTATCTTGAGTTGTATCCTAATCCCTAGAAAATTCTCATACTTGAGCAACATCAAAAGTCAACCCAAATTCGACCAACAACATACTCTTCGCAAAGAAAATTCATATACCACATCCTCTACACTTCAAAACGCCCCTATGGAAACTCCACCACCAAAACTAGTAACATTATCAAATAAAACTAACTATTTTTCTCTTTTCTTTCCACAGCATGATGATGTCATCAGATTCATCGCCAACTCTACCCCTTGCAACTCCAAATTACGTTGAACTTCCAGAAGAACCTAGACCAGGAAAAATAAGCCCCTCAACAAATTCATCAGGATCACCAAGAGCAGTATCAAAATCGGATAATCGAAGCAGCCCCGAAGCCGATCCCGATGAAGCAGATACAATTGAAGAAGCAGTACCAATTGTTCGGAGTACTTTACCATCTCCTGAACCAAGACCAACAATTGAACGAAATGGTGGTTATAAAAATAATTCAATAACCGATGACAGGGTTGATGGATCAGCTATTAATGGTCTTAGTACTAATAATAATAATGGAATTAAACCATTGCCTTATGAGCAGCATCGAGATATTAATGAAGATAGCTGTTTAATTAAGTGTATTTATTTTACTCAGCAGTGCTGCGAGTGTACGATAGTCTGAAAGTTGAGAGTATGAATTTTTGTGAAAATTATTTTGAATGATTTTGTGAAATGGATATAAGGAGCCTCGTTAATCGCGGGTCGAGACGGGTCGACGCGATTTTTTTTTAAAATGCAGTCTTTGACTATGATGGTCGAGATGCGGTGATAAAAAGGGGAAAGAGTATACCTCGTTGGAGGCCGAGTATGCGATGAAATGTATTATCTTTGGAGAAGATATTAAATTCTGACAAGTATTCGTGTGAGAGTAAATGCAATGAAATAGAGTCTATATTATTCATTATGATGCAAAAGAAATCATAAATGAGATTATACTGAGAGTATTACTGCCACAATCATTCTACTCTATGGACCTCCTAAGAAAAACGAAAAATTATTTCGAATTTCTTTTAATGATATGTTGTGAAAAAATATTTAGTCTTTGAAATCAGCATGTTGATTATTTAATGCAAGTGATTTTGATAAATACGATCATTTCAAAATATGCATTTCGCAAACTTGCATTCAAAAATTCTTTTATGAATCATTCTAAGATGATGAGATCAAAATCTACAAGTCAAAAGTCATGATTGTTTCCATTTCAAATTACAAGCTCACAATTTCACAAGTCAAATTGTAATTCAATCAATTTTCAATGAATAATGCAGCAGGGCCTCATATTACGATTCAAACACGATGAAATGTTTAGAAAAGTATGAAATCGAAATGTAATTATCTCCAGATTGATAAAAAATTACGAGTGACTAAAGTATAGACATGATAATATTTCAGCGATGATATAATGCTCAGCGAGATTATTATAGATACATATATAGAAATATATCTAATGTAAATAATTTGACAATACGAAGAGAATATCGAAAAGGCAGCTATGCATGAGATAATTCTGCGAGGATGCTCTCTTTCAAGTGTATATCACTGATTTAAGAAGGTAATCAAAATCGAGATGAAATTTGAAACATTCCGACGTTGCGATAAGTTTCAAAATACTTTCTAAGCGTCTTCTAATTTTCTACATATCTATCATTTTTATAAAAGAAAAAATATATATATATTATACTAACGTTAATTTTTAAATACTGTAAATTCTTACGCATATTTTGTACAATTCATTATACATTTGAATAACCATAGAAACTATGGCGATGAATTTATTTTATAAATTTATCGAAATGATCAATACAGAAATTGATACATTGATAAAAATTTGTCGAATAAAATCATTCCCAACTCGATAGCAAGTAAATATAATTTACTTGCAGACATTTTTGTGAGCTAGTTCTAAGTGTACAAATATTTTTGAAAAATTTTTTCGTGACCGTAAGCCACTTTTGATATCAATGATGAAACTGAACACGAAATTCCACGTATTTTCGAGGATTAACCCTCTTTTTTGAACATTTACTTGATTTGAACTTTTTGTTCATCCGAGGACATCTAAAAAAAGTGAGAACTCATTTCTGCGTAACTGTACAGGAATAAGTGAGGATTAAAGTGCAATTTGTTTTACTATAGACATTGATAGCTTCTTGGCCCATTTCCTTCCTCCGATTCCTTCATTGTTTCTTTTGCAAATGATAGAGAGAGGATCAAAAAAGTATGAAAATTCATTCATCAGAATTTCAGTCCCATGTATTAACGATTGAATTTCAACTTGGAAACTACCTAGTGTCTTGAAAAAGTGGTGCTCAATTTTATAATTTTTCTTTTTCTTACCAAGATTCAACGTCTCGCCTCTTATTTCAAAATGAAAAAGATTGAACAAAAACCGCTAAAGTCTGATGATCTGCATGTCTGGAATGCATCCATGCATTTTCACAAGAAGAAACAACATTTTTTAATACAGATGGAAAGAGCCCTTTTTTGTTCAAAATTGACCAAACTGTTTCGCGGAAAACTTGTTTAGACCAAGTATAAACGAGTTTAGCTTATTTATTTAAACTAATCTGATTATGAATTTGATGAAGAACAACTCACAAAGGGAGGTCCAACCTTGCGGGACACGGATCTTGACGAAACTTAGGGAATCTTCTTGTTTTGGTGAGAAATGAAGGTACCCAGAAGGGTTTCGTCTAATGGGCCTCCTATCCTGAGATACAGCCATGGAGATTAGCATTGTCAGTATATCTAGATATATGTCTTTTCAACATGGGCCTATATGGCCAATGCTTATCTCCACAGCTGTATCTAAGAATAGGAGGCCCACGGGGTTAAATCCTCGGAGATACCTTCATTCCTCACCCAAACAAGATGATTCCCAAAGTTTCGTCAAGATCCAGGACCCGCAAGGTTGGTGCTCCCCTTGTCAGTAGCAATACATTTTTCGAGGAAACAAGTGAAGACTGATTCTGTAGATTTTCTGGAGGTCTACAAATTGACTTCCTGCGAGTTTTATCGAAAAATCGATATTTTCCGACTAATGATGGAAAACCGAAAAAGATGTGAAAAATATATGTCTTTACTGTTTATGCATGCCACACCCCAATTTATAAGCAATAATACTAACAAATATCGGTTATTAGATGTGCCACTCATCGGTCGAGCTTAAAATCGTCCTGCTGTACCGCGTTTAACCACTTTTTCTCTCTTGGAGCGTTTTTTGGAAAGTAATTTATTCTGCTATAGAAAATAAGAAGGCTTATTATCGCATGTTCACTCCTAATTTCGTGATTCAAAATTTTGAATGATTGAACCGACTAAAGTTTCAGGTTGCAATCATTCAATAATAACCGAGATTTAAGAAGTTATCCATCAATTTTCTTTTCTCGAGCTTCCAGTTTTTTTATAACTCAGAATCGATCTTACCACTCGTAGCCAAATAGACATGAAAAGTACTCGGCTTTTTCAAGAGAAATTTTTCATATAAATACGTCTTACGAATTTTGGTATTTGAAAACTTGAAGCCAATAATCAATATGAATGGAAAAAATAGACGAGTGCTCGAATTTTGATAGTCTTGTGTAAAAGAAATCAAGTTCTAAAACTGTACTGAAAATTGAAATCATTCGAGATCTGCTTGAAAAAAAGTTTGGTCACCAAGCAATCACGTTCGAAGCTTTAGTTCATTATGCACGCAATAGCTCTTCTTGATATTTATCCTAGAGTCACAATATAATCTCTCCTCCAGGACATAACACTTCGAGTTTCTGACGATCACGGAAGGCGTCACATTCTTACGGATCGTATTACTCTTATACTCCGTCCGCAAGTCTTAACTTGTACCCTATAAACGATTGTTGATAAGCTTCTATGGTCGTATAAATAAGAGAAGAGCTATTATTCATTAAACCGACCTATGAAGAGTATAACGATTGCAGCTGAACTTATTGCTTGAATTGTTGCAAGAGGATTGGGGAAATCATAATAGTGGCACTTTTGGTGAAGCCAATGAATAAAAATTGTGTAAAATTGACACGATTGTACTTGCACAAATGTGCTACGGATAAATTGACGTCGCTAGCACACTGAACGATAACACTCTCGAAAATGATAGGAAAATTTGATTCGGACTCTTAGGCGATTAGAACCAAAAGCACGTAAGAACAATAAAGGTTCCGTGTAAAAACCGAGGTCAAAATAGCGCACCCTACCATCCGTAAGTACACCAGCGCATAATTTTCTCTGCAACTATTAGTTGAGTTGTTCAAGATTCGGAACCAAGATCCACACTATTTAGGCGAAAAGGTCTACACGACCGTTTGGCGAGTCATAAAGATTGAACTCGGTATAAGTAACTGGATTTAGCTTTATTAGTGAGAATTGATTCAAATTGAATCTTGCAAGGAATTTTGTAGGAGATCAGCACTCTTTTTAACGATTGAATGAATTTTGTTTTCTATGTTCCACGCCCCAATCTACGCAAGAACAGCCTGTTCTGTTGGATGCCGAACTCGATTTTAAACCTCGCATTTTGCACGTACGTCCTTTTATTTCGCTACGAATATCACTTGAAATTATCAATAAAATTCCACCGACTATAGAGGCTATTGTTTTGCGTGTTAAACTCGCAAAAATATAACTGACACACTTGTTTGTACAGATTTTTTCCAAAATTCCCACTATCAACGAATCTCATTTTATTCATTTACTGTCAAAAAAACTGCTAAAACGAAGTGAAAAGTGCTTGGCCTGGTTCATGGTAACACAGACACGTGGTTTTCATTTCTCATCGGGCGCAAGACTGACGAGATTACCATTTCAAAATCAAATTATCGATTCACGTACTACACCATATGTCGGTCCTCGTATCTTAGATCGTTTTACGAATAGGAAATTTCCATAAAAGACGCAATGATGTTCAATATTCGATGATGATGCAAACAATTGAAAAGGACTTTGTGTCACTGATGATTTCGCCAATTTCAATCGCAAGAGGAAAGTAAGTACCGAAAAAGGTGAGCTTCGGGAATGGAATTTTCAAGGATTCGAAGGAGGCGAATCGTAACAAGTTGGGGTAAAATCATAAGGCCAAAATCATATACTCTGTGGCACGACAAACTTTACAGCTTATATCTGTACAGTAAATTTTTCGATTATCAAAAAAGAAATCCACAAAAGAAAAGAGTGGATGAAAATTGATCTAGATCGCAAAACACGGAAAAAAATCCACTATAGTGAAGGCCTATGGTTTCGATGACTTGCTCACTAGCAAATCTGATGATCAATCGTGCTATATTTTTATGTTGGTGGCACTAAATGGCACTAAATAAATTTATTTCGAAAAAATTATCCCCATTGAACAATGACCGATATTGCCGCTGACTTTGTTGGCCGCAGTGTTAGAAACAAAACGCAGTTGATCAAGAGAAATTAAGCGATAGAAGCTTTTTAAAAACTTACTCGTTGCTGCTATAAAAGGATTGAAGATTGAGATGTTCGTGCTTGCTTATGAAGATCCTGGCAGGCATCAAAATCCATATAACTATCACAAAGATGCACACACCATCTTCATATTTCCCTTTGGGCTCACTTACTCCACACTTGTCCACACTTGACGCAACTCTGCAACACTCTGCAGCTTAGAACAGCAGAGCGAACATCTCGAACCGCGCACCGCCACGCGTGCGCGCCCCTCCGATCGGAATATCGGCATCATCCATCGCCGCGCCGGGCGCCGAGAGCGGAGGGTCGTAAAATTGCCAGGCCTTCTCCCATTTCGTTCAAAACTATTTCATGTATATTTCATACTCGAAAAAAAAATCGGATTATTATCTGACCTCGAACCGAGCCTAGAGCTGGGGGCTGGGGCACCACGAAAACTGCAATCACACGTGCGAACATAGCTAGTATTAAAGGACGTTGGGATTCTTTCAAACAGATCGTCTTTAAAATGTTTTACATAGAATTAATTTTTGCACAAAGTTTTTCATGACAAAGGGGTCATAGATCACGAATGGTTTGAAAAATGTCAGAAATGCGTGATTTTCAGAGTATTTTATCCGCCACGAATGTGAAGATCGAATATCTCGGAGATTTGGTGGTACTTATAATTTCATGGTATAAAATCATGATCATAAGATGAGCATGCTAGTTAAGTTTATTACACTTCCTATTCACCACTCTGTACCTTGTCCCAAAGACACACGTGCACAGGAAACATCTGGAAGTATGAATGCGATTCAAAGGCCCAAGATTTTTACAGAAAGCCTTTGGTGAACGAAACTTGAAAACCTATTATAGTTCTTGTGCGTTGTCGGATGTAATATTGGGCCCCTATCTTTGATATATTCATAGATTTCAAAGATAGTCAAAGTTAACCCCAATCGTGTATCGATTTATTAGCAAACAAAGTCTTGAAAAGATTTATGATTACTGCATGAAATCAAAATGAAATATTATAATCTAAGTTGATGGAGTTACACAACTTCCAAACTGGACCTCTAATTGAAATCATTGAACGATTAGGATGGCTCGCTATCGAAACACAATGGAGTACGTTCAGACATTTCAAAAGAGGCGATTCTTGTTTCGGATAGTCCAAATCAAAGATATTAAATCCACTAATAAGGTCAGTGTACCCAATTTGCCCCCATTAAGCCATTTTCTTAATAATTCTGGCTAATCTCAATATTTTCCAACTTACCTTAGCTCATTTCAAAGCTTGTTTCAAGACCTTTGAAATGAGCTAAGAAACGTCCAATTTGGATGAAGTGGAGCCGAGCTGTTCGAATTCTCCCAAAAGGTGATTTTTGAGAGTTTACAAAAGTGTGTACCCAACTTGCCCCCATCATTTAAAACAATGTAAATCGGCGATAAAGGGCATAAAATCGCTTTTATCCATTTTGATCACCGTACAGCGACATTTGTAGCTTTCAGCTGGCCCAAGACATCGTTTACGACCTATTTTGATGCGGTAAACACGTTCTGAGTGGTAAAAAAAGCCACACTGCACGCCTTCCCCAGATAATCATATGAGGGCATGTTGGGTACACTCCGATGTCGGTCTTCTTGATTCTCAAATCATCTCCGTGTTTTGTACATAAAATCGCTCCAAATCAGAGTTCTGCAACTCTGAAAAGCGGATTTTGAAGGTCTTGAGACAAGGAATCGAATGCGCTAAGGTACGTCAAGATTGGTCGAATGAAAATAAATTGGCACCGAATTCAGTGAACGCGATTTCCTCGGTGATTTCTTAGCCGTGCAAACACGAAAAATGGGAAACTCACTTTAAATTTTCTGGAGAACGCAGAAACGATCCGGGGTCGATGAAAACTACGTATTTTCTCATATTTCAACATAACAAACGTAAAAAAAATTGCCGGGAGGCCAAGGAGTGCCCATTTCTGAGATCGGCATATGGGGGCAAGTTGGGTAAAGGGGCAAGTTGGGTACACTTACCTTATTTCGAAAAGTTTCTTTCTGTAGTTCATGAGTTACTTGTCCGACTCCAGGAGGATCGTGACCGAGGTCGATACTAATAGTACATTATTGACCTGGGCGCGTACGCCCAATTCGGGCGCTAGGACAGTTTATTTCCCGAGCGAAGCGAGGGTAATAAGTCCTCCGCGCCCGAAATGGGCCTGCGAGCACAGGGCAATAATGATTTTTCATCATGAGAACCCTAAAACCGCATTTGAATGCGGCTTTTTTAGGTTAGAATGATGAAAAGAAAGTTTTCAAGGTAAGTCACCATTCGACCATTGAAATCGCCACAAAAAATCAGAAACCTCCGCTTATTATTTCAGAAAGTCTAAAAAACTTTTCTTTTGATCTTGTTTGAAGCTATCCATTTGTTGATCGCGCATAAAATTAATTCTCTTGACTATCAACCGTGTCAATAACAAGTGTTCTCAGTCATGTAATTTTACTAAAAATTCGGGCTCTCGCTGATGAGTTTTTCGGAGAAATTCTTGGCTATATGATGAGTTACACGCGAATGCGACCTAACTATAAGGGACTGTCTCCCGGATATAACCTTTTTTGGTCGATTCTATGGCCTAAGATGAGAACGTTGAACCTCGTATGAAGTCCAAAAGAAATTTTTCTCTCCCGCAACACGCACATCTGGGAAAAATAAGGCAAAAATTCATCGCGAAGTCAAAAACGATGCTTTTTGATTCACTAAAGAATATCTCGAGTTTTTCGACGGCTATGGATTCGCGGTTCAAAGCATCTGGAAGGGCATCAAAAAACCTATCGAAAACGCATTTGCGCAGTTGTTTTGGTGACTTGGGAGCCTCGTTGAATAGAAAAGGTGTTTATCACTAAAACTCTATAATTTCTCAAAGAACCGTCATTTTGGAACTCGCATATTTGGCGTTGAATTTTGCGTTACTTCAAATTAAATTGGTTTCAGAGTGGACTTGGGTAATTCAAGCGACTTATGATCCATTTTCTAAAATCCAATTTTTTTGGTAATAGAAATATAGTATATTACTCCCGATGCGAGGCTAGGCTATTTTGGGGCACAGGGATGACTTTTCCCCGAGTGCAACGAGAGGAAAATATTCCCCGTGCCTCAAAATAGCCTGCCCAGCGAGGGAAGTATGCTATTAATTCGCATTAGGGCGAATAAGCGCCAATTTTATGTTCGCAGCCGGGAGTAAAAGTGGCGTTTATTCGCTATAATGCGAAAAAATAGCATGTTCCTTCGCTCGGCAGGCTATTGTAAGGCACATTTTCCCCTCGTTAATAATATACTAATACTGCCTATGCGCATGAATTCACCTCCTCGGAGCCATTTCTAACGGAAAATTGACGTACCGTCAAATTGGGTAACTTTGATACACGTGGCGTAACTTTGGTACAACCTCAAAAGGCTTGTCCCGCGTTCCATCCAAGAGCAACGAATAGGATTTCATAGTATCAGAATTGATAACAGGATTTGATTGGAGTTCTGTAAAATTATCTGAGTTGCTCCCAGAGCGTTGTACAAGACTTTTGAAGGTGTACCAAAGTTACCCAATTTGACGGTACTTGTCACAAAATGACCACCTGCAAAGTTCAAATTCATCGACTAGAACAAGCACTACGACACAATAAATTACATCGAATCAAAAGCCCATGGGCATTCAACCCATTTGCGCCTGCTAGGACACTTTCACGAGATATTTTTGGGGCTCGTTTTTAAGTACAAAAAAGGTCCCCCAAAAAAATTCAGACTACATGGATCCAAAGGAAAATTATCTTAACTTTCGGAAATCGCAATCGGAAAATTCCGTTCGAGGCGATCCTAATTAAATAAACTACATTCAAGTTTTTGCCTAAAAATACGATTTTTCACATCCAAAATCGTGTTTATACGGCAATTTCACACCCAAATCCAATACATATACCTCTGCGAGGTCAAACAAACGTGTTATGGGGTCCTAAGCCACAAGATTAATGGGGGAAAAAAATCGAATCTGGGCCTGAGATTTCGACCGAAACAGAAAAAGTTGTCGATGAGTCTACAGGGCGCGTACTCGCACAGTAGGAAACTTGTCTTGTTTGATGCTATTCCGGACGTCAATGCGGCATTTTGATACCCCGATTCTGAGGTTGAGAGTCTGCAGATTTGATATTTCAGTTCTTCAAGTGACCATCTATTGATTCTCACGTTGGAAATTAGATTTGAGATCAGGGGAGTTCTCATTTAGAAAAATTTGATAGAATAACACATTGTCTTGCTTCGAACGTCATCCTACCTCAATTCTGATCTCGAAATCTGAGAATCAGAACAATTTTGCGTTGAACTTGTGCCTTATTGTGTTCTTTTAGAAGCTGTCTGGTGCCCAGAATTGAGATGGAAAGGGGTGGAAGGAGGTTAAATTGACGACGAAAGGCGTTCCAAACAACAATTTTTGTTTCGGTCGATATCTTTGGGCTCAGATTTGTCTTTTGAATTTTGAAATGAGTTTGGCCCTTATATTTCGTAATTCACCGACCTCTTAAGATTTATCAATCTATTTTGGGTATGAAATTGTCGTCCAAATGCAACTCTGCATGTAAAAGATCGCATTTTTTCGCGAAAACTTGAATGAAGTTCTTCAGGATCGTCTCGGGCAGAATTTTGATGACATGTTTTGAAATTTCAGACAATTTTACGTTGAATTCATGCAGTCCAGATTTATTCTGAGGTCTATTTTATTCTCAAAAACAAGCCCAGAAAGATCTCGTAAATGTGTCATTTCAGCAGGCGCCAATGAATTAGTTTCCATGTGCTATTGATTCGATGTAATTCATTGTCTTGTGATTCCTGATAGATTTGAACTTTTCAGGTTGTCATTCTGTAGGAAACTATGCCAGTTTGGCATTAAAAATGGCCCCGAGAATGTAAATTCGTGCGTATGTGCAGTAAATATTCTTTTTTTATTACTAAAATTTGAATTTTAGGAAATGGCTCATCAGTCACTTGAACCGCCTCAGTCCACTCTGAAATCAATCTTTCTGGAATAACGCAACATTCTACATCAAATATGTGATTTTCAAAATGAACAAGAAACGGCTCTTTGAAAAATCAACGTTTTAGTGAAAAACACCTTTTGACTCCAGGAGGCTCCCATGTCTCCAAAAACAACTTCGCAAAAGCGTTTTCGATAGTTTTTGATGCCCTCCCAGATGCTTCGAACCGCAAATCCGCACCCGTCGAGAAACTATGGAGATATTTTCATTTCAGTCCATAAAAAAGCATCGCACAGTGCGGGGGAAAAATTGCAAATTGGCACAATTTATGCTTCCCCACTAAACAGGCGATATCGAGATGTTACAGGTGGTCAAATTGTAGGTTTCTCCATGCAAAACCTTTTCCCAGAGGGTCACCCAGAGCTCGTGTGGTGGTGGCATTCACCAGAACGCGAAAATTGGCTAAAAACACAGTATTAGCGGTTTAACACGTTCACTGCGAAGGCAATTTTTCGTAATTTTTGGTTGGTCGTCATCACGACCCTCACTCTCCGATTAATGCAAGTGTACAGGGAAAATTTCTGGTCTGACTGATCATTTAATACACCCTCGGTAAACCAAAACGCCAGAGAAAATGGCTATTAAGAATATTTCTTGGGCCAATATAAGTCGGTGAAGATTGTAAGATCGAAAATCGTGGGGCCCATCGCAGTAAACGTGTTAACTGGAAGTGAAAGCAATTTGAGACATTTTTTGGGGGGAATAAAGTGTTGCATTTTTTCGGACAAATTTTTTGGTTGTCTGGGTTTTTAAAAAAAAACACAATTATTGAGGTTTTAGTGGTTTTTGGGGGCTTTTATGGGAGTATTTTGGAATTCTGGCCGCGGCAATCGTAAGAACACAAAATTTTACGTCGAAACATGAGGTTTGAAAATTTGAAAAAATCGAAGCTATGAGCTCTACAAAAGTCAAACAGTGAGGTAGCCCGTATATTGCCCAAGAGCGTTGAAAAATACCCTGAAACTCGAAGAGAAAGCAATTTCCCACCAAACAGTGAATGTTGCCACAACGTTTCTAGAATGTTGCAATCGCAACCTTGGAACGTTCTGTAAATAGTCGGAAACTCCGTATAAACGTAAAATGTCTACGAGATGTCCGTTGTCTCAACGTTTCCAGCACGTTTCTGGGACGTTTCAACGGTTTTCCAAAGGTTGCACAATGGTTTCCAAAATGTTTCTTGTGCACCCAAAACTTGGAAAATTTTTCGTTAAATAAATTAATTGTTTCTAAAATTCCCTTTCTGCAAGCTATCAGATCAATTCCCGTTCAATCCCATCGATTGCGCTCAATCAGAGACATATCCACTTACAAGGAGAACACCAACCTTATGGGTCTTGGATCTTGATGAAAATTTGGGAATCTTCTTGTGTTGATGAGAAATGAAGGTAACCAGAAGGGTTTTGTCCAATGGGACTCCTATCCCGAGATACAGCTATGGAGATTAGCATTGTCCATATAGGCGCATGTTGAAATGACACATATAGATATAGTTATACTGACAATGCCAACCTCCATGGCTGTACCTCAGGATAGGAGGCCCATTAGACGAAACCCTTCTGGGTACCTTCATTTCTCACCAAAACAAGAAAATACCCAAAGTTTCGTGAAGATTCAGAAACCGCAAGGTGGGTGCTCTCCTCGTTAGTACAAGATAAGAAAGACGGTGCGATTGTGATTGAATGCAACATGCAAGAGCCAATCAACAACATTATGTAAAACTTAATCCATTCATTTGTTTATATTCGCAACATTCAAAAACATTCTGGAAACGTTGAGACAACAGACATCTCGTAGACATTTTACGATGCTCAAACGTTCCACCTACGGGATTTCCGACTATTTACGGAACGTCCCAAGGTTGCAATTGCAACGTTCCAGAAACGTTGAGGCAACATTTACTGTTTGGTGGGTTAAGGCATTTTTCATGGGGGACTAAGTTAGTTGCATTTTTCAAGACAATTTGTTTAGTTGCCTGGGTTATCGAAAAAACAAATTTTTTGAGGTTTTTGAGGTTTTTGTGGTTTTTGTGGCCTTTGCGAGGAGAATTTTGGAATTTTGACCACGGCAATCGAAAAAGCACAAAATTTCACGTCGAAATATGTGGTTCGGAAATTTCAAATGAATTGATGCTATGAGCTCCAACAGTCAAACAGAAAGGTAGCCCGTCAATTGCACAGGAGCGTTGAAAAACCCCCTGAAAGTCGAAGGGAAAGCAATTCGGGGCACTTCTCACGAATGACAAAGTTGTTGCATTTTTCAAGACGATTTTCGCCGGGTTTTTTCGAAAAACCACATTTTCCGGGGTTTTTGTGGTTTTTGGCGCCTTCTCTGGGAGAATGCTGCAATTCCGACCTCGGGAATCAAGAACACCAAATTTTACGTCACAGTATATGAATCAATATGAAGATCCAAGTTAACTCAGAGCAGTCAATTTATTCATACATACGATTACTCTCCTAGTCTAAGTTCCTCGTTGACTACTATGTACAATCCATTACTCCCAATACACGATTACAAGTGGAGTATCTGTTAGTCAATCATACCATCAGATCCTCGAGATCGTGTATCAGAATCATAATCCAAAATTTGCACGCCAATAGTCTTTAAAAGATCGAATCTTATAGAGCTAGACAACTGATCCCAAAAAAATTGTTTTGAAAAATGCAACAACCTTTTCCCCCATCGAAAATGCCTCAAATTGCTTTACCTTGGAGTTTCAGGGGATTTTTCAACGCTCCTGTGCAATTTACCTCTGTTTGACTGGCTGTTGTCAGAGCTCATAGCATAAATTCCCTTAAATTTTCCAAACCATATACTTCGACGTAAAATTTTATGCTCTTACGATTGCCGAGGTCAGAATTCCGGAATTCCTCAGAAAAAGGCCCCAAAAACCACAAGAAGTCAAAAAAGTGGGGTTTTTCAAAAAACCCAGACAACAAAAAAATTTGTCTTGAAAGATGTAACATTCTTGTTTCTTATTCAAACGTCTCAAATTGCTTTCCCTTCCAGTTAAACCGCTAATACTGTGTTTTTAGCCGATTTTAGCGTTCTGATGAATGCCACCATCACATGAGTTCTGGTCGACTCTCGGGGGAAAAGGATTCGTCTTCTGCATGAAAAAACCTATATTTAATTCCACCACTTGAAAAATCTTGATATCATCTGTTTAGTGGGGAAGCATAATTGGGCCAACTTGCGATTTTTCCCCCACTGTGCATCGTTTTTGACTATACGATGAATTTTCCCCCTATTTTTGACGGACTGCGAGCTACGGGAGAAACAAATTGTTTCGGGCCTCGTGGGTGGTTCTCTAGGTTCGTATTTTGGGCCATAGAATCGATCAAAAAAGGTTAGAAAAAGATCTTATGGTCAGAAATGACCCCGTTCGGTAGGTCGCTTTTGCGAGGAATCCATTATATGTATACCAAAGAAAAAACATTTGTGAACAGAATTAACCGACAGATTCTGATCCTATAATTATTCGATTCCTGCGCATATTCATATCTTACTAACAAAATTTCATTTCAATTGTTCAAATAAACAATTTTGAATGTCTATGTCACCATGCCATGCCCAGCTGAATCTACTGGACGTATGTAATCTTCTAATGAAAAAATGAGACCATTAATAATTGTTATTGAGCTGCCGAAAAATTAGATGCTATGGACGCTCAAAAAGCAGTTCGAAGATAAAGAGTTTCTCCGATTTCGAAGACTTGCGATCATTCGAATCCGTCAGTAATGAATAATTCTCATTTTGACACATGGATTCGCCATATTCTAAACCAGTGACGGGTAGACATGCGAGGATGAGAGCACATCTACAAATTTACGGTTGCGATAAGTACGTTTCCAATGAAGAATTAACGATGTACCGACCCATTGGATGGATTTACTCGTCGTGCTTTAGGCCCGTAAGGATGGTTTCATCTAAAATTTCTTTCCTAGTTCCGAAAGTAACAAATAGGATAATTCTTTTGTCGTGAATTAAAGGACAGGAATTCATGAAACCCAAATTCTTTATTTTGACAATTTTATCGCATTATCTCGAAGGAAAAATTCGCAATAAAAAGAACAGAATGATCATCTAGACTGATTTGTTTATTATGAGGTATCTATCATTTTCAATAACTCAACAAACCTTATCGACTAATTGCAAAAGTTTGTATTGAGACGCGGTTGAAAGTTTGGATATCAAATTGATATCAAAGTTTCAAAAAGCCCAAAAGGGCCCGCATCTCAAATTTTTACAAAATGCTATACAATCCATTACACGCACCTCCACCCACAAAAATCGAGATTTCAATGCTTATCGATTAATCTTATAGCCTTTTTCGGAACTTTCTACACTTTGACAGTGGGTATCACTCAATGCTTGATTTTTCTTACTGGAATAATCTACATAAGATAATTTAGGCTCATTCAAATACTCCGAATGAACTATTATCAATGGCGATGAATTCACAAGGGAACGCCGGTCAACCAATTCTGTGCGTGAAACTGACCATTTTGTCCAACAAATAGAAATGGAATCACGAAATTTTCCCTCTGACTAATGCAAGTTCCCGAAAATCCAGAAGTTATGTTTACCCGTGTTTAGATCTAACAGCGGGCGAAAAATATTTGGAGTTACTTCATCATCTTTCATAATAAAAGACCCATGGTAATCAATTAACTAATAAACTCAAATCAGAGTCGCAATTGGCTAAGAGAGTGAATATCACGGTGAGTATTTTCTTCATAGTGAAATTGAATAGTAACTAGTCTCTTACTGATCACACACATTGAGACCCATCCGGCAGAGCTATCTAATGCTATGGAAAAGGTTATTGATGATCGTTTGAGGAAGAGTGCGAGTTGAGAAACGATCAGGGATATTGCACATAAAAATGTTTGCTAAGATAAAAATGAGAAAACTGCAATGAACAACTCAAACCAAATGGCTCACAAAAAGTATGGATCAGAAAATATCGGCGCTGGTTATCAAAACTTGATGATGTTCTATAATTATGAAATCTTGCTCAATACATTGCAGATTCTTAGGCCATCCTAATATTTACAATATTCCATGAAAAATGCAATGTGTCTACACACACAAAATTGCTTTCAAAAACTCCTAACTTATTTGAGCTTTTGTCACCTACATGACTAGAAAGTGGTTGCAATCCTCGATATGAATCGCCTTTGACATGGAATTGAGAATATTGACAAATATGTGTCTTGACATCAAGGACAAAAATTCATATTCGGTGGACTCAACAACACAAGAATCTTGTGAAAACCTATTGAAAGATCGACAGTTTAGAAAGTATTCACAATCTATTGTACACCCATATTTCAGAGGCCAGACTGGAAAATCCACACTTTTTTGATCTAGCTCTACAAAACTCGAGTTCGAAACGCATTCACTCTCATAAGTTTCGTTACAAATACTTGAGCTGTACAAGGGTCAAAAACTACCTTCCTTTCTCCCTCATACATTCTCCTTATATACAATTCACATCTCTCAAATTCAAAGTGAACTTGAACAAGTAAAATAAACGATACAAAAGATGATTAATAAGAACATAAAATCTTTAAGTACCGCAACAAAATCCGTACATCCACAAACTTTCGAATCATCCCATTTTTATATTCCTGAGTGTGGAAATTTGACTACTCTTACTGATCTATTTTAGTCTACGATTCTACGAATCATAAATCGGCAGTGGATGCCCTTCAGAATTGAAAATCCATCTATCCAGATCTATTAATTGTCTTGAATCATCGAATAGTAAGTAAAGATATTTTAAAGTCTCGGCAAACCAGAAGCTTTCAGTTATATCGCGTGGTTGACGATTGACGACGTTTCTTACATCACCGATGCTTGTATACCCATGTTCGACTTTCGTATATTTTTCGAAGGCCTGGAAGCAAAGTTACATTGATAGATATAGCTACATATTCAAGAGAGTGTCGCACGGTGTTCCTGAACCAAGTCTACCCTCCGCTGACTACAGCAAGTAGGATTCTTGTTGGATATGGTTCGGGACATCTGTGGGATCACAACCTACTAAGAATCAAAATCGTCACTTGGGCCGTTTTTCAAAATAGTCGAAAAAACGTGTTTTTTTCGATGTTTTTCCCTTTTTCACCCTCAAAAAGTCGAAAGGTACGCATTTTATCGAAAAATATGGGGAGCAACTTTTTGTAGAACTTGAAACGATGAACAAAAAAGGTCCTTACACATTTTCCCATATAAGACCTCCTGTTCCTGTAATAAACGTATTCTCGTCTGAAACTCGTATTTCATCTGTCATTTTTCACGGTTTTGACCCCATAACTCAAAGGGAACGCGTTTCATCGAAAAAAATGTACAGTAATTTCTTGTAGATCTTTGAAAAATAAATCAAAAAGGTCTGAACTCATTTTTCGATACAAGGTCGTCCGTTAATAAACGTATTTTCGTCTGAGACTCGTATTAAGAACAGCAGGCCTTACATGAAAGAATATGTGCATATGTTTCTTGTTCATCCTTTGAAGATCTACAAATATTTAATGTACATATTTTTCGATGAAATGTGTTGCTTTTGAGTTATGGGGTCGAAATCGTGGAAAATGACAGATAAAATACGAGTCTCCGACGAAATACGTTCATTACAGGAACAGGAGGTCTTATGTGGAAAAATGTGTGGAGACCTTTTTTGTTCATTGTTCTAAGTTCTACAAAAAGTTGCTCCACATATTTTTCGATAAAATGCGTTCCTTTCGAGTTTTTGAGGGTGAAAAAGGGGAAATCATCGAAAAAACACGTTTTTTCGCTTTTTTTAAAAAACGGCTCAAGTGGCGATTTTGATTCTTAGTAGGTTGTGATCCCACAGATGTCCCGAACCATATCCAACAAGAATCCCACTTGCTGTCGTCAGCGGAGGATAGACTTGGTTCAGGACCACCGTGTGTCAGATACGACGGAGTAATTTCCACGGCTGTACATAAAATCATCACGTTCAAGATGTTAGAGTCCTTACTTTCAACAAGCCACGTACCACCGCGGTGGGAAAAATTGCAGCGCTCTTTTCAGAATCGAGAAACCAAGAAAAATAGAATTTTTGCAGCAGCATGAAATATATTATCTATAAAAAACTATCCGTACATGCTTCCAGAAATGAAAATTTATATTGAAGCAGACATCATCAAAGTTTGCTGCGTAAGACGCTGCCTTGAACTGCAGAATTGATCTGACAAGCCTCGATGCTGGACCGCAGTGGATAACGTATTCAAGTGCGCATCGACGTAATTAATTTGGGGTAAGAGAAAAATTAGTACCCACCTCAAATATTTGCCATCCCCAATCCTGATAAGTTCTATTGCCAGTGAAGTACCACATGTAGTACAGACTCTCAATAAATTCTGGTCGAAGGAGATTATGGGCGTCATTTGCTTTGACATACATATCCTTTTGATTTTCATCGTTTGATTTCTGAAAAATGAAAAGTTTCGCCATGACCATTTAGTACTCTCAGATGCGGCAAAGCATTGAAAATTCCCAACTCTCAACTCATTTTCCTCCGAATTTTCTTTGAAAAACTTCAGATGCATTATCTCTAACTTTTTTCACTGTGAAAATTTCATTCATCGAATTATAGAATAGGAAAAAACCAAGTCTCACATGAATATTGAAGTAAGTTATCTCGGGAGCCAAGCACGTAGGTTGTGTTACATAAGTCTCATAGCAAGTCCTCAGCAGATCAGTTGCAAGATCCATGTGTTTTTTCGGCATGGCGAAATGAACCCCTAATGCCAAAGTTCCACTCAGATAACATGTTAGATGGTCCTGAAATCAGTGAGTTTTTAAAAAAAAGTTCGAGATAGCATCAGATGTTAATGAAACAGCACTCACCATTTTTGGCTTCATGGCTCTTGCGGCCGTCAGTTCTGATATAAAGAGGAACTTTTTGCCAGCAGTTCTGTTTACCAAGTGTTTCAGAGTTCCGTCAATGCCGAGTAAGTAATCATCTTTCAAGCTGAAATTTATAATAAAATATGGTTTGAAGTATGTCCATATCATCTGTCATAAGGACTTGAATGAGTGATATTAATGCGAAATTATAAACATACTACTCACTAGTCAATAGTTTTGCCAGTCTGAATCCACTGCTTTAACAAGTACTCGTAATAGCTGTCACCTCTTGCACCAAGTGTAATAACGGCATTTTCCCGAAAAAGCCCAGTGTTTGCATTAATGAATATAGGAACAAGCCCATCGTATTTCTTCAATCGATGCACGTGCTCTGAAACCTTGGATGCGGTGCGTTCAAAACGTGGTTGGCGTGAGCTACGACTCAAATCTCGAAACTCCAGCTGGATCGAAGTTATTTCACTTGTGGTACTATCTGGGCCCCACTTTGGTGCATGTGCGTTTCGTTCACCCAAATTTACATCCGAAAACGGAACACCCGATCGAGTTGAAAACGCTGGGAGCATTCGGTCTCCCAAGTCAATCTATAATAGATAACGTAGAAATGTCATTCTCTAGACTATGATAGTTTCACGCAAGTCTTTTGATATCAGGACAATTGACTCGAAGAAAAATGAAAAAATTGAGATTGAATCTTGTAAGAATCGTAAGTACTAATCATGACCCAATCTCGTAAATTATCTCTAATATCTCTGATTATTTAGTATCTTTGATCAGTTCTGGGAAGCATGTCATCAACACTTACTGCCTTATTGAGAAACATCTTATCTCCAGATAAATGGTAGGCTGCCAGCAATCCACCAAGAACTCTTATGGTAACTTCAAATAAATTAACATCCCCATTATGATCAAATGATAGAGTTTTCTGAACCCAACTCTTTGCCTCTTCAAACTCTGCAAAATCGAATAACAATTTAATCTCAATTTACATCGACAAATGTGAGCAGCATTGATGTTTACCTTCATGTAGACCCATTATGTACATAGTATCCAAGGCATCAACAATGGTTAGTCCAAGACCAAACCAATTATGGTATCCTCTAGAAATCGGCTTAACATTATCATGGCCCCAAGCAAAAGTCTTGTAACCATTCCAAGAATGTTTGAATGCTTTTATCACAGTCTCTTGTCTTTCATTTTGTGGTCCTGTGGAAGAGAAAAAAAATTTAGTGGGCAACTTTAATTGTAAGGAGAATTACACAAGCATCAAGTAAATACCCTCAAGCATTACAAATTGTTTTTGTGTAAAACGTGACTCAATTGAATTATCACATCTTTCTTATGAAAAATTTAAGTAAACATCACCCAACGATTGAATTCCTTCCACAATTATATGCAATTGGATAAATAAAAAAAAAAAATAAAAAAGAAAAGGGAATGAAATTCAATAATTTTCAAATCCAGAAAGAAAACTGAAATATATCTTGAAACTCAGTATTTGTTTGTTACCACAACACGTATTGTTGAGACCCACTTATTTTAATCTAATATGCTAATGAGATAGATGTAATACCATCAAACTTAAGGGTTTGGAGTTTGTGCTGGGGTGGTTCACCAATCTGATCATCTTCAACGTGATTGGCTTCTGGTTGAAAATCAGGTTCGTCGATGACTTCGGCATTGTTTTCTTTGCCTGCACCATCACCGACAGCACCATCATTACCATCACCAATATCATCTTGTTCACTTTTTCCATCTTGTTCAACAATCTTTTTTGGTACTTCAGGAGCTGGCTGAAATATTGGAAGGGTGGAGTGAAAGCTGACTATATCAAATTCAATACATCAATGAAAAACAATAACTCACGTTCTTGTCTGGATGAGGTTGGGCAATTTTAGCATTGTCATAATCGCTCTCTTCTACTCTGACAGCGGAATTTGCATTTTTGTTTGGCAGCAAATAAATAATTACAATCAATATAGTGATCACAGTAAAGTAAAATATATTCCGTTGAAACCTGGAGAGCTGATTCCATTGCTGTAAATGGAAAAGAATCTTTTGTTACCTAATACAATAGCTACTCATTGTTAGATAGCAACAAAGATGTATAGGACAGAGTGAGTATTATGAGCGCAGTGCATTTGCGCTAGCTCTTACAAGCCATGATATTTCTGTAAAAGATTGAGATTGTGTATAGATAGATGGTCAAAGGTCAAGGTCCTGACAAATTGAATAAAAGCCATGAAATAAGGTAAACGTCAAAAACTGAAGTAATAACATCATATATCAACTTTTGCAGATGATACCTTGGAAAATCTTACTCAAGCATTACAAAGTGAATATACTTAATAAGGAAATGAGGAAGCTCACCCTCCAGATGCTCCTAGAACTGCTTTTGGTGGAAGTTGCACCGTCGTTGACATTTAGGCTCACGTAGTCGGGCCTCTGAGAAAACATACCGCGGCTGGGAGGCTTACGCCGGCCCGAACCCGGTCGTCCAGCTTGCGCTTCGTCCTCGTCGTGGCTAGTGTGCACGCAACACACCCTCTGCTTGAATTATCACTCAAAACTCAAAACACCAATCTGATGAATCTCTTTTGCGCTTTCAATTCAATTCTTCACGACATCTCCACGTGGCAAACGGTATAGCAGACAGTGATGAGCTCCTTCAACCCGGCCATCATCTTCGCCACAAAATTTTCATTTTCCACGTCCGTACTCCGTACGTCCACGACAACATCTGTACCGGGTAAGATCCGCGTGCAAGACTGATTGAGACTGATGGCAACATGGCAAGTGCACTTGCAACTTTGCAAACCAAACCACAGAGAACAGTTGCAACGGCGCACTGCAAACTGCTATTTGCAGCTGACTGCATTGAAGCTTCGGTCGGCGGACGCGCGTGAAAATTTTTGCCTTTCGTGGGTTCACTTTTCCTTGATCCAAATAGGTAGTAATTAGTAATTTTCCCTGTAATATCCTCGACTTTTTGACTCACACTCATAATATACCTATCATATAAGGCCAACGAGCTTTGATTACGATCATCATAAAGTTCGAATAAGTTCGCTTGTATGATGAATATCACTTGTATTCTCACAAAAAAAACTTTTAAAAAAACAACAATAAGATAGGTAATAATAACTGGCTTGAGGATTGAATTCTTCATCAGTCAGATACTTATTAGATATTACTTTTCTTTATTTCTCAAAAATCTCCAGTGCTCATCAGATAAAGAACGAAAACTGCCGTGATAACGCATCAGTGCTCCGAAAATAATATTATTTTCTGCTATTGATACGAGTGAAACTTGTATCAAAGAGAAAATTGTAGTCGCAAATAATAATAAAATGTCATATTCGTCAAAAGTGTAAAACTGACTGTTAGAAGTACCTATAGACACCTTTTCCTAACTACTATGAGACGGCGTATTATATTTTTATGATGGATTATGAGTTTAATGCTTTGTTCGAAAATGCTTTTTCCGATCGGACTGTTTTGTTCTATTAGTTAATAGGGACAAACGAAGTTTCGGACCTCTGATTAGGTCCCTTCTTCAGGTTGAATATATCTTATAACTAAGGGGAGAGAATCGCAAGAATCTGATAGAAAGATGGAAAAAAAAGTCCTATAGATTTTAAGCCTCTTTTTTCTTCTTTCTATCAGATTCTTGCAATTCTCTCCCCTATTAGTTATAAGATATATTCAACATGGGACCTAATCAGAGGTCCGAAACATCGTTTGTCCCTATTAACTCATCGCATGGAAAAAAATAGTCCGAAAAGTATATTACTCCCGATGAGAGGCTAGCTCGGAGGCTAGGCTGTTTTTGTGACACGGGGATGGTTTTTCCCCGAGTGTAATGAGTAAAAAAGCCTGCCGAGCGAGGGAAGTATGCTATTTTTTCGCATTAGGGCGAATAAACGCCAATTTTATGTTCCCAGCCGGGAGTAAAAGTGGCGCTTTAGTCGCCCTATGCTAAAAAAGCATTAAATTCATAATCCATCATTGATGATTGCTGGACATTAGAGTCGAAAAAATGATTATATTTTTCGATCGACTGTGCGTAAAGCACTGCTTTACGCACGGTAGTTTTCGTTTACTTTACGCCCAGTCGGATCGAAATAGCATATGCCGCTTTACACGCAGTTTGCGCGTCGAGCCGTGTAAAACGTATTTCGATACTCGGGCGCGAAGTTTTTTTGCTTTACTCGTGCTAATTCCGACCCTCGCCAGGGCTCGGGCCGAAAACAATCACTCGAAAAGCAAAACCAAACTTCCCTCCCTCGCGAATCGAAAAATACTATTTATGTTTGGATCCATTGATGACTCTCTTTTTCGTTTGCGTGATTTCAGATCTCGTTTCAGATTCATATGTGAATATTGAGCATATATGCATTCGGGAATCATACCCCACCAGGTTTTTTCGGGTGGTATATTTCGCATGATTATAAAATAGCTCAGGCTCACCGTATGTACATTGCATATTTAAAGGGAAGAAACACAAGTTGTCAAGAGTGATCAAATCAACCGAATCAGACGTTTCACGAGAAGACTTTTATAACTATAGGTAACTATATCGATTTTTAAAAACCGTGACAAGGGTCTTATCGAAGTCTCGTGAATCGCGCAGATTGACCCATTTTTCGGGAAATTGACAGGCTGATGGGACTCATTTCATTTCATTCAGATTCAGATGGGAAAGATTTATAATATATTGTAAAGTATAAGTATATATATTCCCGAAAACGAACGTATGAAGTAAACTATTTTGAGTCTCAAAAACACGCTCAAAAATCGAAGTGAAAACTTTAATTTGTTAATTCAATCTAGATTAATAACGGGCTTCGTATACTACAAATAAGCCTGCTATAATTTGGAGGAGAGTATACTCTCCTCTATATATGTATGTACCTGGAGGGTCTCTAAGTCTGAGTATATGTATGATGAGTCATATTATTGAATCTATGTCGTTATGATATTTGTCCGGTAAATAAATTTTTCGAAAATTTTGCGAACATACTATAAAAACGAACATTCTTGAACAATTTTGACCCCTCTAATCTTCATTCATGCATTTCATCTCAATGATAATGAGAAAACTTTACCTGGAAATTGTGGCATCGTTATATTGTATGTACTGTAGAGGTTTTAAAAATGCCTCCCCTCCAAAAAGTTTTCAGAACAGAAATTTCTGTGAGCAATCGTATTTTGGTATAGTAAACGCCTCAAGAACTAGATAACATTCTATGACGAATTTGTATGTTTTTACGAATGTTCTTCAATCAATTGAATCTCTTTTCACTATTAGATCATGAACCATGACATGGATTAACGATATAGTAGTACTTTATCAAATATCTTTATTATTCAATCATTCAAATATCTGCATACTGATGAATCAAACATGGATACTATATCAATTAGATAATACATTCTTCTTGTAAAGCACACAGAGTCGATGACTTATATAAAGTTTGACCACGATCTGAAGGTGTCTTCCTCAGCAATCACTGATTATATCATGTTCAAGCCAAGATGCACAGCGTAAAACATTTTTGCGCGTTTGAATTTTACAGTCGCAATATAATAAGTATGCAGCACTCGATTTTGATGCCGTTCAATTTTATTTCAATATTAAACACGCATTTGATAGATAATTTATTCACAATTGCTTCAAGCTTCTTTCTTTAATTGTCTTTTGGTTGATCGACAAGACTCGTTTGCAGGGATGGATTTCCAAAAATCTACGATTTACGCGTTGATGTTTCCAATACAAACATGTTACTTATTCCGTGAATTTTTCTCAAAAATTACACTGGATGAGTCTTACAAAAAAACTATCTTTCAAACTTGGATATTGAAAAATTGCACACAAAACTCGTTTTGTGTCAAAACAACAGTTTGTGATTTGCAATGCAATACAGGAGTAGAACATAACGCAAAACTCTACGAAATAAGACCTTTTATTAGGAAACTGGCTCAAATAACTGAGGTAGAAAATCTTATGAATATTTGATTAAGATCACGATGGTTACTATCGAGTACTCGCGATGATTCGACAATGTATGTCTTAACGATCAATATCTATTTCAATAGTTTTCCTACGCACGAGTACGAAGACTGAGATGAGCATCGTCCGGAGACCAACGGTGGTCTCCGCATGATGCTATTTCCCGTAAGATCGAAATCGACAGGCAGGGCTCACTAGTGGGTTCTGTTGCAACGAACGTGTAAAGAAATCTAATTTGGCATGTGATGTGATAAGAATCGACCATTTTCCCATTAAATTTCATCAAACAGGATTTGAAGTTTGAGCAACAAGAAAGATCGATAGAAATATTTTTGTACAATACATGCCACGAGATCAGGACGAGCAAAGCGCGATAAAATCGTTGGTACCAAGAGATAAAATTTTGCAAAATCAATAGTATGAAAAAATCAGTAATAGCTTCAAAATAACTTATTTGTTAGCTGTTTGCATCTTCTTTGGCTGATTTTTTCATTTTCCTCTTCTGCTGGCGTAACTTTCTCTTGTTTTTGGGCACTGTATTTTCAAAAGCTTGCAAGTGATCCTCAAAGTTTATCTCCAGATCTTGGGAAATAAGGTCCATATTATTGATTATCATGGAACTATCTAGCACATCAAATTCTGATTCAGATGATGATCGAGCCAGTTTGGCTACAATATCTGGTAAGGGTCTTTTAGGGCTTTTTCTCATCTTAGCCCTGTCTATTTGTGGTCGTGTGTTTCTACTTTGCTTGTCTTGATTGGTCATTTTTGATTTCTCAGAGCGGCTCTGGCGATTGCCACTCTTGTTCAAGCTTGGAGTGGCATCATTTTCTTCCACTGCATCATTCATTTCTTCTTCACCAACTGAATTTGTTCTCAAAGTTCTCTTTCTCAAAGGTTGGCGTGGAGATATAGGGAAACTGTCTGTAAAATTCTCAGCAGATCCATAGATCTCCATGTTACTTAAAATATCATACACACGCTTCACTTCACTAAATGTAGCTCGTCTGGTAGGAAATGGCAGTGGTCGCAGTCTAGGATCATTTTTGTCAATTGGGGCATTTTTACCACCAAACAATACAGTACGATTGAATGGACCGACCGCACGGTATAAAATTAAAGATGAATTCTTGATCTGAGGCGACCAAGTTTCTAAAATTTCTTGTACATGTTGGATGAGACTGGCTTCGTTATATCGGCGAATACTAGCTCCTGCGCTCTTAGGATGACTGGATGCATTACGATTGTCTCTGGAAGATTGAGATGAGCCTTGTTTCGCCCTTACAGTATAACAATGGAATGTTTTGTGCACTACAGCATTACCATCATAGAACACACCACCAGCAAAATGACCACCACCAACCATTAAAATTGTCCATGATGACTTTTTACCACTATCCAGAGCTTGTGCAATGAGTTCGTTATCTATCTCGGGAACTTCTTTTTTACTATGCAACAAACATCTGTAAATACTAAATATATTGCCTTCATCATTTTCAAAGAACACTTTGGAATGCCTGGCACCAATTGATAATAGGATGTCATCCTTGTTATCAGAATCATCTTCGTTGTCCTCTTCATCTGAACTCACATATTTCAACTCCATAACCTTGATCTTCTTCTCACATTTCTTATTCTTTGACCTACCAGAGCCAGCAGAACACTTACCCTCCAGCTCATGGAATTTTGAGCCTTCTTTGGGTGAGTCGCTGATCTCTATACCTGTGTCTACTTCAGACTGTGATTCAGCTTCTGAACCAGAAATACTGGATACATCATCCTTATCTGCCAGTAGCTTAAAACTATCCTCTGTGACAGACTTGAGTCCATGAAGCTTCTGCTTCAAATTGAATCTGTGCCAATCAAGCTTGTAGTGTAGTCTCTGTTCAGTTTTATCTTCAAACACTGTATTACAAAACGAGCAACTGAGCGAGTCAGATATTATCAGTTCTTCGAGATTATTAACCAATTCTTCAGGCTTGGGAAGTGCAGATTTGATTCTCATACACTGAGCAACTTTGATTCCTTTGGTAACACGATCAAAATCATCAGTATTGTAAATCTTGACGGTTTGATGACTCACTTCTGTTGAGGGTGAGAACTTATCAGGAGATGGACATTCGGTCTCAACAGTGGTTGACATGTTATGGCAGTTTGTAGAGTTACAGGAACTTATTGCCGGTGATGACAGTGTCGTAAATATAAACTAAACGTCGGCAGTTGAAAGAGTCCTTCTTATGTTTTGTTTGTTATTATGTCAGATATGAGTTATGAGCAATGTGTGTCTCGCACAAGCTACAAGTCAACGCTACAACCAGCTACAACTCTGCTACACTCTGCTACAACGTCGGCTTGCTATATTTTTTTGAGCTTTTGATGAAGCAGACGGACTGTGATCCAGTGTTGCCAAGTCTAAATTATCACATGAAAAGATTCGACCTTGAGGAATACTTAATAATTCTTGTGCCAACCCATAAATGCACCAGTAATACCTCAACCCCTGTAGACTCTACAGTGTAGAGATTATGATTTTGAGGAAGAAAATTGTACGAAATTGGTAGAAATATCAATGAATATTTTTTATACTTTCAAATTTAGTCACTTCACGCGCCTCGCATTCATTGGTCAATTAGTCAATAGCAGACACTCTGCTCCAAGATTTGGCAACCGTGCAACAGTGCAAACGCCAGAACGGGTCGCCGATTACGCGGTGTCGAGACACACTTGTCGAAATTCCAGAGCGAGGAATGATAAAGTTCTGAGTAAGTTTTGAGTCTACAACAAGAGGTTCTGTGATGATAATGGTGCGGAATGGCCACGAGACCATGTAAAAGATTAACTCAGCTAGTGCATCATCAGTGTTGTAACAACTGTTTTCATCTTCTGACGTCGACTTCATCACTCGTATCACCGGCTAGGATGTAGATCCAAAGCGACTCGAATTCGCACATTCACATCATCGTTTCGGTGCAGAGGCGCACCATGACTAGCGCCCTGCCCGTTAACGGCTTCAGTATGACGGGCGCCAAACCTCCTCCCCGTAAGCATTTTTCTTTTCACTATACCAAAGCCTCATAATCCCATTTGTTAAAGAAAATATACCATTTCTCATGACATTCTGATGAATACAAGTCCCCTGAACTCCTTAGCTGCTGATCAAACTGGGGTAGTTGTGGTAGACAAGAATAAAGAGTGGCAGATGGAACTACTGATGGAGAAGCTACGTTCCAAGGCATCGTCGTTTAAGACCCTTGTGGAGACTGCCAAGAATATTCGAATGGCTATGCTTGTGAGTCTTAGTAGAAATGTCTCATGAAACTTCAGAGTTCATACATGTAATGATGTGTTATTGAATTTGTAATTCAGGACAAGAGGTTTGGAATTGACAGTGTCGAAAAAAGTCAGCTTCAGAAGTCATTGGACACTCTTCAGCATTCGATCAAAGTCACATCACTGCAATCCATGATTGAAAGATTGGAGAGCCTTTCTCGTCAACTAGGGTAAATAACAATCTAAATCCATAGCTATGGTGATGTGTATCTGAAACAAAACTCACTATCTCATTCTCACAACTTTTTCAGATTGAAATTTATGACTCCTGCAACTGGCATGAGCACAGAGCTATTTATTTCTTCTGACATGTTTTTCTTAGAAATTTTATTGGAGCCATCTGGTGCTGTCAAGGATGTCAAAATTCATCATGAAGGCAAGGCTGAACAACAAGTAAGATTCCCTACATTCCCTACATTACTTTGGATAATCAAGTATTCCATCTAAACCACTAAATTTGCTGTCATTTTTCTTGTAGAGCTGTGAAGAGTTAGTTGCTTGTCTCTCCCGTGGAGATTTTGTTGATTTCACAGCACAACTTGAGGGCTTAGCCTCTATTTACCAGTTGAATGCTGACAAAAAAGTCAAATGCAAAGCATTTAGTGCTCTGCAATCTTTGGAGACTGATTTAGGTATCTTAGCGCAATTACAAACTTTCATGAAAGAGCCATTCAATCTTGTACATAAGAGTCCAGTCGGTGAGTTGAATGGATGTCAAATTATTGTTTTGCCTGTAAGCTAACTAAGAGTCTTCAGAATTATGATGCATTGATTTCCATCCAGGAATTCTTGAAAGGAGAAAAGGTGGTCATGCCATGAAATTAACATATTTTGTTTCGCCTTATGATTTGATTGACCAAGAAAGCAAGAGTTGTGAAGCTTTGAGTTTAGAAGCTGTGATATCTAAGAAAGTCGGACATTCTGTAACAGTTTGTATGGAAGGGTCGACAGCTCATAAGCTGCCAACATCCAGCATCATTACTCTCAATAGAGGTCCATCTGGAAAAAGGTAATCTTGCAAAAATCATTCCCGTAATGTTCACAATTTTGTTGAGTACTGGGATCCAGAACTGATCCTATCTCATTTTCAGCACACCTTTGTATGCGCCTCTGACGAATGCTAACTCATCTATGCTTCCGGCCTGTTTTGTTCTCAAATTGGCCACAAAAATGCCAATGTGTACAGAATTGATTCGTAGAATACAAAAGGTCACGGACCTTGAATGTACCGATATTTCAGCCACTGCTCCTTTGTTGAGTATGATAGTACAACATGCCAGTGATAAGCAATTAGATTGTCAGCACAATAAGGAACTTGCAGTAGTAAGTAGATTTTCTAAATTGTATCTTTGTAGGCAATTCGAGATATCTCGACTTTTTCATAACATATTTCGTTTTTTAATCCATTTTAGAGTCTTCCGGATCAACAGCATTGCTACTTTATGACTGAAAATAGAGTAATGGAAGGAGTCCTTGTTGGAAGTATACCATTCACCCACCCAGGTCATGTTCCTCAAATCTTGAATTATCTCCGTCAGCAGGCCTTGTTCAACACTTTAATTACAAGTTGTGTGAGACCCATGTCCAAAGCAGATATCGAGAACATGACAGTGTTCGAAGTTAGTGCTCTATCCTGGCAGTGTATCTCTGTGAGCCTTGAGCATCCTTTTGAGGAGACTCTAGCAACTGCAGAGCTGGATCTAACAGACATTTCGGCTGTCAAGTGCAAGCTCTACGGATCAAGCTTGACCAATGTAGAACAAACATCCGATCTCGCTGGAAAAGTTCTTCAACGTTGTTTGAGCATACCACTGACTATGCGTACATTGATAAAGACTTGGGAGGGTCGGACATTCTCTCTTCATCCTCAGAACGGAGGCAGTAACAATTTTAACAACAGCCTTGGTACTGGTCGAGAACAGAATAATCACAACGGTTCTAGCTTACCAGAATTTGGAAACTCTGAAGATATCAAAATTAAGCAGGAACCAGGTACCATGAACGGTACTGGTAACTCAATGGGTCGACAACAGCAACAGCAACAACTACTACAAACTCAACAATCACAACAGCAGCAGTCTTTTTTAGATGCCGGAGCGGAGAATAGTATCGGGTTCCCGTCATACTCCGGCTCTTCCGATACACCCCCTACACCAGGGTTGAATCCATTGACTCTTACAAGCAGTTCCACACCTCCACCATCAACCCACGAAACATCCAAGGGTAAGAAATCTCGAAAACGTAAGACTGGTGAGGCCTCTTGGAAAAGTCCCAAACGCAAGAGTGACTTTGAAACAAGTGAGATTTTACTCGATAGCTCAAGTTCGGATTCCACGCCTATGGGCACACCAACTAGCAAGGATGGCGCTCGCACACCAACGCCAACGTTAGCAGCTAGTGGAAGTCTCGATTTGTCCAACGTTGATCCTCTGGAAATCCTAAGCACCGACAGGAGTTCAGATTACGATATGGATAACGAACCTGAGGTAGTCCAGATAGTCGAGCCCAGCAGTAGCGATAAAAAATTTAAGAGGCGAAGCGAAGACAAGTCACCAAATCTATTTGATGAAGGCAAAAGCCTTGTATCACCTTCAGTAAGCATCACGCCAATTTCTAGTTCTACCTCGAGCTATAATTCGATGCTTTCAACCATGGGACTAGAACGTCGACCTGGTATTGAAATAATTCCTATCACCTCGCTAGCACAAACGCCACTACCGAGTTCCATCACCATCACAGCAATCAACAATCCAAACAAGCCAACTATTTTAACAGACGAGCGATCTAAGGACAGAAAAAGTTCCAAAAGTAGAAGCCTTGTAGAAGACGTCAAGAGTAAACTCGAGAAGAAGCGAAAACGTAAACGCGATTCTAGCCCAATGGGGCCACCCGAAAAGCTACCTTTAAAGCAGGACCCTTTATCAAAACCTGTCTCAGTGAGCATACGACCGAGTTCTGAGTCACCACCTAGCTCAACGTCGAGACCATCTTCACCGGCTACCACCCTGACACGAAAATTTAGTCCTTCGCCAACACACAACAAATCTCTCGTTCTCGTTGGCAAGTCCAGCCCAACTTCAACGTCAGGACTGAAACAATCCAGTAGTTCGTCTAGTGGAGCTGGATCTACCTCGAGTAAGAACATTCCAAGTCCAAGACATTCGCCAGTCTACAGCAGTCCCAAGCACATGTCATCGGGATCAATGACTTCAAACATTAGCCCGAAACACGGTACCTCTTCACCGAAACATGGAAATTCAGGCAAGCCTAGTATGTCAACTCTCAAGTCTGCGTCTAGCTCGCCGTCTGGTAAAACTGAATCAACCTCCAAAACGAAACTTTCATCGCCCTCGTCGTCATCCAGTGTGCCTTCTTCATCATCTACAAGTGAGGATTCAAAAGATAAGGATCGTAAATCGTCGATTTTTAGTGGATCTAGTCCGAAATCTAAAAGCGTCACACCGAAGAGTAAGACAATCGATCAGGATCAACAGAGTAGTACATCAACAACAAGTGGTAATGTAACACCTACAGGAAGTACAACTCCCCCAGCAGATGCGAGTAAATCTCTGGCTAGTCAGCAGCAAGCAAGGAATAGAAAGGGATCTCTGAGTGCTGTTATCGATAAATTAAAAAATGCTCAGCATTGCTCGGATGACTTACCTGCTGCAGGATCAAATCTTGGTTCATCGAGTCCTATTTCGTCAACAAGTTCATCACAGCCGGCAAAAAGTGGACCTGACGCAAAAAATCCAACGGAATACATGGTTAAGCCTAGTTCAGACGGTATGAAGCTTACCATTAACAAGACAAGAACGAAAGATTCAAAAGGAGGTAGTACCAAGGTGCCATCGGTTGTGCTGTCCGGACCCCCGAGTGGGATTGGTGCAAGTGCAGGATCATCATCTTCGGGAGGTACTTCGGGAACCAAGACTACGTATACTGGTTTGAAACCCGGCGTTGTTGCAGGGCCAGCTTCGAGGAAGTCTCAGGCACAGACTCCACCAAAGGTATTTTGTTTGCTTATAATTTTTTTTGAAACTGTGCGAATTTTTATACGTATCACCAAGTGATCAAGATACTCAGATAAAGGTCCGAGACCTGTCAAAAATTCCTCATCATTTCCCAAATCCAGATAGGATTAGATTGTTCAGAGAATCTCTAATTGTACTGACAACACGAGTTTAGTTTATTAGAAGATAACTTTGCTTTGTCATATAGTTATACAAAATCGGGCTTAATTCGGCAGTCGTTTAGTATCATCTCATCCATATTCTCAAAAATCTTCGGAGATTTGAATTTAAGCAGGGATACCTTGTTTAATTCTCATAATGGGTAATTCATTTCTAGGTTCGTTCAAATTCGCCACTAACATCAAGTGCAAGTGGCAGTGCAAGCAGCGCCAAAGCAAATCTCTCCGGCTCCGGTCAAAAAATCTCCGGCAGTGGCATGAAATCAAGCTCAAGTTCTAATCTACTATCATCCAGTGGTCTAACCAATAAAGGCTCTTCATCTAAGTCTTCGTCATTCTCTTCACGGGATAAGGCTCGCTTTAAACCGGGCGACAAATCATTCTCCAGCAAAGAGAGTGAAAATGAAAAGGCATTTAAACTACTCGCAGCTCATGCTTCATCCATGGGTGGTTTGCCAAATATACCAGGAATGCCACCAAAGCTCGTCGTCGAAGGACTTATGAAACAGCTTGACACTAACTTTCAGATACCCAAATTATCTGCTCGAGCTAATGCTGATAGTACTGACAAACGCTCTTCTGACAAAGTAGACTCCGGATCTAAATCCTCAGACAACAGATCCACTACTCCATCAACAATTGGAGCCAAAACAGATGAGACTTTTGGTAACGCAAGTAGTACATTGAATTCTGATATGCCAACGAATTTATCCATGCAGCTTGACGATAATTCTTCGAGTAAATCAGAATTGTCTGGAGGAAGATCGTTTGTCAATCTCGTGGGAGATGCTGGTTCAAAAGACAGCGTTGATTTGGGAAAAGCACCTTATGGTATGTCCGGCGATTCGGCCTCTAGCATGGAAAGTCTGAATCTCGCAAAAGGATCTGACAAATACAAATCACCGGAAGACAAGGATTTGCAAAAGCATCCCTCTTTCCAGCGACTATCACAGGCTGATAAAAAATTGGTAAATGGTTATTCAGATATCATACACTTGATAGTGCGCCTGTACCATGTACAATTTTGCTTTATCTAAAACAAGAAATTTTAGTCTTATACATTTTGTTACTAAAACTCTGTTCTTGAGATCTAGAATCACTTTTGGACCACCTATCACAATTAACATTATTTATGCATCCTACTAAAATTGTGAAATACACTCATATGAACAGATGAAATTTTTGTCTTTTTTTTCAAAATTCTCAACATGGATTCCATGTGACACAGCCTTTCTGCAAATATAACTACATATCCAACGCTTTTGTTGGAAAAAATTGCGTCTTTTACGCTCGAATTTCCCAACTCAATATCTCTACTGCGGTATTTTTCGTTCAGGTGGAGTCTATAACTTCGTCAGCAAGCGTCACACTGACCCCTCTGCCGCCCCCATCTACGCAATCTTCGGGAAGTTCCACACCCCAGGAAGCTGCGGAAATGCTGTTGGATTTTTCAACACCAAGAGAATCTGTAGGTGGTGGTGGCGGTACCAAAAGCTCGATGCCGTTCCCCGCATCAACATCACCCGCGCATAAAAATACAACGCCACCTCCACCACCTCCACCACCTCCTTTACCGCCTCCACCACCACCGTCGGTTTCGCCGGCAGTAATTCCATCGTCAGTATCACCAATTTCCAGTTTTCCAGCGAGTCCTTCTGTCAGTGTTCACATCGTCAAGAGTCCAGCTCCTTCACCTAGGGTAAATCCTTTATCGCCTCATTCTGCCTCACCCTGTATCACCGATGACGAGCTAATGGACGAGGCTTTAGTTGGTAGGTGATGGAAAGCCATGTCGCTGGTTTTGGCTAGTGATAAAAATTTCGATTTAATCTCGCTTCGAGTTAAGTAGCTCAAATCTCTTGATTTGAGCATCTTGCGTTGTCAACTATTGCGTTAGCGATAGTTACGATGGATGAATCAATCCCAATGAGGAAACAGTTCAGTCGGATAGCTTGCAGGATGAAAATTGCAAGTTCTATTTTATCCCATAAAGTGCCCTGCAAAATCTGTATGTTGCGAGAGTACTAATATTGTGTTCGGATAGACGAGTCGGATCCTTCATTATAGAATGAAGAAAATGTGCTTTTACGTGAGACTCGGACTTGGTACATCAGAGTTTAACTAGTACCCATCACGACTTGAATAATTATCAGCAAGTGTTTGCAACCTGTAGTGAAATCATTTCAACTTGAGACGTTCGATTATCCAATCATGGATAGCTTCTTACGACCCGGTAAAGTTGCTTTTTCAAAAATTTAACGTTTCTGAAATTTTTTACCCATCCAGTCATGGGTACTCTCAAAATTCGCCATGAAACATGCCAATGATGTTTGCTTTTACCATAACGGTAATGATAACATCTTGATGAATTTACTGAACCAAATACATTCAACTCGGCAAACTACCAGATTTTTCTCTTAAATGTCTCATGCATAATATTTTTAGGAAGAGAGAGTGTTTCAAATGCCTTACCATACATCTGAGGGTTAGAAATCATAAGTTTCATCCTTGCAGACACGAAAAACTATATTTTATGGAAATGCTGATGACAGTGCATTACTATTATGGCTATGAGGGAAGTACTCATGTATCGAGAATGAGTTCAGTAGGACAAAAATTATTGAGAGAGTACTTTTAGCGTATCAACTCTGTGACAAAGTTGTGCAAAAATTCTCAGGAAAATCCACGTCACACTTGACGCCGGGTACATTCGTTTGAAAAAAGTACAAACGTACAAACTAAAATGATGAGAAAATTATCATTCAGATATTTAAGGAAATATGTACATAACTACATAACTTGATCGTGAATTCATAAACTATACTTTAAAAGATATCATCAAAAATCATTATGACACGTTGTTTAATGCCTATCGTTATATTCGTCAAAAGTCGTATACATGACAAATGAATAAATCGAATTTTTTTAATAACACTGGCACACTTGTTTATCAATCCCACAAATGACCATCATCTTCATCGACAATAGTAAATTCCGATGAAACTTTTTTTCGCGTCTGAGTGATGGGTTTTCGGCCCGAGCCGCAGGCGAGGGTATCATCAGGAGGATGCGAAAAAAAGGTTATAAGCCCGTGTATGGAACTAATGCTTTTACGCAAAGTGTATCAAAAAATTCTAACTTTGTCAGCGAGGAATCACGGAAACACGCAGTAGTTTGCGCATCTCGCCGTATAAAGCGGCATATGCGTCTCGTGCCAAAAACTTTGTTGGGGTTGGGCGCCGCGCCGGCTCCAACAAAGTTTTCACGAAAAACAAAGTTTTTGGCACGAGACGCATATATTTTATATGGTGAGACACGCAGTTTGCGCGTCGAGCCATACAAATATACTATATCATTCAACACGTTTTCCATGTCGGGAGCCATCGGTTGGTCTCACTCATTTCCATTTTTCAAATTTTTTAATCTCTTTGAGCGAAGCTCGTGTATAATTATGATCGAACTTTACGAAGTTCGTTTAATCATCAATTATACGTCGAGCTTCGCCTCAGAAAATATTTTCTATAAGAATCTCGTGATGATTTATTAAGGCATAAATAATGATTAAAAAAGAAAGTTTGCTTCCATACAGACATATTTGCCGGAATACGGAAACGAAATAAAATTGTGAAAAATCGGCCTCGCAGCGAATGTGTTAAAACTAATACTCTTAAATTAACTAAATTTTCCCTAGAAATTTGAATATCTTCAAAGATCGCTTGATTAGACATCTGACCAATTCATGAAAATACATTACCAAACCATTCCATGAAAATACATCCATTTATCATTCATCTCAAAAGTTGGAAAAGGTGTGAAAAAAGCAGCAGAATGAGACCATAAAGGTATACGGCTCATTTGGACATGCTGGTGCAGAAATGTCTCTATTTTACTGAAAACCCATATAATCTCGTGGAAAGCGGCTTCCTCACACATCCGTGGGGGCAAATTACGCACAATTTTTTGAAAACTCATAAAATAGTAAATTTATCACAAGTAGCTCGCTTCTGGAGCGATTGGTTTTCGATCTTAGCAGGAGTAGGTAACGGTCATCGAGATGATTGCTCGGAAGCGGGGAACTTCAAGGACGAGGTGTGAATATCCACTATTTTTTTGCAATTTAGTAAGAAACCAAACATCGGAAAATCGCAAAAAATCGTAATTGAGATAGTTCATCCCTAGTTTGTCAGTTGTACTCACTTCAGCTCATTTGAAAGGGCTTGATAAACTACAAGCTTTAGAATGAGCACAAGTGCGTTGAAGAACTTTGAAACGGTTTGAAATTCCGAGCTAAACTTTTTACATAGATACTGTTTGCAGAATTGCGCGACTTTCGATTAATAACTGATACCACTTAACTATGTACGAAAGGCATAGGGTGACTAAATTACTCTCGAAACGTTTGTCGAGTCTAGGTCTTCATTCCGTGAAATTGTATTCACTCAACTCAAGATTTTTGAAAGTGTGCAAAAAAACTGCAAAATAAGAAGATCTCTTCGCTTAAAGGTGTGGAAGCTGAAATATCTCGATTTAAGGGAAAACCCATGGAAGTAGGCCGTTACGCATGGGCGCAAATTAGGCACACCCTTTCTCGAGCTTGCGGAAAATCAATATTTTTGGAGAAATTGTGTTAGCTTGGACAAATACTGAAGAGGTCAAGGTTGAGAGCAAAGCTAAACCAGTGGGGATATATTAGGTACATTTACCCGATCCCAACATTTTTGGGTCCCTGGGTCAAAAATACGAGCCTCAAATCGAGTTGTGTGCAGCAGATATGTAGAACGTATGTTAATATTTACTTTGTGTGTTAGGTTTGACACAAATTACAAAATCCCGGGCAAGACAAATATTGAAGCGATTTTATCCACTCCAACATTGAAAAATCACCAATCGATGGGTGATTGCGCATTGCGCCACCGGTCGTTATATACCATTGAGCCACCTCGGCTTCCGTACCGACAATCTCTTGTAAACAAATGCACTATAACTCGCGAGAGAGTGGCCAGGTGGTCCACCTCAGTTTCCGTAAGAGTCGGTGCATTTGTTTACAAGAGATTGTTGGAGTTCCTGGGTACAACGAATAGGTAAGTAAGTGAATTTTTATGAACTTTTGATGGGGAAGAGTTTTCCCTGAGCTCTTTGAAAGGAATATTTGAGAATCCTAGTAGGTCACTCAGTTAGAAAAGAGGTTATCAATCGCAACTCGCAGATAACCGTGCTTGATCCCTTCAGTTTTTAATAACAATTTCTTATAGTATAGTACAAATTGAGCAAAAAATTTAATTTTTCTCTAGGATCTCTGAAATCTCATGAAAATGAGCTTAACGGTAACAAATTCATCAGGAATCCCTGACAAGCACTGGCAGCCACCGTTTGTATCATTTGAAACTACGTAAGGGTAATTTTGTTATTTTTGATACATTTTTCAAGAGAGTTCATGTAAGCTCTATACTTTTCTACTATTTTCAGAATGGGGGAGATAGTCATTGAATTGTATTGGAAGCACGCTCCAATAACTTGTAGAAATTTTGCAGAGCTTGCCAGGAGAGGATATTACAATGGTACAAAATTCCATAGGATAATAAGAGATTTCATGATCCAGGGTGGTGATCCTACAGGGACTGGAAAGGGAGGGACATCAATTTATGGCGATTGTTTCGATGACGAATTTCATGATGACCTTAAGCACACAGGTATGTGACTAATAAATTGAGTTATTCAATGATTGGCTGTTTTAGAAGCACTAATGTGCTCTTTCTTTGACATTATATTTGAATATTCAACCAAAAGAATGTATCAGGGTATTGATCAAAATGACCCTATTGCAGGTGCTGGGATTTTGTCGATGGCAAACTCTGGACCCGATTCAAATGGATCTCAGTTCTTCATCACTCTTGCACCCACTCAATGGTTAGATGGGAAGCATGCAATTTTTGGTAAATTGATCACATTTACACATTTACACAGTAGTCTGAGAACAAATAACTATAACGCGATGTTCTTTTTTGCCAGGTCGCATCTATTCTGGTATGGCCATAGTTAAAAGGATAGGATTAGTCGAAACAGACAAAAATGACAGACCAATTGATGATGTCAAAATAGTGAAGGGTTCTATAAAAGCTATGTAGAAACAGCCTATCTAGCTGTAAGACTAAATAATTATTCTCACAATTTAATGCAAGTTTCAGTAGGGCCGAGAATCTAAACAAATTTTTTATAACTTTCAATTATTGCATCAGGGTATTGAAGTGTTTTCACTTGCACAAGTTCACTAATTTGTAAAAATCATTAATAATTTATTCATAGTCTTTCTGGGCGTTTGATTAGTAACAAATTGATTATGCATTATATTATACACAACATTATTTTTAAGAATAATTTTACTTACTAAGCCAGTTAGTTTTTCATGTATACAAGTCATCACTGGTAATTGTATCGCACGATGTCATCGGCTTAAAATTTCCCGATTTTAAGAGGAAAATGATTGTAAATTGATTATAATCAGCTCAACCGATCCATATCTGGATTATGCATAATGCAAAATTTGGGATACAATTTAAAAAATAAAATGAGTATTTTGAATGAATACATTTCTTTTCGAAACAAGTTACTCTTGGATCAGATTTTACGATCGGTCTGTCACCCATGATTTCAAATTTCTATTTCTTGCAATTTTCGACAATTTACGGTCGTAAACCTCTGAAGAGCATTGTTTGGAAATCCACGTAAAATTCCCCGAGATCATGGTGAACTTGACTTTTAATTATTACACTTTTGTGTTTACAGGCAGTGCTAATGATTGGAACAGTTTTGATATAGAGCTTGATACACAAACTAGATGAACAGTAAAGCTTGGATGGAAAGAGTAAGTTCCACAAGAATTCAAAGACAATTGCTGGTTCACTTAGGTCTTGGCCTCATCACAGGCACTGGGCACTTCATAATTTCACACAATTGATTTCTTATGGGTCGCAATTCCTCGACGGGTTTTTCCCAATCAACTGTGTTGAGTTGTGTCAAGAGAATGGCTAAATCATCTTCACTGATGTCCATTTCATCTCCTTGGAGAGTAAGGGATTCATACAGCCGACTGGCTGTAGCTTTTCTGACGAATTTGAATTTATGACATAAGCATATGCTCAACTGTGAAAAGGCACCTTTACTCACAGGTCCACGAACTTGCAGTAAGTGACAAAATAATTTCACGCAGTTCAACTGAGATTGCGTAACATTTATAAATTTGCTCTCTTTTCTAAGCAGTGTTAGAATCCGTTGAGGGATTTCGTTTTCGGGGTCGTCCAAAATAGTCTGTATACAACCAGAACTAAAGAGTCTATCAAGAAAAGCTAGGCTTGCGGAAATCATACGATCATCTCCATGACTAGCTTCAAATATGTTGCAAATTTCTTGACATAGTGTTGTAAGGGTATCTTTATCAAGTTGTTGAAGGTATGAAAATAATGACATACTGGAATGCTTCACTAGAGATTCTGATAGGCCTCCTACACTAAATATGATACCCTTCAAGAGATCTTTTCTGTATGGTGGAAACGATAGCATTTGTATAAAAAGAGGGAAAGTTTCACTTTCAGATTTCCAATCAATGTATCTTCCATCATCATTATTTCCGGAAAAAAGTGTTTTGAGTTCTCCATGATGTGGAATGTTGGGTAAATCACTGTGTATTAAAGAATTAAATGCTGTGCCGGCTTTAGCGCGAGACCTGTCAATGCGCTCAACTGCTTGCTGGGATATACCTCCAATAATTTTAGTCATCAACACTTCACTCAACATAGATCCATACCCAGCATCTCCAACTAAATTTGTCAAGGAAAATATACCAGAAATCGCAGCCTCGCGCACCCACGAGCCAATGTCACCTCGACTATCATTAGTGTATTCTGATAGGCCACTAAAGTAGCATTCAAATAAGTCATTCACAAAAGGCTTCCATAGATTTGATAGTTTGAGGCCTAGTGTTTCACATAGTTTTCTGAGAGAATTAAGGGCTTCTTTTCTGCTTTCAGCCCATAACAAAGTATCTTTTGTTATTTGACAACAATCCATCAACTTTTTGAATATATCTTCACCTTTCTCTTTCAACACAGATTCTGGAAAATGCCCTATTGCTTGGGCAAAACCTATCCTGTTTATTTGATTGCTGGATTGGAGATTACTCAAATAGCGATCTATGATAGCGTGACGATTTTCCATACTCCATGAAAAATAGTACTTATTGAAGAATTCTGCATGAGCTTCAGCTGAAACGATTCTTACTGATGAAACTTCGTTGTTCAAACACTCTTCTAACAAGTTTTGCCAATCATTCAGAATAGATTCTGTATTCGTGTCAAATTGAACAACAGCAAATTTTCTGATAAGAATGACACATGCTTGCTTCACAATTTCTCCACCCATGCCTCTTAGCTGTCCTCTGCCACGGCACAGTGATACAATATTTTGGATTTTATCCAAGTCATCCTTGTCTATAATATCTCGAATATCCATATCTAATTTTTTATGCAAAGCAACAAGGATTTCTGCTATTGCTAAGATGGAGCCATGACGAACATAAAGATCTATTGAATCAATATTAATCAACAGAACTGGAAGCACTTCTTTGATGATGTGTGTAGGGTCTAAATCAGTAAGATTATGGAGAGCTTTTGATGCAAGTTCTCTTATAGCAACATCCCAATGTGTGATTTTTTTCTTCACAAGGTGGTCTATCAATGGTTTCAAGTAGCCCTCAAATTTAGCAACATGCACACTAATCTTTAAATATGCATTGCTGCGAACCCCAACTTCAAAATAGTCTGCAGCAGAAATGATATCAATGCCATGAGGGAAATTACCTTGTCTACCAACATTTTCTTGAAATGCTGCTGAGCCTGCTCTTCTGCAGTTAATTTCTCTATCAAAACAAGTTACCACCAAGAGAGCTGTTGCAATTTCTTTGACATAAGGCTCAAACACTTGTGGTTCGAATGCTCTAGCAAAGGACCAGCAAACAAAACAAGCTGCATCTCGAATTATGGATCCAACTGGTCCATATGCTCTAGGTTCATCAAACACTAGAGCTTGTATGACCAAAGGGGTGATGTCTTTCAGTCTATAGGGTAGAATCAGACCTCTTCTTCCTAGTTCAGCCAGAGCTAAGCATCCTCCATGCCATGAGGTTTCTGATTCACGCGATGAGAAGATATTTATTACATAGCCAAGAACATCATCTGCTAAATCAATGGGCAACCTAGCAGTTATTCTGCCAATCCCTTTTGCAGCAGACCATCTGATCATGATGGATTTATCATATAAACCACGAATGAGATGTTCCAAGATATCCTCCATGATTGGTGGGATTTCATGATCATCACTATCAACAGAATCAAACTCTGGATCTCCAGCCACAGGCTCTGCACTGGTACTCTCGCTCACAATTGGTGTTAGATTAATAGTTTTTGAAGCTTTCTTGTAACGCCATGGTGTAATGTTTGCTTTCAACAAACTTATACCAATTCTCTGTATGATCTTCATTGAGAATTTCCTGACCAAGTCTGCATTACTCTGGTTCAATTTGCTATTACTGACTTTATCCAAAATCAATTGAGCATAAGGTGCAACATCTTCTCTGCAGCTGTGCCTAATCAATGATGCTACCACTGCCAGAGGTCTATGATTTAACTGATCAGTTCCAAAGGACCCAACGGACCACATAATCATATCTTCTAAGTGTCGTTCTTTAACATCAAATCTTGTCAAGAAGTTGGCTACCAGAAATATAGCTGCAACAGAGCAAGCATCTTTCGACTCACAGTATTTTTTGCAAATTCTAATGACTCTCATTGTGATTGTCTGCTCTGGATCTTGTTTGGCAGGATCTTCGAATTCTAGTTTAGACAGTGCAAATGGAATTTTAGCAATGATTGACAACCAAATCAGAAGAACATAACGTGTTTGCCAATTATCTTTATCGTCAGCACTCTGTTTCTCCAACATTTCTAGCACAGGGTTGAAGTCAGTAACTTCATGAGGAAGGAAGATAGCAATTTTCTTATAGGTCTTTACACTCATGATGATATAAATGTATTTGAAGACATTGTGCTTCAGATGCTCAGATTCATTCTTTTCCTTGATAAGACGAATTAGAGGACTCAATAAGCTCTCCAAGTAAGGGTCAAGCAGCTGTGGTTGGTCCTGATACTGTTTGAGAATGAAGCAGAAGCGGTCTTGATTTTTTTCCATGACTCTACTCGGTAAATCTGGCTCCTGAAGTTGCTGTATAAGCTGATTGACTTCATCCACTTCTTTGAAGGCACTGAGTCCGCCCCCACACGAGCCATCCTCGGGATCGTTTTCGGTAATCGCCATCGTTTTTTCAATTCAAGACTCCAAATGGCAGTTGATGTTGACAGAATAGGCAGGAGGCGGCAAATGATAATTTTTATCTAAAGAAGAAACGCATCCATTCTCGTGTAAGGATCCATCATACATGGAAAGGAACAATGATGCAGTGTTGTTGACAGAACAGCAGTGAAAAGATTACAAACCTTTTTTATTTTTCCGAAGTTCTACGATATAAATTGGTTCCATTGAATTTGTAACATGATTGCACTAGAAATGTCCCTTAATACAATGCACTCGTTTGTTGTGAAAAATATGTCAGTTCATCACTTCATATTTCTATTACTTTATCCGCAGTCTACTTCATCAGCAGCTTCTTCTCACCTAAAATATCCTAAACTAGGTTATGTGATAGGTGTTCTGTGATGTGAACCATTTGTTTGGTACACTTAGTACAGGGGGCAGCAGCGACTGGGTCAATATAGGGACCCTAGGTCAAAAATAGGGTCCCTATGGTCAAAATTAGGGACCCTAAAATTTATCTGCGGGAGACTCCAAAAATGTAATTTTTCCGATTTGGAAAAAAAAGATATCACGATCTTAGTGATCGTGTGTGATCACTTTCATCTCTTTGCTTTTGCTGAGTGTTTATGTAAATCATACGGCGATTCATCATGCAGTGGAGTAAAGTGGCAGTGGTGGCGGGTAGATTAGGTAGTTCCGGAGTGTATATATTTCGAAAAGATATCGATACCACTCTTGCGTCCTTATTTTTTCATGATATAATTGCAAACACAGATGGAAAGGTAAAGGGGAAATGTGTCAAATGCATGAAAATTAAAATTACAGAGTTTGTTTCCGTGGTGATGATATGAGAAGATTATATTAAATACATCATCTCTCATCTGAATAATTTCAGCATCTGAATACTTCAATATCCATACCAATCATCGAAGTAAAGTTGAATAAAAAATCTTCAAAATTACAATTTTTGATGATGGAAAATGTGAATCCCATTGTTACAGGCGCCAAATCATACTGTCAGGTCAGCCCTCTGGGTGCATCCAGGTATCCAGCATACGAATCGTAGTGCTTTTGTGTTGGTGTATAATAAAGCCGGTGTGGCTCAGTCATCGCGGCGATAAAAGTGCTTCGATCATCGTGTACAAAACTACCCCTTATCAACGAACGATCTGCGCTCGGTCTGCTGTGAGGCCAGTTGACATTGAAAAAGCTGCTGTGACACAATTTGACCGACAAGTTTTAAGTTTTAAAGGCATGTCGGAGACCCTGATAGAGCCGGACACAGCCGGCGTAGTTCAGAGGCTCGCCCAAATTGTCGAGCGTACAGCCAACGAAGCTATCGAAGCCGAGGATGTTTTCAAAATTGGACTCTCGGGTAAGTATACATGCTCACGCCATCATCTTGGCTGATGCAATTTTCGAGCTCGATTACCCTGACATATTGTGTCAACAATTCATGTAATCGACAGGAGGTTCTATGGTTAAGTTCCTCTCCGAAGGGCTGCCCAGTATCAAAACTGACTGGAGCAAGTGGAGATTCTTCTTCTGCGATGAAAGGATTGTCTCTTTTGAAAATCCAGAATCAACTTATGGTCTGTACAAAGCCAGTCTTATAGGAAAACTGCCAATTACGGAGGACCAATTCATTAAGATCGACCCTGATCTCTCTGGTGAGGAGTGATTTAGTGTACTGGGAATGAGACGAGTGGTAATTGTTGAACTGGAAAAATCTACTCTGTTCCAGCGGAAGATGCTGCGAGAGACTATATCAAGAAGATGTCTGTGTATTTTCCACCTGACAGCATTCCCAGGTTTGATGTACTACTCCTAGGAATGGGACCAGATGGTCACACCTGCTCGCTGTTCCCCAACCACCGGCTTCTAGAGGAGACTAGTCTTTGGGTGTGTCCCATAAATGATTCGCCCAAACCACCTCCATCGAGAATCACACTTACATTCCCAGTTATCAACAATGCTAGAGCATGTATTTTTGCTGCAACAGGTGCTGGCAAAAAAGAAATGGTCAAAGTGAGTGGACAATGAATTGCTAATTGTTTAGACTGAGATAGCTACCTTTCCTCTTGTTCAAGAAAATTGAATTCAACCTATGTTCCTCCTTCTTAGCGAATTGTGAAGGACAAAGAAAACTTACCAGCAGCCAGAGTCCAACCAACAAATGGCACTCTTTATTGGATTCTAGACAAAGATGCTGCAGGAGGCTTATAGTTCAACCATAATGGATTCTTGTGTGATACAACATTCCACTTGACAGCTTATCCAACTGCACTTGGATTATTGATTTTACACATTTATGTGAGCGATAGTTTTTGTATGATATAGATAAAAGAAACAAAGATAGGTAAGCATCTAATATATTGAAGAATGTTGAAAGCAGAGCTGCCAACAGAAAAACCGATTAATTGAGGCATAGCGTGACCACACTACGTAATTTGTTTTATTCATGGCCTATTAGCTGTTATTTGATTTTTTTTAGAGGAGACAACTGTACTTAAAGATAGACATTCAGACTAATACAAAAATTTGCTCCTTTGATTGTTGAGTTGAACGATTAAGACCGTTCTCAGTTATATAGAACAACTCTCATAATTAATTGCAATCTTTACCGGATATTTATTAATTGTTGTCATGACAAATTCATTTATATCTGTTACTAATAAGATTACTTCATCAAATTCCTTATCGCGTCATTCAGCAATGTAAATATAAAAAGGGAATCGTATACTTTCAAATTTGACTATTTTTTTGTTAATGCCATCTAGTTCAAAATTCATCGATTTTGGAGTACAGTCAAACACTTGTGAGTCTTTGTATTCTATCATGATTGATCATTATTTGATTTTTTATTGAAGATCTGCTTGAATTTACATTGTATATTTAATGTACATATATCGTCAATGAGACTGAATGGATTCCAATTAAAAAACGATGAATCGTCAAGCTATGGGTTATCATTTCACTTTCATAAGTTTTCTCTCTTGTCGTAAGACCTGTCAGTTTAGTTTGAATGAATTTTGCTTCATCTTCACTTCACTTGTTAGCTTCCCCTCACCCAGCATGATCCATCTCTAGATCGATCCACTCTTGTTTCTTGATTCTCAGGTTGAATGGACTGCATGAATGAACTTTTCATCAAGAGGTAAATAAAAACAGTAAACTATAATTACAACTCATTTTGGATTCAATAAATTACATTTATTCATAGAAAAAACTAGTCGTATGCATTCAGACACAGTCATAAAAAAGAACTAGAAAAAGTCATTGACTTCTTCCTGCTACAATTCACTCAGTCATGTACGATAATTTGCTAGCCCAGCAAAGCTAGAACAATTTGTGGTGATGTTTGATATAAACTGGAATAGAATGATAGCCAAATTAGAAAATTTCCAATACCATTGAGAAACTGTAGTAGATTGAGCAAATACCTTAATTTGTAAAACTTTTTCATACTGAATTACGTCAGAAAACTTTCGAATAACATTTCTTATGAGCTGACTCCTTTTAAAACTCCATGAGTGGAATATTTCAGAATATTCTGCTCATTTGAGAAGGTTTGTCAAGCGAGATTCAATGATGCGCATATTCACATAAATATTTTCCTAGCTATAATGTACAAGAACTTGGCTTATATTAGCTTCTTTTCCGTTTTCGTCCAAGGAATGAATTGCGATGAAAAGTCGAACGCTTCAGTAACAATCAAATTTCATGATGACCATTTAATGACCTCAAAAAGTCAATGATACTTTAAGTTAATTTCATTCTTGAACTATGACGAAGAGATAGCACTGGCTCAACTCTCATGCACGTTTCAAGAGAATACGTCTCAATATTACTCTTGTTCATCACCAGGTTCAGTACATTGAGACAATGGTTGTCGCACTGCATACCAATCACTCATTATTTGGATCTAAAAATTATACTCATCACAGTATAAGTATAACTTGATCAAACTACACAATAACGATTCTCGAAGAGAAAAAATCAGTCGATCCCTTGCAAACCTGCTGTTTGGGATTTACATATAACTTATATTTGAATTCGTACTTCCGATCGTCCTCCGCCCATCATTCTCCTCAAATAACTAGGGATAAGAATATCCACCAAACGGAGTCAGAATCACCCACTCATCTATTCTTTTTTTGCACCAATAGGAAAGTAATTGCACAAAACGAACTAAAACTTCGAGAAGGATGTAAAAATAAAATACCCCTTCCTTCAATCTCCAAAATCTAAGCTTGTTCTCCACTCAGACTTCATTCGTACTACATGACTTCCATATCGGTCTGGACAAATTTCACTTTCGTCATAGTCCGAGGAATGATTTCAGCAATTTTTTGAAAGTTTAAAATTACTTGTAAGATCGATCGGAAGATTTGAAGAGTACGAGAAAAATTGCGTGCATAATGTAACAATAGATGAATTGGCTAAAGTAAGAGTAGATTCTTCGAAAGTAGAAGCCGCAGTGTTTTCCTTCTTATCAGAGGATCGCACGATAAACATACAAGAGCAATACTTGAAAACATTCACGTCTTGTCAATCACTCGTCCATGTCTCGACCACTTTTGAATAGAATTCTAATTCGCTTTATAGCTGTGAGTAAGCCCTTCGCGCAATTACATGATATTTTAATGGAAATTTGTTAGGTCCTAGAATGATACATCTTCATCACGTCATATTGACTCCAAGCGCTGTCCGGACATGTTCGTATACAACGTAACTCGTGGATACTGCTGGTGCAACCTGTAAGAGAAAATTCAAATTCCTTAGAGTATACTCAGAGGAGCAACAACTTGGACAATAATTATCAATGAATCAGATATAAGCACTTAGAAAGAACTGATGAAACTATCAAAGTGAGTAGTGAACGGGATCTGATAATACTTTAGATTTTGTCTGAATTAAAACTCACAAAAATCAAGTCAACCATAAAGTTTACAGAACTGTCACATCTAGAATGGTTTAATTAGGGAAAGTCCTTAAAATTTGAAATAATCAAATGACAGCTATTTAACAAATAGAAAATGCAAAAATAGAATCAAGTTGCTTTCAATTGATCGTACAGGACTAGAAGAGTTCGTGTAAAGAATGTTAAAGCTTGGCAAATGTATGTATTTGATACGTTTTTATCAACGACTTTTGTTGATTTCATCCGGCACTATTGAAAGTTCTTCTTAGAGCATGTTCTTATTAAAATACATATGTAGCCTCTGGTGATACATACATTTGTCAAAGTGATTATGCTTCAACATTCTTCGCACGAGCTCCTTTATGATCAAATTAAGTCAATTCAACTCTATAAATCGACGGGGACAACTCAAGAATGATACCAAAAAATTCAAAGTTGTGTTACCTTAAGGAAGTTTGGCAAGAGGCCTCTGTACAGTCCGCGAATGCCTTCTCGCTTTACTATATCTTGGATTATGCCGACCATGTTATTTTGACCATTGACTGGGACGACCTGGGCCTGCAACCGCGTCCTGACTAGAGCCAACGGGTACGAGCAAACCTGACCCGCGGTACTCGACGCCGTACCACAAAATATCAGCAACCAGAATGACGGATGCTCGTCCTTTGGATGTGTCCGGTGATAATGATTTTTTAGCGTCTGCAATACAAAGAAAACGTGTTGAATATATTTATATTTTCATCTTTCTGTCGTTTGGATAGGTTCTTTTATGATTACAAAAGAAGTAATCAATAGGTCGTGGCCATCGGATCTCTTTTTCTAACATATCGAGAAAGAAAAAGAGGTCCGATCGGCCACGCCGGCGTAATCGAATAAACCTAATGGAAAGCATCTATCGAGAGATCTTTTGTTTTTTCGATTAAAATTTGGTGAACCTATAGGTGGTAAACCGAGTTATATCATCGAAAAATTATAACGAGATTGAAATTTTTGATGAAAGTACATATCAAAGAGCTAGTCTTCTGGAGGAGAAGATTGATATGTATCAGATCAAGTTATTTGAATTGATGGACACGAGATGTCAAGTTCATATGGCAATTAATGATTCATTCGATATAAGATTGAGTAATGATTTTCCAAGTCTTACCTCGTACACAGCCAAATCGATGCCTGCATAAGGCAGAATGCCAATCAGGTTGGGAATGTAGCCTCTATAAAAACTTTTCAAGCCAGCTTGATTGTAGATTTTTTGCGTTGCATCTAGTACACCTTTGAACTCCCCCGTTTTTCGAAGCGCTAACCGCGTTTTTAGAACCTAGAATTGATACACTTCCCATTAGATAGAATTCTAACCAAACTAAAGATGACAATGGATTAAACTCAGCAGGAGGTTTGGAATAAATATCTCAAGTTTCACGACTGATTCAATTGGAAAAATTCAACCGAAAAAATTTGCTGATATCAAAATTACGCAGAAAAACGATTTTTACTTCAATTATTATTAAAGAGGAGATCTGATAAGAATTTCACGATCTTGATTTCAAGAATATTGAATAATTAGAGTTATGATGAATGATATTTTACCTCGAGGGGGTATATAGCGGACTGACTGACACCACCGGCGATCGAGCCGGCGACGAATCTTTCGTATATGCTAAGGTCTCGATTATCCTGGCCCTTTATGGCTTTTTTAACCTGTTCGTAGGCCATGAATTTGAGCGCCGTTTCAGGACCTATTTTAAGTACGTTGATGCCGTTACCACGCCAATAACTTTTGACTCCTCCTTCCCTCAACATATATTTGAAACAACTGAAAATGTTGCACTGTCTCGTCCCGTGCACCTGAAAAATATTAATCATCAGTTAGAGTTCAAATCTTCAGAATAATACTTTTTGATGAAATTTTCATGCTCCATTGAGAGACTCAATTTTTTCGGGTTTCTCATCAGCAGAAATTGATAAATCGAAATTGCAAAAATAAGATTTCAAGTTGCTGATATGGAGGCAGAGATGGAAAATTTTCAAGACTTGCAAAAAAATTAGTTAAGAATATCAACGTGTATGATTCAAACAGGATACTGAGATAACAAAAATTTTTGCAAGAAAAATTTTGATACTTGCAGATAGGTATTTGGATGATTCATTTGAGTATTCGCTGATTCAAAATTAATTGGAAAGCATGTTGCTCATCATCGACAGAATACATCAACGCATTCTGGGAATGATATTACTGAAAATCTATTAAAATACGATGAAATCCATTGCATTGAACAAAGCATTATCAATTTTTATTACATCAAGAGAATTAACGATTCATTTCTTCAAGTGAGGTAATTGAAACGTACGAGCTTCAGTTTCGTTGACTGCTTACTAAAAAATTGCGAGAACTATACATACTTTCTCATCAATTTTAACAAATTCTCATCATTCGGATAGTAGTTTATAAAATATTTCAAGCCTCTGCCACCAAAGTATGACCTAAGTATTCATACGTTGGAGAATGAAAACAAAAACCAACCAATCGATCCAAGTTAATATTTTTACGAGGTTACTTAACCTAGTTTGATGACTATTTTTTCTAAATCTCTTACCTGGAGGTAAACTTTGACTCTGTCGAGTGGTGCGGTACAAGTTCTTGAAACAGCTCCAGCTATTCCACCAGCTAGTAAATGCCGCCACCACATACCCGACACCATTTCGCTATTTGTAAAATCATCCGGCACCGTAATGTCTTCGCCGATGTCCATATACTGCAAGCACAAGCATCGTTTTGCATTTATTTACCGTTTTCTCTCTCTTCCAGCAGAATTTTGTAAGTTTATTTATTCTTATTCATTCTATTCTCATAGTTTGATAATCTTGAAAGCTAATATAGTAATTAAAAGTCTTGAAAACTATCTCTAGGAGCTGCAAAGCTTTCGATATTTTCTATAGCTTATCATAGCTTTTTTTTGTTTTCTGAGTCATTCAATTCATCACATCCGCTCAAGCAGCCTAGTATTGTGTGATTCAATTGGGCAAGTAACCCTTAATTTTGAGAAAATTTTAAAAATCACACGTTCCAACATAATTGATTCAATTTCGCGAATCACCTTTGAAATTAATTTCAATTTTTTGACCTTCGTTAGGCTTACGAATTTTGAAGAACGTTTTCGAGCACATCGAGAACGTTAAAATATTATGAGTGTCAGACTCATATCATCTTGACAGAATAAGGGATTATAATTTAGGGTCTGAATAATTTACAAAGCATGCTTTATAACTGAATTCAATAGGAATGAGTATAATGCAAAATTGGATTGAAGTGGAATGAGCTTTTCTTGACAATTCTAATGATAAAAGTCAACAAATTTCATGATTAGAGTAGCTAAAATTGAAAAAAAAAATGCTTCAACCATAGCATCGTGGGCAAATCAACTGCCCGTAAACACAAACAAAACCAAACAGAGCTTACAGTTGTCTGAACAAGTGATTCATATGCGCCGGAAAACTTTACTCAGATAAAAAGAGACGACTTTTGGTCAACAAGGACTATGATGGTTTAAAAAATTTATGAGATTTTGTGACAATTCAAATGGAGAAAGATACATGTGATGTTGTATAATGTCGATGAGTTCAGAAGAAAATGTATAAAAGTTTGGATCTTTCAATAGATAGTAAAAATACCAAACATTTTCGAAAGTGATTCAGAGGTATTTTTTGAAAAGAGGAAGAAACACAAAAAATGGTGAAACTGACCAATGCCTCGCTAAGAATAATTTTAAAAACCTACTCACGGAAAAAAATACTGGCATTTTTACACTCAATTCATTCATCAAAGGGTTACTGCGTTTTGAAAAATTATACCACAAATTAGCAGAAATGATGCAGATCCTTTACTTCTCTCGTTTGATCCCAGAGAATAGGTTTGTTTTCCTGTAGCTACGACTGTATTATCGATGTGGAACCGCAAAAAAAGCTATCAAGGATGAATGGAAAAAATTCAATTTTTCTAAAAAGCACACAAAACATCTTACTCAGCCTTCTGAACGAAGCTTTGAGATTATTCTTTCATTTTTTGTAGTTTCATTTTACGATATCACGAATTTTTTTCTTACATCATCATTTCAAATCGCGGTAAATTCTTAGCGCGTCATCAATATCTAGTAATACGTAATAGAAGACTTTTAAATAAGGTCATATAAATTTATATTTTTATATAATAATCTGAAATGACGATAATCTTCAATATTTGACAATTTGAGAAACGATTAGCATGAATTCTTGATGATACAGAATTTTAAAAAATTTGCTGTTGAAAAAATTACATCTGCCTAACCGTTTTTAATACAATTTACAAATACAATTATTAAATTTGTTGTATAAAATTAATCGGGGATAAATGAAGATCTGCAAGATGACTCGATATTGTTTGATGAGTCAGCTCATTACAGTCAAGAGTTCTACGCACTTTGGTACGGATTATACGAAATGAGATCGATCGGGGGTGATATACTTCGATTAATTTGTTCTGAAACATCGTCTTAATTAGTGACATGCTCGAGTTCGATATCTCTTTATGATAAACACCTGATATATTCAAAGGGATGATGAGTGATTAAATGATCGAGCAAAAATATCGATTGTAATTTCTTGTGTATCAGTTATGGACTGTGTTTTTCCATGTCAATGGCTCGAGTCGCGGAAAATTCGGCTCGATAAGGTCTAATATTATACAAACAACACAGAAACATGATATGTGCAAGCATCACGAATAGTACTTTATGACATTGCACGTGGACGGGTAGTTTTGTACGAAGGACTGGTTTATATGACACGAGCGAAGTGAGTGTTATAAGTCCTTCGTAACAAAACTACCCGTCCGCACGCAGTGTCATACAATATTTCATGTTACGAGTGCTCAAAAACCATGTTCAAGTTGCGATTTTTGGGCACTAGTAACATAAATGAATATTAGCTTTCATTCCCAATATCAAGTACCTATAGCGCATTATGCGCCGGTGCGAGGTCAGGCTGTTTTGGGGCATGGGAATCAATTTTCCCCGATTCTGACGAGGGGAAAAGATTCCCAATGTCCTAAAACGATCCGACGAGTGAGGTGCATTATTACTAAATTACGCGTCAAGGACTGGAAAAATGTTTTCGCACGATACGCGTATGCAGTTTCATACGTCTGCGTATGGACGTATAAACTATTTTTTTGGTATCAGGGCGACTAAATGCCAATTTCCTGATTCGAGCCAGGAGGGAAAATGTTCATTTAGTCGCACTATGCCAAAAGAAAAATATTTCTATAATACAGAATGGAAATACTTTTGCTATAACTGCATAAAGTAGATTTTTCAGTTCTAATAGAATTTTCGAGTTCTTATAGAATGTATTAGTTATGTCCATAAATACGATAAAAATTCAATCAATCTCAATACGAATTGATCACGAAGCTAGCTTATCGTTTCATATCTTTGTATTCCTGGATTATTCAAAGTCGAATTGTCACGATAGACATGACTTTTTTTACGAAAGTATAAATTCTTGCAACTTAGACGATTAAACTTTCTACTAGACACCATATGTAAGAACATCGTGTTGATTGCAATAGTTTCCATGGAAGTTGATAAAATAACTGTCTGGCACTGATTAAAGACGTGTTCATGAAGTTTTGTAAGTGCGAGAAGCCACAATAAGTAATTATTTCTTCACGGATGCTACAGCATCTTTTAAATTAAATCAGGCGTGTGAAACCTCGATTGATTGACAACTATACTTATTAGCCAACACAGTAGACAGTCGACTTTTTTTTTCTAAATCGAGTTGGTGGTCAAAATTTTGTTCGAAAAACATAGAATGTAATTATCATGAATTGATTGTAAAAGTAGCGTAAAAATTCAATTCATCACATCGTCTAACAAATGATGTTATTCCATCCAGAAAGATTTTTGCGAGATCACGATGCATACTATTTATCACTTTTATTTATTCAATTGAATACAAAACACTCGGCGATGCATCTAAAAATTTTTCGCTGTTCAGAATTATATTTCATCTTGCAAATGTTGATTTCGTTAGCAAAAGAAAATTTTCAAAAATTTACATAAATAATAAAATTTATGATCATAAAATCCTTTTTAAAAATCCAAGATTGTGATTGATGCATCAAACAGTAAAGTATAACCACATCTATATGTCTTAACACGTTCGCTGCGACGCTGTTTTTTCGTAATCTCATTCAGGCCCTGAATTGCACCATCGCAACTCGATAGAAATGCCCATATGGGGCTAAATTCTTTTTTGGCTCATTATTCACCTCTTCAATGAAGTAAACCATCACGGTAGATTTTTTTGGAAAAATTTTTCGAGCAAGTCAGGGTCGGCGAAGATTGAGAAATGAAAAATCGCGGGTCCCACCGGTGGGACCCGTCGCAGCGAACGTGTTAATCATATATTTTCAAAGACCAAACCACGTGCAAGTATTACCACCCACGTGATTACGAAATGGCGAAATGCCACATATCTGACAACAATTTAACCCAACATCACGTGATGTGCACCTTCCTCATTAGATGCACATATATGAATATCTAACTAAAGACAAATTTAAGAATCACGCAGACGACGAGTGATTCCATTTGAAATCGATATATTTTGGCCAATCATCAATTTTATCAAAGCAGACCAAATCTCTTTCATCGATGTCCTTTATTATAGAACTTTTGAATCTTTTCTACCTGATATCACCTGGAATTTTCAATTTCAGAATTTCACTTTCACCATTCGATTATGAAATTTCGATTATGCTGTACTTCTAGAGCCAAAAATTCATGAAAAAACAAAAAAAATTATATGAAGCTGTTTCTCATTTCTACCGGTGACATAACGCTTCATCTCTCACTTTACACAGCACAAATATATATAGCTATATATTTCCCCTAAAGACGCGCGCGCGCGTGTTAGTTGCAAGCTTCAGCTGCAAGCTGCACCACGCGGTCGACTCGCAAAACACATATCCACGGCACTGACATTGGGGGTTAATCACTCATTTTCTGGGTTAAAATATCGACCCTCCATCAAATACCCTCTGCCCCGTCCCCCCACACACACACACTATAATTTTCTTCCAACTACCTTTACGTAAATTTCGAGCCATAGATCACTTTCTAAATTATCTATGGTATCCATGATGAAATATTAAAATCTGGACAAAAATGTTGATAAAAAAAAGTTTCGTAAGAAAAAAATTGAAGGGGCGCAGGAGCGCACGGTAAGGCCGTCAGGCCACGACTGCCCTTCTCTTTTCCTCGTGCTTGCCTGATGGCGTTGTGCTTGCATGAGCAAAAAGCTCTATATGACATATATAGCAGTGTATAGACTAGACACAGCGCAAAATCCGGCTGACTGCCAGACGCGAGAGCTTGCAAGAGAGTATATTATATTATGAAGATATATATAGAGTGCCTCGTGTGTATACCCGACGAGAGCAATGTCATCGTGCATTTGAGTGTAATGCTTTATAAATGTATATAATGTATTAGATTGGAAAAGAACAATTAGAATCGAGATCGAGGAGGCCTCACAACCGCAATGAAAAAAAGCTTCGCCTTTTGTGTTTGTGATGGTGTTGGAGACGAAAAAAGTTAATTGATTTTTGTTTTTATCTTCATCTGAGTAACTTTCACGGACAATCTGCATGCTACAGAAAATCTGTCAATTTTGTGGTTTTTTTGATATTGTATATCTTTTTTAGAAAATATGAGAGGGAAAACGCTGAAAAACTATCTTTGGATCATTCGATAAATATAAATACATTTTGAGTTTCATTATGTTTTTGGCAGATTGCAGAGAAAGTTCTCTATGAATTTTTTCTCAAGGTTGCACATTTACAAAAACCTTCATTTTTTCTACTCTTTTGCAGAAATATTGGATAAAAATCATCTTATGGTGGTCTTTACGGACCTTCTCCCAAAATAACAATCATATGATTACAGGGTCTGTGATTATGATGTGTCATTTTTTGGAGTCACTCTCGGGGTCAGATTTATGTTAACTTGCTTAATTTGTCAACGACAGATTACTCATGATGAATTTTCATGTTTTTTTATTTTTCTGATGAGCCACTTCAATTTTTTACTTTCCGGTCTCGAAGGAATTTTTTGAAACGAAGGGAATCAATCACTAGGATAAGAAATGACTAGAAATCTCAAAGTTGCGAAATGGGAGAAATTATTGTCTATCTCTCAAACACAGCTTTTTGTAAACTTCATAATTGTGGTAACATATTTCTGTGATAGCCAGAAATTAATTTCATTTGATCTATTTCAGCCCATTTCAAATTTCGTTGAAATACATAGAGGTCCGATGATGAGGCTATCAATAAATGTAAAGAAGAGTTTTTCCTGAAGTTTCTGCAAATATTTTTAATTCACTAAGCACGCATGATATCAGCAAAATACCAATGATCCGATGCAGTTCATCTGTTTCAATTCAAAGTGCTAAATTGATATGTTTCTACCAGAGAACTTCCTGGTTCAAGCACATTTATTGGCAAGTCGGTAGAGATTAAGATTGAGATTGCGTTTGTCGTCAATGTTCCTCAATACTTTTATTACAAATATAAGTGACTGCCTCGTCGAGAGCACGTAATCGACATTCGAAAAGGGAAACATGACAAAATCAAGTCGTGTATAGGTATAATTACGAGTAATTTTTACAATGATTACTAGAAATTCCTTCTATATGATTTTTTCAATTTTCTTAGAAGTAAAATCTCGAATTTTCGAGAGGAATTTTGTCAAAGGCAAGATATTATTTTTGCCCTAAAACGACAAATATAACTTGTATGAGTTTTTTAATGTCTAGACAGATGCTCGCAGACAGGTTGATTTTAGTTGAATTTTATGAATGAACATCTTTGATTCACCAAGCTGAGAACATCGAACGATTACATCAAATAATGCTCCAAATGACCCTCAAGGCATAACAATATCGTAATGTTGCTTAGTCATAGCAATTTGTGACTCATGGAGAGCAATAGCAATTGATCAAAATCAAATCACATTCGTGTATTATATTTCCATAGAACGACATCAGAGTATCATGTTGAGAGGATACCGATACTGTTCAGTTCACAAACGATTCTATTAGAATTTTTGCAATATCGAAATTCTAATAAGTAACGCAGATTTTATTTGGCCCAGCATGAAATCGACATGAATTATATTAGACTCGCGATATCGCTAAAATTCATCGAATCGTTTGTGAAGTCGACAATGTCGATAAGTATGCAAACAGGATAGGACTCCGACATTCCGCTTAAGGGATCTTCAAAAATTATGAAAATCTAGCATTTTGAAATATTCTAGTTTTTATCATTGCCAGATTTAAAAATTAGTTTTCATAAAAATTCATCTAAATCGCATAAGGCATTCTTATAAAAGAGAATTAAAGTGAAAATTCATGATTAGTCAGGGGATGATAAAATTCATCTAGATAAAAAATGTGAAAGAAAATAAAAAATCACATCAGACTCAAGGTCCCGACCATTAGAAGAAGTTTGCGGAATGATGCAGAAAATTTTTTGAGAAGCCACGATTTTTCCATTTTATGTCGTCAGCCTTTTCCGACACCGTCATCGAATTATCCGAGGGATTATCAGGAGTGTCAAAACATCGTTATAGCTCGTTAACAATGTTTGGAATTGCGAACGAGCCCCCGGCTTTTGAAGTTCAACATCGGCCAATGAGCTCAAGAGTATATCACATACGTATATTTTGCCGGCGTTGGAACTTTCGCGATCGTTCGTTCCGCGTCACTAATCCCGATCTTTTAACTCATCACGAGTCGGTGTCGGTATGTGTGTGTTTTGAGAATACGATTCACGTCACAAGTCGATTGCAAATTTTTTTTTACTATAGCAAAGTTTTACGCGCGCTATTGACGCGCTTAATCATTTTCATTAGAGCCTATATCGCATATATACTAACTTGTTTAATGAAAATATTAAGTTGGATATTTTGTTGTTAAGAGGGATTTTGAATTGGATTGTGAGGAAAGTTGATGAGTGCAAAATTCTGAAAGCAGGCAATATATTTGTAGTTTTAGTAAAGCAGAAGGATGATTATGGGCTTTTCATTCGTGCATTTTCCACGATTTTTTATTGGTTAAAATAATTTAATTTACGATATTAGATAGAGATTTGTATATTTTTGCACGATATTCGCTCATTGAGATACTTCGATCTCGAGATGATTCTTATGAATTTGAAATTCTAATATACGTATAAAAAATTTTGGGTATATATTCATAACTACGACCGATCTCTAATGACTAGCCAGTCGTATACATAACGACAATCACCCATAATTATTAAACTTATCAATTGCAATCTAGCTCTGCAAGGAATCGACAAAATTATTTGAATAAGAATTTATTGTACTTCATTGCTGTTCTTATGATAATTGCGTATTCCGGGATGGCAAATTATTGTTTCGAATTTTACTCAGCTTTATGAGAAATCACGTAAAAATTTACAGGAAATGCATTATTTTTCAGCGGAACAATCTGTTGAGCTCGAATCAAGGAGTGATTCAATTATTTTGTCTGAACGATAACATTGACATATTTAGGAAGCAAGTCCGCGAAATTGTGAGTGAATGAAATTGTTCGATACAAATCAAACAAATTCATTCGCCACAAAAAAATCACAAAAATTCATTATTGTATTTATGTGATTGAAATTCATTAATCACAAAAAAATATGTTAAATGAATTGGAAAAATAAATTTTCCAAGCAGCCCCGAGAAATCAAAAATCAATATCCACACTCCATTTATTTTATCGAGAGAAATCGAAACTATAACATTCAGGTTCCGGCGCATCGACTTGGATAATTCAATTCTGTCAAAACATCTGTGCAATAAAAGTACCGATTGTAATAGTTGTTGTGGTCTCTCAAGATATAAAATATTGATGAAAAAAAAGAACAAAAAAGATGTAAGATATGGAAAAATCAACGTGAAAAACTTGAATATCTTAGTTGATGCTGCTAAGTATAAGGTGGTAGACTTTTGGCACACTCAAAATTTTTTTTGGCGTCTGAGATGCTGAACCTTATAACGTATACGTTTCGCGACTCAGGAGAATTGGATGTGAATTCGTATTTTGACGTTTTTTGAGAGATGTGACTTTTATTGCTAAATGTTGAGTCAATTTTTTGGTCAGTTGTAGATAAATCAAGTGCCTAAAACCCATCATCATCGGTGAAAGTCTCGGTGAAAGTAAAAATGTCTACTTTTGAAAATATTTACTTAAATTAAGCTAAAATTGTTGTAACATAAGGTCTATCGGTTGAGCAAAAATCATATAATTTTTTGATCAATTCTGGGACTACTCGTCAGCTGAATTTCAAAAACGGACTTGATCGCAGAATTTTTCGAGATGATTCAAGAAATTATCGCCAATTGGAAAACATATATACTATTTCTCAGATAGTTGAGTTTCTGAAATATATAACTTGTTCCTGTCACTAACTGAATTAGTTTTTGAAAATCGAACAAATTTGATAGGATGAACCAAAAGCCTATACAACGTCAGTAGTTGAAATGTAAATTTATCTCACTTAAGTAATTAAGAATTAAGAGCATGCCGAGGAGCATGCGGTAGCCGTGCAAGCTAAATTTCGTCTTCAAATTACGCAAATTCTCTATAAATTTGGGTCAACGATGAGTTGAATTATATGAAAGGTTAGGAGGCGGCGCACAACCACCGAATCAATCCCATTTTTTTACAATTACACTTATTATAATTTGGACTAAACGACGAGTTGTATGGTACAAATTAGTCGGAGAAAATGACTCGGCATGTCCTTGAGGAAGCGCGCAATGCAAAATGAATTAATTCAATGCATCAGTGGGAACGGAAGATATGAGTATATTTTTCAAAAACTCCGTCAAAATCTTCAGAACAACAATGAAATGGTATAAATCCAAATGAATCATTACAAATACTTTGAGATATATCAAGGAGCGTTTACCAAAGCTTTTATGGCAGGGTCAAAGATTATCGCTTAACAATGGCCCGCAAAATCATCCTAACGAAAACAAACACCTCGAAAACTGCCCTAAATTAATATAATCCAAATTTACAAGCTGCCGCCTTGCCGAAAATTCATCCCTATACATTCAAGTCTATTGTACATAAGTAATTCTTCTCCACAACCAATGAAGGTAAACAGCTGATCGCTCCGACCTCCCACGCGGTTCTCATTTTCCCGCGCTTCTCGCTATAGCCAGCTATACTTCTACTATAATACATCCGTTATAGGTAGGTATAGTGCAGGAAAGCCCATGTTCCGGGAAAAATCAAAGGCATCCGTCTAAGCGCCATATGACTTTGACTAATGACATCTAACGTCAAAGATGCCTCTTTGCATGACTCATCGTCGACTGCATTCTCGTCATTATCTCGATTTATTATGATGTAAGTAGTATATACTTGAGATACTTATATTTTTTTTTTTGGATGTAACAACGCGGGAATTCCAGGTGATGTGCGGGTAACGAAATTTTTAATGAAAGAAGAACCTGTAATAAGTATTACATGCAATGTACATAGGAGCGAGAGTGAACGTACACATTGTATATTATAACGGTTTCTTTCATAACAAAAAAACTGTCACGACAGAGGCGTTTTGACGCGGTAATGGTGTAAGAAACCTTGACTTCGATTCTCAATGCTTGAAGAATGAGCTCGGATTTGATACTAAAAATATGTAATATAGTAATCCGTGTTGCCTTAGGCCATTTTTCTCGATTTTTTTATTGAAAAAACAGAGATTACTTTTGTTGATGGATATAGATTTTCAACAACCGGTTAATAAGAAGATACTTAATGAAAAAATCAATCACTGAATTTAAAAAAATTTTTGAAGGTATTGTTGAGGAGTTCAGTATAACGGAAATCATTGTTTGAAATTATTTTTATACGAATATAAGTATGAGGAAATGATTGTATTTTTTTGAGTTCAACGTTCGATGATGAAAGACAAGGTCCCATACAAGCGAGGAAAGGTGTTTTTACGAGACAAAAGTGTCGGTTTGATTGTCAATCGGCGACGAAGCATAATCATCAGGAGCTCGAAATTATTATCGATTGCAAAGATATTTAATTTATTGGATCGAATAATAACCTGCGATGGTTTGTTCGATTCATTCTACAATCGATGAGAGATGTCTCGCATTTTCGTTTTTTTTTTCAAAAAATAGAAAGCAGAATGACGAAATGCACAGTTGAGTAACGGCAAAATTTTTCAAAAATAAGGGAGAAATGCTTGGAAAAATGTTAATGAATTCTGTTGTGGTTGTGGGCTACGGTGTCGATCTTAAATTACTCTAAATGGCGTGTTTTAGTCCACCAAAAAATAGAAAAAATCTATTTTTATTCATAGGGCGACTTCAATGTCTTTGATAGATTCTTTGAAAATTAAATTATTCATAACTAGTAGGTAATGTGGATACATTATTGATAAAAATGGTGACATTAACATTTTTCCCATAAAAAAAATTAGACATAATTCATGCATAATTCTGAGTGTCGTCGAATAACCTGCACGAAACAAAAAAAATCAAATCACAAAGTGTATATCATCATGAACGTCAATCGTCACCTCGATCTCATATTAATCAAGTCGTAAAAGATTCTCGTGGTCATTCACTGACTGACTGTCTGGGAGATTTTCATTATCAGCTGTTTCATATCGTCTTATCTATACAATAAATTTCCTTCTGTTTCGTCTGCGACACGCGCGGAAACCAATGATGATGACTTTACGTCACATGTATTTCACATGTGCAGTAGAATGAGTCGTCTGCTACTATACATGCGACGTGAAATATACATGTATAGGCAGACACATTGGACAATTATTCCGTGAAGGCAATCATTACGCGTTTTCATTGTAATAGATAGAGCAAATGAGTTTACAAAAAATCAAGATTAAACATTTGCGCGGTTGATGTGGTGATTATTCAAACGATAGATAGGCTTATGATATTATAACATTCGTAATTCGAGGTTGTTTGATAAAAAAAGCTCAATGACACTTGTCTAATTGTGCGAACAGTTAGCTATATACTTTCGATGGAAATTTATAAATTGTGTAGGATTTTTAAAGTAAAATCAAATAAGACTCCAGTTTAAATTGAATATCAGCTTATCCATCACAAATTTTTCTTTTGACAGATTACAAAACGCTGAAGATTATCCTCCAAGGACAAATAAAATCTGCAGACCTCTCGAATTGTTCAAGTTCCCTAAATAATAATTCATACTCTGAAAAGTATCAGAAATATATTAAACTATCAGAAATATACTAAACTATCAGGAATTATATTAAACTATCAGAAATATATTAAAAAACGGTTCAAATTCCAATACGCAAGCTCGCTTGTCGGTGATTTCATTCTTATAAGAGCATTCTATCTAACAGATTATTCATGGAAAAAAAAAAAGAAAATTATTAGCTTTGTTCGCATGATACTAAAACATTCTTTCGTAATTTTTTTTCCTTTTATTGCATTCGTCAAGTGTACAGACACTTTGAGACTTGCCGTTAATCGAAAGTTGGTTAGCTAACAGTTTCGACCTTATATAGGGTTACTCAATCATTCCAACTCTCCTTTCTCTGCAGCTAAAGAATGTGGATCACAAACCGCAAGGGATATACATTTTCATAATCGGTACAAGTGATTCAATTGGACGAACAACGATCGGAGATAATATAATTTATTCGACTGTTGAGAAACACATTTACATCCGATTTCAATCATAAGGATTTGATTACTTTCAAGTCGTTATCGTAAGTCAAGATAATTCAGTCAAAGTGAGAAGAAATTGCGGGTGAAGCCGTGTAAAATCTCGAACGAATGTTCTCGAAGTACTTTGAGTCTGCTTCTTTAGCTTTCAAATTATTCTCCAAAACCACAATTTTCTCATTATTTATCTCCAAACCACAGCTTCATGCATCTGAATCATAACATTTGGTATGGTCAAATAACGATGTGCAGCAAAGTTGAGCGCATCAGTGAAAGTCAAAGTCAAGTTTTTTTCACTTATTCAAACTCTAATGAAACCGAGCACATGTTCTAACCAATGTGTGATGCACGAGAAGAGTGTCTTCGTCGATCTAAAAATACAAAGAGGTCATCGGTTGGAAAGCAGAGACATCCAAATAAATCGACCAAATGCATGCATGTCTGTACTCATCTGGTGGAGTACCGATTATAGGTTATGTTCTATCAATCGGAACTATAACCGATGGAAAAGCGTCGAATTTTCCACGCACGCACGCATAACTAAAAATCATACTAACGAAGAGTAAAAATTCTATGGTCAAACATACCCTTTGTATTTGATCATGGTAACGGTTAAGAAATTCAATGCAGACTTGACATCCGCACGTGAAAACTTCTTCTTGTTTCAGCATCTTTGCTGATATATATAAAAGTAGATACACAAATTTGTTCACTTTTCAAGAACTACACGATTTCACTGTCAAAATCTTATAATATACAACACTCCACTTTTCAAATTCTTCTATTATAAGCAGCTGCACACCAAAACCGAATGTTAATCCGGTAAATACTGAAATGTCAGCTGAGCATTGCAATAAGTATGGATAATTTCAAATTTTCACGAAAGGTAAATCCTTGTAATGACACTTTCCGGAAAATCTCTCACTCCGCTACTGAGCATAGCAGACATGAAACTGACTGACTGAATGAATGGTTGCTCTTGGAAATGCCGGCGATGGCCGCAGCAGAAGCTGAATAGAATATATATATGAACCGGCCGAAGGAGAAAGAGAGAGAACGTTCGATTTGTTGGAACGAGTGGAGGAGGTGTTTTGTGTGACGTAGGCACCAGGGTACCAGATGGAATGAGAAATGATCTTCTGGCGGGATTCTCCAGCACCACGCACGCTTATGTGATGGGGAAACTCCCGCCACATTTTCACGATACTCGTCACGATATCTATCCAATATTTTTGTGCGTCAGAGAATGATTTGTTGGATGTAAGATATGTTTTGTGGTGAGATATTGTTGTGTACATGTATTTTGAGGGTTGATTACGATATTCTAGAACGATGTATGTAGTATATTTAGGTAAAGTGGGGTAGAGGTTTGAAAAAATACTCGATCGTGAGACACGAAACGGAGCTACTTTACTACATACGTGGAAGCTGATGATTCATTCATAAATGAGAAACTTTTCATTTGGAAGCAGCGCGGTGGTAAAACATATGCTTTCAAGGTCAGACGCAGAGTGACATTCAAATTGCTACTGAAACAGTGATTCCTGCGAATTCAGATGCAACACGTGATCGCGAAGTTTTACACTCTGAATTTGAAGCAGATGAACTTTTTAATTTATCATGAGTATATTTTGTGTATAAGTTGACCGATCGATTCCGAGACAGATGTCAAATTCAGGATCGAATTCGATGGTCAGAACTGACATTCGTTTTAAAAAAAAACAGGTGGCTATTTTTACACTTTTTTTTTCTTCGATAAAGCAGTTTTCGATAAAACAACAACTTTTGACATCATTTGAAAGTCTAAATTTACCTCGGAATCAACTGTTTCAGCGCCGATCTATTGAATTCAGAATGAAATTCCAGTTTCACTTTCGTATTTGATGACTCAGAAAATTGAAGTACGAGAAAAACTATGTTGATTGGATCGAAAAATTGATTATTAAAATTCTTGGGACATAGTTAATTCATGAAATTCCTATCGTTTCAAAAAAGTTAGACTTTATTCAAATGAAGATAATCTATGATAGCAGCTTGGTATTTGCGCCTTGGGCGAGATAGAGACTCATATGGAGTAAGGTTTATCATAATATATTTGTTGGTCGTCAAGTTGAAGATGAAAAAATTTGACAGTTGAGGTAGAATCAACAGGTGACAATTGAACACAGAATGCTTAATTATTTGCACTTTTGATGTAAGACGCACGAGTTACGAAGGAAATAAGAATGAAAAGTGTTCGAAAGTGTTCCATAGTTATCCCATGAAGGTATTTCATCTACAATCAATAATTATATGAGATGTTTGTTTTCACTTGCACATGACCCTGTCTGTGTAGCTATGCTTTCAAATGATAGTAAGTAGATGTTTCTACCTGCGATATTGAACTTCGCTGAACTTGACGCCTTAACTTAAAAATGACGAATTCGTCATTTTTGATAAAAAATTAATTTTTTTTCCAAAAAAATTTGTGATTCAGAATCATCTGCTTCCGCAGTCATTGATGTCTCTTTCCTCCTCCGAAAGACAGATTTCAGGAATCGGTTAGTTCGATGAACAGTGTATTAAACGCTGAAAATATAGTGCGGGTATGAATGATGTTGGTCTTGGAAACAACGACATCTCAACTATAGAAAGGAAAAATTAGATTGACCATGACTTGTCAGTGAAAGGAGTTCTGCGTTAAATTTGAAAATTCATAACACTAAATGAGCACCATTCATATTAAATAGTTCCGAAATAAAATCAGTTCGAACAGTTTGCTCACGCAAAACCTTTTTGCATACCTAGGTATTCGAGAGGATACAATTCATTCCACTTTTGATTTCAGAATACTCGAAAACCATCGAATAATCTTGAAGATGAATTAAAACGAAGTAATTTCCATCCGATTCCACAGAATAGCAAAATCATCACGGTTCATTAGAATCAAAAATTTTGATAACAAGCCAATTCTGGCGTTATTACAAATGCTATCTACCCTCTACCTATCCTGACAAGTCAATCAAATTACCCCTTTCAATTTTGCAATTCACAACAATGCGATACGTTACGGCCTCTACACATACATATCTTACTGCAAATTCATAAATGCATGGAATCAAGATCCGCTTCAATAGGAGAAAAAATGTATGAGCTCGCGTCAGCCGTCTAGACGATCGCCGAGCGCAAGTCGAGCGTGTGACCTTCGATTAAATGCAGGCAATTGTGTGTGAGTAAATGTATAAGAGAGGCTCGAATGCAACATACACAAGAAACGATTTGGTCGTGTGTATTTAAGAACATCAATTTGATTGGTTACCGGCATCGTCATCGTAGCCTTATCACAGACAAGTTGAAAATCCCCGAGATAACGGTACCCGCACGCGGGGGATCTCTCAGTAGGAGAAAAAACTGAAAATTCTTTGAATTCTGCGTCATTGGCAATGAGCAGCGTTTTAAGTGAATTGAAAGTGCATCGACTTTTTTTACGGAGTCCGATTTGCGTGTAACACGACACCGAAATCACGATGCATAGAGCAGGTACCATTAGAAGCACGAATTACAGGTCTAATTACAAATATGCTCTCAAACTGTTTGTGGCTCTTTTCTCTTTCTCTCTCTTTCTTATTTTTTCTTTTTTTTTTTCTAAGAAATTCGTGACCCGCATAGATCGGATGTATCACTAATACAAAGTGTGATTCCGCTGTTCAGTGAGCTGTGCATTATTGTACTCAGAATGTCAGATTTTTTAAAGATTAAATTTCACTCAGCGAGCTATTCGGTATTCAAATTTATCAATTTTTCAAGGAAAGAAATGTCACTACGAGATAGAGTGCTTAATTTCTGCTAGAATTCGACAAATCAACTTTTCCATTATTGATCTTTTGTGAATGAGCTCTGTTCGAAAGCATGGATATTCTGTCTAGTGTGATTCGAAATATGAAAAAGATCGGGAAAAGATGAGAAGAAAGTTCCTTTCCATTATCGACTGATGTCCGTAGAGCATTGCTTTATGCACGGCAATTTTCGTTCATTCTACGCCGCGCCGTAAGTCGATCGAAATAGTACATTACGCGACAAGGGCCGAAAGTGACCCATCGCGGCCCGGGTAGGTTGCCGCACGAGCCGGCAGGCGAGGGCGGCATACCCGCGGTCGCGATGAATTATTTTTGGCCCGAGGTGCGTACACTATTTTTCGATGACACTTGTATCGAAATTCTATGCTTTCCGACGCGATGTCGGGGCAAAATGCCGCTCCGCCGTACAGGTTAGAAAACGTCGGAGCATGCAATGTAGTGGCCCGAGGGCGCAGCCCGAGGGCTATCTGCGCATGCTCACTCGTTTTCTAGCCTGGGCGGCATTGCGGCATTTTCTGCCCCGGGATCGGGGCGGAAACCATAGGCTTTCGATGCCAGTGTGCCGAAAAGTGTATTTCGACACTCGGGCGTGAAGTTTTTTCATTTACTCGTGATCATTTCGATCCTCGACAGGGCTCGGGCTGAAAACAATTACTTTAAAGATGAAACCAAACCTCCCACCCTCGACTCGGAAAATACTTTAATGCAATTCTCCGATGTTTGGGTGCTCACAAAGTTGCATAAAATAACTTTCGCACCTCGCTCAAGTAATTCGTCGAAGTCATAATCGGAGTGTCTCATTGTATACGTCAATGAATCGAAAAATAACAATTTATCTGACCTGTGTAGTCTTGACACGATGCACTTTCAGGAAAACCTAATAATAATATTATTCAAAACAGAATCTGTACCAAGTCAAAGCACGTAGCTGATACAGTTTAATCACTTGCGTCAGAGATTCACAAAAGAGAGCATCGGTTCAAGATACAAGAAAATCTCGAGGAAATTCATGTTGATTTTTCCAGCAAATCTACCGATGCTTTGATTGACCCCCGAGCTTTCATATAGGTACTCAGGAGTTTGCACGTTTACTTTTTCAAAAAGAGGATAGAGCTGAGAATTATTACATCCTGATCCTTTGTTAGAAGTAATGGCTTGATGGATTGAGATCACTATCCCTCTGATTTGTGAGAAATGCAGTGAAATGCCCAATCAATTGATAATTGGCCATTGAAAAAACTGATGCTTACAAGTAAATTTCATTCGATTTCATTATTTTCTGGCGGTTTTGATGCTCATCAAAATAGTAACATCGATTGATGTAGGTAGGTTCTCTTAATAACTTTATATAGTGAAAGTATAACTGTCGGCGCACAGAGCTGAATATTGACGATGCAATTTTGTTCAAAAATCGAATTTTGCAAAAAGTGTATGGACAGATCTTCAAGGCATTTGCAATCAGCGCAGATTTAATAATACTCTTCAAGTTGAAGAATATCTGAGATGGTGATCATCCAATGCTTGATGAAGGTAAGAAATCAGTGTCTTAGAATAGAATCTATCCTCCTAGTCAATGTTTCTATAATACTAGATAGTGCTTTGCACAACAGAGGCGCTTCTGAGATAATTGAATTAATAATTTTTCCGGGGTTTTCCAAGACTTTCCGAAATTTATTTCGTACCCAATATTTCATTGCGACAATCATTTGACGATCATCAGTGGATGGGCAAAAACTAGCCTATGTGATACCAAAAAATCAACTTCAGATATTAAATGTACACAGCTGCACAAAGTATCTATTGAAATTATCGATAATAATACTACTGAACACAATGATACAGGCCCAAAAAGTAGCATTTGAAAATCATTGATTCATCAATAAAGTTCATCAATGATGAAAGGAAAATATCTGCAAATTTATATTCAATGCTCATCAAGAACTTTGCAGTTAGGATCACAGGTTTCATCGATTTTGATTGTCTGTTATGTGAATATTTCATGGTCAAAGTAAGAGCAAATACCAAAACTGTGCACTACAGAAACCAGACAGAGCAGTGGTTCTTTCAAATTGGCTTAGGGCCCATTCATTGGGACACATTTCGGTCGGATCGGACGAACCGAACCGATCGGACGAACCGAACGAAACGAACGAAGCTAAAGGATCGTAAAGTTTATTTGCGTTGAGACTGAAACTCTACGTCGTGAATGGGCGAGCGCGCGGGCCCGAGTGTTTATGGCCCAGCTCTAATTACCTACTTCTAAATTGCAAAATTGTTTAAAACCGCACAAAAATGTTTGCAAATATTCAATCCGCCCTTGTGCCTTCGAGACGATCTCATAGAAACTTGAATCGTGAAAATCGGTTGATATAGAGTGATTTTGTGGCTATCAAAATTATTTATCATGAGCACACATTTGCCTCGGATAATCACTGAATATCAACCGATTTTCACGATTCAAGTTTCTATGAGATCGTCTTGAAGGCACGAGAACGGATTAAATATTTGCAAACATTTTTGTGCAGTTTGGAACAATTTTGCAATTTGGACGGAGGTAATTAGAGTAGGGCAATAAACTTTGGGCCCCGAGCGCTCGCCCGTTCCCGACGCGACGTGGATTTTCAGCTGCTGATCATGATCTCTCGCCACCGAGATGAAAACGGACTTGCTTCCATCGCGAAACTATGTTTGTTTTGCGTTGGAGCTGAAACTCTACGTCCCGTCGTGAATAGGCGAGCGCGCGGGCCCGAGCGTTTATGGCCCCGCTCTAATTACCTCCGTCCAAATTGCAAAATTGTCTAAAGCTGCACAAAAATGTTTGCAAATATTCAATCCGTCCTCGTGCCTTCAAGACGATCTCATAGAAACTTGAATCGTGAAAATCGGTTGATATTCAGTGATTATCCGAGGCAAATGTATGCTCATGATAACTAATTTTGATAGCCACAAAATCACTCTATATCAACCGATTTTCGCGATTCAAGTTTCTATGAGATCGTATTGAAGGCACAAGGACGGATTGAATATTTGCAAAAATTTTCGTGCGGTTTAAAACAATTTTGCAATTTAGAAGTAGGTAATTAGAGCTGGGCCATAAACACTCGGGCCCGCGCGCTCGCCCATTCACGACGTAGAGTTTCAGTCTCAACGCAAATAAACTTTACGATCCTTTAGCTTCGTTCGTTTCGTTCGGTTCGTCCGATCGGTTCGGTTCGTCCGATCGGTTCGGTTCGTCCGATCCGACCGAAATGTGTCCCAATGAATGGGCCCTTACTTGCAGTACGCAGGTCTAAATCGTCCATCCAGCTGTTGCAAACCCATCATAAATACTCATAGATCATCAGTACTCATAGAAATCTCGGAAAGTAGGTCTAATCCCCAAATTCGCGTTATATACCCCTGACCAGATTTCCCTTCCTCGTCCAATACTGAACGGCTTGGCACGTACACAGTCCCTCCCACCATGATGGATGCAGGTGCACTTACCGCTGTAAATCCTGATTCGCGCACTTGACATTTCTCCCTCTTCGCGCCCTTCCCAATCCCCCAAAACTGCCACCACATCTGACTCTTCTCTGTGCTCCGCTCTTTCCACAAACCCTCTGGCTCCAAAACTCCAGACAGAGTCAGGCTCTTGAACCGATCACTTCGTCAGAGTAATTCTCTTGATTGTACAATTCATACAACAGTATTCGATTGTGTCTTACAATTTTGTTATCAAACATGACAAGTTACGCTCGTCTATCAAGTCTTGGTATCGAACAAGCTACCCTTGATCTTCAATGGGAGCAAGATCATCAAGAGCAATACGAACACGCCCAGGTTGCCCAAATGGAGCAGCAACTTCGTGAACGTTATCATGAACAAAACCAGCGTCTCATCCATAAACTTCAAAAATCCAGATGTGAGATTGAGAAGTTACGAGACCAGACTTGGACTTTGAACCGTGACAAGGAACGACAGCAGCAAGAGATCGAACAACTTCGTGACGTCGCCAGGCGGCACCAGGAAGCTATAAGAGCAGGTCAAGAAAGTGAAGCATCTCTAAGGTATGCAGTGTACATGTTGCCAAAGTTTAGTGGTACCCAGACTCCGGAGTACGCAAAGTGTTGGCTCGAGAGCGTCGCCAAGGCAGCAGAGATGCTTGCGTGGAATGATGCTCAGGTTATGTTTGCCGCACGTGCTTCGCTAGAGGGCAGAGCTAGACAATGGCTGGTTAGCAACCCGGATGAACTTGCGACCTGGTCAAGTTTTAGTGCAGCTTTTGACAGAAGGTATCGTCAAGATGTACCGAAGTTAGTGGAATTCATTTTGGAGCAGATCAGAGCAGAAGACAGAGACTTTAGACGCTTTGATGCACAACTCGACGCTATGATGAAGGAGTTGAGCATTGACGAAGCTGCTGTTATCCACTTTGTGAACCAGAGATTGACCAAGGAGGAACTTTCAAGGATTGAATACGAGAGGAAGCGTTCCATGAACTTGTACGCTTCTGTGGAAACTCTTGGAGAATTTCGTGAGCTGTTGAAAGTGCTGTTCAAGAAGGAAAACCAGGTGGATTGTCAACTTTGGTCATTGTTCTGCAGTTTGATGGCTGCGTTGTGTGCAAGTTTTTGCTATGGAAAGATGCTGTTCGAGTGGCCCAGGATGCTGGAATGCAGTCCGAAGAAGAACGAGTTCCCGGTTGTTGCAGAGGTAGTCGCGAGTTCGACACCAACCAAAAGCTCGAAGAAGAGGTGTTACAATTGTGGCGAAGTCGGACACGAGTTTTCAGAGTGCACAGAGTACGAGAAAGGACATTTGTTGAATGTGTTGCTTACTTTTGTTGTTATGTGTATTGTGGTGTACTGGATTTCTAGCCGTTTTTCGTGAATCACTTATTAGAGACATTATAGTGAGTACAGATTAGCAATATTTGACGTGGGATGTAAGTTCTGAATAAACCATAACAAGATTTTTTATAATATTTTCGTTTTACCATTAATTCTGAACCTTCTCTTATTCTCTTCTGGAGTTTAATTTCTTGAGTAAATTTCCATGGTGGTTTGAAGTTTTTCTAAGTTCTACAATGTCATGATCAATTTTGAGAATTTAGTCCACTGATTAAGAAAATTCCATTCATTGTACAAAGATTCTTTTCTACGCTATATTTTGAACTTGTTGGGTCCTCTGGAAGCGCTAATTAACAACTTTCAACTAGAGACTTCTTTCAAATACAATTGCAAATAATTCGATGCAAATATCATGCAATTTTGAGTATACCGGAGCTGGCTGGATAAGGGTCGGAAGAATTATCAGCTTTCAAGATGGAGCAGCAGAGGAGGTACGAGAGTTTCGGAGCCCTTGTCTTAATGAATATTATTTGCGAAGCATTGAAATCAACAACGTCATGGTAAAAGTGTAATTCTATCGAAACATTTTCAAAATCTTGCTTTTGTCAGTATCTTTTTCTCGCAGAAATTAAAAACTGCAACTAACATCACATTCTCTGATTCGTAATAACTTTATCGTGTCACTCATTTTTTCGCGGCTTAGAGATTATTCAGCACTTCAGTATAATATCCCTATAAATTTCGAACGTTTCTATTTGAAATTTCTTCGAAAAACGTCCAGAGGACAACCCAGCCGTTCGTCGTGCCTGCACCATCAAGCCGGCATCTACTTGCATCGAGAAATGAGCTGCTACCAGAGTGTTTTTGAAAAATATAAGTGAGTATACGGAACGAAATTTTTTGATCTCCTGAATCGATCATTAAAAAAATTTTTGCCTCGATTCAAAATCTTCTCTGACAATCACGAAATCCAAGAATAGATTTCTCATGATTTCGATCGACATCACGCATAGAGCTTGTGAGCATGCACAGGCTATCAATGTGCTCGCGCTTGAGCTGTCGCGTATCGATTCAGTCACATATCTTCAAATTGATAAGGTGCCCACGCAGAGGAGGTGAAAGAATACCCAGATCAGTGCTACCAGAGGTATTGTAGTCACGTTTTGATCTTGTGATCATTCAGCTTGACGTGGAAAATTTCAACGGGTTAATGATCCAATGTCTTGGAATTTTCAAACACTTAGGTGTTGAAATTTTTTTAAATAGTTCATGCCACTCGTTCCACATTTTCATTATTAGGAATATTTTAAACAAGATTTATACATTGTTTCAAGTGAAGTTATAGTGCGAGATACTATTGATAAGAAACTTATGGCGCGGCGAAGTTTCGGAATCATTTTGATACCTGACCGAAGATTAATCAGATTTGTTCAGATTCTCAATTTTAAAATCATGATACGTTCGAATGATAATGAATATCAGAATAACCAGTCTTAGTTTAAAGTTAGTAAAAAACTCATTATTGAACATGCTTTTCTGATTGGTATGAACTATAACGAGCTACAATGAACTCACCGTTGATACAAGGTAAGGATTGAGTATGATAATTATATATCCCACTATTATTATGTAAGAATCGCTTTCTTTGAAGTCAAGTAGTCACGCAAAAACTTTTACATTTTGATGATATGCAGAAAAATTGAGCCGTACGTTGCTATACATAGACGTATTATGCATTGTCAAGTCACCATACAGCTATTATAGCTGACGAAACATTCGCACATTATTTCAGCATTGGGAGAATAATGTGCTCATTTTTATTGATAGCGAAAACCAAGAAGTAGCTTGAATGAGTATCCGCGTCTGAGCATGGATTGGTAAACAGTTTGATAGATTTTTCAGACAATCGGTATTTTTTAACGAATTCGTATGTTGAACATCAGGTAGTTTTGCATCCTTGCAAGAGTTTTGATATTCTTTACATGAGTTTGACCACATACTTGAATTAGTTTTATTGTCAAAGAGTGGAGAGATTTCGACGCCCCAATTTTCCAAAGAGATCTTTGCAATTTTCACGGTCCGTCACGGTCATTCAATATGTAGAGTTGGAGCTTGAAATATTTCGCACACAATAAGAGTAAATCTCGGAGTAATGGCATTAGGAACGGCCAGACGGGATTACGAGGTACACGACTCGTCACACATCGTCATTGTGAAAAATATATCTATCGGTCAATCAGCAACCACATCACGCAAGAAAACTAGTTTGAATCGGTATGTGTTCGCGCGAGCAGCCGATTTTTCTCGCTGACACGTGATCGCCATGCTGGACATAAGATATAAGTTTTCTGATATCAAGGAAATGACAAGTCTGATGTTTGAGGAATTTTCTGGACCCATTTCGTACGCAATTGTATTGCGTACGAAATTAATACTGCATGTATCTGTTAAAGAAAGAAAATTTTCTGCATCATCATACGACTGCTGCCAGCGAGACTGCCAGTGTATCATTAATTTAATCAATCTTAAACTTTTCAAGATAGAGTGCTAACAATCATGACGCGAAATTTTGAAAGAAAACCTTGGCGTTACTATGCATCAATGTATCTAAATGAACATCGTGGGGATTTTTCCTGACGTGCAGAAAGGAACATTTATTTTAATACTTTCAAATTTTGAGAAAATTTCACAGATTCAAATCTCACTGAAGGACTATGAGTTGTTTTTAATTTTATAATGTTGTTAGTATTTTGGAAGACATCTTGTTGTAAGTCGGTTGCACTTCACAACAGCCAACTAACATCAGTACTAGATAAAGAAAAATTGGATCATATCAAAGATACGCCAGATAGTTCTCATAAAGTTCCACTAGTGGAAACTGATAGCCTTTGAGAAATTGGTTTACTACGTATTGATGCTGTAACAGCTGCTATCTATAATCTTTAAAAACATTCACAAATGCAAATATTGATTCACTTAGATTGATCTGAAGTGTCGGAGTCAACTCAGCATGATGCAATGATATCAATTTTCCCTTGCACTAATGCTGTGCTCGAGCCTGTGCTTATGCAGATATGATCTTCTGGTCTACCACAAATCCAATTTTACGAATCCAATATACACTTTGAGATGGTACCACTGGCTGCAATGCAAAAGCTCAGACTGTCCATAGTCATTGTAAGCCCAAATAGTTGTACTGAATTCCACAACGAAATTTTTTCAATTATAGTAGTTGATCCCAATGTTATGTTCATTTTGATTAACCGATGAAAAATAAGCCATCTCTGAACAATTCGATTTTGACCACGGTCGTATAAACATTTTCACTGATACAAATCAACACAGAACCTGTGAGCTTCACGCAAACTTTCAAACATTTCTCACATTTGATATCCAGGCTATTTGAATTAAAATTCCATGGTGCATGACAAAATTGGTCTTATCAGTTGATTACAAGATGGTACTTGCATTATCCATCCTACCAATATTCAATTTTGATAGAAAAGTAATTTGTAATAGTGCTGTGGTAGCGATCAATTCCATAAGTCTTTAGAATCATGAAATATTTCATATTCTGACTAACTTTCATGATCAATAGACCTCCAGCTATTTTTTAGTAGTGAAGAGCCTTCACGTTCCATCCAAATCACTAATTCAATTTCAATACGCAAAACATCTGAGAATAGTCATCGCCGCAAGATTTCGATTAATTTCCGAATCATGATGTTGATTAATATCCAATGCGACAAATGTAGTCTCACTAATGCTAGAAATCGAATCTTGAAATTATGACTTAGATAACAGAAGGAGTTTAAAAGTGATCAGTACTATGCAAACTGTTACCGATCAATCAAATTGAGCCATCATCAAATCCCGTCACTCTTTTGTAGAATTACGTACGCGATGTGTGAACCAATTGAAGCAGCACTGAAACGTATGTAGAATTTGATTTTCGTTAGAAGGTAGCAATATACCAAGAAGGAATGTAATAACAGGAGCAAGCCACCTAGTTTGGATTTGAATTTGAATAATTCATCGATTGAAATAGCTAAGAGCTTCAAAAGATTCAACTCGTTCACAAATTGGGGGGTAGGCTCGAACTTCCAACCCATCCGAGTAACCAAAGTCACCACAAAATGCCCGATGATGATGTTAGACAATTTTCGTACTGGCATAATACGTAATCAGTTTTTAACGAAGCGAAGAACAGCTGACGGTATAACGGCAGTGATAAAAAATGAGCAAGCGAAGGTCATAGAGGTGCATGAGTAAGAGGAAGTGCAGAATTGCAACGACGAGCCCTCGCGATCGGCGAATCAGAAGCGAGACCGAGACCGGGCTTGCGACGAGGACCGAGCTGAGTATAATAATAATAAAGAACCGAAGACCGATGCTAGCGCCCTCGTGCGAAAATTCAATGCTCTAACTATTTGCAAATCACGTCACTTCTGCAGTTCTATAATGTCGGTATACAGTGGTATGAACAAAAACTATAGTTTTTGTTCATACCACTGTATTTTTGTTCATTTGTAAAGTCATTTACCGACGATGCGCAGCAGAAGTTTCTGAGCAATGAAACCGTGTACGTGCTCGAACCGTGCATGGAAAACGGAAAGATTTCAGATTTGATTTAGATCTGAAATCTTCAGATGTGAGATCTGATATGATATGAACTCTACAGATCTGAGATCTGTAGATCAGATTGACACTTATTTCTCAAGTTTCGATTTTCGCATGGGCTCACGCTTGAATCTTCCTGATTTGTTGATAATGTTGAAAAAACTCCGAAAAAGGTTGGAGATGCCCAGATAGTGCCACGATAACATGAATAGCCTATCCTATCCCACATCTCTAAGATCACGGTGGTTTTTTCTGGTGACCCTATTTATTTTTAAAATATCCGAGTACATCATTTCGAAAAATTCCCCGAGGAATACGAGAAGAATATCAGATTTGACCTGCATGTTATCAGTCATTTGAAATAAGAAAAAAAAATTAGATCACCACGTAGGAGATACTTGCTAGCTCAAGTATGATATTTTAATCGAGTTCCTCGTGAAATTTTAAATTCAAAATGGTATATCAAGATATTTTGAGTACAAGTACGGGCACTGTGAAAAATCAACGCTATCGTATAGAGACAAGGAGGGCTGGATGGTCGAGTAAAGGCTTTCTGATTTAAAATTCGTCTTTGCGTGGCGTTATTGGGGCATTTCCTAACTTTTTCGGGAGAGTTTTTTCGTCATATACTCCTAATATTGAGACGATTTAAGCCTTGAACTCATTGACATATCGAAACTTGCAAGACGAGTGTCACCCTTATTATTTCTTATTTTCGGGGTACGTTCATGGTCCTATGAGGCGAGTTGAATTCACTCAAGTGATTTCAAGAGAAAAATTGAATAAGTAATGGAGCATTCAAATTAGGCCATTCCAAAATTTCCCACTTGATCAATTAATCCAACATCCTTTTCTTATAATATTACTACTGAGTTCAATCAACGTCTTTTGAATTGTGAAAATACAAAATTTTAACCACTCAGATTTTAGCCTAAACATAATGCCGTCTTATAGCAAAAGGGATACGAGTTTTTCAATGTTTGAATGTTCACATATGTAAGGCTCGCTGAATGTTTTTGCTTTTCACAACTTTGGAAGCGCATGGTGGATGACTGAACCTTACGCCGTCCAGAATTAAACCTTGCTCTAACATAATCCCCTAGCTATGTCTTTTTTGCATGAGGAAGCAAGTGAGACATTGTTAAGGATGTAAATTTGTTACAATAAAAGTTGTCAGGACAATGGAAAAGTATCATCCCGTAAACATTTTTAGAAGTTGAACTCGATATTCTTCCATGCATATAAATGCCGGAGCAACTTCACATTTCCAGACCTTTACAATAGATCGGAGTTACAGCATACGTATTATCTGTGACTTTGATTGGCCCTCTCAAAACTAACGCTGACTAATTGCGCGAATATTGAGACAAAATCCAACTTGAGAATAGATCTATACGCACAACCAATCTACCGCACAAATGAAATTCAAGTGTCACAATACCTGATGCCGCCAGTATCGGATGAGCTCGTGAATGTCATTAGATGGCGCGTACAGCAAAAAATCTCTCCATTCGTTGAAGCTTATATTCAGGCTTCCATCTTTATCCATTCTGCAAGGGAAATGAGATTTTTGATAATTTTGCTCTACTCGTCCGTCGCCATTAGATGGCGAATTTGATTCGTCCATCGATCATTGTAACACTAATAAACGGACCTTTGCAGTAGTTTCTTTGCTTCTTCCCGGTCCATTTCGATCCCGAGTTCTTTGAAAGCTTTGATCAGTTCTTCCAAGTCGATTTTACCTGTCAAGATTCATTTGATCAAGATTAACCAAGCTTTAAAGAAGCCAAGAAAAAATCTCACGAGATTCTTATTATATATTGAGAGATCAAAATGTGGAAAACAGCCCTTACCATCTTTATTTTTATCGAGGTCGGTAAACTGCAGCCGTAAGTTTTTTTCGTGTTCACGGACATAGTGGATAAATTCTGCCAAGCTGATATCGCCACTCTTGGTTTGATCGGACCGTGCCAGGAATTTCTGAAAATTGATAAATCAGCATTACGAGCATTCGCAGCATTATCAAGTGATTTGGCTCGAAAACTTGGCATGGTGTGTGATTTACAACCGATTAAAAGGACGTAACGTCACTTGTGTATCGGCACTACTCCTACTTGCGCAGACGTTTTGAACTGTACATATATGAAATAATCTTACAGTCGAGATTACAGTTAACTATGGTCTAGGGCTTGATTGACAATAGTTTCCGATAGTCAGGGTAATTAAAATGATCGCAGAAACAAAGTATTCTGATTAATTTCAACAAGATGCAATCGAGAATTAATTTTGATTGGAATACTCGGTCCAAATTATAGCTTACTTTCAAAGCTCGATCACTCGAGACAATTAAGAATAAAAAGATGCATAAAAAGAAAGCGCTAGAAATTGAAAAAGTATAATCAACGTTTTTTTACTAGCAATCTACATCTTTTACCACATAATAATTAAGCTTGTGCGGAAGTATGATTGATATGAATATGTTTGCTATTATCGAAATGCAAATCATGATAGAGTTAAGAGTGTAGCATAAGATGGATAAGATATTGTTTAGCTTCAATACTTGACAATCCAAAAAAGTAGCCACATTGCTAATGAGCGAAATTGATTACGTTATCAAAACGTTTTAAAACGCGCAAGTTTCGGTAATCATAGTGAGTGCATTGTACTCAATAGCTACATAATTGTATACCGGGATTTGAAAATAATCGCAGTTATCAAAGGGTCAAAAATTAATCTGATAGACTATTAAGGTCGAACGACAACATGCTCCACAACATGTGTACGAATTAATCTACATGAATAAATTCCAGACGAATAAAGAACAAAATTCTCTCAAGAATCGCAAGATACCAATGAAAGAAAACACATAATAGAATCGAACATTGTCATTGTGAGCCAACATGGTCCGGGAAACCAGAGAATATCTCTTCCTTAATAACTAAACAAAAGCAAAAACACGCAGATGCACACCTTGGCGTATCCCTCATGAACTCCGACCTCGTGCAGAGCCTTAGACAGGTCGTGAACGTCAATGCGCCCATTCCCATCAAGATCAAGTTGAGTGAAAAGTTTTCCAAGCCGTTCTTCATCCTGGGCTGGCAGCTCATGCAAATAATGAGCTGATGGGGGTGGGTTGTTCCCTGGTCCGGCTACAGCGGCGCCTAATCCTGATGCCCCTCGGGCAGTCAGATTTGACGTTGGCATCCTGGAGCTTTTTTATATAGTTACTACCTAGCTACGATTTTATTTTTTTAAGGATCCTCTAAGATGAGAATAGACTAATCGTAGCCCCGTAAACAGCAACGGTGACGTCTTATCCGTGGAAGGACTTCTAGTCTTACGGCAATGTTGATTTTGTGGGTTGTATTATTGAAGCTGCGGACTTCGGGCATCATCGCTGAGCTGGTGATGCTGAAAAAGAAAAATTTTAAGATCAATTGAAATGACAGATTATAGGAATTTCTTGTGAGTAGATATTACATGGCGAGATTTTTGACCTTGATGATAGTCAATGAACTTGGTTTTAAAAAGAGTAAAAAGGCGATTACAAAGGTGAATGAATTGATAAGTCTACTACTATTATACTACGCGAGTTACCGGCGTGTAGTGACGCGAGAGTTTCTCATGAATGGGTTGAAAATAGATGTTTGTGCTGCGCTGTGAGCGAGCTTTTCTATACAATCTTTCACAGCATCTTTATTTTTGTAGACTATTATTTATTTACACTGTGAAACTGTTTATGCACCGTCGGATACTAATAACGTCGAGAAGAATCAAAATATTAAGAACAGACCGAGAACAGACGCAGGGATATTTTCTTCACAATTTAGATGACTTTTGGAACTGAGTCAGGTGAATGAATCACCCAATACGATTTTATTGCAACGCGCGCTCGAGTAGTGATGTCGAGTCCTAAATCTAGCGCTAGTTTACAGCTCGCAGTTTTGAAAGTAACGAGAATCCAATCAATTAATTTGCAAATGGCCACGTCATAGCTAGACGTGGTATCAGATATTCAGGCAGCAGATATTGGTTGTTTTGTTATCTTTCAGGCGACCGTCTATCCGTGAAGACATTGCAATTTTCTCCAATTTATCTATCGGTTCTTCATTCAAATTGAGTGCGTTTCAAGATTTACGGTCGGATTTTCTAGTGCAACCGGGGAAGTTGTCTCTAGTCAGAATTGTACAAAATGAGTTTTAGAACAGTTAAAAAATGATGTTTTTCCGAGGGTTTTCCAAAAAGTTAAAGACTTTTCTACATGTCCCAACATCAGGTAAGAAGGGATATCGGTATGATTCGTCTGAAAAATACATTCACTGACACCGGGATCTTTTTCAAAATTCTTCAGGTTCCTGATAACATGATAAGAAGCGTCGAATTCTGAAAATTATCAAGGGTACACTGAAATCGAAACTAAATATCGAGTAGAAAAAGGCAAAATTGAAATTATAGATTATAAAACGACTTGATTCGACTTACGAATGACTTTGGCGCATAGCACTTTAAAATAATTATCATTTTCTCGTAGAAGAAATAGACGTTTACTTTTCATGCGAATACGAACGTGTCCAGCATACTTGTGCTGCATTTCAATAAAGTAAATGATGAGGAGGATTGACGTTTTGTGTCATATCGTTTTGATCAAATGTTATTTTCTAGGGATGGCAATATTTCCAAGTCTGCATTAGTTAAATGGAAAAAAATACTACACAATTTTCCGCTTTGGATACGATCTGCTTATGATTGTTCACTTTAGAATGAAGAATGAGCAAAACCTGAGGTGCTAGATAGCGTATTGTTGAAAGTTTCTCTTGGCACATTCACTTCTTTTTGCTAATTTTGTATTGATTTCGCGATAGAACCTACCAACTGGTCTACCTAATAAGGTATTTTTGGCACAATTTGAAGGTCCTATCTAGTTTGGGAATTGAATAAGTTTCATTGGTTTGATAGAATTTTGGCAAATTCCGAAGCGAATATATAGACCAAGGGCAGTACATTCTGATTGGAACTCAAATCGAGATGATGTCACCACATTCGAGAGATAATGCGATATTTTTCAAGTCCTCCCAGAAGTAATTGCTTGTACCAAAAACTTCAATGATCATTGATCAAAATGATATTTGCAACAAAACACTAGTGATAATAAATTCTAGTTTCGAATATCTCAACGTCTCATCAAGACGATCCGAGACGATCTTTAACCCGAGCTTTGTAATCGCATCCCATGGAATTCCGACACGACGAATGTGCGAATCATCAGTATTATTAACTCATTGTGTGTAAGTATAGCATTGTGTAAAGTTATTAGTCGAGCATTTGCTTCGCGAATAGATTAAGTATTTTTGTAGGCAATGAAAGTTTGCCAGGGCTTCACAAACATATACTCTGGACTCTAGAATGAGAACTGAATAAATTATTGCCACACTCGACCAGACGTGTCTAGTATATATCGTTAAGAAACGAGTATCAACACAGTGAGAAGAAGATAATTTAAGTTTCCAATTAGAAGTGAGGGAAAACTCACTTTGCAACCGAACTCATCAGACTCTCCCTTCCGATTAGTAGAAAGAAAAATAACAGAGTGTCGAAATCTGTCTGTACTTCACGTGTCACTGAACTTTATACTGGATACTTGATGTGAGAGTCGAGAAGACAGTTTACTAATCGAATTGAATGCGTCACTATGCTCAACTCAATAGAGATTCTCATATTTGTGATTCACCAGAGGCTGTACTACACGAGCTGGTACATCATTGTTGTAAACACTTTGACACATAGATAAAAATTATTGCTTTTTTCTTGAATCCTGTTAATTCCATGCGAAACGAGAGTAAATTTGTATAAAATTTCCGAGTTGACAGTATGATGTTTCGCGAGCAGACTAGCAGACAGAAAAAGCGCGAGTAAAACCCATCTGTGATTTGACACTTGAATGTGTGAGTGCGCTCACTTCTGAATATACAAATTTATGGAAGTTATTTTATCCACGAAACGACCACGTTGCAGAAAGAATCGAGCAAGTTTGAACTCGGGTTTCTTCATTATCGATTTTTTTACAAGGGTGCAAGGACAATATCCGCACCACCTGCATGCTGACATTGCAAATTGCAAGCAACCCTTCACACACGCACATTTTATCGAGGCACCTATAATATTTGCCTTGCCCCACTTTCACTCCAGCCGCCATATATTCCTATATCCATCTATATAATCGTCATTACACACCACCAGCTGCAGTTTTTTCATATTTCATATTCATCATCTATGAGTAAACCTTGATAATTCAACTTTTTGATGCAGCCTGTCATACTATTATTATCTTTCACGTCATCCTCGTGCATCAGTTGTCAGAATAAACAGGTAGGAGTGTGATTGAAAACCGCGTGGTGGTCATGCAGGTATGTACAGTATTAGGCATACCTATATTGCATTGCCGGTGAGATAAGAGTTCTAAACATCATTGTAGATTTATATAGAATCGATAAATATGATGATAAATAACTCTATTACTTACCTCGTGCAGCGCTGGAGACGACGACGCGCCGCCGACGTTGACTTTATGGCTTCGATGATGATGACGAGACGAGGTAAGTATTTTTGGTATAAAAAAGACACTTGTTCGGTGAGAATAGAAGCAGTTTGAAAATTTTTGATATGTGAAAGTTACCGAGGTTTTTCGATGTTCTTATTATGTCCGCGAGGCACGAATGGAATTCGCGAGAAATGAGCACAGCTTTCGCAAAATGTGCACTCCACTGTACTGCGGTCAGGATGCTAATATGTATCTATTATACCTATATATGTATGGTGGTGGTGGTGCCGCAGACGCAGCTATACTGCACAGAATAAACTTGCGCAAGCGCAGTAAAGAGAGCGGGACACCGATCAAAGTGTTGACTGCATACTGCAAAAAAGGTTTGAAAAATTTTTTGTAATCCAAGGGCGACCCTTGCTCAAGGCCAGTCAAGCACCTATAAATATATGAAATTATTCTGAAATTTTTCCATTTATAATAAGGGGTAATTATCGGATATGAATACAGCAGCTCAAAAATACTCCTGAGAAGAGATTCCACCTTTACTTATCAGAAACTTTTTTTTTGTGGGCCTACTTAATTAATTAAAGGGCAATATATTAAATAAGGTACACATGGCTCATGAAAATGTTTCAGATTTGTTTATTTTATGCAGTTTGAGTTCGTCGTTTTTGAAAAAAATGGAATGGAACCCGAAAATGATGTAGAAGTGTTTTCGATTAATTTCCTAGTGCCTTATTTATGCCTTTTTTTCAGTGATCCAATACCATATTGAAGCTTAATTTACTTCAAGGCCTTTCTCATGTTCATAGAAGCTTTTTTTGAGGAATCTTGGACGGAGGATACCCAATCAACTCAACAGTTTATCAGCTTCTTCCGAAAATAAATGATCTAGACTTGATTTCATTTTAAAAGAGGCTTCTTCTCCAATTGTATCGAAGACAAGTATATTTTACCTTTACCTATATTCTTGAATTTGACCCATTCACTACTCTATCCTCTCCAGGGGACATTATCGATTTCAAATAGTTCGTAATAGTTTTCTTATAATGCATCAAAGAAATTTGAAAAAATTCTGAAAAATCTCTGTCACTACAAGGAGGACAATGAAACAACAATGGGGTCTCAAAATGGAATTTTGCGAGAAAAAATTAAATAACAAAAATTTTTCAAAACTCCAATTCTACCATTTTCCATCGTTTTTCCGCGCCAGAAACATATTTTGATAAAATAGCATTTCCGACACAAGGGAAATTACATCGAAGTATTGGAATAGGCAATAAAGGATATAGTAACAATTGAACATCGTTAAAATTTTCAAGTTCAATCCGATCGGAAAGTATAATGACCGCCCTGACATGGACGATTAGATCGGTCTGAGCCATGTGTCGATTACAGAGTATACACTTTGCCATCGAGAACCGATATTTACAGTACCCGTCAAAATCAATGGATCATCCATAGTATTACAGAATCGACGATGATTCTGAAACGTCTAGTCGTACGAAGAATTTGAAAAAAGCATCTTGAAGATCATCAAAAAAACCTATCAATTTATGGTTTCAGAAAATTTTTTCAAAAATTTTTTCGTGCTGATAATCGAGGCGGAAAATTGAAAAAAAAGTTTGCAGCGGATCACCTGTTCAACGAGAGTTGCCCGATCACAAAATTTCTCACGGGGTAAATCGCTCAAAAACCTACAACTTTGTCCTTGCAGGTTTTTTTCTAGGACCTCTCTGGTCCGAGCCACGAGCTCCGGAAGAAAACTTTCTAATGCGTGGCTCCTTATGGAAACACTGGACCACGCGCCAACTCCACTTGCTCAAGCCCTGTTCTATCGCCAAGAATTACCCGAAAAATTATCAAACCGCATCTTTTCGACGTGAAATTGTCTGAATTTTTCGAATATGCTATCAGATTCCCCCCTAAATGTGACCTGGAGAGGCTAATCTGAAATTGAGTGAGTTTTTGGAGCAAAAGTTACGAAAGCAACTGTTGATCACATCCAAGCAAAAATCTGATAGCATATTCGAGAAATTCAGATAATTTTACGTCGAAACCATGCGGTTTGATAATTTTTGGTGCGGTTCTTGACGGTAGAACAGCGACTGAGCAAGTGGGGTTATTGGCGCGTGATCCAGTATCTCCATACGGAACTTATGCATTAGAAAGTTTTCTTCTGGAGCTCGTGGCTCGGACCAGAGAGGTCGTGGAAAAAAACCTCCAATGACAAACTTGTAGGTTTTCGAACGATCTACAACAACTTGTTGGAATTTTTGTGATCGGATGACTCTCGTTAAAATTACAAGTGATCCGCTGCAAGTATTTTTTTTTTCAATTCTCCGCATCGATCATCAGCACCGGAAAATTCTTGAAAATATTTCTTGGACCCTGAGTTATTTATGGGTCCTCGTTGGACGCATAAATTGATAGGTTTATTTGGGATCATCAAGATCCCTTTTTCAAAATTTTTGAACGATGGAACGTTTCAGAGTTATCGTCGATTCTGTAATCCTATGCATGATCCATTAATTTTGACCGGTACTGTATGTTACGATAAAATGATTCAAATTACAATTTAAAGGTATGTATGTTGTAAGTACATACATTAGGGTCAGAACCAGATAGGTTTTCTCGCAAATAAAACGATCAGCCTGGCCTGGAGCCTGGCATGTTGATTATACAGCCTGATATGATTCTATTCATAAAATCGGTCGAGAATCAAATTTTTCGACGGAGGAATCTTAAAATCTAGAAATAGGAACTTAGCTATAGACTTAAGTCGGAAAGTTCAATGCGCTAATTTTTACCAAACGTTAAAAACTGTATGGCCAATTTTAAATAATTGCGAAAAGTTTCTCTGACCACACTACAAAATACACGAGTCAAACGAAGCGCAAAATCAGAATCCGCGGCAGCTAATTTCCAATAAGTATCATAAATAAATGAAATATAGAATTGATAGACTAGCAACTGCTTGATTCTCTTATGATTGATACTCACTTGAATTCACAACTTGCCAAGTTGAATGTGGTCCTTTGTGAGATCCATGAAGATGAAACCTTGTGAAATACCTTAGTTGACATATGTCTACCTTTACAAAAAAAGATGTAGATAAAGATGTGAAAATAGTCGTTATCCGACAATCAAAAAGATTTGAACAAATTCTCGCCTCTTCATCTCACAAAAATATCTCCAAATTAGTCAGTCTTGCTCAGGGAAGGTAGCAATGGAAGTTATTGGAAATAATAGCTGGTGTTTATTCGTGAGCTAACTTCAAAAATTGAGATTTTTGTATAAGAGTACTACCACTCAACGACTCGGGTTTGGTTCACAGGAAAACTCTAAGATCCAGGAGACGAGTCATTTCCACTTTTATGCACCTTTTTTTACTTTAGGTAACCGAGGATTCGTGAAGTTTTCTTTCTCGTTAGTAAAAATATTCAAAACTCATATTAATTTACCATCATTTATTGATGTCATATCATCTGAGTTGCTACAATAATACACAAATATTAAAGATACATTAATATTTACGTATTAGTATCAACTTGTATAGAAAATATCCCGATAGTTCGCACTTTTGAAGAGAATTTCCTCAGGTGTATTGAAAATTTCTTCTCGATTAACAAGTTATACACGTAATTGCTAAGTTTTCATGAAAATTTTTTACTCACAATGCAAGCACGCAATGTGCTAAATATCGATAAAGCTATTAACTTCTTAGTTATCACTTTAAGCAAGGAATCACATTCAAAGTTATTCTCAGTTCAATTATCACATTGGATGGAAAAAAAATTCCCCGGGTCGATTGCTTTGCAATAATTGAGAAATTTACTTCGTAAATCACCTATAAAATCCCTCAACAGTACGAACTATACTCAACTCGATAGAATTAATCAAGATTCCCTACCATGCGAATAGTGTTTTATCCACAAAAAAGAAAGAATGAAGCATTGTATGTGTGACCATCTTCCAGTGGTCTATAATATTCTTCCGCAAAACGGGAGATTCATTGTCTGGGTAAAAGCGGCGTACCGATATTGTATATAAATATATATACTAAGCGGTGCACGGAATTTTAAAAAACTGCTTTTCGTCTGTCGTCATTTTTTTGTTCCAATGCGAGTATATAGGTTTCATCACAATCACAATCTCTCTCCACTCATTCACTCTCGAGAATATTCCAATTCAAATTTGTGTCTATTGAGTAGAAGGTCCCTTATCGAAGTTGTATGAGCTTTCCTCGTGAAAATCCTAAGTTGAAATCTACTTGCTTGACATTAATGTTAATTTTATTTAAGGTCTTTCCATCAGGGTCACGTTTCCTTTGGTGCAATTTTCAAAAAAAAAAGAAGAATGACTGCAACTTCGATCGGGAACCCTCTATTTTTCATCATTCAGAGTGACATTTTGGGCGTGCAATTCATCTGAAGCTCGCACAAATTAGCTGCGCGTCGCTCTTTTCTTTCTTTCACGGGATTCTTTTTAGAAAACAGGCAATTTCTGTATTTTTGATTCGGACTGATCACTCATCATTTGTGACAACTGTTGAGTTCATCTGTTGTCAGTATTTCAGAGACCATTCTTCAATTTTTCAAAAGTATGCAAAATTACCTCTAGAACTTGTGATACGTTTACATTTAGTATTCCATCAGTTTTCGTAATCTGACTATTCTTTCAAAGTAAACGTTTAAAAAGACATTATACTCGTGGCAAAAATACAAATTTTACAATTTTTAACGAACGAAGACAATTTCCAAATGGCTATAGAGATATTTTGAATGTCACATTCTGATTGGACTAATCCAATCATCCAGCCAATGTGATCCAAAAGAAAAAAAATGAAAAAAGAGTATCGCAGAACAGCTCATTGAACGAATATTTAAATAAAAATGATTGCACAATCAATTACTAGATATAAATATCTGTCTCTCATCATGGATAGACATATACCTCTGCTAGCGCCACTGTCAGGTGGAAGATTATGTAAGAGATGAAAGACAAATCAATTTTTTGAGATTTCTTATGAATGGATGACAGAATGTCAGACCCTCATATTATTAAATGTATTGAAGCTTTTCAATGAATTACATGAGTAATATTCAGTTCTGTGAGCAGTGGTTGACCATTTCAAACATCAAACCATCTTGTAAGTCCATCAACACTTCCATTAAAACTGGAATTTATTATATCGTCAGTTATACATTATGTATTTAAAAAGAGTTGAAATTGAATGAGGAGTATGTCTATTGGTAGTTTTTCATTCCCTCTTCAATTCAAAATGACTTTGATCTTAGACAAAGAGAAAAATTCATGAACGAATCTATCGTGATGAATTGCATAAACTTGGCAATAAGATAAGAAAATAATATTTGAAACAATGAGTTAACAAAAAACAGTTCATGTAAAAATTAAGTATACAATAGTTGAAAAAACGAATCCTCGTTAGATTAGAATGTGATTATTGCAATAATGCAAAATTAGTCGACACACGGGACTATAATCTTACTTCATAAGAATCCTTCCAAGCCAATGTGACTTTGTATGTATGCACTGCTCCAAGATTAAGTCCGCAGAATCGAACTTGTTTTGAAGAACCATAAATGAGAGAGAAATATCATTGAATAATCGATGAAAAATTTCGAATGTTCAATTACTCTCAAAAGTGAAAAATTTATGAGCTTACTCCGGGCTTCACAAGACCAGTCTTCAACTTTGATTATGAATCTATTTATACTTTCACGTGCAATCAAGTAATGCTTTGTTCTTTTCCGTTGGTATGATGAGTGTTGTTTCCGTCCAAAAATGTGTGATTTGGTACAATAAAAATCACTTGAATTTTTCACAGTTTCAGATCAATAAATTATCGCACGATCCTGAAGAATGTACTACTGGTTATGTGTTTGATTTGTCTATGGAGATATTTATCTCCCTTCAATCGTGTCAATAATAATCATCATATATAAAGATAACACTCCATACATGATTTCACATATATTATTGATTCTAACTTGATATAATCGTTCAAAATATATTTAGACGTAGACAAAATTTACGTACACATCGACGATTACATGAAATATCATTTTCATTTCTTTGTTAAAAAATTTTTTTTTTCGAGTTTTTGTGTTATTTATAAATGTATGAATCTTTCTTTCATCAGACATAGTAAAATTATTCAACTAGAAGATTTTCAAAAGCATAAACATTATTATGCACACTCCATCAGGCTAATCGCATCACAAAACTCTGCCATAATTGTTACAGTGAATATGAAAAATTTACTATATTCCAGACCTTGAAATCTAATCAATCTGTCGTGATTTTATCAAGTGTGATCTCTTAATTTCAATAATCTAGACTTGATCTTTTAGAATAAGTAATTCCAGAATGTTTGTAAGGAATTTGGCTATGGGAATCGATAGAAACTTGAGAGAGATGAGCACCAGTACTGAATTCGATCAGATTAATGTAGTCATATGTAAAAAGAAAGAAACAGAATTGATTTGAACATTTCAAAATCTCGTCTAGGGTTCATTGACAGCCTGATTAATAATCTTCAACATGCATATGCTTCATTCTACTAATACCAAACTATCTACATCCTTGTATAATTTCAGAATCTAGGCATCAGGACTGTTGTCGCGAGTACGTTTTGCGATATTTTAGCAATATCAATGAGCTCCATTCTACTTGCACGGATATATAAATAAATATACTACACTCTGTCATGTTTATAAAACATTGACGAATAGTTTCTGTTAAATTTTAACAAATATCATCTCTGGCCATAATTTTACGCATACAATTTGTTTTTGTGAAAGAACTTCTCAAGCTTCGACTAAAAGAGCAATTCTCTCATGACTACATTAAGAGAGAAACTCGTAATTTGCGAGATATTAGTTCTCTATTGATCTTTGATTTTCAAAATCAAGAATTTCGTCACTCTAATCAATCACAATTATATTACTTTATAAGCACACTACTCAAAAATGGTTGAGTAGTTGTATAGTTTGTGTCCAGGTGAACGAAATTCTCGATTGTGAATATCGTTTGACCTCATTGAGGTTGGCATCATATTGAAATAGATCAAAATAATTCAAACTTAAGGAGAGAAGATAACGAAATTTTACAAATTCCTGAACCGAAAATATTTCACGAGTTAACACCACCGCGGTGATAAGATAAATTCTGTGGATATCTCATTTTTATATACAAACAAAATAGATAAAGCACTCTACCTTTGCATGCATGTGCCCATATCCCGACCCAGTTAGATAAATTTTGCTGGAAATGAATAAACAGCAACACAACATATAACTTCAACATTAAATAAATCTGGAACACTTAGAGCTCGCCTAGTAAGCAAAATGTATGGCTCGTCATCCATTTACTATTTGTTAACTTCCTCCTCTGTCAACCACCGCATTTCATGTTCCTGTAACTCTGATTCCCACCGCCGCTCGAATTCTATCATATCGTTAGCAATATCGGTCTCATACATATCCTCCTGAAAATAACGAACCAAAAGACGTTAATTTTAGGTTCACAAAGGATGATCAATAATGCGAAATTGTGTTGTGTTGAGTGCACAATACGAGTTTTGCAGTATAAACTAACCTCATCTAGTTTGATATCACTGACTGAGTTTTGATTAGTCAAGTTGATAGACGGTTGGATCCAAGCCATATTACTGTAAGGACTCCAGTTACACACGTCTCTCTCCTTTTCTCTAATCCCAGCTTCAATCATCTGCAACTCTTGTGCCAGCTTTTCACCTTCACAATATGAAGCCTCTTGCGTTGCAAGCTGTAATTGATGAAATCATAGAGAACTTCATACATATGCGTTTCCAATAGTAAATTAGCAATCATATCCTCACCTTCAGATCATTTATCTTCTTCTCTAAATTTTTCAGCTGTATCTTCACTCTCTGTGATTCCACAATTAGACTAAAATAGTTTAATCGAAGATTAATAGATTATCCAAAGAGGATTATGATGACACATTAATTTTTGATGAACTTCAAGGAAGTCAATTTAAGAGGATGTCAGATACCGACACTATCAAGTTCTCAAATATTACCATGAATTTTTGAGATATCGTTAATCTAGCAAAAAACGCCGATTGTAATAGAAACAAAACAAACACTCGGTGTTACTTCTTTGATTTGCAAGATCTCAAAAATTGATCGAAAAATCCAAGAACTCGGCAAACAATAACGTTTCCATGGATTCTATAGCATGTACTCAAGTAATCTAATCATCTACCACGAACAATAAGAATCATTGCAATCGTCGAAATAAGTCAAATTCCAATGTATATGAATTGCATATATATATATATAAATGTAATCATACTCTTTGGACATGTTATCTTGTCGAGGTATTTGAATTTGTGGCGCAGTATCTTGGATATTACAGTTGTCAGCCGTGTTAGTATCGTTGATGCATGGGTTGGTAACCTGGACCCCTCCGTTTGAGCCAACAGTATTGAGAGCTATGAATGTTAAAAAAATCGACTTCATTAGAATTTCTATGCAATTTGTTTAGATATAAATTGAGTTTCAACTGGAACGTTTCCAAAAAGACACGAGGGATTTTATTAAATGCAACTGTAGTGGCACGAACCTTGGTGATAGAATCGAGAATTCACAGGACTAGAAGCAGGCACTGGTCGCAGATTAGGAATTGAATTCACTAGATTGTCACTGAAGACTCCGTTTTGTTGCATACCATTAGTTGGCCTGTAACAGAATGTTCAATTATACCACCGTATAAAGTTGATGAATCGTAGCATTTCAGGCATCAATATTACCTCAAGATGGATTTCGAAACTCTTGATATCGGACCATATTTATTTGCAGATGATGCATCAAAAGGTATAAATTCGTCGTCGTAGAGGATTGAGTCGTTGCAAATAAAATTATTTGTAAAGTTGATATTTGCTGTTGTGTTTGACTGGTTTGTGGGAGCACTGGTCCAGATGGAAAAGTTCGGGTATGTATTATCGCTCTGGATATCGCAGTAATTCTGAAAGGCGATGGAGTTGAAATTAGAATAATTCTTCTACCATATTTCACTCACTATACCAAGACTAATGTAAGTACAGTCCACGCAAGAACCGCTATCACATTCAAATTTTCGTAAGATCTTAGTTCTTGTTTTCACATAATTCGGCTACAGTGGACTGGATGTGATTGATTGGTCTGATGCATTCCAATTTTTCAATTTTCTATCACATTAACTGACTATATAATATACCAATTTGGGGAGGGGGGCATCCATCGGAGAGTGACACAACTTTTACTTCATGAAGGGTCGAAAAAGTGGATGAAAAGCTTGGCGTCTTGCATCGGACAGTCAAATTCAGACTATTCTCATTGTCTTAGTTGGGACTATTCGGAGCTACTTCGATTCCGATCGAGCTTTCAGAAGATAGTTCATAAGCAATAATATACTTACGCCTTTTACCTGCCCGGGTGTCTGCTTGCTCACAATATTTTCCAGCTGATTGATGATCTCCATTCTACGCTGTAGTAGCACCGCAAGCGTTTTAGCAGCGGTCCTTTGTTTCTTATTGCTATTGGCGTTGTTATTATTATTGTTTGTGTTGTTATTATTATTGTTGTGATGATGATAGTGGTGATGAGATGCAGGGTACACGGCTTGCACGTTGCCGGCTGACGGCATATGAGCTCCGGACGTAGGATCCCACACTTGCAAATTGGCCGCTGCAGTAAAGTCGAGGGGTACCGAGTTTGGTGGTAAAATATATTGGCCACGTACGTGATGAACACGCTGATGAGGATCATTTGACTGAACAAGGCGTGAGACGTTCGTCGCACCAATGGGTAGCACGAAATTTGTCAAAGGGCTGATGTAGCTGCCGTCTGATAGTGCTTGCTGTGAAGCAGGACTATTTGCTTTTATGTAGCCTGTAAAATAATTTTTCAGATGGTCATTGAATGAGCTATAAACGATTCATTTAATTTGTCTTTTATCATCGTTAGAAATACGAGGAGATGACGAGGAATACTGTTTTGAGACATGAGTTCTCTCAAATATGAATGAGAAGTTCAATAGTCGCGAGAGAGCAAGATCAACAAGCACACCACGAAAGTATATTGAACATGTCAAGTATTTTTTTGAGAACTTTTGTATAAAAATTCATCTCGCGATGAAATTGTGTGCTATTCTGTTGACTAAAGAGATTCACAATAACTTTCACAGATATTTGGAATTTTTTGTCATCCCTTGGGCTAACAAGGCTTCAATTTTAAATGACATCTGACCGGTACTACGAGGACCAATTATTCAAAAAGTGAGATCTCGTTATTGTTATTTGACAAATTTCAACTGCTCAATCTTGAGACAAAAACTCACTCGTCCCAGTTTAACATTCATATTCTCCATTAGCAAAATTTTGATTCGCAAAAACTGCTGTTAGATGCTAGATTTAAAAACTCAAGCAAACTCACCATCTCGGTGTGCGTTATCATGACTCTTGGCAAATCCGTTGGTCGCCTCCTTTATTTGATATTTGAATCCTTTGGCGATGGCATTGAGAATGGGACCCTTAGCGCTTGTGACGACGATGGCTTTGTCGACAGGCGAGTGTTTTGCACTGACTACATCGACAATACCATTTGGAACTTGTCCATTGACCGGTGTGATTGGCCCAGTAGGTCTTACAGCGGCGAGCTTTCGACTCTTGGAGCGATATTTGTCAAGCTCGAGATCACTATGAGCAAAAGTACAACTCGTTGCGCGGGGGCAAGATCCGCGCAACGCCAAGTCTCGACACATGCTCACCTTGTACTTAGACTGGCACGATGGATGTGTACTTTCTTGTGACTTGCGACTACCGTGATGCTGAATGAATTCTACCAATGCGCTCACCACTATTTTTATCGCCTCCAGGGCGCATCTGCACTCTGACCACGACGGTGTCTCGGATTCTGCATGAAATTAATGAGTATCAAGGTGAAAATGACGAATAGATTATTACATTACAGTATTCGATCGTCAGTTTAGATTCGATCTATATACTTCTGGACATTTTTAGGCTTAAGCTTTTTATTCGTGATTACGAAATCATTCGTTGAATACGAGAACAACCGAGAACGACATTTAAATCCAGATCATCGGGGAAAAACTAAAGTAGATTCTAGAGGGTTTGTAAGAATTAATATGATGAAAGTAAGAGGATTGATCACGAAATTACTGATTGGAAAACTCAGCTTTCACGCTTGAATGATGATACAACTTTTTCTAAGACTTTTTCACACAGACTTGGAGAGACGAAGCAATGACATAGCGCATGAAGAAATTGTCAGTAAAGTGCAAAGATGGGAAAATTTGAATGATACGAACTTCGTCAAATACCCGTATCAGAAAGCTGAGATAAATGGAAAACCTAGTCTGTGGACCCATTGACTCTTAAGCTGATAAATTTAGCACCTCAGCTTTTAATCGACTGATTATACCGTTTAGTAACTCTATACCCTTGTGCGAACTTTCTATCTCTCTACTTGCACGAGATGTTGTTGAAGCAGGTGCAAATCTTAGGATTCAATATATTGTGTTATTTCATCACTCCGAAAGATTAATGGATCGAGTTTTCATCGCGTTCGAATAATTGACAGGTAAAAAAAATTTTCATGAAAAATTTTTCTTAAATCCATAGCTCAGATGTAAAATTTCAAAATAATCAATTCATTTTGGAATTTAGTTAGAACGAACCTGGACTAGGATCAATGGCCGCAAGAAGCTCGAGATGCGGCCTGAGACTGCTGAGTTGTCCCGGATCTGGAGTGCGTTGTAGCGCTATAACGAGCTCCTGAACGCTTTGAGCAAAAGACTGTGGAGTCTGTAACTTGTCGATGATGCTCTGCATGTGCGACTTGTGACTGGTGTCGCCGTACAATAAGGCGGACCACTGATCCGGGGCAATACGAAGACCAGCTTCAGTGGCAATCTGGACTATTTGGGCGTCGTGCTCCCGTCGCAATGCTTCGTAGGTTCTAAATTCTTCCTTCAGCTGCATTAGCGATGAGTCACCTTCGCGCTTAGATACCTACAAATTGAAGAATATTGTAGAGAATGTACAAATAATATTACTGTGATGAGTGCATCAAACAAATGGATTACAAACCTTAAAACAACTAGCTCTATAAAGAAGTTGAACAACATGTCCAATACTCGTTTTGGAAGCTTGGGGAAAATGCGGTTCCAAGCGTTGCACCACAAACATGACTAAGACTTTCCTAGATAAAGCTGAACCATCCTCAAGGGCCAAGAGAACGAGCTTTAGCACTTCCTCTTGCATACCTAATAAATTTAGATAGTACAGTAAAAATTTGTGACAGTATTGACTAACCAACTAAGTTTAAAGTTGAATGCTTACCAGGTCCAAGGAACTGACATCCTCTTGCTCTGACTGCAGCCCAAAGATTAGCACTCAACTGTTGAGGATTTTGATGCTGTAAGATCAATTCAGTAACTGACCGCTCTCCCAAACTTCTTGCTGCTCTTATGGCCCTTGCTCTGCCTTCTGGCTCAACTAGTTGACATCCAACTAGCGTCACTAACTTCCTTTGCATTGGTCTAGATACTAAACCAATACCTGAATGTAAAGAAATCATTCAAATGATCAGAGTTCAATACATACAACAAAACACAACCAAGAATGGTTTCAGTGTGCTGGCATGTGACAATCAATTTGAGAAAAATGTGTAAGTATGTTTCAAAACATAGCACAGAGGGGACAAAGTGCTCTACAGGCATGTGAGTTTTCCAGTAGAAATCTTGATGACATTATTTTGTTGATCAATGATACAAAATGATGTGAAATTAGAATTCAAGTCACAAAAAAGACAAAGAGTATTACCAGTGGTGTTATTGGTGGTGGCTTGACATGGCTTGAGGTACAATGCAAGTTCCTCAATACAGCGCTTTGCCACCAAGTAATGAGTGGCATCTTCTGGTGATAGCTGAGACTGAAATGTTGTTGTTGCATTATTGTTTGGCACAGAGTTGGCCACCAGCTGCAGTAGAGCTTCATTCACAGGTAACTCTTTGATTTCTGTGTTGATGGCACTCTGAAAATGAAGATTACCGTTCAAGATGTGAAAGCTCAAGCATTCAATAAAATTTTGTTTTGTGTAAGATCACTAATGGCATTGCTTAGAAAAATCTAATTCTGAGTTCAACTAATTGATATATTTCATTTCATACTGAGTTATGTCACTATAATCTACAGAAATAGAAAAGCTACGATAGAGTACAATTATTATACTAACCTGATCATAAGGGCATTGCTTTCGATGGAGGTTGGCCAAGCATGTGCGGCATATCGTATGCCCACATCCCAAGGATATAGGTCCACGAAGGGCCACATCAAAATCATGACAGCATACGGGACAAGAGAGAAATTCAGTCCACTGCGGTGCCTGTATTGGCATTCTGCAAGAAATTAACTCATTGAGTCTCTTATCTAGCTTTCAGCAATCAAATTCCAATATCTAGTACAGACTAAATAAGTTAATTCAAAAGGTCCAAATCATGCAAATGATAAAAAAAAAAGAGCAGAGTTGCCCACAAGATGAAAGTAAAAGTAGGTTGCTACAAAAATACATCTGTCACAAGGGGATCATCATTTGAGCAGCTCAGCTGTAACAATTCTCATACGCATTGCGAATACAAAGGAATTAATGATCGCGCAGTAAAGAGACCCGGTGCAATTACAAAGCAAAAATTTCATCGGTATATTTTCTGTTTTTATCACGGGGCCCATTTCTCACTGCAATCAATTTGCGGTATCGCGTTCTGCTTTTATAAATAGCCATGCTCTCTCGATCTGAAAAGAGCGACGACTCTCAATCTCGTCTCGATGCATCGCATCTGCACCAGCCTAATACTTCTATATTGAAAAAAAATTTACGAGGTTGAATGAATAAGTATTATTTCGCACCTCATCGTAAATCTGCTGCTCGGCTCTTTGCCCTTCTTCTCTATCTATATGAGATAATAATCCAAAAGGCACACCAGCTGTAGCTTATCGGGAAGCTCTCATCAAAACGAAAGCGAAACGTTGAATGGACTCCCGGACAACGATAACAACGACAACGACAATGATTATAATGAGGATGAGGAAAATTAGAATTACGCACGAAGATGATGTCGGAGAGGGCAAGGCCCCCAAGAAGGCGGCGGCGCCCCGATGACGGACTATATTCCGCGACAGATATGGTCGAAAAAAAAGCAAAAGAATGTGCAGAATAAAAGAGAAGAAAGAGAGAGTCGCGGGCTACTCTCTCTTTTTTCATGGACTCTCAAAAATCGATAGCCGAAAAAGAGTAATGGTGAACGGCACCAAGGGGGGCCTATATTATCTGGCTTTCATCGTAAGTATATAAAACAACATTTGTGAATGAGATCCGGGATGAAGCTCTCTCAGAAAGGAGTAAAGTGCGATGCAGTCGAGGAGAGAGTGTAAATGAAACGTCCGGTTATCCGATGTCGCAATAAGTATCTTTTCTCTTTGCTCTTTATAGAGGATGAGATTTCGAAAGGCATGTATTGCATGCCAGAATGTGAACTTCTTTGGAGAGGTTGCAAGTTATTTGAGTATTATGAAAACACTCACCTCGTTTTTGCCCGCAGAAAACATCCCATTAATCAATGAAGAATGATCGCTAATGATGCGTGTCCAGCCTAATCTGTAGCACACTATTACACTCGTTTTGATGTAGAATTGCAATGCTGCAGACTTTTAGACACTAATGATGCACTATTACTTTACTAGCAAACACGATATATCTTTAAAAATCTTGATGGAAAAAGACGACGACGTTTTAGCTCGCCTGTCACTGTTCGGACATGACTACTTACAGCGATTGTTGGAATTGCACTGAAATGTAAGTGTGTGGGTGATGTGATGACGGCCGGAGCCCCCCTTCCCCCCGCTCTTATTATTTTCATCCAGATCAAATCTCATTATCTAGCTCGTGTCTAGAACAGTCGGGCTGCATATGGTGCATTATAATGTCACACAAATGTCATCTTGATGCTGCTTTCATCTTTCGTAGATTAAAAGATAGCGATAGACCAATCACGAGGTTTCCTCGATAAAACTTCATGAGCGCGCCAAAGTTTAATTTACTTATGTTGTATTAGAGATGCTTATGTTGTATAAGAGACTCCCTAGTGCCTCGGTGTAGCTTTTCTCGAATTCTTTTCAATATTTTGATTCGATTCACTCCGTACTCTATCAAAATTTGTGTGAGTGCTAGGATACACGTAATGTACCTTCACCTGAATTCGCGTAGCATTTCTCATTTTCGCGTAACTTGAAGCATTTATTGTGCTATGGAAAGATGATCTCGTTGACAAAAACAGCCAGAAAATTTCACGGAAAATTTATGTATGTACCAAGAAGAAAGCTGGAGATGGAAAAAACTGGGATCATTTTGTAAAAATTTATTAAATCTGTACAAAAAAATATTAAAAAAGAAAAAAGTGATTCTTATCCACTGGAAATCGTTCATTCAACTGCCTCAACTCATAAGAATACATATTTCTCTCGTCGGTTTCGCCGATTTCATTATAAAAAGCAGCCAGGAGAAGATACACGCATTTGAGTTTGTTGTTTGCTTCAAGTTTTTCCAAATGTGCCTTGGCTTTCAGAAGATGCTGTATCCCTTCCAAGTATACCGTCGTTTTAGAATCGCCTTTGAGTACACGGGTATTGGCTGCTAAACATTTTGCATATGTAATATGAGCTCTAGCTTGGTCATATAGACCTCCATGAGCCAAGACCAATATTAGTGGTTTTGTCACATTCTCCAGAGCTTTCGCGGGTGTGCCTAACAATATCTGAAAATAAAGAATCAACGATTACTATCAGTCAGAAATTTACTATTAGCCAGAAAGTGAAATGACATTGAGTAGAGTTTGCACTTACCAGAGAATTAACTATGTGCATATCGACTATTGCCTCGTAATAACTAAGATGATTCTTTCTAGCTATGCCAATGGCTTCGCTTAGCTTCAACATAGTGTTGCACGCCGACTGTCCTGTACCAGCTTTGTACATGCCGCAATGTATTTCATTGAGATGAAGAATGACCCGGATTTTCTGTTGAGGGGTGAGTTCATCCTTCATATCTTCAAGCTCGTGGGCTACTTTTAGAGCTTCTGGGAAATCGTGCATCGCAAAATAAACTTCGACCAACCTGTAAATAAAATTTTCAGTAACACAATTTTTTGAGTGACATGGCTTTAGTTACTTGGGAATTTGTTGCTATTTTCGATTCAAGGGTCAGTTTGACCTTTTTTCTTTTTTAGTCTGTCATGTTGAATCCTTCATTGGTGTGTATCAAAGAAAATATATTACTCTCGTAAGCGAACGGTAAAATATCCAAAAATAATTTTTCAACATTTTATCTAAAACAAAAACCACCGCAATCGAGCTGACGGTAACAAGCTGCGAACTAATTTCATTTGCGCCACACACCGTATCCTGTGTGCTGTTGATCTCGTAATTGGGAGCCAGGACTACGTAGCGCTCTAATGAGAGGTATGAATACGATCTTAGATAGAATTTGTCCATCGTTTTGTATCACGTCAATCAGCAATAACTCCATAATCCAACTCAACTATATTGAATTTATTCTTACCTGAATTTACCCTCGATTTTATCCACACTAGCGATTTGCTTCGCAAGTTTTTCAGATCTGTTCCATTTCTCGTCCATCATGAGTCTAGAAAATTCGTGCAAAGCTTCACTAATACCCCATATCCTGTTATTAGGATGATTAGGAAAACGCTCTTTGGCGTGAGCGATTACTGCATTGGCCAGATTAAATTCACCCATTTCGTGTAAAATATTGGCCACAGTGACAGCAGCTTGACAGGTTGGAGGTCCATTGAACATCAATTGTTTCTTTTCACCGGAGTTGTATAAAAGAAGTAATTGAGCACAGACTGACGCCATTTCTGTCTTTCCGTAGTAAGCCCACAGAGCTGTTTTCTCTGCATACATTGTTGACAACAAGTCAATCATAGAATATTGATTATTTAATATATCAGATTTCATCAGCACCTGGGGAATTGTAAATAAAGTTCATTGATGAATTAATGATGGAAAAGATGTGCTCTTTGAATAACCCATAGCAAGTAGAGAAGCTTTGTAATGTTTCAATATCTAATCAGATGAAAAGGCCAAAGAATAATTAGGCGTATGATTAGAATTTCTGGATCAGATACCTCAAAAACAGTCTGAGGTTTCAGACCTTTCATTGCTGATTCATGTGCAGAAGCAATCAAAGCTAAACTTGCCGTATGAGGCATATTCAAAGCTGTTGCCTTGGCAATGGATCTCTCAATTAGAGGGCCTCTGCAAAAATTGATGGGATGATCAAAACAAAATTTGAAGGATGTTAATCTTATTTGCATTAAATAGCACTCACTTGTTCTTTTCCATCAGATAATATTTCCATGAGTGGGCCAATTGTAAACATACATTATCCCCTGCCTCTTGTGCCAACATTATTGCTTCTTTTAAAGCAGGTAAAGCCATTTTTCTGAAACATCACAAAGAAGCACATTCAATAAAAGTTGATACATTTCTTCATCACATCATTTCCTTTCTTACGGGTAACCAAACTGAGCATAACAAGCAGCAAGATTCAAAGCAGCATATCTGAATGTTCTTAATTTATCTTCTGAAGTAGCTCGACTTTCTAATGGAGCCAGTCTGTCAAAACAGTGGTAAAGACTATCTACTGCTCCCACATACTCTCGGATTCTCAAAAAATTGAGATAATTCAAATAATGCTACAAAGAGAGAAGCACTAGGGGTCAAGATAAACTGTAAATTAGTCGAAATTGATGAAATACTCATACAAAACTCACAGCTTCTGCATAATATGGACTGTTGCTCAACAGCTCCTTGACCAAGACATAAATTTCATGTGGAGATAGAGCCTTGTGTTCATCAGTGATTATGGCATGAGCTTGTTCAGCAACGAGTAATTCAGCTTGTCTTCCACCCCATACTTTTCTGAAACAAGTATGTATACAATGATGATTGAAACATAAAATCTGAAATTTGGGTTTTCATAATGGTAAATTGAACTCTTCACACTCATCAGATAGGGACCATATTGCCACTTGTGGGAATCAATTGATATCAATAGTGTAAAGTCATTACTCACTGCCTATGTAATGATTTTTTTGTAGCAAAGTCTTGCTTATCTCCAGGCACATCATCAACTGGAGTCTTAAAATATTCTTTCAGTTCTTCAGACAGTGAAACAATCCTAGAAAAATCTAGTTTTTCAAACATCATCAAAGATCTCCTCACATACAACCCTAATACTGAATTTTTACTTAGAAGACAAATGTATGGGTCTTCTAATATAGGTCTCATCATGGACGGAAGACTGTCAAACAAATCCAGTAGCCCTTGAATGCCTGATCCACAAATAGACTCCAACTCATTATGCGTTTCAGCACTCAATTTAGTTAATGAGTATTCTGAAGAATTAACAAGTTTGAAAAACCCTTTTTTATTCAAATCTGGTGACTGTAATTAATATTGAGTTCATGAGTCTGTTTGAAAATTCAAATTCCCTTAAAGAAGCAATTCTCACCTGTATCAATTTTAACGATACTATACAAAAATCTTTTTTCTCTTTGATTGCTGAAAATGAGAAAAAATTCATGAGATCAAGATCTTAAATCAGGGTCAAGATAAGTATTTGTGAATAACTTACCATCTGTTTTAGGAACTATGCAGTAATTTTTGATGAATATCAAGACTGCTATTTTGTATGGAGTAACACTCTCTCTTTGATGTTTTTTCACAGATCCATCAATACTTGAAAATTCTTTATTCATGTTTGCAGCTAGAATAGTTTCAAATACCTGTCAAAACCAATCAATTTTCAATGATTTATTTCTGTTTCATAGTATTCCACGTTTGTTAGTCATTGAGAATCTGATATACCGTTGAAAATGATGTGCAGCTAGAGACGCTATTATTCTTGACTTATTGTACTTATTGGATAAAACAATAAGTTTCTAAACAAATTCATGTTAGAATACTCTAACCTAGTAATTTCTAAAACTCTCACGGTCAAGTTGACCTAAATACTTTTTGTGGACAAAAAGTTCCATATCATAGATCAGGGCTCACACTTTTCCTCAGCTCACAGTGAACTGCGTATGTAACGAAATAATATAGTACTTTGTTACTAAATTTTCAATTGTTTATTTCTCGAGAAGTTTGAATCGGATCCACGAATCCGGCGGCTGCTAGAGGTCGGTATTGACGAAAATCCGTATATCGACAAAAATCGGGACTTTCATCACAGGACGTGGTTTATGTCAGTTTATGTGCAGCGAAATGGAAAGTTGCCAATATCTTTTGTTGACATTTTGATTGTTGAAGAGGCTGGACGAATCAGACAACATGTGATCTCTTCATAAGATGAGGACTTTTTATACCTATGATTTCTTTCATTTACGTTATTTCGTACTTGCTCGAGGTGTGTATTTTGAAGTTTCTTCTCTTCTTTCTCTTCATGATCCAATTCTCTAATTACTGCATCATCACTTCAATTTCAGTTCTTCATTGAGGAATGATAAAGTGCATTGCATGTTAATAACAAGAGTGCATCATAATACTTTTATGGGCTCAACACATTATTAATTTAATAGGATTATAATGCATATAATAATATCAAGATGAGGCTGCTCGCCTTCTTGAAAGGTTTCATGGAATAATCTCACATCACTCTCATTCAGGATGTCGAATTCTGAGGTTGGGTGTGTCAGTGAAGTTACCCTTGCAATTAGCAAAAACAGAGGATCTCAACATTTGAACCGCGCTAGAGCACAAGACAGCCCAGATTCTTCAAATTCTGGCAATTCAAACTCTTTCACAGTTCAACGTTTTGAGTATGCAGATGGTGAAAGTCAGAATGGGAATTCAGAATTCCAAGAGCAGTCAGACTCGAGTGAGTTGCGAATACCCATCGTTGGGTATGAAGTTATGGAGGAGAGAGCTCGATTTACAGTGAGTTATTAAGACTTTACATAATTTTGTTCATTAACTGTATGAGTCTATGAGACTATTTTCATCAATGCAAATTGGAAAAATAAGTGTTACGAAAAATACACCACTTCCTTAGCATTAGGATACACTTTTTTAATAAATTAGTGGTATCAAAATGAAAATCGATCAATGAGCATGCCTTCTATGCCTAATCCAAAGAATTACTTTTTGCTAATCGGCTGTAACTGAATCTGATTCCGTTGCATTTTATCGCTGACTCACTTAATGTGCTTTTTAGGTTTATAAACTGAGAGTGGAGTTCAAAAATGGTGACTGCTGGTTCGTCTTCCGTCGTTACACCGATTTTGTTCGATTGCTCACCCAACTGAAAAAACAGAAAGCCCCTGTATCCCATTTATCGCTACCTCGGAAAAAATGGCTTGGAGATAACTTTGCCCCAAGTTTTCTAGAGGAGAGAATACGCGGACTTCAAGCCTTCGTTAATGGATTGTTGAACAATCCTAGTTTAGCTAGTTTACCTTGTGTCAGAGAATTTTTCTGCCTTGATGAGCCCCCTGCTCTCTCTGATACAGTAGAAGAATCACGGGTGAGTGAACAATCATTGAATGCTGTATATTAAATCAAGACTGAGTTAATATTTATAATACATCTTTTTCATTGAAGGCCATCTTTGAGGCCTTAGAAGATACAATCTACCATTTACGCCAACAACTAAGGGATAGAGAAGCATCTCTGAGCGCTGAGAAAGATCTCTGTGATGAACTAAGGAAAAAACTCCAAACTGTTGTTTCGTAAGTGCAAACATTTCTTCAATTCTTTCTGCTCATTAATCTAATTCACATTATTCAATAGAAAATGATTTTTTACAGTGAATCTCAAACTTGTCTTAAATGTGGTGCAAGTAGAACTTTATCTGACATTGGAGTTTGAGATCTATAATCAAAAATATTTTCATTGGATCTAAGTATGCTGAACTATTTGAGAAATAGAGCAACCAAAACCAGGATCTGAATACAAGACTGCCTCGTTTTCAAAGACAAAGAATATATGTATATTGAAGATATTCATCAGTAATTATATTTATGAAGGTGTACAAAACAAACGGAATTGTAGGACTTGTGATGTACTCATGCAGCAATGTGGCCTTGGATCTTTTGATATGAGGTATGGGACTACTACTGCTAACATTCCACTGGCGTGGATTGTTGGCAATTTTTCGGCATAGTTTTGACAGAAATAATTTGTCCGTTTACTTGTTGCATTTGCTATGCATTCACCAAATTCGAAGGTATGATACAATTGATTAATGGTGACAATCTTGTGACTATCCCAAACATTACTTGGAATCATGGATATAGTCTACCGTCTTGAACTGTAAGCGGGCAAACATTCACGGAAACTCTTTGAGTACTTGAAACTCATCCAGAGTTGATTGAAAAAGAGTAAGACTTGAAACTGCGCTGAGAAGCATTCATCAATGATGGATGTTACTCTAATCAAATGGGAGCTATTGATGGAACGCTTGCTGTAGATATCCGTCCGATCGGAACTACAGAACTTGAAATGTACTCAGTACTATTTTTATTAGGCGATAATTTCTTTTGCCATTCCGGGCAACATGAATAATTCATTGTATATTTTTATACAATTTGATATCCCAGTGCAGATTTCCATATAGATGGGATGAATTTATTTGAAAGGTTGATAGTGTTGAAGCGTTGAGTGATGAAGAAAAATCTATCATCATTTTGTGGAGATAGTTTGATTTGGAAAGTATTACAATTCAGTTCTTTACGATTATGCTCAGGCAAATTTTATCATATAGATGGAGGAGCTCATTTTTCTTTAACCCACTCACTACCGCGAGCTCGGGACATCGAGAAACGTATGTCAGACAATCAGAATATATTTTTCTGGTGAAAATAGGACAAAAGTTGGCAAAATTAGGATTTGAAATATTTTTTGGTTTTTATTTTTTTCTTGCTTGCAATCAGGTGTTTGGCCTCCACCTAAGGTTCCAATCATTTCTTGTATCATCAATAATGGAAACTGTTGAGAATTTTCGCAGATTTTTCTGACGTGCCCAAAGAAAATAATCACCGACTATTGAATATCGATGAAAGAAGGTATGTCCATTACAGTGGACATTGTGATTAAATGGGTTAATCTAAGATGTAGCTATGTACTGAGCCAGATGAGGTTTTTTTGTGCAACGATTCTTTCACGACATCCTCGAAACAGTGATTAGCTTATGAATAAATCAAAGAAAACTAATTCTCTGAGCTACTCAACGGTGTGTACGTTCTTGGTAGACATATTTTTCGTCTCGAAATCTCGGAGTCTTTTTCCGTTAGACAATTTAGATGAAAAGACTGAAAAGTCCTACTTTACAATTGTTCAAAAAAATTGAAAGTAATGTACGAAATTATGAAATGATGATCATTATATTGTACATTTTGGTCGTATTGCCGAGCTAGTGATGATTTTAGAAACGAATCACTGCCTAGAAGGTGAAGCAAGAGGAATTTTCGTAATTACTTCCGGAACAAACGAACACGCCAAAATTAATTCTCTGAAAGCGTTCACCAATTATTTTTCATTTATTCGTACTTGTCTTTTTTGAGAGGTATGTAGGGGTTTTTCTTCATTACTCTTTTCATCCCAACTACGGAGATTATTATTCTCATATTATAAAATATACAAAAATGTTCTTTTATTGTGAAAACATCTGTTTCTATGGTTGTGTACATTATTTTACAAACTGATATATGTATACATAATTTTGTATAGTTGATAATAGAGCTATTATTTTATCATTTCGTCAGATTTCTTTTTTGGTAAACCTTTTGACGAAACCGTTTGTATTTAATACTTGATCAGAGATGCTTGAAACAATCCCTTAGAATCTCCTTCCACTCACAGCCGTTCATCTGTATACACTATTGATTTTGAGATGGAAATCTACGATCATGTAACTTCATCAGTTGCCTCCTTGCTCATCATTTTCTTTTTACTCTCATCGATTTCATCGGGTGCAACTACCATGAACAACATTTGCACCAGGTATGTGAGCTTTCCTGTAATAAGAGATTCCAACGTTAGTTTGAAAAATGAGATCGACATCAATGGTTTAGTCGGGATCCATCCCTTTCTCAAAATTTTTGTAGTCGAAAATGGCTGAGCTGACGATTAGACGTTTTCGCAAAGTCTAACACTCCTAATTTAGTCATCTTCATGAAATCATTCGATGATATCATCACCATAGAAAATTCTTCAATAATTAGATCAAGATCCTTTCTTCAATCGTTCCCAATTTTTGTCTAATCTTCAAATTCAACCGATCTCCAAAAAGTCATAGTTTCAATTAAATTAATCAATACTCACTTATGTTCGAGCTGTTACAAGTGCGATAAACGCATCGATGATAAACGATCCATCCGATCGCAACGAAGCCAAGCACAAACAAGTATTTGATTGATGGCTTTTCGTACATCGGCATTATCGAGAGAAATACTGCAATCATCAATACGAGCCATGGTACGACTGTGGGCACTCTATAAGTCCTTTGAAATGTCGGTTTTGTTTTGCGCATTACGAGTAATGCAATCATGGTCAGTCCATAGAAAACCCAGATTAGAAAACTGGCAAATTCGATGAGTTCGACGATATCGCTGACCAGAAGGCAGAGTAAACTTAGAGCACCTTGGAGTGCTACCGATGCTGCTGGTGTGTTTCGCTCGTGATGAACCCAACTAAAGAATCGGGGTACGTGTCCTTCTTGTCCTGCCACGTAGCACAGCCTGTGAATTGTGTTGATTGATAAGTATTGGCTCTTCAAACTTGGTGTAGATTCTTGTGTATTATTAGCCTTTGGAGGACGATTTTTGAGGGCTGATTGATCAGGATGATGAGGCAAGTACATACATGGCAAGTGAGTGGAGATTGATTTTTTTCTCTTCTTTTTTTTTCTCAAGAAAGTACAATTATTATTGGAAAGAGGTTAAAAATTTGATACATGAAGATTTCTCATGGTATTTTCATGATTAGTGGTAAAAGCGGTTGTGGAACTTTAGAGCGTTGCAAATCTCTGTCAATCGTATTCAGATAACTTTAGTGGATTCTAGAGTTGAAATCTAGCGTTTCAAGGTGATTTCTCAAGATCAGATTAAGATTTTTGGAATCAATTTCTAAAATGAAACAATGTAGATATACTCATTATATCAAGGCTTGATACTTTTGTTGATTCTCTTAAACATAGTTATTGTTACAATTTTATTTGGAGTGAACTTCAAAATGAATGTCAACTTATTGAGTAGAGGCGTCTCCCACTGCGCTAATTTATGCACGGCACTATCTCCTATGTAATGCTACTTTTGAATCCGAGTCAAAGTGGTGACGACGAAAAAACAAAAAAAAAAAAACATTACCAACATACCTAGCTACAGCAAACTGTAAACTGAGACCGCATCCAAAAGTGGACAGAGCAACACCGAGTGGTATGACTGCCCCTAGCCAAGCCGGAAGTACTCGTTCGGCCCAAAGGACAGCAACCGCGGGTGCCTTGATCATTTCTTGAGGACTTAAGGCTGACATGTATGCCAAATTCATACCACAGTACAGAGCCGTAACAATCGGTACTGCAATCACTATGCTTCGCAAAATATTTAGCTCTGGACGCTGAACTTCTTCAGCGACTATCGCTGCCGAAGACCAACCATCGTAGGCCCAAAGACCACTGTAGAATGCAAGCGCTATTTGACCTAAATCACATCCAATATGAGTATCAAGTGTATAAATGTGCATAAGGAATATTTTGGTGTAGTATTTTTGGTCTGATACCACGTAATAATGGGTGATTGAAAATGAGTTGGAAGAGGTAGGATGCGTAGGTAGCGCGATGTGAAAGAAATCAGTAGTAACAGACGGATTGGGTCAGACGGGATAATGCAGGGCAGCGGTATTGCTCGCAGTCTTCGGCTTCACTTGTGAATTGAGACTGTCACTGTATTTTCATTTTCATTATTATTTTTTTTTTGCCTTAAAGAGTTGATTATTTGTCGTTAAGATCTATCTGAAAAAGATTCATTTGGGGTTTGAGCATACCTGGTGAGGTTGTCGTCCCTTTGAATGGCTCATCTAGAAGCTTGGTGTGTCCGGTACTAAGCCACCAGATACCTCCACCAATCACGAGTAGACAAGCCGCAACTTTACACATCGTAAATATATTTTGTACTTTGACAAATAGCTTGACGCTAGTGAGATTGATGTATGTGATCATTGTGAGAGCCAGGATTGCGATAAGCTTTTTTACCTGTCAAATTTAATTCTTGATTTAGTATACTTTTGACAACTGTATAATATAATTTGCTCATCTACAATGATTTTGCGATATATAACAAAAGAGAATTTCTCACCTGGTCCCATTGCTGCTCATCGAGTTCATAATGTTCCTTTAAAAATGGTGCCATAGGCTGAACAAAGTACTCGGCAAATGTGAGCACTACAACAGCAACCTCGGCTGGCCTCAGAACAAAAACGTAGATCCAAGAGCATAGGAAGGCTGGTAAAGGACCCAGGTAAGCATGAAGAGGTGAAAATGCATCGATGAAGTAAGCGTATTCGGCACCAGATCTTGGAACTAGTGAACTCAATTCGGCAAAAGCCAAAGCTCCAAGGAGTGATAGGCCTCCGGAGACAAGCCAGACAATGAGACAAAGGCCAACCGAGCCTGAGTATTTTAGCGCCGATGTTGGTGAGACAAAGATTCCAGAGCCTGTAAAATTATTGTGAATTTTGTGGGTTCAGGGAAATTTATTTTAAGATCTTATGCAGCAGTAAAGCTCGTATACTTAGGGATTTAGAGAATTGAATTTTTGAGTTGTGATATAGTATGAATGTGAAACGTTGGAAAAATGAGGCCTGGACAAAATTAATGAGTGGTGAATTCACTCTAGATCTATAATTGAAGGTAATTTTTTGTGGAATTCAAAATGGAGATTAAGGTCAGGTCGGAGTCCTAACAAAAATGCACACTAACTGGCATCGCCTCGAACATCGCTTTCAATTTTTTAATATAATTAATATATTAAGAGATTTTTGAATTTTTTAATATAATTAATATAAGAATAGATTTTATAATTAATATGTTAATAGATTTTTGAGCTATTGGAAAACGAAACAGTATCAGCGATTGTATGCATTTTATTTTTATTTTTTTTATTTTTCAACTTTCATTTCTTAAACCGCCGTTATTTTCGAAAACCACGATATCTCAAAAGTTCATGAAAATATTTGGAAATTCGTTGCTGTCTTGGTATTTAACAATTCTCTTAGAGATGCATCAGGTTGTGATGATAGTTTAGAACCCGATCTTGTATACGTTCAGGAGCAGCCTCGAGACGAGGCATATATTGCCCCATTTTTGAGCCCATTTTCTTGATTTGGATCGCGCATAAGATCCTGGAGTCCAAGAAAAAATCCTCCAAGAGTTCACTTTTTCTCGGTCACAGTGACAACCGCAAAACACAATGGAATCAGTTCAGTTTCGATCATTGAAACTTGGAACATTGAAACAAATCAACGACCCTTGGCTGAGGTGAGCACCAGCTCAACCATATTCACCAGATAATGTTAATTTCTTGCACAAGGTATCCTAAGTGGTTTTCCCGATTTCCGATAATTTCTGCAATTCCTTCCCTTCGCGGAATCGACAAAATATTCGGATGGCAAGTAGATCTCTCAAGTTTATTCCGATAAGCTTCCATCCATCAATAAATGTCAAACAATTTTATAGAAAGATTAGATTCTTACAAAACGAATTATTACCAATGTTCATCGACTCAGTTCTAATACCAATTGTAATACTTTTCATACATTCCCACTATTTCCCAAAAGAAAGTCACATTTCTCAGAAACCGACATCTTAATTAAATAAAGGAATCGCCTCCTCAAATTTTTTCTCAACAGTGTAATTTCATCGAAAAAGTACTTCCGTAAAACATAGTATCACGCTAGTAAGGATCAATATTGGTGTATTTAGGTGATGGCGATTAAAATAATTCATAGAGTGGGTAAAAGAAATGAATACTCATCATGCAAGATTGGTCAACACCATTGAACTTTCAATCTATTTTCACTGTAGTTTCAGTAATATTGATTTCAGATACTTGAATCCATCTCATTTCCTGTCAACCTGCCTATAGTATTATTGCCATGAGCTTAAAAATACGCGCAAGTCTTACGTGAGCGGTATTATGGATAATAATCTTATGTCACTTAAACTTATCTTTCTAATTAACTCTTATCTTCTGTAGTTCAAAGACCGAATAAGATCAGATAATGAAAGAATGTTGATACGAGGGTTCTGATGCTCGAGTAGTTTTTAGTTCTTCCAGCTCTAGCCTAGTCGGAATCATAGAGTTATCACCCGAAACCGGAAACTATCCCACTCGAATGTCGAATTTTTCTATCGTTTAGTATGTGTAAGACAGAATATCGGATTCTCGTGCAAAAATGGCCTCATATTGCAGGTAGTTTTTAAAAATCGTTATAAATATCCTCAATTTTCGTTGATGGTGATTCTGTTTGGAAGCAACAAATTAAAAAGTTTCCTTTTCATCTACTCCACGCCTCCTTAGCCTGTGTAAGTATCTATTCATTCATGAATAAAAGTTTTTCTAGCACTTTTGATTCTCGATTTGATAGCATATGCCCTTCGTAGTGACCAGTCATCAAGTAGATTTTGGACTCTGAATAGGTTTTGAGTATACTGACTTTACAATAACGTAGACGTAAGATCTCGATTTAAGAAGATTCACCTGCTAGATACTTGACTAAAAAAGAAAAAAAGTTTTTGAGAGTTAGAAGATACTCATTAGAAGAGCTTCATGGTCTAGAAGAACAAGTTTATTAGTTCACTCGATTTCTTCCCTCGTGTCAATCATATGTTTTACGTCCCAGTACGCTAAAGAATTCCCCATCAATTAAAAAATAAAAGTTCATTCGATGCTGTTTTATTAACCGTTGAAAAATCAACTTCAATGAATCTCGCGGGAAAAATTCACTCTACTCATAATATATTTGACCCACAAGTACTTGTCTAAACTGTCCCATTAAAGTTGAATACACCATAGCGCCAATGGAGATTCTCATCACGTTGGATGACTTCTACTGATAAGACGTCGTCAAAGAAGCCCTGAATGAGGATGTGATGATAATCAAGCTCACAGCGGGCAAGTTAACGTGGGAAGCTGCATTGCTGTGGCCGAGCTTACAAGTTGAAGAAATGCATGTTTCGAAATTTATTTCAAAATTATTTCAAATTACTGAGAGCCTGTGAATGAATTTGAAAATGTCAAAATTGCATATTTTGCTCTTTTTCCCAATGTATCTAGACTCATAAACACTTCACAAAATAAGCTAGAAATAGATCTCTGTCTGATCATTTCTCATGAACTGATTAATTTGTTTTTCGCCTGATTAAAGTAATGAGGCTGAGAACGCATTACGCGTGACTCAATCTCACATGGCATGATTGTGATGTTTGGTCGATCTATTCTATTATTTTTACCGCTGAAAATTAATCTCTTCGTCATTTAGCTCAAAAAAGACGTGATTGTCGGACAGCTTACAGATCATTTTCCATAATTTTCCATTTATATGACTGCATTGATATACAGAGTTTGAGTAATGACGGATATTATTCCATTGTTGATTCGTAGTACATTAAAAATGAATATTTTTACTCTCCAAAAATGCTTCCAATGCTTTTGTTTCAACGAATAATCATCTGCGAGATTATTTTGAGTATAAAGACGCAAAATACTGCGTAGAAATAAGGAAGATAGCAAAAATATATCAATTGTAATATGTCAACGAGTGCTTTGGACTCATCCATCTATGTATTTCGTATATGAATTATGGCATAGGTTCAAAATGGCTTAAATCGATTGTAAGTTGTCAAAAATTCGAAGAATGATCATACAACACATTTTCACTTGTGGTGAATTTTCAAAACAATTTCCACAGCTCAATTTTTTGGGGGGCTAAAATTGATATAAACCGACACAGTTGGCAGAAAATGAGATATCAAGTAATCAAAGATCCCAATGCTATCAATAAAGATGAAGTATTAGCTTTGTCTGAGTGTACACAAAATATTAGTTTATAAATAATAAATCCCCGTGTAAAAGAGACGAATTTACAAGAGATTTTGATGCATCATTCCTTATCTTTTCCAAAAACAGTATACAAGGTGTGGTATAAGTCATACCAATAAGATAAATCGAGAATTTCGTATATTATCTAAGAGAGCACTTGAAATATCTTGGAGTCTGATTAACTTCTACTCTTAGCTGATCTATGATAACAAGTTTATCTCAGCACATATGGGAATTACGTAAAGTCTTAGCTAAGATAAATAAATATGCGAATCCTATGAAAAAATATGAGATCAAAGTCATAGAAAGTATTGCTTGCAAAAACAGTATGTGGATCGTGAAGAATTACTTTTATCCAATAAATGCATAGAGTGAAAATTTTAAAAAAGTAGTAATTACTGGTTTTTAGTTTGACCTATACTTGGGATAAGTATGTCAGTGTCATTGAATCCGTACTCGCGTTTGATGTGTAATACCAACATGATCGCTCGCTCATTAAGCTTTTTTCATGGCATTTTCATTCACGCGACAATGGAATTCCCCCATTCCGTTTTCACTCTTGTACACTCAATACAGCTGCTCGTGCTGTATCATTTCTCAATACATCACGACGATTTTATTCGATACATTTCACAACTCGTTCCATTGTATTAACTGTAAAAGGGCCACGCTGTAAACGGCTTGGATTTTTTGCAGATTTAATTTTTAACAATCATTCTATGTCCCAAAATCATAGCAATAGTAATTGAAATTCGATTTTAAATTCATGACTCGGAGGTCCTCGAACGAAATGTCAATACGAAATTTATGACTAACGGTTCCATCGCGCGTGGTATCAAAATCGCTCTTTGTCTATAATTTTACCGAAAATTTTTTTGATATTTTTTCTTTATTTAAACAATGTTCGGGCTTAATAACCTTTACACTGTGGATCTGCAGATATTTGATATTTTATGCGTTACATTTTAGTAAGGATACCGATATATTTTTTAAGAGTGCATGTCCACGAAAGAATTCTGGAAAGTAAGATATTTTTCTAATAGTTAATGCTCGATTCCTGCTGAAAATAATTCCGTTGGACCCCACCGGATCCCATGAGACTTTGTAAGACCTGGCCCTGGAAAAAGTTCCAATCTCGTTTTTTTTTCGAAATTTGGCATTGGAGACGTGTAGTATACCAATTTTGACTATTTATCTTCCGAAAATGGGTGAATTTGATCGATTATGGTCAAAATTTGTATACTACACGTCTCCATTGCCAAATTTCGAAAAAAACAGGATTGTGGTCCCACAAAGTCTCAAGGGATCCCGTAGGGTCTTCACAACTGTACAAAAAATTCTCATTTTTAAAAATCCCCTCCCAAAACTGGTAATTTTGCAATGCATAACATTTCACTTCGCATTAAGCAGAATCTGCATTTCCCATCCGATTTCAACACTCTTCACTTACCGATCATCACGGCAACGATCATGCTGACGGCGCTAAAAAGTCCAAGCTCTCGCTGCAGGCCCACCTGCTGTTTCGTCGCCGTCATCTTGTATAAAATACTTTTTTCCCCTTTTTTTTCACTTTTACTAGCACAAAAACCACCCTCAAAAGACCAACTCTAATTTAGTCCCACATCGATGTATTTAAGAAAAAATTACACACTGGGCTTTTATAGCCAATGTGTCAAAGCACGTGTCACTCATTCACACTTTATGTAGCTCGCGGTCATGCTTATACTGTTTGAGTAAAAAAGACGACGTGGACGAGTCTGTAGACTTACAACCACTGAAATACATATATCATTGCGTGGATGGATGCGGCTTCTGTTTATTGCCACATAAGTATGTATACTGATGCGATCGCTAATACAGTGGACGTTTGAACATACTTAGTCGCGCGCATTCGTGATAAGGCGCGCGCGCGCACATCGATGCATACTCTAACGTGATGATAAGATTTGAAATTGATGGTATGGCAGATGGGATATTTCAGGCATTTGAGATTTATTTTAAATAGGTATAAAATAGATATTTTTATTTAGCTATACGATGATTGGCTTTTGCGTGTATGTGGTTTTTTCAGGTATGACTCATAATACGATGCAAAAGATTTCAAATTTTAATTCTCTGCAATCAATCATCACGTTTGTGATATTCAGCTATAATTTGGCAATCGCTGGAGATATACAAAATTTACGAATAAGGTAGATGTGCTTAATTTACCCTCACTGTTTTTGTTTTGCTCATAGTTTCGTCTCATCGTGATATTTTTCAATGTATTGAAAGTTAATACATTCGCTGCGACGGGTCCCACGGGTGGGACCCGTTTTTGTTCGGGCTCTAGTGTGCACTAAACAACGTAGACACATCCAATGGCTTCTGTAGCGGTTTTTACTCACCATATACGATGCCAAGAACATGCGTACAGGCCAGTTTGGGGATCGGACTTGATTTGTTCGAGCTACGCCATAAAAACTGAATTTTCGTGGGAATGTCGATGAATAACACAAAAATAGCAAGTAAATTGTGAATATATCAAGTCCGTTTGAATATTCGACCACGTATCTCAGCTCATTCGAAAGCTTACGTCAAAAGTTACAAAATGAGCCCGAGTACGCGTAATTTAAGCGAGATAGAGCCGAGTTTTCAGAAATTTAGACGCAAAATAACCATGAGGCAAACCAAGTAAATGGTTGACATTGCAATTGCACTTCCTCTCTTCTCAATCTATTTTATCTCTCCGCGTACGAGGAACTTTTGGTATCCAGAGAAGTTGAAGAGTATCTCGAATAAGAACCTGTGTCTCGTGGATTCACGAGGATAAATAATCATACTCGCGTGGATCACAATCGCAATCCGCGCTACTTACGAGGCAAAAGCTTCCAGTTCAGGCCATGTTCGCGAATTACCCGAATAGTACCGGGAAATCGACGAATGCTCCCGAAAAGCTGGAGATTACATCTTGGGATCACTAATTCTGGTAGTTCGATCATTCACTTCATCCCCCATTGCACTGTAGAAATTTTCGCGGGTCCCACCGGTGGGATCCGTCGCAATGAAAAGAGTCGGACTTAATTGTGTGCAACGGGTCCCACCGGTGGGACCCGCGAAAGTTCTTAGATTTCTTGTAAATACATACTAAACTGATCACAAATCAAAAAAGGTTTGACTATAATAGGTGCAAAATCACGCGTTTGTACTCTCTCGCACTCTGGGGCGGAATGACGGCTTTCACCATCGCAGCGAACGTGTTAATTCTAGTTGCTGTTAATTTTCAGTTAATGCAGTTAATTTCAAAGCTTATTTCAAGATCTTTAAAATGAGTCAAAATACGTTTGATTCGAATGAATCGAGGTCAAGCTATCTCGATTCTCACAAAAGAAGATTTTTTGCGATCAAAAGAGTGTGCGCCTAATTTGCCCACGCGTGGAAAAGAGACCGATTTTCATGAGATTATTTAAGTTTTCGGTAAAATCAAAATATATCGTCTTCCAGACTCCCAAATGAGACGTACTGTAGATCATTAAGCAGCTATTTCTACCCCCGTCTAAATTTTCCGAATTCAATTGATGGATCTTATTGGAGTGAAGAACGATTTCGAAAAAAGACTGTGGGGGAGAATTAGGCACATTGCATTTTCTGAGTAATATGAGCGTAGAATTGGCTAAAAATCGAATTTTACCATTCTGCAAGAAGCAATCCAGAGTTGGACCAAAGACAAATAAAATGAGCTGAGGCACATTCAGATTGGTTGCCCCATTTTTTGGCGTAACTTTGGGTGACTTAAAAACAAGTGGAAAGTGCCGAAATAGTACATTTCGACACTTCCTTACCTTTCGATACCTTCGCCTTCGGCTCAGGCCGGAAACCCAACACTCGGACGCGAAAAAAAGTTTTTCCTTGTATCGAATACAATTTTTTGACAAACTGTGAGAGAAAGTGGGATATCAGTGCGAAAATGTTACTTTCTCGCAGTGTGTCAAAATAGTAGATTTCGCACCGAGATTATGAGATTGTAGCTCGCTCCTGAGCGATTGGTTTTCGGCCCGAGCCCCAAGCAAGGGTCGAAATAATCCTCGAAATAATCGCTCGGAAGCGGGGAACCTCATGATCGAGGCGCGAATGCTATTTATGTTTTGAGAAATGTGCGTTCTATTCAGGACCGGTCCAGAACATCTATTTTTTCATATTCTGATGCAAGAAACATGAAAAAGAGCAAGGCAAGGTCTGCGGTCTCGCACATGCGATATCTTGTAAAAGGGGGCAAATTAGGCACACTTACCTTGAATGGATATCAGAATTGGGTTTGGCTTCATCTTTTGGATATCGAGGAAACTGGTCCAGTAGTATTTTGGAGAACTGATATACATTTGGAGAGTTTTAGGCCTTGCCTATCTCTGGAAAACTCTTAGAAGTTTGCCTGTGGTGTTGGAGTTATTCATAAATGAACTCAAACTTCGAGAAAAATTACTCGCAAGTGTATAAGGTAGATAACTAACCCGCTCACTAAAATTTTTCACATATGGTGAACATGCCCGGAAAGCGATATTTGTGATAATTTTGATTGACGCGTGGTGAAATTTTGAAATAATTCTCGAGAATCTGTGGCAACGCTCGACAATTTTTCCGCCACTATGAAATATCTATATGCTTATTTTTTGTAGAAAGATGAAGGGAACGAAAATTTTCAATTTTGTGATCTTGATTTTTTTGTAATTTTGCATTTAGGCGTTTACATTTGGCCTAGAAAAATTTCCGAGGCCAGGAAGTTAGGACCCAAGTGAGCGGGTTATGATTCAGTGGCTGATTTACAAATGATGTGTGACGTATACTCGATTAGTTCCTTTTTTTTCAAACAGTTCAAAATATGATGAGTAATCAACTGTTGAATAAATTCCAGGATAAAAATTATCTGCGAGGAATCGGGAAGCTATTTAGTTTTCTGATGCTAGCTTCAAATTTTTATCATATACAGGCTGATTTCATAATATTTTTCAAGAATTCAAAGTTTTGAATCTGAAATGATCTATGATCTATATATTCGATAATGTCTTGAGCAGAGCGCTTACTGGCTTTGAAAATGAATAAAATTCTATGAAAATACAAAGACACGATCGAGGAACTTTCATTATACGCTTCGAGTAAACCACAGTTTGAAGTACGTTATCTTATCTTTAGAGACAAATATTAACGTGGCGGTAGTTCGAAACCATAGAGAGAAACAAGTTTACTCGTTCATTCTATTATGGAAGTCGTAAAACTCCGAAGTTTTATTTCGAGCGATGTCTAATGCATAAATGATCCCTGAAATACAGATTGCGGAGTAGTTTCTTGAACTTCAGAGTAATCTTGAATCTTGACAACGCAGTACAATAAGTCATGATGAATTGATATGATGATGCTTTACGAAATCTCTTCTACAACCTCATTTTACTGCACAAAAGGAACATTTTTCACTATATCATTTCAACGAGACTGCAACTGAATTTTCTATGAATAAGATTTACTTATTTTGTCCACTACATTGGACATGACCAAGAACCGATATTTGTGACCGTAATTTTTATTTGGCGCAATCTAAAAAGCCTGGAAAAAATTTATTCGTGGCAATCCAAGGAACACTTTCCTTCGATAATGAAATCTCTATACTATGTTTTCATTTTGGAAAAAAATGGAAACCAAAATTTCTCAATTTTGTAATACTGACTTTTTTTCATGTTTTGACTAATCATTGATATATTCGGCGTCAGAAAAATTTCCCGAGCCTGGAAAGTGCCGTCTAGTTAATTGGTTAATTAGGTACGCCAGGCTTGCGTTACACACAAAGAGTGATTCCGGGAGTAATTTTTCATCGTTGTTGCTTTATTGAAGAGAAAGGGTTGTATTCGCAAGAGATTTCTCACTATTTTTCAACTTAAACCAATTTTTAAATAAAAATAATAAAAAAAATTTTTTCCCTTCAGAAAAGCAGGTAGATAGAATTTTATGATGTAAGTATGTTATGTACCGATTTGTGAAAAACGCGTGCTTCCAACAAAATGTTTGTAAAGAAAAGCATTTTTCGCGCGACGTTCATACGAATTTTTCTTGATTGACACACAATAAAACGCTGTTTTCGTATGTGAATGGAGAAAAAAAAATTGCGTGGCCTACCATGACAATGAAACTACCAGCTGAATGAAAATAGCTGATGACCAAGCACTTAATAGTAGTACCGGAAAAATTGTGAATGGAGAAAGTTGTGTGTGCGACTTTTGTATATCGTCTGTTGGCTTAATGAAATTATACCGCTACCCTGTACATGTAGACTATTGTAGATAATTGGATTATCTGTTCCCTTCGTGGCCAAGTTACAATGCAGTTATTTCTACTTTGAGTTGAAATCATACTAGTTTCATTCTCATAGACTGCACACAAGAGTAAGATGAAAGATGAAATATTCCTAGGACTTTCGCCGAATGCAAAAGCGAATGGTTATTGAAAGTTTGATCAGGTGTTTTCCAAAGAGGCGCAAACGATATAAATATCGGTAACTCAATAACGTGAAATGATATTTTTACCACTATTATTTTACCTCGTCTTTTACTGTCTTTATATTTGATCAATGTATTCCCCACCATATAAGCATCCGTATGTGGTGAGGAAATTAGGTAAGGAAACGATGAATAAAGTATGCCTGTATAATATGAGCATACCGATTGTAATGAATTCATCAGATACAGAATATGATGAAATAGATTTTTCAGACAAAGCCTCTCCACATGTTATGCAAATATGTTCAACTTTCGGTTCAAATTTTTTAGTTTGGATCAGCGATTGACGCAGACATGTTGGCATTATACTTTTCTGCTTTTTTTTGCATCAGTTTTCTTATCGTAAGTTATCTGTGTACTTTTTCGCATTCAAAAATGAGGATTAGGTTAGGAGGTCCAAAACGCATTTTTTTCAACGTGCATTCGCGATAAAATTCGTTCAATTCCGCTTCGGAGAAAACGTGATCTGTTTATTGTATCTTTTATCATGTTCGCTGCAGTAACACGCAAATTATGATCATTATTATCAGTGAACTTTGTAAGATCAATTTTGTTTTAATCCAAGGAAATTTTGTTGTACAACCAGGTCAACCTTTGGAAACCTTATTGAGTTCCGTTATTCCTCACGGATGCACATCAAAATAGATCTTTCACAATAAATGAATGCAAGGTCTCGGCGTATTCGATAAAATACATCTTTCACGACGTAGCAATCAAAAAATCTACATTGGCTCCAGGTCGAGCTACATCTGGTTCGAGTCTTAATTTTGAGTTGACGTATTATGCATTCATTACAAAAATTGTATTATGCATTTTTGTCATTTAAATACTCCGAGGGATAGTCTCAAGGCTATGACCTTGAAATAAAGAGAGAAAAGTTTTCAATTCCTCAAAAACTTCTTCGTGAGATTCTCATAGAGTTTAATAATTCAGTGATGCATAACGAATTTCTTTCTCCTACCATTTACTCAAATTGAAGTTATCTCATTTAATACAGATTTGAATAACTGAAAATTAAAGTAAGTTAATTATAATTCCGCAGATTGGGAGAGCAGATAACGATGACTGGGGTACTGATAAGGAGGTGAGGTTTAAAATAGCTTCCTATATACACCTTTCTCCACGTGTTATTATTTGAACTGTATTGACCCTTAATTACTAAAGTAGAAAAAAGGCACATTTTATATCGTTGTCGATTGAAATTTCTTCAATCAAATGCCAAAAAGACAGTGCATTGCCTTTCTGTAGCTTTTACTCTAGGATACTGTGAAAGTCGACGTGCAAATCTGTTACCTCATTGAAATGATTCAAGTTTTTTGAAATATATCACATTAGTAATTGAGAGTTAATATCAAATTGAAATATTATTACTATTTGGCCACTGGCACGCTAAGTTGAAACAGCTAGTCTGCTTGTTTGAGTGACGAATATTGGAGAAATCCCATTCAACTTATGTACTTTCAAAGCCAATGGTCAAATTTTTTCGTAGAGTCTCATACGACTTCGAGATTTCGAGGAGCTTTGAAGATACTTGATCTAGTTACGTAGAGTCACTGAAACAAGCAGGAACTGGCTGTTTTAATGACTCTACAACTAAGCGTGCCATCAGTGATGGGCAAAAAGCAATGATATTATTATTTGAAATTCCCGCGCGCTAAGGTCTCGATTATTCATATCAATCAGGTAGCAATGAGTTGATTTTGATTGTATCAATATTAGGATGCTTAATTAAAAGGAAAGTGTTGGTATTTTTTAGCTTCAATTAAGCGATAGTTCCAAACTTGTATACTATACACAGTTATTGTGAATTTATACTAATCTACGAAATCTGAAAAGTTTTATCATGCACCATCATGAAGTGAAATTCGATTGCATCTCTCACCTTTATAGATTTTCATCCGAAGTCTCATTCTTACAAGTTTAAAGTAAGTTTCAAAATCAGTCGAAATAAAATAAGCATTTCATTACTCTTATTGATGGTAATGGATTCAGATTCCAACGAGTTTGCGTTTGAGAAACTTATAGTGATACATCTTGATCAAGTCTAAAAAAACCCTCAAGACACATCTTCCAATTAAAAAAATATGTAAGGTAAGTGTACCCAACTTGCCCTCATATGCCGACCTCAGGAATGGGCGCTCGTTGACCTTCCCGCAATTTTTTTTACGTTTGTTATGTTAAAATATGAGCAAATACGTAGTTTTCATCGACCCCGGATCATTTCTGCGTTCTCCAGAAGATATAAAGTGAGTTTTCCATTTTTCGTGTTTGCACGGCTAAGAAATCACCGAGGAAATCGCGTTCACTTACAACCGGTGCCAATTTATTTTTATTCGACCAATCTTGACGTACCTTAGCGCATTCGATTCCTTGTCTCAAGACCTTCAGAATCCGCTCTTCAGAGTTGCAGAACTCTGATTTGGAGCGATTTTATGTACAAAACACAAAGATGGTTTGAGAATCAAGAAGGCCGACATCGGAGTGTACCCAACATGCCCCCATATGGTTATCTCGGAAAGGCGTGCAGTATGGCTTTTTTTACCACTCAGAACGTGTTTATCACGTCAAAATAGGTCGGAAACGATGTCTTGGGCCAGTTAAAAGCTACAAATGTCGCTGCACGGTGATCAAAACGGATCAAAGCGATTCTATTCACTTCATCGCCGATTTACATTGTTTTAAATGATGGGGGCAAGTTGGGTACACACATTTGTAAACTCTCAAAAATCACCTTTTGGGGGAATTCAAACAGCTCGGCTCCACTCCATCTAAATTAGACGTATCTTAGATCATTTTGAAGGTCTTGAGACAAGCTTTAAAATGAGCTAAGGTACGTTGGAAAATATGGAGACGGGCCAAAGTTATTAAGAAAATGGCTTAATGGGGGCAAGTTGGGTACACTCACCTTATATTGGATAAAACGTATGAGGTTCGTATCACGCCACGAGTAATGGGGAAGAAATTTAAAAATCTCGAAAAATTCAAATTTTGTCTTTATTCATTCAATTTTCATCAGATCTCGAAATATATTTTCTACTCATCAAAAATATGTCATTCGAGTATCCAACATCAAATATATCGGTTAGAAACTTTCCGGGATAGGCTCATATATCTCTGAAGGTTAAAAAACTTGGTATAATTACTCATTTTATTAACTGAAAAGTTTTTGGATCAAGTAATATCATCATCGCAGAAAAATAAAGTTTGGGCACAATATATTGACGGAGGGTCGTATATGATACAAATTCACACTCGCTGCTATACAAAAAAGTAGAAAGACTCATATCCTAACTGAAACAATCTGTTATTATGAAAGTGCCCTGCATGCCGATAGACTTTAAACATCGAATACCTTGAAAGCCTGAAGAGATGTATGATCTCAACTACGATAAAGGTGCTAAGAATGAAATGGTATTTAGGACTAAGACATACCAGTAACCGAATAACTTATGAGGAATTGAAGTAGTGAGAAGTTTGAATAGTTCGAAAAATGTATGTAGCTCTAGCCCCTGGTTGTTTTCGTTCCCAAAAGTTCTGAAAAGTATTTGAGGGATAATTTTTGAGACTTTGGCAATTAAGGTAAGTGTACCTAATTTGCCCCCATTCCCTAATGTGCCCCCACTCAAGTTCTCAAATGTACGAATCCGCATTTTTTTCGTATATGTTAAGTTAAAAATAAGAGAATCACCATTTGAACCGATCCTAAATGACTCGCGCATTTCTTAGTACAGAAAAAGTGGTTTTCAGTACTTTCAACTTCTTTTTTGTTAGTCACTAAAAGTTATGCCAGACAATATTGATGAGATCAATTTCAACGTACATTAGCTCATTATTTGTCTTTGTCCCAACTTTATAATGCTTCCTGCAGAATTGCAAAATTCGATTCCGCGTCTATTCTACGCTCATATTATTAAAAAAAGTGCAGCGTTCCTAATTTGACCTCATGGTATTTTTTCAAACTCATTCCCCTCTCGACCAAAACCCATCAATTTGACCTAAAAAAACTAGAAAGGGGGTACAAAAGCTACAAGATGAGCTAACGTACATACGTGTTATTTGGAGTCTGGGAGCCAAAGTATCCTGATTTTACGAAAATCTAGTATAATCTCATAGAAATAGAGCTCTTTTCCACGTGGGGCAGATCAGTTGCACACTCCTTTGATCTCAAAATAATCCCTTTTTGCAAAAATTGAGATAGCTTATCTCCAAATTGTTCAAAATGCATGTCAGCTAATTTTGAAGGTCTTAAATTTTTTTTAATTTTCCGAGGAATTTTCGAACAACTCATCAGATCAGAATTTTTCTCGGAATCGAGATCCCTTCTTAGATGCCGGAATTCGGCTGAAAAACTAGAAATCTAATCATATTGCATAAGAAAAATTTTAGTTTTAAGATTCCTATGCGGTTATCTTTTGCGATGCCTTATTACTGATCTGTTATTAATTAGTTACAGGAAGTCATTGTGAGCACCAAATTGAGCGAGTTGCGAGAGAAATTGAAAAACATCCAGGATCGAATCGAAAAATTTCAGAAAGATTTTCTTTTAAAAAGATCACGTATTGAGCGCATAGCCGATGAGCGAATCCGCGAAGATCTTCTTGGCGATGCCATCTACAGATTCAAAGTTGGTTTCACGATTCTGAAACAGAGAGAAACGAAGATATTGGAAAGAATTGAGGAGATCTAGATCACGAGCAAATAATATTGAGACCAAGGAACAAATTTCAGGAATCTGACGTCGATGCTATGAAGCTTTGAATATTTATGAAGATACTTTTGATTCTACATCAGCGAGTAAAAAAACTATCAGGCATGGTTCACATAAGTATTGTCACACAAATTGCTCCGTTTCAAACTTTTTCTTAGTCAACTTGTTCAGAATTTTTTATGAATGTGAGAAATAGTTTTTGAAAAACTATTTGATTCACCAATTTTTTCGTCCAATTCTGTTGTACGACGAATACTGGTGTTTTTGTTGTTGGTGTCACGTTTTCTGTAAACGTTATTGATCCCACTTAAAAAGATTACAGGTTGAGATGTTAAAGAAAATACCGTGTCATAATTATTATCGGCTCCTTTCCTATGCTGGCTCACGAATCTAATGAGGATACTCTAAGAATAAATCTTCATCAGTAAAACAAAAATAGAGTTGGGGTTGCAGCTTACTTGTACACTTCCAAAATTTGCAATGACAATAGCAAAAATGGAGTCGGTTTCCCACTCTTACAAAGTCTCAAGAGTAAGTAGTCACCCCGATACAATCATTTTACGTTTGCATTATTTTAAATCAAGGTGTTCCTCGTTCAATTTCGATTTCTTTTTTGGTGAATGAAAATTTTGTTCGGCGATAACGTTTCTCAAATAGTGATGAACTTGCTTTTCCGAAAAAACTATGGGAACGGAATATTGTCAAACATAAGCTTTGAGGAGTGCAAAGTTTGTTTTTATTACTTTTCATATTCACGTTGTGGTTCGTGAACTTGTGAATAGCCTAATATTGTAAATCCAGTATGATACAAAATAAAATTGTCAAATTGGAGTATAAGGGATTGAAGTATCTATACAGTTAAAAATTCTCGAGATTTAGCTTGATGGTTTTTTTATGAAGGCACCAAAATGATTGGAGTTATCTACCTATCTACTGGGAATTATCATTGCAAGCAGCACTAGTGAGTAGATATTTTGGACCGTACCCTGCTAACAGTTCCTCAATGATATAATCATTGTAGTCTGCATATAATATTCTCAGCGGCGGTACTACTACAATATTTATGCAACTTTTCGATATTCGCGTGCCAACAAAATTCTCAACAATATTGCATGTAAAGATCTTTTCACGCTTCATTCATAGGTTCTTCGCTTCCTCTTGAGGTCGGTGCAAAAGGTACTGGTTTTAGATGATTGTACAGAATCTGAGAGATTTCTTCGCAAAAATATCACGAATACTAAAACGGCCGGTTGTCATATTGTGGGTATTTTTTAAGGATTACGAGTTTTTCAATTTTGCTGCACTTCCATGGTTTCGAGCAATTTTTCAAGTTTATTTGGCGGCCTTTTTAAGATTTTCCTTCTCGTAAAATATTATATTTTGATACGATCTAGTATTCGCAGTACCGTGCGCAAATTCATAAACGTATCTTTCAAACGCCGATAAGTTGGATCGAGATTAATTCCGGACAGTTTTAGAAAAGGCGTCTTAAAGTAGAGAAAAGACGGTAACTCTTTAGGTGCTTTTCTATGTGCTTTTCTGTTCTTTTTCCGACCCTTCATGGTCACATAAACAGCTGATGAATTTTCAAGAACTTGTAAAAACAACTACTTTCATTCTATTGATTGTCATTCAGACGCGATTTGATATGGAGCAATTTTGCAAAGACAATCTTGAAGAGCGGGAGAAAGCCCAGTTGCGATGATTTCTTGATCGTATATTTTACGTAATGCGGGCAACAGTGTGGAAGCCCTCAAAGTAGACAGATTCGCGAATTTTTAATGGAAAAGAGAGATAAATGTGAAAAGTCGACAGTTTTGGCTGCTTTGAGAACTCTGACACTGTTGCTCGCACTTCGTTAAAAATAGGATGGTTTTTGCAAAACTGCTTCATTTCTAATCGCGTAATAAAATTATTTTTAAAAATCCTCGAAATTCCATCAGCCGCTCGCGAGTCACCAAGAAGAGTCGGAAAGAAGGCGGAAAGCACTTCGAGTTAGCAAGTTGATTTGGGTGTCCAACTCATCAACATTGGAAGGTGAAAGAAATTTCAGCTCAACGTTTACGAATTTTCGCCCGGCACTGTCTAACTAAGCAAGTAATTAGATTTTGTACTGAAAATCAAATGTCTGAAGAAAAAAGTACTCTCTCGCACAAAGTATCAAAGAATACTAATATTCATATGATAATGCGAAGCGACCATCATAAAATGAGATCAAAGTAAAAGCTGTATATACATCGATATATCGATGAGGAAATGTGTGGCTTATATTTTTTAACATTGGGCAGTTGTAGTAGGCCTTTCATAAGATTTTCGTAACAAAAAAGATTACTTTACTCTCGTGTCTTGGTGTAATTATTTTCTTCATTACACTGAAGCAGTAAATACCCATAAGCATTTTATCATACAACACTATTTGCAGGTGTCACAAGAATCAATTTTGCTACCTTTTACGAAGAGCCATCAAATGACGTTGATGCCACGTCGATATATGGTGAAACTAATCAAGCAAAATGTTTCTCTCAAATCGCGTTGATCAACAACATAATTCTAAATGTAGTCGAGGTTTCATCAACGATGGTTTCATCCTTACCTATCACGTCAATGCACCAATGCATTCGATCTCTCAAACGTCAAAGTGACTATTTTTAGTGCACCGAAACTCAATTTTGCCACAAAAGATTCCGGTAAAGTTAAGTGTATCGCTGATTTTGAGAACACAAACAAGGTGTGCCTCACTCATTGGCCTGGAAAAACTATGCAGAATTTTTTAAATAGATATTACTTATTATCAAAAGCTAACATGATTTTTTGGGCAAATATTAATGATTGAAGAGAGAATACTTTGAGATTTCCCCTTTGAAACGCTTTTTCTCGCGACACGATTCTGTTTTTCTACCTCAACCGTGTGAAAGTTGGATTCATCACCACACCACAGTCTCGAATTGTGGGCTAGAGGTAAAATAAATGTTTTAAAGCACGCGGATGATACAAGCCGTAATCAACATGAATAGCTGTTTCCTAATTTTGCAGTAGATGCGTGAAAATATAGAGTACACTTTGTCATGCAAAATTTACTTCTAATAACACAAGATGTCTCGGTGGAGTCGGTGGTATCGCGACACTTCTCAGCTTGAAATTTAGCTTGTGGTTGCCCAGAGATAACAACAAAAGTAAGACAATCTTGTCCCTCTCGACTTTGGCCTTTATTGCGGTCTTTTTTAAAACTGCATGACGAAAGAATGCGAGCCAAAATTTTTCAATTCATTTTAATGGAAGTGAGCCAGGAATCAAATATTTAAACAGAAAAAGCGTCAAAGTTTTATTTGGCGCGCACCGAGTCCAGTTGATTATTCCCTCCTCCAACAAAAAGCTTGCAATAATCAGATTCAAATTCTAAAGCTCTGCGCGAACACAGCCCGCCACGTGCACGCGCGGCGCGTGCCGCCAGAATGTAAACAAAACCACGAGGTTTGGATGCTCCATAACCTCTAAATATTTCATCAAAACATGGATAGAGAAGGATGGCTACGGCCGTAGATCCAGATTCCACCGAGGCGTCATCGTCGTCTGGAACTCAATCATCCACGAGCAAGGCCTATGAGACCCTGGCTGACGTCCTCGCCGATGTCCCCGAAGATGTACTGACCGGGTGCGATCCTCAGGAAGCCTTCACCCCGGCTTGGCGAGCTGCTGCATTTCCTCGTTCCAGACCCGCCGACGTTCCAGAAACCAAATTTGAGCCCTCCGTCTTTGGCGAAGAGAAGATTCTCGATCCAAACGACTGCTTTTATTTTGAATCAGATCACCTCGCGCTCAAGGCTAACAAGGACTACAGGGAACTTCTACGAACGATAGTCACACTTCAGGCTCAGCGTAGTCAAGCTATTCGGGACCTAGACACTTTGCTCGTTGAAAAACGTAATGCTTTATCAGATCCCATTGGTTATGTGGCCAAGCTTCAGGCTGGTAAGCTGCCAGAGTATCCAGCACCACAAAGTATCGCTGAACTGCCAGAGATCGAATGGACCAAGTATAAAGTTGCTCAGCCCGATGGAAGTCTTAGACCACAGACTCGTAATGCCAGAGTGCAGAGCGATGGTAAGAAGGAGTCAAAGTGCAGCGAGGAGGCTGAGAAACTTTTGGTCAGAGGAAGGATCTATAATGAAAGCAAACCTGAAAGCTTTAATAGATTGTGGACCGTCGAGGAGCAGTGTAGATTGGAGAAGCTGCTCATTGAGTATCCGCCTGAGGAAGTGGAGATGAGACGGTGGACCAAGATTGCTAATGCTCTGGGTGAGTTATGATGATGTATATTCGGATGTTGAAGCCTGATATAGATTTGAACTGATGCCTATTAGTGGTTCCCAATTTGTCAATGTTGAGTGGACAGGGCCAACGATAAGATGAGATATAATTGAAACTGTGATCAATTGTGGTCTAATGTTAGATTATGGAGTAGATTCATGACTACTCTTTGGATTTTAGGTAATAGAACACCTAAACAGGTATCCAGTCGGGTCCAGAAGTACTTCCTCAAGCTCACAAGAGCAGGTTTGCCAATTCCAGGGAGAGGACCCAAGTCCAAAGATTTGAGGAAAGGTTCTATGCGTTCCAAGAGCAGTTTTAGAAAGTCAACATTTTTTCCACATGAACAACTTTTTGATGAAATAAAACGGGAACCAGCGCGTGATAGTGTAAGTTGAAAAAATCTGTACCACCTGTTGACCAATTACCCAAAAACTATTAAAACTCATTTCACAATTACAGGATAGTAAGATGCCTAACAGTTTTGAGGGGGATTCAGATTTGAAGCAGATGGAGTTGTTGCGCCTAATCAAGAATGAAAATGATGGAAACAATGGAGATTCTAATTACCACCATCTTGGATACAAGGTATGTATTAAGACCTTCATATGATTCAAAGATCAAAATCACACTTGGCATTTCAAATACCCTATTTTTAGCTCAATCTATAAGAATTGTGCTTTCATTGCCCATGGATTTGAGAATTAGTAATTGATAGGGGATCAAGCACACTGTCTGTTCAATTCATAAGAATCACTTGAAATTATCAGGTCAAGAGCTAGAGTTATTAATATCACATAGTTTCTTGGAAGAATCTTTCTTGCACTAGCAAGCCAAACTGGGTAGTTGACCACTTCATACTGATCCAGTACATTTCCATGGTCAAACTGTATCTCCTTCTCATAGACAAGATTGTTTGTAGAAGCTGTAGAATCAATGGAAATCTTCCTGAAACCTTCAATATATTAGAAAATAGACTAAATATCGTTCTTCTGAACATCTGTCATTTCTTTTCATAGTGCTATATTTGTGGTGATGAGCCGATCAAAGGCACAAGGTGGCACTGTAAAGAATGTCTGGATGATATTGACCTGTGCTCTGATTGTGCTGTTGCCCAACTTGAAGCTGAACAACCACTACATCCTTCAACCCACAAGTTGATGGCAATCGAGCCACCAAAGTATTCTAAGTGTTATGATGCTGACTATTTACCACAGAACTTCAGTAGCACATCATACAACTACCTCGATCCTAATTTCCTCCCAGAGTGATCAGTTTAAGGATTATTCACAAGATTTTTCTTTATTGCTGGCTCGAATTGGTGAATTCTCTATTTATTTTTAGATCATTTTTCCTATTGAATATCACGAGTCAACTGTAAATAGTTCATATTCATCAACATTTTTTTCCCCAGTTTCAGAGGGATAGGCACAGGTAAATGCATTCACTTAAAACAAAACTAGCACTATTTAAGAATTGTAAATACTACAGTTACAGTTATGGTTTTGTACTGATCTCTTTACCGTATGGAACACGTTGATAATTCAATTTGCAACTGAATCACTAGTTAAATTCACATGTTTCACCCTACGATAAGCGTATAATGCATATCAAACATAAATGATATTCTTTGAAGAATTCTCATCCTTGATTCCAAACGCTCACCTTTGCCTGTTTGTGTCAAGATTTTTCTGTTTTTGTTGAAAATATAGTACAGACTCTATTTCGAAATTCGTGGAATGATCCATGTTTTATATGGTGACGAATGCTTTTGAAGAATTCTATATACACATGAGAATTGTGTCTGAAAGAATACAAGAGATAATCATTAATAATTGAATATTTCTGAAAAGCTTTGAATTTTCACATTTGACATTTTCAACTTACATCATGAGAAGGACTTGAGCAAGTAGTTCTTTGGTTTGGATGAGATGATAAATGTAGGCTCTTGTGTGATTTTTACATGTCAAGCATGTACAACTTTTACAGATTGGCTCAAAATCATCTATATACCTAAAACATGTGATGGATATGTAGGATTATTCGTTAAATATATGTTTACAGTATCTTTCAACAAACCTTTTCTCTTTGAAATCTATCAAACCAGTACTACTGCTGTGATTGCATTCAGTGCATAGGAATACCAAAGCTTTTGCATCCTCAGTTTTCAAGTAGGCATATGATGAGTCAAAGACATCTATTCCTAAGGCTACTAGATCCATGATTACTGCTGGATTCCAAGATCCTATCATAACTTTAAGTTTATCAACTGGTAACAAATTCTGTAGAGTTGAATCATCAAATATTCAGAAAAAGTCAGTTTCAATGAATTATGTTTTAAACCAATCTTCCACTTACAAGACAATGTTCAATCACAGCTCTGATTTGGTCCATAGTTATATTTTCTGTACTAATTCCATTTGTATGCAGACCATCAATGACATATCCAAGCAATGGTTGATCTTTCAAGAAATTTATATAATTTTCTCTGGCATGCAGATTGTACCCTCCTTGCACTGAACCCAGAAGACCCTTATTTTTGAGTATTTCGGAGTTCTCATGATGCCTGATGCATTTTTCAAGGAAATTTTTGCTCTTATCTGCAGCCTTACTCACTCTTTTCTGGCTACTCTGCGCATCAGTTGCTCCATCACACAGAGCAACATACACATCTGGCTTAAAAGTTTCTACTACTTTCATGTACTTCTCAGGGGTCACACTAAATCTGCCATTTCTCGACCATATTGATACATATGTGGAGCTTTGATGGCTACCATCAATCACTCCAGTTGGATCTTGAATGCCCAGAAGAAAAGGATATTCCTGAAAGGATAATGGTTGATGTAGTGACTCTACAAGATTCACATATCCAGCTACGTTACTTGTGTATATTAGTCATGCATCAGTTACAAATAATTAAATAGCAGAAATTGATGTATTCTAGCTTGGAAACTCACTTGTAGGCTTACGTATTCACTGAACGAATTGCATTGCTTGACATAGTCTGCCATTGGTAGAGTAGAGGGGAGCGTGGCCAACATGAACTGCTGCTCTTTGGTCAACATTTTCAGGACATCTTTACACAAATGGGGGACAGTACCTCTCTATAAATCGAAGAGTTTTAAAAAAAAATGAAAAGTTCAATATGAGTATATTCTCAAAATGTGACTGTAGTAACTAAAATTTCTTAGAGCAGTATATGACAAGAATCTTAATAATTGTGGAGAGGAACCACGTCAGCAGAGAGTAGAAAATTTAATTGAAATATGGTGTGGATAAATTATTAAGTACCTGAGTGTGCACAAGTAGCAATGGAGTTTCAAAAACGGAATCGGGCATCCTTTCAATTTCGGTCAATTTCCCCAATCGAGCCACGCATCGAGAGACAGAATCAGTTACGAATTTCATTTTACAAGTAAACAGTGCGCTTAGACTTCTCAATGGAAACTAAGTACTGACTATAATACTATCGATCACACTTTATAAATTGGTAACATGGAATACTTAGTAACGTCAACGTCAAACATGTAGGATGTAGGTTATGAATGAATCCACGCACGTGGACAGCTCCACATATGTATTCACACGCGTGAATGGAGCAGACGACGGTCGTCGGATTTGTTGCGGTGATTCAGGAGTCTGTTTTTTTCCAGTTGATGTGCTTTTATATCCGGGGTTATAACCGGTAAAAAAGGATTACCTGATCTGGTCACCTAATCGGATCAGGTGCCTGGATCACCTGGATTACCTGACTGTATGGCCCGTAAGATCAGGTGATCCTATTGTCTGTAGCAGGCTTGACTGGAGCAATCTTTCGGCATGCTACTTTTTTGTAACAGGGTAGGGATTTTTTGAATAATCTTCTGAATATTCATACGCGTAGAGCAGTTATATTGCAGAGAAGTTTGTGAGTATAGTGGATGTACCATCGACGGGAAATATTAATTTCATACACACAATATATCGCTTGCTGTGAAGAATTTCGAAGCCAAATTATCTTTTCATAACTGCTCTAAGTGTATGAATATTCAGAAACTCATTCAAAAAGTCACAAAATAATAGCGTGCCGAAAGATTGCTCCAGTCAAGCCCGCCACAGACAATAGGATCACCTGATCTCATGGGCCATACAGTCAGGTAATCTAGGTGATCCAGGCACCTGATCCAATCAGGTGACCAGATCAGGTAATCCTTTTTTATAGTATACAAACCTGGAAAATCGTCGACTAAAGTACAGTAGTGCAGTACCTTTCATAAATAATGGATCATGTAGGGTCTCGCTAAAACAGTGATATTTTTAATATACTTCGTCGTACGGGAATTTTGAAAAAAGCATCTCAAAGATTACAAAAAAATCTATCGATTCATGTGTTTAAAACATTCATTGCGTCCTTTTTGATCGCCCATAGTCAACGATGAAAATCTGAAAAAATTTCTCCTTCAATCAATCACCTACAACTTTGGCGGGAGCGATTCGATCACAAAAATTCTTACGGGATCTTGTAGATCTTTTCAAAACCTACAATTTCCTTCCTTTGAAGTTCTCTCTACGACCTTTCCTGTCCGAGTAACGAGCTTGGAAAGAAAACTTTGTATTTTAGGTACTGGACTGCTTATGGAGATACCGAAGCTGGCTACTGTTTTATTTCCTCTTGGGCCATTCTGATGCAAAAATTCATGGAAAAAAAATCACGGCACATGAATTTGACGTGAATAATCTCATCTTTCAGAATATTTGATCAGATTCTACCTTGAACGTGATCTATCGGGACAAAACATAATCAATTTTCCCAATGAAATTGGAGAAATGGGCATTACCTCCAATCCAAGACAAAATCTGATGGAATATTCTGAAAGATGAGATCATTTTGACTCAAAATCATGTGCCATGATAATTTTTTTTTAGAAATTTTGCGCTAGAATAGAGCAAGGCGAGACGAAACAGTAGGCTCCAGCCGCGTTATCTACATAAGCAGTCCATGTATAATACAAAAGTTTTCTTTCCAAGCTCGTTACTTGGAGAGAAAAGGTCGTAGAGAGAACTTAAAAAAGGAAACTGTAGGTTTTGAAAATATCTACAAGATCTCGTGAGAATTTTGATGATCGGATTGCTCCCATCAAAGTTGTAGGTGATTGATTGAAAGAGAAATTTTTAAAATTTTCATAACTACGGGCACTCAGGACGAAAGGAATGTTTTAAGCACACGAATCGGCAGGTTTTTCTTGTGATCTTTAAGATACTTCTTTCAAAATTCTTATACAACAGAGTAAATTGAAAATATCTCTGTTTTAGTAAGACCCTAAATGATCCATTATTTATGAAAGGTATACAGTATATATGAATTTCGGTCAAAAAATTTGCAGAGTTGAAATCGAACTAAATTGAGATAGAATATCACCAGAACACAAGACTAAAATAGACACAGTGATAAAAATTCTATATTTACCGCATTCCGTTCAACGTCATTCCAGCGTTTTTAGAGGAAGAAGTTGGAGTTTATAATATACCAACGACATCTTTGAGTTCTGGGTTTCTTAATCTGAACAGCTTGTACGTGCTCTCGATATCGGAGTTGATTTTGAATTTTGAAGTTGTGATGTTTCATTGCTGCAGAGATCGGAACAATAGAGTTCGATCTAATACTCGTAAGACGAAATTCTTGAGTACAGCTGTACATACAAATCTTGAAAAGTTACTTGCCTTAATTCGTCTTGAAAATCACTTCAATTCATTCTATGGGGTCTCCAAATAATCCGGAACCCCCAGCGTTCCTCTTATAGAAACGTGAAATTTAATTTCAGAATCTTCAACTGCAATTTAATTTTGGCCTGTAATACAGGACAAAAATCCTTGTCAATTTTATGCTGAATTCATGTGCGCCGAGAGTTCATCAGAGATTTGACCGTCGTTGGTAGTATCGATTTTGGTAGCACCACAGCTCGAATTTTTCCCGTATTTATTTTTTATGCGAAAAAATATGTACCCTAAAAAATGCGGTTTCTTAGTCATTAGTCATCGAGATTGCTCTCTTAAAATTTATTTTAATTATTATTGAAGCAGAAAATTCTCACTCAGAGCTTATTATATTATGCTAATACAAAATGATAATTTCCGATAAAACGCATGGAGACATTGTTTTAGAACCACAGTAAGCAAGAATTATGTGATTTATGCAGTAACTGGCACCGTAATATGAGTGTAATGATGAATTTGATTACCCGAGAATACAAATATATTTGTAGACCCAAATATATTTCACCAAATCAAAAATACCGATTAAATACTATCCGCAGACTGTTTTGAGCTCACACGTCCATATTTTTTCCCGTGTACGAAATTCATCGAGACGCAGGTGCTGTTTTAGTTTTGGACGTTTCTTGCGTCTAGCAAAAAATTGTGTGGGGGTATATATACTCATGTTTAGACATTTATTTTGAGTCGGAAGTCTCTGCTTTGGACCACCGAGTGGTTGAAATCGAACATAAGGGAGTTGACAGAGGAACTTATCCGCACCGATCTCATTTATCTCCATCGTACACTAATGAAAAAAATTACTTTGCACCCAGATATATTGATTTTTAGTAAGGTAACAATACATGGAAGTGACAAAGCTATCCGCATGGCTAATTTTCGTCTGAAATTGTTTAATGTTTATGCAGTACCCGGAATTTCGATTCTGAGCCTTTCCTCTCGCTGGCATCTGCTTGTTGCCATAGATATTTCCTTGAGATTTTGCCTAAGGACGAAATTACTTCGGGAGTGAAATGAGGGATGCGCCGTAGAGATTTTGAAATTATAACCCAATTTTATTAAAAATTCTACAACGTTTACCGGATATATAGGCCGAGTCTACATAGACGCGCTCACCCCGGGCGCGCGCGCTCTCTCCGCTTCCACTCTCCACCCAAACACCGGAGTAGGTACCGAAAATGGGATTTGAAAATCTTTTGACGAGTGTTCCCTCTCAACTTGAGTATCAGCGCGAGTTTGTGAGATGAAAAACACCCAGTCTATTGCGTAAATCGACCAAAAAATTGGTTTGCATCGAATAGAGATCGAAAAATGAGAGGCGTGGATGTGTCTCATATTAGCATCTCCCAACTTCTCATCAGGCCTTCAACTTGCAAACCATTTAGCAATATTTAGTAATTATATTGGTTATACATTGCTACTCATCCCAGAAGCTGAATAGTGAGCTGAAGTGTATGAAATCCTGATTAAGAACACCCGAGAATAGCGTCCCAAATTAACGGAGGAGTGACTCTTGTAACACAAATTTGATCTTTGGTGTACATGCAGCTCGATTCTTCTTAACCAGAATTCCGCATACCTTTGTTTGTTTCACAGTCTCTGGAAAAAGCGAGGAAAAAGTCTCAATGCAAATCCAAAATAGTGTTAAATATTGTTGAATAAGCCGCGAGTTAGGAACCTGAGAAGTTGGGGGTGGTGATATTAGGCACATCGATCGACATCCAAGTCTCTCACTTTTCGATCTCTAATAGATGCAAATCAATTTTTTTTTTTTCGATTTACGTGATAAACTGGCCGTTTTTCATCTCACAAACCCGTGCTGATACTCCGATTGAGAGGGAACACTCGTCAAAAGATTTTCAAATGCCATTTTCGGTACATACTCTGGTGTTCGGGTGGAGAGTGCGAGCGGAGGAAGCGCGCGCGCCCCGAGTGAGCGCGTCTATGTAGACTCGGCCATAGGTATAAGCAAGTTAAAAGTGTAGCCGGAAGTTGAAGCTGTAACTGCAGCAACGAACTACTGCCAGATTACCGCTTATTACCGGTAACGTACCGTTAACTTTCCCACGAAGAAGAGTGAGGCACATAGCTCGGGGATTAAGATAGGCATTCTGGTGATAAAACGTATGGAAAATAGTTGGTCCAATATTGTATTTGAGGATCAAATTCGAGCATATCCACTGCAACGATTACTCCGACGTTGCGGCGCTGACGACGGTATACGTTGAACTGCAAATATAACAATATAATACACGGAACTGCCAATTTGGACCTTAATCTTTGGAAATAAAAATTATGACTCGCCGGATGGACCTGAAACTTGACTTGATTGTGTCTTTCAATAGAATACGAATAAGAAAATTCGAATAGAGCGATTTGGAATTTACTGATCGAAATGAGAGCTCATAACAAGTTCCGTGTATGTTTTCACGATGATAACCATAGACTGATCCGTTTTGGATATTATGTATCACATTTAAAATTTCACGAAGTTTTTCACAGACTTGATATTCGATTAAGCTTTTCAATTATGGAATGAAGATTTATTTCGTGTTTCTCAGATATCTCTAAAAGACTTCGAGTAAAATTTGACTCCAAGCGAGTTGTTTTTTCACTCGACCACCGAGTTAGTATAAAAAAAAGTTAACGATTTATGAATTGTTCAACAATATCAGAACAAAATTGCTGAATAAGCACAATGAATTATGAAAGGAAATGAGTAAATGTAGCACTTTCAACTAATGAGGGGAGCACCAACCTTTGCAGGTCCTGGATCTTGACGAAACTTTGGGTATTTTCTTGTTTTGGTGAGAAATGAAGGTACCCTAGAGGGTTTGGTCCAATGGGGCTCCTATCCTGAGTTCCAGCCATGGAGGTTAGCATTGTCAGTATATCGATCTATATATGTGTCATTTTAACATGCGTCTATGTGGACATAGGAGGCCCATTGGACAAAACCTTTCTGGGTACCTCGAGGGGTACCTTCAGGGCCGGCTCAAGGGGGGGGGGCGAGGTGGGGCGGCGCCCCAGGGCGCAGGGCCAGAGGGGCGCAGAGATTTCCAAAGGAAAGCATGCACGCAAATCCTGTCAGGAGAAAAATCTACTTCCAAACCTATCAAGACGATCAAACCCGCAAGTACGCGGGTGCGCGAGCCAATAATTCCGTCGAAAGAAAAAACCAATCCCGGCAAAACTTGAGGAGGCAATTAAACCTGGGAATATCCTGATGCTTGAACTAAAAATTATTTGAAGAGAAAACAATCCGGAAATCTATAGTACTTACAGCAGTTCAAAACGCAAATAGCCGGATACTTCGGTCGAGATTTTTGTGAAAAAAACAATCTCATAACCTGGGAGGCAATCAAATCCGCAAATACCTGGATACTTAGACCAAAAATTCTATCGGGGAAATAAATCATTCCCAAAACCTGAACTGAAATATTCTGATGCTCGGACTGGAAAGTCTGTGAGGGGGAAACAATCCAACAATCTAGTGAAGCAGTTAAACCCACAAATAGCCGTACACTCGGATGGAAAATTTTGTGGAAAAAACAATCCCAAAATCTAGGAAGGCAATCAAACCTGCAGATACCCTGATGCTCAGGATGGAAATTTTGACAGTTGAAAAATAATCCTGGAACCTAGGAATACAATTAATTCCACAAGTGCGTGGATGCTCGAACGAATATACTTGTTGGGGAAAATATCAACCCTAAAAAGGTCATACCCGGGTGCTCGGACAAAATATACGAACGGGGAGGAGGGGACTAATCCCAAAATCTAAAGAGGCAATCAACCCTGCAATCACTCGGATGCTTAGAATTAAAATCCTGCCAGATGTGAAGATCAAACTCAAGTCCCAGGAAAGTATAACTAATCCTGCAATCGCTTGATGCTCGAATAGAAAATTATGTCGTAGGAAAAACTAAAACCAGAATTTAGGAAGACAACCATCTCGCAATTGTACTTTGTGCTTGAGCTGGAATTTCTATCACAGAATTGGAGTGATTAGGTATGTTTATCGTCTGGAGATCCATCTGTTTCACAAGTTTTAAAACCAATTGGTTCAAACATCCATCCGAATATTATAGTTGGTTCGATTGGCTTCGTGAGTTTATGGAAATCTTTCGTTTGCTTACAACCTTCCAGTTTGAGCATCCGGATGCTTGCAGGTTCGGATGTCTCCCTGAGTTTTGGGGCTAACTTCTTCCGACGATGGGATTTCCGATACTAGGATCTGGATGTTAGGGGATTTGATTGCCTTCCTAGGTTCTGGTAATGACTCTGTCCCCGGTAGAATTCTCGGGCCAAGTATTCGTGTTTTTGTGGAAGTAGCTGCTTTATTGGGTTTTGGGAATAAATCTTTTTCTCACAGGATTCTCGGCCCGAGCATCTCGGCACTTGCGAGTTTGATTGTCTTTCTTGTTTTTAGCACTCATTACGTTTTCGACAGAATTTTCGCTCCAAGAATCTGAGAATTCGCGAGGTCAGTTGTCTTCCTATAGGTTTTGAGAGTGATTCTTGTTCACGAGAGAATTAAAAACCTGACAACTAACAAGAACCGATAAGACTTGGGTTTGCACATATATTGAGTAAGTGATGAGTTTTTCTTTTCATCACAACAAAATGGACTGGTAAACAAGCAGATCTTGGCCGTACTCATTTGATTTACACTTCTTTTGTAGAAAATATAAGATTTGACAGTGATGAATTCCCCTAAATTTTTTCGTGCAATTTTGACTTCTTATGAAACATCGTTATCCTTGATTCTCTCTGGCCTTACAAGGGGGCGCAGCACGTTATTTTGCCCAGGGGCGCGGAGCTGTCCGGAGCCGGCCCTGGGTACCTTCATTTCTCACCAAAACAAGAAGATTCCCAAAGTTTCGTCAAGATTCAGGAACCACAAGGTTGGTGTTCCCCTTGTAAGTTTCGTGTTTATTCATGGTCGGTTGTCGCTGGGGTTTTCACCCTCAGTTCGAAGTCTTTTATACCTTTCTCATTCTGCGCTGTCCGAATTTACACCAATAATCGAGTGGGCCATCAGAAATATTGATGAGTGATGGTGAAAAAAGAACAGTGACAATGGGCCTTATGACAACCAATAGTGTGAGTTTTTCGACAAAACAAGGTTCACTGTGACTCTATATGAGTAAAACTATTTTTCGATACACTGTGCGTACAAGTGCACTTTGCGCACAGTTTGTCGACTTTTACTCACAGTTTATCGAAAAGTATAGTTAGATACACGGCCGTAAAACCTATTATTCGCATCCTCGTGATGATTCCGACCCCATCACTCGGACGCGAATAAAACGTTTTACGCCCTTGTATCGAAATGTACTATTTCACTTTTTCTCGTGAAATATCTTGAGTATTTTGAGTATTCATGCAGTATGATCATACACTCTTATCTCAGTATCCAGATCTTATCATTACTATATAATAATTTGAGATGAAGAACTGCTATTTACTAATTGAATATTTACGTATTGGATAATTATACCGGAGAATTGAAGGGTGTGTTCTGTTTTCATCGAAATACGTATTATTCAATCCAACAACGTCGTAATATGGCGGAGGTAACGATGTTGATTTAGGTTATGACAGCTAATTTCACTCGATCAAGTCGATCATCGAACTATTCTGATGACTTGATCGATCGAGAGTAAACAAAAATCGCTCAAACGGAGAGCTATTTTTCTCAATTTTGGCTCGAAAGCAAGTCATTTCGCTTGATTTATCTAATTACTCAAGCTCCGGGTGATGAAAACCACTCGAATTCTTTGTATCTAATTCTTATAACTATTTTTTCTCTGCAGCCCATAAAGTAACTATTTCCAGAAAATAAATTGCGTAATCTGTGCACACGAAAACAATGAATATTACGCATTTATTTGCGTAACAGACAACTCAGATTTTGAAGAATGATAAATTTCACGATAACTCCGAATCTTTTGAGTGAGTCACTGTTCTTGAGGGTAATAATTGGCGTATATATCTCTTTCAAGTTCTCACCACACCTCGCTTCAAGCTGCGATAAGTATCACAAAACTGACACCAAAATCCACCTATAGGGTTTTTTTCAGGAGATACTACACAGTAAGGATCCGTTTTAACCGAAATCGTACCGGTTCACGTCTCGAAATCGCGAGTTAAATCATTTTTCCCGTACGTGTATAAGTACATAGAGGCCCAATTCGATAAATTGGCGATTTCGGTATGTATGTTTCCTCATTAATCTTTTGATAACTCAAAAATGGCCCGTTTAATCGAGAAATGTGTCGAGAAACTTTTTGTAGAGCTTCCAAAGATCTAAAGAATCATGCTCTCAATGTTTCTCAACGATGCGTCTAGTTCGAGTTGTGAGGCGTCTTTATTACAAGTTTCATGGGGTTTGAAATATTTCCATGGGACATCATGTCTCAAATTTCATATTTCTAACCACTTTCGCAATGTTGGAGGATGATCCAGGGACCTTCTCCTTATGAGTTATCGAGATTCTGCTTAATACAGCTCGAGAGGATCTTCCAGCATTCCATAGTATGTTGAAAATATAAAGTTCGAGATATAATGTACCATGGAAATATTTAAAAATCCATCAAACTTGTGATGAAGACGCCTTACAACTCGAAGTAGACGTATCCTTTGAGAAACTTTCAGAGCATGATTCTTCAGATTTTTGAAAGCTCTACAAAAAGTTTCTCTTTACATTTTTCGATAGAACGGTTCGTTTTCGAGTTATTAAAAGATTAATGAGGAAACATAGCAAAATCGCTAATTTATCGGAATCAAATGATTTTCCATGTACTTTATGCACGAGAAAAATGATTTTACTCGCCATTTCGAGGCGTGAACCGGTACGATTTCGGTCGAAACGGATCCTTGCTGTCAAGGATCTCCTGAAAGATACCCTATAGGCTGATTTTGGTGTCAGTTTAGTGGTACTTATCGCAGTTTGAAGCGAGTTATGCACAATTTTCAAATAGAAGAATCTGAATGTCGACAACAAGAAAATTGTGCCTATCAATGGAATTGCTCTATCATTCTTTCTTCGTGAAAAAGTTCCTCATTGTGAGTTCGCGAAGTATTTGATGTAACAGATGAGGATAATGAATTCTGATCCTGACGATTGCGATCCATACATAGTTTAATGGAAAATTGCAGTTTTCTTTGTAGATTTTATTTGAAAATATTCCTGAAACCATTGGCATGAGTATCGTAAACTGTTTCTTCATTTTTTTTCTAAGAACACAATTTGTAATAAAAGATTTTGCTGATTATTTTCTCAGAGGCTAATTAATTGAGTTCAATTAGGCTAATAGTAAATAAGGTGAGAGGTAGTAAAAATGTTGTCCGGTTCGGAATAGGAAGTCGAATGTACATCGTGAAAACTTAACTGTATCCTCCGTGCGTATAAATAATTTATTCTACCAATATAACAATAGGTGAACAGGTACTCTGAGGAACACTTAACTTCTAAAATACTGATACATTTTGGTATCTCCGTCTTTTGTTTCAACTTCAGCCTCTTCAAATGAATTGTCAAGGTGCTTTTATGGATCTCCAGAAATGAGCGGAAGAAAATTATACGTAAAGAGTTCGAGAGCGATGAAACCACCAGAATTTTCGTGTTCTTTAAAAAAGTACAAGCCGGCTCCGGAAAGTGGCGTCAACAAATTTGGCGTAACTTCCTGGACGTTGATGAAAGGCACAGTACTTCGTCCTCCATCCTTGCCATTGGTAGTCGTGAACTTGACTTTCCGATCTCTCACTCGGGTAACTTCTGATTCTAGACCAATTTTCCTTGTTGGTACTTCAGGATCGACTAGTATTAGCTCCTTGCTGATTCGGATGGCGGTAAACAGTATTTGAGCGTTAGTCTAAATACTGTGAACGATCAGAAACGTGATAAGATTATAGATGCGATCATTTTTAATCAACTCACGTGGGATGAGTATCGACTGGATGTAATTTTTGTACTTTGCTCAAGCCGGATGGTTCGAATGAATTGGGAGATGAATAGACCTCCAGACGAATGAAATTTTCTGATCCATTCCGAATGATGTTGAATCCCAATCCCGTCACGACCGCATCGGGTTTCAATGTAGTCTTTGACAGTTCTACTGTCCTCAAGTCAGTCCAACTTATCTTTTCTGTGAGTTGATAAAAGACATTAAAGAAAAAAATCGTAAGTGAAATGGGACCATAAAGTGTATATGGACGACTCCGAACCAGACCGGGTGTCGGCAAAGATTTGCAACGAATCAGACTGCGTCGCTGAATTCGAGGTGTCTCACGACCCGTGGCGACCCCCTAGCGGTTCTGATATGGTTCTGATCCTATGACTATAAAGACACGCCTATCCAGCAGATTTCCGAGTCAAGGCCGCGAGCGCTGGCCACATGAGTGTTGTTGTTATATGGAGTAATGAAACTTGATTTAGCCTCTTGAATTCAAGAGGCACTCTGAGTTAGCGTCTTGTTTTTCAAGAGGCTCAAGACCCATTTCGACGCCCCTGGATTGTTATTGTCATTTGTTAGTCCGCTCAGCCTGGGTCCCGAGTGTAAGTATTGCATATGGCAGATCACCGACTGTGTACTCTCCCAGTATCCCGCAAAGATCAAAACCAACTTTTCATCAATAATGTGCTTGACAATCATCACCTTCTCTCCTGCGACGTATCTTCGCATGCCATATCACTCACACGTTTAATCAAATCAGTGAAATTATTCAGATACGACATATTGGTGGAAACTGGGGAGTACAGAGGTGGAGATCTGCCTTGTGCGGTACGTACCCGAGACTCAGGTCCCTGTGAAATTAATTGACAACTGAATGCTTCGCAACTTGGTCAGAATTCAGTTCAAGTATCGATGTATGTCTGTGCAAATTCTCAAGTCAATCGACCGTTTCGTTTCGGAGCCCTAGCCATCAAAAAACCGTATGTTTTGGTCACATTTAACATTGCGTTTATGGGAGAGGGCAAGCAAAACGGCACCTTTTTGAGTCTCCCAACTGATCCCGACAACAGGAAATAATGAGATTGCAGAAGAAATAAGTTCATACAACGATGAATCTTTTGGCCAAGTCCGCTCAAGATTGATCGTTTAGTTTTTCCGTGGCGGATATTGGAAATTTGAAATTGCGTAACGACTTCCACCAGAATTCTGTTTATGCGCAAATTAACGCCTGGTTCGAAGGGGTTTTGATCATAAAAATATCTTAGCCCATTTTCGCTTGCTTTTTGATTTGCAAAACACGCTTATTTGCCCAAATTATATATTATTCAAAATCAATGTTACCGAAAAAGTGAGGTTAAGTAGCCTTTGACTCTCGCGCTCGCGGTCCCAGGCCCGGCTCAAAATCAGCCGAATAGGCATCCTTTGGTTCGACTTAGGTTTCTGACCTCGAAACAACCTTTGAGAGTCAATTACGCAATCAGTAGAGAATCATATCTTGACTCAAAATTCGTCACATTTTCAAGATATAGAGTCAAAAATGAGGGTTCCTAATTGAAAAACCCAATTTGAGCTATAAAAAACCATCAAGGTCACATTCAAGGTCAAATCTGAGTCCATTTTCGAGCTTCCCTCAAATTTTGGAGACACGTGTTTCGGAGTTTTTAATACCCGAAGCCTGTTTCGACTCTTAAGAGTCAAGATTATGTTCAAGGTCACAAGTCAAAGTTCGAAGTAAGTCTTGAAACTTTTCTGAGAGGAACCTCCTCAAACTAGACTATCGCACTAGCTCTGGTACGTTAATCCACGCTCGAGATACTTTTGACTCCCAAATGACCCCTAGAGGTCATCTAAAAAATTGGCAAGAAGTCCCGTTTGAACGTAGAATTGTGTGCTCTTCCAGAATCCGGAGTCGCGAAAAAAGTGATTTGATTTCCAAAAATGATCATTCAAGGTCAAATCTGAGACCATTTTCAAGCTTCCCCCTCGATTTCAAGTACAAGTGTTTCGGGGTTCCTGTAGATACCTTGGGCATACACTTTCCTACTCTTGCGCGTAAGCTCAGCTTTTCACCAAAATTATTTAGCTCGCATTTACGAAGCCAATCAACAATTTTTCGGGAATCTCACCTTTGGTCCAACCCCAAGAATTCGGTCTCGTCCACCAACGCGTTGAATTATCTCTGATGGTCCCGTCTAATAGCAGTTCTCCCTCTTGAATATCTACGGAAAGCGTGTTGTTCTCCAATACCAGCTTAGCTCCTGTGATAACCCTGTTTCCGTAATTCATCATTCAGTCGATTGGATTGACAAAATTGTAATTATTAATGTATAAATTATGCCGATAACCTTATCATCCTCAAAATACTTAATCCGTAAAAAGAGTCAAATATGTGTTCTGAATTATGAAGTTATGACATCGGTATCACTGTGTTACATGATTTAATATAATGACGTATCATTTTGTGACAAAAACAAGATTGAGGAAAGCTCTGACCCAATATAAAATATTGAATTTTCTATACTCTATCAGGAATAAGTATCAGGTAAATTATCTTCTTCTCTTCATTCTTGAAAAATGTTTTCTCAAGTTATATGCAATGACTACGGGCAGAATAAAACGTATATCTATCTATCTATCTATCCTGGATTTTTATTCATGTCATTTGATTTAATTTCATCCGACAACTCGTCAGTTTTGATGGCTTTGTTGAATGAGAAGAAAAAACTTATAATTCTCCGATACTAGTCGTCATAATGAAGGAGAATACTTCGGATTTTTTTCTAAGTTTACGAAAAAATGTAACGGATTCTAAAAGTATTCAGTTTACTCGGAGCAATTTAACGCGCGATAAAGAATCTCAATCTCGGATAAGTTTTGGGAAAACGAAGAAAATTTCTATCCTGAGGAAGTCAAAGAGTAATGAATAGTATTCCTTTAAGATACCTTGTAAGAAACATGATGGGGTTTACATCTGTAATTTACATTTATCCATGAGAAATAACATGGTGAGTGCTAATTACAGCTGTGAACTACCTTGCCTAATTTATTCATAATGTTTAATGCGATGGACAACTTTCTTTACCGATTTCCAATACTTAATCGTCGACTATTCTTTTCAAACACATCAGGAAAATTTGAAAAATTTTCTACAAGACCCTATTTGTGTGAGCAACAAAGCAACCCACCGGCCAAGGCCAAATATCTGATTTCGTGGAAGAAGGGAAAAAATAGTCTTGAAAATTTGAATGTTGACATTTTTTGTCCTTTTTATCTGGATGTGAGAATGTCATTGTTTAGTGTCTATGGGGTTCGCCGTAGTGAGTACGCTAACTCTTCTTCAGGGTTTAGTTCGAGTACTTTACTTCTCGAGTAGTTTACTTCTCGGTTTAGTTGATCTTAATTTCGTCTCGTTGTATTGTAATATTGTAACCCTAATTTGAAATACAAATATTGAACTGAATTGCGTAAACAAAATTCCTAGAATGGACGTAACTTGATAAGGACACATCACATTTCTCATACACAAATACATAATCACGTAATTGTTGTCCCTTATAGAAAAAATTTACATTTTGTGTTTCGATGGTCCTATGGCTGTTATTCGGAAATTCATCACTTGATCGAATAATATCAATTCAATATGAAAATTGCCATAAATAAGGAAATTTGAAGAAAATTTCTTGGAATGTTTTGAATAAAAAAATCAAGAAATTATTGACTTAGGTTGCTAACAACTCAAAACTCAAGAGAAGCTATTTACGAATTACATAAAGGAACGTTACAATATTTTTGATACCCTTCTTCACCTCTGGTGAGATTTTTTTAATGGAATACTGCTGGCTCACACAATAGGAAACGGAGGAAATCGGGACCCCCCCCCCCCTCCCAAAGCATTACGTCCAATTCATGCACGAGCACAGTCCCAAAAATGCCTACAACTTCAATCGAAGACACTCACTGTAACAGACAGCTCAAGTTTCTGACCGATCCAATATCCCATTATTTTTGAAAAAATAATTGCGGCTGCTTAACGAGTCACTTTTGTCTTTTATGAAACAATGCTCTGATGACTAATTTGTCGTCCTCTTGAGGTCTTCGTCAGCATCTCACATCGCAATTTCTCCCAAAATAGGACAAGGGTAGAGTTTAGCTGATTATTTTTACGTTGGTCGTCATGGTCATTTCTGTTTTTCACTCTATGATTACATATCAATAACAATCATTTGAACCAAACCACCTTTTAGACCCATGTTCGATTTTTGTATAACTACATATCACGCTACACTGTTGAATGATTGCTTTAGCTAACAACGTACACATACTTTCGCAGAAGTTTTTGGTATACACGGTTGACATTGGTTTTTTCTTAAATAAAGTATTTTACAACTATCTGCGTAGACACAGTGCGCGCAAAAAGACTCATTTAGCAGCCTCAATTATTATTCCATTGGTTACAAATATAAGTGCAACAATATCACGAATATTTTCTTATTTTTCATTGAATTAAATTGCATCAGTGGTAGTAATAACGATGCTTGAATCTTTTTTCATCAAAAAATGACTTAGAAATTGGGGAAAATCTGTGGGTTTTGTCGATATTACCCATATGCGACAAGCAAAATAGTTTTGGACCCAAACGCGTAAGGGTGATGACAGACAACCCGCTACGACATGAATCTCATGACACGACGCGACGCGACACCGCCCGCCATGGCAACTAAATCTATTCCTGCAAACTCAACCATCGATGGATTTGACTCATTCTCATAAATCATGACTGGTAATGTGAAAATGAATCAAATCCATCGATGGTCGGGTTCACAAGAATGGATTGGGTGCCGTGTCGGGCGGTGTCGCGTCGCGTGGTATCGTGAGATTCGTGTCGTAGCGGGTAGTCTGTCATCACCCTAACCAGTCGGACCAAGAAGTGTATGAAAATCCACAAACAGATCAGAAATGTTGATATCTCGTAAAGTGTAGTAGTTATATCAGGATAATAAGGTTCTCCACTCACATCAAGACTTACATGCCATCATCTGTTCGAGAAAAAGAGGGTGATAAGTTGATCCAGTAATCTTCCTCAACGCAGGTGCATTGCATTGGATTACACTGTGTCCGATTTTCAACCTCCATCTCTGTCTCAGGGTGATATCTTTGTTTGAGTTCGTACCGTTTTTCGCAATTTCTCGAATCATTGTGTCTCGGCGAAAAATAAGATTCATATCTTTGACCCGTAGGAGATTCCTGCAACTTACGCAAATTCTTTGTCTTGGTGGATATTTAGCATCGATTGTGAATCTATTGGCTTACGCTTAAACACAGGGTTGTATCTGTGGAACTTTTACAATCTAGCCTTTTTTTACAAGGACGAGAAAGACTGCAGACTTCATTTGTTCGTAAACCACAGCACAAGCTTAACGTTGATGTATCTTGACATGATCTATGAGGTGTATTGTATGCAGCTGTTCTATATGGACCAGCACACTCTTCGACGAAAACTTTTGAAAACGCCTCAATTTGACCATATTTTTCTTCATGAAAATGAAATGTACAGAAGTGTATCAGTGGTTTAGTCGTTCAATTCAATTTGCTCACTATTCATTCTTGTAATGTTTTGAAAAAACATGAAAATTTTTGAAAAATTGTCATTTATACGAGGGCCGAAGTGGATCACAAGTGGGGGCTCAATGAGCAAAATGAAGAATCAAAATTGGTTGAAATCGTAATATGCCATTTTTCACTCATTTCCACCTCAAGAACATGTTCTGATGGGAGGAACAGTATTCGTAATGCCACTGACAATTTTGTAATGCAGGGTAATTTACAATTAATTACCTCCAGAATGATTCTCCAGATCACACGCATAAACTGCCCGAGATACGTTGGCTAAATATCCCTTGTATCTATTGAAAGTCTCGCTGTATTCCTCAACAATATCATAAGCAAAAAATTTTTTCTGCTGGGCAAGATCGTCTGCAATTCAAATCGAAAATTTAACTTTGTAATGAATTGCACATTCCGGTGACTAGTCTTAATGCGGCGAACTTGGGCATGGAATAGGTTGCTCTAGTGCGTATGTTATTTTCATTTTAAAACTTACACCCACTCTTCTTTGAACTGAGGGATTCCAGAATTTCGTATGAAATTGACATGATGGCAAATGTCTCAGCTGATGCAAGTTTAAGATGTCTAAAAAATATTTCCACTGCTTGCAACGGAGACATACCAGTCGCACACACTTGCTCCGATTTCTGTGTCAAATAATTTTGTGATGAAAGCCATTTATGAAGATACATCATGGGTTACCAACATTTTTGCACATCTTATTACATTTAAAAATCATACCTGATATTCTTCGATAAAAGCTATCACGAAGGGTTTGTAAGAGCTCAAATCACCACGAATTATGTGGTGTATCTTCAATAATGGGCTCTTCTCGTTGAGATATTTGACTGTATTTGTCGCAATGCCGAAAAAGTATCGAGAATCGTGTATATAACCTGCATTGAAGCGAGCCTTGTGTCTTAAAGTCGCTATCAACTTATCTGAAACCTCCAAATACTTTGATCTCAGATCCCTTACGTCTGGATTTTGTTGCTGAGAGTTGCCTTGGCTATTTAGTGCCATTTCAAGATTTTTGAAATTGTCAACGAATGCTTTCTCTAATTTTGTTATTCTACCAATAGAATCTTCTACATCTAGAGAATCCTTCAATCCATTCAAGGGCTCGACTACGTGATCGAGAAAATTGTACATGTATTCGGTCACATTAAATGACTCAATCGATTCATCAGCGGTTGCCAGAATTTGCTTTTTGTTGATCAAACGAAATGATAGGCAGACGATTGTTTGGAAAATCAGCCTAGACAGTCGCATAGTCTGTTGCATTCCAAATCTATATAGCTGGATTGGCTTAGGATTTTTCAGACTGGATGGATGCAATGCACTGTACCATCGCTATTACAGGGTCGGGAATCCTTTTCCTTATACAACCTTGTGCTGGAAATGTGGGAAAATGGTGTATAAAATAATTGGAATATTTTTAATGATGATAATGTATTATAATATTGAAACAGATCACATTAAGCATAATGACACAAACCCATGTGGAACCTAAGATTCCATGAACATATATGAGGATTCCATGGTCATACATGATCATAAATAAAATCGGTTTCAAAATTTGTCATTTTCATTTCGGAAAGGTGTGATATACTAATTCACAACATCAATACTTCACGGTGATGATCGAATATTACTCAGAAATTCTTTTCCCGAAGTCATCATAAGGTTTTGAACATTTGAAGTACTGGAGTGAAAAAATCCACATTAGATATCATTTTTCGTCGAAAAATGTCAGTTGTTGGGAACTTGAGACCGACTCCTGGGAAGATTTTCCTTCAGTAGTATATGATCAGTATCGTGACTTATTGATGTTACAATAGGTTTGAATCAATATATCACAACTTTCTGGAATGAAAATAAAATGTTTAGAGCTTTCTTACGTATGATCATATATGACCATGGAATCCTCGGATTCCATGATCATATATGTTCATAGAATCGTATGTTTTACATGGGAAAGAAACTCTTGGATTCGAGGTAGATATTTCTAACATTTTTCGACTTCTTAAAAATCTTGTGTTAACTTGAGAAAGCACATAATGAAGGGATAATAATCTGACACATGCTTAGATTCACTGCCCACGATAAAGAAAAGTAAAATGACTCATTGTCAGTCTCAAATGCGAAATGTTCTCAAATTTAGACCTTTTACTTTCAAGTCCAACGCTGCTCAATCGAAACGTTGGTGAGACTCATTGATCTGAACTAGACCTAAATCCTTATTTTTACTCCGCCATGCTATTTTTTGTAAACCGTTTATGATTGCGATGACTAATATTGATACAATGCACTTTTGCCAATGATTGCACATTTAATGTGTCACCCTAATTTAGGGTGACCTTCATTCCCCAATTTTCCTTTTTCCTACTGGCTTACACTTGAATCGTGCTGATTTGGTGAGTAGCTTTTCCATCCGATTCCATGGTACGAAACATGAACTTTTCACCACCCATGGGACCCCATAAAAGTTTTCCAGGTATCTGGAGAACATTTTGATTGATATATTTCCATCATCTCCAACAACATTATTTGGGTCTTTTTTTCAATAAAATCCATATTTCTCGAATCACATCAGAAATACGAGGATGCGGTTCGTAGCATTCGGAAGGTCTTGAAAAAACCTATCAAAATCGGTCTTGTAAAATTGATTTTGAGATTATGGGCGGCTTCAGTGGGCAAGAGAATGAGAAATACAAAACTTTTAATTTCTCGGAAAGTCATTTTTTTTTATAGCTCGAAAAGTTGATATTTGATGTAAAATTTTGTATGCTTTCTGAAAAAAGTGGTCCCGAACATTTTTTTTGCATCCTAAATCTTGTTTTTGCCGTTTTCTGCAAATCTATTCTTTATACGATTGAATTTTGTCTACGCATGCGCAGGTATTTGGATTCCTGAAAAAAATTTCATTGGAAAGCCAAGAAAATTTCCTTCAACACGACCACTTGGTGAAGTCAATTCCATGCTTTTGGACCAGAGCTACAACGTCCAGAGCTGAGGGTTCATCTTCCATAAGTTGCGGCTCCGGCCCTAGTTGATGGAATTGACTTCGCAAAGTGGTTATTTTGAAGGCAATTTTCTTGGCTTTCCAATGAAATTCGTTTTAGCAATCCAAAATCCTGCTCATGCGCAGAAAACAGACGATTTTCAATCGCCTACAAAATAGATTTGCAGAAAACTTCTACATTCACCTAAGATGGGATTATGAAATATCGTGTAAAATTAATAGAACAAAGTATCTTGTCTATGTAATGAGTTGGCTGAGCTCGCTATCATCGATTAGGAACCTAGCATCTATTATGCATGGCCTTTATTATTCAATTATCAACTATATGGGATTATAGCCTGGGGATCTACCTGGAACTCAAACATCAAACTGCTTGATAGCCTACACAACAAAATCATGAAAATCATGAGAAGAAAGGTTAAGAACTTCCTACAACCACTTGCACCAAGGAAAAATTTCATTTTAGAATGCTTGGCGTACAACTATGATGATTCGAGTAGGAAATACTTATGTAGTGAATCAATCACGCGTAGGAAAGAAGCAAATATACCAAAAGTACTGAAAAATGTTGTCAAAAAAAGCCATAACTATGTCGCCACTATCTATTTTAATAAACTTCAATTAGAGACTAAAACTCTTGGGCGAAAAATGAGGAAAAAGATTCTTAAGACTCTTGTCAGTGTTATGAATTTAATTGAAAATGAATGAACCAAAGTTGCTGTATATCTTAGAATGTAATGATGATCATTATTAGTATAAGTTTTCTCAATCTATATATTATCATTCAATTTATATCTTATATTTTATAAGGTCAGTGTACCCAACTTGCCCCCATTAAGCCATTTTCTTAATAATCCTGGCTAATCTCAATATTTCCCAACGTACTTTAACTCATTTCGAAGCTTGTCTCAAGACCTTTAAAATGAGCTAAGATACGTCCGATTTGGATGAAGTGGAGCCGAACTGTTTGAATTCTCCCAAAAGGTGATTTTTGAGAGTTTACAAAAGTGTGTACCCAATTTGCCCCCATCATTTAAAACAATGTAAATCGGCGATAAAATGCGAAAAATGGCTTTGATCCGTTTTGATCACCGTGCAGCGACATTCATAGCTTTTAGCTGGCCCAAGACATCGTTTCCGACCTATTTTGACGTGATAAACACGTTCTGAGTGGTAAAAGAAGCCATACTGCACGCCTTTCCGAGATAACCATATGGGGGCATGTTGGGTACACTCCGATGTCGGCCTTCTTGATTCTCAAACCATCTTCGTGTTTTGCACATAAAACAGCTCCATATTCAAATTTTGCAATTTTGAAAAATGGATTTTGAAGGTCTTGAAACAAGGAATCGAATGCGCTAAGGTACGTTAAGATTGGTTAAACTCAAAGAATTTGGCACCGATTTTACTGAAGGCGATTTCCTCGGTGATTTCTTAGCCGTGCAAACACGAAAAATGGAAAACTCACTTTATATTTTCTGGAGAACGCAGAAATGATCCGGGGTCGATGAAAACTACGTATTTGCTCATATTTTAACATAACAAACGTAAAAAGAAATTGCGGGAAGGTCAACTAGCGCCCATTCCTGAGATCGGCATATGGGGGCAAGTTGGGTACAGAGGCAAGTTGGGTACACTTACCTTACTTTTGTACCAGTCTGCACACAGATGTTTTTACATCTCTGCAGAGAACCGTAATGGTTCTTGTTGTATATCAACCTGGCTGAATAAATTGAAATTGAAATTGAAATAGCAAAAACAGGCATTAGGACGTAGAAAACATGTTCGGAACCACTTTTTCAGAAAGCATACAAAATTTTACATCAAATATCAACTTTTCAAGCTATAAAAAAATGGCTCTTCGAGAAATTAATAGTTTTGTATTTCTCATCCTCTTGCCCATTAAAGCCGCCCATAACCTCAAAATCAAATTTACAATATCACTTCTGACAGGTTTTCTCAAGACCTTTTGAATGCTGCAAACCGCATCCTAGTATCTCCGATGTGATTCGAGAAATATGGATTTTAATGAAAAAAAAGACCCAAATTTTGTTGTTGGTGATGATAGAAGAAGATAAATGAAAATGTGCCCCAGATACCTGGAAAACTTTTATGGGGTCCCATGGGTGGTGAAAAGTTCATGTTTCGTACCATAGAATCAGATCGAAAAGCTAAGAAAACAATCTGAGATATGACTCTTTTTCGTAGGTCTGTTTCGCGTGAAATTACACATGTATACCTCATTCGGGTAAATTTTTCTGTATTTCTATAATGCAGTATACGAACTTCAAAGAATTTGTAATGGGCTTTTTCAGGCTAACGTCGAAGTACGGTGGGAAGATGAAACTGTGACATACCGCATCATGACACCGCAGAGAGCAAAAACTGCTTCATTACCTAATTTATTCAAATCAGATTCAAAATTGTACATCAATGTGATTATTTTAATCACGAGTTTGCCGATAACCATAGAAAGTTTGTACAATTCCTTCGCAATTGCCTCGGTAATGCTAGTTGTTGTGAACATGAGCCATGTAAAAATCTCAGGAACAACTAAGAGCACGTGGTCATTGCAATTATACTTAACTATTAATTTCACACGTAGAGATTGGTTACAACGTATGATAAGTTTAAACGAATAGTGTAGTAGAGAACATGATACAGCAATCAGGTGAAGAATAATTATTCTTTGGTTATGTGCACATGCTGGTCAATTCACGAAACTCACGAATGCTCATAATTTGGACCTAGAATGTTGCGTTGAATATTCAGTGCGTTCAACAAGTTCCCAGTGGTAACGTGTAATAAGGGAGTGTTAGATACGGAGGTAGTTGGATAAAAAATGAGTTTCTAGATGAACCACTCCGAATTCCCCCCCCCCCCCCCCCATTTACCCATCACGCTAATTTTGGACTGGACTCTTTCAAATAGAAACACCAATTTTTACGTCGGAGTCTGAAGAAGCGGTAAATTCCACGTCTAGATATGTTTCTATGACATTGGCCAAGGTGACCTTCAGGGGTCAATAGGGAGTCACGAGAACCTACAAAGTACGAGACGCTCCTCCCCCAATGTGAAACGTTAATACAAAAGCTGTTGAGTATTGAGTGAGGTTCAGACAAACCCGATCCTCCCGAACCCTAAGCCCCCCCCCCCCACATTTGCGCCATTGAGCCCAACTTTGAATTTTTCAATGGAAGCTTCAACTTTTTATCTCGGATTCTGAAGAAGCGGGAAATTCTCATTCAAATGTTTTGAGACATTTTCACGGTAGCCTCCAGAGATCAATGAAGGGACACGAGAACCTAAAAACTATGGGATACCCCCCCCCCCCCCCTCCAACATCTCCCAAGGTGATGCCTAGTACAAAAGTGTTGGATATGAAACAAAGTTGCTAGATATCAAGACTTGATTGAGATTGACTTTAGTGAGAGCGTAGCTACATAGGAGAGAGCATGCCAACCCTCTCCATGTGGAAGAGAGAGACACAATTAGTGCGTCGTCTTTGTCGCTTTCATTGCAGGTATGGGCGTGTTCAAACTTGCCGCTGGTTCTTGCTTTCCATGTGTCTGCACTCTGTGAATCCTCCCACTCCCTCCAAAATTCTACCCAAACCCTCCGAATTTGCTTCATTCGGGCCATTTTGAAGTTTTAGATAGAGACCCCACTTTTTCACCTCGGATTTAAAAAGTGAGGAGAATTCTACGTTCAGATAGGTTTTCACGACACTCGCCAAGCTGACCCCCAGATGTTAGTGGGGAATCTACCACCAGACCTCTACCAAGAACCTACGACGAACGAGACCCCTCTTCCCTCCCCAATAATATTACCCAAGTGTGACATCTGATGAAGAAAAGGTTGAATACCTCGTTGAATACAATGGTTGTTGGATATCAAGTGAGGGGTCAGAGGAGAACTCCCGAGTACATTCCACCCTCATTTGCCTCATTGGGGCCAACATTGATTCTGCAAAAAGCTTCCCTTATTTTTACCTCAGATTGTGAGAAAATTGTACGTTCAGATATATAGGTTCTCATGACATTAGACGGGGTGACCCTTAGGGGGTCAATGAGGGGTCACAAGAACCTACAATTCACGGGATGGCTCCCCCCTCCTCATATCTCCCAAGGGTGACGTCTGATGAAAGAGTGTTGAATAAAAACGTTTTTGGATATCGAATTAGGCTTTAGATGAATCCCAAAAAATTCCCCCGCAACAATCTAAGGTATCGAATGGAGTATTCTATTTGAGACTTCAAAGTTCGCCTCAATAAGGCTAATAGGGAAGGGGATTTGGGAGGCTTCATCTGAACTCTCATTTGATGTCCAACAACTTTTGTATTCACCCTGTTTCAATGTCGACCTTGTAAATATTTGGGGGAGGTGATATTTCGTAGATTCTCGTCATCCCCCATTGACCCCTAGAGGTCACCTCGATCAATGTCACGAAAACCCATCTGAACGTAGAATTTTTTCGCTCTCTCAGAATCGGAGGTGAAGAATCGAGGTTTCTATTCAAAAATTGAAAATTGGCCTCGTTGGGGTAAGGGATGTGGGAGACGTATTTCGTAGGGTCGCGTATTCCCCCATCGTCTCCTAGAACTCACCTTGACCAATGTCATAGGAACCTATCTAAACGTAGCTAGAATTCCAAAATTCTACGTAGTACATGGGGGTTTCTATTCGAGAATTCGAAGTTGGACACAACAAGGCTAATAGGGTTGGAGGGAATTTGGGGGTCTCATCTGGTCTCTCATTTCGTATCCAACAACGTTTGCATCCAAACCGCCTTTATTAGACGTTACCCTTAGGAGATGATGGGAGGTGAGGGGGCGTTTCACGAACGATCTGCATGATTACTTACGCATTCTTTGACCTAGAAACCAAACTTGGGATCCAGAATTTCGTAATTCCCATCAAACTGAACACACGATTAATCTTTGAATTCAACGATCAGAATCGAAGCTAACAATGCTCACTAAAACTCGAGGGCAAGAGCTATAAAAGGAGCGGATTGCAGCAGATTCCTTCGAGTCTTCACTGAGCAGTAGCCATGAGAGGAGGTCACGGAAAGAGAAGAGCAGCGAACAAATAGAACAGCGAAAGGATGGAACAGTGCCAAAGTGGCAACGAGGTGCGTGAAAAGTGAAAAAGGGTGGAAGAGAGGAGTGAATAAGAAGAGATGCCCACGAAGACTCGGGAGTATATCGGGAGTAGAGACCCGAGTGTCTCTGCTCGGGAGCACAAGGCATGAAAGGAGCCAAATGCAGCAGATTTCGTTCAGCCTCCACTGAGCAGCCGGCCGTAAGAGAGGTCTTGGAAGAAGAGGCGCAGTAAGGGAATTGAAAAAGTAAAACCGTACAAAAGTATGAAAAAGGTGAGTGACAAGTAAAGAAGTCACAAACTGAAAAGTGAGCAACACAAAAGGCCTTTAACAAACCAAAGGTATCAAAGGAACCAAAGGTATCAAAGGAACCAAAAGTATCAAAGGAACCGAATGCAGATTCCGCTCCGTCTCCGCAGAGCAGGTGACTAGTGAAGAGTTTATCGAAAAATTAGAGCAGTGGAGGACCGTAGCAGTGAATTAGTGAAAAAGTGATGAGTGGAAAAGTTCACTAATGACCGGAAACTCCAACAAAAATTCGAGAACGGAAGGTATAAAAGGAGCGGAATGCCGTGGATCCTCTTCAGCCTCCGCGGAGTAGCCAACTACAAAAGATCTTATGAAAGAATGGAAGCTATTGAGGAACGGTGCAGTGAGAGAGATTACAGTGAACAAGTAAAAGATTCACCCACAAAAACTCGGGGGAAAAAGATATACAAGCGGTCGAACAACGATGACTTTATTCAGTCTCGACTACTCAGCTGTTTGCAAATCTCGCTCAAGATCCTAGCCATGATCAGTTCATGATATTGTGTATTTTTTAATCATTAGGATCTCCAATAACCTTTTTAGGCATGGATTTTTATCTGGAACAGTGACAATCACTATGAACCAATAGAGAGTAGCTACACCGTTATCATGATTTATACACTGAAAAACTCCAAATCACGGATGGTCATATCTCAGGTCCGTTAGAACCGATCATCAAATTTGAAAACGAGATTAGCTCGTCCTTTTAAGACGCACAGAAGGAACGACATTGATCTCGACAGTTCACAATTTGAATAGAATGGCGGAGTCTAGGAGCTACTGAAGGTTAATACTTTTTTTTGCATGTAGTAAGCAGTTGGTGATTGACATAAACACGTTGAGAAAATTTTCCAACAATGTAAGATAAACAGTACATATCAACGATGTATAACCGTAAAAGTGAAAGAGCTTGGAAAACTACCTGACAATGTTTGAAGCAACAGAATATATTCCTCCAGTGGCCAAACACTGATTTGAAGAAATAATTTGGTGGCTTTCCAGATGTGGAGAAAATGTAAAACTAGATATTAAAATATTGCCGCATTAAACGAACCTTTTGACTCGTTAAGCAACCGTATTCATCTTCACGTTATACCAGTATTGATTTATAGTTTTGCAAGAAGAGTTCAGTCAGTGCGGGTCATGGATATGTCTGCAAATTTTGAATCAGTCCTGTTTTCGGACCAAAATATAACACCCAAACCCAAAGACTCTAACGCTCAACCATTTGGCAACATCAGCGCTATCAGTGTACACCTGATATTTATTCTTGGACACTCTTTTATTGCCCTGAAAGAACATACTAAATCCAAGGTTTTGGTTAGATGCATAATCCGAACTACTTGGATTCTCGTTGTTGAGACGGAGCTAATCATAGCCATACAATTCAGTTTTACTCATTTATTCGAGTATACTCCTACGAAGTCTAATAAGTAAGGTTAATGTTTCAAAAACGATTATATAACTGTATCAGTCAACTCTAGAAGCCGAGAGTTCGGCAAGAAATTTAATTTATGAAAGGATCTAACAAGTGTTCAAGTTTTAGCAGAGGGAAAAAGTGAAATAATACTCACGTTGGGATGTGTGATTTTGGTGTCGTTGATTTTGGTCTAGTTGGAGAAACTTTCCAGTAAATCTTTCTTCTTCCAAGCTCGTGTAGTTTTTAATGACAACTTCTGACAATCATTTTGAATACTATGATGGAGTATAATTCACGAGCACCGTAATATATATCTGCTTCACTTCTCTATATTTGGTTACACAATACTTACTGATATCAGTCGTGAAACTATACAATTGATGTATTCATGCGATATTAGAAACACACAAAAAATTATTCGGTGAACTAAGATGACTTCACGTGAAAAGTAACCGTTGAGAAATACTACGACTCGAAATTATTCATACAAAGAAAATGATAGGTCCATACAACTTTATTATGAAAATAGGAAATGTATACACGTGGGTGCTTTTTAGTATAAACCATCGCTCTTCCGTGTAAAGTTACGTAAGTATTTGATAATTTCAAAAGTGACCAAGGTGGAGTAATCTTTAATTAAATTGATAACAATTCATCACTCTCAAATTAAAAATCAATGATCTCAGGATTAGCATTGCGATGTGATAACTATATTTGACGACACCAAGCTCAATGAAGTACAAAAATATAACTGTTTAAAAGTCGACCCCTTGCTGTTTTATTACTTTATACTAAGATCATTCTATGAAGTAATTCAGGGAGATTAGAATGAATGATGGAGCATCTTTAAAATGATTAATTGGATTCTGTACATTACTCTGATTAATTCGTGTTACATTCTGTCAATACAAAGAAGCTCCCAACTCTATCTTGATCGTTGCACATGTATCGTTCATTAAACCCAGACGAAGTATGATGAAATTGTCAACTTTAATTTCTACACTTCACATTCATGTCAGTTAATTTTCCTTGGAAGTCTGACTGCTTATCATCAGACAATCATACCGAATTACTTGGCCTAAAATTTATTAGCTTTGGGTCGATGTAAAAATTCTACAATTTTCTTTTTCTAGTCAAAAGTGTACAACAAGAAAATATTGTAAAAGCATAAGATTAATCCTTGAAAATCATCATGGAAGTGTGTAAGACTTACGTAAGTTCTGGCCTCACGAAGTGTGATGGAGATTGTGCTCCAGTATAATATCAACTACTCGGTGTGTTAGAATAAAAAAAATTTTATACATCGCCTTGAATAACTGATGATGAAGTTTAATCCAAATAGAATAACTACATGCGTGTCTAAAGATTAATCGATAGGAAGATCTTTGTAATTTATGGAGGCTTATTCAGGCCATTCGAAGTCATTGACTTCGCTTAGGTACACCTACTGATTATAATTTTAACAATACTGTATTGTTCTCATGGTCTCATTATCGCCATTGGCAAAATTAACATTCATCTTGATCTTAGTTTGAAAACCGCACGAGCTATTAGTAAGAAACTACAAAATTTTTAAGACTCGATTGATAAGATATTGAAAGTACAATCTATTATTTGGTCCCACGTCAGTGATACCCCCATAAGTGCTCTCATCAATTATTTACCTGCGCTCAATAACCAATTGAGATATAACTGAATGTGTTTACAAAAGGAATTATTGTGTGAGTAAGTATGAATTTAGTTTGATCTTAGTGCTGAAAATATATAAATTTTTTACAAGACTCAGAAGGTCTTGTCCTTGTGTAATATTTTTTTCGGGTACGCTGATGTTTCTGCGTCGTAGAATTGTTTGATTGGATTGATTTGACAAAAAGTTGTGGAAAATGTCATTAGCAGAATAGAGTTATCAATCTAACGTGCCGATTGTGCATTTATTCTGTAAATTGCATTGGAAGGATTGGTGCAGGTTTGCACATCGTTAATTATATTACTAGCGTTATTGTCTACCTCGCTAACGCTCGTCCGGCTTGGAAGTGTCTCTGATATGGTTGGTCCAACAATGTAACGTTGAGATTTCATAATACAGTGAATTCGGAAAAAAATTTCCTTGATATAACCTGGTAACTGTGATTGAGAACTATTGAGTTGGGGTAATGTTGCGCATAGTGAGGTTCCTGAATCTCCAGTAAGTATCTGGAAATTTCGCCCAATTAGCCAGCCCCAGCGACGGCCTCAGCCCCAATCCCAGCCCCAGTCTCTGCCACAGCTCCAACCTCAGTCCCAGTCACAACCAAAGCCTTAACCACAACCCTAGCCACAGCCCCAGTCTCAGCCCCAGCCTTAGCGCAGGACCCAGCTCCAGCCGCAACCAAGCCTCACCCGAAGCCACAGGCCTTGCCTCATCCCTAGTCACAGACCCAGCCTTAGCCCCAGCCACAGCCCAGCCTCATCCCAAGCTACAGGCCCCGCCTCGTCCCTAGCCACATGACCAGCTTCAGCCTCAGCCATAGTGCCAATCCCAGCCACAGCCCAGCGTCAGTCCCAGACTCACAAGGGGGACCCACCAGGTGCGGGTCACCAAATCTCACCAAACTTTTCTCACAGTCTCGTACCACCTAGAATATAAAGAATCCAGAGTAACTCCGTCAAATGGGTTCCCTGTTCAGAGCTACAAGTAAAAATAATAGCATTGTCAGTATATCAATATATATCACTTTTCAATATGGGCCTATATGGGTAATGCTAATGTCATTGGTTGTAACTGTAAACAGGAGGCCCATTTGTTGGAGTTACTCTGGATTCTTCATAATCTAGGTGGTACTAGTCTGTGAAAATAGTCTAGTGAGCTTTGGTGACCCGCACTTCGTGGGTCCAACTTGTAGCCTCGGCTACAGCCTCAGCCTCGGCCCAGCCCCAGCTTCAGCCCAGCCCCAGCCTCGGCCCAGCCTCAGCTTCGGCCCAGCCCCAGCCCAGCCTTGGCTACAGCCTCGGCCCCAGTGTCAGTATCAGGCTTAGCCACTGCCCCAGCCTTAGCCCCAGCTCCAGCCCCAGTCCCAGCCCCAGTCCCAGCCCAATTTCATCCCTAGTCACAGCCACAGCCTCCAGCCATAGCCTCAGCGTTAGCTCCAACCTCAGCCTCGGCCACGCTCCAGCTTACCCTCAGCCCCAACATTGGCCCCAGCCTCAGCCTAAGCCTTAGCTTCGGCCTCAGCCCCAGCCTCAGCCCCAGCCCGAGCCACAGCCTCAGCCACGCCTCATCCACGGCCTCAGTCCCAGTCCCAGCCTTATCTCCAGCCTCGGTCTCAGCGTCAGTCTCAGACTTAGCCACTGCCCCAGCCTTAGCCCCAGCCCAATCTCATCCCTAGTCACAGCCACAGCCTCCAGCCTCAGCCTCAGCATTAGCTTCAACCTCAGCCTCGGCCACGCTCCAGCTTACCCTCAGCCCCAACCTTGGCCCCAGCCCCAGCCTAAGCCTTAGCTTCGGCCTCAGCCCCACCCTTAGCCCCAGCCTCAGCCCCACCCGTAGCCCCAGACCCAGCCGCAACCTAGCATCAGCCCCAGTCTCAGTCTCAACTCCAGCCTTAGTCCCAGCATCAGCTCAGCCACAGACCCAGCCTCAACTCTCGGCCTTGGCCCCAACCTTAGCCTCAGCCTGGGCCCCAGCCAAAGCCTAAGCAAGCCCCAGCCTCAACATGGATCCACCAACTCACCGAACCCCACCGAACCACAGGACGACCCACCGAGCCATCGACCCACTAACCCACCGACCCACCAACAGCACCAGCGACGCCACCACGATACGAGGCATCCGGAGGGATTAAAGTGGACAGACGCTTGATTAATTTGATACGCTGACTGTATTCTCTGGATGGTTATAATAGAATGTTGATCGGGATGACATAAGAATTACGATATGTTATAATGCTGTGCTGACGAACAGAGATAAATCACAATGCTTAGTAAGAGTATCTGAGAATACACCATATTCAGATGTTCACTCGACACATTGTTCGTAATGATTCATGAAGACACGGGGAGATTTTAAAAAATTCCATCCATGAGATCATTCTGTTCTTTATTACGTTCACGCGTGAGTTTCGTATCATTCAAGAATGTGGATAATTACGTAAAACGAAGACTGATTGTGAACATTACGTAATAAGTAGTCCCTGATAAATTGACACAAGCGTTGAGGTTTTTAGCATTTATCACCTGGTCCGAACTTAAAATAGAATCAAGTTAAGTGTGCTTAGTATGCCCTACTACTTTGTAGTTTTGGCTTATCTCAATATTAATCAACGTATCTTAGCTCATTTTGAAGATAATTTCAAGACCTTCAAAATGAGTTGAAATACGTTTGATTTCAAGGGGTTGGAGCCGAGCTATCGTGATTTTTGCAGATAAAGATTCTTGCGAGATTTTGACAAATGTGTTCCTAATATGCCCCCATAGACATCTTGCGATTCTGAAGCTCTAGAAAAGCGAAATCGGTTCCAGAGCATATCGGTAATATAGTAAGTGGACAAATCGTCATGATTTGGGGTATTCTCGGTGATTTAGAGTGCACATAACCTCACGATTGATATTAAAATCGATTTTTAGCATATTTTGCGAGATCTGGTGCGTTTTGAAGACTTCATGCTGCTGAATATCGCTAAATACGCACAAACTAATGTTATCTTGACAAAAAAAGCTAATAGTATTTGCGGCATTGCGCAAACCCCTCTACATGCGAAAAAAAGGATGGGGACATATTAGGAACTTTGCACTTTTTTTAGTAATGTGGGCGTAGAATCGGCTAGATTCTGTAAGAAGCATTTTAAAGTTGAAATGAAAACAAAGAAAATAAATTGAAGTGCCTTGGAATTGATCCCATCAATTTTGTTTGGCATAGCTTTTAGTGACCAACAAAAAAGAAGTAAAAGAAGTAAAAGTACCAAAACCACTTTTTTGTTCTGAAAAATGCGTGTGTCGTTAAGGGTCAGGCCAAAACGTTGGTTTTCTCATATTTCAACGTAACAAACACGAAAAAAATGCGCGGCAAGGCCTGCGGGTTCCTACATTAGAGAACTTGAGTGGGAGCATGTTAGGGAATGGGGACATATTAGGCACACTTACCTTATATTAAATTCTCACCAGAATCGGTTCTGAACCACCAAAGATCAAATGGTACCAGTTCGAAGATCCCAATTCAAAAAAATGAATGCAACGTACAAGTAAACTACACTTTTCAACAACCTCCTGTACATTATACGATTTGCTCAGTTCTTCTTTTTTTCAGAAATTCCCTGTCTCGAAACGACTGCTAGGAATAATTTCTTGCACACAATTTTAACAAAATATAGTGCAAGAATCACAGATGATACGAGAAAACCATAGACATCGATGAGACTAGCTTGCCACCAAGGTAAATCGACGATTGGAGACCTTAAAGCGTCTTTTCCATGTCGAGCCACGTACTCAATCCAGAATATGGCTGTGTCTAATTGGCTCATGGGCCGATCTCTAGATTTTCTGCTAAGTTTTTGCATGCTGGTCCTATGCATTAATTGAAATGATTAAGTATGTACACGCTATGATGAAAAAAATATTCGATGTGATTTGAATGGGTACCTGTAAAGAGGATTTTTCAGTACAAGATTCAAAGCACTGGTCAAAGTTTCTTCCGTGATGTCGTCAAAATTAGTCCTGACGGCAACGTTCTTCTTGACGTAAGTCTCAATGTTGAGGTACTGGTCAGCAAACAAGGGAATACCAATTAGAGGTACTCCAAAGTGTATAGCTTCTTGAGTAGACAGCAGCCCACCATGTGTTATGAAGCCTTTAATATTCTTGTGTTCTACAAGTTCAAGAAAATTGATGTTGATTTACATTATAATCATAAAATTCGTATAGCTGAGAGCCAAATAATGATCAAGAGGCATCTTCGAACTGTTATGTGGCGTTGCCTGGATCTTGCACTTCTTTTCATACTGTCATAAAAAATCAGTGTTCAAGTTTTTTTACCACAGAAAGGCGCGAATGCATGAAAAGGTTATATCGCTGGTCTGACCAGCTCCTTTGCACAAACCCAAACTTCTAAGTTATATCTATATCCATTATTATCACAGGCTACTGATATAAACGATACTTGTATAAATTCAATTGTCACTAATGCTTCAATGCTTCTCTCTTCTATGTTTAATGTTTAATATCAAAAATAGCATATAATGTAAAAGTGCATATAATATAGACGTCTCTCCGTATTCGCGGGAATACGTAACAGCAAAGTTGCGCGAATACGAAAACCGCGAATAAAAAGACATTGGTCTTATTGGAAAGGAGGGGTTACGTAACAAGCTCACAGAAAAAGCTCGATTTCCAGATTCATATTCAGAATTTAATCCATTTCATACGTGTCAAGCTACAAAATAGACTGTATAACATGTAGCTATGACTACTTTTGAAAGGATTCGGTTAATTTTGATTTTCTAGCGCGTCTACAAGTATCTTTATACAATTCTCTGTAGGGGTTAGCAATGCTTCGAATCCATTTTTGATACCTAAACTCCGGGTGACTATGGGGTCGAATCCCATAATTTTTCCAATGAAAGCATCAGCTGAGCGTAATACATCCGCGATTCTTTTGGCTGTAAGTCCCCATTCCCTCCGCTAATTACATTCATTCGCGAATCAGTGAATTTTCGGGTCTCTGAATAAAGAGGATAAAAAACTGTGCCTCTGTCGGAATTGAGTACGAATATAACAGTGAGTTTGAGTATAAAGGACCCCGCACCAAATACATTGTTTTTTTTCACCGTAATTTTTCACAAGATTCTGCCGACCGATAGATCAAAATGCGCTGAACAAATGTTTAAATGAGCACGAAGTCCTATCAATTACCGTTTCGGAGATATCTATCTGCGCGCAGCGCAAGATGCAGGTGATTGTAATGGTTAGATTGATGAATCGAACGTCAACAACGGTATGTACATTGCGCCTGCTACTGTATGTATCTTGCGCGTCTCTTGACTCAAATCTTCCATCAAAAATAGTTTTGGTGACATCTAAGCCTGCATTGAAGAGATTTTTGAAAATCGAAAATCTGTCGAGCACTGAGAATGGGTATTTTGCAGATGAAGGCTCAGTCTGAATCATCTCCCGCTTGTTCATTTGGGATGAGCCAATATTATTGAAGTATATTCGTTTGCTCAATTATGGGGCAGTTGTACCTAACACAGAATATCATGAACTCGAGGACGCTCAGCTTGAATTCTTTGATGCATAGAACACTAAAAATATCGAATTTTCGTGTGTCGCATCATTTCAAAGAAAAATTCATCTCTACCTCTACGCAAAAATTGCCAGACGGGCGCAAAATGTGTTCTCACAGGGTTGCCGTCGTCTTTGGGCCCCGATGTCACTGCTGTGTGTCAATCTAGAGAGCCAGTGCAAATAACGTGCTAACTCGTAGAGGTAGAATTGATTTTTTTCGAAGATGATGGTACTCTCGCCTGAATTCGACATTTTTGAGTGTCTTATGCATCAAAGAATTCAAGCTGAGCGTCCTTGATTCCATGATATTCTGTGTTAGGTACAACTGCCCTATAATTGAGCAAACGAATATACTTCAATAATACTGGCTCATCCCAAATGAACAAGCGGCAGATGGTTCAGACTGAGCATTCATCGGCAAAATACTCATTCTCAGTGCTCGACGGATTTTCGATTTTCAAAAATCTCTCCAATGCAGGCTTAGATGTCACCAAAACAATTCTTGATGGAAGATTTAAGTCAAGAGACGCGCAAAATACATACAGTAGCAGGCGCAATGTACATACCGTTGTTGACGTTCGATTCAGCAATCTAACCTATACAAAATCACCTGCATCTTGCGGTACTTCTCAGATGAATATCTCCAAAACGGTAATTGATAGGACTTTGCGCTCATTTGAACATTTGTTCAGCGCATTTTGATCTATCGGTCGGCAGAATCTCGTGAAAAATTACGGTGAAAAAAAAACAATGTATTTGGTGCGGGGTCCTTTGGGTACGAGTTTAAGCAAAGTGTGGTTTGGTTATCGATATTATCGTTCCATCCGGGTCAAAATCGCGAATAACCAAGGCCAAAGACCGCGAGTACGGAGGGAGTTCCGCAATTGGCCAATCGCGAATAACCAAAACCGCGAATGAAAAGTCCGCAAATACGGAGGGACGCCTAAGCGTAAAAGGTGTGTAAAAGCTTAACTGACTGAGAATCTGAATCTGCTGAAACCACGTTCGTGTTATTACATTCTGAGGTAGACCAGGAGGAAGCTCGTGAGGATTGGCAATCTTCATAAGAACCCGAATTGGAGCAATATTGTTGAAAGCCTTGTAGAAAGCATCGATAATTTTCCTGGGGAAGCTCTCGATTCTCGTCATTGATCCAAAAGTTACATATACAAAACCATCCACGCTCTCGTCCATCCACTTCTTCAAATCCTACATGATATAAGATGGATAGATTTTAAGAATTCTGTTCCTAAAATATTCTATGGCATGCAGGATGTCCAAAAAGTTTCGCCCCACTCTCTTTGTAAAACTTGGAAATGGCACTAAAACACCATGAAATACGCATCTGATAATATCAAGGAGGAAAGTCGATGATAGGCTCAGATTTGATTCTAAACGTGACCTTGAAAATTTTTTTTGTGGTCAAATCAATTTCTAAATACCCGTTCTCATGACTCTGGACTCTCAAAGAGCACAAAATGTTATGTCCGCTTATGACATTCTAGGTTCCAGACGACCTCCAAGGGTCATTCTAAGCTCAAGGCTCAAAACTGCCTGAATAGTGGTATTGATGCGCACTCAGTAGATAAGTGAACTGGCAGTGCTTCGAGATCTAGTTTCTCACTGGCACTCATAGGTTATGTTACCCTCATCAATGACTCTATGGCTGCGCTTGAGACAGTAGACCTCAAAGCCTTGCACTTCACATTCTTCCTGAGTGTATCAGTGCTGGTGCAATAGTCTCCGTTGGAAGGTTCCTATCATAGAGTTTTCTTAGGCTTCTTTGACTCGTCACCTTTCACTTTAGTCATGACGTTACGAAGAACTCTGGGATTCAGAGTCGTTTCTGAATCGAGGGTTAGAGTTTGATCCGCGGTTTAGGCGCTGTGGTCGTCGTGGACAGATCATGAATTTGAGTCTATAATGTTCTGCTTGTGACGGTAAAACCGTCAGAGCCGTTTAGGAAAAAATGAGCAAATCTCTCTCGTCGTGCCTCGAGCCTGCAGCCTCTGAAAACCCGTATTTATACGCAAAATACGTCTTTCTTTTCGAGGTGCTGCTGCTCGAGGCGACGACGATGCCGTGTACCAGAGTCGATGTGGGTATGCCTGGGGGCAGGCAACCCGGCCTACACCTATGTTGGCCGCAACTACCAGCCTATAGGAGGCTGGTGGTCATCTCCACAACAAACATCAGCTGATGGAGCCCAGGGCGGGCTACCTGGACACAATGATGCTGTTTTGCACCTGTCGGACCCACCACGTCACACACATACCCCGCTGCACCACAGGAGTGGCCCGGGGCCCGTGTTACACTCACAACGGATGCGGGAAACTTACCGAGGCCCTCGCCCCCGCGTGAGCGAGGGCAGACGGAATTAACACGAAGAATTCTGCACTTTTGCACTGAATTGCTGTGTTTGGGGTAGGAAATGGTAACAGCCGGTGCCCGCGGACCCCGTGATGCATCCAAAGCCCACCCCCAACAGCTATGCACGCGATCCTAAGTGCCCCATCCCGAGGTACCCTTCACACCCGCATGCCCCGCAAAGCCACAACACAGTCGCCGACCCGGGTGTGCCAGGATGATGCCACGGAGACGATGACGACGAGATGATGCAGGAGCCCTGCCAACGATGCCGTGCACCCGGGGGAGTCACCACAGGGCTATTTGCCATCCGGGCAGTTGCCCCATACACAAATAGCCCATTATGCTGCGTGGCACAGCTGATGCGAGGTTATTGGTGCATGCAACACTTGTTGCATGCACCCGAGATGCACCAGCTCACTGCCGACACTCGCACGATCGCGCACACACCTAGGGGTGTTACCCACACCCGGACAAGCACGCACGACAACACCGAGAACCCCGGGTGACCCCGAGAACAACGACGACGATGATGACGATGTGCTGTTATGAACCAGGGTTCTTGAGGTTCATGCGCTATGGGTTCTATTCTGTTCTTACCAGGCCGTCGGACCAGTAAGTTGGGGTGCAAGGTATTCTCTGAATGACAAATCTGGGATGATGGATGCAGTATATGTTCATTCAAAGGTAAGTTATAAGACCGAGAGAGAGACCGTCACATAAACTCGTGATTTGACTGACTCTATGGTGGTACGAGAGAACCAAGGACTGGATTCACTCGACCTGAAATGCTGCTAATCGCGACGTCTACGCTACGAGGAACGTGGTTGACTGTGATTCTAGAAGCGTGGCTGGGCGCTTTTGCACCGTATTTATACTCGTTCTCACGCTTGAGGTTTGGCGCCTCGGCGTCTACATTTTTCCACATTCTTGCGCATATACGTTCGTGTTTGAACATTCTTGGCGGTTCTCAAGCTTTACGTCTACGTCGTGCTTACCAGCCTTTAGCAAACCACCCTAACTCAGGGATATTTCGTTGCGCCATATTGAGGATTTCGATATAGCTTACATTCATCGGCATAGAGCTACCCCTGCTCTATGACAGTGCACGCGGGCTCGCGCAGACGACACACTAGGATTATTCGATTATGGAGGCCTCGCCGGCGTGGCCGCCCTGATCCGGCCAAGACCGGGCCGCGCCCGGCCGGACCTAACATGACGTAATTTGTAATTTTGCGCGGGGCGTCTGTTACTGCGGTCAGTGCGGTCTCATCTCAGCGCCTCGGAGCAGCCCGACCACCTAGGGCTCTCTAACTACCTCTCCTCCTCGAGTAGTTCCTGACACAGCGGTATTTAGCGGAGTCAACAGGACAATTTCCTTGGTTACGATGTTCAGCAGAGAAAGCAGGCAAGTTGGTCGGCGGTTTAGCGAGGTAGGTACCCCTGCATTTGCAAAAGCTCTCGGATGAGTGAGAGCGAAACCGTCGAGGTTATGTTTCACGAATCGCGGTTGATGCATCTCGTTGCTTTTGGCCAATTGTTGTCACTGTCAAACTCATCGTTTTTTTCTGTTTTGCATTAGCCCCCAAAAAATCTCATTTGTGGTGTTTGCGGCGTTGAGGTCGTCGATGGAAATAGAATCTTATTGCAAGGAGACCGCGTGGAAGATCACTCATGCTTCCACGGATACGCTTGAATAAAAGTCGTTGGGCAAGTAATTGTTAGAGTTGGTAATGGTATGTCCCGATAATAATTGTACGGAGATCAAGTTATGGCTTTCACAAATGTTTAATTCCAATCGGTTTTTTTCAGGACTCACACAAGATGCACCATCGACTAATGATGCTAATTTACAGCCATTTAATCAAAATAGTCAAGGCAGACTCCAAGTAGCAGTTAATGGACTTTGTAATCAAATTGTCAATCTGATTCCAATAAGTCAAAAAAGATTGCATAATTCATTCAAGAATCCCAGTTTACTTCAATTGCCACTAAGTACCGCTGTGCCAGGAAACACCCAACAGCTCTCGGGTGAAGCTCTAACAATGACTAGGGATGAAAATGACAACAATGTGTCGCCTCATAGAACATATCATCAAAAATCATCCGATGGGAGTTATGATGAAAGCTCATCAGCTGATACTTATGTTGATCAATCTACTATGAAATGGTCAGTAGCGCAGACCAAACTTCTGCTATCTACCTATTCGACTCTGAAAGATGGTTTGGAGAAAGGTCAGTTTCAAACCAAGAAAATGCTGCACAGGAAAATTTGTGAAGAAATGAAAAAATATGGACATGATGTAACTCCTGATCAAGTCCAAAGTAAGCTGAGAAAATTAGAAGAAAATTTCAAAAAGAAGAGAGATAATATGGGGCCTAATCAATCTGGAGCAGCAAGACTAGATATACCTTTTGAAGAGTGAGTTTTTTCTTCTTTGTAAATGATGTATCCCAATCTTCTATGGATACTCATCAGGAGTATGTCAATTACTTTATTCGAATATTTAGTCCATTTTATATTTTTAGTGAACTTAATGAGGCTTTTGAAAAAAATCATGCCATTAACCCAACTCATCTCCTTGGAGTGGATTGGGAGTATACAAGAAAAATGATTCTGCATCTGATCCTGACGAAAGTGAGATGGGTTTTTCTTCGGCTGGTAGAAGAACTAGCAAAAAAGTTGATGGTGATGGAGTGAGCAAAATAGCAAGTAACAATAATGAGAAAGATGGGTAAGGGGCCGTATATCTATGTTTAGATAGTACACGTCTGTTTTAATATGAATTACGCTCATCAATCATGCCTGAACTTCAATTTTATTCAGGGAAATGGAGCCTTGTGGTGAGAAGAAGAGATACAGCATGAACATTGTCATGTCAGAAAGCCAGTGCAGAGAAAAATATCATCAGGATATTTTGAGTAGAAAGGATCAGTGCATAAGATTAAAGAGTGAAGAACTAAATCTAAAAATGGAATCGAAGAAGAAAGAATTAGAAATTAAGAAAGAGAGTACAAAAAATTTTGTTGAATTGAAGAAGATGGAACTGGCTCTGAAAGCCCACAAGATCAAGGCCAAGTATCCAAACTTCTCTTTTGATTTACCAGAGTAATTCTAATACGTATTTTTGCTTAAATTGATGAGTTGAAAATCTTGAAATCGATCGTGGAGGACTAAGGTCTGTGAGGATGATAAAACACAGAATTCTTGCACATATAAATATATTGCAACGTTTCGTCTGCATATTTTGCAACGTTTGAAGTCGCAGACGACATCGCAAACGACGCACGAGTCGCAAACGACATTTTCCAGCTGTGCTACGTCGGAAGCTAGAAAAATGTTGAATTTGCCTGCCACTAAAAGAAAAATGGCCGGAGCTTTCAGAACTTCCTATGGCCACTTACCAGACATTGTTGCTGACTATGTTCGTCAATCTCGCTAGTCAAAAGTGATAGAGCTCTCCACTCGCAAGCTCATGACTGATTGTTCCAACAGATTTTGGAGTGAATCATAGTAGTTTTTCACTCGTATCAGACTGTTACTTCGTATCTTTCATATATTAATTCAAGTAGTTTTTCACTCGTATCAGACTGTTACTTCGTATCTTTCATATATTAATTCATTTTGCTAGGCTTATTACATGAATTTGTCATCTAAAGAAGATGTGTCGAGTTTTTTAGTTACTCGCGGATCCACATATGTATACGTAACCCCCCTTTTCCCATAAGCCCAAGGTCCCGGTATTCGCGGTTTCGGTATTCGCGGCATTTTCTTTATACGCATTAACCGCGAATAGCGGGGGCTGCCTGTACACAATTCACACCAATTCACACAAGTCTGTCTGATCACTGATGCGCCTGTCGCATCGGCCAAAAGGATCGCTATAGGCCAAAGTACCTGGAGGATCGCTAGGCCAAAGTACCGCACGCAGCACGCAGTGCCCCTCTAACCTCTAATCTCTGTCAGTGCACGCCTGCACGGCACACCGCAAAACAAAACAGTCTGCTCGATCTTGTACATCAAATCACGTCACGTTAGGTCTGGCCGGGCGCGGGCCGATCTTGCCCGAACGCTTGTTCGGCCAGGCCGGATCAGGGCGGCCACGCCGGCGAGGCCTCCATAATCGAATAAACTTACTGCCGGGTTGCTGCTGCCGGCGCGAGGGCGCTGCCAACGGGTATACCTAGCTCAGGGTAGATTATACCGCATTTTGCCGACCCGGGGCCCTGATGATACCCGGACATCCACCGCTGGGTGGAAAATGGTATGCAGACGACACACACAGGCCATTATGTATGTGTGTGGACATGTAGGAGATTGCCTAGGCAGACTGCGAGTGAATATTATTGCCGTGATGACTGCCCATATAGGTATAGCGTTGCTGTGATGAATACATATATAGGTATTGCGTTGCCGTGACGAGTATATAGGTATATATGTCGCAGCCTTTTGGTAGAATCAGCCGTTTGGCCAAAAGGCTAGCCTTTTTGCCAAACGCCGCCTTTCATTAACGGTTCATTCTACAATCGGGCGGGCTAAAACCAGACTTTTGGTCAAACGGCTACTGTTTCCCAGCCATTTGGTCAAATGGCGGATCGCGCGCAGCCTTTTCATATTAGAACTTGCACTTTTCAATATTTCGCGGTAGATTTGTGAACTTCAGCTCGTGAGAATTAAGATATGGAGGTTGTATGAAGCTTGATACGTGAGTTCTTACACGTAAAATAAATGATCGGTAAAACATGATGTCCAGATCTTCTGCGCATGATTTTTCACCAATTTTATATCTCAAAATGTGATGAAACACCGACCGCTTGGGATATTTTACGTGGTTGGTGAGCATATTGGCTGAACTTTTGATCTCATTCGATGAAAAAGCACTGACTTTTTCAGATAAAAACAGCTATCGCTCTGAAACGGGACAAGATATCGACAAGCGATTCAGCGCATTTGGAAGTCAAGACAGAAACTTATCAAAGTATATCTTGAAATATATTGTAAAAAGTCATAGTCTCGTATATAGAAGCTTTCTGCAAAATCGCGATTAGATATTCTCAAAAAATTCTGAAAACATATAAGTGTTAAAGATAAGTGTAATCAGAATTATTCCAGAACCCTGTCCTGGAGAACGGAGTTGAGTCGCGATTTCGACGGAGTTCTCAAATGCGCTGAACTTATCGTCGATATCTCTTTCCGCTTCAGACCTATAGCTCTTTCCATGCGAAGACGTCAGCGCCTCGTGTCAGCGCTTTTTCATCGAAAAAATAAAAATTCAAACCAATCTGTTCATCAGCTAGACAAAAAAATTTTCGGGGTTCCGACGGTCGGTTTTTGATCACGTTTTACGATATAAAATCAGTGAAAAATCATGCGCAGAAGATCTGGGCGTCATGTTTTACCGATCATTTATTTCACGTGTAATAACTCACGTATCAAGCTTTATACAACCTCCATATCTTAATTCTCACGAGCTGAAGTTCACAAATCTACCGCGAAATATTGAAAAGTGCAAGTTCTAATATGAAAAGGCTGCGCGCGATCCGCCATTTGACCAAATGGCTGGGAAACAGTAGCCGTTTGACCAAAAGGCTGGTTTTAGCCCGCCCGATTGTAGAATGAACCGTTTTAAAATGAAATGGCGGCGTTTGGCCAAACGGCTGATTCTACCAAAAGGCTGCGACATATATACACTCGTGTGCCTGATTGCATACAGTGAAAGTACGAAGAGTGGAGGCAATAGCGAATTGCGCAGACCCTCCACGCTTACATATGCTTGCCGTGGGTGCGAGTGAGATGGAATAGGCAACTGGTGGAGGCAAGAAAACAGTGCCGTACCCACAATCAAGCAGATTTCTGCCGTGAATTTTGTATCTTGCTGACGATTTGCTGCCTTGCACTCGAGCGCATATTTCAAGATTTGCCGCGCCCCAGCCACCAGAGGGCGATGTTGGCTTTTCGCGGATTTTGAGAGCCAATCAAAATTATTGCTGCCGACCAATCAGAGAGCTTCATTTATTGAGGAAGAAGAAGAGCTTTTGCCGGCAGGAAGCCGGCCATTGTGACACTTGTTGGATTGCCTTTAGAGTGACACACGTTTCTCTTTGTCTCGTGCTCCAAAGTTTTTGCCGTGAGCCCCCCAGGAGTCCAGGGTTGCTCACTCGACGACAAGGGTCGAATATTAAGATTATTCGAAGGAAGTTAAGGGTTTATTGCCAGAGTTGCAAGGATGTCGCATCATAGCGGTGAGTGGTCTTGATTTTTCTATTAACAATTGGTGAATCTTCTCGCGCGTCCCTCGAGAGCCTCGTGCGCGCGTATTTGCCATCATCGGGCCTTGCCGAACCGGACTCCTGGAGGGGCTGACGGTGCTGGAGTGCACCCTGACAATCTGCCGAGACTCCAGCACACACCAGCAGTCGCGGGAGAGTCGTGATCACCCAAATTAGGTGTGTGAAATTCGCGCGGGGGCAATTAGACATTTCGCCTCGCGTCGCGAGCGTGGCGTGGAAATTGCCGCGGAGCAGCCATTGTGAGCGTGTTTCGGAGCAGCGTGCTCTCTCTCAATTTCGGAGTCCAAGTTTTGTCAGAGTTTGCCGAGACAGTGTGCCGAATTAGTGAAGTGAATTTTCGTGCATTTTCAGGAAATTGTGAGAGACATTTTGAGAACAATTTGATATTTCCTAGTTATGAATCTTTAGCGAATTTGAGAGTCATTTTGCGAGTATATTGTCGCGAGGAATTTGATATGTAGATTCTTGTACCGACCGCTTAGAAGCAGCGTGTACAGAATATATTGCCGAGTTTATTTTATTATAAATTGCGATTATTATTTCGAGTGTGAGCGTCCCCCCCCTTCTCTTCCGAATTTTAGGTGAATATACGGTAGGTGAACGAGACCTGGAGAGAAGCTGTGTTCCAGAGCAATTTCAAAGTTGCGTTCGCCGATTATTTCGCGAGATCTGCGATTGTAGGCTAAGAGTCCTTATTAAATAAATAAGTGTGATAGGTAAAATCATTTGCCACGTCACATGCTGCGCTGGTATGATGCAGAGACCTTAGTTTATTTATTGGCCGCACCGACTACAGTGCCTAAACCGCGGATCAAACTCTAACCCTCGGTTTAGAAACGACTATGAATACCAGAAGAAGACAGGTCAATTTTTAGTGTGGTATTTTCTATTGTTGACTCTGGATCTTGAAAATGTGACAAATTTTGAGTTAAGATGTGACGTATCGCTAATTTCCGCCGTTAATGACCCATTAGATGACAAGAGAAATGTAGACATTTTTCTATAAAGCATCTTAACCCCTCTTTCAAATGATTTTCTCAGTTCTGGCATGCGAAACTACTATTCGAAGATTTCTGACCCCAGAAGATCATTTTGGGTCAGTGCGGAACCGCTGAAAAGTCAAATTTGGACTCAAAAGCTAAAATTTCAGTATTTACAGTCTAACGGGATTCGGATATCAACAACTGAATTGCTCACTGAATTGACTCCTTCAGTGAATTTTCGGCCATCCATACAGGATCGTAATGGTTCATTTTCATAGTTGAATGGAGTCTGAGAAACCATGTTTTGGGAAAGCCTTGCCCTAGATATTTCATGTTTTCAAAAACTGTCCAGATTGTTTTGATCTTCAATAAGCCCCTACAGTTCGTGTTTAAGTGTAACATTGTGTGCTCTTCCGAAAGCAATCAAAACAGGGATTTCAATTTGGAAAAATGGATTTGACTTCCAGGAGACTTTCGAGGTCACGTTCAAGGTCAAATATGAGTCCATTCCTTGAGATTTCCTTCGATCTTAGAAGAATCTTATTTCAGGGATTATTCATATCCGATTGTATCCTTAAGTTGTACAGATGGGGGGGGCTGACCTTCGAGACATCCTGTAAGTAAAAAGATCATAAACCTCAGGTAACGTCTCGTTGTTGTCCATAGCGTGCAAACCACCGATGGGGATTACTTTTGGAGCAAAAGCTTTCATCCCGTTCACCACTGGGTCATTATTCGTAAGCACCAATGCCATATCTCTGTGCAGGCTCATCACGTCAGGATAACCTGGTCCGAAGTAATCTTTCACGAAATCATTTTGACCCTTCACAACCCAGTAAAGCATCCAATTACCATGGTAGAATGTAATGACGTTATTCAGCCGTTCTAGAAAACTCATTGGAGCGACTGAACCCACGAAGAGACTCGGATCCACGGCCAAGTTTACAGGGTCACCAAAAGGCTCGTGCATGTAGTCAAATAAGAGAGAGGGGACAAGTCCAACTACTGGTATGTCCAAATACGGACCCCAAGCCAGGTAACAGGGGCAGGCAAGAAACTGAAAATGTAAAATTACTTCATGAGTCCTCGTGGTAAAAACTAGACAGTCAAACAATAGAAAAGAGGAAATGCTAGAAGAAAATCCAGAAATTTTGTGATCTGCTGCAAGGGAATAGGGATAGAGCGATCAATTATTTCAAGTTCGCCGTACTCATGTACAGTCAATTTTTTCACGCGCGTTGGGCTCATTTTGGAGTTCTTTCAAAACGCCTGTCTGCAATCTACAGGTTTCTTTGTCAACATACCACAACTTTTTTCCTTCGTCAAGATGTGTATTTTTAAATGTGACCCTATTCCCGGTGAGACTATGTTCAAAAATAGTACATTTCGATACAAGGGTGGAAAAATGAGTTTTACACCTGAGTATCGAATGCTATTTTTTGACAAACTGTGAGAGAAAGTGGAAAATCAGTGCGGAAAAGTCACTTTCTCGCACAGTATGTCAAAATAGTACATTAAGCAATCAGGGTGGGAGAGAGGATTCCCGCACGAGTGTCCGGGAAGGGTGCGAGAAAGTAACATTCTCGCACGGTTCCGGCGACGACTGCGGTAACTTCCCACCCGTATTGCTTATACTATTTTATGTAATCCGTGCGGAAAACTGTGCCTCCACGGTGTTTGAAGGCATTAGCCGATAAGATCATTAGAATTGTTTTTTGAAATTCTGTCTCCTATTCAATCCATAGACGATTCTATTCCGTTGATAAATCTTTTGTTTTAATCCTATTTATTGACAAATAGTTCCTGATCATTATGAATGGACTGCAAAATTTCGACTAGTACACAAGACGCACTATATTAACCATTATTGATCTGGTACATCAAGCCGAATAAGGGGGTAAGGGGGTGGCACCGGAAGGGGAAGAGAGCGGAGTCCAGGGGCGGCAGGGGGCGAAACCCCCCGACTGAAAAAAACGCCTGAATAAGATGAATCAAAAAACGAACTTGCCATCCAGTACATTACGATGCTGCACAAATTGAAAAAATTCTCAATTTCCAGAAATTTCAAATTCTGTTTGATGAAATTCAGGTTCTAAAAAAAACTCAATAATAGAACTTTTGAATAAGTAGATTTTATTGAATTGAAATCACAAATACTCATAAAATATCTTTTTGTGAGTATATTGGCTCAAATTAAATGAACAGCACATTTTTCATGAATATCAACTACAATACAAAATGCATGAAATCATTTTGACCTAGTTGAAGAATCAATCTCCTCATATTGTTATGAACCAATTGAAATTTTTTGAATTCAATTCATCTAGAGAATATAAACAAAAAATTTTCTATTTTACGTGTGATCATGGAATTCATTCTCCATAACCAATTGTCAATTTTTATAAAAATATTGAGCTCCTGCTCATTCTGATTTGATCATCTAGTTGCCTATCATCTGTTGAATGACAGAAACATATCTACTATCGGTTTAAAAATGATTGACACCTCGAGTATTTTTGTAATTCCAGCCAAAAAAAAAATCGCAAAATTTTTTAACTTAGATATTCTTAAAGAGCATTTAATTGAGCACCGTGGGAAATTTGCAAAATCAAGATCGCGCCATAATTGGAGCCGTGGCGGCTATCAGAGTGTAAGAAAATGCAGAAAAATGATGATTTTGCAGATACCTGAACTTTGAGTGAGCGCCAAGCGTTGAAAAAGAGCGCTAATTTTTTGCCAATTTTTTCAGTGATAGTCTTAGAATATATGAGTAGATTCGCGTGATAAAGTTTTGAAAAAGTTAATAACAATTGGAGATATGCAATTTTTTGCTATCTCGGGACCTATTGATGATACGGATATGAATCAAACGGGAAACAATTGCAAAAAATTATTGATAAACAATGACGAAGAGATATTGAGATTGATTGAAAATTGTGGGAGTGGCGGGAGGATAAAGTTGCGAAAGATAAAACGTGTTGAGCATTGAGAGAGCCGCTTTTGTTCGAGCGCCGCGGGGGGCCTCGAGCCATGAACGACGGCCCGTATACCTGAACGGCGGGGAGCCCGGTGTATAGCAAAGATGGTAATCCCCTCGGCGGGACCGACGGACGAAAACCACCAGCTATTGACTTGAAACCGCAATTGTAAAGGGTATTTGGAAAACTTTGGAATGAATGGCTCAAATAAAGACAGTCTCGGCAGTGCAATAATTAAGTGAGAGAAAAGAGCGAGAGGCGTGTTCGCTCCATATAAGTATGAAATACATTGACCATGGTAGTACACGCACCAGATCGAAAAATATAAATATATACTGCTGATAATGCCGATGACCTTTTTTTTTTTTTTAGCTTTCGACTCGCTGAGGCCAGGAAAATGCGAGAAAATTTTTCCGGGGCACAATTTGAGTATGTCTCGGCTTTACCTGCAAAACTCTTTCCAGCATGACATCGCATTATTTCACGTCCATCACTGTGCGATGTTTCAATGGTGAAATGCAGTTTGTACTTGTTTGGATGTATCTCGCTACAGTGATTATGCGATTGATATCGTTGACTGGGAGCAATCGCATCTACGTTGCCGTAAAGTAGTGTCTATACGATTTGTGACGAATACAAAACCGCGATCGGTAACGGACGGCGAAGCGGTGGTAGGGAAGCGGCAGCCCCCCATCGGGGGGTCCGGGGGGTGCGAGCCCCCCGGAAAAATTTTTTGCGATAACGGTTATAAAACTCGCATTTTCCTGGCCTCGGCGAGTCGAAAGCAAAAAAAAAAAAAAAGGTCATCGGCATTATCAGCAGTATATATTTATATTTTTCGATCTGGTGCGTGTACTACCATGGTCAATGTATTTCATACTTATATGGAGCGAACACGCCTCTCGCTCTTTTCTCTCACTTAATTATTGCACTGCCGAGACTGTCTTTATTTGAGCCATTCATTCCAAAGTTTTCCAAATACCCTTTACAATTGCGGTTTCAAGTCAATAGCTGGTGGTTTTCGTCCGTCGGTCCCGCCGAAGGGATTACCATCTTTGCTATACACCGGGCTCCCCGCCGTTCAGGTATACGGGCTGTCGTTCATGGCTCGAGGCCCCCCGCTGCGCTCGAACAAAAGCGGCTCTCTCAATGCTCAACACGTTTTATCTTTCGCAACTTTATCCTCCCGCCACTCCCACAATTTTCAATCAATCTCAATATCTCTTCGTCATTGTTTATCAATAATTTTTTGCAATTGTTTCCCGTTTGATTCATATCCGTATCATCAATAGGTCCCGAGATAGCAAAAATTGCATATCTCCAATTGTTATTAACTTTTTCAAAAATTTATCACGCGAATCTACTCATATACTCTAAGACTATCACTGAAAAAATTGGCAAAAAATTAGCGCTTTTTTTCAACGCTTGGCGCTCACTCAAAGTTCAGGTATCTGCAAAATCATCATTTTTCTGCATTTTCTTACACTCTGATAGCCGCCACGGCTCCAATTATGGCGCGATCTTGATTTTGCAAATTTCCCACGGTGCTCAATTAAATGCTCTTTAAGAATATCTAAGTTAAAAAATTTTGCGATTTTTTTTTTGGCTGGAATTACAAAAATACTCGAGGTGTCAATCATTTTTAAACCGATAGTAGAGAATATCAACAAAACATGTTTATCTTACGAGTGATTCTCGAATATATTCCCTAGCACCAATGGTCAATTCTAATGATAATTTATTGAGTCCTGCTCATTCTATCTGGATCATCTAGTTGTCAATCATCTATTGAATGACAGAATTGTATCTAAAAAAATTATTAGGCTTCCATCTGAAAAATGAAATTAAAAATTTTACACAACTGTTGCAGCAATGTCATTTACGAATCGCTCATCTTTGACAGAATCATTATCACGCTATTTACGTTGATTCGCTGCTGCGAAAAGTAATTCTGCAAGATATATCGATAAAAATTGACTAACTGATAGATTTTTACAAGTCCTCAAATTCTTATCAGAATCGTGATCAATTCATTATTGTACTGATCTGATTCTCCTAGAAACATAGTGCGAAAGTTACTTTCTCGCACGCTTAATCGTGCAGTAATGTCATATTCTCGCACGGATGGGATTTGGAACTGTGCGAGAATGCTTTTACGCATCACTTTTGGCACGGGTATCATGCATAAAAAGTTAACTTTACACACAGTTTTACGCACGGAGTTACATAAATATATTTGTGTATTAAAAGACGAAATTTTAGCTATTTCATACCGAAAAGCCCATGAATCGAATTCTCCTGGGAGCTGAGAGCTGCCAAATCACTGGGCTTTCAGAAATTTGATTCTCCATGGTATACTATTTGTAGAAAGCCTTAAGTTGATCAGATGAATAATAGAAGAGAAAGCGTGTCCGGTATGAGACAACAATTCCAAATTTGACCTCACCTTTCGAGAGATTGGGTCGAATTATGTAAATATAAAATTCATCCAAATTTGTACCTCGAACGGAAAAAAAATTGTCGGAAGGTAGCCACTCTATCATGGTTATACGATATACACATAAAATCGAATAGTCAGACCGGACAAGAAATCTATGACCAATCTTTGATATACTGCCCTTCAAACCCCCATAACTTGGTGGATCCTGACAGAACCATCGACAATTTGTTGAATTTTGTTCATTTGAATCAATATTTCGTGCTCTTCAAGGTTTCACCATCTTGTCCCAAGCCCTACTCAACTCTTTCATATGATCCATTCACAGTCTCCAAGTTCCCAGACTAATTTGAAAACATCGTTCGGCCAAATTTTCAAATAGTTAGAAATGACTCGCCAGCGTACGAGCCCTTTTCTACATTCTCTAAGTTTCTGATCGGATTCGAATCTACGGGATTTCTCAGTGCTGTAAATAGCACTCCTTTGACCAAGAATGTACCCTAGTAAAAATAAGTGCCTCATGATCATATATGAACATGTTCCCAGCCGAACTGTGGTCATCTATGACCATCTTTGACCTCAGAAAATATTATGTCTCCATGGTTAGTCATAGGTACATAAAGCCAACTCGTACATGCCCGTAGGGTATCGTGATCAAGTGGTTGTACATGACATCTTCAATATCGGGTGGAGGCCTAGCAGTTGGAGCCCCAAGCGCGCTTATTTAGAAGCTTCGGATTGAGAAACATTTCGAGTTGGCAATGAAGTGCTTCATTTCCAACATGAATTCCTAGGATCAAGTATGGAGACCAATGACGACCTATGACTCCGGCCTCATGGTCATAGGCGGTCATGTATGACCACAGTCCGGTCGGGAACATGTTCATATATGATTATGAGGCACTTATTTTTACTAGGGTACCCTCAGAATACCCATAAATCTCCAAAATTGTGAGGAATCTGAACATGGTGCTTTACATGATAAGTCAAAAAAGTGACGTTTCCAAATATTCTACGAGATTCTAGATGCATTGCATCTAATCGGAACGTCCACAGAAGTGAATTCTCTCGAAAAGAAGAAGTATTAATCCATTTCTAGATAGTCTGGGTTTTAGGGAGTTGATGAACCCACTCATACAGGCTACCGTGACAAAAAAACGTCGCAAAGAATCGATCTCGCAAAAAAACTAATAGTCAAACTGACATCGCTTTTAAAGCCCATATTCACTTGCACAAGCGCAATGAGTAAATTCTCGATAAATATTTTTTCAGTGACTCACCTGCGTTATTATTATATCATAAGGGGGATCAGTTGGTGGATTATCTCGTAACTTCAGAAACACTGGTAGCTTCATGATTTGGCAAAATTCGTTACCCCAATCTGAGGCGAAGGACAAGAATGGTTGTGGTCCACTCTTCACAATACCTTCCTTGTATGTAAGATTATTCGACATTTCAGGTAAACTCCCTTTGAGGCTGAAGTCTGTATAGCCTGGTAGAGAATCTTTACTGGGATAGTGGGTATAGACGTCGAGCTTGTGCCCTTTGGCAGCTAAACCTCTCAGAAGCTGCACAGGGGTAACCGAATGGCTCTTGAGTTGACTCGGTAAGAGTGCCAGAATACGGAGACTCTGACTACTGTATGAATTTGTCCATACAAGCAGACTTAAAAATAGAAGCCTTTCGGGTGAATTCAACATTTTTGAGGTCTTGTGAAGTTGAATGTAAGTAGCATTGATCACCTGCAAAAGAGCCACTCAGAGTTTCAATCGACCTCGCACTTTTCTGTAAATAAGTTCTAAAATTAGAATACGTGTTTTACACGTCAGGGGTCTTAGAATTGATGTTATGATCTGTCCTGTTCCGAAATTTATTGCCGTATTTCCTTAGCTCATTAGTACTCAGTTAATGAGTAACCACAATCAACTCCATACATATCTTAGAACGGCGTTTAATTGACTAAAAAACGATTCAAGTGGATTGAGTGGTAGATCCATGAGATGAATTCTAGTAAAAATCTTCCGCAAAAATCCAACCGTTTACACTTTTTGATTGAGAAACCGAATAAACTGACGAAACTAATTTAATTGGAGACATTGAGACGTTGAGACGTTGAGCTTCTGGTCATTATTTTAACGTTCTAAATTTATAAATCTGTCTATTATATTTAGTTATAACTGAAAAAAATGATTGACTATCCACTTTACAATAGCCATTTGAAATATGACAAAAATCGAACTATCTTATATTCATTCTTGTGCTTACCTACTTAATTATTTTGTTTGATCTATGTCTCTCATCTCACGTTCCTGATGTACCATGTTACCACTACTTAGACCCTCTCTGCATGTGGCTCGACTTATCTATATGATATGGAAAACGTCCGTCGTTCAGTTAAGGAGACATTTGAATCGCTTGATAAAATAGAATCTTGGGCATCGACTCAGTAATCTGAGAATCTGATCTCATCATAAACATTGGCAATATCAAAATATACTCAACAAACAATTACGTATCTTATACCAATTGGAAACGACTCGTATTATGTTTATTTTTGTGAGAACCGTTTTCGTCCAGAGTCGCTCCTGATGTACAGATTATTGGCAATCGCAAAAGAAGTTGAATCATCTCTTTCAATATGTGAGTAGACAAAAATTTCTACGAAACGTAACCACTACGATCTAATGGAAGATTTTCTCACACATTTTTGCAACATAGTAAAAAATATTGCAACCTTCGCCAGATCAAGGATTGTGATTATCAGAAAATTTCACACCTACTTCCATTGATACATATTTACCCTTGTACTGTTCACGTAAAGATTGACAGATGTAGTGAGTAAGATGACATCATATGCATCCGTCTTTACTCCGTTCGCAATAAGTGTGCATGATGGCATTGCAGGATCTGAGAACTACGCAATCAATTCGTGTTTGTGCTAAACGTGAAATCAAAGCAATTATTTTTGTATCAAATTCGAGCTTTACCTTATAGTAGGGTGAGTTACTCTCCAAAAGACACTCCTAGTGAGAGAAAGTGGCTAAACTCGGTAAAGTAGGACGATTTTGGTCTCAAACGATAAGTGGCACATCCTATAATTGATATTAACAAAAAACTTTACTTAAAAACTGAAGCATGACATGAATAAACAATGGATAATGCGGTTTTCACGCCTTTTTCAATTTTTCCATCATGAATCGGAAAATTTCAATTTTCCAGAAAATTTGTAGAAAGATAAGTTGAAGATCTAATAAAGATCTACAAATGATTTCTCTGCATGTTTTCCAGAAAATTTTTGTTCATTGTCCTATCAATGACGGAAATATCGAAAAACTCCGCGTAAAATTCATGTCTTTATTGTTTATTTATGCCATGCTCAAATTTTCAAGCAATAATTCTTGTTAACCCATCTCACCCGTAGGCCCCGCGCGCCGTATGGGTCCCCTAGGACCCATGGTTAGAAAGTCATACCACTAATACGAAAGGCGATATTTCAGTGCTGTAGGCATCCTGTCACCTAGTTTGTGCCAAAATGAACGGAACACGGATTCCTTTACTAAAACAGCGATTACTCGGACGTCCTTGGGTCTACGACAGTTTTACAAAAAGCATTCGAAAGATGAGAAAAAAATCTATCAACTCATGTCCTTCGAAATATTTTTCGCTTCAAATTTCATGGTTCCAATTGGCTCCGCAAAGTGAAAAAATTTCCATTTCAATCAATCATCGATCATATATTGCGAATCGACATAAATGTCTGACGAGATCTTTTCAAGACCTTTTTAGAATTGGTTTTTCATACATCACTCTACGGTTTTTTTCGACCGAGTTACGAGTGAAAATTGAGAATATCAAACCTCTGCGACACTCGTCGACTGTATGGATTCGCATGTATCACACGTTAGCCGTAAAATGGCTCTATTTTGGATCAGAAAGGTCGTAGGAAATTTAAAAAAAGCAAATTATAGGTCTTGAAAAGATCTACAAGATAGCACAAAAATTCTTCTGATAGATTCATCCCCGTCAAAATGACAGATGATTGATTGAAGTCAATTTTTTCCCATTTTTGTCATCGATTTGGGACACTAAAAAAATTGGGGGAAAAATTCATCCTACATGATTTGAAAGGTCTTCCCATAACCTTCAAAATGCTTTTTGGAATGCTCTTGTAGACCTTAGAAAATTGGAGTTATCGTCGAATCAGTACAGGTATGCATGTTCCATTATTTATGGTAGGAACTGTACTTTACAACATCCTTTTCCGGAAAATGTCAAGGCTGCTCGAGTGCTAGTTCAAAAATAAAGTTGTCCCACATACGTTATTCTATTGTGAAGTTGAATTACGTGAGACGCAATTATGAGGTTTGGCGCACTTGTACGTGTGTCAGACCGATGGAGGGAGCCAACTTTCTGTTCAAATCAAGCTCATTTGTATATCAACGATTATATATTACGCTTGCTCACGCCAAACATTCCTGTTTTGGCCGTTTATGTATAATGTTCAAAAAAATTACTCAGCGATGGAAATACGAGAGTATTTTCAAGAGTATTTTGTTCATTCAGTGGAATATGGTTAACTCAAACGCTTATAACTCGAAGCGAGTCCAAGCGTCTCATTCGTTATTTGCGAAGGTTTTTTTCGAATTGGAGCATTTCGAAACTCTCATGCCTCGAAGCCAATGTTGCATCCCGTGAGCCTTCCAGTTATTCAGATTCTACTATAATTCAAAATGCCACGAGTCACCTATTTATTTTTCACACTGTTGATTCTTATATTTCGTAAGTTGTCAATGAATTTATCCAATTACACCTGACCTCATCGTTTGCATTTACAAATCATTGTGTTTTTTTTTCTTTCTTCAATTTTCAGCATTATTTGAGTATGCAATACCCAGTCCTCTTGACGGTGACAGAGCTTTTCCCACCACAGAGAATGAATTTCCATACATCGCTTACATCGCTGCTCCATTTAGGATTATTCGCTCCAATAAAATTTGGTACACTGGAACATTGATAACTAAGAGACATATCTTGACTGCCGCGCACTGTATGACGGTCGAAGATATAGACTATTCGCCCTCGTCGGTAGAAATTAAAGCAGGATCGCACCTTTTTGAACAGAGCAAAGAATATCAAATGAAGTCCTTCATAACTTACGAAAATTGGAAGGAACAGTCGAAAATGCCAAGTTGTCGAAAAGGGAAAATTTCGTGCAAAAAAGATATCCCTAATTGTGAAGTCGATCTAGCCATTATTGAGGTAATTTTATGGTGGAATTGAGCATTGCTGATGAACGACGATTCTGAATTTTATCGTAAATAACATAATTCTGGATTCTTTCAGCTGACTAAAAACATAGACAACAACCAAATTGTCCCGGCTAAATTATCGACTCGCTCTATCGGTGACATGGAGGGTTCCCACGCAATTTTGGCGGGATGGGGGCTTTTGAAAGGAAGTAATAGGCCTCCTTCAGTATTACATCAAGCTTACGCGAAAATATTATCTCCAGAGATGTGCTCTAGGAAACTACTCGAACTTACCAAAAGAAAGATGAAGGTTCCAAAAAAATTTATTTGTACCTATGCCGATCCTCCTGTCCTCTTAGGCTGCGTGAGTGTTTTTGGTATAATTTTTCTATTTTATTCTTCATTTTTGGATAGGACTCCGTGAGGCTTGAAGCGATTCCACACAAAATCAATGACAACTGGATTAAGGTAAATTTTGATGAAATTTGGAATGCTGATAGACCTCACAACGCTGAACAATTTTGTGGCTGGGCAAAAAGAGGGGTCGTGAATCCATTTCTAGATATTTAGAGTCAAAATGAGAGAAGTATTGAGCTTGCGTAGGCTATGATGACTCTATTGATCGATTAATTGGGGAGTTTCGCTAGCTCGCTTGCAGTTTTAATGTCCAATTTTCGATAAATTTTTGAAATTCTATGGGGTTTGAAGTTTTTCGGACAAATCCAAACTATCGAGTACTCGCTGAGCGATGGCTAAATGTACACCTCCATATAAACGAGTACTATATTTGAATGTGATGGAAAAATTCCGATTCACTCGCAACCAACCTCGCAAAAACAAGCACGCAATCACTGTTATATCAGCTTCTTTTGTATGATCAAAGATACTTGATCCGGTGCATAAAAGGAATTTAGCACGAAGGCATGAGGTTTCTGCTTGAGTTTTCGTTGCGGAATTCTTCAAAATGAATATAAATTGACGACTCTGTCGAATATCAGATCTAGAAACAGCAATCTGGCATGCAATTTCCAAAAATAACCATAAATAGTGTCTAGCCTACGCAACCTCAATTTTTCTTTGATCTTGACTCAAAATATTTCAGAATCATTGATATTAAAATCATAAATCGGCATTGGAGGACTAAATTTCTATTTCTCTAATGTTGACCTCGGATTTGAGGCCATTTTTGATGAAAAATTATACATCGGAGTCCGATCGTCAAGATGTTGACCAAAGAAAAAAATGCATTCGACTGACATTGCAAGAAAAGTTGCTTGAGCCCAGGATCGAACTGGGAACCTTCCTCTTGTCGGGAAAGATGCTCTACTATTGAGCTACCCAGAACCCAGCAGATTTACGGATTTTGCATCATTGATTTACATAACAGGACGATTCAAGTTCAAAAAAAGTGAAGTTTGAATATTTCGGAATCGGTTCATAACCACTCTTTCTGCCCTGCAATTAAGTTGATCATCGTTAACAGATCTTTCAGTCTGCTTAATTTCATCAAAATTGATCTTGGTCCAGTTCTCATTGATTTTGTCCGAAGACCTTTGCATATCCTTTTGATTTTGAAGTTAAAGAAGAATGAAGAATGAAAATTACGGTACTTGATACGGGGAATTCTCGAAGAAAAATATATATTCGACATTTTGTCTTTTTCTGCAGGGTGACAGCGGGAGCCCCGTAATCTATAACAACAAAGTTGTAGCTATCAGCAGGAGCGTGTGCCCAGAGGAAAGCTCTATGGAGAGACCTGGAGTGAATCTTCATCATTTCACTTTTTACTATAAAGATTTCATAGATAGCGTTACCAGCCCTGAACTCGTACAATGGGTTTGAGAAACAAATTCATTCTATGTTCGGTTTTATGTGATATGAAATTATGGATTAATGTTATGAAATTTTGGCGAGGGATTCCTCCTAGATTGTTCCAAGAGGATTCGCAAGATCCGCGAAGTCTCTGCAGAACACTTTTTTCACTTGGACCGAGACTTTTGATAACTCTGTAATCAATGGATATTTAGAATTGAGGTATGATGGATTGAAAATTCTTGGGCAATTTCGATTAGTATTCACAGACACGGACAGAAGGGTTGAAACCTTGAAACACTTTGGTGTATTTATCAAGTTTGGGCTGGACAGCCCTCCGGCCTCAGTCAGAGTCAATGCATCGTGGAGACCCCACATATTCATCCGATGACCATGCACGGCAGCCATAATGCCCGGGACTGAGCGAGTCTATGGACTCGTGGCAGGATAGTACACTCGGGAGCAAGCTGAACTGTTCAAGTTCGACATCGCGCTGTCTCACTCGCACACATGGGTCAAGGTAGGGAAAAAAAGAGACAGAAAGATCGTGAAGTGAGCTGTTGGTGTACAGTTCAGCTTGCTCCCCAGTGTACCATTAGAGTGATCTGCCACGAGGCCTGGACGATTTGCTCATGAAATCGAACACTACTGCATGGGATTCCTCAAGATCGTTAGAGTTGTGACAACACGGTATACTCTGCTCAGTTGCTCATGTATACTGCTCGCGCTCGATCGGCTTGTTTTCAGTTTTGTACCGTCAAAATGGAGTACTGTTCGGAAATAAGGGAGCTTGCATAAAGGAAGTCCGCAGTTTTTTCTGAGATTTTGAACCCCTCCCTCCTCATGTCACTTTTTGCATATAAACCCTCCCTTTTAAGGATCTCCCAACTTTCCAAAATTTATCATAAGGTAAATACACCTAACATGCCCCCTCCCTCAAGCCGTTTTGCCAATAACTTCTGTTTCCTTGAATCACTTCGATGTACTTCGACTTATTCTGAAGCTTGTTTCAAGACTTTCGAAATGAGCTACGATGTGTTTAAATTTTGAATCACCACAGCCGGCCTATAAAAATTTCCACATAAAAACGATGTAAAGCAGCGGTAAAACGCATCGAACTTCATTTAAAATCGTTTAGATCTCCGTGCAATCACGTTTAAGTATATAAGTTACCGTGAAAGCTCGAAATCCGTGATTGCCGGGCATTCACTAGTGAATGCTGACAATCACTGGTCGAGGTCAGTGAATGCTGACTTTCACTAGTGAAAGCCCGGAATTCGTAGCTGATATTGTCGCTGAGGCCATAATTCGGGTTTTCACTAGTGATTGTCAGCATTCACTGGGCATCAACCAGTGAATGTCAGCATTCACCAACCCGGACCAGTGAATGTCAGCTTTCACTGACCCGAACCAGTGAATGTCAGAGATCGGAAGAGTTGAAAAGTTGAATAAAATGTCTTTCACAACGTTTTATTATCCTGAGCTTCCGAGGCAGGTTGGAATATGGGAAAGTCAAGGTATACAGTTCAATATACGGCCTTTTTATTTATCACCGATAAAATGAAAAGTTGTCAGTAAAATATATTGTAAAATATCCGTCGATCTGTAAAATGCCTCATGAAAAGTCGTGGTTGATAACAAGAGTTATAAGTCATGAATAAAATAATTAAAAAAAAATAATTTTAAAAATTCGCTTTTATGAACATAATAGCAACGCAAAATGTGAAAATAATCTTGAATCTCCTTTCTGCATCTGTAGCATAGATGTTGGCTAAGTTTACTGACTTACATGCTCCAAGATATTCATGATTTTAGGAATAAATATGATGCAAGCGTGGGTTGTCAACTGGATTCATCAACACTAGTCTTCATGATGTAACCCACGCTTTTATCATATTTATTCCTAAAATCATGAATATCTTGGAGCATGTAAGTCAGTAAACTTAGCCAACATCTATGCTACAGATGCAGAAAGGAGATTCAAGATTATTTTCACATTTTGCGTTGCTATTATGTTCATAAAAGCGAATTTTTAAAATTATTTTTTTTTAATTATTTTATTTTCATATTTTTAGTTCATATCTAATCATTTAAAATGGACCATGATTCCAAAAATTCAATATCAGGCAAAAGCTTTGGATAATCTTTGAAATTTCTCTGGCTGATTATAATGAAGAGATGTGTTCATTTCTGCATAAGTATTGGGATAAGAAGGGCTGTAGAGTACAAATGGATCAGTAAGGAGTAAAGCGATCAGCCATGGTTGATCCCAAATTATGCTTCTTGTCATGTACAGCAAACCGGTTTGTAATGATTGCCAAGTTATTGGCAAATCAAATTCAGGAGGCTGTATATAGCTTATTGACAACATCAGGATATCTCTATCAATTAATATTCCATAATATTTTACAAGTCAGAGCTCAATCATGAATAGGGATATCTGCTAATTCTAATCAGTCGAGCGATGCTTCATACTTGTAAGAAACTGAAAGATCCTTGAGTCCTCTATGCTGATACCACACTAATACTTTGGTATTAGTGTTGCAGAATTGTAAACATCTACACAGAAAGCATTGGAGTGGTGGAATTTAGTTGAAAATGACTGCTAAATTTTTGTAATGGATGTGTCAATCGTAGAAAGCATCCTCAGGAGTGTAAACGAACCAGCACTTGATACGCATGGAACTATTGCAACTGTTCACAACATAAATGGTCTATTCGATCACTAATCTGGAGTTCTGAACAATGGCATACTTAATTAACATTTAGGAGAGAGATTGATGTCAGGTACTAAGCAAGTGACACACAGTGTCTCATGAAATACAATTCAATCACTCTTTTAGCACTTGATCAAAACTATCGCTTGATTTTTTCACTGTATACAAAACTTGATTGCGTACTAGAAAATTTAGCTCCTCACAGCTATATGACAAAATATAGAACCATCAATCACCTGTCAGTAATTCTACTGGTCTGAACATTTGTTTCTAATACTCTTCTCAATTGCTTTGACACTGTTCACAAATTTATCTACAAATTGATGAAGATGAGATTCATCGCAGGATAGATCAAGAACTGAAACACCTTAATGAAATCACTTCATAACACAAAATATCTGCACTGAGCTGCAATCTGCAACAGCATTACAACGCAGTTGAAGAATCGTAGAGGTTATGGGTATTAGTAATTTTCGCAGGCCGGCGGGCGAGAGCATTGCTTTATGGCCCTTTATACCGTAATCACGATAATCACTGATGATCATTTATTGAAGTACTATTACGTACTCATCATGCGCAAATTAGAGAGATAGCGAGGATCTCTCAGCATCTCCGGCTGATCGGCTGATGTGCTATATATGTGCTCTGCTCACAGCTGTGAGTTGTGACACCTCATAGATTCTTTCTCTACTGTTCTCTACATGCTCTCCCCTCGATCTGCGCACAAAGCCGCGTTTGCGTTTACACGATGTAAAATCGCGCATCAGAGCATTCAGAGCCTCGACACCAACACAACTATACCAAAAGTGTGTCAATGACACGCCTCACACAAAGTTCCCCGACAGAAATCTTGTCTCCGCGCGCCCGAGTGCAATAAAAGCGAATAAAAATTGTTGCTAACGCTACTTCGGGAACTACTAATTACGACAGCTCATACTTTTATGGCATCTTGAATTACACAATAATTTCTTAGCTTTGCAATAGCATCTATTTGTAGTACACTTACAAGGAGAGGTCATGGTCTGTGGGTCGTGAATTCGGCTGAAACTCTGGGAATCGTCTCCTTTTGGCACCAAAAGATGATATCCAAAACCGCTAACTTGAATGCTAAAACGTTTCAGAGCTATGGTCAATCACATTAGCATTGTTAGTATACCTATATATATCAACTTCCAACATGGGCCTATATGGGCAACGCCAATGTCATAGGCTGTAGCTCCAAAACGTTTCAGCATTCAAGTAAGCGGTTTCGGATATCATCTTTTGGTGCCAAAATGAGACGATTCCCAGAGTTTCAACCGAATCCACGACCCACAGACCATGACCTCTCCTTGTTAGTCTTACAATTGCACTTTGACATTCTTTGCCCTCCTGTGAGTGAAATCTTTGATACTGCCTGCTTTACACTGATTTCTGCCGATGCATCGACCTCGTTCGCATCCAGGAACTTCTCAACGCAAACTTCAAATAGATCCCATGTGAATAGATTCTGCAGAGTACCAACTTTTGTACCGATCTTGTAGAATTGATCATCTGAGACGTTCACGATAACTCCGATCAGGTTACGAGTATCAGTGCGTCCTCTGTCGACATCTGGGATAGGAATCATCACTATTCATGTGAGAAGATAGAAGAATAACCACCATTATTCTTTTGTCTTCTCACACTTCACAATCTTATTAATCACTTTAATCGAAATCAAAACAATCGGAATCAGTTGGGTGCAACTTACAGCCGGTCAGGAGGTTTCCTAAGTTTCCAACCTTTATCTACTGAAGAAGTCGTCACGCGTAAAATTGGAAAGACAATTGTGTCAGCATGAGCAGTATGTCATGAATAGTCATAAGTGAAATGTTTATGTCACTCAACTTTTGTCATTGACAACTATTTTCTATGAGGTATTTCTGAGATCGACAAGTATCTGACGAGACATTTAATTGACAACTTCTCATTTGATGGTTATTTTTCCATATTACAACCTGCCTCGGAAGCTCGGAATATTAAGACGTTGTGTCTGACATTTTATTCAACTTTTCAACTCTTCCGATCTCTGGCATTCACTGGTCGGGGTCAGTGAAAGCTGACATTCACTGGTCCGGGTCAGTAAATGCTGACATTCACTGGTTGATGCCCAGTGAATGCTGACAATCACTGGTCAATAGCCAGTGGATGCTGACAACCACTAGTGGAAGCACGAAATATGACCTCAGCAACGATATGAGCTACGAATTCCGGGCTTTCACTCGTGAATGTCAGCATTCACTGGCCTCGACCAGTGAATCTTAGGATTCACTAGTGAATGCCCGGCAATCACGGATTTCGGGTTTTCACGGTAACATATAGAGTTACTTATCGGTCCAAATCTCAGGATCTTCTGACTATCAGTTAGAAGGATTACTCATAATGTTGGCGCATCCAAAGGTATCAAGTGGCTCAGATTTGCGAGTGCTAACCGAACCATGCATCAAAAATCCGACCAGCACGGACCTGCATTTTCACACAGAAATTTTACAGTGTGTTTCATAATTTCAAAGATTTGGAGATATCTAGGTAAACAAAACTCCCAGTCTTCATTTGGACTTGTGACACACTTTCATTATTGGGACTCATAAATCCATTATCCAAAGGCACTAAGAGATGATAAAGAAGCACATACTGCATGAAGTTTATTTACGATTCATATACACGAGGGAACAGGAAGTAGATGTTCATGATATATGGCCTATTGTAATTCAATGAAGAGGAAATATTTCCATTTGTATGACTTTGTTCAGCAAACAGTGAAGGATATTTTCATATTTACACTAAAGTTTGATGTTCAGTCAATAATGTGGAAGAAAGGGAATAAAACCAATTGGGAACTAACCTCTGTATTATTTCAGATGGCAGAAAAAGCAATATGGCCGAATCTCAAATATCTCCCATAAGGATAACACGGAAGAAAGATAAGAGCGCTTGCCGCATGTTAGCTCCCAATACCCGCGTCGTAAATATTTATCTACGCGTTATTTGTATATGGTAGCAATTTTATCAACAATTGTGATCTATGCAAGGTATTGTCCACAATAGGGCAATATTACTTGACTGATGGTGCAATGATAAATAGTACTAGTTATAGGATATTCATTTCTGAGTCGTCTGTCTTCTTATTATCATAAGGACTCGCCCCGACTATATGTAGGACTTCGGTGTAGGAAATCACTTATCACAGTTTCTTGTATTTTTAATCACGAGATGGCTCCTTATTTTTCTATTGACGTCCTTTCATAATGTTCTTTCTTCGAGAAGAAATGTTCGTGCAACCTCTTGAATGGCAGTTCAATCGTGATGACGATGACAAAGGCTATCAGAAACGAAGAAATGATATCTGGAACTAAATTCCACAGCTGAAATACGGATATTTTTCACTTTAATTTCATTATTATTATTATTATTATTATTATTATTATTATTATTATTATTATTATTATTATTATTATTATTATTATTATACGTTCCATAATTAGATATGTGACCGACTAGTGAAAGAAAATTCGGAACTAAATTTTGTCTGTATTGGAACGACAAACCAATAGGCACACAAAAAATTCGAATTCATAAGGCGTTCTGATCTATCATCAGGTGAAACCGACATTTTTATCAACTCGAATTTCAAATTGGTTTCTCTGGTCAGACTTACCAAACTGTGCATACTAAATGTTTGTGCAGATCTCGTCGTAGCTGCTTGATAGGTTTGCACGATATTGTGCGATAAGAACGTGCTATAAGTTAGGCGACTCAAAGGTTGTACCCAAGCTGGGGTGAGAAACTCCCTATGTGAATCTGGAGAAGAGTAAAAATTTAATCGTTACGGATTTATTGCTGAAATTTACAGGGTTGTATTTTTCCACAAAAATTGAAGTGCGGCAGCAGAAAATGTGAACAATAAACAAGTATATGAGTAGATCTGCGGAAACTTGCTCGGAAGAGATCCAAAATGAACGAAAGTCAGAAGTGCAATTCTATAGGCCCGCAAGGTGGTTTTTTCGTATTTAATCCCGTAAGAGCTCAGCTCAAGGCCGCAAATCGGCCACGGAATCGATGGACATGGAATTGAAATTTCGTGCTTGATCAGTGAATACGGGCCTGGGACCTGTCGAATCGCTTAGTCCGCTTAGCTAAGTGTTTCGTACAATATGGATACCAAATACTTTCAGAAAGTCGAATGAGAACTAAAGATAATCGATGATCCTGAGATGGTCACGGAATTGGCATCTGTAATGTATGTATGTGTGATGCATGTGCAGCGTGTAATTCATGAGTAATGCATGTGTTATATATAACTGACATGAGTATGGATGCACCAAGTAGGTACGTATGTATGACTGCAAGTTGAGGATATACGGAATGAGGTATACATATAGCGTGCTCAAAAGCAGTGATGTGACGTAGCGTTGAGTAAATACGCAAGAAATTAGCAAATATGCAAGTAATCAGTGATGCGCAAATTAGTGATACGCAAGTGAAGCAGGGACAAGATCATATTGGTGATCATCTCAAGTACGTTTTTACATGATCGTTTTGAGAACGGAACCATCAGATGTCTGAATCTTATGAAAAGCTGTGTGTGGCGTGGATTGACATTGTATTGTCATTGAATATTTTGACGCGGTCTCATTCCTCCTTCATTGTCAGTCTGTATAAATCTGTGTACCTTTCGGACGAATAAACCACGGCTATCTATTGTGAAAATCTCTAGTTTCCACTTACACCTCACCCAGCCAGCCACCCTTTATCAATCTGCTTTCGGCAGTTCAATAGGCGAATACTCAGGCGGATAGCTATCATACGTAACACATCCTTATTTACTACGCCGTGTTACGAAGAAGAGCATCTCGCCACTTCTTGGTAGTGAAGTGATGGATGTTTCCACCGCAGCTGTTTGATAATTCGAAATGAGAGGATCAAAATGTGCCCATGAGCTAGGGCTTCCAAGTCGATAGCACGCAACACATCTCGTCAGAACAGTAATTTTGGGGCAAAATTCGGAGACACAGTGTACTTACAGCGTTGGACGGCTAAACGACCTAGTTGGGGCTTTTGAACTATAAAGACATGTTACAAATATGCCCAAATTTGATGTCTTTTTGTGGAGAGATCGTTTAGAAACCGTACATCTTCATACCGTGAACTTGGATACCGGAATTTAGTTTAGGGGTGCGAGCAAGTTTCCGCATAATCTACTCATATAGGAGAGTTTGTTGTACCTGCCCTGTAGAGTTGGTCGAATTTTCAACCAATGAATTAAATCAAGTGTTTCAAATATTTGTTCAGCCCCGTTAAAGTTTTCCGAGAAAATTTTTTACAGTGCATGTACAGAAGTGGAGACTTGTGAAAATGTTATGTTTTTGAAGGTCTTGCATTTTTTCATCAAGTATTTGAAATCGTGTAACTAATTGATCGCTCGGATGACGAATTCTTATATTTTTCTACGTACCCAGTCCTTCGCTCATACTTATGAGAATCACCACAGAACACACTCCCAAAGCAAATAAACTTCGATGTAGACCAGCGTATAGAGCCATTTTTATTCGGGAATGGTTTGAATATGGATTGAGATATGAATAAGCAAGCGCCTGTGTCCCAGTACATAAACTACAGAGTAGCAGGACGAACAATACCTTGGAATAACGCTGGGGAAGAGCAGTAAAAAGATCCGCATTATTTTCAAAGCTACAATGTTACATAAATAATAATTTCACAAGGGATGTCAGAGTCGGTTAACGATTTTTACGTTCACATGATTTCAGTATGAAGTTATAGTTAGTTAATCTATGATTGATCTGAGATTTTCTAGTCAAAAATTTTTCCAATGATTTTAGCACTTTCTTATTTTTTGTTTATCGGTTGTGGAATCACGAGGATCACGCTAGCAAAATGGTACGCGACGATACATTTCATGGCAATTTATCTGCCAGTTGAGATATCTATGTTCGACTCAATGTTCGGTTCTGGTTTTAGAGGAGTAATATATGAATCAAACCCATTAGAGATTTTGTAATCCGCTAGACTTGATGATCATCATTGTAATAAAAGACACATTTTATCAAGAAATTTTTGATTTCATGATTCCAGTCAACATGGCCGATTCGTATAAATCGGAATGTTCGAGCTTACCCGTGAAATTTTCCATGTTGAATTGCGATAATCGTACAACACAGCACCAACAAGGACACCAATGAAGTAGGCACTCGCACGTAAGTGAGTTTTCACATAATAATCTCTAAAGTAAGTATCCATTGAGAGACTAGTCAACCTACAACAAAAGTAATCAGTCAATGAAAAATTTAGTCATATTTCACGATGGGGAATAGGGGCGAAACAATTAAACGAGTAAACATTTTTACTATTTCTAACTTGAGTACTCACGTCCGTGGGAAGCCCAAGAACAAAGGTTGCAGGCGATTCTTGAATGTAATGACGAATGGGATTAAGACCGATATGAATGTCACCAATGTCAATAATGAGTAACCTATCCATCTTGGTCTTTTCCAAAATTCGTGGATGAGGAATATAGACAAAACGTAGCAGTGGAAGTCGACGGACAAGTACCAAGATTGGAATATACACTGCATCAAAACAGAAAATAAATTTGTTATTTAGTGATCGAAATAAATTCCAATGAGCAAACGAGCGTGTTGATATGAGACACTGTCAAGAGAATTTTCAACCGAACGGTAACATTTTTATGCAATTCATGCCGAGGCCCAACCAGATGAATGAGCTCCCCGATGGTTTCAAACGAAAATTTACCTCAAAATGTACCTTGTAGGATCTAAACTATGTTATTAATCAACTTGAGCATAAGATCGATGCATCTGAAGTTTCTATCACTAACGCAAATCAATTCTCCTCGGAACTTTCATGCACATGGCTAAATTAATTTTTTGATCGTCTGTGCGCAAATGAGTCATTTGCACACTGTTTTTCGATTTTCATTTGCTCACAGAAAATCAAAAAACAACATAGTATGATACTCGGGCGGAACGGCTTTCGCTTTCTCGTGACTATTCAGACCCTCGCCTGCGGCTCGGGCCTAAAAAGGTCACTTGGAGTGCGAAAACCATCGTTTGCGCCCTTGTATCATAATATACTATTAAGATATCCATGCAATAAGAATGGTTATCATTGACTTGATTCACTGAACCTCACTAGTCTATCCATCGTCCTGTATGTGTTGAGATAGAGCAAATGAGCCCACCACGTTGATGCACAATTATCAGCTTGTTGATCAATGATTGAGGACCACAATGGTCCAGATCCAACATGAGGTAGGATGTATGCGTGAAATAGTACGATGAAGAAGTATACCGGTGTCAATCTGGAACAGGCAAAAATCCATTTTTCACTTAAACGTCAATAGTATATTTCCGTACTGACCAGGAGAGTGTTTCAGATCCGGGTCACGGATTCGGCTGAAACTCTGGAAATAGTCTTCTTTTAGTACCAAAAGAAGATATCCAAAATTATAGACCCTAACGCTCAAGCATTTCCGAGCTGCAGCAAAAAACTTTAGCATTGCCCATATGGGCCTATGTTAAAAGATAGTATGTATAGTAGGGTGACACTTATTTCCCGACCCTCCTGGATCCTTCGCGCACGTGCGGATATTTCAACTTCAAGATGAAAGTAGATCGATAAAATTTTTTTCATAATACTTGAGCGTAAAGTGAGTACTCCGTAAAGTTAGTGCGTAAAGCACCAAAAAAGTGTGTAAAGCAATTGCTTTACGCACGGTTGTGGTGCTTTACGCACGCTGGATTTTGCTTTGCGCACGCTGTACTTTGCTTTACGCACGAGCTTCTAAATTCATGGGGATTCGTGTAGCTTCGACAAATTCAAAGTTCATCATACTAAAATTGAACACTGACGGGGAAAATTATGGTTCTTTTCGTTTCAATAACGAGCCAAGTGCCGTTCCCCCGTGTGGTGACGCAGAGGGCGACTTTCCTGCCGACCCCGATTCATTTTTTCCGAATCTCACCACAGAATTATACAATTTGAAGTAGACAATTGTTGATAACCTCACTGTGATTTAATAAACCTGTTCAATATTGTATCTTGTAACCACCAGAAAGTCCTTTTTCAAAGGTAGTATCTCGTGAATGCATCTCTTCTGCGTCGGTTGAATATAGTTGTTAAAAGATAATCAGGTAAGTGTACCCAACTTGCCCACATTGAGCCATTTTCTCAACAACCGTGGTTTATTTCACTCCTCTGGCTCATTTTATTATCTTAAATATACCTATATCCACTCATTTTGAAGCTTGTTTCAAACTCTACCGGGTGAGCTGAGATTCGTTGAAAAATATTGAGATGAGCCAGAGTATTGGTGAGTAAACCAGGTTTGTTGAGAAAATGGCTCGATGGATGAAAGTTGAGTATACTCACCCTAGTATATTTCGCACCGAATTTATGAGGTTGCAGCTCGCTTCTGAGCGATTGATCGAGATATTAGATTAGAGTTATCAAGATTGCTGATACATCGATAGTCTTGCTGGAGAAATTTATGTCAAAACAAAATTCTTCCCAAAATTCGGTTGAAGCCTTCATCGGATGTAATGCACTCACATCAGAACTTTTTGTTCTAGTGGGGGCTCCGCCCCCTGGACCCCCACCAGGGGTTCCACCCCTGGACCCCGCTGCGCGCTCTCGAGCGATTACCAGTAACCCTTGAGTACAACACCTTATTCGAGCGCGGCCTCGGTATACACTGTATTTTTCTGGCCCGAATGAGCCACGCCAAATGAAGAATCCCAGCACTCACTCGACCGTCATCATTATCACATGCTTGATAACATAACTCCCGGTCCAGGTAGAACCCGGCCTCAGCTTGTACACCGGCTACTCGCAACGTCTAAAATACTCCTCTTCTTGTTTCAATATTGACTGGTCGAGACCTTGTGTAGTTTTACAATGATTGTTTGATTGACATTCTTCTATATCTTGGGCTTGTTAATGGCGTGTTGCTAACTTTCCGCTCATTATTATGAAAAATACTATACGCAACTCTGGCGAAAGTCTTTCCGCCCTCGCGCAATGCTTTCCGCACTCATGTGATGCTTTACGCACGGTTGTGATTGCTTTACGCACGAGGAGCGCAGTGCGTAAAGCACGTTTTTCGCCATCGTTGCGTATAATACTATTTCAGATTTTTAGAAGTAGCCTATATAGTGCCCATTTTGACATACATTTTCGATTTTTTTGCAGTTTTGAGACGTTTTTCGACAAAACTCGTCAGCTTTACTTGGCAAGCACTTGCAGTACAAGTGGAATGAAGCAAACCGAGCTGAATAACATTGATTGGGATGGTCTTAGGAAACTCTCAACGCTCGGAAGATTAGTTTTAGTTGAATTCAAGGGTCAGAACGGGGCGAGAACGGCAAAAATACAGTCCTAAAATCACTTTTTATCGCAGTTTTCGAGTTCTCCCACGCATGCGTGATTTTCTACGGTTTTGATAATATTTTCAATCGATAGCCCGTGCGATTTCCTTCAAAATGACCACTGCCAAAAGTCAATTCGATGCAATGGGACCGGAGTAGTAAATCATTTTGGATGAAGTGAAGTCCAAGATGGAAATCCGTACAAATTGGTCGAGATCACCTGCGATGCTTTCGATTTTGTCCAGCGTGTTTCTCTGGTTCCCCTGCATCAAATCGGCTTTGCCAAGGGGTCGTTTTGAAGGAAATTGACCGAGCTATCGGAGTGAGTAGGTTACGGAGTGGTAAGTTGATGGTGAGTTATGAAAAATTGAACATTTGATAGTTTTCAATCAAATAAAAAAGTGTTTTCAACTGTTTAGCGTAATTATATTGTTACTTCGCAGCCACTTAAACACGCCGCAATCTCCTAATTTCGATAGCTCAGATTACTTCCTTTAAAATGACCTCTTGGTGAAGTCGATTCGACGCAGGGAAACCAGAGAAACACGCTGGACAAAATCAAAAGCATCGCAGGCGATCTCGACCAATTTGCACGGATTTCCATCTTGGACTTCACCTCATCCAAAATGATTCACTACTCCGGTCCCATTGCATCGAGTTGACTTTTGGCAGTGGTCATTTTGAAGGAAATTGCACGGGCTATCGATTGAAAATATTATCAAAACCGTAGAAAATCACGCATGCGCAGAAGAACTCGAAAACTGCGATGAAAAATGATTTTGGGACTGTATTTCTGCCGTTCTGGCCCCGTTCTGACCCTTGAACTCAACTAAAACTAACCGCTCCGTGCGTTCAAAGTTTCCTAAGACCACCTCAATCAATGTTATTCAGCTCGGTTTGCTTCATTCTGTTTGTATTGCAAGTGCTTGCCAAGTGAAGCTGACGAGTTTTGTCGAAAAACGTCTCAAAACTGCAAAAAAATCGAAAATGTATGTCAAAATGGGCACTATATAGGCTACTTCTAAAAATCTGAAAAAAATTTTATCGATGTAGTTTTATCTTGAAATTGAAATATCCGCGCACGTGCGCGAAGGATCCAGGGGGGTCGGGAAATAAGTGTCACCCTAATATATAGGTATACTGTAATGCATAGGTTATTGGCTGTGGCTTGAAAACGCTTGAGCGTTAGGGTTTATAATTTCGGGTATCGTCTTTTGGTACTAAAAGAAGACTATTCCCAGAGTTTCAGTCAAATCCGTGACCCGGATCTGAAACACTCTCCTGGTGAGTGCGGTAGCGCATTTAGGGCACTGAGACAGTTTGTCTGTCGGAGCGAAGTGAGACAAACATGTCCTCCAGTGGCCAAAATGGGCTTGCAAGTGAAGTGCGGATATATTCCTTCATTATAAGAACCCTAGAATCTTATTCAAACGCGGCGTTTTTCGGTTAGAGTAATGAAAATTTAATTGTGATGAAGAGTGTACTGGTCCATCCGGGTGAATCGCTCACCTCCAAAATCTTGACAAGATTGCAGTGAAGAAATTTATATGTTTCATCTTATCCAATCGATGCAATAGTCCGTAGCAAGTCAGAAGCCCTCCTACTGCGAGAAATCCGTCAACAAGAATTGGCCCGTTGTGCAGTAAAATGTGTAAAGGCTCATCGAAAGTCTGAAAATCCAAAATGTTGGTGAAATTGATCGGTATGGAAGTGAGTGCCTATGAGAATTTGAAAAATAAGGATTTTATTTACCTTTTCTAGATCGTATCCGTTAACAACAGGGTTTAGGTAGAATTGCAGCCCCCTGTGTCCAAATATTACAAGGCACATTGAGAAAAACCGGAAGACATGAATTGTGTCGAGGCCAGGATGCTTGTAGTCTACTTCTAGGAGCTTTTGCAGGTTGCGTCGAATCGAAAAACATAAGAGCAGCTGGTTGACGGATTTTTCTTGCTTCTCGTTACTTTTTTTCAAACTTGTTTCGTAGACAGTTCCCATTATCAGGAAGATAACAATTGTAGACAACATAAGGCTGAAAATCAATTAAGAATCCTTATTTTATTGAGCAGATTGAATTCCTCAAGAACTCATCTCAAAACTCATAGTACCATTTGTGAAAGACATTATATTAATATTGCAATAATTGAATTCCAAGGTAGGATTTGTCCGGTCGGAACCCGCACATCGATTGCCTAATACGTGAAAGGGGTAAAGTGTGATGGGTATTATCCTCATAGGCCATGGGTGGGCCGATAGGTGGATGGGTTGGTAGCTGGGTGGCGCGGTGGTCGGGTGGACGAGTTCGTGGGTGAGTGGGTAGGTGGTCGTGTGGATAGATAGATAGTCTAGTCTGATCCGAGGTCTGATCTAAACTAGTTTGGTTGAATACGGTCTTATTGGGTCTAATACAGCCTTTATACGATTCTAATGCATATTCTAGTACCGCACTAGGGTTGCCGTATTAGTAAGTAGTACTGTACGAGAATCATCGTACTATTACCTCACTAGAATCATCGAACTAGAACCGTACGAAAATGATCGTACCAGTGGCGTACGAGAATCGTGGCACTAGTACCGTTCAAGAATCCTCATACCTAAACCAGTTTAGTTCAATGTAATTAGATCTAATTCGGTCTAGTTCAGTGTGATCAAGTCTAGCTCGGTCAAGCTCGGTCTAGTTGGTTATAATTAGGTCCAGTTCGTTCTCATTCAATCTAATTCAGACTAGCTCGGCTTATAGTACGGTTTATCACTGTCTTGTACGGTCTAGTATGATCTTGTTCGATCTAGTTCGGTCTAGTTCGGTCTAGTTCTGTTTGTCCCGATTTAAACTTGTCTCGTTGGGCTTAGTGCGGTCTAATCCCGTAGTACGGGATGGTCTAGTACATCATGGTACATTCAGGAGCAAGGTGCATTGTCCAAGCTCCACATCCGGCGCTGTCTCATTCGCACTCATGGATCGAGGTAGGGGGAAAAAGAGACAGGAAGATTGTGAAGTGAGCTGTTGGTGGACAGTTCAGCCTGCTCCCCAATGTACAGTCTAATTTAGATCGGTTCAGCCTAGCTCTGTCTGTATCGGTCTAGTTAGATCTGGCCTTGTCAAGTTCGGTCCACTTCGGAAGATTTCGTTCTGGTTCGGTGTGTTCTGGTTAAAATATATTATTACCTGGCTATGTGGGCTATGGGTGGGATTGACTGACCAATGAGTTGATTGCACAACTCACTGATCGGTCGTATTGTTATGCGATATGCGTTGTGCATCATTTGTCATGTGTGGTTCTGAATGTGCCGTAATGTATACATCTTCATTCCGTTACATTATAAACATTTTCTCAACATATTGACTATTCATCGAAAAATTCTTCCAATAATTCGGGACTTTTGTATATTACATTCAACTGAGCCATTTCGCACATTTAGAACAGTTGATCTGAGTTTCCTGAAATAATATATATCTATTAGCAGGTATAATTCAACATATTTTCTTTGCGAACTTCGTAAGGAATTTTTTTTTCTTCGATAACTTGAATCGATCATCAATCATCATCTTCCGACCATCACTATTAAACAAAAAAAGCATTTCAGGAGCCTCAGACTCATCGAGAACATTTGCCAATAACCTCGATAATAAAGCTAGTGATAATTGAACGCCCAGATGAAATCTTTCCGCTCAGACCCTGCACATCAGGTTACCTACGTGAAATATTGTAGGTGGCCGTATGGGTTATGGGTGGGTGTGGTCGAGTGCAATTGGTGAGTGGATGAATAAGTGGGTAAATCTCAAGTGAGTTGGTGGGATGGGTGGGGATAAACATGTTCGTGGAAAGGGGATAGGTTGGAGGGTTGGTGGGCGATCGGATGGATGGGAAGGTTGACGAGTTGGATTTTTGTGTACCATCAAATGATTAATACTCAATATTTTATGAATACCTTTTTTGAACTGCGGAAGGATTCTAGGAGACTATGACTCGTCGGAAACATTTACAAGCTGAACGAGTGGTCACAAAAAAGACGACCACCGCTGGTGTATAATTATCTTTATAGTGCGTTTGTGTAGTTTGGTCAGATCCGCTTGTTACCCTCACCATTCTCCATTAATGTTGATGAGCCCCTATTGGCCTAAATTTCATTTCTACTTAAAATTCCCGTACTTATTATCTCAGGATGCATTTACTTGGATGGTCAATATCATGTTTGATGCAGATCAAAAAGTTATTTTGGGCTCGTGATAATCAATCGCATTCATTGCTACGTAGTTTTCACATGACACATTCCGGATTTTAATCTTTAGTCTCAGCTAAATCCAAGTGGCACGGTGGTGGACCTTGTTTCTGAAGTGAGACTAATGCAAAGTTTGCACGTGTATCTGAATCGGCAGAGCAATTACATTCGAACGAGTAATCACGCTGCTCTATTTTTTTGTGACTAACTCATTGGAATCATTGGAATTTAACCAATGAGAGAAATGTATTTTATCTTCCTCTCAGTTGTATTTTCCCAGACTTTCAAGTATTCACGGACTTTTCAATTGTACAGTACAGACCAAGACATACGTGAATCTATATTTCTGCTCTGCTGAATTTGAGAAGTTTTTGGTGATCGCTTTGAACTACTGGCATCGTCGGTCACAGGTTAGAAAAATTTAATCCTGTTCCCGGATATTTGTGTTTTTTATACCCTATATTTCACAAAAAAATCTACATTGCAGAAGTCAACTTATTTGACTAGCATCGCTTCTCTCATCATACTATTACATCTTTTAGTATAACATTTGATCATTCATCAACTTGAACATTTTGCAATTGTCATTTCTGTAGTGGGCAGACCAATAGGCTCGCCAATAGGAGCAGGCGTCCACTCAGAGTGAAATTTGAGTTGCATCAAACTATTTATGCTAGTAGAATAATATGAGCATTTTTTGGCGTGGGGTGTTGCAAGATTTTCTCAAAATCTTTAAAATAATATTTCCATCGTTCCATTCAAGTAATGTGGAAATATTGTTCAAATAGTGCAATTATGCACACTCTATTAATTAAGAAAGGTAGTGGTCGCCATAATAATTATCAATCATTATGACAGACAAAGTGTCGAGACTATCTCGTTCTTTACCACTGAGTAAACACCATCAAATATCATCGAATCTAGACAATTATATTTGCACAAAACTTGCAGATAAGGGAACTATCGATTGGTTTGATTTTATCTCAATCCACGTACTACTTTCAGTATCAAATTAAATCGGCAGTGTCTTGTGCAGTTCTCCCCGAGGAAATAAGAACTATCAAAATATGAGACTGGAATTTTCATCTTATTTCTGCGTTGCTACTCCATTAATCATCATTCTTCATTATTGTGAAGCTGCAAACGTGGTTGAAGTGAAGACCCAGAAACAAGCAGAGACTGAACTTTCTCAAATAACAGACTTAAGGAAGAAGATTGAAAAAATAAGGATACAATCTATAGAAATCAAGAAGTCTGTACCAGAATATTACAATGAAATTTCAACAATTGAAAATGATTCCCAAATTGTGGAGATGAAGGTTTGAGGCTATGAAATTATTCTTAATCTAGAGTCAAAACTGTGGAATTCGGTATTTAAAAGGAAGGAGATTTTCCAATTTCTAGATTTCTGGATAACTTTTAGTATCCATGTCACGAATCACTCAAGGGTTCACAAAATTTGAACGAAGAAAGTTATTACAGTAATCATTTGAAATGCCAAAATTGAATTAAGCAAAATATTCCTCCTCATTATTTGATACGTGAGATTATTCGTAATTAAATGTATCATCGCTTTGCCCAGGAATCCGTTAAGAAAGCGGTTTTGAGAGGTGCAAATCACAAAGTCTGTCTTCATCAATTCAATGAAATATTGACAAAATTCATCGATAATGCCTTGAAGAAATTTGATGCATTCGTAATTGAACAACTTGGAGTGATCGAATTACATCTGGAGAAATACAGTAATGTGAGTAATGGTTATGAAAGTTTTATATTTAATTTACCCAAAGCTTACCAGCAATTGATATGTTGCTATATCTTTGGATAATCTTTCAGGAATTGGATGAGATCAGGAATCGTTTAGACAAGCACTTGGATGAAGAATTGGAAAATTGTAAAAGTGGTAACACCACGTGTAAAATAAATGGATTATACGCTCATATTATAGATAATAAGTTCAAAGAAATCGGATATATGGAATACTTGGTGGATAACTTTATGAACAATGTTGTGGGAATGTTTAAGCAATCCATAGTACACTTGTACGTCAAAGAAGAGGTTCTCGATCCCATTGCTGAGTGTCTGAACGCTGTCATTTCTCATTGATTTGAAGCTGACAATGATTTTTCCATGGTTGTGTTATTTTTACCGAGTAAAGAGTGCGTGCCTCAATTAATAATCAAAATATACGTTGAAAACTGGTTGAGAACTATTATGCGATATGATCGTGGCTCTTGAGTTTGAACCTTGTTTCAAAATAATTACACTCATCATAAAGTGATCTTTCTTTGCGCTTAGGAGCAAATAACCCCTAATTTGTTGTCTTTTTTTCGTAATTCGTTAAAGAGTGAAAAATGTCCAGAATCAGACTGGGCCAAGATCATCATTTAAAACTATAGATTCTCCTCTCTTTCAAAACTCATCCTACATCTTTCGATTAGGCAGAAGACTTCTTGCCAACGTTTTGTTCACATCTACATCAGTGTTTGTTGATACAAGTTGTGGACCTAAGCTACAGTCTGACTTTGAATAACTCGAATATCACTGAACCTAAGACAGAATAATCTACAAGTTATCACTTTCTCAAAACGCTTCAAGGTCTCACTTTCGGTTCGGGTCGATATCACGATGCATTTGAATATGAACTTCTGTGTCTTTCGGGGCCAAAAGTTATACTTTGTACCCGTTCAGTATTCTAAATCATGGATTCGTAGACCTTTGAATTTCTAACAGTAATTATTTTGGATTATACCTTCAGAATGAACAGGAAAAATCTGACAATATTGTAAAAAATTTCCGAGATATCTTGAAAGGAATTACATATATCGAATCGGGAGAATAGTGGTTTACGATACATGGGTGCGAAAGTTGGATTTTGCATTTCTACTGACTTATTCCTGCTCGAACTGTAAATAAGGATCGGAAATGTTAAGAGGTTATGGGATTCAGGTTCTACGGCCGTGTATCGTATGCAAATTTTTTAGCGAAACTGTAGGTTAAGTGAAAAATCCGTACAAAAAAGACACTCTTGCGTCCAGTGTGAAAAAAATAAGAAATAAAATCCTAAAAATGTTCCAATCTCTTCAAATTTACCATTATTTTGCAATTTTTTGCCTCAGAAACATGTTCCACGATAGGACAAAAAAGCATTCGCGATGCCAGAGGTAATTAGTCAATAAACCAGTCAATCTCTTATCAACATTATCATCTTGACCAATAGGAGTTCACCTCAAAAACTTACCAATAGATAATGCCTCCCGCCGAAATTCGTCGTTGTTCGGTTGACGTTTGACAATTTTTTTCGTCGGCTTTCACTTCGATCACGAGATCATTATTTTCCGCAAACTCGTCAAAAGTCTCTTGGAGTGATCTTTGAATATCAACCACGTCACATGTAGCCGGTACACATAGTGCCATTTGTAACACATGACGTTGAATTCTTCTAAGATCTCCATTGTCCTAAAGTATTCGAAATTATCCAATTATGTAATTCATCTTACAGACCGATTGTAAATAGACATACTGTCAAATTGGGTAAGTTTGGTACAGTAGGTGCGAATTTGGTACACCCCTGAAATATGACTCTCAAAGTTGCGTCCAGCAAAGTTAATAACTCTATCGCCCTAAAGCCCGTTTTCCCCATTTGGGGCGTGTATGAACAATGTGTTGAGCCACCGTAAATCCCGCGTGGATGATAGTACTTGTTCATTGAAGCTTTTTCCAAAGAGGCTGATTTAGCAGCGATACGCGAGTGGCCCGGCTTAGTGTACCTGGCAAGAAGTGTTCCAAAACGAACTATGGGCAGTTAACGCAACATTTCGACCACATGTATCACCATATTGAAGAAACCATCGTTACATTGGGGTATTTGAAGCATTTGGAATTTTAATGAATAAAAAACAGGAAAAAAACCATGAAAAAACGTACCAAAGTTACCCCACTCTAGGTAAGGAGCATGATGATATGGTAACTTCAGAACATCTTCCTACGACAACTTCTTTTCAACTCATCTTGAGTCAAGTGATGGTCTATGAGGTTTTAAAATGTTTCAAACAGATTAAATTAAAACTTCTGATGACCGATTGAAATTAGTTCACTTGCATGGTGGTGGATAGAATTGAGATATTTCGTAAGTGTACCAAAGTTGCCCCATCCGGGTCTAACTTTGGTATACTTTTTAAACTGCTAATAGCTCCAGCTCAGATACATGAAATAGAACTTTGTAGACCGTCTATTAGAAGCTGAGACTGTAAGCTTCCGATTAAACACTGATCAGGTGGGTTTTGACAGTGTATGTCAAAGGGCCCAGCCAAACAAAATAAAAAGTACTGAAATCGTACCTAAACTACCCAATTTGACGGTACAGCCTTTTGAGAATTTACAATGAATCCAAACTCACTTTGATAGCTTGCCAAACCGAATCATTGAGATCAAAGTCAAGCTTAAGTTCCGAAGGAATAGTTTTTGGAGCATCTTTTTGTTGATATTTGTAATCAACAAGGCAATATTTCCCTCTGATCTCCTCCAGTCCCCCGGTCTTGTTCCTCACTTCGGTCCTGATCCTGTAGCACTGGTCGAAACTACCCAGATGACGTGTTTGGCCATAAATGATGCCATGAGGATATTTGACTGACGAATCAAACACTGAAAATGTGAATTTGGTCATTATTTTCCATGTTTACGAATGTGAACTACTTAATCAAACATTCAGGGTCCTTTCAAACTGATTCTTTTGAAATAAATGCCTGCACTGCGTGAATTTTGAGTACAGTTGTATCTTCTATGGGCATCTATGTGTTCATCAGCTTCCCAAATATGGACTTTGTCACGAATCGAATGGGTCGTGGGTTCGTTGACCTTGTGTCTCATCGCAAAGACACTGGCTTGTTCCCCTTCCTCCGAAAATTTCAGAATATTTAATTTTGTGGCGATACCCATGACTTTCTTCGATCTCTTCTTTTCAACTTTCCCTGAAGACAAATCTTTCAGAATAGAGGCGTTATCATATAATTGAAATCAAAATTTTCCATTAACTTGATCAACCCAATTTCAATAGCCATACGACAAGAAATTCTTAGATCACCAATGGTCTGAATTTTGACGATTGAGAAACTGTCTTACTATATTGTTTATCTCTGGGTAGACGAGGGAGAAATCGTAGTCGTCGATTATATCACGCAGTATTACAATTTGCGACCACGATCAATAATCCAAAGTGCACAAACACATAGAAAAATATGTTTCAACTCAACAAAATCTCAAAACCTTGCGTCATATTTTATTTTTATCTGCACGAATCCGGGATCTCTCCAATCCTAGCAAAAGTGTAAATTTTGGTGATGCGTGAGTGAATCTTCTGGCTCCTGCACTTTAACCCTTAGCTAGCGCACTTCTGCCACATAACATAGCTGGCACACCTGGGTGGATTACACCCACGACGAAAAATTAATGCTGTGGCTACTATAATCAATCTTTCGGTCTCAAAATTTTTCTGTAGCCTCTTTGAAATGTTTTGAATGGATCACCGTACCGAGATAGTCGCCAAGGTCGAATGAAAAATTTTTAAAAATACAAACGTCCAAAACATGCGAAAAATCACCTTTTTCAGTTAAGAAATTCTAGAGGACGCAATTTTCATCCAAATGAGCTGAAAATTTAATAGAGTCATCTCAAGATGAGGCCAATTCGAGAAAAAAATAGCGCAAGAGTAGACCTTGAAAAAAAGGTGTTTATTCTGACATATTTCGACGCATGAATTGAGCATTTTTATTCTCACCTTATATGCCGGAATGAAGACCTCCATTGAAAAATCGACCACTGTACTATCGTTTTCTCATATCTACTTGATCGTGAGATGACTCAGTTGAAATTTCAACTCATTCCATTGAAAATTACGTTCTCTAGAATATTTTCAGCGGAAAGGCCTGTTTTGCAATTTTTTGCAATAATTTATTATTGCATTCGAAATGCACTCAAAAATAGCGGACACAGCTGGCACACTTGGGTGTCGAACACCCAGTTAGTTTTTGGCTCGGCTGTGGCGGAGCAGTGAGCGCGCCAAAACTGGCGCTCTGTGCGCGGTCGGTAGGTGGCAAGTCTTGACTACCAACAGAGGTCACTATGAACCCAGGAAACTTTGAACTACGAGCGTGGCGTACTCATGAAGGAGGCCTTGGGTGGACTCCACCCAAGTGTGCCAGCCAAGGGTTAAAAGTACATTGACGTCTTCGAGGATGTTTTGGTATGAAATTTATAAGACCAGAAAGTGCAAGTCTACACTGTAAAAAATTTGTGGAAAAAACTTCAACCAACTGGTTAAAGTTTTTGCCTCTCTCAACCAATGGTTGACACCGATAATCAACCAATTGGCTAATTTTCTCGGCAACCACTGGTTGAATATTTTCCTACAGTGAATATGGGAGCGAATATGGAACCCATGAGATTGGTAAGTGGTGGTGCCCGGACCACATTTTTGGGTTAAAAAACCAAGTTTCTTCGTGTTTTTTCATAAAAGGAGTAGGAATCAACAAGAGCGCCAATGCTGAGAGCCTTTTCCGAGAAAATGCAGGTTAAGCAACGTTTTCGCAATTCAGTATCCGGATTGGTGACCGTCTTACTCAATTTGCAAAGCCTATGCCGATAATTTAATTGGGATCATGAACTAGGCAAATGCAAATCCGGTCACTAATCCGGATACTGAGTCATAAAAACATCGCTTAACCCGGATTTTTGTTCCGAAAAGGCGCCGGCCGGCGTTGATATTTTTTTTTTGTATTTGTTGATGGAAAAACGTGAAAAAACTTGTTTGCTTGACCCAATAATGTCTACCGGGAACCGGGTATTATTCTGACTTCTTCTTCAAATTTGTCGACTTTTTAACAGTTGCCAGCCAGTGGTCTAAGTGAAAAATTTCATTTCGTACCAAAAATTGTTGTTCACGTATGAAATCAACTTCTGAATAATTTTGAGCATTTCATCGTGTTCCTGAGAAAATTTCAGATTTCATGGAGCAAGAGAAAAAAATTCGTTCCATGATCAATCAAAACTTCACCGACATGAGTTTTTATATATTTTGACCATGGACAAAAAAATTTCTGAGAAACAAACATATTGGGTTGCGTGTAGATTCGCAGATTCTGGTCAAATTGACCGACTCCTTCGGACACCATGCTGTTGGTCCTTTTTACGCATCTACTCTCCAACATGCGAGAAATGATCAGTCTTTGAAGTTTACATGGACTTGTTTGAAGAAGTGGGGGTTCAAAACTTTCCTCGTTTTCACAGAATTTTTCCAAGAGCAAGAAAACTAAAGGATTTATCTAGTCGAATCTCAGCCTTGTGCTTTCCATGTCCACAACAAATGATAGTCATCGTTTCTCAAAATAACTTCAAGAACAAATATCATCCAGATTTTTGGAGTAAATGCAATCGACCCAAAAAGTTTAATCAAGTGTTGTGTAGATTCTCATACATAACAAGAAACCCGGAAAACCATCTCCCAAAAATTTATGTGGAACACACTATGATGTAAGCAAGGGTCAGTCTTTATCAATTTCTTCAAATTATTCATTCAGACATTTTCTTAATCAGGGCAGTAATACTGTGAAAAAACGTTCAACTTCAAATTTATCTTTTCATCCAAACGCCCTCGAATTTGTTTCATCGTCTCATAAGTAAGAATTACCGCAGAGTGAATTCAAATGACATGAATGTTTATAGTAGGCTGAACTGAGCTAATCAAATTTGAAAAGTTCATATGAAAAATTGAAGAAAATGCGGCCACTCGATTTATAAGAGAAAATGGTGTATCAATTTGGACATGAATAAGTAGTTCACACAAGACCAAGTCGACCAAGATGCCTAATTAGTGAAGTTGATAATAATCTAGTAAAAAAAAAACTTACAACGTGAATAGAGGAATCGTGTCAGATTGTGTTCTCGGTATAAGAAGAGTCAAGAGTATGATGTTCGTGACAATTGTGCTTTTTCTCGTAATATATTTCGAGGAATCGTCAGGAGGAAACTTCCAATGTAAGTAGCTTTGCATTTATCGTGCTGAAAAGGGTAGAGAAGGAGTCAAACGAGATACAAAGAGCTAGATTTGTTGAAGAACTTGTTACGACTACAAGGTAGTTGGAACATTCGCACGAATTTCATACCTACTCCTGACCTCTTCATTTTTCAAAAATTTGCGGCTATACTGTAAAGTTTTCTACAAAATCATGGCTCCCCGATTTATTAACCTTTTCACCATAGTCAGTCATATCCTTGGTGGTCTAACCTTGAACTGACTTTGAAAGTATATCTTGTTGGCTTGACTCGACTTTGAAAGGTCTTTGCTCCTCCGTGATTCTTGAGGGATTACTTCCAGCATCATTTCCGGATTATCTCCCGACAAGAATCGAAATAATTGTCGAGCCCCTTTGACAAGAACCAAATTCCAAAATTTTTGATCGATTGCGTTTTCTGAATGACGTTTATTAGTCAAGTTTCTCAGGGTTAAGCGTTTTAAATTCATGATAATCACTCAACAACATGATGGACTAGATGGTTGGATAATGATTGGAACACCCCCCAAGAATTTTTGGCGGAGATAGATTTTTATCATTCGAAAATACAATTTTATGTGTGAAGCCTCTGTCAATAATATACTGTCAAGGCAAGATCCAAGAAGGTTAAAATGTTCTTCGTATCATCCTACTGAATGAATTTCATTCATCTCGTAACACGAATAAATAGGAGTAACACTCCTCTTCTTCTGTGATTTCTACACATTCATAATTACACTGAACTTTTATTATCTTCTCCAACCAGAGCAATTGACTCAAGAAATAGCGAGACAAATTGAAATCAGTACCAACTAGTTTCTAACCTAATTTTCAATTTTGTGGACTCTAACACTTCTCACACATGGAGAACCATATGCATAAACAGCATTGGATAACAACTGACCACCGTAGTTCGGAATGGTCAGCTAATATACTTTGTATCCTTCCCAAATGCCACTGACATCATGATGAACCGATTAAATCGCCTGTTCGCCTAGAGAATCTGAGTCCTTTTTATTATACGCTTTTATTCTACTTCACCGAGCTGTTGTTTCCCCCAAATCCTCATTTGGTGTTACTATACCGGCTTCCGGTTCTGCGCACGTTCTAGTGGAATTAGTACGTGTGCGAGATTGCCTACCGGCAAGGACTGCCTAACTCATGGCGTCAATTGACGAACCTATACTCACGCCAATCATCAGTGCGCATCTTCGCTATATCTATAGTTATACTATACTCAGACTGTGTTGTGCATTGAGCAATTTTTTAAAGGCAATTTCCAAGAGTTCTTCTCCATTGTACCATGTCAAATTTTACAACATTTCTTGACGCAGTTAATAAAAGCGTATCTTAAAAATTCTTTCAACTTTTTATTTATATTTTCTTGTAGAATTCTGCGACGTGAATCATCTCACGATGTACTCTCGAAATAACTCGTCTTCCTAGCCACTTGATCATTCATGCTACGCCCCAAAGTCATTGTGACTACAACCATTCAGCATTTGTTACATTCCCGTTTCATAGACGTCGTTTGGTAATGATCTTGGAGTTTCAACGTTGAACACTGGAAAATTTGTCTAATAAACGTATTTCAGAACCTCAATCAATCAAGATCTTTAAACATATAAAAAAACGGCTCGACGAAGTTGTATAATTCTTTTCGAGAAATACTTGAAAAATCATGCTGGATAAGACCTCACAAGAATATCGGAGAAGCAAAGACCTTTCATCTAAAGACCACCGTGGATTGATGATGCATTAGGTTTCTTCGCGTTGGTATAGCGTTTAAAAAAGCTCAATATACACTGTGAAAATAATTTGAAACAATTACGTGCAACCTATCTAACAGCACCTTCGCCATCGGTTTGTGGTTCTGATGATGATGCATTGCTGTTTTTGCGTCATCGGGGCTACCAGAATCGCTGATCCAAGGTGAATGAGTTGCTAATATTTGATAGTCTTGCCTCGTTGGGCATAGGCAAGAGAGTGATCTGTGATGACCGAAGCTATTTTACAAACTAATCTAGCGTATTCGCTAATAAAGTTAGAAATTTCGGTGGTCTTCGTGGCGCGAGAATACCAATGCGCTATCAGAATTACAAACTCGTGATAAGAGTACTGTCTGGTTTGCTTGAAATTTTCTGAACTTCTTTTTTTACAGTTTACAAATGGCAGTTAGATCAGAAATAGTATCGCTCAATGTTTCATCAATAGAAAAACATACGAAAAATCTTGGGATCCTCTATGAACCAGTAGAACTTTGGCTATAGAAGGTAGATGCGGGTTTTATTCTCTCTTAGGGTGCGTCCCCAAATGATGCATGTGCATTCATATGCCGTGCACACTACACATATGCACTGCACACGTGCACATGTGCAGCTCATCAAATTTCAGCCAAAACCATAAGGAACTCGTCTATATCTGTTTTGGATCAGCCGGTAACGCAGCAAAGATAAAACCCGATTTATATCAGAAGTTCTCTGATGCGAGCTCTTCAATTTTTGCTCAATTTCGATAAGCTGCACATATGCACATGTGCAGTGCGTATGCGCAGTGTGCACTGCATACGCATGCATATGCATCATTTGGGGACGCACCCTTAGGGACAGGATACCGTCTAGGACCATGTCCACCACTTTCAAACAAATTCAGCTTATCGGAAGAAATTATTAATGATGAAAAATTGTAGTTCTGACACGTTTTACGCATTGATGTGTATAGCTCTGTGGATATCGATTTTAGCGGATTTGATCTGGTTTTATCTCGTAGCTGATGACAAAATCTACAAAATGAAAAAAGGAATTCTTCGCTCCAGCCCATACTTTGTTGGAATTACATAGGTTCGAACGAAGACCGGCTTGTTTTAAACAAATGGTTGTTAATCTTCCAATAGTTGACGAATGAAGCTAAAGACTCGGAGAATCAATAGTCCTTAGTCAGGTCAATAAGCATACCAAAGTTGGCGACGATTCGTCGGACCGTTTATGAACAACCCTACGAGTTTATAGATACATAGATTTATTTCTTTCTTGTATAGCTTTTCACAATTTCATGGTCTTTGTTTCCTTGATTAGATGCCTACAATCGCTAAATCCATAATAACATAACTACATATGGTGTATAGATACACGAGTTACTACATTTTTGTTCCCAATTTGGTAGATTAGGCTCTGTCCTTGAGTATCCTAGTATGTGGGGGAGCTTACCCTCGGTCCTTGTGCTTGCCTTCATCCTGGTTCCGTTTTCCTTGTCAATTTTCCGAATTCCTGTGCATGTCGGCATGTTCCTTCGTGGAGTTTCCTTCCAGTCCCTTAATCAGCTTATTGATGATGCTGTGCTCTTTTGGTTTCTTTCCTAGCCATTCTTCTAGTGCCTTCTGCCATGTGTTGTCAAATTTCGCTTTTGCTTCCTTGCACGTCCGAATGGGTGCCGAATTTTCGGTCTCTGATTCGCAGATCCCGCATTTCATGTTTTTGGAACCTTTATTTTCCTCTTTGTTTATACTTCTGCATCAGAGTCTTGCCTATTGTTCTGCCAGGCCTCCGTGGGTTTTCTTGTCTAACCAGAATTTCTCGGATCCGGGCTTGTCTTTCACTAGCTTGTAGTTTTAGTCCTCTTTTTTCCTCCAGCCGGTCTGTATTTACTGGTCCACTCTCGTCTTTATGAGTTTTCTATTTTCGTTTAGTCAGTCTGTATTCGCTGGTCCACTCTCGTCTTCATGAGTTCTCTATTTTCCTCCAGTTGTCTGTATTCGCTGGTCCGCTCTCGTCTTTATGAGTTTATTCAATTCTTGCTCGACTGTTTTCACGTCCTGTCCCTCTTTCAGTTTTCCTACTAACGTTCCATCTCCAACTCCTTCAAAGGCTGCTTTGACTTCTTCCGCCCACCTTGATGGGTTTTTGTTCGTGAGTCCTCTGAGTTCTCCGTTCGGGCAAATTTTTGGCCACCTTTGTTCTACCATCTCGAGTACTTTCTCGACATGGGGGAACTGCCACGGTGCTGCCTGCCTTTCTCTTTGTTTGAAATTCTATAACTCCTATTCCTGCTTCCATTCTCCATATATAATTGGGTGTGTTGCTATTCAATCGAAGTGACATTTTGGCCTCCCTTGCTTCCAGCTTCCCCGCTTGATTCCTTCGAGTCCAACCCTCAATCTCACTTCCGTACAAACTTCCTGATTTTGCAAGTACGTCCATGAGGTGAAGTCTTCCTTTGAGTCCGTTGATGTTCACCCTTTTTATGAGTCCCCATGTGAAATTGGTCACTTACTGTCCTTTGCTGGTAATTTTTCTGAGATGAGTTGTCTACGTTCCCTTACTTGTGAACCAGAAACCAAGGTATTTGATTTCTTTCTCAACTTCCAGCTGGCTTCCTTTATATTCTCGTGTCTCATCTACCTCCTCCGCTGGATATGAAGATTTTTGTCTTGTCCTTATTTACCGTGAGCTTGTTTTTTCACTGTACTTCTCTCGACCGTGGAGCGTTGCCTGTAACTCCTGTGGAGAATCTGCTAGCATCGCTACATCGTCCGCAAATTTCAGACCATATATCTTCTCCTTCTCTACCATCGATCCTCTTATCCTCTTCTTCCTCCACATTTCATATATGTCGTCTAAGTGTACTCCAAATGAAGTTTGGCTAAAAGGGTAACCCTGCCGTAGCCCTATCCACATTCTGATGGCATCTGTTACACCTTGTGATGTTATATCATGAGTAATTTGGTAGATTTTTCGTCCTTGATGGTTCATATATAAGTTGATCATTTGGTCTCATCGATCTTGAAGGACGGTGGGGAATTGAATAAATTCCCAAAATTTCATGAAAGAAATTTTATTGCTACGTTTCGTCCACTAGGTTTCGTAGACCTCATCAGGCTTCAGGTTTGTTATATTCTTTAGATCGTCATGATATTTTTTGAACGATCTTGTAATAGAGCACAGACATAACGTCTGGATCCTATCGATACAGGTAAATAGAATGAGTTATCCGATTACAATGAGTGTAAAATGAGATCGATGAGACCAAATAATCAATTTATATTTGTGATGTTATAATTTCTTGTTTAGTCTCCTTATACATTTCCTTGGTCATCGTGAGCATTTTCCCTTTCACGCCTACTCTTCCTAATTTTCCTATCATTCTCTGCCTGTTTACTGACAAGGGGAGGACCAGACCTTTGGATCACCCATCCTTTCCACAATTTTTTTACAGTTTTGTGCCACCTAGAATATGAAGAATCCAGAGTAATTCCGTCGAGCGGGCCTCTCTCCAGAGCTTCAAGCAAAAATGTTAGCGTTGCCAGCATATATATATATATATATATATATATATATAACTTTTTTAAATGGGCCTATATGAGCAATGTTAATCTCAGTGGCTGCATCTTCGGACAGGAGGCCTATTTGATGGAGTTACTCTGGATTCTTCATATTCTAGGTAATACAAACTGTAAAAAAATTTTGGTCAAGATCGGTGATCCAGAGGTCTGGTCCTCCCCTTGTAAGTCGAATGCAGTCCTAAAATCCTAGAATGCTATGTACGCAGTCTCTTATTCGAGGTGTCAGCCCTGACTTTGGCGCCACCACCGGGTATTTCGCGAACTGTCCGACTGCCAACATTTGGCGTTCAATCTTCGGCGCGCTACTGGAACCGTATGTAAACAAAGTCGGCAAAATGTCTTATTTCAAGTATCTGACAATAGAAACAAATTTTGATGTTCATTTCTGTTATCGGGTACTTGAAACAATACATTTTGCCGACTTTGCTCATACAGTTTCAGTAGCGCGCCGAAATTTGAACCTCATATGTTGGCAGTCGGATAGTTCGGACAGAAAATACCCAGTGGTGGCGCCAAAGTCAGGCCTGACACTCCAAATTCATTTTTAAAAGGTTGCCGATGATGCTATCGAGTGTAAATATGTAATCCATTAAGCTTCTTCCGCTTCTAATTCCTGCTTGGCTCTCTTCTAGCTCACCTTTGATTTCCAGCTAGCACACTCCCCAGTGGTCTGAACTGACCAGCGCAGCTCACTTCACGATCTTTCTGTCTCCCTTTTTTTCTCACTTTTATCAATGAGTGCAAGTGAGACAGCGCGATGTCGAGCTTGGTCAGTTCACATCACTGGGGAGTGTACCTCAGTCTGCGGTGCATGATCAATGCGAGTATTTTGGAGATTACATTCAGTAGCGATACTCCTCTGTGATTTTTTGTGATTCCTTCATCTCCTTTCTTGTGAATCGGGAATTTTTCCCTTCTCCTACAGTTCGTTTAGTACAAAATTTGCATCTTACTCTGTCAAGCCCTGCTGTTTTTTCATTATTCAGTCCTGTCGATGCCGCTCTCATCTCCGCTATGCTAATTTTGCCGTTCATCTCGCACTCTATTTTTGTCTTGGGTGGTTAGAGGGCAAAATTTGCATCAAGATCCTCCAGATCTGTCACTAGACATCGGACACTCAGTGCTCGCGTTGTCCAGTAATGTATCTCTCCGTGGGTGAGTTCCGCCCACTTGGCTACGTCACGTATCAGTCGGTGCGTCCATCTGCCATCTGCAATTGGCGAATCCCACTCAGTTTGCCACTGCGCAAGGGTGGTTTCCTCCTCGTTGTCGCGGATGATCTCCTTCATTGTTGGGGTGAGCACTCGTTTGGCTCCGAACTCTTTTTGCCGTTCCCAGATTCTCATTCGCTTCGCAACGAGCAAGTGGATGGGTGGCGACCCCGCCAACACGCAAGCTGCGTCTCCTGACACGGTGCGGTAGGCATGGATGCTCCTCAGAGCGATGACGGCCTTCTCTGCTCTCTCCCCCACACGGGTGCACCGTAGAGCATGATGGACGTGCTGACGGTGGTGAGCAGTTTACGCCTCTTCTGTTTCGGTCCTCCGATCTTCGGTATCAGCCGCTGGAGAAGCGCACTGACCCTACTCGCTTTTTGGCCGGCTTCCATAATGTGCTTCTTCAACGACCACTCGTGGTCAAGCTAGACCTCGAGGTATTTTAGTTCCGTTTTGCGGGGGATCTCCTGCCCATTGATGAAGAATCGGGGCAAGTTGAACTCCCTCCGTCTCGTGACCACTATGACTTCGCACTTTTTGACAGCAAGCTCTAGGAGCCTGCTGATCATCCACTCGTAGACTCGGGCCAGAGCCTAGTTTGCGCGTCTACCCAGAAGTTCCTCGTTGTCGGTCCATACTGTGAGTCCCGCGTCGTCCGCGAAAGCCACTATCGCCTTTCCTTCTGGCGAAGGACCACTCCTTCTGTCATCTCTCTCTCCCTCTCCATCTCCCTCCCTCATTTTTACAAATTTAATGTATTTATTATGTACAAGTGACATATGTTTCACATGCTACTGTATTTTTGTATTTTCGCCCTTGGGCGAATAAAGGTTATCATTCGTTCATTCCCTCCCTCTCTCTCCCTAGGATACCCAGAAGTCTATTCTTCAAAATCTTGTTGGAATCTTCATCGGATCTTGTTCAGGCGATTTTTCAGAGCGAATTGTCAAGCTAGTTGTTCATAATTCTCACACACGCCTTTCATTATGTATTCAAAATACATCTATAAGATGAGGAGGGTCCCAAAAATGAAACTAGCCTATGGAGTGAAGTGTTTTTTTCTGGAGCTACACCAGATTAAGAAGTGTGTAAAGTAAATTGGCAACGTAGAACCAGAAATATTGTGTACTTGCCGCTCGATTTTGAATCGCACCGTTTCGTATACGCGCCATCAAGATGAAACCAGAGCGAATCCGCTTAAAACGATATGTACAGAGCTATAAGTGTTAATGCGCAAAAAGTGTCCATAATTGCAGTTTTTCATCGTTAGTGATTTTTCCGGCAGGCTAAATTTGTTCGGAAGTGATGAACGTGGTTCTAGAGGGTATCTCGCACCTGGAGTGAAAAATCCCCGTACCTACTTTCCACCGGCAAAAAACTCCCAATGCTACCGGCCTACTATGAGAATTGATATGTCATTTATCCATACAACTGCAAGGTATGTGACAGAGACAATAACGCCTGATGAAATGTATAGTAGATGAGCTATTGAAATATTGTCATGGATAAAGAGTTGGCTCGTTGATCACCACTGATGCGTGTTTGAAAATTGGTTTCATTTATTGATAAAGTAAAAGAAATCAGATTTTTCATTTCAAGTCTTGTGTACAATCAAAACCATTAAAACTGCTATTCTTACTTCAGCTCATCGGAGGCAATCCGACAAAGCTACAAGTAGAGGCTTCCCTACAGAAGAACCTCCGCCCAGATTCGATGACACAGAGTGTTACCACAACGGTGAATGGATAACGGCGCAAGATTGCAATGATCGCTGCAAAGATTTCCTCTCTGGGAAAGGACGTATGGATCGAAAATGGGGGGAGTGTCACAAGCATTTTTGTTTGTGCCACTGGGAAGTATTTTTTGATCGCATCGATACTAATATCATCGCTCGTGATTATCTCGATGACTTGGAAAAATACGAGAGGAAGCAAGCCGAAAAAGACAAAAAGACTGGTAAAGAAAGCGAAGAGAAAAGTACGGTCTGCACGAATTTCGTTGGACGTGCAACTCTCGTCCTGCAGTCGTTGGCAACCTGAACCTCCTCGAGATGAATCTGATGACAATTCCGACGAACCTTCATGCAGTAATTGGCAGCCAAAGGGTCGGGAGGCTTCAGAATGAGATACTTGTGGCTGTGTACAGCAATTCATTTCTTATTATCGGCATATCAAGTCTAACATTTGGGATGGAGCGAATATAAGGCTTTGGTACCCTGCGTGTCCGCCTTCCATGGCTTCAGCCCCGCTAATTGTTGAAATCTATTACTCTAACAGAATAAGTAATCCTGGCTGAGAAGCAGGTTTTCCGTTCCAAATGAATCTCATCAGATGTTCTGCAGGTCCCTCTTCTGAGTCTTATTATATTTCCTCCAACAAAATCTAAACATGCATACATGTAGCTCGGTAAAAATATCTCACGTGAGATTGGGCCATAACACAACGTGAGACCTCACGTACGAGATCAGAATTTGAAATGAAATCATCAGCCGAAGCTGATTTCTTGATTCTTTCTGAACGTGCCTTCTTCCAATCACAAGAGTGATGGAATGCCATTCTAATAATTTAATAAAAGAAAGTTCTTGCAAAATCGCTAATCACTACGTAGATTATTAGGGCACCTACGTTCAAAGCAGGAATTTCCCAAAAATTAGCGATTTTGCCAGGAAGACTCTCGCGAAATTACTTTTACAGGGAGCTCGTTTGATGCGGCCAAATTCTACCAATTTTTAGCGATTTTGATATGATTGAATTAAAGAATTTATGGAATTGTAAAAATTCAGGGAAAAATTAGGGGAAACCCAGCTGAAAATATATACGTATCCCGATGCGCGGCTTGGTGCGTATTGGGGCACGTATGGTGCAGCGTATTGCAGCGCGCAGTGTAGCGCGGAGGATCCGGGTCGATAATCTCGGGCGTCCCAATACGCATCTCCATACGTGCCAGCGCTTCGGAGTGAAGGTAATGGTGACGCCCAGCTGTGGGCCGTGGGTCGCAGGCCAGCCGGGAAGCTTTATATATATAGTGCATGCCACGTGGTATTTCGTTCGCGCGCCCATTACATGTGCCCATACTGCCCATACGCGTTCCAATACACATTCCAATACGTGCCTCGACCAGCACTCAGCTATGCAACTCATGCTTTTGACCGATAGGTGGCTGCTACGTTTTTGATCCTGCACGAGAATTTCTCATGATTTCCGACATACTCTCATCTGAGATTCTCCAAAAATAGGTCATGAAGTCCTCTTATGACTTTGAGGGTGATAACGTTTGATCAGGTAATGTGACATTCTATTAGATCAAACGTTATCACCCTTAAAGTGATAAGAGGACTTCATGACCTATTTTGGAGAATCTCAGATGAAAGTATGTCGGGTATCATGAAAAATTCTCGTGCAGGATCAAAAACCTAGCAAGCGGGCGATCCTTAACTGCGCCCGCGGTCAGTAAAAATGTATGATCTGCGCCCGGGTTAATCCTATGTCGCGTTATGAGCTGCGCCCGGGATAAGCCTATGCGGCGTTATGAGCTGCGCCCGCTCACTTCTCGGAAGGTTGCTATTGTGTCTCCCCACCCCTCGTTCTCACACATTCGAAAATATAGTATAGGTTGCTTTCGCAAGACTGAATACCATTATCTATCAGTTATGATGAAAAAACATCTCATTTTGGGCATGATTGTGATTTTAATGGATACTGAATGTTACTTCCTTATACATATATATACACATAGAAAAATTTGTCAAAAATCGAAAAATTCCAGAAAAAGTACATTCATTGTCTGACTGCAAAATATAACAATATATCTTAGTAAAAGATCATTGAATCTGCCCGAGAGCTTGACCCTCTGCTCTTTCTCGTCGAGCTTTGAGGGCACTTCTGATTTTAATTGTCACCTCTACTTGTAGACCAATCAGGACATCATTGAATATGAAAATATTTGGGTGGCTCTTGGGGAAGCAATTGGAGAGTTTTCCATGAAATGACTCGCATGCATTAGTTGTTTGATCCGATGACCTTGACTGCGTCGCCCACATCCGCGGAGGAAATCTCGAATCATTTTGGATATAATTGTCAGCGATATAGTCGGCAAACTCCAAAACCTCTGGAGTTGCATTGGCCATAAGGTCATCAATGAAAATATCCTCTTGAGAATTTGTGGGCAGAGCAGGGTACATTCCTCGTCGTTGTACATATACACTCTGTCGCATCAAGCCTAGATCTTTCTTCTCAAGTTGCTGACGTATATGAGCTGGGACTTCCTGAATTTCCCGTCGCACCAATTTAGCTGGACCAATTGAGATATCGTCACAAGCTTTTCTCTTTACACTATTTGCAACAAATTGACGAACCAATGTCATATCTGGCTCGTGATTATGTTCACCTTCGCGCCCGAGGATTGTTTCGCCAATCGCGTCTGTCAAGAGTGTAAACTGGCAATTTTTTTTGGTGCAGCGCCATTTTTGCCCGGCTTGTATGAGGCGGCCTTTCCGAAATTTAAAACCATCGAGTACCTTCAAATCACTGCCGCGTTGCCCGATCATCGAATACATTTTCGCGACAGATTGGCGACGGTTACTCACGTTGAACTGAGCCTCGAGAAACGATCGAAAGCTCATCATCTGATCAAAGTAAATTGAGACAGAGTAAAGGTAATTTCGGCAATATTATTGTTTTTGTAGACAACGATAGGCTGGTGATGATAATATTGAGCGCGAGTCCATCAGACATATTATCGAACTTGTACTCGACCACACGGAATGAGAGAGAGAGAGGGGGGAGTCAGGTATACTACTCACAGGAGCTTAGCGGTTAAGCCTTCCAAGAAGCTATGAGCGCAGTTCATAACGCCACCGAGGATTAACCCGGGCGCAGCTCATAACAAAATCGGCCAGGTAAAATTTGACCCGGGCGCAGTTAAGGGTCGTCCTAGCAAGCACCTATCGGTCAAAGGCAAGAGTTGCATAGCTGAGTTGGTTCTATATAGCTGGTCGAGGCACGTATTGGAACGTGTATTGGGACGCGTATGGGCAGTATGGGCACATGCAATAGGCGCGCGAACGAGATATCACGTGGCATGCACTATTTATATAAAGCTTCCCCGCTCGCCTGCGGCCCACGGCCCACAGCTGGGCGTCACCAATATACTCTCACTCCGAAGCGTTGGCACGTATGGAGATGCGTATTGGGACGCCCGGAATTATCGACCCGGATTCTCCGCATTACACTGCGCGCTGCAATACTCTGCGCCATACGTGCCCCAATACGCACCAAGCCGCGCATCGAGATACGTATATATTTTCAGCTGGGAACCGTGAGCATGTATCATGTAGTTCATCATCCTTGGGAATTCAACATTTCATAAACTGTTTGTTGATGTTAGTCCACATCGAGCCGTTTTGCAAACAAATGGAATTGAGAGGCGAGGACTCATGAAATAACTTCCTACAGTACATGTGGACAAACATCAAAGATAATAAACAAGGGTCTCCAAGGGCCCGTTTCGCATCGGCTAATAATATTGCTTCCAATCCGACTTGCGAGGAAGAAGTCCCCACGAGGTCAATCACATCATTAGCGACATGACGCACACACTTTGGTAACCTAAAATAATCTACTAACGTCTCAGCTTCATCTCGACTTTCGGAAACATCCGCGACTGCTGGACATGGACGAATATGTGTATCACTCAGGTAATTTCGCCCGAACTAGAGTTCTCGGTTCAACATCTCATCAAAAAGTAGCCAAAAGTCAAGGCGGATTGCAAAACTTCAAGTCCACCGTAAAGCCGGGCGCCGAGGAAAAGCTGAATAGATCACTCGCATTACCCAGAATGATTCTCCTCACGTGAATATTTTACACGTTTCTTATTCTCGAATCTCCCGGATCTCTCGAATCTCTCGAATCTCCCGGATGTCAGGTTAGGTAGGTAACCCATCAATATCTATCTCCGCATAGCTCCTGCTTGAACATCTCTCCTGTCGTGCAAATGCCCCTCGGGGTGTTTTTGTTTCAGCTGCTTGCATGCGCATAAATGCAAGGTCACGCATCTTAAAAATCCAGAATGCGGACTTTGCTGGACTCCTTGCAAAACGACATCCAAAATCAGTGCTGAGTGAGGTTAAGTAACTGAAACTGCATGAGCGGGGCGGCAGCGAGCTGCGAGCGCATCGAACTTAGCGCAGGTACGTTTCGCTTCATCTCTCTCTCTCGATCTACTGCATCGTCTGCTGGAGGAACTGTCATCTTGCTTCCTCGTCTCCAACGGCAAAATGAGCGACAACATCTGATGTGTGTGTCATAATACTTTGCGCCCGGGCAGCAGGCAATGCAATATTTGTAAAAGATTTGCACACGTTGAGTGCATGAAAGTATCAGGGGCCAATGCGACATGTTTCACATGCCTCGAAGCACGCACAAAACCGCGGACTAAATCATTGTCGGGTGCAGCAAAGCAGACGACAGCAGTCGCCAGATGCAGCGCGCTCAAACCAACGGGAGAGAGAGAGAGAGACAGCAATCCACCAATGGCAATCGTGCAAGTGGTCAGCTGCCCACACACATGCGTTACAGCGCAGTACGCGGCAAGATTGAGTCGTCCCCCCCTGCCCCGCCAACCACTACCACCGGTCAGGGCACGAAGTCTTCCACTGCCAGCTCCCCCACTACCACCAGAGACTCGACTTCTACGTCAGTTGGGCAGGGGACGCCACAGAACAGCAAGCTCATGGGAGCAGAGCCCGCGCAATTTCAAACGCACCAACCTGTGGCACACACCTCTACCACGTCTCAGACGCCGCACAAGACTCCAACGAGTGGGCTTGACACCAAAATGTGGCAAAACAACAGCCCAAAGCGGACACCAGCAGCAGTACTTTCGACTTCACCACCGCCATCGGATTGCATGGAAACAAAATGGGTACTTATATCGCAGAGCACTCTGGATCTCTTCTTTCAGCGTTTTGACATGCTCCAGAATCAGTATGATGAAATAAAAGTGCAATCGTTAGCCGACGAGACGAGGCCAGTACATCTTTACCTCTCGCCCCAGCAGCGAATGAGTCCAATAAAGGATTATTGACTCACGTGTCGTTTCTCGAGAAGCTTTTGGCAGAGCGTAACTCCCAGCTGGAGGAGTTGCGCATTGATCGTCAGCTGATTTTGGAGCAGAACTCTTCAATAAAAAATCAGGTTGAAAGCCTGAATAAAGTTTTGACTAAGATCCAGGGTGCTCAGCACGAATCTGAGACTGATGATTATTTAAATATATGTGCTGCTCAATGTCCACAGAAATCCTCAAACTTAGCTTCTCCAACGAAGCCTAAATCAGTTCGTGACTTGCGCACGGGTAAACGGGACACGGGGAATGGCGATACCGGTTATGAGTGCTCTGAATTGATAATAAATGGTGCTTTAAATAATGAATCTGCTGTATCACCTGATGAAGTATGCAATGTTGCCTACGCAGTACTCAAAACCATTCATCCTTCCTTGGACAGAAGGGACATTGTCAATGTTCGTGTCCTGCAACCTTTGCGCGAGAGTGGGAATATGGAAGAGGGATCCTCCCAATCAGCTTCGTCAACAAACACGCGCACATTACCACCCTGTGTGGTGCAACTCTCGAATAACCGTATAGTCAGGGATGTGATCCGAGCCAAGCGCTCGCTCACCCATAACTATTTCACGGCTCGTGACATCGAGCCCTCTCTGCTGGACCCTGGTACCAAAACCCTTACGCCGGACAGAAGAGTTTTTGTGAATGAAATGCTTCCCCGCGACAGATATAAGGAATATCTGCGTCTGAGGCCTTTAGCGCGGGGACTGGGCTTCAGATATGTTTGGCACAACGGTGGACGTTTCTGGGTCCGGCGAAGAAATGGGGAGCGGGCGCACGCGTTTGGGTCCATAGTAGATCTGCATGTCATCCAAACAGCAAGTAAATCGTTTCCAAGGCATATGCGCCAAGCTTTGGACAGCACTCAAAATACCCCTACCATCGTGGATCCGGGTGTTGATCCGGGTGTTGATTCGGCATCAGAGCTTGCGAGAGCTCCCTGACTAAATCCAACTGCTGGAGAGCCCCGTGGGAGTGGTAGCTCCCTGAAGGCGGGTTTCGTCAATATCAACTCTCTGACGAAAAAGATCGAACACCTCCGCCTACTCCTTGCCAACGAACCTTCTTACCATATTTTTGGGGTGGCTGAGTCAAAATTGGATGAGAATGTGGATGACAGCCTAGTTCGGATCCCGGGGTTTTCAATTCTCCGACAGGACCGAAACAGGGAGGGGGGTGGAGTTGTCCTATACGTACGCAACGATTTTAAAGTTAAATATTTGGTTTCGTCGAACACAAATGGTCCAGGGAAACCTGGTGCCCCTGAATTCCTATTCTGCGGCGTACAGCAAGGCAACTCTACTCCAATTCTTGTTGGAGTAATATACAGACCTCCTGGAATCGCCATACAAAAGGACGGTGCGCTTTTTAGCTCATTGCGCCAATTGTGTGGTGATTACAGCTACAAGATCATCATGGGGGATCTGAATGCGAACCTGTTAAATATTACTCATCCTGACACAAGAACACTGACTGAACTGACAGAAGAACTATCCCTACGGATCGTTCAGCATGGTGCGACTCACCACCATTCCTCAGATTCTTCCTACACATGGATTGACCACATTTATACAGATGACAATGACACCATTATCGACTACCAAAATAGAGTATTGCCCAGTTTCGACAGGCACGCGGTTATAGATGTTACGATCATTGTTTTTACCCCTACTCCTCCGAAAGAATCTTTCAAATGTCGTAATTTCCGTAGCATCAACCCGGAGCAACTGAATAACCGCCTGCTACGCTGTGACTGGACTGCTCTACAACATCATGAGACCAGCCTGGAAGACGCAGTAAATTGTCTGAATGAAAATTTAAAAATAGTCATTGATGAGTTAGCTCCGGAAAAAACGATATGTCCTCGCAAAGGCGATGCTCCTTGGATTGGTCCCGAGTTGAAGGTGCTCACGATGAAGCGAAATGCGGCACGTAGGCGTTGGGAGCGCAATCAGCACAACCTACGCAAGTGCCCTCAGCTTCAGAACGAGTATTTTTGGCTCAGTGAAGAGGTCGACGTGCGCTTAGAACAAGAGCGTACCTTATTCCTTCAAAGTCATCTCTCAGACGCTCTTGACCTGAATAAAAACATATGGAAGGAAATGCGCAACCTCGGCCTCTTGCCGAAAAGCAAAGAGGAAGAACTACATGGCTTCACACCGGACGAGTTGAACGCTCACTTCGCGGGAGTCTCCATCTCACCTGATGAGGATATTGGAAAAGCAATGGATGAAATGATGTCTGCCCCAGACGAAGGCTTCAAATTTAAGCCCACAAATTTCAGTGATGTAGTCCTTGCTATAAAACACTTCTCCTCGCAGGCTCGTGGGGCAGATGGGGTCCCCCAAAGCGTGATCGCGACGGCTCTTCCGGCCATAGGTGATCTTATAGTACACATTTTTAACTCCTCTTTCGCTCACAGCATTTTTCCAAGGCTTGGAAGCAAGCGCAGCTGATTGCTCTAAAGAAGACCGCAGCTCCAGCAGCGGTCACGGACTTCCGACCCATTGCACTGCTGTGCTTCCTGTCCAAGGTTCTGGAGAAGATTGCACATGACCAAATCACGGAGTATCTTAACAGTAAAAATTTGTTAGGTGGCTTCCAAACTGGTTTCAAAAAACATCATAGTACTCAGACTGCCTTGTTGAAGCTGACTGATGACGTCAGAGTCGGAATTGACAGGAAGAAGATCACCTTGTTACTACTGTTTGACTTCAGCAAAGCTTTTGACACAATTTCACCATCAAAGCTGTTAAGTAAACTCAGACATCTTGTTTTCTCGAGATCAGCTCTACTGTGGTTAAAATCATACCTAGAAGGTCGCGCCCAAATAGTTACTTCAAAAAATGGGAATTCTGATTGGCTCACAACCAATCTGGGTGTACCACAGGGGTCTGTTCTCGGTCCATTACTCTTTAGCTTATATGTCAATGATCTACTTAATGGAAAGTCGGTAAGTCATCTATTTTATGCAGATGACCTCCAAATCTATCTCCAAGTCGAGAAAGAGAACATCAGAGTGGGAATTGCTCGGCTGGGAGAAGTCGGAAGGCTTGTTGCTGAGTGGGCCCAGAGCTCTGGCTTGCGCCTCAACGCCGGTAAAACCAAAGCAATATTTTTCACATCCGACAGGAACACCGTGGATCTGAAAAGAATGGATTTACCGGGGGTTGAGGTACAGGACGGAGTTTTCATCCCATTCAGTGACACTGTCGTGAGTCTCGGCGTGACATTAGATTGTGAATTGTCTTGGAAACCGCATATCAATCAAGTAACAAAGAAAGTGAACAAGTCCCTATATCTGCGGTTTATGAGGGCATGCACTACCGAGACTCTCCGTGTTCGACTAGTCGAGACCCTAATCCAACCACATCTAGACTACTGCACAGTCGTGTATCTGGACGCCACTGACGAACTGAGGGCGCGGGTACAGAGACTGAACAATTCATGTGTACGGTACATCTTTGGAATTAAGAAGAGCGAACACATCACCTCGTACAGAGAGCGTCTGGATTGGTTGCGTACTGATTCGCGGAGAATGTACTATGCAGCTCTCTTGATGCACAAGATCATGCACATGGGTGAACCTGGCTACCTAGATGCGATGTTCACCAGGTACCAATCCGAGCGCCCTCAGCGTGGTGAGGCAGGAGCACAGGAGCTTAAAATTCCGAGAATGCGCCTCGATTATGGATTAAGATCTTTCCAAAGTCAATGCGTACGTTTCTGGAATTTCCTCCCTCTAGGACTCCGGCAAGTTAAGGAAGTTTCCCTGTTCAAAGGGGCAGTGAAGGAATTTCTATCAACCCTCCCCCCTATGAGGATTAATGTGGACATAGGACAATTTTTCAACCTTTGAGGGCTTTCTGAAAGTAATGTGTAATTTCTCTTCTTCACTGTTTTATTTGTTCATTTCATTTCTGATTTCTCCAAATGACACAACTCTCATGTCAAATTTCATCATAATCCACTGCCAGCCCTTGTTACTGATGATATTTTTGTAAATCACTTTTCTTTTCTTTCTTTTCACTTTTTTCGAATGACTAGTCACGACTGTGATAATAACTCCTTGACCAAAATGCAATTAATTAATATGTAAGTATATGTACATGTTATGTAAATCATTTCTATATTTTTTGCCTACGGGCGAATAAAAGGATATTCTATTCTATTCTATTCTATTCTCGTTGAGGTTACTATCGAAAATACACAGAGACCATGCACCGGAGTTGGTCCTCGCCAACTCAGATCTCTTTCACCCAAACACCATGCGTCTGATGAACTTATTATTTACGAACAGCAACTCGAAGCTTCATAACATAACCTCGATTCCATAGGCTGCGGCCACCGCTATGCCGTGATTTCGGCTTCATTAATTCGCCATCTGGAGCGCTGGTCTTCTACACATTTTTCCACCAATTTTACGTACCTCAATTTTCGCGATTTTACCTCGTAAAACAAGGTTACCTGGGCACCTATGTTCGAGCAAACATTTCGCTAATAATCGGTGAATTTTTGAATTATTGGTATTTTATTTAAACGAAAGCTAGGAAAAAGTTCAGATGACTAGTGAAATCGCAATAATTTTTTTTACGATAGTTGACAGCTGAAATAAATCGGTCTGACATAACCTCCAATATTTTTAGAGATAACATTAAATACTGTCCCCCATCAATTTTCCTCTTCAAATTATAATTTCTTTGATATAGTTGGTGACTCCGAGATGCCCTTAATATTTTTTATCGTTAGGTACAACATTTAGATTTTGACTCGAAAAAATGGAATGACGGACTGACAATAATCAAATGCGCTGCTCCTAATCTATATTGGGAAACCCGAGGGCGCCAAAGAGAAGCTATGCGGCAAAAGTGGAATAGGGGAATAATCGGGAAATTTGTTGGGCCCCTGTCCGCGCCGGATAGAATCGTCGGTCTGTTTCCCGCAGTTCCTACGGGCCCCGTAAAGAATCCCAGATGGTGGCTATGGTCACGAATGTGCTATATAAAAAAAGTAGACTGTAGCGCCGCTGGTGTTAGAAAATAGCCCCAAACTGTGGTGGTCCAGGCGAGTTGAGTGGTGGCAGCGGGGGGAGAGCGGAGAGGCCTAGATCACACGGATATCGAAACGTTGCCTGTCTGCGTGAGGACCACCACGGCGTAACGCGCGAGCTACCCGCTAGATGTCTCGCGCAAGCAATTTGACCATAGCCAATACTTTTGTCAAGCAAACCCTATTCAATTTCTGATCGGGTAAAGCAGAGGCACGCACCATGAGATCTCAGGCAAGAGGCATGATATACATAGTCTATTCTCAAAATGGAAATTAGGTTGGGAAACTTTTATTATTGCTAGAGAAACAGCAACGATAAAAGTTGCCCTTGAACGCGAGTAATGTATAATTGTTAGCTGAAAAAGTTATTTTACATAATTGATTATGAATAGCTCATCAGACGACGAATCACGTGGTCTGTTGCATGGAGTCTGACCTATTATCTACATCTGAAATGAAAATCACTCAATTTATTCTTTTGGGGAGTTCTCTTGCTATTTCGTTTCCGAGTGAATGGCATTTCTCGAGCTTTTGTGAGCTTCCTTCCTATAATAGAAATTATATCTGAGTGTACTTTACACATGAACGAATCTCATTGACGTCAAATCTAGGTGAATGATTACAGCTCTTATTCTGAAATTTGAATATTTAAGTAAGTTCAAGATCGTTGATAAGACTATGAATCGATATTATCGTCTCATGGGTGTGAAAGATCTCATGTATAACAGTAATCGTCAGTATTTTCGAATTCTTTGTAGTTTTGCAAGCTTCTGTACCAAGTTAGCTATTCACATACGTACCTACCTCAGATAAGTAACTGGAACTTCAAAACTAATGTGAGTGCGCGTATGTCAAATGGGCGGAATTTTTCGTAATCTCTTATAGCACGTAGTAGGAAAAAACATCGAGAAAAAATTTATGGTCGCGCGGCTATGCTATTTGCCATGCGACCAAAAAGGTGGTATAGCTAGGAGAGCAATACCAATTTTGTCACTGAATCCAGGCATTGAAATGATTTGGCATCTGGTATTTCTGCCGAAATAAATAGCCATAATAGCCCATATATTTCAATTATCCTCTTATACTAGATGGAATGACAGTCACATTACGACTATTCTACCACGAAAGCCAGCTTAATTTGTTACACGTAATTAATGATACCGGTGAAGGATCATTTTAATTCAACAATTTTCCGAGGTTATTTCGGCAGTAACAAATCATAACGCTGTGATGACAATTCGGTATTGGTCTGACAGCAATATCTCATTCGAATCCAGTCATACTGTTCGAACTGTAATATTCTGTTCTCAGTATATATTATGTACCTCGTGCGAAAAATGCATTTTCTATACGAGCCGAGCGCTGGACGTCGCCTTCGTGGAGAGAATCGTTTTCTGAACGCAACCTTTTTTTTCATACAACCAGCGTGTATCCGTCTGCGTATATACGGGAACATAATGTGTCCTATGCGAGAGGCGATATAATTTTTACCGTCGGCTCTACTGCTTTTCATATAAGTATGCAAATAATAAGATTTCTGATCCACCGTGAAGACTCAAAAAAATGTTTAGAAATGCAAAATATATTGGGTGGTATATACATAGAACTTTTCAGACTTCACAAATAATAATCACAACGCAGCGTCCGATGCCCTCTGATATCGTGCCGGTAGCCCCTTTTTATGCACTTACTCCTTGGTTAAGCGTTGTTTATAAATCAAGTTTCGAAAAACGATCTGACGCGCTTCTTGCAATTCTCCTCAAAATAGTTTGAGGTAGTATGGATTTGGAATTTCCCTTGTTCTGCCAAAACTTTGCAAGGGCGAGAAAACTGAATAGGGTATTTGATCGAATCAAGAATTCATGCATCGTTAACTACAACAAATGATTTCATTGTTCCTGAAAATGAATCCGAGGCCAAACATCGTCCAGATTTTTTTTTAAGTTAATGAAATCGATCAAGAAAGTTGATTAAAGTTTTGGTGTGGATCTTAACATATCATCAGAAATTCAGGAAACCATTATCTTCAGACCTTTCAGAAATCGGGAATGTGTACCACATTACAACCTAAGCAGGTGTCACATCTTTTCAAATTTTTTGAATTATCTTGAAGATTTTTGAGGTAAGACAGTAGTACTGTGGAACAACTTCTCAATGTTTCATTGAAATATTCCGAGATTGCTTTCATGGTCTCATAAGTACTAGTTCCCACAGAATAAGCACAAATCTAAGTGTTTGTGGTACGCATATTCAAGGAGTTATTCAGATTCTAAAAATTTATAAGAAAAATGTATTATCACAACCGCTACCCGATTCATCAGAGGAAACGGTATGATTGAGTAATGATTCAGATATGAAACAGTGTCTGCACAAGACCGAGTCGACCATATGATAACTAGATAGTCCAGCTGATAATAATCTAGGCAAAAAAAACTTACAGCGGGAATAGAGGAATCATGTCAGACAGAAGGATGAACTTCATGACATTTGTGCTTTGTCTCGCAATATACTTTGGGGAATCATCAGGAGGAAACTCTCAATGTGAGTAGTTTTGGATTTACCGAGAAAGAGTCATATATGAATACAAAGAGTAAGCTTAGATTTTTTTTAACTTACAAAATACTTGCAGGAACATTTAATATTCATATTCTAGACCTACTTCTGACTTCTCAATTTCTCCAACACTTGCGGCTACGCTGTAAATTTTTATGGAAATTTATACCCACCGCACTCATAAGAACTTTTACCCTAGCGAATCTCAAATGTTGATGTATTGGTATTTTTCAAAATAAGTTCAGCTGATGTCGGATACAACTTTTTTCGATGAATTTTTGACTGTCACAGATACAAAAGCCATCGCTGATTCGATAAAACGTTTGGAATCGATGATAGTTTCAATATTTGTGATATCTCCAAAATTTATCAGAAAATTTCAAAAGTCGACATTGGGAATAGGGATCCGTCACCCCTAACATACACTGGAAAAATAATTCCAGAAAACTACTCGCAACCCAACATTGTGCACCTCTACCACTGCTTCATGATTCCGATGATGCATTGTTATTTTGAGGCCATCCAGTAATGATGTCACGCCAAGATCAGGAATTTTGACCCCCCTCCTCCTTGTCATGCTAGGTTACACGCTCGTGGGCCCCCTTCAGTGATGTCACAGCTGGACTACGGCTTCCTTCCTCCATATCCTCGAATAAGGAAAAGTTTGGTTTTTGTCAGATGAAAATTATTCCATACTAGAACAATACTGTATAACATCGTCTGTGACAGTACCGCTCACGAGGAGAGCATCAGGTCTGCGGAACACAGATATTGATGAAACTCTGGGAATCATCTTGTTTTGGTGGAAAATGGAAGTATCTCCAAGGTTTAAGTCCAATGGGCCTCCTATCCCAAGATACACTCATGAACATTAGCATTATCCACATAGGCCCATGTGAAAGTGACACATATGTAGATACTGACAATGCTAACCTCCATGGCTATATCTCAGGATAGGAGCCCCATTGGACGAAACCCTTTTGGGTACCTTAATTTCTCACCAAAACAAGAAGATTCCCAAAGTTTCGTCAAGACCCAGGACCCGCAAGGTTGGTGCTCCCCTCGTTAGTAAATGAGTTACAGAGCTTGTGATATAAGAAATTGCATGGAAGACATTTCTTGAACTTAGATAAAGGGACTGAATCCCTTATCGACTCTCAGTTCAAAGGCTTTGAATGCAACATTTCGAGTCGGAGATAACGCAGCGGAAGGGTAGAAAGCTGGATCGAGCTTATGTATACAGGACAAGTTGTTCTACAAAAATTCGATAGTCTGGGCGCCCGTCAATGCTTCCGTATGCGCTTCAACGTGAAGATTTTCCCCGGAAAATCTTCACGTTTTCTCCATGTATTTTGACGCGCTGAATACATTTTACAAGGTCACTTTCTCAAATTTCAGTTGCTTTTTTTGTTATTCACAATTCTCAGTGCTACAATATGGTTTTTTTTTTAATCAAAATCTGGAGTTATACGCATTTCTCGGGAAAGTTTCATCCGATCAGAAATGTAGATTGTAAAATTCCCCATAAAAAAGTTCCCTAGAAAATGGAAACCCTGCTCAGAAAATGCACGAAAAGCGCTCGGCGCGGTTAACATGCGTTTAAATGGGACCGTCAACGTTGCGTTGTTAGATGCGCTGCCAACTTGGCAGTTGCTATTTTCTGATAAAGCGACCAAGTGCGTCTTGAAGAGGATGGCGAGGAGGATGGAATCTCCTTAAAAATGGTACAAATCGTATCTCGCTGGATACGAAGCTTTTCCAGTGTGAAACGAGAGAAAGTGAAAAAGTGCAGATTCTGAGCGCCTCGTGCCGGCAGTTTTGCTGCGAGAATAGTTTTTGCAGAAACTTATTTTTCTTTCTTCTGAGCCATGCTCGAAGGGCTTCGTTCTTAGCGATACGACATGTGCCATTCTGAAGGAAATTTCATCCTTTTTGAGATGTTTTTGGTCAACTAGCTCTATATTGACAACTGTCAAATTTACAGCGAGTTTGATAGCACTACGTCTGTCGACCCTTAAGCCCATGTCGAGGCCCATGTTGAACGCGGGGGACGGTTTAGCGCATGTCCCAGCCCAGGATTGGGTTTTCCGAGAAAATTGTAGGTACGACTGTGATATGAAATTTTGCGTTCTCCAGCTCCGATCTTATGAGATTTTTTTCCTTGAAAATCCACATCTTTTGAGATTTTTGCTAAACACCATAATTTTGCACTGAATATTCTTAATAACAAAAAAAGTAATTGAAATTTGGGAAAGCAAGCTCGAAAAATCGATTCAGCGCGTCGAAATATATAAGGAAATCAGAAGGTTTACCGGAGGAATTGAAGTGCATACGGGAGCATTTGGTGGGCGCCCAGACTGGCGAATCTCGCGGTTCAGTCGATTTTGTGATTACGACTCGGATTACGACATATTTTGCGTCGCAGGAGTCATAATTCTCGACAATTGGGGACTTTAACAGAAAACTCTTGTCATTTCATTCATCCTGAACACTCTCTAATGATTCTGAAGTCCATATATTCTGTTTTTGACCAATGATACGATATATGTTATGTGGAAAAACTTGACTCTTTGAGTGTTACGACGATTTTCAAGTCCACGCTTCATATTATCTTGTACGTTCGAGGGCGATTGATCAACCATCACCCTGAAGATTGGATGGATGATTAATTATACTTTAGAGAATCGAATTTTACTGTTTTTAAAGCTTTTCTCATCGGGACAACAGAGCTGATGGAATAGGTTGGTGTTGTCATACAATTTTTGTCATTTTGAAAAATCGCTCTTGCTTACGATTCTGTGATCGAGACGATGGATGAAATTAAATCCTGGAAATGAGGTCCGATTTAGCACGAAAAAACCTATGAATGTAGGTAAGTCCCAATGATTCACCGAATCATTGTGACTCTTAGTCACGGCAGAAGAAGAATCTTTTTCCAGAAGCCATGTGAGGCTTACAAAGATTGAGAAATCATGAAAATATTCATTTTGATAGGTATAAGTATGTGGTATACCTTAATTCTCTAACAGAAACCATTGAAGAACACTGTACACTATTGAACTTATCTTTTTATCATTTTTTGGTGCCAAGGTCACCTCGGCTCCTCGAGGAAATGTACTCATTAGAGTGATTGTGAAATGAGGCGCTGAATACATTTTTTTCATTTGCTATTCGACCGCGCACGCGCTGCAGAGCTGCAGAATGAATTACGCGAGTATTATCCCTGGTAGAAATGTGACCAATTTTTTGGCCACCCATGCAATATATAGATATTATAACAATGCAATTAGGTTAGACTTGGCCAGTTTTTGGCCAAAAAATCCTCACAATTTCTACCAGGGTATATCACTTTTCGAGTACTATTTCATTTGAAAAGAAGTTGAACAGGAGTGTCCTATCACTTTGAGATTTTTCCGAGTATCCAACTGAAATCGTCCAAATTGTGAGATTCGCCCTTATACTTGCGGGAAAAAGCTTCTCAAGCGATGCACTTTGTTTCAGTCCCTCCATAATGCTTACAAATTTTGATTGTTTCCAATAGATTTTAAAAAATTCCCAGCCTATTGAATGTGATGTCATATTTGAGAGACAACTCCCGTCCCTCCATGTCACATTTCATCACATTTTGCTAGACCCCCACCCGCTAAGAGCGTGATATCATTACTGGATGGTTCCTCTGAGCGTCGCTGGATCTACCAAAATCGCAAATCCACGATGAATTTGCTAATATTCCGTAGCTTTGACTTCTTGAGCGTAATACGAGAAAGTCACTCGTGACAAGCGAAGCGATTTTACGAACTATAATTATCGAGTTTGCTACCAAACCTAGCAATTTTTGTGATCCCAGCGGTGCGGGAATACCAATGCGCATCAAAACTACAAATAGTGGTGAAACTGCCCGGTTGCGTGAAATTTTCTGATTTTTCCCCTTCACAGTTTAACAAATGTAATATTGATCAACAAGTATCACACACCGTTTCAACAATAGAGAAACATGCAAGAAATTTTGAAGTTTTCTTTGAAAATTAATATGTTAATTCGTCCATGCAACTACAAGACATGAGAAATCAGATAGTACAAGACCTGCTATCGGAACAGTCATAAAAAAATAGTTGGTTCGTTAATTGCTCCTGTCACGTGTTTGGCGATTAATGTTGATAATTGATACAGTAGACAAGATCAGATTTTCCATCTCAAGTTTTGTGTATAATCAAAACTATTAAAACTGCGATTCTCACTTCAGCTGCTAACCGGAGGCAACCTGACACAACTACGAGTACTAGCTTCTCATCCACAGAAGAACCTCCGCCCAAATTCGATGACACAGAGTGTTACCACAACGGTGAATGGATATTGGCGCAAGATTGCAACGATCGCTGCGTAGAATTTCTTACTAGGAACGGAATTATGGACCGAAAATGGGGGGAGTGCCACAAGCATTTTTGTTTATGCCGTTGGGAAGTATTTTTCGATCTCGTTAAAGCTAATGTTATCACTCAAGGGTATCTTGACAAATTGGAAAAAAGTGAGAAAAAGCGAGTTGAAAAAGAGCAAAAGAAATTAGCTAAGGAAACAAAGAGACAAGGACCCTCTGCACGGATGTCGGTGGACGTGCAGCCCTCGTGCAGTAATTCGCAACCTGAACCTCCTCAATGCGAACCTGACGATACCGACGAGCCTTCGTGCAGTAATTGGCAGCCACAGAATCACGAGGCCTCGGAATGAAACTCTGACCTTTTGTAGATGTATGTATTTCAATTCTCGATATCGGCATTTCAAGTCTCACTTTTGGAAATGAACGAATATTACAGTCTGTACCCCGGGTGCCCACAATCAATCCTCATTGAAAGACAAACGTTTTATTTTCCTATAATAAATCTCATTAGTTTCTACGAATCCAACTTGGCTACTTTCTTTTGTCTTACAAAACCATAGATTTTCAATTAATTTATTTTATGAATACACCCTCCTGAAAATGTGCACATGCGATGGCGCATGCCCAGGCGCACGACGAATTTTGCAATTCTGAGCACGCATGGCAGCATGTACTGGGTGCATATTCTGTATGTCTGCATAAAAGGGGGTTGGGGATCGCGCATTGGGAGAGGCAGAGTGACCAGGGTAGAGACGTTTGACGACTCTTCATCCCTCTTAATCCAGATGGCCGATTTCCTTTTTCGGGTTATTCATCGGAAGCGGTGATTGTGAAATAGCTGATATTACCTCTGGTCTTATCATGGCATCTGACGGCAACCGACAAAATGAGAGACAGAATTATTTTGCCTCTGAGACTCTGAGCTAGCACCCGACTACATTAAGGCCAGTCCGTAGTTCCCGTAGAACCGCAACCAGACACGCACCGGAGTACATGCAGGTTTTCAAACAATATCTAATTTTTAACTAATTGCAAACACTTTTCGGATAAAATCATTGAGTCAGCGCGCTTCCCAATAAAACTTCCAATCATTTGAGCTTTGTTGCGTCTCAAAACTCGTGGTATATTTTGCAGGATTTGGAAAACCGCAATCTTGCAACCGCAAAGTGCATAACAGCGTGTCGCCACGCTGTTATGCACTTTGCCATTTTCCAAATCTCGCAAAATATACCGCGAGTTTTGAGACGCGACCAAGCTCAAATGATTGGAAATTTTATTGGGAAGCGCGCTGACTCAATGATTTGGTCCAAAAAGTGTTTGCAACTATTTAGAAATTAAATATTGTTGGATTTACGTTATCCAAAAAAAAAATCATTGAGTCAGCGCGCTTCCCAATAAACTTTCCAGTCATTTGAGCTTGGTCGCGTCTCAAAACTCGCGGTATATTTAGCGAGATTTGGAAAATGGCAAAGTGCATGACAGCGTGGTTCCTACGATGCGGCAGCGACAGCTCAAGATTGCGGTTTTCCAAATCCTGCAAAATATACCACGAATTTTGAGACGCAACAAAGCTCAAATGATTGGAAATTTTATTGGGAAGCGCGCTGACTCAATGATTTTATCCGAAAAGTGTTTGCAAATATTTAAAAACTAGATATTGTTTGAAAACCTGCATGTACTCCGGTGCGTGTCTGGTTGCAGTATTGCGGGGACTACGGACTGGCCTTAGTAAGGTGTGCGTCGAGAGTGTTTTGAATCAAGATCGATGCCACCTTGCGGTGAAGCTTACAATGGGCATTTGTGCATCTTCGACTGAAATGATGGAATCAGTTTGTCACCACTAGGTGGCGACGACAGGCTTGACTCAAAACACTCAACACAAATCTTGATGTCCAAATAATTTCGTTGAGAACATGGCGATTGCCAAATTAACGTCGATCTCTACTTTTGGCGGTGGTCGTCACATGCTATGATAAGACTAAGAGGTAGCATCAGCTAACTCCACAATCACCGTTCCCGATGCGCAACCCGCAAAGGGAGATGGAAGCGGAACATCTGTGTAAAGACGCTTTGTTTTGGTCACCGTGCACCGCGACATGGACCTCGAAAATACACCTTACATAAAACGTTTGATGATTCAAAGTGTGAGACGAGTTGTCGAATACTTGTTATTGTCCAATTTGTATTCCTCAATCCGTTTAGCCCAAATCATAAGAGAATCGGAGAAAAGTGGGCGAAGAGCAGACAAATCTAAGTTAGATGATAACAGCGCTCGTCGTTTAGCCCAAAACGCAACAGAATCGGAGAAAGTTGGGAATGATTTTCAGCTTGCATGGTGACTGCATCGCCTTAATTGATAACGTAGTTGCATCGCTAGTCCAATCAAAATATGTATATTTGATTATTCGAGAATTTTTCGGCTATGATGAAATAAGTACGAACATTGAAATCCATATTGTAGATCTTTGAATATCTACGTAACCTGAGTGTGGAAAAAGTTTGGTAATGCAAATACCCCAATCGTTGACATAAATATTTGAAAATAGGAGTAGAGGCAGGAATCTCTAGATACCAAATCTAAAAGTTGATTATGTATACTTCTTACACTCGTCGAGGTTTTCATGATGATTTGATTTACAACGGCTGTTTTACGAGTCACAGTGCAATTTTATTGACGACGTTTCGGTGACAATTTTGTCACCCTTATCAAGTCTAAAAAACAATGTTTAAATTCAGGTTTTCGCATATATACATAATGAATAAGTCACACGATCTCACATACCTCTCAAAACAATACAATGTGTCTACTTAAACGATTTTTCTTTCACCTCATATTGGTGAGCGTCTAATCTCTGGCTAGCCGTCGGCGAAGCCGACGTCCAGCACGAGTTCCGCGGAAAAAACGCAGTGGCCAGCACAAGTCGCATATGCTACTTTATATCACGAGTGCTCCACCATCATTATCATTGTCTTTTGTTATTAATTAGTGTGTTTTCAAATTGTCATTTTTGTCGTCTGCTGCGGCCCTCGTTTCATCTGTCTAGTGTTTGTTTCCACGTCTCCTCCTTTCTAGTTCTTTTTACGCACGCTAAGATCGCCCATAAGATCGCCACGGAAACACTACATAACCCTCAAAATTACACAACTTTTATTAAACAATGAGTGTTTTCGTACATAATTCAGCTCACTAAAAAGTGAAAAATACATAAAAGTAAAATCAATGATTGTATCACAGGTTCATGATTTAACAATAACCCCCAAGATCCCACAACTACTATTAAATGATGAGTTTTTTTGTACATAATCAACTCACGAACAAGTGAAAAATAAATATAAGTATAGAAGAAATATTGTATCATAGCTTCATGATTGAGCAACATTGAGAATTTAATAGTGATCCTCCCAGTCCATGTAACAAAATTACACAACTACTATTTATCAAACGATAAGTTTTTTTTTACATAATTAAACTCACTAAAATGTGAAATATAAATAAAAGTTGAACAAATGATTATATTACAGCTTCATGATTGAACAATATTGGGGAATTACAAATGATCCTTCCTGTCCGTGTAATAGTATTCTCCAGATTCTCACTTGGAACTCTTGAAGAAATGATCAAAGATTACGAATACATTACCACCTTCGAATTCATATGTCATGAAAGCATGGGGTAACAAAATTACACAACTACTATTTATCAAACGAAAAGTTTTTTTTTTACATAATTCAACTCACTAAAATGTGAAATATAAATAAAAGTTGAACAAATGATTGTATTATAGCTTCATGATTGAACAATATTGAATAAGTACAAATGATCCTCCCTGCTCGTGTAAAAGTATTCTTCTGATTCTCACTTGGAACTTCTGAACAAATGATCAAAGATTACGAAAACATTATTACCTTCAAATTCATATGTCATGAATTGGAACTTCTGAACAAATGATCAAAGATTACGAAAACATTATTACCTTCAAATTCATATGTCATGAAACCGTGGGGTGCCATGTAAAGGAGAAGTACAGCATTCATCTCTTGGCCACCCCACACTTTCATAACTTATGAATTTCAAGGTTGTAATGTTTATAGCATCGTTGATCATTAGTTGGAATGTTCCAAGGGAGAATATGGAAAATACTATTCCACGGACTGGGAGGATCATTTTTTAGTTCTCAATACTGTTTAATCATGAAGCTATGATACAGTTATTTGTTTTACTTTCATTTATTTTACATTGTTACTTTTCGTTCAAATCATCAGTTCTCTCTATCCACTTATTCCTCATCTTGAATAACAAGTAATTTTTGAGAATATCAACTGATTCGTGGACTCGATCAAGTCCCTTTTATGTGAACTCGTGGACTGAATCCTCTAATATCCTGATTGCCAAGTAACTTCTGAGATAAGTAACAGGGCATGCCCATTTGGTTTCGCCTTTTTCTTATAATCTAGGAATATCACCGTGGGAACTGACATAACTTTTTCACACTTCATCTTATAACTTTCTCTGTACCTCGACTACTCAACATTTTACTCTGCTTGTATTACGGAGGGGTCTCCATGAACTTGCAATATCTTGCTTGATTCAAAAGTTTGATATTGAATCTAAGTATAAGTAGTTGAGAGTCATCAGGAAATTGTTAGACTGAGTTGACACATTTTGATTTTTTGCGCAGACTCATAATAAGCTGCTGCAACTATGAATCTATGCGTGGAGTCTGGTGGAGTCATAAGTTGTTCTTTTTTGTCCATTTTTAAACGCTTTTATTTATTATTCTTTCCATACATAACGGTGGTGGCAGTCGCCAGCAAGTTGTGGCGCTGAATGCGTGTGTGTGTTTGTGTGTGTGTGATGTCGTCTAGTAATATCTGGTGCTTTTTAGGAAGCGTGGAAACGGCTTGTTTTCTTGTCTACTCATGGCGCAGTCGCCTGGTAAAACGCGTGTTTGCAAGCCTCCCCACCCGCGCCAGTAAGCTCGGAAACGGAGTGGTTTCCAGCACGAGTGATATTAGTATATTATGCGTCGGGTGCTAAAAATCTTTGTTCTTTGCGATAACTTTGTTGGACGTCGGCGAAGCCGACGTCCAACAAGGTTATCGTGAAGAACAAAGTTTTTGGCACGAGACGCATATGCCGCTTTATACGGCGAGACGTGCAAACTGTGTGTTTCCATGCTTCCTCGCGCAGCGAGGAAGCATGGAAACACGCAGTTTGCGCGTCGAGCCGTATAAAAAAAGCTGTTACCTAAACTCTCAGCCACAATTTCGCAAAATATGTATGGTCTGCTACAGTTTTTCAATTTGTTAAATTTCTCGGTGATCTTCATCAGCATGCGTCGAGATAAACAATCAAAATCATTAAGGGTGCAGGATGCAATCGAGGATGCAATAATCGAGTATCAAAATCTTATATGGAATACTGTGACAGAAATAATTGTGAGTAAAAGTAAAGCCCGAGTTAGAGTTATCACGCTTTTATACAGACTGCCAGAGAAACATTGATAGAAACTTGGTCCCAATATTCCAAGTGGATCGCATGCATATTCTCATTCAGAAATCCTAAAATCTATCCAAAGATGTAGAGTAGTATTGAATAACCTCTTACGAGAATGAATTAGAGTAATTACTTGAGCTACCACGAATCAAGTGACTTTAATTGGTTTGATGATGAGTTCATTTTGGGAAAAAGATTAACAAGGGAAATACCAACCTTGCAGGTCCTTAATCTTGACGAGACTTTGGGGATTATCTCGTTCTGGTGAGAAATGAACATATCTCCAAAAGTTTGATCCAATGGGCGTCTTATCCCGAAATACGGTCATGAAGAGCACTGTCTATATAGGCTCATGTTAAAAAGTCATACATATAGATATAAGATCCAGGACCTGCAAGGTTATTGTTTCCTTGGTAAGTTGACACCGTAGTTTTCGTTGAATTCATTTCAATTACAGTGCGATGGTTTCAAGAGAAATCATCTGTCTAAAAATAACCTAATGCAACCATTTACTTCAAAGTCTCATAGTTTGGAGAAGAATCAGTCATACGAATGCATCTTAAACACGCGGCCGTATACACAGTGAATAATAATAAATTGGACTAACTTTGAGATGCCCACAGGGTACCAGTGCGCAATCCATCGATGTACAACTTCAGCTGTCGATCACAACTCGTTTGCATTTCAATTTCTCTATTCGTAACTGATTTACTTGCGATCGCAATCGGTGGAATCGGCAATCCCTTTAACAATACAAGCCACGGCTCTGTTTCATCTCCAATCTTATCCTCTTCAATCTTCTTTTCACATTCATCCTTTTTCACTTCACACTCGATCTGATTTTCACAAATCTTCGACGCATCAACCTGGTCAAACTCGGACCTCAACTCACTGTTTTCAGGTAAATTTAAAGTTGGCAAAGTAGGTTCCGAAGCAACATCTTTTGAAGAATCATTTTTCAAACTTTCCTCTCTCTGTTGGGACCAATACACTCTAAAACCCTCACCAGTAAATAAAACAACGGCCGAAACCATGTACAGCCTAACGAAGCGTTGCCAACGCTCGTCTGGCATGATAATATTTTTTCTAAAGGAAATTTTTATCAGAAATTGCTCACTATTCCACGCGATTTTGCAAATTCAGTTTTATGTGTACATGCACTGGGTGTGTCGACCGAGAGGGTGCAATGTACCCCGTTAGTTCAAGATGCGATGGCGAAGCCCTACTTGAATAGAGCTTACTTGTCTGGCTTTACTTCGACCGCCGAACGAGAGTGCAAGTTATATTGCACCTTCTGGATATCGATATACTTACACCGCACTGAGCTGTTGGGAGTTGTAAAATTATTCATTTACAATTTTCCAGCTGTAGGAGTTAACTTCAAATATACGAGTAACTTGGTATTTTTTTCTACGCGAGTCTCAGAGATTAGCATGTGAGCAGTTAAAAAAAGGAAATAAATGGTCGATAAAACATGATGTTTCGGATCATTTGCGCATGATTTTTCGAGGATAATATACCTTAGAATATGAAAATCAACCGGTCACTAGGACCCCAAAAATTTTTCTTACGCAGCTGGTAAGCAAATTGATTTAACTTGTGTTTCATTTTCGGTAGAAAAAGCGCTAACTTTGACTCGATAAAACAGCTCTATAGTTGAAAAACTAAGGATGATATCAACACGCAGATCAACGCATTTGGAAGTTAAGACAAAAACCTATCGAAATATTCTTTGAAATATTTTTTTCTAAGCAATTGGGCTTATATCGAGGGATTTCGTGAAAACCACTATTTAATTTTTTTCTCAAAAAAAGTTACTGCTACGGTAGTACTATAGCGGTACCATTCAAATTCCGTTAAAGTACCGTGAACTTGCCGTAACAGTCTCGAAGTGGTACTGCTGCACTAGAACAGCTGCGGTACTAGCCATGTTCCGGACAAGTGAAGCAAGCCTTCCGCATCCATCCCAAAGTGGTACTGCTGTGGAAGTACCATTGCGGTACCATTCAAGTTCCGTTAAAGTACCGTGAAGCTGCCGTATCAGTCTCGAAGTGGTACTGCCACACTAGCACTGCTGCCATCCATGTTCTGGACACTTGTCGCGATCCTTCCTTATCAGTGGAACTGCTGGGGTAAAACTATAGCGGTACCATTCGAGTTCCGTTAAAGTACCGTGAAGCTGCCGTATCAGTCTCGAAGTGGTACTGCCACACTAGCACTTCTACGGTGCCATCCATGTTCCGTTAAAGTATCTTGAAGCTGCCGTATGAGTCTCGAAGTGGTACTGCCACACTAGCACTTCTACGGTGCCATCCATGTTCCGTTAAAGTATCTTGAAGCTGCCGTATGAGTCTCGAAGTGGTACTGCTGCAGTAGAACTGCTGCTGTACTATCCATGTTCCGGACAAGTGAAGCAAGCCTTCGGCATCAGTCCCAAAGTGGTACTGCTGTGGAAGTACCATTGCAGTACCATTCTAGTTCCGTTAAGGCATCTTGAAGCTGCCGTATCAGTCTCGAAATGGTACCTGCCGCACTAGAACTGCTGCGGTGCCATCCATGTTCTGGACACTTGTCGCGATCCTTCCTTATCAGTGGTACTGCTGCGGTAGTGCTATAGCGGTACCATTCAAGTTCCGTTAAAGTGCCGTGAAGCTGTCGTAACAGTCTCGAAGTGGTACTGCCACACTAGCACTGCTGCCATCCATGTTCTGGACACTTGTCGCGATCCTTCCTTATCAGTAGAACTGCTGGGGTAAAACTATAGCGGTACCATTCGAGTTCCGTTAAAGTACCGTGAAGCTGCCGTATCAGTCTCGAAGTGGTACTGCCACACTAGCACTTCTACGGTGCCATCCATGTTCCGTTAAAGTATCTTGAAGCTGCCGTATGAGTCTCGAAGTGGTACTGCTGCAGTAGAACTGCTGCTGTACTATCCATGTTCCGGACAAGTGAAGCAAGCCTTCGGCATCAGTCCCAAAGTGGTACTGCTGTGGAAGTACCATTGCAGTACCATTCTAGTTCCGTTAAGGAGGCTCGAGCGCGTAGGAGCGTACCAAGCACGGGGCCCCGCGCGCCTTTTCCCCTTCCACCGCGTCATTGACGCTATACATAGGTATACTCACAATGCAAGCGCTGGCTGCAACGCTAGCTTTTTTACTTCCACTCTAATTTTCTCGAAATTTTGATGGTTGACCCATAGTTCTCCTAGTATCAATTTATAGGGAATAGATGAAAGAACCGTTTCTTTTGGTCAGAACAGATATCATATGAATAGTTAGCCCGCAATCTCATCTTAACGCGTCTGGCCCATAAGGTTACGTGTAGTCAAAAATAATTTTCGAAGTCAATTTGCTCACGATTTTGGTGGTTGACCCCATGTTTTTTCAACGGTTTTACATTTCTGGTAGTTTTAGCTATAGTTTAAGCCCACTTGCGCCGAAAACAAATGTTTTATTGAAAAGTGCTCGAGCCTCCTTAAGGCATCTTGAAGCTGCCGTATCAGTCTCGAAATGGTACCTGCCGCACTAGAACTGCTGCGGTGCCATCCATGTTCTGGACACTTGTCGCGATCCTTCCTTATCAGTGGTACTGCTGCGGTAGTGCTATAGCGGTACCATTCAAGTTCCGTTAAAGTGCCGTGAAGCTGTCGTAACAGTCTCGAAGTGGTACTGCCACACTAGCACTGCTGCCATCCATGTTCTGGACACTTGTCGCGATCCTTCCTTATCAGTAGAACTGCTGGGGTAAAACTATAGCGGTACCATTCGAGTTCCGTTAAAGTACCGTGAAGCTGCCGTATCAGTCTCGAAGTGGTACTGCCACACTAGCACTTCTACGGTGCCATCCATGTTCCGTTAAAGTATCTTGAAGCTGCCGTATGAGTCTCGAAGTGGTACTGCTGCAGTAGAACTGCTGCTGTACTATCCATGTTCCGGACAAGTGAAGCAAGCCTTCGGCATCAGTCCCAAAGTGGTACTGCTGTGGAAGTACCATTGCAGTACCATTCTAGTTCCGTTAAGGCATCTTGAAGCTGCCGTATCAGTCTCGAAGTGGTACCTGCCGCACTAGAACTGCTGCGGTGCCATCCATGTTCTGGACACTTGTCGCGATCCTTCCTTATCAGTGGTACTGCTGCGGTAGTGCTATAGCGGTACCATTCAAGTTCCGTTAAAGTGCCGTGAAGCTGTCGTAACAGTCTCGAAGTGGTACTGCTGCACTAGAACAGCTGCGGTACTAGCCATGTTCCGGACAAGTGAAGCAAGCCTTCCGCATCCATCCCAAAGTGGTACTGCTGTAGTGGAAGTAACATTGCGGTACCACTGAAGTTCCGTTAAAGTTTCTTGAAATTCCCGTATCAATCTCAAGCGGGACTGCCAAGCTAGTACTATTGCAGTACTATCCTCGTTCTGTAAAAGTATCGGATTTCTCTCGTATCAGTCTTCAACTGGTATTGCTGCTGTGGTACTGTAGCGAAACTGCCGCAGGGGTCATGGACTGGTACTGCATTAATACAAAGTTCTTACCACGGTTCTCAATCGGGTTTTACGGAGAGTACTCTCTTTCAATGCGGAGAAATACACCAATTCTGAAACACCCTGTATACTCTACCCCTTCCACGTAAGCAACCTGATCCTCGAAATCCGGGCGGACACATTTTAGCTGGTTGTTTTGTCATTATAAATTTATCCGAGCTCAACTCGGACGTTTCAAACGGGAATCTATCGCAAAATAACGTGCACTAAGATTTTAGAATTCTATAGACTGTGAAAAAAAGTATTGCTTTGTATATATTCAACATTTGGTATTAAATTAGATAGGCTTAAATTATTGGAAACTGTATAGACGGTCTAACGGGTGCGAAAGAAGGAATTTTTCTAGAACATAATCGCAGTAGATCCTACACAGTCCTATGTTTTGGCTCACTACTTTCGTGGCCACTAAGAAATTTGAGCGTTTAGAGAACGAATGATATTTTGCTATGACGGAGCTTCACACAAAAATGAAAGCCCTTATTCAATTGTATTAACTGAACCCAGAAGTTTAGAATGGTACGGTGCTAACTGAGAAAAAGTTTTGATCTAGAAACTTTGTAGCTCGCAATGAAAATCACGCAGCGACGGATAAAGTCTTTTCATCAGTTTGTCACAGTTCGAAATCCTGATAAATAGAACACAAGGATATATTAAATCATGTAAATTCCAAGTATAAATCGGTTGGAGGCATGAAAAAATGTGTACATAATTTTTTTAACACACTTTTACACATAATTTGCAAATCGATCTTTATTCACAAACCATTGCAATAGCTATCATAAAAGTTCAACTATTACATTTCATCTCATCTTTGTTGGTGATACACTTTTGCAACAGATTATACTATTAATCTGTCGAGTATTTTTTTGGTATTTTCAAACAAATACTCAAGCGCTTATCAAATTAAAAATAGATACGGTATATCAGCCAACGGTATTTTCTTGACCAATCAGTATAATATTTATCTACTCACATGTAGCTTTTTATTTACAATCACAATCTATTATCACGTTAGATCATGCAATACTTACAATTATAGAATCATACAGAAAGAATTTGGAGTTAGTCAACCAAGGCGATGGTGTAATTAACATGCCCAAGGAAACTTCGCAGACGTACGCATAACAACAATCATTCATCTTTGAGAAAAAGTTATATTTCTTAGTCTATTTTCTTTACTTTTACTCTCTCAGTTCCGTGTTTGGTCAAAGTAGTGTTTCTTTTCGATTTTCCGTCTTGCCTCATGATGAAGCATTTTTCCATTCTCCTGAAGGGACCTTCGATACCAATGGCTATCAATAGAGCCAACGAGAATGAGTAGAATACATCCGGAATAAAATCCCAAACCTGAAATTGAATTGAGTTCATTATGTGTGGTTTTATTTAAAATATCATTTTATTGAAAGTTTTCTTACTTCATCTACACTGCATCTTTACACTCATCTTTTTTCTGAACCCACAACCCACAACAAACACGGATAACTCATGGAATTTTTTCTTATTTGTTCATGATAATCAACGGTTTTGATAAGATTTGAAAGACATACTAACCGAATTGTGAATACTGAAAGTTCTGGCCGATCTCACTGTAGCAGCCTGATACGATTGGATTATGTTGTGAGTGAGAAAAACGCTGTAGGTCAATCGCCCGAGTGGTTGCGCCCAGCCAGGGGTCAAAAAATTGTAGTGCAAGTCTGAAAATATGCAAAATTTGTTATAGGTATTCATGAATTCAATTTTTATTCTCATTAGTCCATCAAAATATGTGTACCCTTAATATTTCATCGGCAATCTGAATAAAGATATCCAAATTTTTCCCTGAAATCCGTATTGAATTGCCTTTTGCTATAATATTTTTACCTCATTTTTCGTACATTAAAATTATCCCATTGTATCAGTCATCTCCGTGAGATGGGCTCATAGTTGATAAGCTCGTTGATATTTGAAAATAGTCTCGTAAAAGTAGTTGAAGAAACGAAAAAAATTCAATTTTACTAAACTCTTCACCCAAAAGATATGAAAATCCCTACGGCTGATTTGAGTAGAATAAGTATATCATATAATACGATTCTTCACTTGAAAATTGAAAATGTGTAGTTCTTTCTTTCCAAATAAGAACTGAAATCATAATCAGAAAATTGTTTCATATTTGCTTGATGCTGATTTCTCAATCTTGGGATCATTGCAAAATAGAATATTAATACCGAAACACTACTTGTATCAACATTTCCACGTGCTTTTCAGCAAAGCTATCATCACGCTGCGTACGTACGTTCACTTCGATTCAATTACTGCAATCGAGAAGAAATGCAGGCACACATGCATTCAGCCAAGGCCACCGAAGCCAATATCGCGACAAGGAGCTTATATCCTCAGATTGAGAGTCTTTATTGCAATCTTGTAAAGAGTAACCAACCAAGCAAGAAATTCTTTAGATCCTAGAAAGGTATATCAAAGGATCGAGCAAATATTTCCGGCCGCTTCTTTTCGTCAGAATCATATAAAAGTATAGCTTTTGAAGAAGATAATTGTGGGACTTGCGGTCAAGTGTCTCATTGATCAGAGAGACGACACTCATTCATTATCATGCCAAATTAGATAATGAGGGTAGAAATATTCTAGAACCTCAAGGATGGCTTTAATTTTTTGTAGAAATTTGATCGGTTGATGAAGATTGTTTTATCAAGTATTGTAATTTGGATGAAAATTGATATTTATTTTTTTTGAGAAAAACTTACCTAGACCATCTCCAACTGCGATGAGCAGTACAACAGCGCAAAAACTGGCGGCAAACGTGCCACGATGTAGACTAGCATAGAGGGCCATTTCAAGGGATGACGGATTCGAGTTTGGATTGTAGTATTGATAGCCCAAAGCCTGGGATGTGAGGCCTAATACGACTACCAGTAGGATGAACAGGATTTGTGACCATCTCTGTAAAATGAAAATTTTTTTGTTCTTTAATCGAGAGCTAAGTTTTTTGTATCCAAGAGCCAAGAAAAGTGATCGTAATTTAGTAGAAATCGATGGATTGTACGAAGGAAAATCGATTCATGATGGTTTCGGACGAAGATCATTACATTTTGATCGCTTTAGGCCAAAGAAGAGTAGAACAATTTTTAATGACGAACAAAATTCTATATTTTCCTTGTTCCAGGCGGAAAGAGTATTCTTTTCCTCGTTTTGGATATAGCATTTTCTTACCGCCAGACGAGAAATTTGTTTGTCTCGGATGACTAGTATAGAACATTTGTCTCTATTATCTGTTCAAAGAGTATCTTTGGACCGTAGGGGCTATTTATCAATTGCGTAAGGAAATTCTTCATACGTGTTCAGACCACCCATAGACCCCTCTGTAAGAGTTTTCCGGGGTTTTCCCATACGATAGTGATGGTTTGTACAATTTCAGCAACACACGCCCACCCTAAAAGTCCTTACTTGATTGATGTAAATCAGCACGTACAAGGACGTAAATGGACAAACAGTTTATTGTTTTCCTCGTTTTGGACAAAAATAGAACATTTCCTGGATAAGCTAAGAAATGAATTATAACGAGGAAAATCTTGTATTCATCGTCGAAAACAAGCAAAATGTTTTACTTTTCTTCCGAGACAAGAAAAAAAATTACTTCTCGTTCAGCCCAATGAAAGTGTGCTATTTTTCGTCCAAGTTATTGAAACTTTAAGCAGACCAGAAGTAAGCTAAATCCAGCTCAAGTTTTACAGATAAACTTGCTTTAGTAAGGGAATAATTGTTTGACTTATAAAAGTCTCTTCGTTATTTTATTTGAATAAAAACTCGGCATGATACATTTAGCCTATTTTTTTCTGGAAGTATGCGGGAAATTAAAATTATCATTTCGATTGAATCTTAGTGATAATCACTAGGAAGCATAAAAAGTAAGAATGGATCATAAGAAGTATCCACCTTTCATTTAAATTTCTGGGATTCTTTCTGGTCGAAATGGAGAAACATCTTGATCGCTCGTCCAGTCGGACTCTCAATGATTCTTAGCAGAAACGTCGGCATGACTCGAATCTGTCTCACTTTTCAAATTTTTTGAGGGTATGAGTTCATTCTGTAATTATGAGAGTAGCCCAAAGTACCAAAGTATTTCCCCAACACTTCACATTTTTAAGTGAAAGCATCGCGGATAATGAGCAAATATGGTACTAATGTGGACAAATGCTCTTAATGAACGTGTCTTCAGTCACGTTTCAACGCCGGTCAAACAAGCAAACAAATGACTCCCGCCATTTTTCATGAAAATTGTCTACTTAAAACTCATCGAGATCTCTCTATGAGTCGTTAGGAAGTCATTTAATTGTCATCAAATACAAAAAAACGTGTCAAAATGAATGCCAATTTTATCACTTAGCATCTCGAATGTACGTTTTGTTCTGTACTTATTTTTCTTTTTTATCAAAATCGTCCTATTATTTGGATCGTGTATTTTTGATACTACACATATTTATACAGATGCACTAGCCAATCAAGCGTTGAGTGACAACGCATCAGAACAAACTCGTTGTTTGAGTCCCGGACACAATTAGAAGGTAGTCTATTCGCTACCTCGGATCATAATCAAAAAATGTGTAACGTTCAGTAATGGCTTGTTCGGCCTAAGTAAACTGTAGGAACTCTTCGTGGATGAATTTTGAAATATTTATCCTCAAATAACCATGAGATGAGAGATCAAATAGAAAGTTCTTTGTTTTGTCATAACAGTAAAGTGGGTCTTTTTACCTATTTAAATATGACTTACCTTGGAGATGCGCCATGAGGCCTTGCTAGGATCAGTTTCAAAGTCATAAAGCATGGCACCGGCAATCACACCAACCAGGTATGCAGTCATTCTTAGGTGTGATTTGACGTAATAGTTTAGGAAATATGGATCCATCGATAATCCATTGAGGCTGAAAAAATAATATGAATTCAAGTATATAAGGGGAACTGATACTTTTGATTATCGTGTGCAAAAGTTTTGAATGTCTTGTCTAACTGATGAATCATCATGATCATCTAAATTCAAAAAATTCACTGGAAACGATGGAAACCCCGATGATTCGCTCTAATCTAATGAATGTACAAAAATGATAGACGACAACACGAGGGCGCAAAAGTCAGATTTTGCATCACAAATGTATTTTTGTCACGGGATGACAAGTTTAGGATTCACATAGGCGTATCGTGAGACACTATTTTGACAAACTGTGAGGGAAAGTGAAAAATCCGTACAATAATGACACTCTTGCGCAAAGAATGTCGAAATAGAACATTTCGTTTTTCGGCACGCTGTGCGAAAAAGTGTCTTTTCCGCACTGATTTTGAACTTTCTCGCACAGTTTGTCGAAAAACACAGTTCCATACACGGGTGTAAAACCTATTTTGTGCATCCTCGTGTTGATTCCGACCTTCGCCTATGGCTAAGGCCGGATATCATTCGGGGGCGAAAAAAGGTGTTTCCACCTTGTATCGAAATGTACTATTTCGCACACGAGTGATCGGTTTATGTCTGAAGCCACATGCGAGGGTCGAAACTATCACAAGGATGCGAAAAAATAGGTTTTACTTTACCGTGTATCGAAATGTACTTTTCGATACACTGTGCGTAAAAGTGCACTTTGCGCACAGTTTGTCGACTTCTACTCACAGTTTATCGAAAAGTATAGTTAGATACACGGCCGTAAAACCTATTATTCGCATCCTCGTGATGATTCCGACCCTCGCCTGCGGCTCGGGCCAGAAACCCATCACTCGGACGCGAATAAAACGTTTTACGCCCTTGTATCGAAATGTACTATTTTTATTAGACTGTGAGTGAAAATCGTCGAACTGTGCCCAAAGTACACTTTTACGCATAGCGTATCAAAAATTCGTGATAAATATGCTCAGACTTTTCCCTCAAATTAATATCGTTCGTGAATATATCTGTCAAAAATTTTCAACTATATCAATTTCGATAGGACGTAGACCAGTCCATCAGTAGTAGGACTCACCGAAATGAATCCATTGTCATTAATTAATTTTTATTCACATGAAATGCTTCTAGTATGATAAATATTTTCAGGTCTGTAAGACAAAACGGATGCCCACAAATATATCACATGAAAATATGCTATAGTTTGTAACTATCATAAATAAACTTACAATGGGAATCCTATGAAAATTGGCTGAATTCGGTGAACGTAGGTGAGGTAAAAGGGACCCGCAGCGCTGATGAAAGTTGCTATCCCCAGCAAAGAGTATCCAATTTTTCGAGGACACTTCCAAAATGCATAAATACAGAAGATGGATACTAGGTAGCAGTGAAAATCGACCGACAAGTACCAAGATTGAAAAACGCACTGCAATAAAAATAAAAATCGATATTTGTATTTATATGTATATATTCGTTCCACTAAAAATTGTTATGTTATCAGTATAAATTTACCAATCGTTCCATGGTCAAGTAATTATTCACATAGAGTAGATTCGCCCACCAAGTTGATGCACAATTTTCTGCTTCGAGTCCAATTTTTGATTGCCAATGAGGGCCCGAACCGATGTGTGGGAAAACGTAGATGTTGAAGAATATCAACAAGGCGTAGGCAGGTGTCAGTCTACGAGTTTTGATTCATTTTTTATTGGATCTTTGGTTTTTTTTGTCATGCTATATACTATCAATGATAATCTACGAAGTAACAGGAAGAGATAATCTTACCTCAAGACACGAATGAACAAGAGTCCGAAGAAATTCATTCGCTTGGTTTTGTCAAATTGGTATAGAAGTCCGTAACAGGTCAAGAGGCCGCCAATGGCAAAGAAACCATCGACGATTATAGTGCCGTTGTGAACCATCACGAAAGACGGTACGTTGAAGGTCTGAAATAAGGAATGATTACATTATTTTGACCAGTACGCATTACATTAATATACCTGATTATCAAGTACTTTTAAGGTTGTTAACACTGATATTGAATAAAATGGATCAACCTTATTTTATCTGAGAATGGCAGTATTCAACGGCTTTTGTGGATAGCCTCTCGTAATCGCTTACTAAATCTATGAAAATTTATTTGAGTGAATGGAAGGAAATTCATAAGAAATGTTATTATCAATTATATCATCCCCTCCGCCACAGTCGCGATATTTCGAGCTGTAATATTACCAGTTCACAAATAATGCAAAATGCTTTCTAAAGCTGCAAACCGATTTTTCCCTCAAATAACATATTGATTGTATGATATATTGCGAAAAATGACCGCGAAGCTATATCTGAAATGGAGAGATTTGAATGCACGTACGAGCCGATCAGAACACTAATCCACTTTCAAAATCATCTTTTAGTCTAACCATATGGCATGATTTGAAAATGGAAAAAGCTGAAAGCAGTAACAAATCGCGTAATGAGATTATAAGATTTATTCTTCATTTGAAATAAAAAAAAAAATTTAGAATTGATTTTATGATACCATTTTGATTTTGTATCGTTACTATTATCTATTGTATCCCCAACTAAGGGACTCGAATCACCGGTGAATGAATAACTAAATACATTCATAGTATGGCGGATGCAAATTTCGGTATTTTATCATAGGAGTTTGAAGTTCTGGAAATAAAATTCGAGGCAATATTCGTAAGTTTCAGCGATTATACTCTAAATATTGATGGAATATCGAATCGTGACTTTTTGGGACATAACTATAAATTGAAAAATTCATTACATTTTGTCCAATTCCACCCTGCATTTTTTTCCTAGATATCAGAGTCAACATTCTAATTAAAACTGTGTGAACGATATTTAACCCAAATACCTACTGAATCTTCTATGTCGACCGGGAAATAAATTCTCAAAAAGTCCTATCAATAACCAAGTAAATCCCCATCCTCTGAATTTCCTCAAAGAGACTCTTGCCATATTTTAGGGAGGGAATATCTTTAAGGCGATGCGGTCACCGTGCACTATGCACGCTGAAAGTTATTCGCACTTTTATCAAATTTGCTTGCGATTTGGGTGAAACGACGAGAAGACCCACGTTTATTATCATCTAACTTGAGTTCGTCTTCTCATCGTTTGGCTAAAATCGCAAGAAAACTGGAGAAAAGTGGGAATAACTTGAGCGCAGGCACCTCCTAACCTATAATACAGGCACTTTGTAATTCTCACTTTTATCCGATTCTTTTGAGATTTGAGCTAAACGACGAGGAGACGAACTCAAGTTAGATGATAATAAACGCGGGTCTTCTTGTCGTTTCACTAAAATCGCAAGCAAATTTGATAAAAGTGCGAATAACTTTCAGCGTGCACGGTGACCGCATCGCCTTAAAAAATTTAAAACTCACCAATTCTAGGTATCGCTCATTGACGACCGTATTGAGGTAGTACTGCATCATACGGTGTCCAATAAGCACGAGACACATCGAGATGAATCGTAGTAAATGGATTGTATCGAGACCTCTGTGTTTATAGCTCACTTCGAATATCGTACGCAAATTTCTTTGAGCCGAGAAGCAAAGAAGCAATTGTCTTCCGCGAGATGAGCGAATTCTTTCTTCATCCGTCGATATTGTACTGTCGTATAGGCTGCCCATTGCGACCAGCGCAACTATTGTGCCCACTAGCGTACTGAAAATCAAATTTTATTCAATTTTTAATGTATTTTTGGGATTTTGACGTGTGTGATCTCAACACTTACAGAGTATTTCTTTACTAATCTTTAATCGATAGAATAATGGTTTTTACGAGTCTCTGGCTCGATTTTCCCGCAAATCTAAGGATTCCCAAAGAAAATTTCTTAAATTTCTATAGTGGGACTATTTAGTTCCAAGACCTGGTTTTCTGATCAATTTTTACGCAATGTACTTGACTATGATCATGGAAGTCTATAGGATATCAATGCCGATCATGAAAAAAAAAATCAATCCGTCAGAGCTTTCGATTAAAATCCGTTCTCTGACGTAAAATATGACTAAATTACCACTATTCGCATCTGTAATCATTAAAACGAAATTTTGTTCATAAAACGTAGTGTAACAATGCATAAATTTCTAATGGACCTGATAAAGATTCACCAGTCAATATCCACGTTAGAATTCATTTCTAGGTATCGCCGGTAATTAGGAGACATTTTTGGCATTGAAGCGCCTGAAGTGTTGTTTAGTCTTGACCGATGTTTATATCTATATCGATTGTTCATTCTACATCTCGGAATTTGAGATTATAATGTTTGACATGTTCTAGAAACTTCTGAACTGCGAAACGAAAATTTCCACCAGACGAATGTCACGTAGATATTTCATTTAGAATAATTGTATCTATTTTTAGACAAGTGCATCTATTTCAGTGTGCTATTTACTCAAAAGTCTGTTATTAAAAGCTCGTGAAACTCGTATTATGAGATAAGGGTGCAAGAACAATGTATTAGTCAATTTGAAAATATTCTAGAATATGTGCGAGGAACTGATGGTACATCCTCAAACTTGAAGACACACCTTGACCGAGATGATTGAAAAAGGCGTTATTATTTGTTATAAAATTTCGCGACTAAAAAAAATGAAAAAGTGCATCCGCAGGGGTAATTCGTAAAATCGATTGAAAAATTAACTTACCAATATACGATGGTACCGGTACCAACTTCAGGTTCTTCCCGATAAGCTTGGCAATTTTTTGGCTCCACGGTAACTTTGACTTTCAAATTATTTTTTGCAGCAAAATCTTGATAAGGACTTTGCAAAGCCTGCTCAACATCCTCAGCACTGCAGGCTGCCGGTACGCATAGAGCCATTTGTAACATGTACCGTTTGATTCTCCTAAAATCTCCTCTTTCCTGTATTAAAATACCATAAAATTATAAATTTTTGAAAGGCTAAATGATAAAATAAATATATAAAGTTTTATAAAACCTTGATTGCTTCCCAAGCCGATTCATTGGGATCGAAATCGAAATCGAGCTTTTTTCGAAAGCTTGATAGGGTGTGAAGTTGCTCGTACTTGTAATCAACAAGACAATATCTACCCTGCACTCGATCGTTATTGGCTAATCGAGCATCTAATCGGTAACACTGATCAAAACTTCCTAGATGTCGAGTCTGACCGTCTATTACTCCGTATGGTTGCTTTGCTGATGCATCGTACACTGAAAATGACAGTTTAAATTTGATGAATATGAAATGGAAGCATTATTGGTGATTATTCTGCAGTAATTCAACAATTTAGGTAATTATTTTTCGGTAGAATCATAGGGCAATACAATTTCCATCTCCAAGCTCGATTTTTATGGAGGTTTGTATAAAAAAACAGAAGCAATCTAATCGTGAATAATATTCCTACATTTTGAGCCCATTTTTCCAGCATATACACCCGTGATTGTTCCCTAGAACTTTTTACATTTCGTTTTTCGAATCAAGTTACAGAATATGATGGCTAAGGCGATAATTTCATTAATTTGTGCTTGATCGCGAAACAAAATAATTTTTCAATTAAATTTAATTCAATTTTTGATGAACAACGCTGATTGAAAACAAAGAAATGATTCACAAAGTGTGTGGCTGCTCGTTTTGAAAATGAGAAAGTCCATATATTCCATCACTATTTTCCATGAGATTTGTCCAAATCAATCCAACAAATGCCAATCATGAGTAGACGAGAATTCACTCGTGGATTTTGATGACTCGAAGATAACGCTTGTCTATCATTCTTTTGAACATTTGGCTGAAAGAAAGTTGATTGTCAGACAGGCTACCGGAATTTTGGAAACTTTCTGGATGGACCACGGTCTCGAAAGAGCCCGGGGCCACCTCGAGGTCAAATTTTTAGAAATACTCTCGGTGATCGTTGAACCATGGTCTCCACGAATTCGCATTTTTCAAAACGGCAAACAAAATTGTATCGGCCTCAGCCAAACGCTTAATTTTTACATACAAAATCATGCAGAAGTTGCATAATTTGTTATTATCAAATAGTGGTCTATCACAATTTATTAACTGACGCCTTTCCTAATCTTGGTGCAGCTTACAAAGTATGTTCTAGCAATTCTAGCATTATCATTCACTCAGGTTTCATGCAGCAGGAGGCCTCAAAGTTTATTGAAGTTCATCAAAAATCTTTTAAGAAGTACGAGCAATGACAGGTCGCAAGCTTTCATGCTTGAAGCTTTGAGGTAGATCTGCCAATGAGCATTACACCTGAAGGAGTTGTAGAACAAAATGTTCAAGAATTGATCTCGTCCCATGTCCTACACTTGGATTATTGAATTGAATGGAATCGAGGTCATTAATCTAGAATTCAGGACGCATTGTTGGTCACCAGAAAACTCGCCATCATTTCACTCTAAGAAAAATTTTTTTTATCACAAAAACCTTTTTTTTCAAAGTTCTCCTTGTAAGGCCAGCCTCAATTTTTTCAGACCGACCTGTTACAACCTATCCGCTCTTGTTATCAAATTTGTGTCAGGGTTTCATTGATTTGCACCTTTTTTATATTCATTTTTTATCTTTGAATTATGAACTTCAAAATAGTCCGACTAAAGCCGTATACTGTCTCTATTATTATACACGAGATCTGAATACCAACATCCGCAGTGAAACTTTTCTGAAAAAAAAAACGTCAACGTTATTTTTTCTACTATAAAAATGTAACAAACTTGCAGATCAAAAGGCATATGAGGCTACCAAAGTACAGATTCGCAAGTGTTTTGATCAATTTTTTCAGAAACTGTGTTTAAATTTCAACTTGGGAAAATCCATTTTCGCTCCCTTCACAAATTCTATGACTAACGATAAAACAGAGATGAAAAACTTTTTTTGAGTAATGAGCACCGCTCTCAGTTGCATCGTATTTCAGACTCCACCCAAATCAAGGGTTCAGCGATAACAAAAACTCAAGAAAATTTTGCAAGAACTCCATCAGTTGCCATTGAAATTATTATAAATATCAGGGCCTTTCACTCACGTTACGGTACACATAGTAGAAAATCACGCCTCCATCTATAATCCTTGCAAGAGCGTCTGCTCAGAGTCAAATTTTTTAAAGATTTATAGAAATTCGTCAAAATATTAATAATGATGATATCAATTATCGGAACTGCTTAGCAACTGTCTGCTGTCCATAACTCATGAATTCGTCATATTATTTCACAGTGGAAAATTATTAAATACTTCAATCAGGGAAAACGGAACTGATGTACAAATAAGATCGGAATTTAGTCTTTGCAATTAACGAATTTTTTCGTCTGATGAGGTATTAATTAATTTAAATAAGTAACGGAAGAGTTTTACGCATAATCTTCATAATAGTTTGGGTCATGTTGCAAGCGTGAAGATTGTGAGCTAATCTATATGTAAACACTGAAAAATCATTCAACGATACGTCTATATAGCACTGAAATTCGACATCATTTAATTTTAACAAATACTATGAGTAAGAATTTTACGAGCTCAATTAGTTTGCTCATCTAATCTAATGCAACGTAAGTATAACGTATAACATATGGAAAAGTTTTGAATTTGTATTAGCCGAAAATCGAGAGGTCAGTTTTTAAATAGAGGACACACGAGGATATAGAGTTTGATCTTCTCTCAATGACTTATTGCCTTTCATCTAACAGCAGTGGCCCACGCACGAGTATGTGTATTTTAAAGCACGTGTACGATTGCTGAAATGATGTAAGAATTATAATAGAGTTCAAGAGCCTCGAAGAACGTGAATGTCAGATGCTGTAGGTATAAATCCTGTGAAGGACTTTTACAAATCTCCGCCATGGGCAACTATTTCCGCACAAAACAAGAATATACAAGATAGATTTGCCGCAAATTATAATCGGTCAAAATAGTCGAAGGTTAGAATTTGGAATATCCCAGAAATCAGTAACGACTTGAGAGAGTTCAAATCGTTGATCCCTACATGAAAAATTCAATGCTGAAAATAAAACGCAGATCCTAGTATTATTATTTTTTCTTGCTTTTCAACATATTAAAAATTTTTTTTTTTTCTTATGTAGTTTGGGTGAGAGCGAGGGAGTATTGCAAACATTGAAAACGAGTGAAAAACGAGTCGGGAAATTGTTATTAAAACGTGGATATCTAAATACCTAATGAGATAAATTCATCGATGGATGAAGACCGAAAAGTTCTTCAACACAAATCCTTTTGTATCATCAATGACTTTTATATTTAAATGTACATATCCAAGATGAATGATTGAGAAAATAAGGCTTGGATAAAAAATTGAGAAAAACTCATAAGATTGAAGTAAGAAAGATTACATGAACTATGAAGATATTTTCCCGCATCGAGAAAATCAATCACGCAAGTTGCGGGTGAGTGAACCGAAAACCACTTGTTATCGCTAGCATATAGTATTTACTCTCAACATAGTAGTAAACATGTTAAATCCCATGACAATAAATGTCGAAACAGGCAACATACTTTACAATTATCATCTCGAGTATCATTTATTGATGGAGAAAAATTGATTACGATCGCAGCGCTTTGTGTAGAGATATGTTGTAATACAATATATAAATCTGTTTTTTTTAAAACTCGGTAAAAATATATGGGTTATGGGTTATGGGTCATTGAGTACCAGCAATACGATGATACAGATAAATTAAAATTTAGGTCAAATCAAACAGAAGAATCGAATCTTTTCATTTCATGTTTAGCGAACATGGCTATCGTGATCAAAAATTATATTGTTCCAAGTCGAAGTATAACTGATTGTGAATTCACTTTTGAAAACTAATGGGGGTTTTGTCTTGATAATTGTTCCTTTCGTCTGTCTCAATGAGGCAGAGAACCTTTCACTAGAATTCTTCTATCATTTTTATTTCGTTTTCTGGACAAGAAAAAAGTTTTGACAAATACCCATAGCTCACCTACCGCAAAAGATCAAAATAGAAATTCTCTTTTGATCCAAATAAGATAGACTTGATCCACCATTCAAATGAAAAAGTTACGACTTTTGATCATTAATTTTGTTGAGCATAATAGTTCTTATAGCAAGGTGGTTATTGAATATTTATCAATAAAATGACGAGAAATTCAAATTATCACTTAGCTTGATTACAGCTCAAGATACGTGAAAATAATTCGAGATAAAATTAATCTGATTTCTGTGCTCCAAAAATTTACACAGTGATCGATAGAAATTCTTGGTAATATTTTCAAAAGCAAAGTCCAACGTAATTTTCATTTTCAAAATTCAACCAATTCCATGACTGTGAATATAAACCTATTTCAAAAATTTCAATCTTGCTCACCAAGAGCTTCATCAATATTTTTTACAAAAATTTATCAAAAACCATACAATCAATCAAACTCATTCATCAAATTCTATCAAATAAGATTCATCTATTCATATAACAAAGCTCAAAATTCCGTGCAAATTCATAAACAAACGAGACTGTCCAACACATCACACAACCATCACACAATCACAATTTAACCGTTATTATAATATCTTATATACTCACTTTGTGTAGCCCAAAGTGATCCATTAGCCAGTCCATCAAGATACTCCCTCAATTGTCTTCTACAAGATCCTTCATTCAATCCATTACCATCTTCTTTCAATGCCGATTTTGCATAGGCAATCGGTGGAATTGGTACATTTTCATACCACGGCCCATCACTACCTGTTGTTCTACTACCTCCACCGACACCATTTCCAAATCTTGCATTCCTGCCTCTCAATTCATTATTATCCGTCACATTAAACAAAATTTGAAATTTTGGCTGCTTCTGATGATGATGATGATGTCCCGTAGCACTACTTTTCAAAATTACTGCGGTACCGATCGCAATAATAAACAGTAGCGCTTTTGTGGCCATCATAATAATAATATAGCCTGCGCATTTAATAATACTTCAAAGTATCATTTAATTAATTTTGTTATTGATATTTATATAGTTAAATTTTGTATTTAGGAATTAACACTCGCGATTTATTGAGTGAGTAAAAGTTGAATTCAGACTTTTTGGTGATAGAAATATCGGTTTAAAATCGATAGCATTAGCTAGAATCGATATATGGAGCGAGTGTTTGAACGACCGTTCGCCAACTAACTGACTGACTGATCAGTATGTGTGTATATCTAAAGATTTCTTGAAACACTAATATACTGGACACTTGGATGACCGATATATAGATATATATATATATATGGTCTAATAGTCTTCTATCACTAATGAAAACTGTTAATATCTATATCTGCTGTATACTTATTCACAATGAGCGGCGAGCGCGATACGATTTACTTCTATATTGCTCGAACTTTGTGTCTGCGCGAGCTCTGCGATAGATCGGCAACTACTAAACGCCTCCAGCTCCAGGCACTCTTACACTGTGTTAGGTGCATAGGTGCGCTTTGAAATATACAAGGACTTTACCTCTCGTTGTCTCGTATTATATTGGGGGATGGAGGGGCTTGACCGGCTTGACTACGTGACTTTTGACTCTGTTATACCTGAATTATCTTTAGAATTTCTCTAAAATTGTAAATTTTGGCCCTTTTGGAGGGATACCAAATACTTGGGGTAAGTAAGTAAGTAAGTAAGTACGTGGTAGCTCGGCCTTTACACAGAATTTAACAAGATTTAGTTTCACGCAGTGAAGGCGTGAAAATGATGTGCGGTTTTTGGAGATGCAAAATTTTATTTTATTGTATGTATTCTGGTAAGCGACGAGAGATGGGATTTTCCCATTATGACAAGAAAACTAGGTGGTGAAAATTATGAGCAAATTATTACTTACCTGCGAGACCCGATACTTAATTTTGCCTACATCGTAATATTGCGTTACGAGAACGTCGATGACGACGAGTTGTACGATTAGAATTCTTTTTGACGGAGAAAAAACTTTTGCGTATATTGTGTGCTATTTCTACGGGATATATATCATAGCACGTGCGTCAAAGCAATTATTCGGCAAATGTGTAATGCTGAGATCTATCTATCTATATATATATATAGATATATATATATATATTTGTGTGTAGAGCTGCAGTTGAATGATGCTGAAACCTGCGGACTCTATATACTATTTGTAGCCCTTACGTAATCAATGCAGTTATAGGCGATTCGGGCAGCATTTTCGTACCATATACATCTTATGGGTTTACAACCAAATTGCCAACGAGCGATTATGAAATCGGCATCTCACTATCTTTCTCTCACTCTGGTCCATACACGAGGTATTTTAGGATATATAACTATTACCTAGTTTCGGTTTCGGTACTCGGTTTGCGCGGATATGAGATGCGCGCATATTACAATGGGGCCCTTTTTTGAAAAATATTTTTCGAAGAGGTGAGCGCTTTGCATAATTTTTAGATTGTTTATTAAAAAATGTAGGGTCAAACCCGATTTTGCTGATAGCATTATAGATCATTCTCACGTGAGATACATGGTCTATGAAACATGATGTTCGGGATCTTATGCGCATGAATTTATATCGATTCTATACCTCAAAATAGAAAGAATACCCAAGCGCCGGGACCCCAGTAAATATTTATTTGGGTGCCTGATGAGCATATTGATCTGAATTTTTATTCTTTCTCGATGAAAAAGAGGCACTGCATTTTTCACACTTACACAGATCCAAAGATGCACGTAAAAATTCATAAGAACGCGGAGTCAAAAATCTATCAAAACATGTCATTTAATATTTTTTTCACATGTGAATGAGCTCATCCATGGGGGGATCCAAAAATTACTTTTTAATATTTTTCTCAGAACTAATTATTTTTCAAAGCACTTATTATGATGCCCGATTTGATGCATTTTCCGAAATATTACATTTTCCACTGAGCCCGGTAGCCCCTTTCGTGCACTAGGGCAGTTTGCCCGTCGGGCGAAGCGAGTCAGATATGTCCCAGTGCCCGAGATGGGCTTGCAAACAAAGTGCGGGTATATTTTTTCATCAGGAGAACCCCAAAATCGCATCTAGTTGCAGCAATTTTAGATTAAACCCACCAAACAGTGAATGTTACCTCAACGTTTCTGGAACGTTGCAATTGCAACCTTGGAACGTTCCGTAAATAGTCAGAAACCCCGTTGGTGGAACGTTTGAGCAACGTAAAATGTCTACGAGATGTCTGTTGTCTCGACGTTTCCAGCACGTTTCTGGGACGTTTTAACGGTTTTTCCAACGTTGCACAAACGTTTCCGAGATGATTCTTGTGCAACCAAGACTTAGAAAATTTTTTGTTGAATAAATAAATAAATTGTTTCTAAAATTTTGTGTCTCGCAAGCTACCAGCTCCATCCCCGTTCAATCCCATCGATTGCGCTCAATCAGAAACATGTCCACTTGGTACAAGAAAGACGGGGAGATTACGCTTGAATGCAACAAGAGCCAATTAACAACAATTTTTTAATAATAATCCATTTATTTATTCATATTCGAAACCGTCCCAGAAACGTTCTAGAAACGTTGAGGCAACGCGCATCTGGTAGACATTTTTTCGTTGCGCCAACGTGTCGGCAACGCGTTTCCCGACCTTTGGCGGAACGTTTCAAGGTTGACAGTACAACTTCCCAGGAACGTTGTGGCAACATTCACTGTTTGGTGGGATCCGACAACTCGTCTCACACTTTGAATCATCAAACTTTTTATGTGAGGTGTATTTTCAAGGTCTCCCACCAAACAGTGAATGTTGCCTCAACGTTTCTGGAACGTCGCAATTGCAACCTTGGAACGTTCCGTAAATAGTCGAAAACCCCGTTGCTGGAACGTTTAAGCAACGTAAAATGTCTACGAGATGTCTGTTGTCTCAACGTTTCCAGCACGTTTCTGGGACGTTTCAACGGTTTTTCAAACGTTGCACAAACGTTTCCGAGATGATTCTTATGCAACCAAGACTTAGAAAATTTTTTGTTAAATAAACAAATAAATTGTTTCTAAAATTTTGTGTCTCGCAAGCTATCAGCTCCATCCCCGTTCAATCCCATCGATAGCGCTCAATCAGAAACATATCCACTTGGTACAAGAAAGACGGGGAGATTACGCTTGAATGCAACAAGAGCCAATTAACAACAATTTTTTAATAATAATCCATTTATTTATTCATATTCGAAACCGTCCCAGAAACGTTCTAGAAACGTTGAGGCAACAGACATCTCGTAGACATTTTACGTTGCTTAAACGTTCCAGCAACGGGGTTTCCGACCATTTACGGAACGTTCCGAGGGTGCAATTGCGACGTTCCAGAAACGTTGAGGTAACATTCACTGTTTGGTGGGAATAAGAGGTTTGAAGAGCAGGTGTTTTGCACACCCAAGTGAACTCTAAGGGCATGCAGTAGCCGTGCAGCACGGCCGTAAAGTTCGATTCACCACTTATGTGAAAACTTTTATGATACAAAGTTTGAGATGAGTTGTCTAGTTATTTTTATTGTCCAATTTATTCTTGACAACTCAATGTTCAGCCCAAATCATTAGATTATTGCAGAAAAGTGGAAACCACTGGGCGCCCGGGACATCCTAACCTATAATATACATACATTTTTGTTCCAAGAATTCTGAATTTCTCTTGCGATTTGGGCTAAACGACGAGTTGAGCCATTCAAGTTAGATGATAGCAAATGTGGCTCAACTCGTCGTTTAGCCCAAATCGCAAGAGAATTCGAGAATTCTTGGAACAAAATTTGGCTTGCACGGCTACCGCATGGTCTTAAGGCGATGCGGTCACCATGCAAGCTGAAAATCATTCCCAACTTTCTCCGATTCTGTTGCGATTTGGGCTAAACGACGAGCGCACAAATATTTGTTATCGTCTAACTTAGATTTGTCTGCTCTTTGTTAAGCCCAAATTGCAATAGAATCGGAGAAAGTTGGGAATAAAAATGTGCGTATATTATAGGTTAGGAGGTTCCCGCGTCCGAGTTGTTCCCACTTTCCTTCGACTCTCTTATGATTTGGGCTAAGCGACGGATTGAGGAATACAAGTTGGACAATAACAAGTATCCCACCAAACAGTGAATGTTGCTACAACGTTCCTGGGAATTTGTCCTGTCAACCTGGAAACGTTCCGTCAAGGTCGGGAAACACGTTGCCGACACGTTGACGCAACGAAAAAATGTCTACCAAATGCGCGTTGCCTCGATGTTTCCAGAACGTTTCGGGGACGTTTCAGCGGTTCTTCAAAGGTTGCTCGATGGTTACCAAGATGTTTCCTGTGCAACCAATACTTCGAATATTTTTTGTTAAATAAATAAACAAATTGTTTATAAAATTCCCGTTCTCGCAAGCTACCAGCTTGCGAGAACGGGATCATTATAGATTGCGAGATCATTATAGTCTGAATGCTTCCCTTCACAAAATTAATGTAGTAGACAGTATGGGATGTCATTGCCATGCTGAATCTCAGGATTTGGACCACATACTTTGGCAGTGCCCAAAGTATGACGTTGAACGTAAGAAACTCTATCAAAATCTTGCACGTAACGATCTGCAGCTGCCAATGACATCACGCATACTACTCTCAAATCCAAGTGTAAGTAACTGCAAAATACTGTTTTCATTTTTGGAAGAATGTAATCTTAGGATATAAGAATACTCTGATGTAAATATTAAAGTTTGAATATATCTATCCTTATTTTTGATTTTTGTAACCATATCATATGTATGCAAAATAATCTCTCTATGAGGTTCTACTTGCTTAAATAAAAAAAAAATAAAAAAAAAAGCTACCAGCTCCATCCCCGTTCAATCCCATCGATTGCGCTCAATCAGAAACATGTCCACTTGGTACAAGAAAGACGGGGAGATTACGCTTGAATGCAACAAGAGCCAATTAACAACAATTTTTTAATAATAATCCATTTATTTATTCATATTCGAAACCGTCCCAGAAACGTTCTAGAAACGTTGAGGCAACGCGCATCTGGTAGACATTTTTTCGTTGCGCCAACGTGTCGGCAACGCGTTTCCCGACCTTTGGCGGAACGTTTCAAGGTTGACAGTACAACTTCCCAGGAACGTTGTGGCAACATTCACTGTTTGGTGGGATCCGACAACTCGTCTCACACTTTGAATCATCAAACTTTTTATGTGAGGTGTATTTTCAAGGTCTCCCACCAAACAGTGAATGTTGCCTCAACGTTTCTGGAACGTCGCAATTGCAACCTTGGAACGTTCCGTAAATAGTCGAAAACCCCGTTGCTGGAACGTTTAAGCAACGTAAAATGTCTACGAGATGTCTGTTGTCTCAACGTTTCCAGCACGTTTCTGGGACGTTTCAACGGTTTTTCAAACGTTGCACAAACGTTTCCGAGATGATTCTTATGCAACCAAGACTTAGAAAATTTTTTGTTGAATAAACAAATAAATTGTTTCTAAAATTTTGTGTCTCGCAAGCTATCAGCTCCATCCCCGTTCAATCCCATCGATAGCGCTCAATCAGAAACATATCCACTTAGTACAAGAAAGACGGCGAGATTGTGCTTGAATGCAACAAGAGCCAAACAACAACAATTTATGAAAAAACAATCCGTTTATTTATTTATATTCACAACGTCCAGAAACGTGCTGGAAACGTTGAGACAACAGACATCTCATAGACATTTTACGTTGCTCAAACGTTCCACCAACGGGGTTTCCGACTATTTACGGAACGTTCCGAGGGTGCAATTGCGACGTTCCAGAAACGTTGAGGCAACATTCACTGTTTGGTGGGCTATGGTCACGATGCACGGTGACCGCATCGCCTTAAGTGAGTCTACGTGATTCGATTCTTCGACCAATCAGAGCGCGACAATTTTTGCACATGCGCATTATTGTACTAATTGGTCGAAAATAATCATTCAAATTTCATTAGGGAGTGTGACACACTTTTCACAAAACCCTCATTCGAAAATAGCATCCAAGTTTGCATCAAAATGAGTCTTTCCGAAATTTTTTGATGATAATGGTTATGGAATAGAATTAATCATAGATTTTCTCGGAATCTTCTATTAATGATTGAAAAAAGTTCCTTAAACATATTTCTTACACAACTATATCTGCGCGAAACAAATGTTGGGTGTCCCGGTGGTCGGTATTTTATTATATTTTGAGTCATAGAATCGGTATAAAATTATGCGCAAGAGATCCTTAACAGTCCACATTGCAATTGATCGACCTTTTGTTTCACGTGAAAATGCTCATCAGCATAATACGCTATACGTAGATGCTCTCGAATGTGAATTTGATTGAGTATTGGAATTTTCTTTAGGAAGTTACACCCTAGACATTAACATTGCCCATATAGGCCTATGTTAAAAAGTGACATATATAGATATACTGACAATGCTAACATTTTCACTTGTAGCTCTGAACAGGAGGCCCATTTGACGGAGTTACTCTGGATTCTTTATATTCTAGGTGGTACGAGACTGTGAAAAAAGTTTGGCAAGATTTGGTGACCCGCACTTCGTGGGTCCCCCTTGTGAGTATAATGTAACTATAGCTGTAGTGAAGAAATATAATGGGTATCTATCGTATTTAAATTGAATGCAGAACAGACAGTATTAGGCGAAATCAAGCATTGCATCATATTGCACTGATGATTGACGCGAGTATAGATTCGTCAATTGATGCGATGAGTAGGCAGTCTTTTCCGGTGGGCAAACTCGTACACATACTAATTCCACTAAATCGTCCGCAGAACCGGAAGCCGGTATGGTAACACCAAATGAGGATTTGGGGGAAAACCACAGCTCGGCGAAGTGGAATAAAAGCGTATAATAAAAAGGCGGTATCAATTCAAACGTATAACAAATCGCATTGGAGCCTTCATGGATTCACGAGCTCTGAAAGCGTAACGTGAGTTGACAAAATTATAATAATAACTAAATGTACATCCAAAATTCATCTGTCCGGATCCCGCAGATCGGGTTGCCTACGTGGGAGAGGTGAAGTGTGATGGTTGTCCGCATGGGTCATGGATGCAATGATAGGTGGATGGATTGGTGAGCGGGTGAATGGGGGATCGGGTGGATGGATGGTCTGGTTCGGTCTCGAATAGACTGGAACGATCTAGGTCCGGCTGGGACGGTCTAAAATGGTCCGGAATAGACAGGTACGATCTGGAGCATTTTGGGGCGTTCTGGTACGGTCTGGAGTGGCCTAGCACATTTTGGAATGTCCTGGAATTGTCCAATACGGTTTGAGACGATCTCGTACGGTGTGGAGTAGTCTGATACGATCTGGGAGTTTCTGGTGTAGTCTGGGGTGGTCTGAAACGGCCTGGAATGGACTGGAATAATCTGGAACGGGCTGGTACAATCTAAGTTCTAGTACGATCAGGGGCAGTCTGGACCAGTCTATTCCACTTTTTGGGATATTGAAGAATGATGACTGTCTGGTGACCGTTCTAGAGCAAGTCAATCGCAATATAATGAGAAAGTGATTATATCCTGAGAGAGGGACCATTCGAGGGGATACTAAATCCACTTTTGAATCGTGCGAAATATCAGCCTGAAAATTCCCTGCATTTTGGTGGACTTCAATTTATCCTTCGCAGACAATTTCTCCCATCTTTTCTATCATATTCTTCGACTTGAAGAGTGATTCCCAAATGGCTTCTATTCGTGGTTGAATTGTAGGAGACCACAGAATGAATGAGTCTCAAAAGTGGACTTAGGTAGTCCATATGACTCTGAATAACTCACTTATCCCCTTGGTTCCTTGAAACTAAAGGAGATGATACATTTCACACTAGACCTTGTGATCGGTAAAATATCGGGTAAAATAGCGGGAAGTTTCGTAATGGCGTCGAATTTTCACTAGGAATTCCAAATTACTCAATTCAAATTTTCTTACTCATACTCGATCGAACTAAAACTAGCACTCAAGTTTCAAGCCGATTCAGCCACCCGCATTTTCTTTATTTTTTAAAAAGTCGAAGGGTCCAAATGTCAATTTCATTGCATTCTAAACGTTTTTGATGGGAAATGATGAGGAATACATGTGAAAACATGTATATGCACTTCCAGGAGTAAAAATACGCTCTGAAGCATCACAAACGACATGACCGTTTTTCGAGCCGTTTTTGGTAGAAAAAAAGTTTCGACTTTGTTAACGGATCAGAATCCTTCAAGTCCGCACCCGAGCAGCACAGTACTGTTCTTGCACCTCCTACCTCCCAATAGGGCGCCGGGCGCCTGTGGGCTACGTAAGCTTGTAGTAGCCCCCAGAAATTCGAATTTAGGGTCCCTATATATGTTGTGAAAGTGACTGCATCAAGTTGTTGAAAGATCGCGAGCCGAAATTGATCGCTCTCTCATTCATGATGAATGCATGCATGCACTTGAAAACGAAAGAGCCCCATTTCAATGAAAATTTGCGTAGCCACTTTCTGTGGGCGTCCGCAAGCATATTGTGACCTCGTTGAGGGCTCTAAATTGAACTTTTACTATCTTATATGTATCGGTAGTAGTGGAGAGTAGATTGACATAGTGGTCACTAGAAGAAATTGAGTCGATAGAGTGATAGACGTTGAACTAGGTATGGCTCTTGTTTTTCATTACCGCCAAATTGAGTAATTTTGGTACGATTTTGGTAATTTTAATTTTGTTTTGCTAGGCATTTCAACATGTATTGGCAAAATTCACTCCTATCTAAGTTGTCAATGGAAAGTTTACAGTCTCGGCTTTCGATTGACAGGCTACAAAGTTCAATTTGATGTGTCGAAGCAGGAGCTGTTAGCAGTTTTTTGAGTGTACCAAAGTTAGACCCCGATGGGGCAACTTTGGTACACTTACAAAATATTTCAATTCTAGCCACGACCGAACGACTTGATAAATTTTAGTCGTTCAGAATTCTTGTTCTAAGCTGTTTAAAACGTTTTAAAACCTTATAGACCATCATTCGACTCATGATGAATTGAAAAGGACCTGTCATAAAGAGTTGAACCGAAGTTATCCTGCCGTAATGAGTCTTACGTAGAGTGGGGTAACTTTGGGACACTTTTTAATGTTTTTTACCCGGTTTTTCATCCGTTAAAATTCTGAATGTTGTAAATACCCCAATGTAAACATGATTACTTTAATTTGATGACAAATGTGGCCAAAATGTAGCATCACACACCCGTAGTTCATTCCGGAACAGTTCTTGCAGGTACACTATAACTGGACCACTCCCGTATCGGTGCTAAATCAGCTTTTTTTGGAAAAAGCTTCAATGAACAAGTACAATCATCCACGCGGGATCTACGGTGGCTCAAAACGTTGTTCATGTGTGTGTCAAAGGGGGAGGATAGGGGGGGGGGTAGATTTTAGAGCGATATAATCACTCACCTTGCCGAATGCAGCTCTGAGAGTCATTTTTCAGGGGTGTACCAAAGTTGCACCTGCTGTACCAAAGTTACCCAATTTGACGGTACTCCTTCAGGGGTGGGATTATTCCAAAGGACCAAGTAACTGCATCTGAGATACAGACAAGTTCAACATTCTATGTACATAGTTTTCTCTTATTAAAGCAATTCGAATAACATGAAATATCTAGCGTCATTGTGGAATACAAATATCTCATCTACAATTATTCCGAGAAATAATTTTGAATATTATCAATTCGCACTTTCGTTATCAGTAGTCACCTGACTGCTGCATGGCTCGATCCCTTTTCCAGTTGTAAGTGAATCTCGTTGAGGTAGATACTGAGTGTAAAAATACTGGACTTTTTGAATTAAGCTACCTCCAACTAATTCGAACCACATTATATTCTGTATGAATATCAATTCTTTCTGAGTGCTGAGTTTAAGAAATTCTCATTACTTATTTGAGCCCGACGTTAAAATTGAAGTATTCTAGCCCTGAGCTTTCCACAAGCTTTCTGGGTTTGAATATACGAATGAAAATTCCGTACTTTACTACTCATTGAACACTACTGGTTGTAAACCAGGTCAATTGGATGGATCATTCTCGACTGAAACCCTCAAATACGCACCCGTGGACTGCCATCTGAAATCCAATCGATTACAGTCATGACTCCAAACGGAACCTATTTGGTAAGATCCGTCGATATAACCCGATGATGGTTTAGGAACAGTAGCAGATATCTTCTTCGACACCTAGACATAGTTCCTAGTCGATAATTCGGGAAAAAACATGGACTTGTACCGTTCTGGTCCCCAGAATTTTTCAACTTTTTCCCGCCAAAAACGGTATGAGTACATAGTTTTTCGACGTCTTTTCATCCAAAAAAGTGTAAGCTCACACTTTCTCGACATTTTCCGATTAGAATCCGATTAACGTCCCTACTTTTTACGGTCAAGAACGATGTAAGTCCACTTCAGAAGAAATGATGAACTTATACCGTTCTGGTCCGGAAAAAAAATCGAGAGAATTCGGGGACCAGAACGATATAAGTCCATTTTCTATTGCAAAATAATACGTAAAAAAGATAAACGATTCAAAATCATTACGCCCCATGCAAAAATGTCGTAAAATCACTCTCACTACATGATAAATAAAGCAATAAAGCATAATTACTAAACATGACAATCCGATTTTTCTATCACAAGATAACTTTGAAGCTTGTTTACCAGAAATGGGAAAAATGGACCTGGTCCAGAGCCGTCAATTTGTATGAGGGGTATAATCATCTTATTTTCTCTACCGGGTTTCGAAATATGTTGTGCGTGCGACAAAATATGGTTCAAGTGGTTTTGGGCCCGTGCTTTTTTGTGTAAGGAGACTCACCTCACTCAAAACGATGGAAACAAATAAACTGCACGGGGATGTGTTGAGTCCACTCTGAAACTTATTGCGATTGGATTTTCTCGGCCGATAATTTTACCCACACGATATACCCTTACCCGGTGTACGTGGGTAATTACTATATAGGTGAGCAAATTTTCTGACCTCACGTAAACGGGAAAATCCAGTGGAGCCACGCAGGTGGGTAAAATGATTATAAGCAGGTTAGAGTGCGTGAAAGTACCCAGATAATAATATTGTACAGCTAATAAGTAGATATTTTCTCAGCTCGGAAAATCTGTCGATCGCACAGAAATACCTATACATATAACAATACCCGGACTGGTCAGCGAGGTACAAATTTTCCTGGGAAAAATCTTCACTGAGAGTGAGTGCTACCGAAATTCAAGTAAATTAATCCCAACGATCATAGCCCAAACCGAGACAAACGTCACAGGTGAAATCCTGGTCAAATGCCTCTGATTACAAGAAAATACACCCTTGAAATGATCCAGGCAAACCAATTGGGATTTGGGCTGAGTTCCGAAGTGCAAAATTAGATGAATAAATTGCATATTTGTAGGAGACTACCTACTCAGTGTTAAGATAGATTGTCCAAGAAGAAAGAGGGGGAGGGGGTTACTTTTATCACACAGCCCTAGTAAAAATAAATTGGTCATCTATGACCATCTATGATTTTAGAAAATATTATGTCTCTATGGTTAGTCATAGGTACACAAAGCCAACTTGCCCATGGCCGGAGGGTATCGTAATCAAGTGGTTGTACATGAAATTTTCAATATCGGATGGAGGCCTAGCAGTTGGAGCCCCAAGCGCGCTTATTTCGAAGCTTCGGATTGAGAAACATCTCGAGTTGGCAATGAAGTGTTTCATTTCCAACATGAATTCCTAGGATCAAGTATGGAAACCAATGACGACCTATGACTCCGGCCTCATGGTCATAGGCGGTCAATTATGACCACAGTCCGGTCGGGAACATGTTCATATATGATCATGAGGCACTTATTTTTACTAGGGAGGGCAGATACGCTCTTTTTCGGATTTTCCGGCTCAGAAATTTCCGACGCTTGCATCATTTCCTGACTTAGCGATTTGATAGCAGTTTAGAAATAGTACATTTTGCACCAAGTTTATGAGGTTTTCGTTCGCTTCTGAGCAATTCGAGATGTCCGCCGACTCCAGCGCCAACTTCCACGTATAAAATTGGTACGAGTGGTCGTTTTGCGAAGCTCTTATACCCCTAGTATATATAGCATCACCATCGATATAGGTATACTTATGCATTAGGGGTATAAGAGCTTCGACAGATGATCTCCTAGGTGCGCTACAGTCGGGGGACACCTCGAATTGGTTTCCGGTCTGGGCCTCAGGCGGAGGACGAAATAGTCGCTCGGAAGCGGGGATTCTCATGAACGAGGTGCGAATACTATTTTTTGCCATTTTGTAAGTACCCAAACACCGGAAAATGGCAAAACTTATTATTTATGCGAGAAAATTTATTGACGTTATCATGGATAATTTTAAAGAAAATTTCCCGGGTTCTTAACTAAACGACTCATTTCCGTAGTTTCGTAGAATGGCGCGCATGTCCAAATACTGTTCGCCAACCCGTCCTGATAGGTCAACAAATCAAATCGCAAATCAAGCAATATCTCAATGCGAGGGCAAAACCCAGCTTTAAACCATTTTTTCTGAAAGATCACAATTTACGTTGATAAGTCCTAGTCTTTTAAGCTTTTATATTCTAATTTCTCAATACTAGAAATAAATTCATTTATCCTGAAGAAGGACATAATCAGATGTGCGGAAAAGTTGGTTTTTCTGCAATTCCTCACATGTAAACCCGAACGCAAGAAAAACAATTATTCAAGACATATTTTGATAGATTCTTCTCTTAGCATTCAAATGGGCTTACAAGCGTCATGATATATCTTGGTTTTTTTTCCAGACCTTGACCAGTTTTATTTTAAAAAAATCTGCGCTTCCTCCAGTCAAACAACATGGAGAACCTAATCGACATATGCTCACCAAATATTCAAGATAAAAAGAGAAAAAAAATTCTGGGGTCTCGAGGGTCTATTGTTCATCATATTTTGAGGTATAGAGTCGGTAAAAAATAAATTAAGAAAATATTTGGAGCATCATGTTCATGGAGCATGAACAATGTTCATGTTCATGGACCATGGACATTGGACGCGAAATCTCATAGTCAGTCTGATTATTTTATTATCTCTGCTGCAAAGCTTGCAAAGCACGAAAAAATTTCAAGTCTTAATACAGCCTTGACGTTATGTCCATCTACTCACTCGTCTGTCCATAATTTTTGGGTCGAATGATTCAGACGAAACATTCTCCTGAATTACAAACATAGATCCACGACTAGGAAAGAAGTATTCGGTCCTGGTTTAGGCTTTATCGGGCACCGATGGATGTGAGATGAATTATCAAATCCTGGTGTGGGGCTTGCTCTTTCCATACCGGAAATCATGTCCTAGAAAATTTAACAAATTAACCAGTTCAAGTCTTATTTCGTAGGATTAATAACGTTCGCTATCATCCTTACACAAAATTGATAAAATCGCCGTCGAGTGGGCAAGTATTCGATAAAAATTAAATACAATAAAATGCAATGATACTCATGCATGTTCCATGACGACGTTCTTCCAGATCTTTGGTGATACAATAAGAGAATGGAGAAAAAAAAGAAATTAAATATCGCAATGAAGTTGAATCCTGGTCCTCATATGTGAGCATCAGGAGCAATCAATACAAGCAACTTTCATTGCAGCTTTTCGCGAGAGCCCGTGTATATCTGCAGCTACTAAATGACGAAAGGGGCGCGATATAAGTGAGAGGGGCGCATATAAAAGCAAAGATCGGGGCCCGGGCCCCACGACAGTGCTGCCGTGCCGCGCAAACGCGCCTCGCCGAAATGATCGGCGGAAGCGGGTAACTTTCTTTGCATTTCATCCTGTTTAAACAGCACCATCGTTTATGAATAATACAATTTTTGTTTTTTGTGAAAATGTGAAGATAATCGTGAAGAAGTGTTAATCTAGTGTCTGCAAATGAGTGAAATTTGGTTTGAGGTGTCATAATAGTGGCTGATAAGAAGCGTTTGTGTTAGTGAAGGTGGGAAAATGATATGGTGTTTCGGGCTTTGGTATCACCAACTTTGTGGTCTGTCATACCCATTAGTCTTAATGTAGTCATCATCGTAAATGTTACACGGACCAGTGGTTTGATAAAGATTATTATCCAAATCACGTTAATATTTATGGAATCAGTTTATCACAGAACTTGAGCAAATATTAACAGTACCTACGCGACATTATTTGTAATTTTTCTTGAGCATAGTTTTTAGAAAAAAATTTTCATTCCGTGAACAGGGTGAATTCTGTAAACTCGTTCATATGATGAAAATGTTCTTTAAAATCGTAGAAAATTTTCACTAGCGTTTACGAATTCCAGGACTCTAATTTTTTTTTTTTTTTTTTTTTTCATTACATGTACCAACCCTTCGACGAGCTTTTAATTTTTTGGAATTAAATTTCAATACGATTTTGTGAATCGAACATATTCAAAATTTTTGTGGAATATCTAAAATTCCACAAAAATAGAAGTTTCATGTACGAGACTAGCGCAAGTAAAATTTCATCTAACCATTACATTTACGCAATCACGCTTTAAGGAAGGAAGCCATTAACTCGTGATAATCAATTCCGGTTCTTGATTCGAATCCTATAGATCTAAAGTAATGGTTATATCAATGAAAAGAAAAAAAATTGAACGTCACCAGGCTGTTTTTCTTCGTCTCATACGATTCCATTTTTCGTTTTTTTCCCATTGATGGTGAGTCACACATTATGACAACTCCACCTCACACAACCATTATCCCAAAAAATTTGCATGTACTAAAATCCAACAAAAATAGAGAAAATAAATTCCAAATAATGTCACCATCGACTATGAAACTTCGCAAACCCGCGCAATTTCATTTCAAGATGACAGGCCTCATCAAATTATCTTACATTCCTCATCAACTACTACGACGCAAATCATCAAAAATTACACCATACAACCTGACCGATCGATATCGGCCAAAAAGTGAAAGAAAAGTATTCCGCGTTTAGCACGCAACGAAAAACAGGAAACGAGTACTTGCAGTAATATGTGTATAGTCGTTTGAGATGTGCCCGCGCACGAGATGAAAATTGCGTAAGATCGCCGGTTACGAGCGGAAAGTGCAAGCCGGCTGCTGCACCTTCCGCAACTTTCTCCAAGCTGCCAAGATACGTGTATTTCATTTCGCCGATTTATTCACTTTCGTTGCATGCACTGAGCTCTGTACATTACATTTGATTTTATCATGTTTATTGGATGGACAAGGCTGATGGCCCACTTCAAACCAGTGCATTTTGCTCAGTATATCGAGGACGTATCGTATTATGTCTTGCGTAATTCTGTTATGCGTCTGATGGCATTACTTTATACCTGAACTTGTACATGAGATTCTGGAGCTTGAAGGCTGCGGATGGATACCAATTTTTCCATTGGGTGTGCTCGGATCGGCTGATGTTTTTGTTTGATTGACAGATCATAATCTGTAGAAAACGATCATTGACAAGTATGACGTCTCGTTTACTCTAGATTTAGTTTCAGGCCCTTCCAATCAGTTAATCTAGGGACACTAATTGAGGATAAAAACTCATCCCAAACTTGACAAATTTTAGCGCTCGACACACCTTATAGCCTTTTGCCTGCCCAGGTTTTTTTCCATTGTCTCATTATAGAAATTTTCATGGTGATATCATTATGTATTGTTCCACGAGACTGAATATAAGTAGACCAAGCTTGAAAATTACGGTAATATAGTGTATTCCACTAGAAATCTTCTCAAAAACGCCACTTCTATGGAACTATAGGAATACTCACCGTATAAGGAGGGCCGACTATCCATTCATTTGAACGTTTTGCTTCATAACTTGAAATATTTTTCAACAAACGGCAACACGATTTCCTTCGTTTTAAATCAAAAGACAGTAAAGTTACACACTAGTGCAAAAAATTTTCCGAAAGAATTTACTTTTTACCCACCCTATAACAGACAGGCCTGCGTACAGACGTTGATCTTGGGTATTCACAGAGGGGATCAAAAGTTTCCATACTGCAATAATGCATGCACGTTTCCGAAAACAATTGATTCCATGCGATGACTGTACCTCGCTTGCTCTGTAGTTTTTTAAAAATGGTAAAAATTTTTGATCATCATGAAGGACAAACTTCCGATAGCGAGGTTCATAGAATTTCCCGTTATATTGATTCGATACCACTCGCCACTAGGGCAACTTTCTGTATGAGGGCTATTTTCCTTTACTACTACTACTTCGACCATCCAAAATCCAAGGGTACAAAAGTTTGGCTAGTTCATATTAAGACAAAAAAAATGAAATAGTAAGATGCATCACAGTATTCCAGATTTCTTTGAACTACTGAATGTAGTTTGAAAAATGTTCATTTTGAATTCGAGTAACAGGATTGAGTACGAGGGAATGAGAAAAACGTTGCAAAAAATCGGATCCAAGAAATTTTCCAGAATGAATGAATTTATCAATGAATGAACGTGTCATTGAACGAGTGAAATGATGAAACGTGAACAGAGGGGATGAATACAAAACAGCTCATTCATGAAATCCAAGTGGTTGTTCAAGCGGTTTCTCTTTTTATTTCAGAATTTTAACGCCAGTGTCTCTCGTAGCCGCTGCGCTATTCCTACTATATTACTGGATCACGAGAAAACCGAAGAAATTTCCACCAGGTGATTATATTCTACATTGATTGAAAAAGTTTAGAAAATATTCCTCAGTATTTGCCAACCTTGATAGGTTTAGTCTCAATTTTCCAAAGAAAGTCTATCAAATAGTTCTATCCTACTCATAAAAGATTATAAATGGTCATTGTCATCAATACTCTGTATGTAAGTTCTTTCTCTGAATGTAATTTTTTTCTCCATCTAGTCTCTTTTCTCACACTAATGCAAATACTCGAGCATATCTCAATTCTGATCCCGAAAACCCGCCGTTTTTTCAAATCTCTTTGCTTCTTTCGATCATTCCTGTTTTGATTTCTGAATCGCTGAGATATCACAAAATTTTCAGGTCCAAGATGGTTACCAGTGCTCGGTTCCGCCCTGGAGGTGGGAAAGCTCAGAAAAGAAACCGGATATTTTTCCGAGGCTTGCAATATTTTGGTTCGAAGGTACAAAAGCCCGATCATTGGATTAAAAATTGGACATGATCTTATTATTGTGATCAATGACTATGAAAGCATGAAAGCTATGATCACAAACGAGGTGTGTGATGGTAGGCCTGTTGGTCCCGTTTACGAATCTCGCACATTTGGAAAACGACAAGGTAAGAAAGATATTTTGCTGTAACAAGTTGAATTTTCACACATTTTAATAATAGATTGATTTTCGTATGTATAATGCTGAAAATCAGTGAAGTCTTTTTTCCTGATTTATATAATTCCCGTGGAAATATAAGTTCAGTTCGTTCCTAATCGAATATGAATCGGTGCTTATTGAGGCTACTTTTATGGATTCATGAAAGAAGCCGGATTGGAATTTCGCATATTTCACAACACGGCTTGTGTTTTTATCGCACACCCTTCCCAAATCGTACCTCAATAATAATTAGAACTCTGGAAATTTTTTAAAATTTCACAAAATTCAATAGATACCAGAGATAATTTCTCTGTTGCAAAATAATCTAAAATCTAACTCATGTCGTTTCCAGGTTTGCTTGTGGTGGACGGTCACCTGTGGGTAGAGCAACGCCGATACATTCTGCGTGGTTTGCGGGACTTTGGTTTTGGTCGTACAGACATGGGCGTGCAAATCGAACTTGAGGCTACACAACTGGTCAAACACTACGAAAAGTTGATCGACGAAAAAGCTAAAGCATTCTATTCAGATGAACCCGCAGAGTCTGTGGATCCAATTGCTGAAAACGAAACCAACAAAAACAACAATAACAATAATAACAACAATGAAAATGAAGAGAAGAAAACAGAAAAAAGAAGAAAAAATGAGACGAAAATCTATCAGGATTCGGTGGACTCACAGAAAACAAATCTAAATGAGTCGATCAATGCAAAAAGCAAAATGCCTAGTGCAGGAGATTTTTATGCCAAGTTTGGCGATGATCCAGAAGTTAGGCTGGCGGCAAAAATGCCCGGTATTATCGTCGAGATGGAAGACTTTTTCGGCGTACCCGTTCTGAACACGCTGTGGTGCATGATGGCTGGCAAAAGGTATCTTCATCAATTCCAGTAGAAAATAGGAGAATTTTAATGATTTTGGATCGGGTGATTTTTTCATGGAGCCCACTAATTATTCTCACCCTTGGTTTAGAACCGATTCCTCCTGAAATTTTTTGACTATTTTTTCCAAGTGAAATGAGTGATACAGATAGTTATCGACCAGAATTTCGAATCTGAACAACCGAAATTCATGCACTTGACACGTGTCGTTGACTACGGAGAGTTTACGTAAACCAGTCTAAGAATCCACGATGGGATTTCATGAGTATTTTCCTCCAAAATTCTTGTAACCCTCAGTCTCATGGATTTCTACATGTATTAGGCTCACGCGATAAGGAGCAGCCGATTCCTCGTTGTATCTATCCACGGAATACACACAAAAAAACCCTCGGATTGGGATGCATAAAATTTTTTTGTACATTTCATGAAAATTTTGTGGATCTACTGGATATTTATGAAAAATTTGATTTGAAAAATCAAGATATTCATGCTGAATTCGTAAAAAAGTTCACATGAAATTCAATCGTGAATTTTCACCTAGAGTTTTTCCAACTAGCTGGGACTTTAAATCAAAATCGATTCCTTCAAGACTCGCAAACATCTGAAATAGATCGCAATTTAATCTCAATCTATCTATCGCCTTATATTTTACAGGTACAATATTGACGATAAAGAGCTCATTTATTTGCAAAAAGTATTCACGGCCCTTCTTCGTGATGTCGACATGATCGGTTGCTTGTTTCAACATTTCCCCTACCTCAAGTATCTAGCACCAGAGATGTCAGGATACAAAAAATTCATGGAGATTCATCAAGAACTGTGGAAATTTTTAGAAGTATGTAATCTCATCCCCATCCATTAATACTTTTTAGTAGAAGTTGATTTTATGATAAAAGTTATTCTTGATTCCATCCTTTGCTGTATTTTGAATAGAAGTATTGTTACGACCATAACAAAATCAATCTATTTCAGAATGAATTGGAGAACCATAAACGAACATTCGACCCGTCATCACTGAGAGGCATGATGGACGTCTATCTGCAAGTCTTGCAAACAGAAGCACCTGGAGATACGTTCTCGGGTAATCGTTGAAATCATACTTCACAATCATTATGAATGAAAGTTTCGCACTCTTTAAAAAAGATACCCGAGTTTGATGAAATTTTTTGAATCGATGCATTGGAAAATTTTTGCAACAGAGTTATGATTGTGTAGAGACGGGAATATGTTTAGGTAACACCGAAGAATCATATTTCGTGGCTGGAATGACTACTGAATTTGGGAGAGCATGCTTTCTTGTGTACATTTCGACGTAGAAACGGAATCCGTAGCCAGATTTGCTCCTACACGGCAGGATTTTTTTTAAATCACAAAATATTGATTTTCAAAAAAAGGCATTTTAAGCTTATTTTGATAACTTTCCAAATTGACGGGTTCGGTGGCGCATTCTTGTAGTGATCCTAGGGCTTATTGAAACTATGATTCCCAGCGGGTTTTGGCCTACTGCCTAAATACGCTCGTCGTCCCAGAGGGTCAAGTTGCGTCCGAAACGAATGACGAGCTGACTTTTCGTGTTACTATCATCAAAATTAGTCTGATTAGACAAGAAATCTCAAATCTCTCTCTTCTTTGTTTTCATACATACATTGCAAGAAAAATATTTGCAATAACCCAAAAAGAGATGCGTGAAATCTACACGTATTATTCCGAAGAAGGCGTTTTGAGTACTTTCTGAGGCGAGCTCACGCCCATTAGTTGAAATCTTGAATTAGTGCACCTTGTGGGCCTCTAAATCTATGCAAATGATCTCATTTCGTCACCACAATACGATATCTGAAGTCCTGTAGAGCAATACTTTGGCGATGTCAAGCAATCCTCGATATATCATTAAGATGCAATCAATCATGTTCATATGATTTTCCATTTTGGGATTGTGCTCGAGATTGTATGGCCCCTCCAATAGTTGTATTTTGGAAGCGATACAATAAAAAGTTGTATGTGAGAAACACGTTGAGAACTTGACATTTTACTCATTGCGGGCAGGCTTGAGCTTGCCACAGAGAATCCTGAAAACGCTTCTTTCGGGGTAATTCATGCATATTTGACTCATATATTTTTTTGGCTATTGCGAATAATCTCCCTTCAAAATCTGTTTAAAAATGGAGGAAATGCGCCCTTGTGAGCTCATAAACGTTGATTTTGGACGACTTTATGAGCACTTTGCGATTAATTGCGAGATTAGGTAAATTACGCAAGTAGCAAATAAAAAACCAGTTGCCATTCTTTTGACGATATCCTAGCCAAAGCCACTGCCATCGTGTTCAGCAGGTCTAAATACGTAAAGAAATTTATATTTCCGATAAGCCCTGGGCACACTTCAAAAATGGGCCACCAAAGCCATCGATTTAGAAAATCATCAAAATACGCTAAGAACGTCATTTTCTCGGGAAATCAGTTATCTGTGATTTTCAAATAGTAGATTTCGCACCGAGATTATGAGGTTGTAGCTCGCTCCTGAGCGATTGGTTTTCGGCCCGAGCCGCAGGCGAGGGTCGAAATAAGCGTTCGGAAGCGGCGAACCTCATGATCGAGGCGCGAATGCTATTTTATGCAACTTTCTAAGCACTCAAACATCGGAAAATTGCATAAAAATCTTTACGTATGGGAACAAAACAAGAGTTGGATTCGGTTTGACGAAAAACAAAAAACAGAAGAAAATCAGGGTTGTCTTAGTGAGTCATTCCCGGCCCAAACTTTTGTTCCTCAATGTAGTAAAAATAAGAGCACGATAACACATGATAAATTTACAGAAGAGCAGCTGATGTCAATTTGCGTGGATCTATTCATGGCCGGCTCGGAAACAACTGCGAAAGCTCTTAGCTTTGGATTCCTCTTCCTAACGCTGAATCAACGAGTTCAAAAGAAGGCCCAGGAAGAAATCGATACAGTCATAGGACGCGAAAGAATGCCAACGCTAAACGATAGGCCACGGTAAGCTTTTCCAAAATTAAAAATGTTTACTATCATTCCGCTAAACCTCTATCGAAGTAATTCACGATGAAAATTACAGAATGACCTACCTCAGTGCCATCGTTCTTGAATCCTTAAGAATGTTTATGGGTCGAACCATGAATATACCCCATAGAGCCATGAAGAATACTACTTTGATGGGCTACCATATACCTAAGGTGAGTTTAGGAACCTTATATTTACTGGGGACCTGTTGTTTTTTTCATACCACTTTTTTGAATAAAATATCGAATCACTTTATATTGTAAGATAGAACAATGAATGTGATAATGCAATATCTTAGACCGTCGTTTAAAATTAACTTCAACCAAGTCTTGAACAAGTTACTTACTGCTTATTTTATATTTCATTAACTCACATAATAATCCTTAGAGCAAATCAAATTTGCCAAAACATGGTCTATTCTGCATGATGATGATTAATGTACAAAATGTTCAAGAAGTACCGGATACCCCTTATTCCCACATTTCCCAAGGATGACTTCTAGTGGAAAAGTGTTATTATACAAAAGTTGTTGAATATCAATTGAGGATCCAGACGACCACTCTCCCATTCGGACTACTGAGGCCAACTTTAAATATTCAAATGGAACCCTCGCCCCTATTTTTCACCACAGATTCTGAAAGAGTGGAAGATTCTACGTTCAGATGTGTTTTTATGACATTGATCAAGTTAACCTCCAGGGGTCAATCAAGGGTCACAAGAACTTACGAAGTATGGGGACCTTTCCCCCTTTAACATCTTCCAAGGGTGACGTCTAATGAGGAAATTTTGGAAACAAGAGTTGTTGCATATCAAATAGTTGATAACTTTGAATTTTCAAATAGAAACCCTCATTATGCATCTCAGATTCTGAGAGAGTGGAAAATTTTAATACGTCTGGGATAAAATATCGAGGTTTCTATTCGAAGTTTCAAAGTGGGCCTCAATGGAGAAAATAAGGATGGGGGGGGGCGGGGTATCTGAGCTTTCATTTGATATCCAACAACTTTTGTACTCAACACTATTTCATTAGAAGTCACCCTTGGAAGATATTGGTAAGGGGGAGGGCGTACTTCGTAGGTTCTTTGTGACCCCTCATTAAGCCCTGGTCACCTTGACCAATGTCATAAAAACCTATCTGAACGTAGGATTTCCCGCTCTTCAGAATCTGAAGGAGAAAATAGCTGGGTTTTTCATTTGAAAATTCAAAGCTGGCCTCAATGAAGGAAATCAGTCTCGGATCTGATGGGTGGGGAGTGGAGATCGGGGGTTCATCTGAATCCTCATTTGATATCCAAAAACTTTTGTATTCAACATGTTTTTTACTAGACGTTATCCTTGGTAGATATGGGGGAAGGGAAGGGTGTCCGGTACTGTCTGAACATACTGTAATTGCATCGATATACTCATAACTTCGATTGATATTGTAAAATTAACTTTACAGAATAGCATGCTAGTTGTCAATTTCAATAGAATTCTGATGGACGAATCCTGGGGTGATCCTGAAGAATTTCGACCCGAGAGGTTCATCGACGAAAATGGAAAGTTGTTCATACCTGAGCAGTTTCTACCTTTCAGCTTTGGTAAGCTCGATATTCCTGGACCACAAAAATTTTCAATCGCCGTATGTTTGAAAAATATGCGCACATTAATAAGACGTATATTTGACAAACAATGAATAGTTAGAAATAAGTTGAAACGAAGAATGGTATGAATTTCGAGCTCCTTCGGTTCTAATATGATTCAAGGGCAACAAAAGTAGACTCCATATTTTTGTGGTATCTTTGTAATAACTCATAATTGATCGATCGAAAGAAACTGAAACAATTCTAGAATGTACTTGAATGTTTGAGAAATAAGTTTTGTTGAAAAGAGAAGCCAAAGAATGTTGCGGAGTGAGGAAAAGATAAAAACCAAAAATGAGATGTCACAACTTTTTCAGTCATTTTCGTCCGTTTTCCATGCTAGCATTACAGATAAAATATATAAAGAGAACTTGAAATTATTCGGATAGATTAAAGAATGGTTTTGATTGTGTCCCCCAACGAGATATTGAAAGCCCAAATGAGATATTTCGGAAAACACTGTAGTATTTGAAAAAATGTGTTGATACCTTATCCAATGTGATCTATAGAATTGGATTATATCAATATAATATGATTAATTAATTACAGGAAGGCATCGTTGCATGGGAGAAGTACTTGCTAAAAGCAATTTGTTCATGATAACGGCCGCTCTGTTGCAAAACTTTACTTTTTCGCCCGTGCCCGGCGAAGACCCTCCACAAAATGATTACACCGATGGAGTTACAGCCAGTCCCAAGCCTTATCGAGTCTTGATGACAAAGAGATCTTAGGCTATTATTCAATATATCCATCATTCACGCAGATTGACGACCAGCTATTTCAACCAGAAATTAGTCTATGATCCTTTACGTTAGTTGTTAAGAACGTCATGTTACTTAGAGGATAACTTTTTGTATTAATTATTATATTTTAGTTGTACGACCATGCAAATATAGTGTTATGATTTGTTACCATATATTTTTCTGTTTTCCTGGAAAATTTGACCCAATTTTATTCCGAATTTTTCTTCTTGTGATGAATTTGAGAAATTATCGGATTGATCCCTTGATTCATATATTTCATAAAAATCGAATCAAAGTAAAGAAAAAGTTCAATCCTATAAGACGATGATCCAAGGTTTCCTGCTGCGATTAAGTATTAAGGGGATGGGGGCATGTTGGGTACACTTACCCAAGCCCATACCTCTTCTTATGACATTTTACCAATGTCTTTATTTTAATCCTTTGAAATTTTTAAAACGTACTCTAACTCATTTCAAAGCTCGTTTCAAGTTCTTAAAAATTAGCTAAAAGGTAGATTCAATTCTAATGACTAAACCAAAGTATCTCTATGGAACCAAAGTCGAGCTATCTCAATTTTCCAGAAAAGTGATTTTTTGCGAGCGCACGAGACGCCGAGTACTCAACATGCCCCTATCCTCTGAATTAAAGTTAATCGGCGATGAAGTGAAAGAATCGCTTCAATCCACGTTTAGAACTTTTTCATCGATACGAATCACTGTTAGCGATTTTTTTAATACATGATGAACACGTAATGAATGGTATAACAAGTCTTACTGCACGCCTTATCGAGATAACCACAAAGGGACATGTTAGGTACACTCCTATGCTGGCCTTCATTTTTTTCAAACGATCTCTGTATTTTGCTCATAAAATTGTTCTAATCAACATTTTACTACTTTAAAAGGTAGATTTCGAAGGTCTTGAGGCAAGAAATGTCGCTCGAAATTCGAATGCGCGGAGATACGTCAAGACTGGTCAAACCAAAAAATTCTGTCACCGGTTTCACTGAATTCGATTTTCTCGTCGATTTCTTAGCTGTGCAAGCGCAAAATACGCAAAAACTATTTCAAATTTGCTGGGAAACGTAAAAATTAGCCGGGGTCAATCCAAATCACTGATTTTCTCATATTTTCAACACAACGAATATGAAAAAAATTTCGAGGAAGGTCAACAAGTGCCTTTACCTACAAGCTGGTACTGGGGGCATGTTACGTACTCATACCTTGATTATATTCAGCTACTTATTGATTTCGAAGAGTTGGTGGCCCACACGAATATCATATTTGAATCGTCTGAACATAAGACAAAGTCAATTTAGTATTCGGTAGATTACAAAATAGTATTGATTATAAAAATGAATCCAGATCTGCAAAAAGAGACCTTTAATACATGGGATTCCCATACACTAAAAGTTCCTTCTTGGGAACTAACATCCGTGTTATTTTAGATGACAGAAAAAAGTAATGTGGCCGAATCCTAAATCTCTTCCATAAGAATAACACGGAGAAAAGATAAGATCGAATGTTAGCTCCCACTTGCACGGCCCGATTCAAATGCATGGATGAATCATCAATAAAAAAACACTCAAAATTTTGAGGCGTTGCTGAAGCTCGATGTATCGAAAATAAACAACAAAAATGATTGTCACGTGGCTAGACAGCGGTATTGACTCGATATATGAGTTTTCTGAAATTTTATCGTAAAGACATAAGTGTGAGTAGACTAGTATTATTCTTTGCATTGTTCGAGATTCTTATTAAGCTTAAAACGTGTTTGTTTTATTTTTCCATTCCAGTTTTCCAAAGTGATAAATTAATTGAAGTCTCGAGATTATTATATCTGATCACTCGGTGTCAGAATTGACGGGAAAAACGACTCTAGACTTAATTTTGTTCATTTTCTTTGCCTGCAGAAAATTGTCAAAAGTTAGTAAACTCTCCTACTTTTTGAGATAATGATTCATTTCTGGAACTAGAAAGAGATAGGAGCCTCAATTACTTAGTTGAAAACACTGAAAAGTTGATACTATCAATTCTGAGTTAATCAATCACTCTAAAGAATCGTAGATTATTCTTTTCTTCAAAATGAATAGTCCCGATTCCACGATAGTATTAGAAAACTCTTAGCACAAAATGAGTGAATCAGTCCGTTTGTATACTCATTGTAACACGACATATTTTAAATTTGAAAAAGTAGGTGAATATTAGTCATTAATACTCTATAATTGGCATAAAATATCTTTTAGAAAATGATCGTGAAGGACTAATGACTGTGATAAAATATGAGATTGATAAAAGAGGTGCTCTGATCGTATTGAATTTCTGCAACGTAAAATACTTATCAAACTGCTTCGGAACCGCTGCTCTTGTAATTCTAATGAATATTTCTTGTCAATATTTTCACATTATCGTCATGCGTTGACTTAATATTACTCTACCTTCACATTAGGTATCCATGGAATCGCTCTTGACTTTGAAATTTCAACTGATGAAGATATCATGAACTATCCAAATATTAACAATTGATTGAACCACAATGGTGAATTGGATATTATGCTTTGAAACTGCTCCAAATTTACGAAATATATCGTCTCGATTTCTCAAAACTTTCGTTCAAACGATCGCAGAGAATCATAAAAAAAAAATGTTCATAGAGCAGGAGTCAACTAGATGGTACTTTATTTTTGAGATATCATGGATTCGCAGTTGGAAGACAAAAAGCAGGAAATCTGCTGATTGACAACAAGAGTGACACGTAAAATTCGAAATCGTTGAGTTCGATTGGCTGACAAAAATCCAGGTATGAAATTTTTGTCTGTTCATTAATTTGCACTCATCTTACACTGATTGACGGCAGAAATGAAACTAGAACTGAGCTACTATTCATTATGCCGAAAGTTTTTTTCAGAAATTATTCAAACTTGTAACGAAAGTCTTTTTGACACTCTGTCCGGGAAAATTCCTTGTTTGCTTGGATTTTTCGGTTTCATTCACAGTTTGTGAAGAAATAGCATGCGACACTCGGCCACAAAACTTGGAATCCACATCGTAGTGATAATTCTGACCCTTGATGCCGGAAGACGTGACTCGGAATTCGAAATCTACTTTGAGAGCACTTGTAACATAATCCACTATTAAATTGAGTGATATTAGATTGTTTCCAAAATATCGAATGAAAAACTTTCAAGAGACTCATTATACCATATTTTATTACTCCGCATTTGGGTAATCCTAAATTGGTTTTTGATCAGATGTCAAACCACGAATATCTGTACTTTTGTCCTACGCAGCTTCATCTAAATCAATAGGCTACCTACACAATTCTACTTCAATTCAATGTGGATAATATCTCACGAAAAGAGTTTGAATGGAGAATTCGGTAGGATGAGTGAGCACAATGATTGAAATTTCAGAAGATAGATTTTGAAGTTTCGTCTTTATAAATTTAGTTATCTTTGGCCAGGTTTCATGTGATGTTCTTTTAAGCGATGGTTTTAATGTGAAAACGATTTGAGATCTCAACATTTACACATGGCAACGAATTTATTTTTCAACACAAAATGAGATGGATAATGGCTAATGGATGAATCTACTTGATTTTCTTGTAAGATATCTAATGAAAGGACACTTGCGTGATAAAAGGATATAAGTAACTCGCTCATTTCTCAGTCAATCATCTCGATTTGTGTCCAATCACTAGGAAGTGTTTTGAAAAGAGTAGACGCTTTTCTGGAGTTTCAACTTTACTTCACGTCATAATTAATGATCAATCTTGGATTCCACAATCATAAAAAGCTTGAAAACTACTTGGCTCCTCAGACAATTTGACACTTAAACTTATCCGTAGGTTTTGGCATAAACTACGATGGACGCCGCTCTTCTGTGGTTTTGCTTTTCCCTGTTGCTGATCACCGGAATCCATAATCAATCTGTTGAAATTGGTAAGTTTTAAAAATCATTGTACGTGAAAAACTCAACAATCTTATAAATACAAAAAAAATATAGAAAAATACCGAACAATCCCCTTTTAACACGTTCGCTGCGGCAGGGCCCACCGGTGGGTCCCGCGATTTTTCATTTTTCAATCTTCACCAGACCGGGATGATTCGAAAAACATCTCAATGAGAATCTTGCTAGGTGATTTACTTCGCCTAGGTAACCGGGACAAGAAAGAGTTTGCCACCCGTTGCCACCATCCAAACATATTTGCCAGAATACGGGAGTCCAGTTCAATGAAATTACGAAAAATCGTCAATGAGTCTGCGGGAATTTTCGATGAGCTTAATTTTGAACTTGTAAGCTCATATTTACGGAGAGGAGCAGGAAAAGTGATTAAAGTCACCTTCGTTCATCGATAATCGAAGTGGTCTTATGATGAATTTGACTACATTGCAAAGATCAAGACTTTTTACCATACCAATTTGATGCTAGATAAGAATATGATAAACCGAGGAATATTCCCAATAGTATTAATAAACTATATGCTAATTAGACGATATGATGGAAATTGTTCAAGATTTAGGTGCACCGTATCAGATGTCAAGAGGAAATCCTAAAAGAAATCATGACGACGAGAAATCGCCCCAAATTATGAGTGGTTCTCCTTTGAGAAATACGATCAATTCTCAGACTAGGTAAAATTCAGTCATTTTGTATACGGCGTGTGAATTTATCTAATATATATTATATTCTGTGATCTCTAACAATCTCTGACGTTCTCTTATGGAAATGTAAGCTACCAGAAAATGTCCTCATTCGTACCCAGAGATTCGTACGGTGTGTCACAAGTTATCAGTGGATTGAAATTTTTGATAAAAGAACATAGGGAGAAAAATAAATGGAATTTCCAATAAAATCCAAAGATCAAGAAATCAAGATATCAATTAATCGAAGAAGATCAGTTTTTAAAGATTACTATGTTTTGTACCAAACGATCACGTCGTCTTTTGGACTCGCGGCAAAAAGTTTATATCACTGAGCTCAAGAAGGAGTTTTATATGCGGTATCGGCGACCAACGCATTTACTGACGGAAATGATGCAATTGTTTGACAATATGACATAGATATCAGATGATTTTTTCAAATTTGGGTTGATACATGTCGAATAATTGGCGACTTTCTCAGTAGCAGATCCACAAATGTGGGTGAAAATAGACGGTCAAAGCGAGGTTTAATCAACTTTAGCTTGATGATATACTGCGGAACTGGGTGTTTGGCAACAGATTTCAAACATTATGGTTGCTTTTGCGGTCTGGGAGGATCTGGAGTTGCTGTTGATGAGATTGATCGGTGAGTCAAGAAAACAACTTAAAGATCAATGATGACAGGGAATAGTACATTACGCGTCGAGTGCTGGAAACATTTTTTCCTTCGGGAAACCGAGCTGGACGTGGGCGATGGCACCGTCCAGCTTGGTTTTCCCGAAGGAAAAATGTTTCCGCACGAGACGCGTATGCAGTTTTATACGTCTGTACGCAGAAACAGCTTGTTTCCAGGCCTCCTCGCGTAGCGAGGAGGCCTAGAAACACGCTGTTTCTACGTATGGACGTATAAAACTCTTTTTTGGGAATTATGTGCGTAATAGTATTATACGCACCGATGGCGAAAAAGTCGCTTTACGCACGAGTGCGATGCTTTACGCACGATTGCGATGCTTTACGCACGGTTGAGTTGCTTTACGCCCGAGGAGCGTAGCGACGAGGGTGGAAAGCAATCTCAACCGTGCGGAAAGCATCACATGAGGGCGGAAAGTTCGCACGAGGGTGGAAAGCTTTCGCCAGAGTTGCGTATTGCATTTTTTATAATACTGACCGAAAAGTTGCTAACACGCAATTAACAAGCCCCAGATATTTGCGAGTAAGCAGCGCGCAGGGGCGGGATAGGTTTGAGTGTAGTTAGAACATTTCACGGATATTAGTTTGCCCAAACTTGAGTTGATGGGAGCTGGGCTTATCTAAAGATTCTAATTTTACATGCGCTGAAACTCATGTCGTGATTATCGATGAGCTAGCAGCGTTAAAATGAGTGCACGAATCCCTCGTTTGATGTAACGTTTGGACCAAGAAAGTACTGTGTATCCCGACAGCGCATCAGACCAGGTACTGCGTTCATACGAGTCGAGTATAATTAGTCGAGGGCGTACAGGGCGCGGAGCGGGGTCCAGGGGTGCAACCCCTGGTGGGGGTCCAGGGGGCAAAGCCCCCGGCGGGGGGTGTGGGGGCGGAGCCCCCCACTTGACAGAAAATTCTGATATAAGTGCATTACATCTGATGGGAGCTTTAACCGGAGTTTGGGATCAACTTAGTTCTGTCAGAGATTTTTTCTAACAAGACGATCGATCTGTTGGCAATATTAGTAATCCTCAATGATCGATGCAGCCTTCCATTCACAAAAATCCAAGTGACGGAGCTCGAAAAATTCTCATTAGCTTTTAAGTGCATTCCACCGACAATAAAGAGAGAATTCCGAGGGTTACTTCTTCCAGAGATTGTATGATACAGTATTGCAAAACTTGCGAAATGATACAGTATTGAAAACTGGGATTGGAATTGAAAATTATCATCCATCATTGAGAAACGTTCAAAATTCTCATTAGATCACTTTGAGGTAATCAACAATTGTTAACACCAAATTATTCAGGCACTGAATCCCGCTTTGTGATTCATACTAAAGTTCCATATCTCGAGAGAAAAGTTCCTCTCATAACTCTCTCATGTAATACGTCGCACCTCAACCTATTGGATGAGACTGACTAGTTTATTCCGGTTGTGCAGATTCCTCTTACGAGAATATGGTCCAAAGCGACACACAAACGAGAATGTCCATACTGTTGATTAAATAATATTCCTCGTTTTTGAAATACGAGCTCATTTCGAGATAAGAAAGATTGTCGCATGTGCAATGGTTGTTATTAAACTCCTTGGACGTAATAATTAGTATACCATTGAAAAATGGTCGATGACGCCGGAATAGACGGGAAAGGGGAATGGACGACAAGGGTGGCACCGACGTGAACGCTATAGTTGCGTTATTGTGGGGAATTTAGGCAATGGGATTCGTCGGCAAAAATGAACTGGAATTTTCTCTATTGGCATCTATTAACATAACGATTTTCTTTGAATTTATCGTAGTTCTGCAAATTTTCATGAATTCAGAAACGAGGTGTAAAGCAGTACAACCGTGCGTGAAGCAATTGCTTTACGATCACTCGTGCGTAAAGTACTGCTTTACGCACGGTCACTGTGCTTTACGCATCAACTTTACGGTCAAGTATTATAAAATAGTATATTTCGCACCGAGTTCATGAGGTTGTAGCTCGCTTCTGAGCGATCGGATTTCGGCCCGAGCCGGAGGCGAGGGTTGAAATGATCGCTCGGAAGCGGGGAACCTCATGTGCGAGGCGCGAAAGTTATTTTTCGCAATTTTGTAGGCACCCAAACATCGGAAAATTGCGAAAAATACTTTTCCTGTCTTTTCAATTTTGTACCCCGCACAGCTGATGGTAAAATTAATAGTATTCGACACTCGGACGGGGTACCGGTGGTTTCCGAATTCTCGTAAAAATGTCAACCCTCGCCTTCGGCTCGGGCCGAAAAATATCGCTCGTTGTGCGGAAACCAACATTCCCGCTCTCGTATCGAAACGTACCATTTTCAGCGTACTGAAAAGCATTCGCATACGAAATTATAAAGAATCCTGTGGAAAGTGTCCAAAATGCACTAATTTCTAAATTATGCTCTGATTTGTTCTCTCCGCGTTCCCATGATCTTAATTAAGACCCTCCTACACTCCGCAGGCATTCCGGGTAGTTTAATTTAAAGCACATTGATGGCAAAAATTATTGTGAGCGATTACAGATTACGAAGTCTCTCTCACTCATCATTTTAAGACTAGCCATTGATGAATTCATCAACAGCGCAAATTTGGGATATAAATCCATGAGAATGCTCACTTCATGCAAACGATTTCTGTGTCATCTTTAGGTGCTGTGCGGCTCACGACCATTGCTACCACTCGTCGAAGTGTGGCAACCCAATATTTGAATATCTTACCAAATATTTTTGGAAGTGCACGGCCAAGAACCAGCCTATTTGCAGTGAGTTCAAAATTCAATCATTCTCTGATAATGCACACAAATATACTTTTGATGATACAATCATTTACGCAAGAAGCGTCAGTTTACAGTGTTCAAACGCTTAAGTGAATTGTTCGCATTGAATTGAACGCTTAAGTGAATTAAATAATGAATGCGTTTGAAAAATTTTCTAATTTTTCGACAGGTGAAACACAAATTAATGGCTGCGCCTACGATTTGTGTGAATGCGATCGTGCATTCGTCGGATGTCTCAGTCGTCGAAACACGAGTCGAAGCATATGCCCATTACTGAAGAAACGCTGTGGCGACTCAATAGTAAGTCGAATCAAGACAGGCGTTTTGAATATAGTTCAATTGATATTGAAGAAAATAGAATTTGCAAGCAAGGTAATTTTCCCTTTTGCTTGGACGACATTTGACAATTTGATGCGGAGCCTTCCGCTTGGATGATGGACGGATGATAACAACTAACACCAGGATATTGATCACGTCCAGATTCCCGAGTTACAACGGTTATTGCGAGCGCGTAACTCACCTTTATCTGTGATTTCACTGATGTAGAAACAAAGAAACCCTAAAATCTAAATTTTGTAAATAATTCGATGAAATGACCATCGTCTACTACTGTATAACGCAGAAATTATCAAAAATATATTACATGGTGTCCGACAAATCTCCTTCGAAAAATTCCCTGAGTATTCCAGGTTTTCTAGTGCTCTCGAGGTAGAATTTCCAGATTCAAAATTAGAATGATACAAATACAAATCAGTCATTTTCGATGTCTCTTCTGTGCTCGTCGAGCTGATAAGGTGTACAAACCCTCTTTCGGCATTCTCTGCCTAAGAAGATGATGTCAACGTCGTGTCAATGAAAATGCTTAGAGCTAGGGATGAACGTTGCTGAGCAACTTTTTGGTCACAAGCAATAGAAGGATCGAAACAGCTATAAAATACCAGCGACCAAGTTGTGCAGAAACGGATCGTGATGCACACTTGTTCGAGAGTAATTCCACGTCGATTCAACCAGGTTTTTCCTGACCATTTTTTGATCCATCGATATTTTTCCCGTTCTAAAATGTTAAAAAAACATGGTTCTAACAGTTTTGAGTGCCTAAAGATTATTTTTGCATTACCCTGGTCTATCTGAGTGATCCTGCAATAAATTCAAAATTTGATAAATTGACCCGGCAATTCGCGCACAGCTTTGGACTGCTTCCACCCATCGCGATTCTGCTGACGGAATTCAAAAGAGGGTTTAAAAACTTATCAATTTACCATCTGCCCAACATTTTCAAAAACGTTTCGGTCCTTGCGAGACTCAAAATAATTATTAAATTAATTAAGCGCCTGTCCAATTTTATCCGTCCGGATGCCTCGTATCGTGGTGGCGTCGTTGGGGCTGTTGTTGAGTCGGTGGGGTCCGGCGGGTCGATGGGTGCGGTGGTGGGTCGGTGGGGTCCGGCGGGCCGGTGGTGGTGGGTTAGTGGGTCGGTGGAGTCCGGCGGGTCCGGTGGTGGTGGGTCGGTGGGGTCCGGCAGGTCGGTGGGTCCGGTGGTGGTGGTGGGTTCGGTAGTCCGTGTTGGTATTGTTGGCGTTGCATGTGTTGCTGGTGATGGGAATGCTCCAAAAATAATAATAGCACACTGTATTGAGTTACTATTCTGAATTCTTTATTCATTACACTATGTACATTTCACGAACGAATTGATTCTTGATTGTGAGTAGAAATTATAAATTGTTGTGATGCTGTGGAGAATACATAATATTTCAAATTCAACACTACACATGTGGGGATAATAGAAACTAAAGAATTCGACTAAATTTGTTCAAGAGCTATTCGAAATTCTGAGTTAATCTCAAAATATTTCTGGATGTACAATATTCGTGGTATAAATCTGGGTTCCAGCGAAAGGCGTTTTAGATGAATTTTCTGAAAGTATTTGTTTTCTGCTCTTCCTAGCACTATTTTTCATGATAATTTTCAAATTTTCTTTCGATGTGACTCTTGCCAGAGCAACGTATAATTGCCCATGTGCAAATACTGGTGCCGGCAAATAGATCCCAACGCTTTCAACTGATTGTCCTTGAGACTTATTTATAGTAATTGCAAATCCAATTGTGAGAGGGAATTGCCGACGTACCATAGACAGAGAGATTTCATTCTTTGAAGATTTGATGTTGATTCTTGGAATGAATACCGTATCGTTTTTATTTTTCCCGTTAATGATTTTTGCAAAAATCACGCAGGTTTAGGTTAGTGTAGGTCGGTCTCATCCGGTGTAGTTCAATCTGATTTGTTCTTGTTTGGTTTAGTTCACTCTAAGGGAGCCTCATTCGGTCTAGGTCTAATGCTAAGACCTTATTATATATTTCACGTATATTAATTTTATCCTTCCGGATGCCTCGTATTGTGATGGCGTCGCTGGTGATATTATATAGTATCCAATTTTATCCGTCCGGATGCCTCGTATCGTGGCGGCACCGCAGGTGCTGTTGGTGGGTCGGTGGGTTAGAGGGTCAACGGATCGGTGGGTCCGTGTTGGTGTTGCTGGTGATGGCTTTTAACTTATCCGTACAGATGGGCAGTTGATTTGATGGTCCGATCAGTTGTTCTAGGTTCCAATCAGTCAAAACTTTTTTTTTGGATCGATGGGCTGTGGCTGGGGTCGAGGCTGGGGCTGTGACTAAGGCTGGAGCTTAGGCTTTTGGAGCTGAGTCTGGGTCTGTGGCTGAGCTGATGCTGGGACTAAGGCTAGAGCTGAGGCTGGGGCTGACGCTGGACTGCGGCTGGGTTCGAGGCTGGGTCTGGGGTTACGGGTGGAGCTGAGGCTGGGACTAAGGCTGGAGCAGAGGCTGAGGCTGTGTCCGTGTCTGAGGCTGAGGCTGGGGCTAAGGCTGAGGCTGGGTCTGAGGCTGGAGCTAAGGCTGAGGCTGTGGCTGGGGCTGAAGCTGGGGCTAAGGCTGGGACTGAGGCCGAAGCTAAGGCAGCGGCTACATGCAGTCGTTTGAGGCGATTCTGGGACAGTGGGACAGCGCCTCCATCGGAGGCTGCGGTGGTGTTTGCTCCAAATTACATGGAGAAAACGGCTCGATTACCACTAGAGGCACTGTCCACTGTCTCAGAATCACCTCAAACGACTACATATAGCCGCACCCTGAGGCTTAGGCTGAGGCTGGGGTCAATGTTGGGGCTGAGGCTAAGCTGGAGGGTGGCCGCGAGGCTGAGGTTGGAGCTAACGCTGAGGCTGAGGCTGAATCTGTGACTGTGACTAGGGACGATATGGGGCTGGAGCCAAGGCTGGGGCAGTGGGTAAGCCTGAGACTAACGCTAGGGCAGAGGCTGGAGCTAAGACTGGGCTGGAGCTGGTCCGAGGCTGGGGGTGGACCGAGGCTGGAGCTGTTGCAAGCTGGGGCCGTGGCTAAGCCTGAGACTGACGCTAGGGCGGAGGCTGGGACTAAAGCTGTTCGGTCTAGAATGGCCTAATTCGGTCTAATTCGATGCAGGTTGGTCTATATCGGTCCAATTCGATCTAACTCGGTCTAGTTTGGTCTAATTGAGTCCAGCTCGGTCTTGCTCGGTCTAGTTCGGGGTAATCAGGTCTTATTCGGTCTAGTTCGGTTGCATTAGGTTTAGTTCAGTCTAATTTGGTTTAGTTGAGTCTGGTACGGTCTAATTCGGTGTGGCTCTATCAATTCCAGTCTGGTTTGGTCTAGTTCAAGCCAGTTCGATCTATTTCATCCCAGCTCGGTCTAGCTCGGTCTAGCTCGGTCTAGTATGGTCAAGCTCCGTCCAGTTTGGCCTTATTTCGTATTTCCATCATAAAATATTATTAAAGCCAAAATTTGTCCGTCAGCATCTTGCGTATCGGGTTGCCTATGTGGAGGGAATGAACTTCGATGGCTGGCCGTATGAGTCATGGGTGGGTCATGGGTGGGTAGATGGTTGGATGGGTTGGTGGGTGAGTGGGCGTTAGTGGTCAGGTGGGTGGCTTGGCGCATGGATGAATGCACTTGAACTTTAGTGATTTCAGTGAGAATTACTAAAGTTTCAGACTGGGGCTAAGGCTAAGGCTGACGCTGGGGCTGGCTCTTGGTCTAAGGCTAGGCCTGAGGCTGGATTGAGGCTGTGGTTGGGGTTAAGGCTGAAGTTGTGACTGGGACTGAGGCTAAAACTATATCTGGGACTGGGGCTGGGGCCGTGGAGGGTGCGTGTCTGAGGCAGGAGCCGGGATTGGGGCTGAGGCCGTCACTGGGGCTATCCAACTGAGGGAAATTTCCAGATACTTACCGGAAATTTACTACTTCACTATACGCGACATTACACCAACTCAATAGTTCTCAATCGAAGTTACTAGGTTGCATCAAGAAAATTGTTTTCTTCCGAATTCACTGTATTACGAAATCTGCATGTTACATTGTTGAGCTACAGAAGCATTTCAGGGGCTCATACCATATCAGAGACACTTCCAAGCCGGACGAGCGCTAGCGAGGTAGGCAAAAGCGCTAGTCTTAAATTACGGTGTTGGTGTCGCTTTTTCAACATGCTCAGAAAAATTCTTCTTCGAACGTGTTTTCGGTTGCTATTGTTGTAATCTACCCGTGAAAAGTTTTGGAGCATCATTTCTAAGTTATGGCTTCCCTACAATTTTTTTCGTGCATTAAAAAGTCAAAAAAGTAGAGAATAATTTTTTATAAAGCTGGAGTTTCTTGCAGGGCTTTGAATTTGACTTCATCTTGTTTGTCGAGTAATTTTACATAGAATATACTCAGATAAAATAGGGTGATGCAAACAATTTTGTTGGACCTAAACACTTTAGGATCCGTATTTTTTTGACACTGTGGAACGGAAAAAGAAGACGGAAGAACATTAAAATGGTCGGAGGAAACCTTGCGGAATCGACATAGAATTAGTGATTTAAAGGATTGCTTCACTCGAAAAATTGACGACCGTTGCAAAGCTAATGAATACCAAGTCAACTGACTCATTTGTAAAAATATCCAGGTTCTACGCGAGGATTTCCTGAGATTTCCCTGATTTCCAGGTTCGGTGGACACCATGTATTAAAACGGAATGCAGTATATTTAATGGTGTGAAAAGATTTATTGATACTATTCAATTACATCATGGTCCATTCATTTGAATGGAATTCTTCCAATCAATTCATTACTATGGGGTGAATTATTTACACTGCTAAACGGAATGCCTAATTAGAAAATTATTTTTCTGGCGAGGATTCTGAACTTGAGTAAGGAGTATTTGAAACGACATACAAACAATCATGCTGTTTTGTTTGATGGGTTCTCACTTCATAGCGTCATCATTATCGTCATTAGAGATACAGTAGTTCGAGCAAGAATTCTAACTTTCTCATATTCGAACACATGGATCCAATAGTACAGTTACAATCATTTTCAGTTATCTTTGGGTAAAATACATCAAAAAAGTCATTTCGAAATTGAAAGATGAATCAATAAGAAAAATCACAGAAAAGGATTCTCATAGAATCTGTGATGTTTCATTGAACAAACTAACGGAATCTCTGTGCAGCTCACTTTAGCTAAGAAAAAATGAGAAACTGCAATCACGACTTACATGGTTTGGAATATGGAAAATTCCAAATTGAACAGAGCTAGATGAAGTTGAAACACTTACTAATTATCGGAGCTGTCATGTTTTTCGTGTCTATCTCTATCACTATATTCAGAGCTTGATCGTTCCCTCTTTTCTTCGAATCTCTTTTCATCTCTATCAGATCTCCTCTCCTTATCTTTGGATCTGCTTTCAACACTCCTCTCACGATCACGATCATCTCTGCTACTACTGCCACTCTTTTTACCATTGCTCTCGGATTTATCTTTGCTCCGGCTGTCTCTGTCCCTATCCCTTTCTCTGTCTCTATCTTTTTCTCTATCCCTATCCCTCTCTCTGTCTTTCTCCTTGTCTCTATCTTTGTCCTTCTCTTTATCTTTATCCCTATCTCTGTCCCTCTCTTTATCTTTTTCCCTATCTTTATCCTTGTCGCGATCCTTGTCCTTATCCTTGTCTCGGTCCTTATCTTTATCTTTATCACGAGATTTTTCGGAGTACTTGGATTTGGATGACCTGGATTTAGATTTGGATCTCGATTTCCTCGAACGAGATTTCGATCTCTTGCTGCGTGACCGGGAACGACTGCGTCTCCTGGAAATAATTGAATCAGCGTTATTCATACAAATCTTAGTCTTTGAATAAACTTTGCAATTCAACCTTTCATCTCAAAACTTGGAAAGATACGAGCTTCAGGGATTTTACGTTCGAAGGAATTTGGTGATTACAAGCAGAGGTCCAAACTTTTCCTGTGAGAAGAGACCTAATGAATCTAAACCAATTATTGGAACACGTTCATCTAATAAATGTCTCAAATTCTTTAACCTGTACCGCAGTAACAATCTTCATTGATTTGGAATGTCAAAGCTTGCTCGAAAGATTTCTAAACAATGACATTCAAGTCTCTTACCTAGTCGGAGACTTCTTCTTACGATCTCTCGATCTGGAACGCGAACGACTTCGCTTCCGTGATTTAGAGCGCCGATCTCGGGATCTAGAACGATGTCGACCTCTAGAGCTGCTACGCTTCCTAGACCTGGACTTCTTGCGTCGGTCACGAGAGCGAGAGCGCTTGCGCGATCTTGAACGAGACCTACGACGATGTCGTGAGCGTGAACGCCTGTGCCGTGAGCGTGATCGTTTTCGCGAGCGAGAGCGTCTGGATCTGCCTCTTGACCGGGACCTGAACATACAAAACCAAAAACATTATTGTGAAATATTTTAGAGGAAATTGATCACTGCACAATGTAAACAACGTTTTTAGATAATAATCACTCATGAGTTGAACATCAACGAACCTAGACTTCCTATTACGAGAAGTACTGCGGCTACGTTTGTCCTTGGAAAGTATGCCCATCATTGGATCAATGGCAGCAGAGATGAGATTTTGCGCTTCCTTCACTCGAGACATGGCTTCCTCAATCTCTTTCTGGGCAGCTTCATTGCTCTTTGCTTCAGGTTTGGAGATGGCCTGCATTGCATGGGTCATCTGGATGGGCTTGTTGTTGAACACCTGACCATTGAGCAACAAGGCCGGCACGATAGATGATTGCTCTGAGAATTCAATCAGGGCATACTGATTGTTATCAGACTCTCTTGTGCAAAGTCGAGTGTACTTCACCTCGATATTGTGTTTGCTGAAGAAGTCTAAGATCTGCTTTTCAGTTGTGCTTGAATCAAGATTACCAAGCACCAGGGTTCTACGGATTTCCTCAATTCTTCTGCTGTCCAAAGCCCCAGGAAGATTAGGGTACAATGGGAGCCCATTGGCTTCCAATTTGGGATCCATAGTAGCTATAGTATGGTTAGGAGGGATGCCTTCCACACTATTGACCACATTAGCAGGTAGCTTAGGCTCAGATGGATACAAACCTGAAATGATCAATTCATTGGTCAAGACAACTAAGTCAATAGGAAGAACGAGAGATTGAAAAGAAGAAAAAAATGGGTAATCCACACACTTGCTGTGGTCTAAGCTTGTACAAGCTTGGAATGCATGCTCGAACATGAAAAATCCTAGAAATAATTGCGCAAAAAGATCTAAGCTGCTAGATCTTGAAAATCAAGAGTTTAAAAGAAGTGATAGGTATGTTGAAACTTATATTCAGCTTTTCAATCATAGGTCCCAATAGATCAAGATCTACTGAGCGATGCTCATGGAAGCCATGCTCCTGTAGCTTCAACGACACAAGCGTTCAACTAACCTGGCACAATGGTACCATTGTTGGTGAGTTCGAGTGCTCTCTGCTCATCGGGGATGTCACCACTCTGATAGGGGATGACAATTAGAGCCCGGTCGATGAATACGGTATTGGTCAAGTGCTGAGCGACGGACACGTTGATGCTGTCGTGGAACTTGATGTAGCAGATGCGCGATTGAACCGGAACCGCTACATCCCGGATTGTTGGATACAGCCTGATGTCCTCGATCTTACCCAAATATCCAAACAGTGTTTGCATCTGATCCTTAGTAGCTTGGGGTGCAATATTCGTCACTTGGACGACCCTCGTCGAGCCCACCGCCATTGCTTACCGGTGAAGAGGTTATCTCGACGCCGATGCGGAGTAAGACGAATTTTGCGGAATTATATACTCCGAAATGAATATTAGCTGCTCCACGCGGTGCAGCACATCAGGATGACGGTTGCACGAGTTTCACATGTTTTTTATATCCTCGGTACCCGGAGATACGAAGGATCGAAATAAATGAGAAACGGCCACCCGCGCCGCGGCCGCACTTTGCTCAACTTTTGCTCTCGGAGAAGCGCGTCGTCGCCGCTAGGGTCACTAGGTCGCCGCCTAGGGATGCACGATACGGTACGATACGCTGCCGTATCGATATTTTGCTAACGATACATCGATATTTTGTATCGATACGTGGAGAGCTTGTATCAAATACGTATCGATACACAACAGCATGTATCGTATTTCGATACACTCGGGTGACCCGCGCTCATTTCAAAGTCGTGATTGGCTTGGCAGTAAGGAAACTCTGCGAAACTGTAATGGTTTGAACGCAGTGAAAATTTATGGCAATATAATAGCCCAAAACTTTTCCCGTCGGTGCGACCGTTTCCGACAAATGCCCCGTCGAGCCCACGCCTCTGTACCCATGTAAATAATTCTTTTGGTAATAATGCACAGTTAGCGTCTATGGTGCACAATATGCCTATCGACTTGAATATACAACGGCAAATTTATGGCGATATGATCCAAAAGTACTTCCCGTCGATACGACTGTCGCCGACAGTTGCCAGGGATGGTCCCACGCCCCTTTTTCACTTGTACATACATAGTACCTTTAACAATATATAATATAGCGTGCGGTCAACGTCAATATGAATAGTGCTGGCTCGAAGTTTCATAATCCTCCAGACAGACCGACACGATAATCTCCGGAGATTCCCGCGGCGAAACAAGTGCCAATACCATACATGCAAGCAATCGGTGCAATTGAGAATTGGTATTTTGTCTTTCCTCGTCCGGACTTTTTCGGGATTATCATGTCTGTCTGTCTTGGAGATTTGAGACTGTTCGACGTTCAAGTGAATGGTAACGAACAGAAGTAAGCCGGGTAAGAATTATGGCAGCCGTCTTTCTCCGCCGGACTTTTTGAGGATTCACGTTGTTCGAAAACAGAGTACCAAACGAGCTACTCAGATTCAAATTTGCAAAATAAGCTTTCAATCGTAGCAACAGTTGGAAAATGGAATTTCTTCACTCTATAGATGTTATAACAGCTTATATAATATATATATAAGCTTCTGAAATTCAAACTTGCGAAATAAGCTTTCAATATCATTCATCGCCAATCATTTGGATTGATCAAAGAAATTCTTGGAGAATAAGATTCATTTTCAATGTAAAACACACACACACACACACACACACACACATATATATATATATATACCTATATATTTAAAAAATATCGTATCGATATTCAGCGTATCGATATTTTTGGGCCGATGTATTAGCCGTATCGTATCACGTGGTCCGATACGTATCGATACAGACGTATCGATATTTTCGAGCGTATCGTGCATCACTATCGCCGCCAACGAGAACGACTCCGGCAAAAAACTGTCGTCGTAAAGAGTGCGCGCGCAATCCCACTTGCCGGTTGAATTATTTTTGGGAAATCTATTGAGCGTTCCAAAATCAATCTAGGTATTCCTAAATTTTATAAATTTCTTCTTACTTCTTTCCTTCAATCGACTTAACATACAACATATTTCCATTCATCGAAAGAATTTCCGGGGACTCTACTAGTGCCGCGGTCTTGACGTAATCGTGTAGATATTTCTCGAATCGGAGGATATGCGATGAAAATGTTTTTATTTAATTGTCGAAAAATAGAAATCTTAGCTCATGCGAATCAAATTGGAGCAATCACATAGGCAAAATTCTGAGAGATTATCCTAATGAGAAGTTCATTCTCTGATAAACCCTTTTGCACTTCGAAGTGTAGGCCTCATTCACATGATCGCAGCTCACCAATGTATTATTTTCCGAAAGTATTCATCAGTCTCGGATTAAAACAATTTCATCCACAGACCTGCACAGACCCATATGGTACAGATTCTGACCATTTACTCGAATGCAAATTTGATTATCTTTCAAATAAGTGACTAATCTTTTTCAACAATAGCCGCGTGTGTGAACGATCCCTAAACCACCCCCGACTATTGCCCAATCGCCATGTATGCTCTCTTCGGAATCAGTTGTAATCGGACCGCGGTGCCGAGTGCAACTCATCCAGCATTAGTGAGATTATAATTTTTGATCCCAGTATAACAGTAGCCGAATGTGTTTACCCGCATTTTATAACACGTGCGTAGCCGATAGCCGGTCAACAACTCGAAAATAAATCAACTCCAAAGCAAGAAACTTTGATGCACTAGGTGGACACGTCGGCTGCTCGTCATGTGGCTCACCGAGCCAAAGTGGCTGACGTCTCTGGATCGAGGTCGTCGAACTGCCCGCTAACCTGTACAATATTCCAGGATTAGATACCCTTGAAAATTTGTAAACAAGAGCAAGGATGTCGGACTCAGAAGAAGAAAATGATAGAGAGCAGGAGGCCGAAATGAGCCTGGCCGGTTTCATGTTTGGCAACATCGATGAGAACGGAGAGCTCGAGGATGATATCCTTGATTCTGAAGCTAAACAGCACCTAGGTTCACTCTACAGCTTAGGGCACCTAGGACTGCGCTCACTTCTGAAGGAGATGGTGTCTGAGGATGCTCATGAAGCAAGCAAAGATCAAGTCAAACGAGAGCAACACTCTTTGGAGGATGGTAAACAGCCCATTGAAAATGGAGATGCAGCCGATGATGAAAAGCAAGAGGTGGACTACGAAATCAAGGATCCTGAAGCTAAGGACTTTTCTGATATCAATGAACTTGCCGAGGATTTTATTGATGAGACCATTGGTATGTTCTGAGACTTATTGATGTGACTAGTCGAATGCATGTCTTAAGTGATTGCTATCTCTACAATTCCTTCTTATGCTAGATATGCCTGTGAGTGGAATTTTGCACTATGTTTCACATTAGCTAGATTGTAAACCATGTAGGTTCCTCGTTTCCTGATGTCAAAACTTCATTGTTCCCATCATCTGCCTCGTGTTAAAAATTCCAGATCTTGTGTTTTACTCAACCTTATGACTGTTTTATCTCATATCACTGATAGTTGTGGTGGAAATGCATCATCATTTCATATAATCTTTTAATAGTTGAAAGATTATACAAAATGTTTTACTTAACCTTTCAGATATCAAAGAGGAGCCTGTTAAAACGCCAATCAAATCTGAAAGGGAAACTGAATATGATGCTGATGATGAAGATGTAGAGCATAGAATAGATGGTCAACTGATGCCTCCTCCTCCTGTCCCAGAAGAAAAAGAAGCACTGACACCAGAAGAGGCTGAAGCTGCCAGAAGGAGAAAGCTAGAAACTCCACTAGCTTCTATGCTGCCATCAAAATATGCAAATGTCAGTGTAACTGAAATATTTCCAGATTTCAGACCAGGCAAGGTACTCAGATTTTCAAAACTGTTCGGTCCTGGCAAACCCACAAGCTTACCTCAGATATGGAGAGGTGTTAGAAAAAGACGGAAAAGAAAAAGATTATTGGAGTGTAAGGATTCAGATTCAGGCTCAGACCAAGAGAACAAACGACCAAAGTTCAAAGGCTGGATTATGAACTATGGTGCAGATCCTGCACCAGAGCAATTGGCAGAGGATGATGAAGACAAACTCTTGACACCTGTGAAAGATGAAGAAGATCAAAATAAGAATGGAGATGGTGGTGAGAATGGTGATATGGGTCCTAAAGTTGCTGATTGGAGGTTTGGACCAGCACAGATTTGGTATGATATCCTTGAAGTACCTGAAACTGGGGAAGGCTTTAACTATGGTTTCAAGTTAGATGATAAAGTTGAGGAGGAAAAAGAGGAAGATGATGAATATACAGAGGATGCTTTCCTAATGGTATCTCAGCTTCATTGGGAGGATGATGTCATATGGAATGGTGATGATATAAAACACACGGTGAGATTTTAGAAACGATGTATCAATTTGATCTCAAACAGTATTTTGAAGTTATTACAGCTGACTCCACCATTGTGATTTTCTCCTTTCAGGCGAGATGTGGCAAAACCAAACACGATATAAAAAATAATCCTGCTGGTTGGGTCCCATCAAGTGATTGTCGTGCTGCTCAGACTTTTAGTCAACCTGGCAAAGTACCAGTACCCTCAAATGTCAGGTTACCAACTTCCCAAATTTCAACTTCCATGAGTGTACAACAGAAGAATAAACTGTAAGTAATATGTTGAAAGTATGTATGATGATTTTTATTCTTCAAATCTTTGATGGACTTCTTCATTTCTCATGACAACATAAGAAAAGAATGTGTTGCTTGGTCTAACTGTTTATGCTCTATACTTTCACACTCTGAGTTCTTTCGCGATTCTTGTTATTTGTTTTACTTATACCCAAAGAAGAAAATGAAAAATCAATTTATTATGAGTCATATTTGTGAATATTTTTGATATTTCAAAAGCATGACTGGAAATTTTTAATTGCCAGTTGAGCCATATAATGGAGGTATTGTATTGAATATTGCTCACCTCAATTTTCTCTTTTCCTATTTTTCAGCGGAGCAAATGCAAAAAATCAAGAATACCAAGATGATACTTGGTATTCAATATTCCCTGTTGAGAATGAAGAGCTAGTCTATGGTCTATGGGAAGAAGAAATAATTTGGGATGCTGAACGCATGAAGAAAATCCCCAAGCCTAAAATACTCACACTGGATCCTAATGATGAAAATATCATTCTTGGGATACCAGATGACATTGATCCAGCTTTATTACATAAAAATGATGGACCTCAACCCAAAGTCAAAATACCTCATCCTCATGTGAAGAAGAGTAAACTTCTTCTTGGTAAAGCTGGTGTCATTAACGTTTTAGAAGAAGACACACCCCCGCCTCCTCCAAAGTCGCCTAACAGAGATCCCTTTAACATATCTAATGATAAGTGAGTATAGTTCAAAGAAGATTCAGATTAAACATTTAAATTGCCAAAGAAATTTATCGTTTTTCTAGTTATTCGTATGATCAAGGAATCAACTATTGCAGAAAATTGAATTCTGTCACCTAATTAATTTATTTTTTCAATTTCAGGTTTTATATGCAGAAGTCGTCAGAGACTACATTGAAATTGAAGGTCGGAGGAGGTAATTTAATCCAGCACAGCACTCCAGCTGTCGAATTACGTGCTCCATTCGTTCAAACTCACATGGGACCAATGCGTCTCAGGAATTTCCACAGGCCGCAAATAAAACGGTACAGCCATGGACAATTGGCTCATCCAGGTCCACACGGAGTCTTACCGTTATTGAAACATATAAAGAAGAAGGCAAAGGTAAAAAATTCTCCTTCCGTTTTTGAAACTCTCTTGCACTTCAGGAAGCAGAGACTGATTTTGAGAAACATCTTTTTGCGCAACGTATCTTAGAGTGCCTTTCGATCTGACAAATCAACTAACTTTGAAAATTTTTTACAGTTGAGAGAACAAGAACGAATAGCATCAGGTGGCGGAGATGTATTTTTCATGCGCACCGCTGAAGACCTCTCGGGAAGAGATGGTGAGCTGATTCTAGTGGAATTCTCAGAAGAACATCCACCTCTTATCAGTCAAGTTGGCATGTGTACAAAAATGAAAAATTACTATAAACGCAAAGCAGGCAAGGACTCAGGTCCACCTGCGTATAAGTATGGAGAAACCGCCTACGCTCATACAAGTCCGTTCCTCGGAATCCTCACGCCCGGTCAAAGTATCCAGGCTGTTGAAAATAATATGTACAGAGCTCCAATTTATGAGCATAAAGTGCCTGAGACAGATTTCTTAGTTATTAGGACAAGGTACGTCAATAAAACACATATTAAAAAATCATTCAGGATGAGTATCCCACTTGGATTTACCAACTGTACCTCACAATATTACAATCAATCATCCATGACGTACATTTTCACAGGCAACAGTATTATATTCGAGAGGTAGATGCTCTATTTGTGGCTGGACAAGAATGTCCTCTGTATGAAGTGCCTGGACCGAATTCGAAAAGAGCCAATAACTTTGTCAGAGATTTTCTCCAAGTCTTCATATACAGACTTTTTTGGAAGTCTCGGGATAATCCACGGAGGATCAAAATGGATGACATCAAGAAAGCTTTCCCCTCGCATAGCGAGAGTAGCATCAGAAAGCGTTTGAAACTTTGTGCCGATTTTAAAAGAACAGGTGAGATAGCTTTCCATCAAAACTCATTTCCAATTTTATACCCGAAAATCATCGATTTTGATTTCTATCAATTCTGTAGGAATGGATTCCAATTGGTGGGTTATCAAGCCTGAATTCCGGTTGCCCACTGAAGAAGAAATCCGAAACATGGTTTCACCAGAGCAGTGCTGTGCTTACTTCAGCATGATTGCTGCTGAGCAGAGGTTGAAAGACGCAGGTTACGGTGAAAAATTCCTGTTCACACCTCAAGATGATGACGATGAGGATATGCAACTCAAGATGGATGATGAGGTAAAAGTTGCGCCGTGGAACACGACGCGAGCCTACATCCAAGCCATGAGAGGTAGATGTTTGCTTCAACTCGCTGGCCCGGCTGATCCAACCGGATGCGGCGAAGGGTTCTCGTATGTGAGAGTTCCAAATAAACCCACGATCAGCAAGGTAAGTAACGCCATGCAATCATTAAGCTATCATTGTCTATTGAACTATTTAGATTTAGATCACTTGTCACTATCTCCCGGAAGGTCGTTATAAGCGTAACATGTTAGGAATCAATAATTTTTGTATTCTATAAAAAATAATTTCTATTGTTGGGTCGCAACAACATTTTGCGCTACCTAAAATCAAAGTGCTTACCGGTCATTAAAGTCCTTAAAAATTCCTTATTTGATGAAAAAAAACCTTCAGTACGTGAAAGGTCCTATATTGTGGAGCTCGGTCCTTGAAATTTTGAGATCCGTGTGCAAGAAACGACTTTCGTAAATTTAAATCTTTGCGCAGATAGATGCCCATCTAAAATGAGGTATTCTATGAATTTGGCTATTGGCAGCTAATTAATGCTGATTATGACACAGTTTGATATTGGTATATAACCGAATGAAAGCGGCGTTTCTCGTTCAAAACATTCTGAGGACAGATTTTCTCAAATTAAAATACAGCTTTGATCTCTAATGATTATATCGTCCTTAACGATTTTTTAAGGAATTCAGATCGTTGAAAGATTAGTACCAATAATCTTACCAAAGATCGAATTCATTTTTTCCTTCTTTTGTTAGATAGTAAATTTTTTGATAAGAAATGAATAGCCAGAAATCTGCCTCTAAATCCTTTCCACTCGTCAATGATGGAAAATTACATAGTTCGTAATATTATTAATTGATAATATCATCATTAAATTGATATTCGCCATGAAAATGTTGTATTTGACATTTCATTTGAACTCTGGAAGGAATCGTTTACTTGATCCCCACTCCTTACAATGACTCATTTTAGTCCTTAAAAGGTCCTTGGGAAGTCCTTAATTGTTCCGTAAAATATCCGGTAGACCCCCTCATGAATGAGACTCTCGAATAACGTCTCACTCTCATTTACAACCGCCAGGAGGAACAAGAAGCGCAACCAAAGCGAACGGTAACCGGTACAGATGCAGATTTGCGTCGGTTGTCGCTCAATAATGCCAAAGCAATTTTACGTAAATTCGGCGTACCCGAGGAGGACATAAAAAAGCTGTCACGTTGGGAGGTCATTGACGTTGTCCGAACCTTATCAACCGAAAAGGCTAAAGCTGGTGAGGAAGGTATGACGAAGTTCTCTCGAGGAAATCGTTTCTCGATAGCTGAGCATCAAGAGCGTTACAAGGAGGAGTGTCAGAGAATCTTTGATTTACAAAATCGAGTGCTTGCATCTGGTGAGGTATTGAGTACCGACGAAGGCGAGAGCTCGGATGAAGATAGCTCTGACATCGAAGAGATGGGCAAGAATATTGAAAACATGCTCAGCAATAAAAAGACCAGTACTCAGCTCAGCCTTGAAAGGGAAGAGCAGCAGAGGCATGAGCTCAGAAAAATGCTTATGAATGATACCCCAGGTTAGTTTACATATCCTTACAATGTCACTCTCTTGTCAGACGGTAGATTTTTTCGAATCATCGATTCACCTGTCGAACTTTTCCATGAGATCCATGTTTGTTTCATCAATATAATAGAAATACAGAAGTTTCAAGTTAGGTCGATCTTCCGATAAATTTTCTGAGATAGATTTCATCATTGCGTCCTTAATTGAATTTTGCATTTTAGCAATCAAACCTGCATCAATTCTCGTCTCAATTCTCACTCCATAATCCATTTGAGGAAGAGAATTCGGCTATTTTCGTTGGTCGAACTTTCGATATTGATTTTTTTAAATAACTCTTGATTCTTGAAAAGGTGGCCAAGACGACAAAAAGAAGAAAAAGGACGACGAAGATGAAAATTCGACGTCAAACTTCACCGCGCAACCTGGCCGCGTGCTCAAAATCCTCCGAACATTCCGCGATCACGAGGGTAGAGAGTACTCCCGAGTGGAGATAGTCCGCAAGCCCGCTGTGATCGACACTTACATCAAGATCCGTAACTCAAAGGACGAGACATTCATCAAGCAATTTGCCACGCTGGACGAGGCTCAAAAAGAAGAAATGAAACGCGAGAAGAGGCGTATTCAGGAACAGTTACGTCGTATCAGACGCAACCAGGAGCGTGAGCGCATGTTGACTGGCAACTCATCAACCAATCTACATCTTGGCTCCAGTCTCAACGGCAGCAATCTCAATCTCGCTGGTAACAACAGCAGCAATCACTCGCAGAGCAGCTTCAGCCAATTCCAACCTCACGGTATGCAGCAGCAGCAGCCTCTACAACAGCAGTCGCAGCAACCTTTCTCATCTTTGTTTGATCGCAGTGCCGCAACCTCGCCTACTTCTATCGTGCACAATGCTCTTCAAAATTCCTCAAGTAATTTCCCATCCTCGAGCTCTCAGCTCAATTCCTCTCAATCTCTTTTCAATCCAAACAAGTCTATCAAATCAGAAACCTCATTCGTTCCTTCACCTTCTAAACGTAAGAAACCAAAATTAAAACCAGATCTGAAGCTCAAATGCGGTGCCTGCGGCAATGTTGGACACATGAGGACGAATAAAGCATGCCCACTTTACCAGAACAGCATGGGTAATTCAAATCCTATGTCAACGTCTATCAACGACGAGCAGGAGGAGGAGATGATGATACCCAAGGAGCATCACATTACTGAAGATCACGAGGATCTTGTCAACATTGAGGGAACGAAAGTTAAGCTGTCTTCGAAGCTCATCAAGGTTAGTATCTTTTACTTACTGTCTATTTTTCTGTCGATTGCGTTGGCTATTGTGAAGTAATTTTGTGAGTACGACGAGTTGAAATTTTATTCACTCTATAGGACTACGAGCAAGCCGAGGAGATGAAGAAACGATCAATGATGATGAAAATACCAAAGGACATGTTCGGGAGAAAGAGGAAACGTTACGCTGGCGACGATTCGTGCGATTACAGCAAGACTTATCAGAGGCCTGGTGGTGTCAATCGACGTCGCACTGATCCCGTCGTCGTTCTGTCGACTATATTTGAAAATATACTCAACGACATGAGGGACCTGCCCGACGTGCAACCTTTCCTATTCCCTGTTAATCCTAAGGTGAAGTCTCTTTTTGCGTGCGAATTTATACCCGATCATCTCACAAGCTTATCTTTTTCCATGATCTTTTCTCTTGGAGTCAATCTGATGATTATTTTCACTCCGCGTGTCATTCTTGCAGATTGTGCCAGACTATCCTCGCATTATCAGTAGGCCAATGGATCTGCAAACGATCAGAGAAAACCTTCGCCAGAAAAAGTATCAGAGCCGCGAAGAGTTCCTTGCAGACGTTAACCAAATGAAGGAAAACAGTTCGTTGTATAATGGTCCGCTAAGCCCACTGACTGTAACCGCGCAGCGGCTCCTCGACTTCTGCGTGCAGCAAATCGCCGAGAAAGAAGACCGAATAATGAGGCTTGAGAAAGCTATCAACCCGCTTCTCGACGACAATGATCAAGTGGCTTTGTCGTACATCCTCACGACAGTAGTCAATGACAAGCTTAGATCCATGCAAGAAGCTACGCAGTTCCTCAAACCCGTTAACAAAAAAATCATCAAAGACTATTACAACATTGTCAAAAGACCCATGGATCTTGAAACTATCTCCAAAAAAATATCTGGTGAGTCTTCCTAACACATTATTGATCAGATTCTGAATAGAATCATATTCAAGATCATTCAGTCTAGAAAATTTGGACTCTATATGAAACTATAAAAGCTTGCGAGATCGTGGGAAAATCTGGAATCAAATTTGGAGGTCTAGTCTCATTTGGCTTCTTTGATGCGGTCAATTGAGCTGCAATGTAAATTTTTACAAACAGTTTTTGATGGATCTTGAATATATCAAAAGTAAATGCTGGTGAGGCTAAACTCGTAGAAGCTAAGTCTTGAGAAATAGTTTTATTTTTTATCACAACAATTTCATTTTTGGAGTCGCAAACGAGTCCATGACCCACAAACCGATGCTCTCCTCGCAAGCCAGGAGTGCTTGAATAATTGCATAACCTTTGTCTGAGAGTAACTTTTTCTGTATACTCCGATTTCACAAACGCTAGATCCTTGACTCTGAAACTTTGATGTGGATAAAATTATTCTTTCCAGCTCATAAGTATCACAGTCGAGCCGAATTCATGCGAGATGTAAAGCAAATAGTTGACAACTGCATACTGTACAACGGCGAAAAATCTCCACTCACTGCCAAAGCTGAAGCGTTGTATAAAGTGTGTTCGGACACTATGAGCGAGGTAAGTTTATAAATATTCTTACCAATTCTTGGGTATTTCCACCCCTCTTATTCTCCATTGTCGAAATATCCTAAAAAGTATGTGGTCTGTGAAGGATATTGCGAACAATTCAGAATATAATGTTTCTTTTCTAACATGATTTTCTTCAACTTCTAAAACCAATTATGAAGTTCTGGTAATGAAGAAAACTTTAGTAATTCATTTAAATGTCACATTAACCACGTTATCTTACGTTGCGTATCAATGAGCAGAAACTCTCACTTGTATTTGTCCCGAGCTTCGTTTAAAAATGATATAAAAATGAATTGCAGTACGACGAGCATCTCACGCAACTAGAGAAGAATATCTCGTTGGTCCAACAGCGAGCTTTTGAACAAGCAGATATCGATTCATCCTGGATCAATGAAGCTGGTGACGAAGAAAGTTATACGATCACTGAACAAGAATTCAGAGAGGTAAGTTGTAATTTGATGATTTTTTTTAGTAAATTTGTTTCATCTTAAATTTATGTAATTGCAGAGCCAGATGGGTTCGCCTGATAATCCTTTCGGCAAATCTGTTTTGGATTACGATTTCGTCGATGTCGAAGGAGACGTGGAAGCTGAGCTGGGCAGGCCATCAGCTTTGAAAAAGAAAGATGTGCTTGAAGAGGGTGAGTTTTGCGCAAATTATGCTCTCCTATTATCGCGATGTAGAATCCTGAAAATGATCTGCGTCAGGAGTTTTTATCATCAACATCGCGTCTGTTGATTCATATGAAATACCAGTGACTAAATCTATAAGAATGAATTACTCTTAGGAATAATCGAGTTCGTCCAACTGCCATTGCTACTTTTCTCAGAGAAATTAAATAGAGATGGAGTTCAGTGGGAATTGGATTTGCACGAAATATTAGCTGTGTTTCGAAACTTGATCAATTTTCTATAAAACTCATGCACGGCATATCTTTTTCATTACAGATTTACAATTTTCAAGTGAGGACGAATTTGATGAAGTTCCATTTGGAGTTGATGACGCCTTTGAAGCCACAGAACTCAAGCCACTGGTTCCAGTGGAAGTTAGGCCTGAAGATCTACCCGCGGACGACGACAGCCAGCAAGTTGCTGAAGCGATGATTCAGCTCGGCAATGCTACATCTTACACATTGACAGCGCCATCAATGCATCATCAAGGTATGTCTCCATTCACTCCATCAGGAGTAATATTGATGAGATTCCCCACAATTGTTCCATTACGTAAAAGTTTGATTGCGTAGAATTAGAGGCGAGAGTTATCATAATTAGATAAAATCTATAAATATTTTTCGTAAAACCATCCAACAAATTTTCATATTTCAACATACTCCAAGTTGCAACACTCTCAAAGATAAAATCATCATTTCAAATTATATATTACTGATAGAGAATAATTTTGCAGAAGAGAGTGTCGACTCGAATTACGATCCATCAGATTCTTTCTTCAACACATTAACGGCAAGAAAAGTGGACAGTGAGTTCAAAATTCAAGATGATTTAGCAGTGTCTGAGAGTGATGAAGAGGACCAGAAGCCAGGCATTAAAACTGAGATAACAGATTTACAGCCAATGTCAGAAAGTGACATGCTGCAATCTGCAGACTTGCAGACGTTATCAGAGGCCGAAATGTTGCAACCAGTATCAGCAACAGAAGAAGATAAGGGAACATTGTGGTTTTAAAAGAAACTGAATCCGTAAAAACATTGTCAGGTCAGAGTGTTTTTTGTAAATACTTCATGTTGATAAGGTGTATAGTTGAATATTTTCTGTAGTTAGCATAATGTATAGTATCGTTAACGGATGAAACAGCATTGGAGTCCTTTTTCATCGTTTGTAAATAGAATTTTATATCCGAATTGATAGATTCAAGTAGGTTGTTTATCAAAATAATCTAGAATATTTTTTTAAGCGCTATCTATTGAACTGAAAACGAGATTGGGTGAATGAAAATTGGTATGGTACAACTTGATGATTGTGAGATGTTTGTATTTTAGATATCATTTCATTGTCTATTGGCGTTGAGTGACGTGTAAACTTCGATTATAAAATGTGATGTTCAACTTTGTGACTGTTTTCACTAGTACATAAATAATGTCATTCATGTATAAAGTGATAGTGTTTTTTATAAATTGATCATTTGAGTGGAAAACGTTTTGATTATTGAAAAAAAGCTATAGAGGAGAACTCTACTACTTCCAACAATCACATTGGATTTTGTTAGCAGATAATGGTGATCTGTAAGAGAAGCAACATTTCTATTTGGTTATTTATTTGTAATATTGACATTATTTCGCAGATGATTTCACATATTGAAAGCCCTTCTATACAAGGCCACAAAACCATCACATAGCAGGTAAAATTTAGCTTTTGTACCAAAATATGTAAGCAAGTTAATCTTGTATCAGTACAACTCTTTTGGATTTCATTTTTATCTCTTGATTCAAACGAAACCTTCTCCAAAGTCCTAATCGCACTTCCCAGTTGTCAAAGTACAACTCAGGTTTGTCCCAATGCACGTGATGAACAGCAAAGTTATAACTGGACTGTAGAGGAGGGTTGAGGTGAGGAGCCCATTGAGCCCTTTCCATGGCAGTATTTATCACATAAGCATGGAAATCTCTAGCCTCATGAATCCAACAAACGAAAGACAAGACAGATATAATCAGAGCATGGATGTGGTACGACTCTTTCCTTCCTAGGATTGGAAAATTGAATGATTCATTCTTCACTGCTCATAGACAAAAAATAGCCAAAGGTTCAATTTTTTAGGGCATAGAAAAGATGATAGATTGGCATTGATCTTCAATTCTCACTGAAGTAATCCGTCAAAACATTTAGAATTCACATTCTTAGAAAGGATCTCTGCAACACTCAGGTCATAGAAGATGTTATTCATCTTATAAGTAATTCTAATATACTTTATGCAATTCAGCAAATCAGACTCATTTTTCGAATTAACGAATTCGGATGAGTGTGATGGAGAGTAAAATAATAAATGAAGAAAAACTTAAGTCTAATTGTCAAGAGAACAAGAAAAGATACAAACCAATCTGATCTTGATGTTTTCTAACTATTTCTTGAAGATGCATCATCAAACAAGATAGCATTGCTGCTGAGAAACCACAAGGAATTTCTACCAGCAAGAGACAAATTGTGCAGTAAGTTGTTTCCAGGTTCAATCGGGTGTGGCAATGATTCAGAATACTTTTGATCATGTTTTTATGAACTACTTCTCTGTGACTCTTCAAGAAATGTTTGTCCTCCCTATTATACTGAAAACTTTTATCCTCTCTATTGTAATCGCAAAGTTTCACATTCAGCCGTATTTCTGGGAAGAAGATCTTTGGAGTATTAAAAAACATTTGATTGCCTCCTCTGTCAATGAGATATTGTAAGACACGATTCCCTAATAATGACACAAATTTTACTTCTGATCCGATCATCTTCATCAGTAGCAATACAATGTCTGTAGTCAATGTCCTAGCAAAAGTATCACCTTTATGAACATAAGCTGCATATTCAAGAGTACCGCCATATTTTTGAACAATATTGTGATCCACAGGATCTATAATTGACCATGCACTCATGAGTTTGATTATGATCAATAGATGTTTGTCAGTCACGTTATGAATGATATGTCTTACACATAACTCTAAACTCCCTCTCAAATCAGACAGATCTCTGGATGTATCTTGGGAATTGTGCAAGCTTTTGTAATACAAGTTTAGAAGTCTTTCAAGAAAAGTTGTGGTATCATCATTTTCTGGCCATCTGTAGTGATTGAGTAGTTCATATAATACTTTGACGACTGATTTTGAGTCACCTTCTTGATCAGTTTCAGGAAATTCAACTTTATCAACTATCTTATTGCATATGAGAAATCCATTGAGACCAGCCCCTAGCATAACCAAAAGTATATCTAAACTAACTCTTCTGAACACCCAAATATTGTCTCGATGAATAATTGTGACAATCATTTCTATCATTCGATCAGGCGTAAAACTGGACAAAATATTGACCAAATTATTGAAGTTTTCCTTAGCTTGAACATATTTGGTATGACGTTTATGTCCTGAAATACCAACTTCAAATCTGACCCCAAATTTGTATACAGAATATTTCACGAGAGTTCTCATAGCACAAGTTATCAGGATTCTTGAATTTTCAAATAGGAGTTTTGGATCTGGATGTCTAGAAAGCACACTGGTTAACAATTGGATTTCTTTGTCAGATTTACTCAAATAAACTTCATTAGAATCACCAGCACAAATCTTGCTCAGTCTATCAATTTTTCTCACAAGATCTTCGTAATGAATCGGTTGATCGAAAATTCGTCCCAACATGATGTAAAAATCAGTTACGAAATGTATTCAATAAACAAATAATTTCAACTTTCCAAAATACAAGGCGAAAATGACCATTTATAGTCTATTGTTATGCATTATTGCTTGTTTACATTTAATTGGTAGCGTTTTGTTTACATCATCAAAGTCCTGAAAACCCTACTCGAGTCCCACTACAGACACGCGTGGTATTCCTTTTGTAATTCGTGACATTTTCTATACCCTGTTAATTTTCTTTATTTACAAAACGATGAATAAATTTCAGAAAGTACGAATTACGAAACGAGTTTACGTACCTGATGCTGTTCACCTCTGTCTCGAAAGTCGATCGAACAGACAGCAGACGGCTTTTCATATTTTTGATTTTTGATATTTTTTGTCGACTGCTAGATTATTTCCATATTATATGTATGCAGTGTAGTGGTGTGTGTATGTGTCTGCCTGATCAGCAGTCTCCACCCTTCTCAACAAGTAGGAGTTAGATTTTAGGAGATTTTATCGCATTATTATTCTACGACATGCTAGAATTGAGTAAATTGAGTTGTCACTGCTATCACGACTGTTCCTGCCTACCCCATGATCTCAAAAGGGTAAAAATCATACATACAACTCTGTTACTGTGTTCTTGTTGATAACCCTCGCGTATTGATGTAAGATGCTTTTTCGACACGTTTTCATTCCTTCACAATTTCGAATTATATTTTGAGTGTCGACAATCTTCTCACTCTTACCCAATATTTGAGAATCATGCACGATATTTTTTGTCAAAATTTGTGGATACAGTTGTTCATGCACATGAATCTTTATGCATGATCATTAGAAGATTCCTGTTTTAAACACTGTAGCAATTATGGAATTTGAAAGGCTTCCTTAGTTATAATCCATAGCAAACATGAATAATTAATGCAATTATATGCCTTTGCAGCTGTCAGTGCCATACGTAGCCACAGAATGGTAGTTGCCAGTTGCAGCTTTCTGCATCATGTAGGTTCTAGATTAGGAAATAAAAGCTCTTGTCATGAGTCTCGCTCCTTCTCGAAGAAAATGGGTCTTGGTACTTTTAGTTCTCTTGATACCATGCATCATAATGAATTTCTCGTTCACACCGGACAACCACGAAGAAATTGCTCTACAGAGCAGCATTGCGGAGTTACAAGTGAAGTTAGAGCACTTGCACTCCAAATACCTCAACAGCCGAGAGGAATTGCAGCTATTAACTTATCAACTACTTCAGTTGACGGATGGCAGTCACTTGATGCCTGATGTACAGACTTATCTCAACAGTACCATCTTCAATATTTCTAATGTCAAGTTTCCATCGGTCTACAACTTTTTACCTCATCTACTCAGTGATTCTAATAGTCTACGACCTGCCTTTATACACAGTGGAGGAAGATCTGGTGTTGGAATGGTTTTAGGAATTCCAACAGTCAAAAGAGAAGTGCAAAGTTACCTTATTCCTACTTTGAAAAATCTATTGGATCGTATGAGCCCCTCTGAAACTGCCGATACACTTATCGTTGTAATGATAGCAGAGGTTAGCATGTGAATCATATTATGGTGTGTCCAAATCTGCTTCCTTGACTAATGTCTCCTAATCTCATGAACTCTCAAACAATGAATATTATGGAAACCTTGAATGATTAGTTTATTTTTAATACTTCAAACTTTTCAGACTGATGCTGATTATGTGAGTTATGTTGCAAAGCAGATTGAAGTGCAGTGAGTATTTATTGTGCAATCTTGAGTTTTTTCAGCGTGTTCTTTGACCAATTTCTCTAAAGTATGACAAAAGTTTCATATAGCCAAGGTCAACATTCTTTTTCAATAGTTTGTCTTTTCAAATACACGCATTTCGCACCTGCAGCGAAGATTCTATAATAAATCGTTTTTGTTCTAATTTTTATCATTTTTGTTCATTTGTCAATAAACAAACAATCTCAACTTTATCTGTACAGTCAAGCAGCATTTTCTTGTCAATGCATTTAGCTTTGAGATATGTAAATTCTTAGGAATGACCTGGTTCTGATCAAATGATCAATTCAACTATAACCACTTTTTTCAGGTTTCCAAATGAATATGAAGCTGGAGTCATAGATATAATATCACCGCATCCGTCTTACTACCCTGACTTTAAAAAGTTACGAAACACCATGGGTGATAATCATCAGCGAGTTGTTTGGAGATCCAAACAAAACTTGGACTTTGCCTTCCTCATGTCTTACGCTCAATCAAAAGGCACATTTTACGTTCAGTTGGAGGATGATATATTAGCTAAGGCAAATTTTGTTACTGTTATGAAAACATATGCTCTACAAAAAATTAGCCTGAGGGAAAACTGGATCGTCCTTGACTTTTGTTCTTTAGGTTTTATAGGTGAGTGTGATTTATTATTTTCTCAAAAGATGAGGAATAACCACCACAATGATTGGTTTTAAAATGTAAATTTTTCTTTGTTGTCAGGAAAATTATTCAAATGCGTAGATTTACCATGGCTAGTACAATTTTTTCTGATGTTTTACAATGACAAGCCAGTGGATTGGCTTCTGGATAATTTAATATCCACAAAAGTGTGCAGCTTGGAAATGGATAATGTAAGTCTTGCCATGACTTATCCTCTTGATTATAGTTATGATGATTCTGGAAATTATATGGAAAATATTGACTTGCTTTGCAGAAACGATGTAGAATAGCCAAAACTGAGTTATGGTTACATTATAAGCCCTCACTTTTTCAACATGTTGGCACGCACTCCTCTCTGAGAGGAAAAGTACAAAAACTGAAGGTAAAAAATAAATAGAATGAAATTTTGCAAAGTATTAGCTTACAAATATCGATTATTCAATCTCCACCAGGATAAACAATTTGGCAAAACAACTCTTTACTTCGGTCATCGTAATCCTAAGGCCGTCGTTGAATCTAGAATCAAGCCTTATAAGCACTTTACTCTTGCAAGAGCTTATAAGGGTGACACGTTTTTTTGGGGTCTCCTGCCAAAGTCAGGTGATCATCTTCAGTTCAAATTTGTTCATCCTATATTTATAAAAAGGTAAAAGACAACCGATTGCTATGATAACGCCTGTTTTCTAACTACTGTTGGTATTAAATTGAAACATCTATGTGCAGTTATCTATTTAGGAGTGGGAATGCCGAGCATCCTTCTGATATGTTTTATAATACTACAGTTGAAGTTTTGCCAGAACACTATAATTCTGTTGGAAAGAGCAATATCAATAATGTTACTGAAGATGGTTTTATTGTAATTGGTGAGACTTGCTTTCTTGACAATGCTAATAATAATTGGAACCTCCATAATTCACGATCTACTTTTATTCTCAGGGAAATTTGATTCTCTCGGCATTGCCAGGGGAACCATAAGCAGAACTTTTGGAAGAATCTCCGTGCTTCGTGTAACTGTTCATAGCGAGAGCGATAACTGGGTAATTTTGTCGGAGGTAAGATATTATTTCGAGTTTCTTATCTGAATCAGTTAATCTTGATTGTCGATTTTTACGACCCTTTGATTTTCCTTGATTCAAATTCGCATAATGTTCGCATAATATTCAACGTCAGTAATACGCATTTTTTCAAGAAACACGATCTTATGATCGAGTCCCGAGAATATTCAAGTTGCGTTCTCATTTTGTTCGAAATTATGCACACTTTCTTGAGTAGGTCTTGGCGTTAGTTCTAGCATGATGCAGTGGTCGTCTCAATTTCTAGTATTGTGTCGATACCACTGGTGTTGAAATGTAGACTCTGCATCCTTGTCATCCTTATTTGAGATCGATCCAATCAGCCCTCCGACCCTCCGATACAGATTGTATTTATTTTCAGATTCATATTGAAGAGGATTCGACTAGCTGACCCGGTTAATCGGCTTAAATTAAACTTGACGGAGTTTGTCTCCCGTTATAGCAACTACCGTCGAGTGGCTCGGTTTTTTTGTTGATGTGTACTCAAGTTCAGATCCAGCTATTTCAAACATGTCATTACAAGAGCTGCTTTACCAATTTTCTTCCACGGGAAAATTGGAGAGATCAATCATTATTTTGAAGAATTGGCACCAGTGGAGTCACAGGTGATTCGTATCTGTCGGCCTTTTTCGTTTGCAACTCCTGCTAGTAAGTGGTAACGTTACATAGCTTCTCTTTCTTAAAAAATACTCGCGATTTGTCGCATCAAGGCCAGTGGTACTTATTTAGTAATATAATTTCAAGTTTGTGTGACAAATATAATGAATCAAACGCTGAAATCAAAGCCCAGAATCGTAATTGCGGGATCAATACAATGGGTCTCACTCGAGTCCAGTTGTTACCTAAAATTTGTGATGAAACTGAACAAATGTATGATTTATATATACTATTTATACTTCAAGAAATGTACAATCTCATTTTGATATTTCTATCTATACAACTCTTGTTGATGAGTTAAATATAAGATTAAACATTTATGATGGAAGAATTGTTCATCTTTCATTCTGATTTTTTACTCAAAATTCAAATATCTTGGTCGTGCATAACTTAACACCATATTTTGATGCAATTCGTGATATTCTGTCAAGGAGCGTAAAGACATACAATAAATATTATTTATTAAATAACTTTGAACGTTCGAAATTTTCGACATCTCTGGATAACTCGAAAGCGAGTTTGCATGAGTTCTCTTGTCTAGTCATGGCAGATTCAATTTATGATCTTCGAGTCATTTCTGATCGGTCGCGAGAGACAAAAAAATGTTCCCGCGTAAAATTAAAATTATGTCTCAACTCCAATAGAATCTAGATTTTTATTATTTGTCTCGAACATGAAATATTTATTTTATGTTTTATGTGTAGGGGATAGCGAAATAGCTTCCATATATATCCTCAACCTTATACATTTATTCACAGTAATTTGGCACGACGATGCTCATGTTGTTCCCCGTTCTCACTATGATCTTTTGGATAAGAAATAACTCGGCCACAAAGTAATGCGCATACATACTACTTACTCTTACTTGAGGTAGTCCCTTTAGTTTTTACAGGGTATCGTGAACCGGAATAGGGAACTGACATAATTCCGGGAAATGTTATATTTTGAGAGCTCGCGGCAAAATAGATATAGGAAAAAAAAGTTTGAAATTCTTACGACGCCTCTATGGTTTTTAAATCGTCATTGAAATTTTGACAATTTGAATTGGCGCCATCCAATATGGCGGCGTCTACACATGTGCCGCTGAATTCCCCAACTGTTGTGATGTCATTTCTCACCGGAAATTCTTATCTGGATCACAATCGAGAGCTTATCTTACTCAAATAATAGAAGCTCGCGGTGAGGAAACGCAAGTTTGCCTCAGAATCATCGTGGAAAACATTCTGAAGTCACGTGACTCATGTGCAGTCGCCGCCATGTTGAATGGCGCCAACTCAAAACCTGAAAAACTTCAGACTCAAATTTAAGTCACTTTGACAACAGAAAATTCCCGAATCCCCACATATAGTGTCTATTTTAACATGAACTTTTATAATATGAGCGTTTTTGAATAATTTTTGTAGTCAAGTCAGTTCTCTATTCTCCGGAAAAATATTGTAAAAGTCGTAGGCCCGTGCTATACCACCTAAAAGGATATTCAAAAGCTCATTTTAAATCATATATTGTCTATTATTCAGAATATGTCCACTCATTCATGGTAAGATAGGTTCCATTGACCTTTCTTTCCGCTGGAATGAAGTGAGAATTTTCAAGTAAAATATGTGTACCGCAAAAATCCACCTGAACAACCCAGTAGATCCACTTCTATCTCCTTTCAATGATTTATTCTTGGTAGGTAATGACGTCCTTATCATTTTGCGATATATGCCCATTGAATTGGGTGTGACAGTTATTTAGAACGACTGTTTGAACGAAAACTTGTCATTTCTTGGCTTCCCCGGGGTGACTGTGGCCACCCCATCCGACACTTCCAACGACCATTCGAACGACGATTGTCATTTCTTGGATCACCCAGAGCGGCTTTGGGTACTCCATCCGTGATTTTTAACAAAATTTGAATGTAAACTAGTCATTTCTCTTATTTCTTGGATCGCCTGCTGGTCGTCCAGGGTGACTTCAGAGTAGTCGACTCAATTTCGTGGTTCAAACTACTGCGGCAAGTCACAATTTCATCGGCATAATAATCTGTACGATTTTTATGATCTGTCTCTGGGCTTATTCGTAAAATCAGAAAATGTCATACGAGGAGAGAATACCCGGTCATGTGTTGAAGAGTACAACAAGTTCCGCGGTGCTCAACCGCAAGGTGGCCAAAGTTATCCCGACTATCCGTTTTTCAACTGACTTTTTTTACAATTTTCAAGAATGAAAATGGGTATAATATTGAATTTTGAACATAGCAATTTGAAGAGGGCGTTAACGCGCGTCGAAGGACTATAAATAGGTTTGGTTGGAGAATTGCCATGAAGAATTCGATGAGAAGCTCCAAAGTGGCCAAAATCACCCGGGTTTGCGGTACATTTCAATTCCTGACAACCTATTAATTGTTTCTCCTATCTGTGAGATTTTGGGGTGCTTCAGAGCAGCTGGGCACCTAAAAACCTCGTATAAAAATGATCCATCAGTATTATTCTAGATCTGATGGTTTCATCCATCTTCCCACGAGGTAAGTTTCGTTAAATAAAATCGTCTGTCGATTCTTTGAAAATAATTGAATGCGAGCATGCAGCGTTGAAAAACTCGCTTCATCTCTTAGTTTTCAAGCTGGGTCTGAATCTGTACGTATTTTGAGCGAAAAAATTCCAGAATATGTGTACATACATTATCTTCATACCGTGCTTCAATATTTTTCAACTCCTTCAAACTTTTCTATGATTGTTCTCAAATCCTGTGAACAGAGTAATTAAGGTAAGTGTACCCAACTTGCCCCCATTAAGCCGTTTTCTTAATAACTTTGGCCCATCTCCATAATTCCCAACGTACCTCAGCTCATTTCAAAGCTTGTCTCAAGACCTTTAAAATGAGCTAAGATGCGTCTAATTTGGATGAAGTGGAGCCGAGCTGTTTGAATTCTCCCAAAAGGTGATTTTTGAGAGTTTACAAAAGTGTGTACCCAACTTGCCCCCATCATTTAAAACAATGTAAATCGGCGATGAAGTGAATAGAATCGCTTTGATCCGTTTTAATCACCGTGCAGCAACATTTATAGATTTAAGCTAGCCCAAGACATCGTTTCCGACCTATTTTGACGTGATAAACACATTCTGAGTGGTAAAAAAAGCCATACTGCACGCCTTTCCGAGATAACCATATGGGGGCATGTTGGGTACACTCCGATGTCGGCCTTCTTGATTCTCAAACCATCTTCGTGTTTTGTACATAAAATCGCTCCAAATCAGAATTCTGCAACCCTAAAGAGTGGATTTTGAAGGTCTTGAGACAAGGAATCGAATGCGCTAAGGTACGTCAAGATTGGTCGAATAAAAATAAATTGACACCGGTTTTACTGAACGCGATTTCCTCGGTGATTTCTTAGCCGTGCAAACACGAAAAATGGAAAACTCACTTTATATTTTCTGGAGAATGCAGAAATGATCCGGGTTTGATGAAAACTACGTATTTGCTCATATTTTAGCATAACAAACGTAAAAAAAATTGCGGGAAGGCCCACGAGTGCCCATTTCTGAGATCGGCATATATGGGGGCAAGTTAGGTACAGAGGCCCGACAAAATGAATAGAACACGAGTTACTTCAATAATACAGAAATTACTTGGACGTCCTTGGGTCTAAGGCAATTTTACGAAAATCATTCGAAAGATGAGAAAAAAAGCTATCAATTCATGTCTTCCAAAAATTTTTTCAACCCAAAACTTATGTTTTTGATTTGCTCCGCAAAGTAAACAATTCTTCACTTCAATCAATTATCGATCATTTATCGGAAAATTACGATAGCGTAAAAATCCTTGCGGAATCTTGTAGCTCTATTATTCAAGACCTTCAAGATCGTTTCTTTATACATTACTCTACGGTTTTTTGCACCCAAGTTACGAGCAATCAAGTGAGAGCAAATTCACACGCGTTGAGGGTAGCGGAGATATAAAAAAATGCGTAATCCTCGATTTCGACGCAGAATGTAAAATCTTCCAAAAATCATGAAATACGAATCAGTTGTATTTTAAAACGTACTCGAAACGACCTCAGACAGCTTGAAGAAAAAAAAAGCTCATACCTCTATAGATCACCAGCACCCTCGACTCGCACCATCAACTTCTCTTTGCTAGATTTTCGTAACTCGGATGAAAGAGACCGTAGAGTAATGTATAAATAACGATTTTAAAGTTCTTGGAAAGAGCTACAAGGTCCTGCAAGGATTGTTGCGCTATCATGATCTCCCGATAAATGATCGATGAATGATTTTTGAAATGAAAAGTTTTTCACTTTGCATAATCAATTGAAACCACATGAATTTTGCGGCAAAAAATATTTCAAAGGACATGATCATTGATATTTTTTTTCTCGCCTTTTGACTGCTTTTTTCAAAATTGCCGTAGATCGTAGATCCAAGGACGTCCGAGTAATCACTTTTTTAGTAAAGAAATCCGTGTTCCATTCAATTTGGCGGGTACTGTAGAAGAGCCGAACTATTCGAACTCCGCGTGAGACAGATGTTCCAAACCTTCAAAAAAATGGCATTCTTGACCAAATTAGTTCAAGCGTTTCCTTAACAAATATTGCCTCTTCTGAATAATTTCTATCATGTAGCTCCCTTGCCCATTTGGATTTATTGGATTAATACTTTGATTGTTTGAAGGATATGGATTTACCTAACGTATCCAATTTTCTTCAACTTCATCTTCAAAAACGTTCACCAGTATTTCGTTTCTCCATTTTCTCAACATTCCATGGATAACCGCGTACTTAGTACCAGAACACATTTTTTCGGCAATTATGTAAGAGTAATTCTGAGTTCAAAACTTCACCATATATGAATAATTTGATTTGGAGCACTTATTTTCTTGAATTACTCTGAATCCCGCATGAAATAGAGACGGTTTTTATCAAAAACTGAGCGATTGCGGCGTAGAATAAGGGCAGCGCTTAGTAATTCCTAAAAATGTGTCCAGCTTTCATACTAATCCTAATAGGGAAACGATGGTCTCCGGCAGTTTTTATAAGCAATCGATGGTTGATCCTCAAAATTTTTCCTCGAAAATTTCAAACATCCTCAGAACCAAATTCATCAATTTTTTTTATTATTCCACAAAAATCGCAATTTATTAATAATTCTCATTGTGTCAAAATCAGCGTGGGTTTCTCATTGATGTATTATTATTATGTTAGAATAGCATGGTACATCAAACCCACGTTCGCATTGTCTATTACGATTGAAAAATTGAATCCACAGACAACGCATAACATAAAATAATTGCGCACACGAAGTGCGAAAACTGATCAACGAAGAGCACGCTCTTACAGAATAATCTTGCATCAGGCAATTAACAAACAAAGGAAGAAGATATAAGTGTCTCATCTTCCGCATAAGTGATCGCATAAGACACTCAACTCATGCCTGAGTCATCGGCATCGTGCAGTCTTATCATCACGGTGCAGCGTCCGCAGGAAAGTATAATACGTAATGAGCAAAAAAAAAAGCTTATTGCACCTGACACCCACACACATGTTACCCACATATAATACACACACGTGGGCGCCATGCGATGCGAACCCATTCGCGCGCGCATGCAGATGTCACTATTGGATACATACCTATATATTTTCTGCGGAAAAGAGAGGGAAGTGGGCAAGCGGGAGTTGCTTCTGCTCCGTTTGGCAGACGTTTGGCAGCTGTAAAGAAGAACTGCACTGCATGAGCCAGTCTGCTCGCATCTGTTCTTTACAAGACAACAAAATAAAAGCTATCTCTCGAAAGAGACGGTTACATCTCGCTCATCTGCATCGGCGTCCCCTCGAAAATCAGGTCTCATCGTGTCTAAAATTAAATTTTCAACGGTTTTGAGGAAGTGTATAGCGATTTTTATAGCTCGCCTGGAGCTTAAATTCCCATGGCAATGGGTGAGTATCTTGACTTTGGCCTACTGTGAGTATAAGTGAGTATTACGCACTGATAACAGCTTTTACACGCACCGCGTGCGTTGCTCGCAGTTTCTTATCACACACGCCCGAGTTTTATCGAGCGGCCTTGCGCGATCTAGTTATTCCACACGCCGGCCGCGTATCTCAATTTGTAGCTCGAGAGTGTGTTTTTATTCAGTGTGTCAATTACTCGTCTACCAACAGTTTGAGTGTTTTTGTGGGTATTAGAAATCCGACAGAGTCACAGTTTGTTTTTTGTTTCTCATACAACAATGATACGGAAAACAGCGGAGCAGATTGTGATGACCCCCAAGTGCAAAAGCGCAAACTCGACGACCCTGATCATCGAAAGGAAAAAACTGCCTTCTGAACCTGTTATTGCCAATCGGGAACAGAAGGACGTTCACGTTGCTGGAGGAGATCACAAGGGCATTGTCATCAACAAACAGATGACTAATGGTTATTATCTGATCTTATCGGTCGTTGAGCAAATACTGCTCTTTTCATTCAAAATTTTGGATTTTAATGATTTTTCATGTGCCTTTCTTATGGTGTACGCAGCTGCAAATGGAGTGGAAAAACCACCTCACTTGTTTCTTCAGTTCAAAGTATTCTTGGTCAGTATGCAGAGTGGGAAGCATACGCAAGAGCAAAGGATGCTCAATTTTTGGTTTGCTGATACTCTGCAGGTGGAGGCTAGACCCACCGTGGCTCAAGAATTTTTCAAAGAGCTAGTCAGCCCTCAAGAGTTCCCACGAGGTGAGTTTCTGTGATATAAAGACTTTAATGCGTTTTAGTTATTGGTGAATAACTGTGTCTTGTTTGTGACAGATTATGTGGGATTTATCAAGAAAATTATGAAACTGGTGCAGCACAAGTATCCGACAATCAACAAAGTTGAGGTGGAGTTGAAACAAATTGATGAACCTGTGGAATTACCTGTCAGACCATGTAAGTTATTGGATTCATTTTGGGAAACATTTTGGGGTAGTTACAAAGTGTGTCAGAATATTAGACTGAAAGCGTTATTGATTTAACAAAGTTGAGAGAAATTCAATACAGATATGTATCTGGGTCGTATGTAAATGTTCACAGACAGAGCACATGTCATTGATTGATAACTTTCATATTTCAATGCTAGTACATCACGATTTCTCAGTTATTCACCTGTCACTGGCATCAAAATAATGTACAGTCACAGGAAAGTTTCCCATTATGGTAACATAACTTGTTATGCTCTATTGCTGACAGCTAGTCAATGCTTAATCACAGCAATAAATATACCAATCCACCCATATCTTGAGTGATAATATGAAAAATGTATCAAAATTCATATTCCAGTATCTGCCGATGAAACCTCTTTAGGTGATGTGAAAATCCTCGAGTTAACGTCGGAAAAAATTTTGGAGCTCATCGAGTCTGCCTACCCTAATCCATTGACGATTCAAGATCTTGTTGAGTGAGTTGCTTCACGCATATCATGTCTTTCAAATTCAATTAAATGAGTCAAATGAAGTGAATAGAGACGATAACTTCCGTAGAGATCATGGCTGGGATGCAGATAGTGTTGCCGAAAAATTATCGGAATTACAGAAGAAGGGTCTTGTTGTGGCTATGGATAAAGGAGCTTTCACGAGAGTCGTTCATCAAGACGTTCAGATCCAAGTAAGTTGATTTGATTTCAATCTGTCTCCATTGATGGAGAAAGAATGACTCGTACCCTCATCTCGGCCAATTACCTTTTTCTTCTAGGTCGTCAAGCAGATGCCTACAATGGCTAGTGCTAAGCAGCCCACCATAGCCATAATTACCGCACAATACTGTGAGAAACTAGCCGTAGATTCATTGATCGAGAACAAAGAGACGTTTGTGCGATATAATACAGTTGGTGAGTTTTTTAAACGAACGAATGATATAATCGGATTATTAATCAATTAACCTTGATTAAAAAATTAATTCTTCTCTTCTCACGCATTTAATGCAGAGTGTGTAATATACAAAAGCTTCTACCAACGATTTAGCATTAATTAACTCTCTCTATCAATCAACGTAATCTTGGATGTTCAATTGCACGAATCTAGGAAGTGAAAACGATTCCGAAAGCTCGCCGACTGACTCTCCCAATAATGCAACAGCCAAACACCCACGTGTGAATCGGCGTATACGTTTTGGTAATACCCATTTAAAAAAAGCTCGCAGGCGTACTTTGTGATCGCCTCAACGCTTTCGTGTTTATATATGTGTGTGTGTGTTTCTCACCAACCATAAACGCGTCAATATCTGTACAGCAAGCTGACAATTTTCGAGACACGCAATCATCACAAACCCCCCAAGCCCCTCTATTTGACAAATTCATTTTACCATCAGCTTATTTATCGCTTCACGTTTTTCACACCATCAATTACAGCTTCGTCGCCGTTCGTGTTCAGCTTCTCGTACTCACCAAGCCACGCTGAGCAGATCGCGGTGACGGGACACATCACAGCTGTACTTCCCAATGAAAAATTTTCTTTCATGAATCAGATTTTAACCAAAACTTTTTTACAGGCGAATCGAATGTTTACACGCTGGGCGATATTGGAGCTCATCGAATAGTCTGTACAAAACTTCCAACGACAGGACATACTAGGGAGGCGATGACTGCTGCGGGAAATACGACGACTCGACTCTTGGGTACCTTCCAAAAGGTCGACTACGTATTTTTAGTTGGAGTTGGTGGTGGAGTGCCACACTATACGGATTACAAAAGGCACGTGCGACTTGGAGACGTGGTGGTATCCTGCCCAGCTCGACTCAACAACAAGTTTGTTTATATGTATTGCGAGAGTGCAAAAATGCACGAGGATGGCAGTTATAACTTTGATACGAAGGAGTATTGCCCGTCAAATCTTGGACTACAAGACATCGCGACGAGCTTGAAAAAACAGGTGAGTCGAGGGAGAAAATACTCATGTAAAAACTTGCAGTTCGTGCAACCTTCTCATTAAATTCGTGAACTCATTGAATTTGTGAATTGAAGATTAACGTCTGTGCTGATATTTCTTGGACAAATGCAAAAACTATTTAATGCAAAGCTGAAAATCTTTTAAAAGTTTCAAATTATTCGAATAATATTCGCTAAACAATCAATGATGTGAAAAATTTCCAACCTGTATTTCTGGCTTTTGAAAATCCAGGATCGAGCTGAATTCATGTATCAAAAGATAGTTGACTGAAAATGGTGTTTGCTCCACAGCAAAAACTGTTTCAATAATGTCCCATATTTGCACATTTTTGTGAGATAGTTTCAAATTTGAATTATTTTGGAAGAAGATAATTCACCAAAACGATTGTGCCTATCAAATTTACGCGTGTTCTAAAATATTTTAGAGACCATTCATAGTCGACTAAACGAAAATTGATTCTTAAAAGTGTCAAAGTGATATTTCCCGTTGATGTGCGTGCGACGATGGTCAGCAGTCGGCCGTGACGCGCATTCAGAATGAGCCACGCGCCCGTGAATGATAGATTTCTATCGTGTTTCTCGCCGCCGAGCGTAAAGTGCGTGGGGGGCCCTATCTCACTTATCATTCGCGTGTGCTATTATGAAGCACTGATGCGAAGGCTCGTCTCATTTGCTCTCCCTCCATCACGTATTTTTGCTGCTGGCTTACGCGTTTATAAGAGATCGGTATCTCGTTTTATGCGTGCTCTCACGTTATCTCTTAAGTAGGCTTTTGACTTTTTTTGTCCCCTACAATTGGTTTACTTACTTTTATTTTCTCGTTACCATTACTTTTGATGCTTTCTCCTGTTAATAGCCTATTCATATTCATTTGATGTGAGAGTGAATTCTTGTGCATCGTTGCAAGCCCATCGTATATATTTTTGATCATGAATGGATAGCTTTGAATGAGTCAGATTGCTCGTTGAAATATATACATATATCCGATTGATGACTATTCGAGCGGGGATGATGAAATGAGTACTGTTCATTCGTTAATTTTGTCCGATGCGGATTCATACATAGTTCCTGCGTGGATTTTGTTCATTCGATGCTTCAAAATTAACGAAGGATGAATCAATGATTGCTTAAGCTGAAAACTGACGTCATTTCTGTTTACATCGACTCAAAGTGACTGAATCACGCTCTGTGATATCACTCTTAATGGAAGTAACGATGCGGCGTTGATAAGAAACAGTCCGGATTTTTATGGGAACCCCGAGGATCTGGATGAGTGTCAACGGGTTACGAAAATTCGCAAAATATCACTCGTCTCTTGAAGCATCCGGTACTTATTATTTTGTTTATTACTTCACTGGTTGCCGAAGCTTTTTTATCAATCACGTGGATATCACTTTGGAGCAAATAGAATGATATAAGAATCCAGTTCTCACGAAAGTAGGCCATTCAAGTAATATGTGGACTCAATATTTAAAGGTTCTCTTGAACTTTCTGAAAAAAATTAGCTGCTAATTCGTGAAATCGAATCGCTATTGATATCGTACAAAAATTGTTATTCTTTTCTTAAACGGATTTATCTCTTTGCATCTGAAAACAAATTCGTTGTCCAGCTGATGAAAAGAATCTCCCAATTTCGTTGAGTTTATACCAACCGCTCACTTACCCTATGAAATCGATTTTTCTACAATCCGTTTACTCAGCTTTTTTTTTTATCGCGGAAGAAGGAGCGGATGACGATAATCACGATTGCAAGAGATGCTCTGATTATGCAAGGATTATCTCACCTGTATGCACATAGAACATTGGCATCTCAATAGCCCGTCGTCTTTTAATGATAGTTCTTTATTGCGTAATATCTTGCAGCTGACTGAATGAATGAATGGACACTGTTGGATAATACTATTTCAGTGAGGTGAAGAGCAACTCATGAAAGATTCGAGAAGCATGTGCAAATTCATTCCATTGCACGTCACTGCATGATTGGATTGCAATTGAATCTCGAATCTTCGGCGATAAAGTCCAATTTTTACATGCATATAATTATGCGTACACACCTCGGTATTCACATAAGATATATCTTGATATCCTTCTTGAAGTATTCTGGAATCTTATTCTGGATATAATTTGATGAAAATCAACAAAAAGATAAACAATTTTGTTTCGATCAAACAGGTCAATGAGAGCGAAGGTCTCAATCCTCCGTGGCAGTGCTACATGCGTGACGGACTGAAAAATCTTGGCACGCAATCCGAGCACAATTTCGAAGCACCTCCAGCTGACTCAGACAAATTGTACATGAACATCGGCGAGAAAGATGTCATCGAAGTTGCCCATCCGGTCGCTCCGAAGGGTGACTCTACATACGCCAGGTAAATTTGATGGAATACATTTCCATCATTTGGTATAGTGAACGATTTCAATTCTTTTATGGGGAATTTTTTCAACGGCAGAATTTTTCGAACCTTCAAATTCTCGGAGATTGTAGATATACGGACAGAGCAGAATATATAGCCGTGATATATCTATCAAAATCTTTCAAAATTTCTCGTATCAGTTGAAAATCAATTTTATAGTATCCATCGCGGTATTTTGTGAGATTGTCATAAATTGGTGATATCTAATCATTTACAGATACATTTTTCTAAAGCTGATTTGGTCCCTTCATTATTTGATTAGTTATTGTATACTATTGACTAAAATTCTGCCACAAGAAATCTGAGTGATTTTTCCGAATGCTAATCATGTTTTCTTCTTAGGAACGACGGCTGTCCACAAATACATCTAGCACCAGTCGCCTCGGGCCGCCAAATTTCCCGGGATGACCAACTCCGACAAAAATTTGCTAGCCGCTTTGGCGTGCTTGCTTTCGATGCCGAAATGGACGCTGTGGTTGACAGTATTTTAGGAAATTGCCGAGACAGTTTTGCTGTAGTCCGTGGCATCGCTGATTACAGAGACGGTTCGCGAGGCAAAGAATGGCAACCTTACGCCTCCTTAGCGGCTGCTAGTGTCGTAAAAGCCATGATCTGTGCAATGGATCCACCCTCGCCTGTCAAAAAGTAAACGTAAAGCAGAAAATGAAAGGTAGTACAAGACTTTTGATCTGAATTCTTCGAGCAAATGAGAATCTGTAGCGTTCAGATGGCTCTGAAAGAGTAAGGTAGTCGAATAGTACAAAAGATAAATACAGTAACATGGTTTACAGGGAGACAACTTATCCATTGATGGATATCTTGAGATGTAGGTTTACCTTTGAAAATAAATTGAATAAGGTATATGGTATGAATTCATAGATCGAAGTCGAATCGAAGTTTTACTCAATTATTCAGGTCGAAACTCTACAGGAAATGTATTATGACTAGCAGCTGTGCTGCTGATATAGGATGCAGGGCGATCTAGTTGACAAAATGTCATTCTTCTTGTTGTCTAGGAGTATTCTTGTCTGATAATCATGTGTACATACATTATATTGATTAGCTACTCAAAGAATGTGTGCAGGTTCTTCGCATACAGTCGAATACCGGTCTCTTTAGCTCTTTATCTTGTGTCGGTTTAAGAATTTCTTTTATCATTTTTTCGTACTTTTCTAATACGCTTGTAGCGTTTTATAATAGCCCTTATGATGATCGATTTTCGTACTTTGCACTATGTAAGTAAGAGTATAATTGATAATGAGATTTATTTGTCATTTTTTCTGAATACATATACAAGACTATTTACACTTTTGTAAGCCTGTGTCGTCTTTTCAAAATTGATCGGATGAATCTTTTGATACTTTGATCAGTGCTGTACGGTGTAGTCATTCACACAGTTTCTTCCATTGGAAGAGTTTTGTAGATCATTCAAACTGACAAGACAATTTGTTAAGGACTCGAAATCACGATACTGTCTAAAAAAATCTCATTTAGTGAAGTAATATTCCTCGCTTGTCACTTGTTACGTAACTGCATAATATGTGTTGCGTGTATAATTGAGTTATGGATACTTATCTATGAATGTGTTCACTTCGTCTAGTAAATTTGAACTTATTCGTTAGCATACAAAACTGAGTAGTTAGAATGTATGTCAAAGTCGCTCCAGAAATTGGATCCATACACCTCGCTTGATTATTACTGAAGCGTTAGTTGCTCGTCATCTCGCAGTTCACTTTATTCAAATGATTATTATAAAGATGATAATTTTAAGAGTGAAGAATCGACGCTTAAGCCCCAAAGATTCTTTGCACCATTAAAGTTGATAGCAAGTTGCGAGACTTGGTGGTGAAAGTCTATAATTTGAATATCAAAAGCTCTGTATCTTACTATAGTGCATATCTAGTCGCCTTTCATCTGACAAGATGTTCAAAGGACCATTATCTAATCAGCTTCTTGTTTCCTCATTTGTGAATAGATAACACTTGGTCACCAGTACTTTATAGTAAATCGAGTATGAAAGTTAGAGTAGACAAATCTTTGCCTGCCAAGCTTTTCTTCCAATTAAATATTTTTCCGTCATTAAAATCAAAAGCCCTCCACTAGGGTATATTAAATGCTAGAAGAATTTTCAATATCATGAATCAAAGTTACCGATAAAATTGCATTTCAATAAAATTATGGCTAGCCTCATTGATACACATTTCCACTTTGATGCTGCCACAATACGATATCCGACGAGTGCATAAACTGCCGAATGAATAGATTTATAGTTACCAAATAAATTTCAATCTATTGACAGCCTACAATACCGATAACTAATTAATTATGATCACTCAAACTCTCACGGTCCATTTTACCGACGTACCTTAATAAAAAATGTGGCTAGATATCTTACCGAGAGTTGGATCAAAATGGAAAGTCCGCTTCATGCGACCAGAGATAGTGAGCTTAAACACGCGTGTAGCGCAATTGATGCGTTTTACTGCTATTTTCTAGAAACTCCAATAGAAATATATTATATTATACTAAATCATATGACATTATTTATTGTTGTTACAAATGATACAGAAAAATAAAATTTAACTCATAGTATTTATTGTAGTAAGATTTACAATTTACATTCATGCTTCTCAAAATGATAGTCTTGCATGAAATCACGATGAACTGATGGTATATGAATAAATTGGAGAATCAAAAATCTTTGATTGTTCCTATCATTTTATCCTTTTGGTTCACATTGAATCTGCATCGCAGCGACACAAGTATTCAACTTCTTCTTCGTGGGGCACTTGTTCATCAACTGGTGATTCGGGAAAAGCGTACTCTAGAAACTAAAAATAATTCGATTTGCTCCTCATAACTTTATTTCACTCCCGGGAATCAAAATTCTCTGAATTAAACGACCATCCTTCATATTTTTACTAGAGACTTACGTGAACTTTTCTAGATTCAATTCTAGCGCGAATGCAAAAAGCTTTCCGAATGCACTTAATCACGACACTGAACAGAATCCGATCCAATTCATCTTCATCTTCCCTCTGTTTAGCGGAATCACTGAGATATTTGTTGAATTCTGCGTAGTCTTTGGATACGTTAGAAAATAATATAAGATTTTTTTCTAGACTTGTTTCTAGATCGTCGCTCTCTTGTTGCTGTATTTTACCAGTGGTATCTTCGAACCTTACCCGTGGAAAATCTTGTTTTTGAGCGTTTTTGAATGATTGCAACTCTTGCTCGATATAATTATGAATATCTTCTACCTGAGAGAATGAAAATTTCAGAAATCTTTAGAAAGTGTGTGATGCTAGTGCAATTTGCTAAATACATACATACTTGCTCTAACTGGGCGCTTCGGACAGTTTTCAATCGCGCATACTTGATCATTAATTTATCAAAAGCGGAAGAAAGATATTTTATTTCTGTGCGATGTTTTTTCAGGTCTTCTATCACCAAACAAGCCGTTTGCGAATTTGAGCTCATTGTGTCAATAAGTTTTTTCTTGTCATTTTTTGTGAGAAAACAATTAATTGGAGCACTTTCTTTTTGGTAGTTGCTGATAAATTTATCCACCTGGAAGTTCCATAATGAATATTTGTGATTTTCTAGAGAAAATTGTTATGATAAACTCACTTTCTCGATCTCCTTTTTTGTTTTCTTAATAATTGTCTCGAGACTACGTCTGCAGTCTCTCGGATACTTACACTGCATGCCAATTCCTTACAGAATCAACAGATGGATATCGAGTATATGCTATACGATTTATTACAATTTTCTTAGAACACTATAATCCTCTGAAAACTAAATAACCTCGAAATTCCAGTTCACATTCCCATTGAAAAAGTTCATACTGAAATAGGTAAGAATTTCTTGCGTTTCTGTAGAACTTTTTGAACTCATCGTTGATTATAAATTTGATATGATTTTCGTAAGTTAGCACCTCTGGAATTCCCCGTCCTTGACACAATTCAAGATGTAATTGGGCAATTTGATTGATCTGATTCGATGCAGAGAATAACTTCTGCGAATTTAGGAGCTTCATCGGTTCAAGTTTGAGCCCAGGTAGATAAGTTGACCGCGATGCGTCAGATTAGATACCATACGGACCCTCAAAGACGGGTCAATTTCACTAACTTTGCACTCAATTATTCCAGAATTGCAGACTATGCAAATTTTGAAATCCCTTGGAATAATGAGAACAAATTGAGAGCTTTCAGAAATAATTCTTATAATTGGAGTTTGAACAAATTTCAAGCTTAAGTGCCCAGCTGATTTTGCCGCATCAAATGCCGCACTCGCGATCAACTATATCCGATCAGTGTGCATCAATGGTGCATTGACCTGTGTACACATCGATCTTTTGAACGAACAGATTTTCAAAACAAAAAAAATTTTGTGACTCTAAGAGGCAAATTCTATCAACCTACTTATTCGTAAAGCCCATACAAAAATAGCTCGTAGTGCTTCATTATTATTAGTGCTTTTTCAACCGAGGTTTTTTTCAACATCTTGATCACCATGCGCCATCAAAACAGATTTGGTCAGCCCTGTTTTAATAATAAATCGATTGAACGATGTCAAGACTGTCACAACATCAGTTGGAGCTGATGATGACAATATGTTCATTATATAGAAACAATTTTTGAAAGCTGATGATGAGAAGGTATGTTTACCAGAAAAATCCTCGCTACATTATTGAGATGTTGCTTGATCAACCTGTGTCATGAAATGAATGAATGGAATTTCGATTCAAAGACTGATAATCCCCTCATTTTTAGGTGTACACATGGATGAACAGTTGTGATCAACTTCAATGCCTAAGCTGAAAGTTGGTGTTGGTTCTGTTGCAGGCTTGCTTGCACTAACAGTTCTTGTCACTCACTACCTGTCAACGCGCGATTGCTCAACACCTTCCAACTCTTCATCAACTTCAAAGACTCATACTCGTTTATTAGTGCTTATACTTAGTGCTCCAGACAATGAAGCACGGCGTGACACTATTCGGTCCACTTGGTTGTCTGGTTTCTTAACTAGGCCCTCTGATGTAAGGGCTTTCTTTGCAGTGGGAACCTCTGGTCCTGATTCATCTCTCAAACAGCTCAATAACGAGGCTCAACGTCACAATGATTTACTATTGCTGCCAGGACTGCTAGACTCTTATGCTACAATCACAAAAAAAGTTCTCCAAGCAATAGAGAGACTCTATGCTGATTTTGAGTTTGAATTCTTGCTCAAGTGTGATGATGACAGCTTTGTTGTGATAGATGGACTGCTAAAAGAGCTTACCAATTGGCAGAATAAGGGTACAAAGCAGGAGTTGTACTGGGGCTACTTTAATGGCAGAGCCAAAGTAAAACGAAGTGGACCTTGGAAGGAGAGCAACTGGTTTCTTTGCGATTATTATCTGCCTTATGCTTTAGGAGGTGGATACGTTCTCTCTTACAATCTAGTCAAATTTATTGCAGAGAATGCGGACCTGCTAAAGTAAGTCCAAGTCATTAATTACAATTCTTAGGCTCATACCAAAATCTGCTTATGATATTTCTCAGAGTAAAAATTTTGGTTGACAATCAATGAGCTTTGGTATTTTGTAATTTTAATGATTACTAAGTATTGATATTGTCCATGGTCTTCAACAATGAATGAGATTTTAATTCAATATCGTTTCGAGGACTGTTGAAACATGTATATGAGAGAATTTATCTTCCCATTTGAGAGTGTTTTATGACTTAGCCATTAACAAGAATTCCATAATTTCAGGGTTGAGATAGTTATGTGTATTGCTTTGATGCATCTTATCTTAAAATTTTTTTTTTAGTGAAGAATTGTTCATTCAATGTAAATTGTTCCCATTAATATACTGTAATTATCAGTTCTAGCTTTCGAATAATAAATTTGGCAAGATTCAAGGGCTAATTTGAGTTTAATTTTTCAGATTGCACAATTCAGAAGATATTTCAGTAGGACTTTGGCTGGCACCATTGGCAAATATCGAAAGAAAACATGACACACGATTTGACACGGAATATCGCTCCCGAGGATGTTCTAATCAATATCTAATCACCCACAAACAGAGCATTTCAGATATGAAAAACATGTATGATACTTTTGCTAAGACTGAAAATTTGTGTACTCAAGAAGTAAGCAATTACTTGGGTTATTTATATAACTGGAATGTACCACCAAGTCAGTGCTGTGATAGGAAACCAGGAATTCTATAATATGCTGTCAAATGTTCCAAGTACCAAGGCACTTACTTCGTTGTAATGATGTAATGATAAGATTCACTTCTCTTGGAATTAAACTTTATAAAACTTGCATTGTACACTCCAAGTTATGAACATGATGGAAATAATACTGTTGCCTTTCAACAAAGAATGGCTTTTTCCTTGACATTACTACATAATTAGGTTTCATTACAACCAAACATGCACTTGAATGTATGTATGGCTGTTAATGTTGATGTTTTCTTCTCAATATCTTACAGAATAGTAAAAATCGAAAAATTAAGATACATACTAAAAAATCAAATAGATTTATTGATAATTATGATCTACATCAATAGTTACAAATAACTGATCTACGTGATTTATTTCAACAATACAAGAGCCTTGCTGCTTTATAAAAGTGTATTACATGATGTTTCACTGAAGATGATCGCGATAAAATTACCAACCTTTTGGTCTTTGGATACACATCATAAGCTACAACATTTTTCTCTTTTAATGTACAAAAAGTATAAACTTATCTCACAAGATCATAAAATATAGAATATTTACAAAATTCAAAAGTTATGGTGCTCACAACTTGTGAGAATTAATTGATAGTTAGACTTTGCAAGTCAACTATGATATCTTGAAAATGGTCTATAAAATATATGCAAAAGGCAACAAAGGATGTCTTATCATAACGGAAACGAGAAAGCTTCGTTGTAAAATGAAGAGACTACCAAATTCAAGATATCAATTCGGAACAATTCTAACTTTTCTATCTCATAATTTGAATCGACACTATCTAGAATACTAAATGAACAATGAATGACATGACAAGAATGAAAACCGTGTGTATGTCATAAAATCACATAGGACGGTACAATTTTGTAACCTAGGAAATTCAAGTGGATTGGACCTACTTTTTCTTCCGATCTTGGGTACATTTTGGACAAAACCATTTGCCTTTAGGTTTTGTTGTGAGTCCAACACATGCAAAATGGAACCACTCAATACCACACTGCAAATCAAAGAATCATTACATTATTATGGTGTTATGAACCATGACAACTATATCAAAATTAGATACAAGCGAATGACAACAGAATTACAATGTTTAATGCACTCACATCAGGATTGTCACAACCTATCATCTCCCCATATGAAACTTGATTGCACACACAATATGTGGGTTCATTAGGATCAACAGGCATGTCTAGAACGTCAGCAGGATGGCTCATATTATTTGTGTCACCTTGAGACCCACTACCAGTAGCCCCAGCTGAAGTTGTGGAGGTTGTGGAACTGCCTTTTTTCTGCTTTTTCTTGGAGCTTTTTGATTCATCTTCACTACTTGCAGTACCTATGGAATTGAAACATGGTAGTGAGTGATGGTTTCTCTCACAAGTTTCTTTCATATGCTATTTTACTCACCTTTCTTTCGCTTTTCCTTTTCCTTCAATTTCTTTCTACCTTTCTTACTTGCTCCACCCTCTTCTTGTGCTCTGTTACTGCTTATGGCTTTGTCTTGGATTTCAGCCTCAAACCGCATCAAATCTGAATCTAATCTTCTAATATGCTTATCAACTAATTCATAAGTTTGTATTGCAAGTTGAACCTTGTCATCGCCATATTCTTTGGCTTTATTGAACAAGTTTTGAATTTGAGTGAGCTGTTCGTTCTTTTTTTCAAGAGATTCTAGCTTCAGTGATTTGAGATAAGCATCAGCCAATTTGTCAATGTCTTTCATCAGATTTTGTGCTCTTGCATCCAAATCTCTCATCAAATTGAAGTTTCTCCGAAGCTCTGTTGGGAGATGTTCTAAACCTGAAATAAAAAGATTATAAATCATTTATGCTGTTTGAAAGTTTTGTATGGACAATGAATCACCGTGAGTGAATAAGCAAAATCATGATTTACTACAATACTCAGGGGTCTAGATTTGAAATTGTTATCAACAAGCTTAATATAAAGCGCAAGCAACTCACGTGAGAGACAAAATACACTCTCAACTGGATGATTAGAATGTGCAAAACAGCTACTTCAGAAGGATTTTGAATTGAACAGAAAAGCAAGTTTTTTTCTCATGATTATTGGCAAATTTGTATGAAACTAGCATGACTCGGAATAGATGACACAGTCTGTGGCACGAAGGCGTTAAGATGCTCAAGGCGATTCTCATACCATTGAATTGAATATTTAGCTCTAGCATTCAAGATATGCACTCAGAATTTTTCATAACTAATGTCACGGTTCTAAAATAGTGACTGAGAATCATCTCTGAAACTTCAAGGTCATACAAGTGTTATCTCACTAGTGTGTCATGAGTCAATGAACTTAGAGGACAACAAGAACCCCGAGCAAAGGTGCACATCCTTCTTCAAGTTTTGGGACAACATTGGACTTACCAACAACGGAATGTATGTTCTTTAAGAAACTGGTACTCACTGTCGAGGTAATGCTCCAAGTAGAAGGCGGTCATCTTCGGTGGTGTATCCCGGTTACCGCGGGCCGCGGGCCAGTATCACACACGACGTAAACACTGGCCGGGACACGGCCTCGAATCCGCGGTTTATAGCTGGCAAGTGGTGAATCACATCACGAGAGAGTCATCACTTCTTTTCGCGATTAGAGCCTGATCATACCAAAATTATCCATTTATCGAGTGCACTTTTTTTTCAAGAATAATTTTGCACAATTTCGCAAAATCAACTGGTCGCCATTGATTGACATGTTTTCTGTGTTTACTGCGGGCTGCGGGTGGCGCTTCACACGCTTGCGCGCTCGAACAGTCTGACAAACCTGGTGATATGAAATACTGAAATTAATTTCGGCTAGATTAGGCTAGTTCTTTCATTTGTGCCCTTGGGTTGGCACTCGTGACGGCGAAACTTGTCCGCGCAAGTTCAGAGCTCATATAGCGGTGAAAATCTTTCATGTTCCATATCGTGTTCATTTCATTCTTTACTTTGTTCATGGCAGTCAGTGGCAGTCGGTGGCAGTTGATGGACCAAAATTGAGAGAAAATCTGAATTGTGTTGAAAATTGGGATACGAGACTCCCGCAAAAGGTTCTACATCCTTTCTTTCCTTGTTGATGGACCAAAGTTTCCGTTCTTTCTTTGTTGATAGACCAATAGGTTCAGAGAATCGATAGTGATCAAGTGATCGCCGAGCTGATATGGAAAGTCCTCCACTTCCACTTATTCCTCTGAGTTACAGGAAAGACATTGAAGTATCATAGTTTTTGATTAATGGGTTTATTATCTTGGCGGGGCTCATTGTTAAAAAACTTGTGCAACTCAGACCGTACAGAGCTCTGGACAATGTCGACTAAGTAATTGGTGAGTATAATTTTCGTTCATCAAATTTTGCCCTCATCATCGAATATTGAAGTCATAACTCCATGCATGGTGGAAGAGAGATAACTCCATGCATTTGCATGCTTTGTCAATTGGTTAATATTCGATTTCAGTGCATCGAATACATCATCCACACACTCCATTGAGATTTTCATGTAAGAACTCCAATTAGTGCTCATTATACCTGATCTTGCACTCTCCTGATGATAACACTTTTGATATCCATTTTTATTATTCTCAAATTTATCTATTGAATGTTCCAATAGTTTCATGAGGTAAGGTTCTCAAAGTGAGCGCTACCAAACTTATCACTCTGTGAAGAACAACTCCAATTGATGAACATGATTCATTGCGTTAATGTTCGCTTCAAATTATTATTGCTCCCAAGAGTGACGATTTCAACTCTGGGAGATAATTTTTTGTAAAACAATCTTGAATTCCTCTTTGCGGGAATTGAGATGAATGTACGTTTTATTGCAAGGCTCTGAAGTATATGAATCTACACAACTAGGAAAGCAAATGAATTCTGAAACTCTTTTCTTGTTTATCTTGCCTTCAACAGTACCCAAGATAAGCTATTGCTCTTATTGCAGCTTTCTCTCATAATAAGCCTGGTTGGTCTGTGTGGAGATTTCTCTTCATGAAAAACAAAAGTTTCACGCTAGCCCCAAAAAGCTTCAGAATATTAATTTATTTTGCTGATTTTCTATCAGTTTTTCAAAAATATTGTCGTCATGCACTATGCTTATTGCACACCGCAAAGTGTCTATGCTACTCTTTTATTGCACCCTTGCAATTTGCAAACATATGATCATCATTGGGTGAACCTGTATCTAAGTCTAGAGAAGGAGTCTCTTTAATATCTCGATCCTCTTGATATTTTTCATTCACACAATTAATGGAATAGGAATAATGGATCCATTAGTTTCATATGAATTTGGTGAATGTTTCATTTTGAAGTGTGAGAATTTCATCTATACTTGTTATCTGCTATGGACAGTGTTATTCATTTTTCCACCATGTTTGGTGGATTTTACGATAAAATATTTACATAATAAGATAACTCCAAAAGTGAATGAGTGCTCAGTGCACTTACAGACGACTGAGTTTCAGTTTACAAATCTCTTTAATGAACTTATGACAAAATCTCTGTGGCCTCACAAATCTATAAACTGAGTTCTGTTCGTGGTGTCAAATGAATCGATGTTGCTTCTGAATGGTGCAATATCTTGAAAATTTGTAGAGACTAATGGGAGTATTCAACAATACTGGTATCCAACATTATTTTAAAGGGTTGGCTCTGCATTTTGTTGATAGGAAAGCGATGGAAGAGAGCAATGGGCAGCTAAACCCAGTGAGGAGTTGTAATCTAGAAATTTACTGCCCTGTAACATTAATTCTTAGAGGTAACCAATGCCATCACAGTAGCAACTTTATGTGTAACTCATTATTTGTATGTCCAGTGAATTGCGTGCAGGACGATTTGTGCAAGTGTTTTTGCATTCTATATTTTCAGGCTATGGGGAAAAAGTTCTAGAATATTATCTATTTGCTGAAAATGCAGCAATATGATATGTTCTGTAACCATCCCAAACCTACTTGACCACATATCTGAGAGGGAGACTCGAGTCTTCCGTCGAACGGGAAATTACATTATTATCTACATTTTCGTGCAGAACTGTATTGTTCACAACAATTGACATATCTAACATACACCTGTTAACATTCTACAAGTTTTTGTTTTTACCACTAGACTCATTTTATTCCAAAATATATAGTAATCAAAAGAAGTAACAACTATACTCAACACCGCGGGGAATGAAATGATTTGGGAAATCGAACGTCATCCAAAAAATTATGACTCTGATAACAATTGGAATCTTGTGCGGCTATTCGTACGAGAAACTCTGGACACCATTTCTACCAACCTAGACACAACTCATCGAGTGTGCGATATAATATGCTATTTATCGCCTACTTCCTTACAGAAACATCGTATTTTCGTCGAACTATGCAGACGGATAAATGCCGTTTCCGTACTCAGGCGATGAAATAGCTTATGTGTTTCGTACGGAGAACGATTTTTTGATATTGTGTGCGTAAAGTTGTGCCGTAAAAGTACTTTGCAGGTGGGTGCGCGGTGCGCAAAGTTCTAAATCGTGCGCAAAGTTGTCTCGATCGTGCGCAAAGTTCCCTGATTTGTGTGCAAAGTCTAAAGCGTGCCAGTAAAATAATACCTCAAATTCCTCCCCATTTTCATGTTCACGTGATCCGACCAATTCGAGGATCAATTCATGGATCGTCACAGGAGACGATTTGAATCCTGAATTCCCACGGATTTTACATTTTGGTTGGTTTGATGCAATGTACTTAACGATGTAGGTGATGATAACCATCCCCCATGATGATAGTATATGTTTTCGATTTGGAAATGGTTAAATACTAAAATATTAGTTCCACACCATTTGCATGATGAATAAATGAAAATTCCTTCTGCACTTTACATTCCATTCTTATGCAAATCCCAGCGTGGTTATATGATTTGAATTCCATTTCTAATAGCTAGATAACAATTTCGGATTCTTCTTTACTAATATTCATGGAAGTAGTCCATGTTTACAAAATTTATTTATGAGAACTTTTCTTGAGTCAAGGAGCTTGCACATTACGGCTAATATTAGTAATTTTGAGAATGGAGGATTTTATCTTGATGAAACGGTAACATATCGTTCATCAATCGGAACATTTTTCTATGATACATTTTCAAAACGTTTTTTCAGTCGGGGGGCTCCGCCCCCAAAGCCCCGCCCGCGCCCTGCCCTCCTTCCGCTCCCTACGGTACACTACACGGGAACCACCTTTCCGCACCAATATCAAAAAGTATACGGGCGCAACTTTTCGGCTCTCGTTCCCGAAATTCCCGTACGCAAAGTGAAACTTTTCACACGCCGCAGAAGTTACAACTGCTCGCAAAGTTCTTTTTTGCGTACTCATTTCGGGAACTCGTGTGTAAAAGTACTTTGCGCGCTTGTTACTCGATGTACTATTCTTCACAACGCCAACGTCCAGCACTCATTTCGTAACGAAAATGCGTTTTCTGCAACTCGGTACATCATATATTTCAGTTATCATGCCCACAGCACAGATTTTTATCTCTAATAAAGATCTTAGATAAGTTGTTTTATATTCTTACCTCAGTTTTTCATACTTCGATTCCAACGCCTTCTTTGGACCAGAGCCTTTCAACTGTTCAACAAAATCTGTTTGTGCGCAGAATAGAACAGTCACAACAGTTGCGACAATAATTGAATGACATAAGAGTCTCATTTATGCGATGCGTATGCAACGATCCAATTTACAGAATGAAAACCTAGGAGACATCAATCAATTGTACCTCGTCTACACTATTTTATTCTTGTAGGTATGAGGACTCGAAAAGATCGATCTTACGACAGTTTTCAGTATCAAGACGAAGTGTATGAAATTTCCCGCCTCGTTTGTCATGAAATGGTGTAAGGCTCTTCTTATCTCTGGTTATGCAAGAGCAGCTACTGAATCCCTCGTCTAGTCTTACTTCAAATGTCAACTTACTTCTCACTCATATTCACTATTGAACAAAAATGAATTTTCAGATGCTCTCGTGCATGAAGGAAAAACTCTTGAATCGTATTGTGGGGATAGAATATGTTTTTGTGTAAAATCAAAATCTATGATTACCAATTGAGCATCTGAGTTCAATATCTAGTTACTCAACTTGCTGTGATCAATATTTTAAGGTATTTGTACACTAAAGCTGAAAATACAGTGAAATCTCCGGTCGCACGGACACCTCTGGTCGCATCAAGACTGTCCGCTATCCGGAGGTGTCCACTAATCAGAGGTTCATTTCTGTGATTATACTTATGCTGTTCGCAAAAAATTGTCCATTATTGAGAGGTGTCCGCTAATAGGAGGTATCCGTTAAGGGAGATTCCACGGTAAACCAGAAAATCACCAAAGTTGGGGAGGATTTAGTTCAAATGTTAATGAACACCTGTGCAAAATTTCAGAATGACTGACCGTTTTGTTTCGGAGTGGTAGCCATCAAGAACCCGCCACTTTTAACATTGCGTTTATACGGGAGTCGACGATTCCGCATGAGCGCCATGCTAAAAGTGACGAATTCTGATGACTACCACTCCGAAACAAAACGGTCAATCATCTTGAAAATTTGCACAGGTGTTCATTAACACTTGAAGTAAATCCTCGCCAACTTTGGTGACATTCTGGTATATTTTGCATTTTAGTGCACAACTACCTTGAGTGAGAATAACATTATATCATCATCAGTTAGATGAATGAGACCGCATCTGGTATGAATGATGACTCAACAAGAAGCACGGAGAACGAATTATTCATTGAAGTGATCTGGGGAATAGAAGTTTTGTGAGAAAACATTTCTTACTCATTTAACGTGTGGTAATCAGAAATCATGCTTGGAAAATTCATGGATCATTTGTAAAAATTCGGTCGAAGTGATATTTTGATGTTTTCTGGGATGAATTCTTCATGAGTAAGATGAAGCGAAGCTAATCTGTTAGAGGAACCTCCAAATTTCGAGTAAGAAGATATTAATCACTATATACCTCACACACACCGGTGGGTGTTGTGAGTTACACTGTTTCCGATCTTGGATTTTTGATATCGAAGCTATTAGACACCTTTCCATAATAAATTATTATTATCGATACCTGTTCCAATAGCCCTCACATACGTTGTTTTAGTCGACTGCTCCACTTTTGACGATGATGTCTTCCTGCTCAATTGTTCTCCACAGTGTCCAATAAGTTGCATCGAGAGCCGTTGATTTCCCGATGCGCCAATTTACGAGGCATACCAACCTGTCTCAGTTTGGATGAATTCGTTCATGAATTTTTCGATTTGAGCAAAAGGACCGTCATAGATCGACTTTTCATTCATGAAGAAAATTTTGTGCTAGTTGAAAAACTTTGAAATTGATCAGTGAATTTTGAAGGCCAGGATTTTTTAAATACGAGAACCATTGTTTTTTTGTTTGGGCTGAATGACATAGAGCAAAAACAGATCAGAATTCTTGTAGATTGTAGTATAGGCGTACGTTATCATGCATTTGAAGATAACATTCGCGTTTACAGGCAGATGTGTTTCCACACGCGTCCTTCAGTTATTAATCGAGATCGAGAATTAATATTCAGAAAATGGATCACAGATTATTGAGAAAACTAAATTATTTCATATTCGTAGAACAAAATGAATAACTCATTCAAAATAGGAAATGTGAAAGATTGGAAGAATTTTTTCGAAAAATTTCGTACATCTGTTGCACTTCGAATGCTGGTCTATTGACAGTGGATAACCATGAGAAAATATGAGCGATCACATATCTTTCAGTTCAACGGGCTTTGCAAAAATCTCGAACACAGACTTTCTAGGTTACGAATATACACGGACAGGCTAAGTTGAATGAAGAAGTGTATAAGCATTTATGCAATTGGACTCACATTTATTCTCTACATCTACAACTCAATTTCCACTTTTGACACTTAAAAATTTTACCAATAACATTAAAAAGTGTGTCTCTGGTTCAATAAAATGCACCACGTTTCGTCATAAAAACACTCCTGAATTACACACTTGGGCAAAACAGATCAAAGCAAACACAATAAACACTCGTAGCAAGCCACCAGATTCGTACGCCGTACACTGTGCATACTCATGTCCGATTGCCTTGCAGTTGTAACATGTCTTCACCTGACTTCCCCACACCTGCTTCATTCTCCACTCTGCAGCTAAAAGTTGTCCATCTGGTCCAGCTTCTTTAGAATCAGCTACAGTGACGCCCCCTAGCGTCATCCTCACATCGACCGCAGCTCCAGGGTGAGCCAGGTATCTCTTCTCAAAAGCTGTCTTGAATTGAGCCCAGGTCCTCACATTTCTGCTTTGGGCCATGAGCCAATCCCTAGCCCAGCCGTCCAGCGAAGATTGCACAGCGTGCATAGTCTGAGCGTCGGTCCAGCAGAGGGCGCTCGCTGCCCTGGTGATGGTCTCGATCCAGCAGGTGGCTCTGGAGCCGTAGCTGCCGTCAAACTTGGGCAGCAGGAACGGAGCGTACCTGAGAGAACTGCAACCTGGTCCATTCAGCTTGTTTCTCTTGATCAGCATGTCGTTCTCTGCTCGAAGACGATCATTGTCTTGGCGTAGTCGCTCAACTTCGGCACGAGCGTGACGCAATTTGAATGCTATTTTTTGGTTACACTCGCGATACTGGTCTCGTTGACGTTCGACTTGGAGTGATAATCGACGTTGAGCAAGATGTTCACTAAAATCACGTTCCCGGCGATCATCAGAACTACGATGTTCCATGCCTAGAGTCTCAAAGGTTGAGGAACCGCTAGCTACAGCCATGATATATTGAAGTAGAACCAGCTTTGCGAACTGCCGGCGGTTTCAGTACAATCTGAGGCGATGTGTACCTTGCGGAGGTTTGCAACAAACTGACGTAAAATTTGCACAAGACTAACTGAGATCTAAAGGGTCCGACTCGCGGGTACGATGTAAGCCACAAAGCTGCTTTAGGGACTCAGCAGGTGGATACACCCAAAACTAACCGTTGGTGTGCATGGAAAGAGGGGGAAGAGACATGCATGGGAACGGTCCACCCATCTCACAATTGGGTTCACAAGAATTGGTACCTGTAAAGCCAATTACCCAAGTGGGACTAATAGGAACTGAGAAAGCAGTTGCAGCTGGCTGGAGTGTGTTGACTGGCTCACTCACGGTATAGACGTGGAGTGATCGGATTAGTGAGGTTTAACTTTGGAAACTTTTCGCACATCTGTCAGAAGATTGAAGTCAGTTTCGTTGACCTTTTTTGAATCAGTGGAAAATGCGTTGACGTAATAAACATTACAAGAAACTTTATGATCTTAGCTAACTAGTAAATACCTGCCTCTTACTTCAATTGTTACACTTTCTCAAATTGACGAATATTTTAGAATTCACATCAGCAAACCTTTTCATATCATTTCCATATGAATTAAAGGGCTATTTAATTTCTAATATGATTCATCAAACATGATTTGGCAATTTTCCGGTAAACATTCGTTGAGACCTTCGTGCAAAATGTCATTCAAAAATTCATGCAACACTTTTTACCGCTCGTAGAATCAGACTGAAGTTTTTGTATTCTACAATACTGTGATGATAATCTTGACAAGAGCTTTCGCGGATTATAGAAAATTACATGACAAATTAGGTTGCGCATTCGACTGATTAATCATAGTTACATCTTAGGACAAAATTGTCTACAAGCTTTCAAGATTGTTCGCATTCAAGGAATCCAAGAATGTACTCTCCTCGGCACTAGTGAGCCTAAAGTACTCGGCACTACATCCGACGGTGATGAGTGTGTGTGTGTGTGTGTGTGTGTGTGTGTGTGTGTTTGTTGAATCCCTCTGTAAAACCTAATCCTCTCGACGCATTACTATGTTATGTTCTTAGCGTCAAAGCATGAGGATAAAAGCAATTCTGACGGATTCATCTTCACACACTCTTTTGCCAGTTCTGAAAAGTTTTTGTTTTATTGAATTATCTGTCATTAACTCAAAATCTTATTAGTTTACAGTTGAACTTGTTGCTCTTATTGAGATTTTCAAAACCTCTGCTGTGACTTCCAATTTATCATTTTTCAATCTTGATCAACTTATATTTAATTGGAACATTTTCCCAAAGACAATACATCATGATGATCGAACTTGATCAGTCATATGAGCAACGTGATGCTAAAAAACGTCAACCCTATACCGTCAACTGGGGTAACTTTGGAACAAAAATCGCATTTTTTCCTATTATTTTTAATAAAACCTTCAAACTCGAATGACATGTACAGCTTGCATGAAAATAGCATTGTATCTGAGGTCAATCGAAAGCTCACAGTTTCAGCTTTTGATTGCAAGGTGATAGGGTCCATTCGGACATCTCTGGTCGGAGCTATGAGCGCTAAAAGTCGTGTCCCAGAGTTAAACCGGCTTGGGGTAACTTTGGGACACGAATTGGTATCTATCATTTATTTGTCAATTAATTCATAAACTAGGGCACGCAATCGATTTCCACCATCAGTGATTGAAAGTTGATTGTCTTAGCTTTCTATTGACCTCTTGCAGAAGTTCATTTGATTGAATCTGACTTGTGTAATAGAGTAAAACCACCTTCAGCATACCGTAGTGTCCTCGACACGATCACCTCTCAAAGAGAAAAAGACCTCCAAAGTCAGTTTCACGTCATGTCAGTTTCTAACTCAAATTGTCATATCTCGGCTGCCATGGGTCGAAATGAGACGTTTCTCCGCTCATTTTGGAGCTCTTATAAACGGCTACTTGGAAGAATAGGCTCTAATAATGGCATAGTTGTTGGAAAACATTTGAGAGCACATGTACAAGTGTTCCAAAGTTACCCCAATTTGCAGAAAAAACACATCTTCCTCAGTTTCTACGCTACACAATTTGGAACTGAATGGGTTTATGAATTAAATGACTAATAAACGATATACATACCAATTCTTGTCCCAAAGTTAGTCCAAGCCAGTTTAACTCTGGAACACGACTTTTAGCGCTCACAGCTCCGACCAGAGATGTCCGAATAGACTCTATCACCCCGCAATCAAAAGCTGAAACTGTGAGCTTTCCATTGATCCCAGATACATTGCTATTTTCATGCAAGCTGTACAAGTCATACGAGTTCGAAGGGGGAAAATGCGATTTTTGTCCCAAAGTTACCCCAATTGACGGTATAGGGTTGACGTTTTTCAGCATCACGTTGCTCATATGACTGATCAAGTTCAATCATCATGATATATTGTGAATTTGAGAAATTTGTCAGGTACCACAAATAGGATACTTCTTTTTCAAGTGAATCACTTATAACTGGTCGGAACCAAATTAGGAATGCTTTGAAAGACAAGATTATTTTGGACAAGAAAATGTGCTGAGGTCTCAGACTTCATTTGCATCTTCGAAAGATGTGTGACACATTCTCCGCGAGATCGTATCACCATCATTTCATTTCGTCCATGACTCGTGTATCCCAGCGTCCCAGCAAATGAGTTCATATGAGAATGAACTCCCGATTGACTCCTTATTCATATTTTTAGCAAAGTACACTACCGGTTAAAAGTTTCAGGACACTTGAGATTTTGTTTTTTAATTTCGTGAGTGGCACTACTAGGCTCTACTTGGTCGAAGTACTTTTTCTGATTTTTCTGACAGTCTTCAATAAGGACGATCAGTCTTGTGTAGAATGCAATGAATTTTGAAACGTCACATTTGTTGAACAACGATACATGTTGTTAGTCATGCCATTTTGTCGTTGTTTTGATTCCAGATCCATCTGAACTTGTACTCGAGCTCGTCTCCATCCGATTACACACCGAGGCCGCATTTTACTTCATTGCTTACTAGATGAGAGCTGCGTGGCAAGAGCTCATCTCAAATGACTCGCTCAATTTGAAGGATACTCAATGTCAAGAGAAAAGATACATCTGCAAAGTGTGCGGCAAGAGCTTGACTCGCTCAATTTGAAGGATACTCAATGTCAAGAGAAAAGATACATCTGCAAAGTGTGCGGCAAGAGCTTGACCAACTCGAATCATTCAACTGAATATATTTTGACCCTTACCGGGAGAAAGCCTTACATGTGCAAGATCTCCGGAATAAGAAATTCGGTCTGAAGAATCATTCGGAATATCAAATACCGCCATGCAAACGGAACACAAGCCCTACATCTGCGTGGACTGCGACAAGACATTTGCCACAAAATATTATTTGACTAGTCATATTGTCACGCATACTTACGCGGGCAAAGACTGTGGAAAGAGCTTTGGACGTAACGTTATTTGACAGAGCATATTCTTTCACATACTGAAAAGGGGCCTCATAAGTGCGATGAGTGTGGGAAGAGTTTTGTCTGAAAAAGTCATTTAATACGTCACAATTTTATGAACACCGGAGGCAAGACCGAGGAGAAGCCTCATCATATCTGCGAGGTGTTTAACAAGAGTTTGGGATAAGAGAAAACTTTGAAACACCACAATCTCACCGACACCGAAACAAAATCCTACAATTTTGAGATCTCCGGTGGAAAATATCACCCAAAGAGTCATTTAAATATAGTCAAATTCTTAAGCACACTGCGGAAAAGATGCACACATGCAAAGAATGCGGCAAGTGCTTTGGTAGGATGTATGATCTGACACGTCATTTTTCCACGCACACCAGAGTAAAGCCTCACAAGTGCGAGAAATGCGGCAAGGGCTTTTCTCGAAAGGATCACTTGACACAACATATTTCTCACTTGCATACTAGAGAAGGCAAAAGTTTTGGCCAAAACAGTCAGCTGATACGTCATACTTCCTCACAAGACGAAAAGAAGCTATTAGCGTGCAAACACTGTAACGAGACCTTCGCTGTAAAGAGCGATTTGGAATATCACATTGATACGCACACCAATGAAAAACCCCATACGTGCGAAGTTTGTGGCAAGAGTTTTCATCTAAAGCGTCACTTAATGGTGCACTTTCTCACGCATGTCGGAGAAAAGCGCCATAAATGCGATGACTGTGGCAAGAGTTTTGCTGTAAAGAGTTCTTTAACTTCGCACATTCTTACGCACAATGAGAAGAAAACCTTCACGTGCAAGCACTGCGATGAAAGCTTCACTGTGAAGAGTGATTTGACTAAACATATTGCCATGCACACAGGAGCGGAGCTATTCACGTGCGAAGTTTGTGGAAAGAACTTTGAACGAAAACGTAATTTGAGACGTCATAATTCCACGCATGCCGGTATAAAACCCTATACATGCGAAAATTGTGGCAAAAGTTTTCGCGACAAGTATCATTTGAAACGTCATGTTTTCACGCACACTGGAGAAAAGCCGTACACGTGTGTGGACTGTGGCAAGCGATTTGCCCAGAAATATCATTTAAAACGTCATTCTTTCACGCATTCGGGAAAAAACCCACAGCGCAAAGAATGAAAAACGAGCTTTGACTAAAAGAATCATCTGATGCGTCATCCCGTCACGAATTTTAAAAGGAAGGAACCTCAGAAGCTGTTACACGATTGTCAAGCTTGCGGCAAGAACACTCCAGCTTGAAGAAAGATTGTAGGCCCGTCATTTTGTTACGCACGCTAAAGAGGAGACACATGCTTGCAAGGTCTGTGCCAATGGAAATGGAAAGGACATTTTTGATGAAAATTAAATTTTATGTCACACCTCAGGGCGGGTCCCAGCTCGTCTGCTGTGTGTCGTTTTAGGTATTCTCGGTGTGAAGCCTGTGTAGTACTGCATATGATTCAGTGAAATGAAAAAAAATGAGATTGATAGGTTAGGCCAGTAGTTTTAGCTTTGCAACAACACGAGCAGTTGGAGCGATAACAGCATGCCCATGCGAGAAATTTTCGAATCATTTTTTTGGGAAAGTACTTTTCTGCGAAAATCTGCTCTTGCTAATTTTGATTGTTTGTGCCGTCCCACTAACGAAGAAAGATGTAAGTGACATTTTCAATAATGTTGAGTTATTGGTATCGAGCGCGTAAATTTGTTCTCCATCTATCTGTCAAAACCAAATGTTTGGAATACAATGCTGAATGCTTCGAATCATTACTTCTGTAGTGGTAAATACACTACAGTACAGTTGCATATAAATGGTTAAAATCTTTTGCAATTATCACATTTATGTCACTTGCGCATTTCTTACTTTGCAAGGTTGTAGGGAGGTAATGATTGTCTTTTTGTAAAGTATCTGATAAAAAATTGAAGTTTCGTAGCTTGAACCGTTTGGCCGTGAAATTATAGGTTCAGGCAAATGTCGAGTGTATCATCTTACAAAATGTCGCTTCAATGTCACGTTTTACTGTGTTAATCCTTATGGTATCGGTGAGTGGTAATACCGTGTTCTGTTTATTATAAAGCACCAACGAAAATGAGGCATGGTTAAAAAATGGAGCACCCTGCGAGACTCGTTTGAATATAAGACACGGTCTCAAAAGTAAGGTACATTTCGGAGGTCAAATAGCTATAGTAAACCATGTCTTGAAATAGGCAAAACACGGTACTGCCAATTAGACTTACAAGGGGAGGACCAGACCTTTGGATCATCAATCTTGTTCAAAATTTTTTTACAGTTTTGTATTACCTAGAATATAAAGAATCCAGAGTAACTCCGTCAAATGGGCCTCCTGTTCAAAGTTACAGCCCATGACATTAACATTGGCCATATAGGCCCATGTTAAAAAGTGATATTTATAGATATACTGGCAACGCTAACATTCTTGCTTGTAGCTCTGGACAGAAGTCCCATTTGACGGAGTTACTCTGGATTCTTCATACTCTAGGTGACACAAGATCGTAAAAAAATTTTGGAAAGGATTGGTGATCCAAAGGTCAGGTTTAGTCTCCCCTCGTTAGTCATATATTCTGTAATTAGTGTTGTTAGAAAATCAAATAAAGACAGATTTACTTTGAAAAAATTGCCCTTGGTTTTGAGAGCTCAAGGACTCAGAAATATGAGACACAATCTCGGTAATGAAGCATTTATTAAGAGTAGAAAGCGCTTTTCAGAGGTCAAAAAATTAGTAAGACATGTCTCATATTGAGAGGTGAGACACGGTATATATGTATTGATGCGCTTCGTGATCTCTAAGAAGTGTACAGTCAAGAATTCCAGCTTGGAACCTCCGAAACTGAATGCAGATCGAGCTACATGGTCAAATCCAATTTTGGATGATTTTTGACTGTTCCAAAGATACCTCAATTTCAATCATCGATTGAAAGGGGCCACTCTGGTATTCATAGTCGTTTCTAAACCGAGGGTTAGTGTTTGATTCGCGGTCTAGGCGCTGTAGTCAGCGTGGCCAAAGAACGAACTTTCGTCTTTGGCGTATCTGCTGCGCTGTTATGATGCAGTGACTTTAGTTCATTTATTAGCCGCACCGACTACAGCGCTTAAACCACGGATCAAACTCTAACCCTCGGTTTAGAAACGACTATGAACTGTTTTCACAGGAATCAGATCTTTTCTAAAAGAAATTCTGACATTCTGGGATGTTTAGGCTCTAAGTTTTCAATGCTGCCCTCGAGCGATGAACCCGAGGAATTTCAACCATCTCGTCTTTACGAGGAAAAATTAATGCTATCTCAGGGTTTCTACTCGCCTTAAAAACCTTGAAAACCTTGAAATGTCATTGAATTCCTTTTTGATCCTTGAAATCATGGAAAATCCTTGAATTCCCTTTCATATTTTTGATTATCCTTATTTTTGAAATTCTATCCGACTCGCGAAAGAATCTCCACGTTCATAGGCTCGATCCGAAAAATTGATGTCCATCCGATTTGAAAACCCGCGCGCAGGACGCGCCACCGTTGTCCACACCGGCTCCAGTTGACCAGTCACTTGTCCAATGGTGTTGAAGTTTGGAACGTTTTTTTGCAACGATAAAATAAAATTTCAGGAAAATGAAGAATTTTTAAGACTCAAATCACCAACCATTGGTAACATTTATCACACCGGTTATTGCTTGCTGTTGTTCAGAACAAAAAGAAGAACCTAAGCTCCTTTGTATGTTGAGGCAGTACAAAAATTGCTGGGAACCTCGCACGAAAATCCTTGAAATCTGGTCATTCGGTTCCTTGAAAATCCTTGAAAATCCTTGGAATTGACCTGACAATTCGAGTAGAAACCCTGAATCTCATTATCGTTTTTTAGGGCTCGAAAACGAAATTGTCGAAAGATTTCTCGGCTGCACTGACATCTAAACATGTAGCAATGAATGACACGATGATATTGTGATCGAATTTTCGGTTATTGTGATCACATCGCGATTCTATCATAAATTTTCGTCAGAATGAGTAAACAAACCGATCACAGTGTTAGTAAAAGATTGAAACTGTTTACAAAATACGATCTTCTAATACAAGACGTGACTCAGCGTGATGCTGCATTAGAGAAATACAGGGAGATAGTCATGAAACAAGTCTTGTTCAAAGAGATCAAGGCGCATCATACCAATATGCCAATGACTTCGACCAGCATAATCAGAAATTATTCAAAGTACACTTCATCGCATTCAGAAGGAATCAAACATCGACTCCGTTTCTCATGATAAGGGGTGTTGCCTATAATATTTATACCTGACAATTGTGTAAAAATCCTAATGCATCTCTATTACTAATTGCCGTTAGAAGTGGCACGAATAGACGACGATACATCATTTTCGGGTAGGTATAAGAACCACCTGCTTATTGGAATCAAATTCCTTCGGCCCGAAGTGATCTCATTCAGCGGAACCTACTGTATTGCCAGAAGATCGAATACATTCTCCTTTTTTTGTTGACCAGGGGATTTTTCAACAAAAATCTTACAGCCAGAAATCTAACCATGAATTCTTTCTATTTGGCAATAATTATAGAGATTTGTGTGCTGATTATAGTTGATACTATACTTGTTAGGTCGATATCTGCATTGAAAGTGTTATAATCGACATTTCATTTGAACTCTGAAAAAATTGCTAACTCGAAACTCATTTCTCAAAATGCTTCATTTTGGTCCTCAAAATAATTGATTTTAGTCCTTGAAAGGTCCTTGGAAAGTCCTTTATTGCCCCGCAAAAAATCCGGTAGACACCTTGCTAAGCGCAGTCAGTGAAAGCATGTGAAGACTTTGAAATCAATTATCATTACTTGCGCGTAGATATGACCGAGGAAATCTTCAGGGTTCTTTGAGCTGGTTGACATTTTCTATTGAGAATCCCTGCAGAATTAACCTCATAGACTCCGAATTATCTTCATGCGTCACATATCCAAGAACTATCATAGAGTAAACCATTATAACTGTATGTCAAAATTATCATTATCATGATTTAAGGCGATGCGGTCACCGTGCTCGCTGAACTTTGTTTACAAAACTCTCAAAATCTCTTCCAGTTTGGGCTAAACGACGAGTTATCCAGGCTTTATCAGAGCGCGCCTAGGCAAGTGTAAGTTCAAAATAAATGAATGAGCGACCTTTAACTATACTTTGAATTCGTCGACCCTAACCTTGTAGTCCTACTTCTTCACGTTTTAATAATCTGCTGATAGGTTTTAGCCCGGGTAAAAGTTCTCCCAACTCTTTATTATAATATTGTTGATGTTTGGCAATTATTCCAGGTGCGCTACCATTTTGAATTTTCAAATTTGAACATTCACTTTGAGGGTTACACCAGAAACTCTTTGTCAATTGTTCAAGATGGATTTCCGACACGCATTCGTGTTAGTGTATCTGTGTAACATATTGAATTTTACAAATCATGTGACTTTATTGTCGACCGCTAGTATGTTGGTTTTGGTCTGCAACACACGTGGTTCAGTTCTGTTGCATTCATATTGAATTTCTTCACGCACAACGTATTTGGCTTAGGGCCAATACGTACAAAAGTCGTTTCGAATGGATTTCTAGATTGTATGCCGGAGAAGACACATACTGCAAGAATTGCAAAAGATACAGTTGGAAAGAGAAGTTTGTTTGCAGGCTACTAGTGCAATGACGTAAGCTTTCTGAAGCTCGAATGTAAGAGCCTGTCTATATTGGCATCGAATCTCATGTATTTTCTACGTAGCGCTTCGCAAGAAAAGCGCGAGAAATTTGCAGGCGAGGCGCAGAAGCAACGTAGGAGCGCAGAGTCTTGCGCTTTTCTTGCGAACCGGTGCGTAGAAAATACATGAGATTCGATGCCAATATGGACACGCCTGCGATTCACAGGATCGCAGGATCGCAGGATTGTGGCGTTGAAGGACGTTCACCACACAGTTATCACTTTAGGTTTTCTTAGAATTAGCCTCAAAACGTAGGAAGGCACATCAACCCGCAAATAATCGGATGCCCGGACCGAAAGTTCTGTCGGGGGAAGAATTAACCCCAAAACCCAGGAAGGCAAATCAACCCGCGAATGACCGGATGCCCGGACCGAAAGTTCCTTCCCGGGAAGGATTCACCCTAAAACCTAGGAAGGCGAATCAACCCGCAAATAACCGGATGCTTGGACCGAAGGTTCCTTCCGGGGAAGGATTCACCCTAAAACCTAGGAAGGCGAATCAACCCGCAAATAACCGGATGCTTGGACCGAAAGTTCTGTTGGGGGAAGGATTCAACCCAAAACCTAGGAAGGCAAATTAACCCACTAATAACCAGGTGCTCGGAATGAAGTTCTGTAGGGTGGTGAATTCGCCCCAAAACCTAGGGAGGCGAGTGTACCCGCAAATAAGCGGAGGCCCGGACCGATGGGGCGAGTTCTTCCCCCGACAGAACTTCCGGTTTGTTGCTGTAATCTTAAATCTAAGAAATGCTGTGTCGGCCGCACTTATTAGTATTGTCAATTTTCCCTCATAAGAAATTAATTTTCTGCAGATCTCTCGATTATATTCAGCCGATGCTGTTTCATAATGGATAAGAAATGAAGTTATAAGAACATGAAAACGATGGAACTTCAAAAAGAATAAGATTGCGGGAGAAACCAGGCCAGCAGCGCGGCTACAAATCTTCACGTTCCATTTGGATTCATCAGCTGAACTTAATATAGGCATTTGTGACGTACGTTTACAGAGGCAGCCCATAAACGCCGGTGGGCAGCGCGAACTATTACCTGTAGATTTTGCAGATTTCATCGCGATGCGTCGCGAAGTCGCGATGACCGTCGCCGCCATGAGCACTTTTGCTTTGCAAAGCGCGCGCCGGCTGGGCTAAGTACAAGCTCATTCCCGAGCTAACCACACCGCCATATTGTCTATAGAATCAGTTCAGGGCGTCAGTTTCGTCTCCGGAAACAAATCCAAATAATTCAAAATTCATTTGAGCTTTGATGGGATGCTATGGCTTTGTAGCGCATTGCAGAGCGCCCATACGACTTGGCATTCTTACATCAGAAAATGATTATCCCCTCAGAAAAGATGTTTGATCATATCGACACTCAAAATAAAAAAAGGATGAACAGTTTTCAGATATTGGGAAGTGCAAAATCAACAGCGGCGCGGCTACGGAATTTCGACTTTCATCAAATTTATCATTTGACATCAATATTATCACTTCAGCCGATCATGATCATTATTATAATAATAGAAATAGAATTTCAATTTATAACTAATTATAATCAATGTAAATATAAAGACAAGAAAACCTAAAGTGATAACTGTGTGGTGAACGTCCTTCAACGCCACAATCCTGCGATCCTGCGATCCTGTGAATCGCAGGCGTGTCCATATTGGTATCGAATCTCATGTATTTTCTACTCACCGGTTCGCAAGAAAAGCGCAAGACTCTGCGCTCCTACGTTGCTTTTGCGCCTCGCCTGCGAATCTCTCGCGCTTTTCTTGCGAAGCGCTACGTAGAAAATACATGAGATTCGATGCCAATATAGACAGGCCCTAATCGCAAGATCATCTGAACACGCGGGAGTGAGGCAATTTTTCAGCTTTGCGGGAGACACTAGGTGAATCAGTTTTTTTCACTCCTCGTCATTTTTCCTACGCATTGATTACATAGAAAAAATTATTCATGCTCGATCGTGCGACAAAATTTTGGTATGCGGCTGAGTGCTGATGAAAGTTGAGCGACATGTCTACTAAAAAAATGTTCTGATATCCCTGGTGGAAAAAAGAGCGTAGCAGTACTGCGCAACTCCGTATTACGGTCGTAGCCCTACGGCCGTAATACGATCGTAGCACTACGGTCGTAATACTGGCCGTATTACTGTCGTACTACGCTCTTACGCCGATAATATTCATTTCTGGCATGTTGAGTGCATTTATCTGTGGTTTGACACTTCGTGTGGTGTAAACAAACTCTTCTGCTGTAGCTGTTAAGAGTTGCGAATTTAACTTGGCAGCCCGCTATGGCGAAAATTTCCACAACTCGCTCTGATTAAAAAAAGAACAGAGAGTGCTCAGAGAGTGACTATAAGATTTTCTTTGTGTACCTGCACGAGTGAGGTTAACCCACCCTGCGTGGCAATAAAGTGCAAGTGATGAGATGCTTGTTACCGAATGTGTCAAGTGCACAGGCAACTTGATGCTTGCGAAACCTCGCACTTCTTTTACAGATCTACATCCTCAGTCACATTCTATATCTCTGTCGAATATCAAACAAAGTGCAGACACGCTGAAGATGTTACAAATAGAGTCTATGCCCGGCTATATGGGTAGTGCGACTCAGACCATGTATCCGAAATTTTGACTGAGGATGTGTTGTAGATCTGTAGAAGGACTGTGAGGTGGAGAATCAAGCATCGAGTTGCCTGTGCATTTGACACATTCAGTGACAAGCATCTCATCACTCGCACATTATTGCCACAGAGTGAGTTAACCTCATTCCTGCAGGTACACAAAATAAATCTCACAGAGACTGACAGAGACTCTAGCCCGATTTCACCGCAATGTAAATTGAGTCACTACTCACCAAGCACTCTCTGTCTTTTTTTTTAATCAGAGCGAGCTGTGGAAATTTTTGTCATAGCAGGGTATGCCAAGTTAAATTCCCAACTCTCAACAGCTACAGCAGAAGAGTTTGTTTACACCACACGAAGTGTCAAACACAGATGAATGCAGTCAACATGCCATGAAATGATATATATAGCACTGCAGACTCTGATGTCGGCGTATATAAGAGCGTAGTACGACAGTAATACGACCAATATTACGACCGTAGTGCTACGATCGTATTACGGCCGTAGGGTACGATCGTACTACGGCCGTACCTCTACGACCGTAATACGATGATAAGACAGTAGGCTACGGTCGTAGTACGGCCGTAATACGCTCTTTTTTCCACCAGGGATGGAATTTTGTGCAATGAAATGGTCGTGAAGTCGAGAGCATGAGATATTTTATGATAACCTTTTTGGAGATTAGGATTTAAAAATTTTAATGCTCTTTATAATTATAGGAGTGAAAAGCCTATATTTTTTGTCATGCGGACGTGACCTTAAAGCGATGAGGTCACTATTCACGTTGATTTTTGTTCACAAAAATTTTAAAATCGTTTCCAATTTGGGCTAAACGGCGAGTTATCCAGGCTTTGTAATCATCTAATTTGGCCTGGAGAACTCTTCGTTTAGCCAAAATTGGTAAAGATTTTTAGATTTTTGTGAACGAAAATGTGCCAATTTGTAGGTACGAGTACCAGTGGCAAGTTATCCTCGTTCATCGTCAATAGTCTTGGGATTAGTGGAGAATGATGAGTTATCCACTACAATTCAGATGATAATAAGTAGTAAACAACTCGTCTAAAACTTCCTATCGTCGAAATTTCGAGTTATATGTAAATGAATAGGGAGGGTAGAGAAGAAGGAGAGTAAACTCGACTCTGACAGCATTGGCGAGGGGCTTCAGCGGCGTTCGCCAGATAGAGGCGCTGCCTCTGCGGTTTCCGCGTTCTGTTCATAGGCAAACGTAGTTCGAAAACGGCCACGGCGGCGCTGACTCCGCGGTTTCCGCGGCTATGAGCCATAACATCTGGCAACTCGCAAAGGGACTGATCCGGCAAGGAGTTTACTCTCCTTCTTCTCTACCCTCCCTATAAATGAAATATAATTTCCGGGTCGCACGGCGACCGCATCGTCTTAAATCTTGTTCATTGGATGAAAACATAGAAGTTTTGTGATCGGACGATGACGTTCGTCGATAATGGGAACGGATTCTTTAAAACTCGATTTCGAACGATTGCCAAAAAATTGTATTGAAATCATGTAAATTTTCTTTCCTTGAAAGATCACGCGTATTGGATCAGAAAATATTTTTCTCAATTGATCTAATGGGGTATTTTTCAGAATCTTGATTGGGAAATTCTACTCCATTTACCTATGCAACTTATTAATTGGAAACGGGGTTTCAGAAGTAGTTTTCGATGAGTTTTCTTTTCCGGCTTTCAGAAACACTTACAGCTGACCTATCTCAATATCTGATTGCACGGTCGAAAACATGACCAGTGTCTTTCAGAGCGTACCATGTGCCCGGTCGGATAATCTTTTACCGAAGCAAAAATTCTCCAGGTTTCTGATCATCACATTGCTTCCTTCCAGCTCAACAGTCGGTGGTTGTTACCTACTTCGTTCTTTGCTACGTTACTCCATGATCATCGAAGTTCATTTGGCTCATTTCTACGTCCTTGCTTGGCTTCGCGTAAGTATTGGTTTGTGTCATTTATAATAGCTATCAAATACAAAGAAATAATCCCACGATCCCACCAATGTTCATGACCTTCCCAGCTTTCATGCGCCTTCCATATTTTATCGTGTGTTGATTCTCTCAAACCTTTCTCTCCGCTTAAAATATTGAAGTGGAATCAAATCAACCGATTATCTACCACAAGCTCGGCGAAAAGAAAGAAGTGTACGGAGGCCTCAAGAATCTTGGATATCATATCCTCTTTGACATATGTATACTAGAAACACTTCACGCGCGCAAGCGCGCTGACGCTCAAAATTGTTTTGAGGGAAGCAACAAAATCCATCACAGACAATAATCATTGTCATTATTTCATATGATTTGAAATGTCATCATCCGTTTTGACTCAAATAGTACGAGCGAAATTTAACTTCACAACTTGTCACTTTGATCTGCAGTTCGAATTTTTCAAGAAGAATTCGAAGTCTTTTGGATTTGACAATCAGGCTGATATGAAACTCCATACCGAGACTCATACTAAAAGAGAGAGGGGAAATCTCGTACAGGTGTTTTTGCGCAAATCACATGCAGTTATAAGAAACTGTACAAGGATTGAGTTCCTACCCATTTTGCCCCAGTTCTAAAATTGAGTAAAATCATAGGTCGTTTAGGGGTTGCAGTCTGGTGTATCGTGATGAATTTCAAAGTGATCAGAAAGGAGAATGTTTAAACGTGGTCACGTGGTTTGGTGATACATTTCCATTCAAATTCCTTCAGTTGCGTGTTATAGCTTAAATAAGGTAAGGGTACCCAACTTGCCCCCATATGCCGATCTCAGGAATGGGCGCTCGTTGACCTTCCCGCAATTTTTTTTACGTTTGTTATGTTAAAATATGAGAAAATACGTAGTTTTCATCGACCCCGGATCATTTCTGCGTTCTCTAAAAAATATAAAGTGAGTTTTCCATTTTTCGTGTTTGCACGGCTAAGAAATCGAGGAGGAAATCGCGTTCACTGAAACCGGTGCCAATTTATTTTTATTCAACCAATCTTGACGTACCTTAGCGCATTCGATTCCTTGTCTCAAGACCTTCAAAATCCGCTGTTCAGGGTTGCAGGACTCTGATATGGAGCGATTTTATGTACAAAACACGAAGATGGTTTGAGAATCAAGAAGGCCGATATCGGAGTGTACCCAACATGCCCCCATATGGTTATCTCGGAAAGGCGTGCAGTATGGCTTTTTTTACCACTCAGAACGTGTTTATCACATCAAAATAGGTCAGAAACAATGTATTGGGCCAGCTAAAAGCTACAAATGTCGCTGCACGGTGATCAAAACGGATCAAAGCGATTTTATTCTCTTCATCGCCGATTTACATTGTTTTAAATGATGGGGGCAAGTTGGGTACACACTTTTGTAAGCTCTCAAAAATCATCTTTTGGGAGAATTAAAACAGTTCGGCTCCAGTTGGTTCAAATTGAATGTACTTTAACTCATTTTGAAGGTCTTAAGACAAGCTTCAAAATGAGCTAAGGTACGTTGGAAAATATGGAGATGGGCCAAAGTTATTGAGAAAATGGCTTAATGGGGGCAAGTTGGGTACACTTACCTTATATCCAGCGTGAAATATCTTACACGTTCATCAATAGATATACGATTTCATCTGGTCTTGAAAATGTGGCGTTGAAATGCGTGACATTCTCAATGAAATGAGAAGATGAAGACGCAGAGCTGAAAGCTCAAGAATTTTTGAAAAGACGGTTTGATTTTTCACAATCATCAGACTTCGATTCTCGATAGAATTCATCAGGTAAAGCCTCTTGAGCCATACTTCATCATGACTGCCAGAATCATTGAAAGTTTTCTTGCTTTCTGCATTCTGACCTCGGAAATCCAGACGCAGCGTATGAAATTTCGTTGCATTGAAAGATGATGATGTGTACTACATCTGTTGCTTCCATGATTTCACTCACTCTTCAGTACGATACCACATTAGACAAACAATCTTTTGGCCTACTTGCTTCGATTTTCTTTATATCTACAGGATTTAAAATTTTATTCAAGGATTGGTCGTTCATACACGGAAAGAGTAACATCTCTTGTCTTGAAAATTTTCTGCACCGAACCTCAAATTCTCTTAATCGCAACAAAAACGTCAAAATCAAAACATACAGCCCAACGCACGCAAAGATGAGGCATCGAAAAAATCGAGATACGCTAACTTCTCGATTGACTTGCGGACTTGCGGATTAAGTAATAGGAGGGAGGAGGGATAGGCGTGTTGAGTGCTGCACTCACCAAACATTTGTGCTTAAAAAATTAAGATACGGGCACATCCACGGTATAAAGGTTGAACTTTTTATCGGTCAATGGTGAGGATTTTGTGCTTGATAACAAAAATAATTAGTCGTGTCTCCTTCTGAGATCAGTATTATTTTCTGATGATAGTTGTGATAGATTTCCAAAAAGAATGTCTTTTTTCTGGTTGACTAGTCTGGGTCATAACATCTAATGGGGAAACAGCTTGCACGAACTCAAGATAAGGAATTTACCACAATCTCTACAAAATTCAGAGAGGGTATTGAACGCAACCGTCATATCGTGCGTTAAATTCATGGCTCGAGCAAATTCTAATCTGTTCGCGAATTCAGTAAAATCTAGCCGTTCAAGGGAAAACCACTTCGAGAGAAAGTATTTGGTATGTGAATCGAGTGTTCCATTGATCCTGTGTGAACGCTCTATCAATTGAGTTTCAGAGTTCAACCTCACTGTAAAATCATGATCAACATCGTCGACTTTTGATATTTTTTACTGAATTTCCGAGGAATTCTTCGCTATTAAAATCAATAACAAATCTGTAGTTCTTGAAACAAACCCGCGATGCTTTGAAGATTCGATACTCAACTTTTGAGTGGAGTGGTGTTGTTGCTCAACGCTGTCGACCAGTCAATTGCATTTTTACATTGAAATCCTAAACAATTGAAAACCAGTTGGGACAGCATTGGTGATCAAATAGGAGCCGAAAATTGAAGACTTACTTACACCTCGGTTGCCGATCAGATTCGCTTTGAAAGATTCACTTCTTCCCAACAAATTTTGATCAACCATACTGATTCATGTGTTTTAGCAAAATTGGTATATCAATTTCATCTCACTTTGATGACATTGATTCAGAAAGTCAATTTACAAAATAGTACTCGGCTGACTCCTCAAAGTTAGAGCGAATAAATGAGATAATATTGAATAACTATACAGACTTATGACAAGTAATGATTTCTCCACGGAAAAAAATAGTTTGTTGGATTCACAAATGCCCGTTTGTTGACTTCAGTGTTTGTGATATTCACAAATGAATTTGTGAATAGAACAAATGACATATTTGTTAGGCTAACAAACGCGAGCTTTGTTGGCCCAACAAATGGCTATTTTGTTAGATGCCTTTTAACCAAATGTATTTCACATAATCCAGGATGATCGATTTACAACTATCATTGATCATCATTGGATAGTTCTGATATATTCACGATCAGACCAATACTCTTCTCAATGAATCGATTCTCTGCAAATGTACGAACGTACGCACGATAATCCAGTTACATTCTTGTTATTCTCTAAAAGTTTGTATTTTTGATTAAGGTAAAATAGGTGGATTGTCACCTATTCCGGCATTTTCCCATTTTATCAAAATTTCCTCAAATCACTTCAAAACACCTATTTGTTGGGCTAATGAATTCCAACAAATAGTCAGTTTGTTGTCGTCAGAGCGAGACCGGATTATTTGTGAATAACACAAACACATTTGTGAATCTAACAAAAGTTAGTTTGTTGTGCGGAAATGATTTGGTTTGTGAATTTCACAAAACCTTTTGTGAATCCAACAAACTATTTTTTTCCGTGTCAGATCCTAATCAGAATCTAGAATTTCTAGTCAAAGATACAAGAAATGTGGAATTATTATCCTTCCGTTGAGATTCATTCGTTTTTTCCATATATGTATTAGATCATGGGGATAAATCATGATGATATTTTTATTCTAATAATTTTCTGAAACGATAGGAGAGTCGAGACTTCATTAGTATTAATGGTAATTATGAGGAACGTATACTTCTGGGTACAATTTTGAATTATTAGTAATCAAAAAATGCACATGATAAAATTAGGGTTTGAATGGGCGAAGCGATGAATCGTGCGGTCGTCGATCAAATCTATTTGACAAGTGGATAGCTGGCAGAAGTGGCTATGCCACACATATTGCGTTTGTTGCGTGCCATACGAATATAACCCTTTTCTCCCCAATCTTCGCCCCAGCTGTTTTTCACGAGCCAAAAGTCTTTTCCAGTCGACTCATCTGTCCCATATCCGATTGCCAAAACGCCATGGTCTAAAAACTTAGACGAGCACAAGTGTTCGAAGTAAACACCTGGAATCAGATAAACAGTGAGTTGTTGCAAACATCAATTTTTCGTAAGATTTCTCGAGATTTTCGCATTAGGCCTTTCCATGATGGGTCTAAGATACTCCGATTCAAAATAGTTACGTCCAGTAATGGAATATTTTATGCAACTATAAACATGGGTGGATATGTATCCAATCAAACATCCAAAAATGTTGTGACTATTTCACAATTTTTAGTTGCAACAGTAACCAAATATTGAATATGTAGTCTCTAAAAATTCTCGCTCCATCACTCGAATGCTCCGAAAGTTATCAAGTACCTGAGAAAACTGTATCAATGACTTATGAATTTTTGTACAAGATGGAAAAATCACACACTAAAATAAGTAATTTCTGAAAATGATAACAACGGTTTTGACACTCGATGCTCGGGGTTGAGACGGTAAAAAGTTGATTTAATCAAGCTGCGACAATAGAGATACAAGTTTTTCTTCTGAAGTTGATTTTCCCGTCTGTTCCGGCCAATCGAGTATATCATTGAAATTGAGAAGAGATTTGACGTACGCGATTCATCAAGTTAAAGGAAGCTACTATAAGAGACTATTATTATGCTGCAAATGAAAATAAACTCACCACTCTTGTAAAACATGAAACTATCATGGTCAGCATCGATGGCTACAGAAATTGGTCCAACAGTTGCAACAGCAACCTGCAAACTAGTTTCGTTACCTCTTGGCATAATATTCACAAATCCGGCATCGTCGGCGCCGCTGTTTTGTGGCTTGTATCTGCAAATGTCGTCCCTAGCTTCGTAAGCGTAAGACTTTTCGGTATCGATGCCCCTATTATTCTTGACGTACATGAAGGCATTGTTCATTAAACCTCCATCACAGCCTTGATTCCCATTTTTCCCAGAGCAATCTACCAGATTCTGTTCGCTCAGTGAGATCAAAGTTCCGTTGTGGCGGAAATGTTGTCCCTCGAGTGATCCTGTCTGTAAAATTTCAAAATTCAAAGGAATTATTTCAGGGTGTCCAAAATTTCTGGAATCTCTGGACCCTCTGAATCTTTAGGGAAAAAGTAAAATTCCTGGAGACTCTGGAACCTCAGGGGATTTGATCGAGGCTCTAGAAAAAATCAGAGCGATATAGGTGAAAAGCTTTGGATCATTTGATATTAATTCCAAGACGAGCGTAAAAGTTTTGTTTCTGAATTTCGAGGTGGAGAAAATCGTAAACCACCATAATAGTACATTTCGATACAGGGGTGGAAAACTTTTTTTTCGCGTCCGAGTAATGGGTTTCACGGCTCGGGCCGGAATCATTACGAGGATGCGAAAAATATGTTTTACACCCGTGTATCGAATACTATTTTTTGACAAACTGTGAGAATAAGTGGAAAATCAGTGCGGAAAAGTTACTTTTTCGCACAGTGTGTAAAAAAAATTTTTTCGAGATAGAAAAACTTTTAGCCATATGGGTCGGCGACGAATCTTTTGGAAAATAGTTGAATCTGAGTTAGAAAAAAAGTCTAAGCGCTACTGCGATCTTTCACGTCTGTGCAAATATTTAAAGTGAATCTGACCAATTTCCCCCAGTGTTAATTTTGCTCACTCAAGATCTCAAAATCTCGCACCCATCAATCTTGCTGCGCATTTTTTAAAAGTTTTTCTGTTAGAATATGAGACAATAAACTGTTACTAAAAGTGATCCCACGGTGAGTGGTAAGGTGGGGAAAGTCGATGATCATCGAACACGAAAAATTCCTCTGCGATCAATGCCTAGGTACCCTCGCGGTCATTTTTTCGAAAGAATCAAAATCATCCGTCGGTGGAATTTGGAATGAAGTCAATTTTTAGATTTTTCTATAGATATATTATGAATGATGTGTAAAAGTTTGTCTTTTCCGCGGTTTCTTGTCTTTTTGCTGTGTTCTCCGCGATAAGGGTGGTTCTTCCGCAATAAGTCGAAAAGGGTGAGTTTTATCGAAAAAAGTGCGAGACAGTCGTTTGGAGCTTAATTTGGAAATCTACAAGATGGTATGCTCTTGCCTTTCCAACAACGAGGAACAACCACTGTAAGATTTGCAGATCAAGGAAAAAATATCTCAAAAACCTATTCCCTCAACTTTCTTAGACTACCTTGTGTGAATCTAGTTCTTCAATAAATTTATCCACTTCATTTCGAAAATTTTGAAATTTCTACGAAAAACTCCTCAACACACTTTTCGATAAAACTCATCCCTACCGATTTTTTGTAGAACACCAGCAAAAAAGACAAGAAACCGTGAAAATGACGAGACTTCCACGTATCATTCATAGTGGGAGAATCGAAAAATCGAAAAATAGACTTTATTTCAAATTTCTTCGACGGATAATTTTGATTCTTTCGAAAAAATGACCGCGAGGGTACTTAGAAATTAGTCGGGGAGGAATTTTACATAATCGTTCACCCTCGACTTTCCCAACTTTCCTATGCGCCGTGATCCAAAATGGATGTTTCATAGAATACGAATATCCTTTTTGCTATTTCTGACTTTTTTTCTCGAAGAGTGAAAATTGCGCCAAAAATGATTGGCTTAATTAATCTAAGTACACGATAGCTAGTTTTTTCTCAACTTCAAAATGCTACTTGTCTCAAATTAACAAAATTCAATTTCCAACAAATTTAACGAGCACATGGCCTACTGAAAAAAGTGCTGTATGTCTACTCTGCATCCATAGCTTTTTATTAGATTCGTACTTGGCTCATTCAAAATCCACCTACCAAACTCGAACCATTCGAAAAGTCGTGAATGATGCTATTTTCATCTGGTGAGAGCGTCTCATTTGGATGCTTTGGAGCCGAGATATCCCAATTTCACGTAAACCCCCGGCAATCCTCCGGACATTGCCCCTTTTTCACACGTGGAAAGATAGTTGGGCACTCATTTTCAGAAACCCACAAATAAAATATTTTTTTATGAAAATTGATATAGCTCGAGTATTGTCGGTTGAATTCAGACTTATTGTAAGTCATTTACTAGTTTTTGAGACAAGCTTCAAAATGATTCGAGTTTCAGTCAAGAAATCATGAGAAAAGACAGAATTGTGAATGAAATAAAAACAGTGGGGGCAAATAAGACACAGTTGGTTCACTCAAATTTTAGTTTCGACTGGTTTTTACGAACATGATAACTCTGATTGTGATGACTACTTGCTAATTTCTAAATAACGCGTTAGAGTATTACTCGTCATGTCTAAGCCTCGACCCCTTGGGTTGAGATATATTTACTTATCGAAAATTTTTAGAAAATGCCATAAGAAACTTACAGCTGAAAAGGCCCAGCACGATCCGCATTGGCCTTGGTCTTTAATCGGCGTGACGGCTCCATTTTTTCTCCAATCAACATCCTTAGGAAGATGCACATGTTCAGGTACCAAAAAGTCAATACTATCTCGAGATGATGCGGCTGAATCGATCGCCGTAGCATAACCCATCCGTGCCGGTTTGTTGAATCCATTCATTCGCTCTGAAAATTCTTTGACTGACTGAAAATGTGAAATGAAAGCATGTAGTCAGTCGATGAAAACGGAATTTCAATAGAAAAGTCATTTAGTAGTACCTATACCATTACGATGTCCCAATGCTTATTGGAATATCGTAATTATATAAAATTCATATGGGATATTATTATATTGGAATTATATGGGATATTATATGGAAGCTAGTGATAATGAGATCACTATTTTTTACTCACTGCTCTTGAGCGTTTTTGACTTATCAACCCTCGACTCCCTTATACTTCCACTGTCAACTATTCCTAAGTTCTCTATATTTTGATACGATATCATATCTGTCTACCCATCTGTTTGATTGTCAATCGCCACGAAGACAGCTAAAGAGTGAGAGCAAAATATACTTGTTCGCTTGGAAATTAACTTACAACCTGTTGCCAAAAATCCATGAATATTTCTTTATCCAATAAACAATCAAGAAGAGCCTCAATTCCAAGTACATCGGGTTTTTTAATGTGTTGGATCTGTGCGTGATCAAAATTTTGCAAGAAAATATGAGGTAGAATGTACAAAATCATGATCGGCGGTCGCGCAAAATTCCACAAACAGTTCACAGATCTGTCGACCTTGGAATTCTTCCTCAAAATCATTAGTATCGTGGCTGTGAGCTCAATAATTTTATGCATGAATCAGGTAATAGATAGATAACCGTAATTTTTTACAAAACTATCAACAGAGACGAGATTATTCAAAGGTGATGGATGCACCTGATTTTTTATACCTCGGGATTTCCGTACGCAGGACAGTATGAGCAGATCATCTTCGCAAGAGAAATTTGAGGGATGTGATCAACAGGAGTGTTCCAAATTCGTGCATAGAATAGAGAATTATCTAGGTCGTGCGATGACGATGATTCACTCGAGAGCTCATCATAGGATGATGTAGGTATGCTAAAAAGTACAATCAGTATGAAAATCAAGAGCAAAATACTTTTGCTATATGAGTTGCTCAACTTTACTGACTAAGTTACGTAGTTTTTATTTTTTACTACCAATTAACACTAAAATCTCGTGACGCTTCAGTCACCGGAATGATACATGACTCAAGAATTGTCTCACTTTCAGAAATCGTTGGAAAAATTGACATAAAGAGACCATCTTACAAATTTCTATGAACTGAGAAGTCAGTATGAATATCTTTTGACGGTAAAAAAATACACTACTTTCTATGAAAAATGTTTTGGAAAATTCTTCCCGTACGTTAGGCTCATAACTTCATAATTTGTAGATTTCCCTCATTGAAAATTGCCAGATTCACTTTCGGAATGATTATTGATCAAGACAGGGAAATAGTATTGAGAGTGTGAACATTTTCACTCCTGCGAATGGTACATGTTCGATACTCCGTTTACGGTAACTCGAAAAAAAAAAATCAATCGGAAAATTTCTGAATAGTTTTAGTGAGAAGTAATCGTAAAAAGTTGAGTTAAGGCAATGCTCTTGAGTTGCTGGGAAAAAGTTTTAGCTTTTTGGGTGGAAAAAAATGCTAGTTGTATAAATATACTACCTCAGGGTTAGTTGAAGGTTCGTCATTTTTTAATTTGACTAGTATCAACTCCATCCATTTGTAAGATTTCATATGAGAAATTTGCGTTATGGTTATGGCTAATCTAAAACTCATGTTGAAGAACTCGACTGAGAACTTGATACTTCAAGCAAATACAAGATTCTCGTATACATCTCACTTGTGACAATTTTACTAGAAATTTCTGACATATGAATAACCACGAGGGTGATCCTGTATATCAGCGTTGAGAAGAAGATGACTACACGTATTTCCTAGTATAAGGCACTTTCATCTCACGAAATCTCTATTCTTGATCAAAATAATTACTTCATTCTTTCCATCAAGACCATATATGAGAAGAAAACGCGCTTCAAAGCTCTCATGAACCGTCAATAGATTTACAGAAAAACTCACCATGTCTCCAAATTTATTGATTTCTAGTTGAAAAGTCACCTCGCCTAATTCATACCGAGCATTATGCCTGCTGATTTTTTCTCTGTTTTCCAAGAAATTCTTGAGACGCAGCGGCTCCTCTTCTTCAGAATAATTTTTCTCATATTTTGCCTGAAATCAAAGCAGCATAAAAATGTAAAGCAATATATATATACTCATAAATCATTCATTAATCCTTATTATTCAATTCTTTTCTACCTTGAATGTTGCCCATTCTTGCAAATGCATCTCTTCCGCAAAAGGAAAGGATTCGAGCATCAAATCTCCGGCTCCTAAATCTACTCTTTCCACATCGATCTAAACGGACATGAATTTTTAAATGTCTTGATTGAATTTTGTATGAATTCTGAAGTTTCCATTTCTCACCTGGATGTGTTGTTTGGATATGGATAAGCCTTGGATTATTGCAGTGAAGCACGCTATACTCAGAGCTGATACGATTATTCGAATCATCTTGGTTGGTATCAAAGTGCTAAAAATGCAACCAGTTCCACGAAGATTCTGGGCGCAAATGAGAGCCTATCTGCACCTTGAATACTCTCAGACTGAGCAGTTCGAAAATCATTGGTGGCTTTTTATCCCTGCGACTCTCGTACAAAGGAAGTGACGAATCTCAAAAGAACTGTCGACACTCAAAGATTCCAAAACATGAACTCGGTGTTTTACTTTTTTCTGTTTCTCCACCCTTCATGTCATTTGATTCCACCCGCAACATATCCTTATCTCGCGGATGTTAGTTAAATCACACATCTTACAGGTGCTGCGCATGTCAAGAGTGTCTTGTTAAAAAAATCACTAGCAAGTGATGTCAAGTATCCGAGTGCAAAAATTTAATTATCTTCATCATTTCGTTTATCCGAATATCATAGTATAGACGTACAGTACCGTGCAAAAATTCCTGAACGGTGGTATGAAATCCTTTTTTACTACTCAAACTTCGATTGCTCGAGACGAGATCAATGTAGAGAAATTGAAGAAAAAAAAGAATTTTGAAGATGAGGAAAATGCTAACTTTCTATGGTTTTTGATTTTTCTTCCAACCCTTTCTGGTCTCACGAACAGCTGATGTAATTTTGAGGATTTCGAGAAAAAACCATTTTTACTCTCTCAGCTACCATTTGGATGCGGTGCGGATGAAGATGAAGCAATTTTATGATGAGCATCTTGATGAGGGGAAAAAATCCCTTTCACAATGATTGTTTGATTATTTTATACGTCGAATAGTAGTGTGAGAGCTCTCAAAGTAGCCTCTGATTCTCGGATTTTCAATGAATTGCGAGGAAAAACGGCAAAAATGACAAAAGACTACAGTTTTGGATACTTTGAGAGCTCTCACTCTTGTTCGCACGACGTAAAAAATAATCAAGAAATTATTGCAAATAGGATTTTTTCTATTGTTCAAGATGCTTTTTGTGAAATTGCTCTATTTTCATCCGCATCCAAATGGCAGCTGATAGAGTAATAGCGTTTTTTATCAGCTGTTTGTGCAATCAGAAAGGGTTGCAAAAAAAATTAAAAAAAACATAAAAGTTAGCATTTTTCTTCATCTTTAAAATGCTTTTTTCAAAATTCCTCTGCGTTGATCTGAGCTCGAGTAATCGACATTTGAGCAAGAGAGGATTTCATACCTCCATCTAGGAATTTTTGCACGGTTCTGTATTAGGTCAAAGGAGTTATAATAATATTTAAATGATGAACATCTGAACTTGCATATCACCGTATCAATTAAATGCTTTTCATTGATATGTTTGCACTGCGGCTGCCAGCAAAAATCATCAAATGATAGATGATGTCAGAAAAGAGTTCTCCATTTTTCGCTCTGTGATAAGAAATGTTCATAGACCTGTCGAGGTCGTTGTGAATCTTTGCGAGCCACCGTGTTAACTTTGAAAAATTTCGAGGTGACTTTTGTTAGATGAATTTGAGGATGGGATCGAGGACTTGGATCCTTCAGATTTTCAAAGAATTTCAAGGATAGTCTTGTGAGATTTTCTTTCAGGACAATCCTGTAATTAATGACATCAAATCTATCATCAAATTTTCACCATGAAAAGAAATATCGGACTTTGATCAGTTTCACAGTGATTCGTCATTCTTCGAGACTCACGTCGTCATTTCGAGACAAAACCAGTACTTAATCAGAGTTAAAAATCATCTAAATCGGTAAAATTATTGGGTATCTATACTTCAATCAAGAAAATGTCCACTGAATCCATGATAGTAAAAAACAGAATGCGGAACTATTATAAAACATGAAGCCCCCAACACAGACTTGAGTTTTTATTAAAAAGAAAGGGTAAATCGGTGACCACCTTTTTTCAAAATCCTGAATAGCTTATCTAACAAATCGGCTTTGATGAGACCTTCTGACCTCCTACTCCAAGGTTCATGGTGTATGGCGAATTAGAGCTGCCAATAAAAAAAAGAACAATTTTCAGAGTATTTATCTCGTTAAAGACATTGCAGATATCCAATGCTCAAAGCTGATTTTGAGTTCAAATTGAGAATAGGTAGTATGAGCATACACGGGGATCGGACTCGGGGCTCGATCGATTAGTACAATAAATTAGTTCATAAGTAGTACAACTCAATTTTTTTCTCATTTGGAAGGGCTGTATCTCTTCAGGAGAGACACGACCCGCTGGGATTTCCAAAAGTTTCAAAACTTCGCGACCTTATCCATTTTTTCGTGAAAAAGGAAACTTTTGGCTTTGGGTTTGGTAAGAAAAACCGTTATTGGAAAAAATGATAAAAACTTTTGGAAACCCTCCAAATTACGTAGACTGAGAGGAACGGACAGGAATTTAATCGTTATCTAAAATATTTTCCGAGGTTATAAGGCCCTATGTACCGAGTTCGGCATACCTGGTGTGACCTCAACGGGTTAAAAACCGTTAAACGCGAGCAACTTGTGGCATCTTGAGTAAAATTGTCTGTTAGGAAAATCAGCATCGTAATTTTCAATAAACTTAGCCGCTTACTAGAAGTGTCATATGTGTGGACATGTCCAAAAACCGATATTTGTGATAACTTGAGTTGGATACATCATAAAAATCTGAAAAAATTCTCAAGAATTGGTGACGATCAGGCATGTATTCCGACAACAACGAAAACTTAATGCTTGTATTTTGTAGAAAGATAGAAAAAATTAGAAATTTCCAATTTGTAGTTTTGCCATTTTTTGTCATTTTACATATAGTTACCGTCAAATTGGGTAATTTTGGTACGTTTTTGGTGTTTTTCAATTTGTTTGGCTCGGCATTCCAACATACATTGACAAAACCCACTTCTCTTAGTAGTCAATCTATAGCTTACAGTCTCAGCTTTCGATTGATGGGCTACAAAGTTCAATTCGATGTGTCTGAGCTGGAGCTATTAGCAGTTGAAGACTCAATTCTACCCACCACCATGTGAGTGAATTAATTTTAATCGTTCAGAAGTTTTATTTTAAGCTATTTGGAACATTTCAAAACCTCATAGACCATCACTTGACTCAAGATCAGTTGGAAAGAAGCTATTATAGGAATGTGTACTGAAAGTGGGGTAACTTTGGTACGTTTTTTCATGGTTTTTTTCCTGTTTTTTATTCGTTAAAATTCCAAATGCTGTAAATACCCCAATGTAACGATGGTTTCTTCAATATGGTGATATATGTGATCAAAATGTAGCATTATTCATCCGTAGATCGTTCCGGAACACTTCTTGCGAGGTACACTAACTGGACCACTCGCGTATCGGTGCTAAATCAGTCTTTTCGGAACAAGCTTCAACAAACGACTACAACCATAAGGCGGGATCTACGGTGGCTCGACACATTGTTTATGTGTGTGCCAAGAAGGGAGGATAGGTTTCAGAGCGATAGAATCATCCATCTTGCCGAATGCAGCTCTGAAAGTCATTTTTCAGGGGTGTACCGAAGTTGCACCCACTGTACCAAAGTCACCCAATTTGACGGTATTGAATTTTCTTGTATCAAAAATTTTTTCCGAAGCAGTTAAGTAAGATCCAGAGTGAGCGGGCTAACAAATAGGTGTCTCAAAATGTGATGGAGTTCAATATTAAGTTTGCTGAAAATTCATCGTAAGCTAGCATCACATTCACTTTTCCCCTGCAATCGTTCACTATACCGACTTATGTTTATGTTTTAGTTGACATAGTTTAAATGGCACCGAACATTTTTGCTTTGCGATTGCAACACGACCGTAAACTGATCGGAACTTATAATTGATTTTTGTTGTTGTCATCTTCAACATCTTTCAAGTTCTATTACGTCTAATCGGATTATTATACTCGTTGTCATTTGTGATTTTGTTATAGTTACGCAGTTCTCATAATTCAATATTAGTATCACTTTGATTTGAGTTTCTATCTATATAATTTGAGTGATATAGAAGTCTGATACTTTGACTTAGTTGAGAACAAATTTCATCCAATGACGTGTCATGAAATATGATAGTTGTTGTTACCCCTCGTAACGTTCCTGAACGAAACGCTCACATGAGATCCAAATAAAATGGACAAAACTCCACATTGCCTTTATCATGAGAGCCTTAGCATGTTTTGTCTGAATATCACGCACGTGTACATATCAGAGAATTTTTATTGGCCAGGCTTAAACTTCAAGTTCTGCTGGTAATAGTTGGATATTGGGCTTACACTTTTTGACTTCTGCTTCTCAATGCAGTCTGCATAATATGAGATCATATAATTCATGTACTTATTATCTGGGATTTTGTTTTTAATATTTTCATCCAATATTCTTCTGCCAATGTACTGTCTACCTTGCTTCTACCGTCACGATTTCGCACCTTTTTTCATACATACTTTTTCCATCGTTCAAACTTCAAAGCTTTTGGTTCTCAAACAATCTTCCTTGATTAATTGATTCAAAGCTTGGATTGAAGTTTTAGAATTTTTGTAAGAAATATCTTGAACGTTGCAGAGTATTGCGTTTACGGTAATAATTGCCAAGCTTCATCAATAAGTTAACACCTCAAAATTTACTTTCATTACTCATAGACATAGATTATAAATACTTGATAACATTTATCTAAATCTTATATCGTATATCCTTATAATTCTGAATGATCTCATGCATGCTCAGTTATTTGTCGGGAAAGCGAAATCCAAATTAATTTTTATCATACAAAAAATTGAGTAATATTCAATAATCAAACGTCACATTCAGAAGAATCATCGCAAATAACTGGATAGCTAGCCAAGCTTGCGATAAAACAATTGTTATCTTTGTTGCGTGCCATCTTGATGTATCCTTTTTCACCCCATTCCTCACCCCAACTATTTTTAACAATCCAAAATTCTCGATCTTCCTCGTCTTTGCCGTAACCAACTACAAGAGCAGCATGATTTGGCTCTTTGAAATTACATTCCGCGTCGTAATAGTAACCTGCAAATTTGAAAAATAAAATTTGGTCATCATCATATTCAAACATATCCTATAGCAACGAGTAACTACGAAATCTTATAGGACTAAAGAATATCCTTCCGAGAACGACGTACCAAGATGAATACGAAAAGTTAAATCTTGCACAGCATCCTTACCTGAATCGTAGAATTTGAGAGCATCACCAGCGTATATCGTAACAGAAATCGGACCAATAGTAGCAACAGCAGCTTTAAGAGATTCTTCATCCTTTTCAGGAATTGTTTTGTATGTAACATTCTTAATAACAACGTTACTCGAGTTGAATCTGCAAATGTCATCCTCGCCTTTGTACTGGTAGCTTTCTTCGCTGTCGATACCTCCATTACATTTTATGTGAATGTAAGAATCGGTAATCAGGCCGGATTGGCAACCGTTGTTTCCAGAACTGTGCGAGCAGTCGATCAATTGTTGAGCGCTTAGTGGGATTAGCTTACCAGTTTTCTTGTAGTACTGGCCCTCCAATGCACCTACCTGAAAAATTTGAAAATTATTATCAACTGCATTGTCAAGTATTGCAGTTGTTCAGTAAGGGCACGGCGACCAGAATTACTGTACATTATAGGTTTGAAGAATATTGCACAAGGTAAGCGTACCTAGTGAGCCTAAAGTACTACTTTAGGCTCACTGAGCGTACCCAACTCAACATGCCCCCTCCCCCTCAAACCGTTTTGCTAATAGTTTTTATGATTCACTTCAATATTTGCATTGTGAAGCTTGTTCTATGACCGCTGAAATGAGCTGAAGTAGTGAGTATAATTTTGATCAACCAAAACCGAGCTATCACTTCTATCCCAAAAAATGATTTCTTGTGAGTTCGCGGAAGGGTGTGCGGTGTACCCAATATGCCCCCACCCCTATCAGCGACGAAGTCGATAAAATCGTTTGCATCTGTGAAACCACATTTCAAGCTTTTTCTTCGATCTAAATCACCGTTTCTGGTTTATTTTGACGCCACGAACACATTTTGAGTGGTAAAAAAGTCGTACTGCAATCCCTTTTGAAATAAGCACAAGGGGGGGGAGTACGGTGGTACGATGGGTACACACCAACTTTGTGGCTTTCTTGCTTTGCAAATGATCTATACGTATTTTGCTCATAAAATCGCTGCAAATCCGAGTTTTACAACTTTACGAAAGGGATTCAAGATTGGCCAAACCAAATATTTTTGGCACCGGTTTCACTAAACGCAATTTCCTCGGTGAATTCTTGACTGTGCAAGAATAAAAAGTGAGAAATTCACTTTTGATTTTCGGGGACACGAAGAAATCATTTTGGCTCAGTTCAAAAACTTACATTCTGTATTATTATTAATGTAACGAACATAAAAATTTGCAGGCAGGTCAACGAGTGCCTATTCTTCAGATCGACATAAGAGGGAATGTTGGGTAACACAACGCGATCATCAGTGACATGAATTATCTGGATTTTATTTCCTCATTTTGGATACGAATTTTTAGCCACAGTTGCATCTTTCTTGCTTTCAAACATTTCAATTCATTCACACAAAGATACTTGTGATCAAATATGCATAGCATGAAGTTTTCCGGACTAAACTAAATGATAATTTGTTATGACTTTGACTCAATGATTTCTAGTTTCATTCCATGTTTACATAAAACCTTTTGAACGAAATTTCAATGCATTCTCTAAATTTAAATTCAATTTCTTCAAGACTCATTCGAAAGAATGGCCCAAAGTCTAATTCATGCTTTCGTTGATTTTCGAGCAATTACTGCGTCTTACAACTTAAAATTAGTTGATATGGTTGAATATTTATTCTTACCGACGCAAAAGCATATCCAGAGTTGCACTGGCCTTGATTTTTGACCGGAGTCACTGCACCCTGTTCATTCCAATTCACGTATTCTGGCAAATCCGTAGTGGATGATGCGACGAAAATAGAGGGAGTGAAATTTATTTTCTTCTGAAGCACTTCAGACACCCCATGCTTCAATCCGCCGAATTTTTTTATGAATTCTTCATGAAGCTGAAAATGTATCATGTAATATTGTGAGAGGTACAACGAATGCATTAAACACTCCTCTTAATTATGTCGTTTTGGGTTGATGAGAATCCAAGAAAATTTTTTGGGTAAATGCAAAATCATTTCGTTTCTCATAGACGAGTGAAGAATTGAATTATATTATTCATTCAGTGTAGAATACGCAACAATACTTTATATGTCAAATTTCTCAGTCAAGCGAAACTTTTGATGTAAAGAGTTTTCCATTTGTTTCTCATTTTCGTTAACAAAAATTCTCACATCATAAATCATATCACAAAATTTAGAAATGATGACTTACCATATCGGAAAATTTATTGATGCCCAATTTGTATGAAATGAGACCCTTCTCGTACTTAGAATTGTGTTCGAGTATTTTGCGCTTGTTTTGCATGAAAATTTTCATCCTCGATTCCTCCTCGAATTTGTTGGCATATACCTTGTTATGTTCGTGCTGAAAATGAGAAAGAATCTCTTTGAGTGTTCAAAAGTTTCTTGTCATTTTCTTCCTGATCGAGAACTAAAACTATCTTGAATGACCCCTAGTAAAAATAAGTGCCTCATGATCATATATGAACATGTTCCCGACCGGACTGTGGTCATAAATGACCACCTATGACCATGAGGCCGGAGTCATAGGTCGTCATTGGTCTCCATACTTGATCCTAGGAATTCATGTTGGAAATGAAGCACTTCATTGTCAACTGGAAATGTTTCTCAATCCGAAGCTTCGAAATAAGCGCGCTTGGGGCTCCAACTGCTAGGCCTCCATCCGATATTGAAAATGTCATGTACAACCACTTGATTACAATACCCTACGGCCAATGTACGAGTTGGCTTTGTGTACCTATGACTAACCATGGAGACATAATATTTTCTGAGGTCATAGATGGTCATAGATGACCATGGTTCGGCTGGGAACATGTTCATATATGATCATGAGGCACTTATTTTTACTAGGGACTCGATCTGATCGAAACCAGAAAAATCATGAATACTTGTAATGTGTTTATAAATGATTTGGGCATTGCAGATCACAAATGGGGTTTTTATCCTTGAATGAAAATACGAACCAACTTCCCAAAATCTCTTGAATATCGTGATTCCAATCCTTTTTTATTATCATTGCTTACAACTTAGCAAGAATCTTGACCACAACTCACCTTGAAATTTTCCCATTCGGCCTGAGAAAAGTTGACAGAAGGAGTGGCACTTGCCAAAGCGACCATAGCCGCAATGCAGACGATGATTTTCTTCATTGTTGCTTGTTATATCTATCAAAAAAGGAATCAAAGTTATTCTAACGCTTTTTGTTCTCGCTCTCTTACAACATTTTAAAGAAGGACGCAATCGCCTCAGTCAGTTTTACTCTCGATATACTTAGAAATTCGCATAAGTTTTTCACCTTCGATTGATCAATTGGCAATCTTTATGTGATTCCCTAGAGGAGACTGCGGTCCGGCGACAATTAATTGACAAAAAAATACTGGACGGTCATCTTTCAATAGAGTCATATTTCTTTCTTTGACAACTTTCACAAACTAAACGCCATGGAAACACTTCGTTTGGAGTCGAAATACCAAATCAATATCTCTGGAGTGAGTAATCATTTGATTATAAATGGTCTCATATGATAAGTGGGTCCATTTCTCGGTCCATTTCGGAATATTTTAAATCTCTGAGAAAATTTCTCTTCAACTAGAATTTTTGCGATCATAACAATGTAAATTGTATTTTGAGCGGATTGAAAAAGTTGATCAAATGTTCACACTATACTTGTTCTCTAAATTCATTACTCGCAGTAATTTTCACACACTGTTCCTTGATGCTTAAAATTTGTGGCAAACAGTTATAAAAAACCGCGACTTACTTCTCTCTGTTGGATGATCCAACAAATAATGAAATACCTTTCGACTCGCACTGTATGATTAAAATCAGAGACAATCGCAATTCAAACTGATACGAAATCGACCAAATCTGATCATTTATCAGATATTTTGTATGGCAAGCTTTCTTGTAAATGAGCATCGAAATTATCACGTGATCAACATCGTCATAAGATTTTCGAGGTGATTCTCAATGACTTAAGATATTAATCTTGTATGAAAGGTCTTTTGATGAATCAGTATGGTGACGAATGAATTATTTTCAAAGGAATCGACATAAACAGCGTAAATGTATGGTATACTCGTTGAAAAAATGAATTGACAGCTGTATTATTAGGAAAAATAAGTCTGTAAATGCAATGAGTATAGAGTTATACAGACCTGCCATTAATCACCCAAATCTGACTAGCTTCCATTTTGCATTTGATCCAATAGCTTTTTGAATCAATTCTTTTCACGGTCGCCTTGTATTTAACAAGAATCGATTTACACATGTATTCCAAGAAACGTTACGGTTGTGATCATCGGAGACATCGTGATTTGAGTATCGTATCAAAGCCACTTATCGAAATTTTTCCAAGGACAGTATTAAAATGTACCATACGCCGATAAATACTTACTTATTCTCTCTTTTTCTGCTTTGCTGATGTCGCTAAGATTGATTTTCATCATTCCCATTCAATTTTGAAGAATTTCAGTCCGTTTATTTTTCCTTCTTTTATTTTTCAGAATGCGTCTATTAGAAGTAAAAAGAATGGCTTTTCATTCTACTCGAGTATTGTAAAAATAACTCACAAGTTTTCATAAAGACTCATTGTCAGCCCATTTTTTCCACAGTTCCTTCGAAATTGTTCAAATATTAAAATAGAATTTTGCCGTATCCATTCGATTCCTTTTTATCGAATCGGTGAAGTTTCAACATACGAATTGAGTTGAAAAAACATGGAATATGCTAACAAGGGGAGGTCCAACCTTGCGGAACACGGATCTTGATGAAACTCTGGGAATCATCTTGTTTTGGTGAGAAATGAAGGTATCTCCAAGGGTTTGATCCTATGGGCCTCCTATTTCGAGATACAGCAACAGGGATTAGCATTGTTTGTATATCTATACGTACGAATTTTCAACATGGACCTATATTGGCAATGCTAATCTCCATAGTTGTATCTCGGGATAGGAGGCCCATGAGATCAAATCCTTGGAAATACCTTCATTTTTCACAAAAAAAAAAATGATTCCCAAAGTTCCACCAAGATCAGTGTTCCGCAAGGTCGGACCTCCCCTTGTAAGTCTAATTCATTAACGATAAACATAGCAAAAAATCATCAATTCCTTGCAGAAGGTCACATAAAAAAATTCAAGAGAAAAGTTCATACGTTAAGATGATTTGTCCCTTCATCCTCTCATTTTGTACCCTACTCCTTAGCCTCGAAAGAATTGTTTGATAAATGATACGAAAAAGTCAATAAATCGCTGCAAAATGGCTTGGAATTTTTAGATGAAAAAATTCAACAATTTCGGTTTTTCCATTCTTTTTCAAAGTAGAAGCGTACAGGGACTTCAATGTTGAACCATAGTGTCTAACCGAACCTGGAAATCAGAGTAATCAGGGGAAATTTAGACAATCCGTTCTGCACCTGGAAATCAAGGAAATTTCCACGCTATACCTGGCTTTTTTTTACAAATGTTTCAGTTATCTAGTCATGTTGTCTACCAAACCTCGAATATCAAGAAAATTAGGGGAAACTCAGACACGGTGCTCAGGAAAGGACGATAGGTTGAACAAAATTGTCACCAAAAACTGAACACGTGGTGATTATGCCCAAGGATCAAAATCCCGTTTCAACCGAAATGGATCAATCCCGTTTTTTAAAATGCGAGCTTGATTCGTATTTTTACATGTTAATCAAATGGAGCTTTTTTGAGCAACATACTTGTCGGGACAATAACGGCTCCCAAAGCCCACGAATCTCAATATTTTCCAACGTACTTCAACTTATTTTGAAGCTTATTCTGAAATCTTCAAAATGATCTGAAGTGAGTTTGATTTCAACAAACTAGAGTCGAGGAACCTCATTTTGAATCGATACCAGAGATTTCCTCTTCTAACGATTTGAAACTTTTTGACCTCCTAACTCCTGAGATAGCTCAAGTCAACTGTGTTGAATTCAATCTCACATTAGCTCATTTTGAAGATCTTTGAATAAGCTTGAAAATAAGTTCAAGTACCTTGGAAAATATTGAGTATCACTGAATTTATGGGCTTTGGGAGCCATTATTGTCTCTACAGATATGTTGCTCAAAAAAGCTCCATTTGATTAACACGTAAAAATACGCTGCTAAAAGTGATTAGCAGAATGCTTTCTCACGGCGTTATATGATGATAATTTTAACGAAAAAGGAAGTACTCTATATTTTGAGTTTTTCTTTTGAGGAAGCATTTCAGACAGATTTGGGTAATCTAAAAAGAAGGTTTTTCCAAAAATATCTATTGTTTGATTGAGAGAAAATTTTGATATAGTCGGTTTAAAGATGATTAAACTGGAGTCCTTTGTGAAAGTTCCCTTCCCCCGAAAGAATCTTCATTTGAATAATGTTTTACGGACTTTATGAAAATTTCGTATCAGCCAATCGATTCAGAATGGCCCATAAGTAAGTCTTTAGGTCATTAGAATTGAGATAAATGAGTCGTAAAGGATGATACGAGGAAAAAATGAATATTAATTCTAATTTTCTACTATTTTTTGAGTTATTCTTTTGAGGAAGCTTCTTATAGAGATTCAGGCCATCTAGGCTGAGGTTTATTTAACAATATCCATCGTTTGGTTGAGACGGAATTACGATGCAGTGGGTTTGAAAAGAGTTAGAATGAAATTTTTGGTGAAAATTCTGATTTTTTCGGAAATTTGAGATTTGTGAAGACTCAATAAAATTTCGGTATTAACCAATCGATAGATAATGCAGAAAAAACCATAGTTTAGATCATTGAAATTGAGATAAATGAGTCATAAAAGAAGGTACGAGGAAAAAATGAATATTAAGAAGAATTTCCCATTATTTTTTGAGTCATTCTTTAGAGGAAGCTTTTTAGAGAGATTTGGGCTTTCTAGTCTGAGGTGTTGTTAAACAATATCCATCGTTTGGTTGAGACGGAATTACGATGCAGTGGGTTTGAAAAGAGTTAAAATGAAATTTTTGGTGAAAATTCTGATTTTTTCGGAAATTTGAGATTGTGAAGACTCAATAAAATTTCGGTATTAACCAATCGATAGATAATGCAGAAAAAACCATAGTTTAGGTCATTGAAATTGAGATAAATGAGTCATAGAAAAAGATACGAGGAAAAAATGAATATTAAGAAAAATTTCCCATTATTTTTTGAGTCATTCTTTAGAGGAAGCTTTTTAGAGAGATTTGGGCTTTCTAGTCTGAGGTGTTGGTAAACAATATCCATCGTTTGGTTGAGACGGAATTTCGATGCAGTGGGTTTAAAAAGGGTCAAAATGAAATTTTTTGTGTAAATTTTGATTTTTTTGAAAATTTGAGATCGATAGATCTTGCAGAAAAAATCATAGTTTAGGTGACCCAATTCGTGGTGAGACCGTGTGAGAAAAAGATATTTATGTATTAAGAGTCGAAATTTGAGCTGTTTTGCTGTAAAAACCCCATGGATCAAATTTGACTGGGAGCTGAAAGCTGCCAAATCACTGGGCTCCCAGAAATTGGATTCTGTACAACTTGTAGAAAGCTAAAAATTGATATAGTGAACAGTAAAAGAGAAAGCGTGTCCGATAGAAAACAACACACACACACACACACACACACACACGGACAAAGGGGTGAAAAGATGAGTCTCTGACGGATTTGGAAGGCCATTAGGAGAAAAAATGTTACCTACAATTGATAGACTTTGGCGAGAGGAAGAGAATGGTCTAAGGCTTTTTCAGATAAACGGAATTTTGTTGAAGAAAATATTGGTTTTAGTGAAAAATTTGATCAAAATTTTGCTGGGGTGAAAACAAAGCTTTCTCTTTAGAGAAAGCAATATGAATCAAGCACGTATTTCAAAGTACGCTGCTAAAAGTGATTAGCAGAATGCTTTCTCACGGTGTTATATGATGATAATTTTAACGAAAAAGAAAGTACCCTATATTTTGAGTTTTTCTTTCGAGGAAGCATTTCAGAGAGATTTGAGTCATCTGAAAGGAGGTTTTTCCAACAATATCTATTGTTTGATTGAGAGAAATTTTTGATATAGTCGGTTTAAAAATGATTAAACTGGACTCCTTTGTGAAAATTTCCTTCCCCCGGAAAAATCTTCATTTGAATAATGTTTTACGGATTTTATGAAAATTTCGTATCAGTCAATCGATTCAGAATGGTGCATAAGTAAGTCTTTAGGTCATTAGAATTGAGATAAATGAGTCGTAAAGGATGATACGAGGGGAAAATGAATATTAACTCTAATTTTCTACTATTTTTTTGAGTTACTCTTTTGAGGAAGCTTCTTATAGAGATTCAGGCCATCTAGACTGAGGTTTTTTTAACTATATCCATCGTTTGGTTGAGACGGAATTACGATGCAGTGGGTTTGAAAAAGGTTAGAATGAAATTTTCGGTGAAAATTCCGATTTTTTTCGAAAATTTGAGATTTGTGAAGACTCAATTGAATTTCGGTATTAACCAATCGATAGATAATGCAGAAAAAACCATAGTTTAGGTCATTGAAATTGAGATAAATGAGTCATAAAAGGAGGTACGAGGAAAAAATGAATATTAAGAAAAATTTCCCATTATTTTTTCAGTTATTCTTTAGAGGAAGCTTTTTAGAGAGATGTGGGCCTTCTAGTCTGAGGTTTTTTAAACAATATCAGGGTTCCCACTTTGTCCCATATTCCCATATTTCCCATATTTTTGCGATTGTCCCATATTTGACCATAAAATCGTACTTTGTTCCATATTTTCCATATTTTTGGCCAGACACAAGAGAATTTTCTTAGATGCCATCAATTCTAAGATGAGTATCGATATTGTTCAAGAACTATCAAAAAGCTATTAAAAAACTTTCAAAAAGGTTGAGAGAAAATACAAACCGTGAAAAGCTCGAACGTCACTCTGTCATCATTCATAGAGTATGATGCCCTCGATGATGCCGGTTTGGAAGAATATTTGTCAACTATCTGCAAATGGAGTCTGCAAAAAACTATCAAAGCAAATGGAAAGTGGAAACTATTTAGTGTCTGCATCAGGTTATGAAGTTTTCATAAGTATTCTGCCCGTTGTCAGAACACTTTCTTCATATACGTACTAGAAACTTTAATAAGAGGAACTAGGCGAGTAAGCATGGTCAATCAGTCCTTGTCAGGTATGGTCACCCCTGTTTTGTACGGCGCCCTGAAAATCCTCTGAAAATGCTAATAATCCACGTTCCATAAATGAAGGGAGGCTACACCCTAATTCTGAAGATCAATTTTTTAGGAGCCTGAACCAAAAGTTGTCAACATGAAAATATTTTCTCAGCAATTGCTGTACCTCCGAGGATCTACAAAAAAATTCAGATACACTAGAATGCAATTGAATTATGGAACATCGATTAATAGAATTTTTAAGGAGGTCTCTAGGGTCCCAAGGGTGACTTTGGGACCCAAGGAATACTTTTCTTCAGGATCACTTCGATGTTAGAAACTAAGAAAAACTACCCCGGTGGCCGTACCTGACAAGGACCGATTAACTTGTTTACCCGCCTAGTACTTTTGATTTAGAGAGAATCAGAATCCGATGAAAGAATTACGATATTTTAATTATGTCCCATATTTGTCCCATATTTTCCATGAAAATGTCCCATAATTGCCATAAAACTTTTGAAATATGGAGTGGGAACCCTGCAATATCCATCGTTTGGTTGAGACGGAATTTCGATGCAGTGGGTTTGAAAAGGGTTAAAATGAAATTTTTAGTGAAAATTTTGATTTTTTTCGGAAATTTGAGATTTGTGAAGACTCAATTGAATTTCGGTATTAACCAATCGATAGATAATGCAGAAAAAACCATAGTTTAGGTCATTGGAATTGAGATAAATGAGTCATAAAAGGAGGTACGAGGAAAAAATGAATATTAAGAAAAATTTCCCATTATTTTTTCAGTTATTCTTTAGAGGAAGCTTTTTAGAGAGATGTGGGCCTTCTAGTCTGAGGTTTTTTAAACAATATCCATCGTTTGGTTGAGACGGAATTTCGACGCAGTGGGTTTGAAAAGGGTTAAAATGAAATTTTTAGTGAAATTTTGATTTTTTTCGGAAATTTGAGATTTGTGAAGACTCAATTGAATTTCGGTATTAACCAATCGATAGATAATGCAGAAAAAACCATAGTTTAGGTCATTGGAATTGAGATAAATGAGTCATTAAAGAAGGTACGAAGAAAAAATGAATATTAAGAAAAATTTCCCATTATTTTTTCAGTTATTCTTTAGAGGAAGCTTTTTAGAGAGATTTGGGCCTTCTAGTCTGAGGTTTTTTTAACAATATCCATCGTTTGTTTTAGACGGAATTTCGATGCAGGGTGTTTAAAAAGGGTCAAAATGAAATTTTTGGTGGAAATTTTGATTTTTTCGAAAATTTGAGAACTGTGAAAATTTTATAAAATTTCGGTATTAACCAATCGATAGATCATGCAGAAAAAATCGTAGTTTAGGTGACTCAATTCGTGGTGAGACCGTGTGAGAAAAAGATATTTATAAGAGTCGAAATTTGAGCTGTTTTGCTCTAAAAACCCCATGGATCAAATTCGACTGAGAGCTGAAAGCTGCCAAATCACTGGGCTCTCAAAAATTGGGTTCTGTACAACTTGTAGAAAGCCAAAAATTGATATAGTGAACAGTAAAAGAGAAAGCGTGTCCGATAAAAAACAACACACACACACACACACACGGTCAAAGGGGTGCAAAGATGAGTCTCTGACGGATTTGGAAGGCCATTAGGAGGAAAAGTGTTACCTACAATTGATAGATTTTGGCGAGAGGAAGAGAATGGTCTAAGGTTTTTTCAGATGAACGGAATTTTGTTGAAGAAAATATTGGTTTTAGTGGAAAATTTGATCAAAATTTTGCTGGGGTGAAAACAAAGCTTTCTCTTTAGAGAAAGCAAAAGGGTATTGCTCCATTTCGGCCGAAACGGGATTTTGATCCTTGGGCACAGTACTAAATCACCACGTATTCAGTTTTTGGGGACAATTTTGTTCAACCTATCGTCCTTTCCCGAGCACCGTGCAGAGAAGTCCCACATGAACCCTGGATTTTTCAAACAAATGTGTCAGTTGAATTGTTATCTACAATGCAGTGGTCACCTAATTATCGATTTACGTTCTATAAGTATGCGTCAAAACAAGTGGGCATCATGAGACATTTTTGATAGAATTCGAGCGGTTAGTGATGCGCAGTGAGCTTAACGATCACCGGACGTGGACGAAACTGACCAGCCACTGGCAAAGCGTAGACTCGTTTCCTCTCGCTTCATATTGAGTTCATGGTTTACTCTGTATCGAAGCTCGTCAAATTATCCTCGAGTACAATGATTGATTTGTGTCTAATTCATTTTAACTTTGGACGTGGGAATTCTACCCCGAAAACACTGAAAAATCTGGAATACTTCGGAGAGAATTCCTTGGAAAAGACTTGGTAGTCACCGTGCTTGTCATCTACAATGCATTGATCGTCTATTTTGCGATTGATATTCCATCAAATATCTGTTCTAACGAGTGCGCATCATGAGACGGTTTTGATGGAATTCGAATAGAATTCGAGCATTGAGGTGCAAGGAGTAACGTTCGCCGCAGTTAGAGGCAAAATTCGCCGGCCACTGTCAAAACGTAAACTTTTTCCCCCCTTGCTTCCTCATTGAGTTCATTTTGACACAATCTGTCATTACTCATCAATCAAGAATTTCCTGGATGTTAGTGTTGCGTATCTGAATGGTGATGATTGACTCTGTAGGACAAAATGAATGATTTGTGTCTGATTTATTTTAATCTTGGACCTGGGAATTCCATCTCCACGTCAACGATACCGAAAGCCCTGATGGATTACTCAGGGAATTTCTCAAAAAATACTTGGTAGACATTAACAAGGGGAGGACCAAGCCTTTGGATCACCAATTCTTTCCAAAATTTTTTACAGTCTTGTGCCACCTAGAATATGAAGAATCCAGAGTAACTCCGTCAAATGGGTCTCCCGTTCTGAGTTGCAGCCAGAAACGTCAACATTGCTAGTACATCTATATACGTCACCTGCTCAGTGGCTGTATCTTTGGGCAGGAGGCCCATTTGACGGAGTTACTCTGGATTTTTTATATTCTAGGTAGTACCAAACTGTAAAAAATTTTTGGAAAGGATTGGTGATCCAGAGGCTTGATCCTCTCCTTGTAAGTGGATATGTTCCTGGCATTGACAAAGATTTTTCAGAACTTCTTCAGATTTGCATGATTATATCTCATTTTAATATATTTATGTACCGATCGAGTTGCGGATTTTTCCGTCACAAAACGAGTGATGGCTCCGCCAACATCCATTCGTGAGTTTCGTGAAATAGAGCTTTTTCCGCGGGATTTTCCAAAGTTATGTACAGCGTCGTATCCATTCAAAGCTCCATCAAGGTAGTGCTACCAATTGCCTTTGAGTAGTAAGATCAAGGTGATCGAAAATGATCGGAGTTGCAAAAGAGATACTCTCGAACCAAGATTTAGGCAAATAATGATCATAGTTGGGGGCATTTAACTGATCCGAAAACATTTGACCTCTTTCAGCAAATAAATATTTGAACGTAAATACATTTTCAGGTCGCACAACTTTGACCTATCAGTACTATCACCCTGAGAATTTACCGCTTATACGTATAAGGAGCAATGAATGAGCATAAATACCCAATCAAAAAATTATCGGATTTCTCCATTTTAACGTAGATTTAGTAAATCATTGACTTTTTCATTGGCTCTCTCAACGCTTACGTATGATTGAATACCCTTTCTATCTTGAGTCAATTTTTATTCCAATAGTAGAATGTTGACTCCAACCTAATCAAAGTTTTTGTAAAGAAGTTCAGTGGAACGACTACGAGTTTTCTTTGAATAAATTGTCCTGAACTTATGAGAGATTGAATGTGCGGATTGAATTCTTTTTCGCTCACTCTCCAGCAGAAGCTAGTGTGCTTTCATCCGAGCAAAAATGCCATTAAATTCAATTTCGTGGTCTAATTATTATCGAAAATCTCGTGATACAGGAACTAATATTTTGATTCTAGATGTGCTCCCTGAAAGAAGATTAAGTATCAGCTCTGATAATTTTTATCAATCACGTATCATTCACCGGACTGAGTTTAATATCGCATTCCTTGATTTAAAATAGAATTGTACTCTTGAACGACGTCACCTACCAGATAAAGAACGAGATTAAGAAATTACGAATCAGACTCGGAAGTACGGGTCATTATTATTTTCCATGAACAATTAAATTGCTATAAATGCTTGAAAAAATTTTGTTAGGAGACATTTTGGGACTGAAATCGGTTGATTTTGGTTTTGACCAAATACAGGAACCCTTAAAGAAGAAAATATTTTTCATCATTTCTTGATGAAAGTACAGTACCGTGCAAAAATTCGTGAAAAGTGGAATCGAATTCTCTTTAGCTCAAACGTCGATTACTCGGACCCAGATCAACTTGAAAGAATTTGCAGAAAGTATTCGAAAAGAAAAAAATTGATAACTTTCCAAGGTTAACGATTTTTTTTGCAACCCTTCTTGGTAGCACAGCCAGCTGATCTTCAAGAATTTCGAGAAAAAAACTTTTCACCCACTTGAACGCGGGTAAAGATAGAGCAATTTCACAAAAAGCACCTCAAAGAGCGGAAAAAATCCCGTTTGCTATGATTTTTTAATAATTTTTTACGTTGTGCGAGTAGTAATGGAAGCACTTGAAGTAGCGAGATTCTTGGATTTCAAATGAAAAGTAGAGAAAAACGGCGAGAATCTACAGTTTTTTTGGTTTTGGCTACTTTGGGATCTCTCACACTGCTGCTCACACGGCGTAAAAATTGATCAAAAAAACATCGCAAATGGGATTTTTCCCGTTCTTTAAGATGCTTTTTCTGAAATGGCTCTATCTTCATCCGCGTCTAAACAGCAGCTGATCGAATGAAAATGTTTTTTTTTCTTGAAACACAAACTAAGTTAATTCAATTTTTTTTCGAGCGAGGTTAACATTCATTATTATCAAATATCTTGATTTGGAATATCGGAATAGAATTCAAACTAACAAGGGGAGTCCGGAGTCTCCGGGTCCTGAAATCTCACCAACATTTTTTTCACAGTTTCGTACTACTTAGAATATGAAGAATCTAAAGCAACTCAGTCAAGTGGGCCTCCCCAAAGATTTGCTTTGGGTTCTTCATATTCTAGGTAGTACGAAACTGTGAAAAAAATTTTGGTGAGATTTCAGGACCCGGAGACTCCGAACTCCCCTTGTAAGTTATTGCATTCGAGATGATGTTTTTGTGTTGGAGAAGCTGTTGTGAACAATTCGATTAATTAACTTTGAAGTACATGGTCATTCTGGGATTGATTCGAGGAGAAGGAGATCAAGATTCTTCTCCCATCAAAGAGCGATCAAATTTTTTCAAGAGATAACGAGAGAGAGCCTTGGAGATAGCTTTGCCGCATCAAGATTCATCTTTGAGAGCATCGCAACGACAATTTCATGAATCATCCCACATATGAGCTGCTGCCACAATTGACTGAATGCCTGATTATATTATTCTCATCCAGTAATGATTGTTTCATTCATTTTGAAAAATCTCATAATGATGCAGTTGAGATTGTGACTTCATCGCTGTCAGAACGCAATAAATAAGCCCAGATTAACCAAAAAAACAGTCTTTTTGTCAATCGGCGTAATTTTAGAATATGTCACCAGACATTCAAAAACGATACGTTAGCTTTCGAAAAAAATATAAGTCTCGTTCACTGTGAATGCAATTTTGAGAAATTCCTCGGTTTAACTGTTTCGTTCTGGATAAAAGTACTCAAATCCAGATTGAGTGATTGCAATCTATTCTGAAGTCTAGGCCCTCAAACGTTGATTATGTAACAAAATTATGCAAGTGAAATGAATGAAATATGCTCCTATGATAATGAACGGAACCACACAGATTTACAATTTTTCTTCACAGTTTGTTCCACGAAATCAAATAATACACGTCTCCAAGATCTAATTTATTGGGACATTCTCGTGGTAGTTTTGATCGTTGGTTTTTATTATTTCATTCTTTTTCATTTAATTGAGGAAAATCGAACGGGCACGAGGTTCCTATATGGATAGTTCTGTGGAAACTTTGAAATAATGTGTGCCTACTTGTACGAACCCTTAAAACGTTTGGGAAAAAATTTGTACCGGTCGTTTTCGACGTATTTTTTGGTGCTTTTTTTGGTGCAATTGTTAGTTTGGCGATTCAGGGTCGCCAAAGAAAATTATCATCGAAAAAGAAATCAAAATGTCAGGTCCGCGTGCTGTGATTTTCCATTTCTTGACCTTTGTGAGTGTATAGCTCCACCGAGAGGCTCGCTCGGGTTTCGGGCGGGCAAACTTATCAAATTTGATGGTATTAAACCACTTTTCGTGCGCTGAGCACGAACATTTTGTGGCGCAATTTTACCTAAAATTTTACTCACTCAGTTTTCCTCGAAAAAAGTGATATTATCTCATCCTTGACTTTTCCGCATCAACTTAGTCTTGAAGTAAATGGTCAGGCGCAATATTTCCATGCTCCAAGCATCGAAAAAAAAATAGATTTTCACACTTTGCGGAGTAATTTTCGGAAAACATTCAGTTTTGCTAAATTTTTATGTCAGGTCCGTGTGGTATTAGTGCGAACCTCAATCGCGAGACTGCAGAGGTCCAAGTCAGTTTTTTTTCAAAGTATTTGATGGTCAAATCAAAATTCCAAAACCTCACAGCTGTAGCTCAAACCGTTTGGCCGTGAGATTAATTTTAGTGGCGAAATTTCAGGTCCGTGAGTTATGCTTTAAAATGTCAGGTCCGTGTGACGCTATCGCGTCTCTCCATGCTATCCTTATGGTACTGATGAGCGGGAAAATTCACATTCGTGCGCGAGTTTATTCATACTTTATATGTTTCAAAAAGTCGAAAAATACATCTTAGAACTTTCGGAAATGCGAATTGGGGTTAGCACATTTTCGACCCCCAAATATCGAAGTTTCCGCGGAACCATCGATATTATAAGATTCTTTTTCAATATTTAAATTATCAACTAAATGCTAATAAATCAAAGGAATATCAATATATAATGACTGAATGATGACGTACCATCAAACAAATGCTAAATAAATTGGAAAGAAAAAAATATCGAGAACCAAGTATAGATTAAGATGATATATGATGAAAAGCAGAATTTTTCACCAACAACTTAAACTTAGGGTTTTCTTGATTCTGAACAACACGTGACTTGAAAGGTTATTCCACAATTCAATACAGCGACGCAGGGTTGATTCTCTCGAGCCCTGGGAGCTGTGCGAAGGGAGTCTAAAAGATTCTGTGGACCTTGTACCGTAACAATGGTACATGTTTGGTTGATTCTGGAGCTGAAAAATCCTTCTGTTTGCGATAATTCAGCAGCTTTTTCGGTCTTGTATTGAAACAATCAGTCCATACATCTGAGAGGAAAGTTTAGTGAAGAAATTAATTCCCCTATCAATTGATGATTTTCTTCCCTCCAGAAATCAGCCCGTGAAATATGAATAAACTCCGCGAGCTGCATCAAGTTGTTAAAGATTCGCGAGTTTCATTATTCTAGTTTGTGCTAGTATGAATTCAATTGAGTAGCTTTGAAGGTCCATTACCCTCTCGATACACTCTCGATACCTCGTTCGTGTCACAACGCTTTTGTTGATCTTGCAAGTTTGATAAATAATGAGTTCGAAATGTTTTTCATTTTCTTGTTGATTAATGAGAGTATCATGCCGCGATCTTCATATTATTTCACTCGACGAAAATTAAATCCAATCGAAACTGGCAAACTTTGAAATGAAAGAAGTGGCTCAAGTTACCTCTGCTTACTTTTTATAAATATTCACTCTATCACATACTGTATTTCACAAGGCGGAAATTTTCGGGTGACTGCTACGGAATTGATATCTGATTTGCCGAGATCTATCCTTGCTATTTCTTTTTGAATAATTATGTCAAGGTGATCGTATTTTTTTTGCTACAATTCAAAATCCTTAGTAGATAAATTTTGCTCAAGCAAACTTTGGATTGCAATAAATATAACCATGTTATAAAAATTCCCAGTTTATTCTGTAATATACAAAATTCTCGAGATTCTAGAATTCCTTACTGGATACAACACAACTTGGAAGAAATAAATTGTTGAAAATTATAAAAAATAACACAGCTGAACATGAATTTAGATATGAAGCAATGCTGTCACTCATTATTATCATCACAAGTAGAACTCAGTTAATACTCACTGAGAAAAAATCCAACTTACACTTTTACTCGCTTGTGTTGTACATTCAAATTATAAAATGCAAAATTGCTGTCATGTAGGAATAAAACGATCGTCTCATCTACAATATTGTGTTAAACGTTATGCAATGTCCTCATAAATCCTATATTTACAACTCTTTGTCACACACACTCTTTTCTATTGGGTTTGATAGAAATTCTGCAACACTTTAGACCAATGGATAACTGGCAGAAGATGCAACACCGCAGTGATTATCCTTGTTGCGAGCCATCTTGATGTATCCCTGGTCACCCCATGAGGTTCCCCAACTATTTTTCACAAGCCAGTAGTCTTGTCCACTCTTTTCATCAGTTCCGTATCCAACAATTAAGACACCATGGTCAAGATCTGTCGATGAGCACTCAGGTTCATAGTAGACACCTGAAAAAATATACTCATTTTAAAAATCTGTTACCCATACAAACATTGTCAAGTCAGATGATCATCCTGACCCATAGACTGCTTTGTGGGTCAATCTGACCCTAGTTTTTTTTCAGTTTTTAATCTATCCATTAAATGTTTGAAAAATAGATCTCTGGCACCACCTCTCGCGAGAGATTCGGGTCAATAGATTAATTTGCTGTTGAGAAACATGAGATTTCCTCCTCTGGTCCAGATAGACCCAGTGTGCAGTTAAGGTACCTATTTGGAAGTGTGCAGTTTACGGGTTCAGGCCCTTAGAAACTGTTAATATAAATAACTTCGTCAAGGAATTATCTTTCAAATGTTACACTCACCAGACAAAATATCTGCACAAATCTCAAAAAGTTTTTTATCCCTTGGCCGTTGTCTCAATATCGATCAAACCGTTTTTTGTGCTTTGATGATCACAACTCACCCTCAACATTATAGAATTGGAATCTAGCATCAAAGTTTCAACTAGCAGTTGTGGGACGAAAAAGCTTTTTCAAATTTGTGCAGATATTATGTCTGGTGAGTGTACATGATTTGAAGATCGCGTTATTTTTTCATATACTATTACAATTTGTATCACCTTTTAGATCACGGCATCAATGACTTGATTGATTGAATTTGACGATCGTGTCCGTTATTGATCAGAAATGATAATACATCGACTTGTCAAACTGTTGACATGTGTATAACAAAATTAAAACTACGTACCCTTGGAGTAAAACTGGAATGTTGGGTGTGAGGCATCAATGGCAATAGATATGGGTCCAATAGTTGCAACAGCTGCTTTCAGCTTGTCTTCATCACCCTCGGGAATATCGACAAAACTGACATCTTCGGCACCGCTGTTGCGCGGATTGTACCGACACGTATCATCTTCAGCTTCGTATGGATAGCTCTTTTCCGTATCAATACCCTTGTTGTCTGCGACGTACTTGAATGCATTGTCCATTAGACCGCCATTGCATCCATTGTTTCCGTATTTGCCAGAGCAATCGATTAGATTCTGTTCACTGAGCGAGACGAGTTTACCAGTCTGTCTGAAGTGCTGACCCTCTATCGCACCCGTCTGTAAAAATTACTTTGTTGTAGATTGATAGTGTTCTTGAGGCGGTCTTGTGACGGTCGTTGATGATTAAAAACAAACTGATTCATTCGTGAAAATCTGTAAATTCCTCCCGAAATTCACCAGAAATTTAGAAAATCTAGAATAACACCACAACACTTCGCAATTTGTATGTTTAAAAAACATATCTGAGTATAAAAACTAATAGACGCTATCGAGAGAACTACGGATCGAATTTTCATGATTCTGTTCATCTTAAAACATGTTGACAGTCGTAAATTTCGCGCGTAATCAAACGTTGAATGGCTGGTCAAAAATGACATCAAAATCACCATGAATTATGAAAAAATGTAACGAGTCTACCTATATTTCTTTCCTATAGATTGACTTACAACAGACAATATATACATTTTTGAATCTATTTCAAATTTTTCTCAAGACGAAATTCAGAGTTTTAGAGAAGGTTCTTACCGCCGAAAATGACCAACAGGAACCGCAATGACCCTGATCCTTGACAGGGGTGACAGCACCTTCCTCTCTCCAATCAACCTCTTTTGGCAGCTCAACATGGGCAGGCATAACGAATTTGGCACCAACTGGTTTCTCATAAGCTTGAAGAAGACCAGACTTTGTCTTATTAAATCCATTTAGGGTGTTGACAAATTCATGATGAAGCTGTAAGCAAAAATAGATTGAAATGAGATTCTCAGTAATGGATAATTATTTTGACTTTGTTTTGCAATGACTCACCATATCAGCATACTTGTTGACATCCAATTTGTAAGGGACAAGACCCAATTCATACTTTGCATTGTGCTTTGCAATCTTATGCTTATTCTCCATGAATATTTTCAGCCTGAATTTTTCTTCAATATCACTGGTGTAGCCTTTTTTATGCTGTACCTGTACAAGTGAAACATTCATTTGAATTAGCAAGATTATCAGATGATTCAATCATCCATCATCACCAACAGATGTTTCAAATCAATCATGACTCATGTTAGATAAATGCAGAGCTATCAATTTTAAATTGATGAAACTAATGTTCTTCTACGAGTGATGAGAAATGCTTTGTAGACACGGTTATGCTATCAAAACCAGATCCATAATTTTGAAAATGTATAGAATTGAAGTGCTATTAGTGGTTGCATTGCAAATGCTGGCATTATTTTTTTTTAGGATATTGGAAAGATTCTCATCAGTTATCGGATTATTAAAATTTCAACTACAGATATATGAAATGAAGCGAGAGCATGAAGAGGAGATTGAATAGTTGTATTTTTGTGGACTCAATTATTACTCACTTTGTAGGTTTTCCATTCTTCCATCACTAGATCTAAGAATGTCACTGCTTGGGTGCAGGCAATGACTGCCACAAGGAACAAAACTAAAGTCTTCATGGTTTGCAGTTGATCTGAAAACAGAATTTCATTATTTCAATTGGATTGAAACGACATATCTTTGATGAAGATTAGCCAGGGATAAAGAAGAAGTATATTTGAGAGATGTTGAGATAAAACCAGTATTTCTATCAGAAAACAGCTTCCTAGTTGATATCGTATCTCTGATTTCATATTGGGCCTGAGATTCAAGAACATTTTTTGAAATAGAATAATATTGAGAAATTCAAGAGTATGCAATCAAGTTCATCTCGCTCCCATTCATGGACTAAAAAAGCTATGATATTCAATTGAAAGAATGTTTTATTGATGGAAGTTTTACTGTGACAACGACTCTTACATAAAAGCCTCGAGATTTAAATGATCATCAACAATGATGATCAAGAAATTGCGCGTAATAAGTGGTATCACGAGAACTCATAAAAATCGTCAGCATTTTCTCAGAAGTATTTAGATGATAACCGAAATGGTTATAGGCCAAAGATTCATAAATCATCTACGTTTTTCTTAGTTATCAGAATTCACAAAATTTTCATCATCCAATTGCTTAGATCGATTTTTTTTTATCGTCCTGTCAAGAGATATCGAGCGTCTATTCCGTTAATGAATACTACGCAACGTTTTCTCGCGGAAAAAACATAATCTGCATGTGGCGATTACTAAAATCATTTCGTATGATATGATACTTAGTAAAGAAGTCTGTTGTCTATCTGTCGATGCAGCATCACTGATGCGTAAATGGATCCATGCATAGATCAGATATTTCTTTGTACACAAGGCTAATAGTATGCGCACTACTCTGCTATAAACTCGATGAAAAAGTGGGTCATGGCTTTCAGTTATCCTCGTCGAACTTGATCCCCGAAAATCGAGCACGTGCCTCGCATGAAAGAATAATCTCTCGAATCCAAAATGATCTATAAGCAGATTCTGATTTCTTAGTGACGAAGCAAATACTCAAGGAAATTCTGTTTGGAATTTTGCACGATTGTATCAGTAATAAACACGATGGACGTTGCGAATTCGATGCTCGAGGGATTAGGCAAGCGATATTTGAGTACTATAGGTATAACAACAAAGTATGTAGGTAGCTCTACTCTAATTTATTCGCTAGTCTCTCGAACTCCCTTTGTCTTCTCCGCATCAAGCAATTATCGTCTTTATTCGTTCGTGGATTTCCTTGTGAGTTGACTCATCGCGTCAAAGATTAAAATCGTAGCCATCAGATCCCTCGAGAAAACGCGAGTTGCAGGAAGTATAAAATACTCTTTTCTCAAACGAAGGGCACGAAGCAGGAAGTTCAGACACTCACCTTTTATTCGTGTAGATGAGGATAATAGTAGACTAGGACGATTGTCGACAATTTGAGGATTTTTGAAGGATTGTTTGCGAGCGAATAGCACTCGCAGACTGATGCTTTGGAAAGACGCAGCGATGGCTTTATGCGTGTTTACGTTTGCTCCCACGACGCCAAAAGCTATATGCGCGACTTTGCTGAGCACGCGGACTCCGAAGCATCACGTGACGCACGGAATATGTGTTGGAGAACACAGTACTTACATTGTAAAAGCCTTGGCGACGTTGCCACTTTTATCGGTTTGCTTATGTTTCGCGGTCAGTCGCCTGGATGTAAACAATAACAATGGTCATTTGAGATTTTTGCACTTTTTTGCATGCCAAGATTAGCGGAAATTTCGAATTTTGGAAATTTCAGTTATTTTACGGTGACCAAGTGCTTCATACGGTTGTATCCGAAGATTGAACAAAATAAAAAATTTGACAAATCGTTTGTCAGTAGCCAATTCACGGTGTTTATCATTATTGTAATTGTCGGTGGAAGTCATAATTTATTATGTGCTAGCTTTTCACACGAATGAGATGGATTTAGAAGTAAATTTGATTGCGTGGTGTATTACCGACGAATTTGTGTCGGTGGCTAACGAACTGCGGAGTCCAATAACGAACAGTGGTAGAATTGAATAAGTAGAATTGAGCTTGACAAAATGATCATCCGGTGCTGTATTTTTCATCCTATCGGATTTTCTAATGTAATCTAAAATCCTAAAATACATCAGCACGTCGCACCATGATCAGTTTGCTAAAAATAATTCCCTCTAAAGTTTTGTCAACATCTCATGATGAGTGATCCTCCTTCGTGATCGAGCTATTTATTGCGCTTTAAGTGTAGAAGGATGAAAAATGAAGCATCAAATCCAATATTCTAGTTGGAAAATTGATTAACTTAGGAGTACAATCCAGGCACGATCTGTGCGTTTTAATAATTACGATGCATGATAACCGAATGACCGAATCGGTGCAAGATTTTTCATTTTTCAATCCTTGCCAACTCGTATAGACTCAAAAACTATTCCCGATAACAATCTATCATTGCTATTTACACTTTACCCACAACGTGGATAATGAGCCAAAAAATTAACCCATCTACAGAAAATGATTGCGCCAAGAAACTGAAGTCCATTATTTCACAACCGGAATGAAATGACTAAAAACCGATTTTGAAGTAAAAATTGTCGAATCATCGGGCTTGATTTTACTGAATAATTATGATATGGTAGTTGCATTTGAAGAATTTATGCATATTTGACGGAACAATAAATCTATTTATTAGATACTTATGTGAAATGTATGACATGCGCTGGCAAATGATTCGTATGTTTGTAAGATGAGTCAATGTGAAATGATGCGTCGCATCAAAACTACGCCACTTTCATCGCACTATAAATAACACTTCCATAACTTATTTGAAATAAGACTAATCTATCAGTTTTATGTACATTTATACGTCCATACGTAGAAACAGGCTGTTTCTGCGTACAGACGTATAAAACTGCATACGCGTCTCGTGCGAAAACATTTTTCCTTCGGGAAAACCAAGCTGGACGGTGCCATCGCCCACGTCCAGCTCGGTTTCCCGAAGGAAAAAATGTTTCCAGCACTCCACGCGTAATGTACTATTCATCGATGAATCGCAGGAAAGCAGGTGACCTCGAGACAGTTTATTCGGGCTTCTTTTCTCACCAACTCCAAAAAATGTGCAAATTTCAAGGGAAATAATGAATCTTGCACTAGATTCTTGAGCATTTATCGTGATATCATCAAGTCTGATATCTATGAATTTTGCTGAATAATTTTGAATCAGTACCTCCCCGACATAAATTCATTGAAATAAGAGTACATTGATTACTACGGTATCAACCAAATGTGTAAAAAAATTCTGTTTCAAGTTTTTACTTTGAAAGTAATTCATCTTTTCGTCTAGAACAACGGAAAACGTAGAATAGTTTTAGAATCCTTATAGTCTCATCTTGAATAACATGTTATTCTTCGACTACCTTTTTTTCGACAATCGGGATCAGACCTCTAGAAGCTGGGACCATCTAATTTTTCAGAAGTTCAGAGTATCTAATAACTGCCCGCGAGTAGGATAATAACGACAATTCGTAGATTAATTCAGAAAGTCATTGGACGGGGCGATAAGAATTATGTATAATTTCAACGAGATTACGCCACGCATGGTTCAGGCTTGACGTTTTTTAATCAGAATTCATATTAGTGAGGGATTCTGACAGTTCTATTGACATTTTTCTTTCACATTTCTCTGTGAGATTAGCATTCACATTTTTCTGTGTTCGACATATTGCTATAACGAAAAGGTTCTGTATTCTTGTAAATTCATAATTAAATGTTCGTAAATCAACAACTGATTTAAAAACAATAGGTAGGATTATTGTTGTGCCTCAAAGGATATCTCATCGATAAAAGTTTGGTATATTAAACGCAAAGTGTCTCAGATGTTTCTTAGAATCTAGTTTTCAACTTTGGTAAATGTAAAATATGTAACAAATTATGCCGCATTCTGATGCTTAAGAATGAACCATAAAACTGAAAAAAGTTGTGAGTAATCTTTAATTGTATGACAAGATACTTTGAACGCTTCGGAACGAGTGAAATTTTACTATCCTTGCGTGATTCATACTATTTTTCTCTCTAGAACTGCAAGTGTGTCACAGGTATCTCCCTCTATGATTCCAACTCGGAATGTTTTTTGGCTCATTTTTATCTGTGCTATTCCATATTAACTTGAATTTATCAGACACTTCACATGATTCCCGTTAATTAAAATTGCTCGTTCGTCCATACAGTGATTTCCGCTGGAGAAAGGAGCATTCAAGCAGACGAAAACTACTCCACTTATCTCCGATTTTTGACTCAAAGTACTATTACTCAATTAAGACTGCCGCCACCTCGGCTGTCACTGGAATTGAAGACATGTACACTAATGAAAACTACACAGGTTCATCTGAATTATATGTTGAAATTTTCAAAAGTTGAAAGAAAGTTTCGTCTTTGTCATCAAGAGAAACGAATTTGCGTAAAATGAGATTTGTTCTGCATGAAACAAGGACGTGACGCGCAAACCAGCGAACCGCGTAAAACAAAATCCGCGTAAAATGAGGGAACCCTATACATCAAACTTTGGTACGCGTTCCTTACTGCGATGGTATTACTTGAAATTTTGAAACTGAGATTTGCCATCTCAAACACGAACTTTCACAATCGTCTCATTTTTTCAATGGCCTATAAAAATACTTTGTAGTTCATTGAATATATTTTCATTCGATCGTGGTCATTTTCTCATGATTGCTGTTTTATAGTCGAAACGTCAGTAACTATAGTTATAACTCAATTTCTACTTGATTCGTACAACGAATTTTTGTATTGTTCATTCAGCTCTTGATACGCCTCTTGTATTTCGTGTTCACATGATATTACATCCTGAATATACGTATATCGACAAATGTTCAACTACATAGATTTTCCAAAACCATTAATACGTGAAATTTTCTACATCAACCACGATGAGAATGTTGCATTGAGGTCTTAAATTGTTTTAAATGATGTCACAAGTCCTTGTCCGAATATTATTATTGCTTGTTGAATAGTAGATCATCGAGCTCTTTTAATCCGTTGTATGACGAGATCAAGTGGATGAGATAGGGCGATTGAGCTCAGTAACATTGACTGCATTGCGCTTATACTCTCATCTGTCCCTCCAGACAAAAACGTTGTTTCGCCTGCAGCTTCCATTGTTTCCACAAAGCTTTTGATCTTTCTATCTCATGTGGTCACCAGAGAATCACATTTTATCTCCAATGAGTATTTCTCATTACACGTTGAACATATGTGATCTGGGGGCGTAAAATTCTAGAAATCTCATGACGTATTGACGCACAAAGCTCACTAGTCCGGCGGCCGAGCATGGTTCCGTAGCATTTTGGATGTGACCGGACAAAAGTTGTGTATTCCCATGTATTTTGACCCGCTGAATCCGATTTTCGATGGTGGAAAGTCGGAAAAGTGGGCCAAAAATTGTTATTAACAAATTATTGTTAACAATCGTAAAATTGATTTTTTCACTCCGGAAATGCTTCTCTCTTTCATCAAATAATTGTTATAGCGCTGTTGATATCATACATTTTGTAGAGTAATCATCGAAGTTGGGCAAATTTGCATCATTGTTGAAATCAAGGTCTGTACGTATCAATATTATTGAGGTCACCACGACTCGGTATTCGGATCAAAAGATTTAGTTTGATTCGACGCTGATATAAACGCGTATGACATACATCCAACGTGAAAATCATTAATGACTGTTGTATTCTCCCAAAACCTCCTGAACCGTTCTACTCAAAGAGGTCACAGCGTTCTTGTTTTATCAGAGTCAATTTCGTGCTTACTTTTATACAATTTTTTACAATGAATTTTCCGAAATTTTCCAAGAGTTCCCCAAGAAGTTTTCACACACACGTACGCGAAAATACGAGGAATTATTTGTCTACATGTGACCCTAGCGCACGAAGCCCACGGAAGGGAATCATGTCGCGAGCTTGGGTATGGGTAAGTGTATGTATAGCGAAAAATGCACCAAAAATAGAGGGTCGCTCTCGACGTTTTTACACTCACAGGAGGTAGCATACTGACTTCTTTGGGGTTTCTATCAGTAGGAGAGGCTTCAAGGATCAATTTGCGCCATGGTGGATCAAAAAATTCCGTTGCACCGCCGAGCAACAATTGTTGCAAAATTGAAAAAATCGTGTTTTTTGAAACTTTCCGATTTTTTCACGGGAAAACGGTGCATTTTCATGAAATGTATGTGGAGACCTTTTTGATTCAAAATGTGCCAAAAAATATAGAAAAAATTTTTCCGGAGCGAAAAAATCAATTTTACGATTGTTAACAATAATTTGTTAATAACAATTTTTGGTCCACTTTTCCGACTTTCCACCATCGAAAATCGGATTCAGCGGGTCAAAATACATGGGAATACACAACTTTTGTCCGGTCACATCCAAAATGATGCTCGGCCGCCGGACTACACTGATATCGCCTCAACTGCGAATCGTTGCCAAGAATCGCACTACTATTTTTGAGGAATATTTGTCGTAACTTTCACCCGAGAGCGAAATTATGAAAATGGTTCAATTTCAACTCCGTTGCTACGGTAACGCTTTAGAATTTTATTTGAGGAGGTTCGATGGTCTTAGCGGAGATGTAGAGATCGCGACAAAGCCTTTCACACAATAATCTTTGGGGCAAAAAATAACTCTGTGAATTTTTTAATATTTTTCATTAGGCCTTAGATTAGTTTTTGCCTAATAGATTGTTGCAATCTGTGCTCGGCTCAGATTGTTGGAAAGATTATACTGGAAAAAGAATGAATGGCCTTCAAAACAACTTTTCTTGTAAGGTAAATGTACCTAACTTGCCTCTGTACCCAACTTGCCCTCATATGCCGATCTCAGGAATGGGCGCTCGTTGACCTTCCCGCAATTTTTTTTTTTACGTTTGTTATGTTAAAATATGAGAAAATACGTAGTTTTCATCGACCCCGGATCATTTCTGCGTTCTCCAGAAAATATAAAGTGAGTTTTCCATTTTTCGTGTTTGCACGGGTAAGAAATCGAGGAGGAAATCGCGTTCACTAAAACCGGTGCCAATTTATTTTTATTCGACCAATCTTGACGTACCTTAGCGCATTCGATTCCTTGTCTCAAGACCTTCAAAATCCGCTCTTCAGGGTTGCAGAACTCTGATTTGGAGCGATTTTATGTACAAAACACGAAGATGATTCGAGAATCAAGAAGGCCGACATCGGAGTGTACCCAACATGCCCCCATATGGTTATCTCAGAAAGGCGTGCAGTATGACTTTTTTTACCACTCAGAACGTGTTTATCACGTCAAAATGGGTCGGAAACGATGTCTTGGTCCAGCTAAAAGCTACAAATGTCGCTGCACGGTGATCAAAATGGATCAAAGCGATTTCATTCACTTCATCGCCGATTTACATTGTTTTAAATGATGGGGGCAAGTTGGGTACACACTTTTGTAAACTCTCAAAATTAGAATTACCTTTTCCGAGATTTGAAACAGTTTGGCTCCAGTTGTTCCAAATTGGATGTACTTTAACTAATTTTGAAGGTCTTGAGACAAGCTTCAAAATGAGTCAAAGTACGTTGGAAAATATGGGGATGGCCCAAAGTTATTAAGAAAATGGCTTAATGGGGGCAAGTTGGGTACACTTACCTTATATCTCAGCTCTGAAATATCTGTGTTTATTTGAAGTTTTATAGAAGAACCACCATTACATACGTAGATAGTTCCTTGAACGGTACAAGTTCATTTCAATTTTCAAAAAGACCCTTGGGCGTTTTGGAGGCTGCTTTCATCCACTCTGAATCAATCAATTTGTTTCTGGGTCTTGAAAACGGGCTCTTCACTCAAAGACGTTATTCAAATTCTTCGGACCATGACGACCCACAAAAACAGCCCCCAAAATACCACGGTTCTCTTGGAGTGAGTAACCCAAAGGTCCTTGCCCTTCAGAATTACTTTTTCTTTCTTTGAGTCCGCAAGAAAAAAAAATTGTTACCACTCCTGTTCGAAAAAACCACAAAGAGTATATTCTACATTATGATCTCCATTTGAAGAATTTTCATAGCCTTGCCTTTTTCACGATTTTTCCACAATGATTTCAAAGGGATACAAACATCAAAAAATGTGAGGAATATTTATTTGTGTTCCTTTCAAAGATCATTCAGATGGTGTGTTCACATTTGTCCAAAAATGACATCTGCAATAATAATGGAAATTGAAGGAAAAGAGCAGAATTTTCGAAAGAAAATTGAACGATTTCGGCGGTATTCGCCATTCATCTGCGAATTTGCGAACTTCTTGGCAAAGAGTATGCGGCCCTCAATGAAGCTCCTTTAAAAATCTACAAGATGATCTCATGTCAATTGACTAACGAACTACCTCTTTGTGATGATAAATGAGAATTATCACTGAATTCTTTCGGTTCTCTGCTCAATCCCATTATCATTCTTCTATAGTCAAAAAGTCTTATATTCTTGGACAATTGTGAACTTACCATTTGAAAGATCTTTGAATGGACTGAATAAAACTAGTCATCTCATTTTTCGCTGGATTCATTGCCTTTGAACTCTTTGTGAGGAAAAACCGAAAGAAGACAAAAGTATGACCTTTCTTCACGAAGAAATTATGATGGGAAATATTCTTTGTGATTTCTTTGGGAACAAGATAGGTTACGATTTTCATTTTTGCGGGAAAAATCTACCGTCAACTTGGGTAACTTTGGGACAATTTCGACTTTTTTTGTCATTGTTTTTCGTAAAGCTCGGGGAGATTACGATAAAACCCACCTAAGCCGATGGCCAATCGAACGCTTGAAATCTTAGCTTTCGATTGGCGTGAATTAGAGCTCGATTCGAAGATTCTATTCGAAGATACGGTCATAGAAGCAAAACACTTTTTACATAACTTGGGGTGTGGTAACTTTGGGACACTCCAAGTTCAACTCATGTTACTTTTGTTCTGCAATAGAGAATCGACCCTCTCTGTTCATGAATTAAAAGTCGAAGACGTTAGCTTTCAATTGCATTTTGGAACGTCCCGATCGGATGTTTCCACGCCGAGTAATGCTCATTTCAAGCTAATCAGCTATTCGAACCAATTTTCCGAGATTTGGCCAAAATTCGTATAAAAATTGTAAAATTAGTCCAAATAGCTGATTAATTTCAAATAAGCATTACTCGGCATGAAACATCCAATCGGGACGTTCCAAAAAGCAATTGAAAGCTAACGTTTTCGACTTTTAATTCATGAACAGAGAGGGTCGATTCTCTATTTCAGAACAAACGTAACATGAGTTGAACTTGGAGTGTCCCAAAGTTACCCCACCCCAGGTTTTGTAAAAAGTGTTTTGCTTCTAAGACCATATCTTCGAATAGAATCCTCGAATCGAGCTCTTGTTCACGTCAATCGAAAGCTAAGATTTCAAGCTTTCGATTGGCCATCCGCTGAGGTGGGTTTTACCGTAACATTCCCGAGCTTCACGAGAAACAATGACAAAAAAAGTCGAAATTGTCCCAAAGTTACCCCAGTTGAAGGTACTTTCTTTACGTACTATATGAACGGGAAAAAGGATCCCCGAGGGGCAAGCACCTTTAGATTGAACTCACTAAAGAGCGACTTGATACACAGAGCGATTATTTGTGAATCTGAAAAGTCCAAAGCCGTACATAAGTATATGAGCCCATTTTAGAATGTCTTTCATCAGCAATGAACAAAAAAAGTCTTGGAACAGATTCCTCTCACTATCAAAGATTAATTGGGGATATTCTTGACACATTGATGATCGCTGAGCAAGGGAAGAGCAAAATAGTGACTAGATAAACTAGTCACATGTTTCGCTGTCTGTCATTATTTTTTGCCCCGCGATATCAGATGCATGTGACTACGCATTATTCTGCGCGAGATGAGTCTGGTGAGTAACCTTTGCTCTTGGTCATGAGAGATTGCAAACTTCAATTGATGAGTGTGAAAACGCTTTGTTTGTCTGCAATCTTTTACGAGGTCCCGCAGTGTAGAAATTTCAATACTTATCTCTATAGTGAAGAACATTCCCATCGATGAAGCAATTTTGATATGGATTGAAAGATACTCTAATACAGTTATTCATGCGCATGCGATGATTTTTTTATAACTCAATTCCTTCAGGAAAACTGATAGAAAATAGCTCATTTTGAATTTGCTACCACAAATAACGTAGAGGTTTAGCCGTACTACTTGTTAGGTAATGTTATTGTTTTAGTGTAATGCCACGTGCATTTGTTTTTGTTTTGGTGTTTAACGTAAGATCACGAATGTTGTTTAGTAGGTTATCCAGCCACGGCATTCACAATGGAAAGTCGTGATCGAGTGGGAATGTCAATCGGCTTCATAACGTTGAAAGATATGAGATGCATCGAGCATGTACCTTTCAGCACAAGAGTCCAACAATGCATGAAAAACTGTGTAGCAGTCACGCAATCAAAACTCTCTAATGTAGATAGGAATTCGAACAATCCCGCACCCGAACCTCTTAGAAAATAGTAATGCCTGGCAGATTCAGGGGGAGGGTTTTCAATTTTAGACATTTTATCACCCAAATTTTAACTACAAAGTTTGAGAAAAGTTAGTATCACAGGTGGTAGACAGATGATGGGCACGAGTTGATAGAACGGTACCTCGTGGCTAGAGCAGTAAGAAAAATCTGAAAAATCGTGGCTTTGACTGCTTCCCCACGAGATCAAAATTCTATAAAGTGAGTGGGTTTTTCAAAAATTACAAACGTGAACCTACTAGAGAATGATTGTAAGTACCGAGCATGATACTGCTTTTGAGTTCTGAACATTTCCCCAACCAGAATCTGAAACGAAGTCTGAAAAAATTAGTATCATAGCGTCGGTCCCTACGAAGACTAGAACATTTTAGAGCCCCTACGAAAACTAGAACGTTTTTCGTGAAGACTAGCGCGTTTTGCCGTCTCCCACGAAAAGTAGTACATTCCGGCTTAACCACGAAAACTAACACGTTTGGCGTATACTAGTACATTTTAAATTTCACACGAAGACTAGCACATTCAAATGTGCTAATTTTCGTCCCAAATTTGAAATGTGGACTTCTTTAAATTTCTGCGAGAAAACTAGAACATTCGTCGTTTCACTGGAAGATTAATACATTTGAGAATTTGAGACGAAGACTAGCACGAGTTACAAAAATCGTCCTTATACATAGGTGATTCCCCCTAAAGTGTAGTTTTTTTCTTTATTGCGGGGTCATTGGGATCGTCTCAAAAACTCTGAACATAGTTGCACACCAATAGAAAACGCCCTAGAAAATTTGTATGATGTACATCTCGAGGCGTAGAAAACTGGGGATTGCAGTTATGGAATAATGACGAGTGGAACGAAAATGCAAAAGCGTCAATATAAACTGATGAATATGAATTGATGGCACAGATATAAAATACAAACCCACACCGCCTAGCGCTAGTTAGGTGGTATGGGTTTGTACACCAACCACCCACATCTCAAACTGCTCATTCTCATGAATGATATTTTTGTTACAATAAAAGTGTTAGTCTTCGTCTGAGAAAATGAATGTGATAGTTTTCGCCTCAAATTTTGAAAAGTACTAGTCTTTGTGTACGGATTTTTGAAACGAGCTAGTCTTCGTGTGAAATTTTGAGATGTAATACTTTTTGAGAATGTGCTAGTTTTCGTGTGAGTTTTAAAATGTACTAGTATACGCCAAACGTGTTCATTTTCGTGGTTAAGCCGAAATGTACTACTTTTCGTAGGGGCTCTAAAATGTACTAGTCTTCGTAGGGGCCGACGTTAGGTAGACAGATAGTAAATATGAGTTAGAACAGTATCTCTTGGTAAGGGCGTGGATGAATAAATGAAAAATTGTGGCTTCGAAGGCTCAGTTAAGAGATCAAAGTTCTTCAAAGCGGTCAACTTTTTGGAGAATTCTGAACACGAACCTCTCAGACATTGGTGATACCAAGCAGATTCAATATTTGCTTTTCAAGTTTAGAAGTTCTGTGCTAAAATTTGACCACGAAGTTTGGGGCATCAAAGGTAGATAATGAACACGAATGAACCGGCATCCAGTAGCTGGGTGGTAGAAAAATGTTTGAAAAGAATTGGAGCTTTGACGGGTTACCCGTGGGATCAAAATTCTAAAGAATGAGTGGGTTTGTATGTATTTCTAACGTGAACCCACTAGAGGTTGATACTATCGAGCAGATCCGAGTTTCGTATTTCGATTACAGAAGTTATTTCAGCTAAAGTCTGACTACAAAGTCTGAGGAGAGTTTGCATCAGAGTGAATTGTGAGCTCGAGTTGCAACAGTAACCCGTAGCTGGGGGAGCAGAAAATGATTTGAAAATTGTAACTCCGACCGCCCAGCTATTGGACCATGATTTTTAGAGGGGCTTTAGAGAATTTCACCTGAAACTCGTAATATCGATCACGTATAAGTTTGAAATTTTGAGGCAAACTCACTCACTTCCTACAATTTTGATATCATATTTGGGGGAGTCGGATCCACAATTTTTCTCAAACATTTTTCTACTCTCCAGGTACTGAAAACCGCTTCAATCCGGGTTTATAATCTACTTTTGATGCCCCAAACTTAGAGGTCAAATTTTAGCTGACAGAACTTCTAAACTTGAAAAGCAAATATTGAATCTGCTTGGTATCACCAATGTCTGAGAGGTTCGTGTTGAGAATTCTCTAAAAACTTGTCTTCTTGTAAGAACTTTGATCTCATAACTGAACAGTTGCAGCCACAACTTTTTGTTTATTCATTCTCATCTCTATTATGAGATACTTTTCTAACTCGTGTCTCTTATCCGTCTACCTCCGATACAAATCTTTTCAGACTTCGCGTTCAGATTCTGGTTGGAAAAATGCTAAGAACTCGAAAGCAGTATTCAAATCTGTTTGGCACAATCATTCTCTAATAGGTTCACGTTTGTAAGTTTCGAAGAACCCATTCATTTAGTAGAACTTTGATCTCGTGGAAAAGCAGTCAGGGCTACGATTTTTCAGATTTCTCTTACTTCTCCAGCTACGAGGTACCGTTCTAATAACTCATGCCTATAATCTGCTCACCAATTGTGATACAAACTTTTCTCAAACTTTGTAGTAAAAATTTGGATGATGAAATATCTAAAATTGAAAACCACCACCTGGATCTGCTGCGCATTACTATTGTCTAAGAGGTTCGGTTGCGGGATTGTTCAAATTTCGATCTATATTAGAGAGTTTTGATCGCATGACTGCTACATAGTTTTTTATGCATTGTTGGAGCCTTGCACTGAAAGGTTCATGCTCGATGCATCTCATATCTTTCAACGATGTAAAGCCATTTGACATTCCCAACCGATCACGACTTTCCACTGTGAATGCCGTGTCTGGATGACCTACAAAACAACATTCGTGATCATAGGCTAACACCAAAAACGTAACAAAAGCGCGTGACATTACACCAGAACATTAACTCACACGTGGTGCGACTAATCTCCACGACAAATGTAGTGGCAAATTCAAAATGAGTTATTTTCTATCAGTTTTCCTGAAAAATTGAGTAGTGAAAAAATTATCGGACAAGTCATTTCGGACTCCAAGTTTGATGAGCTACACAATGCCGTATCGCAATGTTAATTTTTTTGAATATTTTGAAAAAATATTTTCGCCTTCGCATCGAATATTCCCTTATCTTCACTTCACCATCCAAAGCAAGAGGTCGCGAGTCATGGTAGGATCAACTATGATCCAATGCGTACCTTGCAAAGAAAAAAAATTGCCACGGGGTGTCCGCCTTATATTGGCCATACGAAATATTGTGTACCAAGTTGCAGAAAAATGCGTTTTGTGAAGAAGGGCGTTTAACGCACGAGGTCGACTCCCTGGACATGACTTCTGAGCAGGCCTAAAGAATATTTTCTGTCCCTGAGTTGACACTCGAAATCCTGAGATTGGAATCCAATTTCGATGATAAAAACACCACAAACGGTCTGATTTTGGTTGAAACAGCAGTCCAGGGATGATAATAAGCTTCTCCAGACTTGCTCAAAATGTATACCCGGCGAGTTCACATGAGAGTTTTTCTCAATTGACATACTAAAATAGCGTGTACACGCAGTTTGCGCGTCTCGCCGTGTAAAGCGGCATATGCGTCTCGTGCCAAAAACTTTGTTCTTCACGATAACCTTGTTGGACGTCCAACAAAGTTATCGCAAAGAACAAAGTTTTTTGGCACGAGACGCATAATATACTATTGTGTGACGGATGAAAAAATGGTATTTCCGTGTAATAGTCGAGAAAAGCAATTTTCGGAATGAGAGAAAATTTTAAATAAAACGAATAGACTATGTAAGTCAGGTGTTGAATTTACGTGCATCATACAGAATAAGTTCCTCAAGGGATGTAAATTTTATCGATAACAGATGTTGATCATTATTCGATCAACTCTTGGGAATTTTATTTGATCTTCATTGATATAACGTCATCAACTCTGATTATTTGTGTACTTGCACGAATAATGCGATTGATGTCAAAAATTTCCCAGAAAGAAAGAACGCCCAAAATTCCTCGCTCTCAACTGATTAATTTAATGAACTTACTTAATTAATAAGTATTTACAGAGTATAGCATTCATTCACTCATCCCAAACAAGCTTGAAACGACAATATACTCACAATATGGTAAGAAAAAGACGAGTGAAATATTCACATTGCTCTTATTCCGAAAAATATTCTATTCCAGTTGGCACAGTACTTCCGCACAGTCACATTTTCACAACTTGTCGCTCTCATATTTACAATTGCGTGCTGTGAGAGTATTTGAAATATTCTGTTCCAAAATTACATTGATATTTAATTTCTTTCTTTTTTATTGGAATTTCACATAGTTCCGGGAATGTACCCGAAATTGGTTTTTGAATTTCGATCCATTTCATTATTTGTACACTCTTTTTGAATTCATCTAAGAATTGCATTATGATCATCTTGGTTCTGATGAACTTGACAATTTTGATAATCTCAGATGGAAAATCTGTTTATAGGAGATTGAAAACTGTCAAATCACAAATAGAAATTCGAAAATCAGTTTCGAGCTCGTCCCAGCTTTCTTCGTAGTATCATTATATTTGAAGATCGGCTCGCACCTATATCCCATCATCAAACTAGATAATGTCGACTTGTTTTGGTAAGCCACCCCACAGTAAGTTTTTGGAATCGGAACAAGAACTGTGTCCTGAGGGATCAGAAAAACTACATAATTATTCCGACCCATCATGTTGTTTCATATTAGTCATCGGATCACTGGGTAGATGGCTGCTGTAGCAATTCCGCAATGGTTTTGCCTGTTGCGGGCAATTTTGAAGTAACCATTCTCGCCCCAGCTTTCTCCCCAGCTGTTCTTCACCAGCCAATAATCACGATTATTTGAATCTGTACCATAGCCCACTATTAGCACTGCGTGGTCCAAACCATCCTTGTTGCATTCTGGTTGATAGTAGATGCCTGCATCGGTAAGAATAACAGATTAGATTTTTTATATTCAAAAATGAACGTGTCTAACAAACACAAGACGACTTATTATGGTCGAATTTTTGAATATTTCGTTTCAAGTTTCAATTCCTGAATTTGAAGCTCCTGCTAAACAACTAAATGAAATGCAAAAGTTCTGCAGTACATCCTGTAATGGAACCTATATAAGTGATTGGATATGGGCGAGATGGGCAAATCTCAGGAACTGTGCGATTTCGACTTCGAAATCTCGAGAATTTCAAAATGGCAGCACACCTCCCACGGACTTTTCTTTGGTCCAGGTAATGCTCAAACAATGATTAAATACTTGCGTAAATCACTTTGGAGCTCCGCCGTGGATTTGTGAGAGAATATAAGATTTTCCCATGTATTTGAATGGGAGCCTCATATTTCGAAGATGTAGTGCCTCAGCCGCCAAACGCTCATTTTCGTCATTTGTCAATTCTCTCAAGCCTCGTATCACGACCGAGATGAGGCTATGTAGTAGGGGCGATTCTCATAGTCATTTCTTGAGGTATGAAAATTAGTTTACACGTGGTTTCAATCCCAACAGAATCGAAATTTTCGTGTGCTATACGAAAAACGATTTTTCTGAGCCCATTTACGCTAAAATAACTTTTCTCATTTTCAGCCACATTGTCATGCGGAATCGAGCACACTGTCTTTCTTGGTCTAGATTTGTAGGTTTTTAGGAGTAGAACGAGATGTCATTTTTACAGATACGAAATATTCACCGCCCCGAGTGCTGCATCCATTAGAAGAGCAATACAGGAAAAAATGTATAATCGAAGTTCGCTCCAACGAATCATCGTCACCCTGACGCATCAATAGGCACAGCCTTGGGCGAAAATTATATGTTTCTTTACATATTATAATCCATCACATATCCAATTTTCAGACCAATCGGGGAACTGCCCCGCCTGCCACGAGCTAAGGCGTAAGCGAATTATGGTCCTGCTCGGTCGAAAATTGCGATTTTGTCATGTAGAAGCGTCTCCCAGTATCTTGCTAAGGCAAGTTATAGACTTCTGAATGACGCAGAACTACCGAATATGAGTAGATCTTCAAAAGGATCCAGTGTGAGTGTCGGAAAGAACGCGAATGTTCTTCTCCCAACGTGAAAACTGGCCTGTTAGGTCAAGTCGCACAGTTCGTGAAATTTGCCCATATATTGGCCCGAAAATACGCATGAATTATTTCCGGTACTTGAATGTAGAACAATATAGCAACACACCATGCTTTGCTCGACTTTTTTGCTATTACTTTGAGCCTCTGAAATTCTCTAGAACTTTTGAAATTATTTCCCACCAAACCCTATGATTGATGAAAACACAAGTAGTGGCTCTACTGAAATGAATTGTCAGACACAAAGTTCTCTGCTTGCCGATTTTTAACCCGTTGACTTTAGAAGTGACATCCAGCACTTTCAACCACTTTCTCATAGCCAAAACACCAAATAATCATGTCGAAACCGTGAAAAATGGCAAAATTAGGGAGTTGACATTTTTTCGATTTTTATTCTTCTTCTCAAAAGTGGTCGACTATTGAGACCTGATTTTTGAGCCAACATTATTCAACCATGGCCCAAAAATTTCCCGTTTTTTCAGATTTTCCCAATGCACCCATCAAGCGTTATCACTGAAATTTCGAAAAAGCGTTTTTCCAGTATACTGACACCAACAATCAAAGGGTTAAAATGAGTAGTCGCTCTATTCAAACGAATTGTCGACCCCTTCCTTGTAGGCCGACTTTTGAAATCGACAAATAATGAGAATCCCAACCTACCTTCCGAATAAAATCTGAATGTATCGTGTGATCCATCCATGGCTGCTGACAGTGGTCCCACTGTCGCTATAGCCACTTTGAGAGCCATTTCATCCTCCTTGGTAACATAGATGAAACTCGCTAATGGATGATTTTTATCATCGTCGTCTACATCAAAATTGAGATCAAAATCGTCGCTAACATTGTATGGGCAAGGCTTTGTTCTTCCTTCGTAAGTATAATAGGCTTCGGTCTCGATCCCTTTACGATCAGCAGCAAATTGAAATGCCAGGGCTGCACTGCCACCCCTGCAACCCATGTTTCCGTATGCTATGGTACAGTCAAGCAGATTCTGAGCGCTGAGAACAAGCAGTTGGCCACTTTTTCTGTAATACTGACCTTCTAAAGCACTTGCCTGTAATGAGTTTAGGGTTTAAATGTAAATTTCATGATTTATTATCATTTGCGTTTGAGATTTTCTTGCTCAAAGCAAATAAAAAGGAACTTTGATTTCGCTATTTTTCTTTTTTAAAAACTTTTTAGACATAAACAAGCTGATGCAAATATACCTTAGTGAAAATAAGTGCCTCGTGATCATATATATGGCCATATTCCAGAACTGTGATCATACATGATCACATATTGCCATGAGACCGGAGTCATAAGGTAACGTTTTTGCTTGTAGCTCTGAACAGGAGGCCCATTTTTGACGGACACGAGACTGTGAGAAAAGTTTGGTGAGATTTGGAGACCCGGACCGTCTGGACTCTCCTTGTTAGTCGTAGAGGTATTCATGTTGAAAATGAAGCGCTTCATTGCGAACTTGGAATATTTCTCAGGCCGAATCTTTGGAATGAGAGGGTTTGTGGCTCCAATTGCTAGGCTTCCACACAGAATTAAAAAAAAAAACTCATATTCACCCGGTTACGATATCTCAGAGACATGCATGAGTCAGCTTCGTGTACCTATGAGTCTTTCATAGGTCTTAGGTGGTCATACATGACCACAGTTTAGCCGGAAACGGGTTCATTTATGATCATCAGACACTTATTTTTACGAGGTCGGTGAAGAATGAGGAATAGAGATGGAAAATAGTTGCAATTAGTTCATCGAACTAATAAGGTCATGACCTTATTAGTTCGATGAAATTTATTGAAAATTGAAAAACTCAGGCCAGGAAAGTTGAAAAATGACATTTTTACGCATTTTCCAGGAGTTTTCTTGACTTTGAGTTTGTTCCCAACAATTTGTGAGTCTGACACTCGTATTGACTAATTTCAAAGAATACTCTAAAAATCTTTCAGAACGGATTATCTAATGCCTGAGTCGTAAGACCTTCCTCATCGTAGTGTGTGATACATCGATATCTTGCTCTTAATTTCTAGAATATTACGAGTCCAAGAATTATGACGATTTTAATCACTTTAATCACTTTCTGTATGTTTTCTTTAGATTACACTTGTGTTTGTTATGAAAATCACGTCACGAGCAATGTATTGAGCTTTCAATGAAATATTGCGTCAAATCTAAGAAGTTTGCTTCAGCGCACTTCTGAACTACACTCAGAATACTCGTATGGACTCTGTTAGTACGAGTGCTCTATATTTGATATTTTAAGACCTCGAAGTGGCAGAGTAAAATCCGAAGTATCGGTATTAAGGGGATGTCGGAGCCCTATCAATATTGTACAATTACCGACATGATCGAGTTTTCGTATTTCTCGATGAATTTTTGAGATATCAAAAATCTAACAAGTAACGCCGATTCTATGAGCCATACAGAATCGGCGTTACTTAGTAGAATCCCGATATCTCGAAAATTCATCGAGAAATCCGAAAATTCGATAATGTCGGTATCCGACATCCTCTTAAATAATAATCAAAGCAGATTTTTTTTTGTTCTGCGTCTGATTAAATATGCATATTCACCACTTGCATTTGATGATTTGGCGATACAGGTATATGACGTTTGATGCTCGCCCTCCAAATTTTCAGCACATCGAAGCAACAGAATCAAATCTTTTCAATATTTTTGATAGGAAATTGTATAAGTTCCCTCTAAATTTAAATCCATTTGGAACATTTGTATCGCTTTTCAATCCGACCTACATATCGGCGCGACCAACTAAAAAAATCTTCGATAAAAATTTGTACGTTTTCAGAATCGTAGATCTTGATTGAAATTGTTCATCACGACTAATCAACATTTATGAAATCGCTGGCACCAATCACGGCCTTCGACTATGTTTGTAAACTATAATACTGTTTATGATCATGAACTATTATAATATCACTCACAGCTGAAAAGGCCCAGCATGCCCCACACTTGAGGCCCTGGTCCTGGACGGGCGTGACTGCTCCCCGCTGTCTCCAATCCATGAAATCCGGTATTCTCGTAACATTTTTTGGTGGAATAAATTCTTCTCCCCGTACTATCCGTTTTGGCATGAGTAATGTATCATTATCTGCGTGCATGTAGTTTTTGTACTCATCAGGAAGCTGTTAATTGCAAAAGTACAATTTTAAGTCAGTTTTGCCTCGAGTAAATTTCTTCAGTCATCGACATATTGCACATCACTTTTTCGTTATCAAATCAGAACTTGAAATAGTCTCCCATGATTTTATGATTAAGGGGAGAAAGATTTAGTGTGATATGATTCAAGTCATTCACTTGTCACAGACTTCGTAATCTAATTGAAATACTGCCATGATGAATAGTTTCAACTTCAAACGAATCGTGGTTATTTCATAATAAAATACCGTAAAATACAGTTCAGCTCGGTTACATAATAACGAATGAATTTTAAAATTGATGAGACCCGGTTGTAACGATTTCGTCCATAACAAACCGAGCGAGAAATTGATCACAATTGATTCTTGAACAATTTATATAGAAAACAAATACGATGTCAACATCCATGCTGTTGGATCAACAATACTGAACTGTTAAAAATCTATGGCAGGAGCAGTTCGTCGATCTCAGCAGTTACGAAAAATGAATTCTGCATCTATCTCATCATCTTCCAAATACGAATGTAAGCTAGGGATCTTTCCATCATTGCTCTAAATAGAAAAGTAATATTCAAAATCATGATTTTCAGTATAATAAACAAACAACGATAACTCATTTTATGATAAATGTGCGGTCGTGAATTTAATTGAATTGTAAATTCACATGATGAGTGAGTAACTTTTGCAATACATATGATTCATGCTGGGTCTTATTCATATATTTGTGTACATCATCATCCCTCTCATTTTGGACTTCACTCTACAGCAAAGTTGTCTGATTCTGGACAACTCAATAGCTAGTTGCCCAAATAGCTGAATGGCCGAAAGAAACAGCAAAATCACAAAGTTGAAATTTTTTCTTTTTCTACATTTTTCTCCGAAATAGGAGCATATAGAGACATCATTGGTGTGGATATAATAGGTGCCTGAAGTCGTGAGAGATTCTTCAGAATTTTTTCAGATCTCAATTCAATCATTTTGGGGTAACCAACTGAAAATGATCACAAACATCGGTTTCTCGGTATGTCTATATACGTGGACTTTTTAGGATACCATTTGTTCATTATTCAAACCATCTTTCAGTCTTGTCCTTACATTGAACGGATTTTCTCGAGGATTTTCTTGCTAGTCACCCAAACTTTTTTGTAGACGGTAAATCAAGTACTTAAAACGTATCCTGATGGATACTGGTCGAAAGATTGAAAATTGGCCGATTTGAGAGTCACTTTAGACATCAGATCATGAAATTTGACATTGCTCTTGTAACACTGGTCGCCGTGGAACATGAGCTCCTGGGAATCCACAGAGTATGTCAAAGATTAATCAAAAAATATGTCTTATGGAATGAAAATGTCTCAAGTATGGAGAGTTGACACTGGACAAAATTGAGATTAAAAATATCATGTGAAGAATATGGTATATATATATTTTGCCTCAGTCTGTTCCTTTGGACTCGTTAGAGAGACATGTCTTAGACAGTATTGGGAGTAAACTTCTGTGTTATTTTTAACGGCAGAGAAATCCAATATGGCTGAATCTCAAAACATTTCCATATGAAATACACGAGGCCAAAATGGCGGCGTTTCAAAACAGGTTTACTCCTAATTGTCAATGTGGAGAGTTATCTGGATGGAGAAATGAGTATCTGCAAAGTGACTGGAAAAGGTTTATATTGAAATCATGGACTAGAAATTATCTGGAATACCCGCCAAGGCGGACTCTCTTTTAGTAGACGAGATATGGGTGATTCCGCTGAAAAAGTGATTCTTTGGGGCCAAAATCGTCACCAGGAGTGATTTGGGTCAAACAATTATTTCAGCCCGGACGAGTTACGGTGACTCATAGCACTTGATTTCCACTCGTTTGGGCCCAAAAAGGAAGTACGTATAGAGCTGCGTATCCGAAAAAGGAAGCCAGAGAAAGATATGCCAAGTTTAAGAGGCTAGGGAGGAGACGGAATCGAGATTTTGAGTCAAAAAACATTTCCACGGCTCGAAAATTTACTGTAGACTCTTCCCCGCGTAGATTTGATCCAATGCAAGCAAACACAACAAGAAAATGAGTTATACAAAGCGATATAGTGCGCCAGGGAGGAGTACACGGGGACGGAATTGACCGAAAATTTTGTGCGCCATTTGGAAAACACGTTGGTATGGTGCGCTTGGATGGGGATTCGAGTTTTCGGCTAATGTCGCAAATGGATCAGGTGTATTTGAGTTTCTTTGCGTATAGCTAATTAGTGCTGTGCTAGCGGTTATCAGTACAAACCCGTCTTCAAAATGTCGAATAGCCGTGTGCGAGCTTTGGAGTCTCAAAGTGGTGGATCATGTTGTTTGAAGTTTTATGAATTGCAGTGCATAGCTACACATGAGGTTTTCGACTCTGAATATGCGTTGCAGTGAATGCAAGAATCGAATTTGGGTTGCCTACAGGGGACGGAAAGGACATTTGGACCCTTTATCAAGCACTACAAAATACAGGAACGTTGGGGATCGTCCCAAAAACTATTGACATAGTTGCGTCCCAATATATCACACCCCATAAAATTGCTACAGTGCACATTCTAACCCTAAGAAACTTTGAGGAGCTTGGAACACTTTCGGCGGAATCACTCATATACAAACAAGTTGTTTGGTGTGGTGAACACTTGAATGGTTTTAATATAATATGATAGAGCACTGACCAAAACACATACATTGAGAATTGGCCGATTCGAGAGTCACTTATACATCTGGTAATAGAATTTGACATTGCTTTTTTCACTCTGATCGCCTTGGGACATGAAATCCTCGAAATCCACAAAGTATGTCGAAGAAAACTCGAAAAACATGTCTAATGTCATGAAAATGTATCAAGTACTGTTCATATTTCTTTTCTATGCTGCTAATACACTCACCATATCGCCGAATTGATTCATCTTAATCTTGTAGGAAAAAACTCCCAAATCGTACTGTTTATTATGAGTGTCTATCTTCTGCTGATTTTCGTGGAAAACAGATCTTCTATAATTTTCCTCCACCGTAGAATCGTAAGACTTTTTGTAGCGGTGCTGAAACAATTTGAGAATCATCATTCGTTTTTCAAGTATTGCAAAATAAAAAAAATAAAAAAAGTATCGCAAGATTCCATCACTCCAATTGTTGTCCCGATTTGGAATTTTTGGCACGAAATTCCTAAGTTGGAGCACAAAAAATTTCATTAAAAAATTATGCATCTTAACGAGTCAAGGCTATCCACATATAAAACTTGACGGGTACGAAGTTCGCTTAGGCCTTTTACTAGTCAAGTGTCAAGGGTTCTTTTCATTGATGAAAATTATTCAATGGATATAACGTAGTGCATACCATGATTGAGTCTCTTCTCGCTTGTATCTAATAATAGCTGAGGCGCTTACATTAGAATAGAAGTGAAAACATTATGCATTTGTCAGCAATAAAACATTTTACATCATTTTCTGTTCGAATCTAATGTTATTTAAGTACTATACTATGTTTGGTATGATTTGTATTCAGAAACGTCGCGTTTCGGACATCTAAATATGTCTTTCTTCAGATGAATTATTATCTAAGCTAGGAATGGAAATTAAGAATATCGTTCGATCAATGGTTCATCCAACATTACGAAGTATAGGGCAATCAACGTACAAAGTTACTGCAATTAATTATATGAAAATTACAGACCTAAACGTTTATGAACAATAAACAATGCATTTCCATACTCAGAAGACCACTCTTCGCATTGGTCATTGCAAAGTATTCAGATCAATCACTTATGCAAGAGATGTTGTCTAACTCGAATGAAATTATCATAAATATTATCTTGCTTGCGTAGGTTCGAGTAAGTATTCAGCGCTTTTTCAGTGATCGGTCTTTCCGGTAAGCTTTTGATATCTTGCAAGTTTTCTTGAAACACTGTTGCGTTCATCTTTTCTTTTCAAAATCAGACGAAATAGTTTTCAATAACTTTATCCGCGTTTCGCTTGTCATAGTTTCAAAGGTATTATCACATCGGCATCAGTCCTCTTTGTACGAAAATATAAATTCCTAAAAAGTAATGTAAATACACTTTGACTGCATTTTTGAAAGTATCCGGTGAAACCTTAACGCATGAATCTCGCGCACAATCTACTGTTGATATTGTCCTATCACTTTTATTTCTAAACTTCCGTCAAATTTTAACATCCCAAACCACCGGAAGATTCAAATTATCGACAACAATAAAAGATGTATAGAAGCCGCTTACTTTAAAAATAGCCCAATCCTTATCATCCATAAGGCTATAATCTGCGGGAGCAGCTCGCGTGCCGTAATGTCCTGTTATCATCATTAACGCCAGCAGCATTATTAATGAATTTGGCATGACGATTGCGTTGAAATTTTCTTTGCGATTTGTTATCAATTTGCCTTTGCTAAATCTTTCACACTGATTACACAATTCACGGTCAATGATTACGATGAATCCATATATATATATTATGCAAATATATATATTTTATGAGATTGGGATTCAATGTCTTCTTCTCCGGCGTCTTCGTCGCATGCTGTCCACCTCAATACTGAACGTCTGGCCCATTGAAATCGCGGCTTTTAATGTAAGCAGCAATCTATACACAGCGTTGAGTTTTCATATTGATGAATGAGATAGGATGAGAACAAAATTTTATGATAGAAAATTGTGCATTCCAAGGCTTAAACTTTGAAGGAGAAAAGATTGGGGAAAGTGATTGTCCGACATCAGGATCCTGTGTTTATGGATCAAAGAGACAGCTATAAGTAGTTAACCCATTCACTTAAAAATCGGAAATATTCGATTTCCAATAATCTGGTGGTCATTTTCTTATGAACCACCGGAAAAAATTTGGAAAAATTATGAAAAATCATGGTCGATTTAAAAAATATTTCAAATTAAGATTGAATACTGGACCAAAGCAGAAGAAAATAAAAACCAAAATCTTTTTTAATTCTCTAATTCTATCATTGATTTGATTTTTCTTCTTTGAAAATACTTATTCTGAATGTCGAGTACACGTTTCTGGTTGTTCATGAGTAGGTTGGATCAAAACGTGGACTCGAGTTGGAATATCAGAATCTGCGTCGATCAATATTGTATTTAGACTTTGAATGGCTCTGACTTATTGCGTGTAAACAACTACGCTTAATTACAACTGAATCGGTTCATGCGGAAAGGGGCTTTCAGTTTACAGCGTGTCCTAAAAGTCAGCCCCCCCCCCACCCCAAAAAAAAACTTGAAAAAGGCTCTGGATATCGAGAAAACCCCGAAACATATCGATGGCTCGGAGCAAAAAAAGAACTATCTGAAAACTTGAGCGTTTGAAGAAATTAACTAAGTAAAAATTTCTGGTTGAAATAAAGTATTCTAAGAGTTTCTGTAAACAGAACTGCACATAATGAAATTTTGGTTGAAAGATGTATTTAAAAAGGTAACAGTTGAAAAGAGCTATCAAAAAATGTAAGAAATGAACGGAACTCTCTGAAAATGTCTGATTTCAGAGAAGAATTATCTATATAGATTTTTGGTCAAGAAGAACTATCTGTAATTTTTCAACATATCTATGAATTTTTGTTTGAAAGGAACTATCCAAAAAAATTATTCAATCTTTCGGGACTCAGAATGTTGCTTCTTTTCAGAACTATCGGACATGTTTCGTTGATTGAAGAATGTCAGGTTACAGCTGAATGATCGGTGCTCTGGGTCAACTTCTGTTTACCTACAAAACTTTCAAATGGATGAAAAAAAATCAATCACCGCAATTGATTTTCATTTCCAATGAATTGTATCCGTATGGGATTTTTAATCTTCAGGCATTCATACACCTTGAGAGTTGTGAGTAGGGGAACCCCCGGAGAAAATAAAAACCTCAAGTTTTACCTCAGAATTACGAACGAAAAATATTCTTCATCTCTGATCGTTGATATATATTCGTCATTTTCAATCACAGGACCACCAAACTTCGAACATCTATATACTCGTCTATATAGCACATTTGATTTTCACCTCGAACCTATAAATCTATACAGTGTACAATTCTTGACTTGAATGAGATCATCTTCATCCAAATCATTGAGTAAGTGATGCAAATTTGAGGAATGCGGAAAAAGTCTATATTTGGACAGATTGACAAATCAACCTTTGAACTTGCCAGCAATATCAGTCGAAATTTATCGCTAGGTAAGGGATCCAGATGTGAAATCTTGCGTGCAACACTTACGTGCGATATCTGATGCGTCATTGTGAATATTGCCGACCCCGCGTTTCTCCGCTTGTCAATATTTTCTCAGATCCGTTGCAAGAAATTGAATTTTTGATCATCTTATCACTTCTCTATTCGCACATCAACAACTTATGCTAGGTTAAAAATCAGCAATAGTGAGTGTCTTAATATAAACAATTTGATGGTTTCTGAATATTTGTCGAACCCGGCCGTCTCGTGAAAATATCTCTTTCACTGAGAATTGAGTCACTTGATTGATCTTGGAAGATGAGATCCAGTCTGAAATAAGAAGCTTGAAAATCTATTTTTTTCAAGCTTGAAGATTTGAGAGCTTTTTGAAACATTTCGCGATGGTAATGGAAATCATCAAAGCTGTTGAGGGTTCGCGAGTTCTTGAAGGGTGTCACAAAAATATTGATTAGTTGATCCAATTGATGTTCGACTCAATTTTCACGATCGCAAAATTGATACGAATGGAACGCATGAATTCTGAAATGTTATTTTTGATGATCATAATTTTCTATCAAACTATATTCAAATTGGATCTCTGAACATTTATACAACTCTCATTGAAGTTTTCTTCATTCACCAAACTGTTCAACATATGCGATAAAAGTTTTTCTAGCCATCCATAATTAATCACGAGATAATGTTGATTATTACGACGATACAATATTTAATTCATAGAAATTGCTCCTTTTTCCGTTATTTAGTCAGTCATCGGTCATTGAATATTATAAGACCACGAGTTACCTAGTGTTTCTTTTGGTTGGATTCCAAACTCGTTTATTCCCAAATTGATGGGAAGTTATGAATTGATTCATTCAATATCATTTAGACATTGATAATTTCAATGAATTGTGTTAGAAGACTGAAAAGAATCAGGCAGGCCATGATTCATCTAATTAAACTTTTTGACTTGTTATTTAGCGCAAAGAAAAAATTCACGAGAGATACGACAATTACTCACCAGTATTCCCACGAGCGATATTCAAATTACTCATCAGTATACCATTATTCCATAAGAAAAATATGAGCAAACCCGCAATTGCCCCATCTGTAAATTCGCATTGACGTACCGTCAAATTGGGTAACTTTGGTACAGTGGGTGCAACTTTGGTACACCCCTGAAAATGACTTTCAGAGCTGCGTTTGGCAAGTTTGATGATTCTATTGCTCTGAAACCTAACCTCCACTCTTGATATACAAATAAACAATGTGTTGAGTCACCGTAGATTCCGCATGGATGATTTTACTTGTTTACTGAAGCTTTTTCCGAAAAGGCTGATTTAGCAGCGATACGCGAGTGGTTCAGTTAGTGTACTTGGCAAAAAGTGTTCCGGAACGATCTACGGATGAATAATGCCACATTTCGACCACATATATCATCATATTGGAAAAACCATCGTTACATTGGGGTATTTACAGCATTTGGAATTTTAATGAATGAAAAACAGGGGAAAAACCATGAAAAAACGCACCAAAGTTACCCCACTCTAGGTAAGAAGCATGAGGATAGGGTAACTTCAGAACACCTTTCTATGACAGCTTCTTTCCATCTCATCTTGAGTCGAGTGATGGTCTATGAGGTTTTAGAATGTTTCAAACAGCTTGAAATAAAACTTTTGAATGATCACATTCAAAATTAATTCACTCGCATGATGGTGGGTAGAATTCAGATATTCTCTAAGTGTACCAAAGTTGCCCCATCGGGGTCTAACTTTGGTCCACTTCTTCAACTGCTAATAGCTCCGGCTTAGATTCATCAAATTGAACTCTGTAGCCCGTCAATCGAAAGTTGAGAATGTAAGCTTGGGAATGACCACTAATAGAAGTGGGTTTTTTCAATGTATGTTGAAATGTCGAGCCAAAGAAAATGAAAAACACCAAGAACGTACCAAAATTACCCAATTTGACGGTAATTATTTTCCTTGCAAATTCTTATGTTTGCCAATACTCATTTTCTATCAATATTCAATGTTTTCTATCAATTTCAAAACCAGAAGAAATTTGGATGGTTATTGTGAATTCAGTTGAGGGTTCACGGTGAGATGAATTAAGATCCAAATTCTTTATCCGCGGTACTTCATCCCGCATTTGCGGTTCTTAAATCATGAGAATTATTGAAAATTCCGTCATTTAGAGAGAAAAGATAATCATTGTGTATCTACCAACACTTAGTCTCAACGCAATCCACGATTTTTGAGCTATAATTGTATTTTCCAGATGAGCATTGAATCGAATCCGAGATCGAATCACCTGTATCTCTAAACCTGTTTGAATTCATTTTGACTTATTAGTGAGTGAAATTCACTCCAAGGAGTTGAGCATGGTATAGGAACATAGTTAGTCTTATGTAATGATGAAGGTTTTTGGTGAATTTGGTCGAGCAGGTTTCTTTGTGACAACGTGCCTCCCATTCCTCAAAGTGCCAACGTTCCCCGCATCAAAATGATAATGGGTCTCATCAGGGCTCATTGCAACCGGGAATGCATTTGTCAAGTTTTTAGTGATATTCTTGTATCAAATGTGATACTTGTCAGTGTTTGGTTCTCTCTCATACACACACATTCACATAATTTTGTAGAGATATCCGACGACGGCGAACATTTAAGATGTTGGGAGTCCCTAAAACTCGCCCTAAAAGATCCGTTTGCTAAAGGAATCTTCATTTTCATTACTCTAACTTAATAACAAACGCGATTTTGGGTTCTCGTAATGAAAACATACATCCGCACTTTGCTTGCAAGCCCATTTCGGGCACTGGAGGACATGTCTGTATATACATTATAGTGCCCGAAATGGATTGACGCATTCAGTACGGAACTTATACCTTTTATCACAAGAACAGTCATATCTCGGACCAAACAAACCGAGAATCGTTTTCAAAAATTGTTAATGAAGTTTTTGACTTCTACCTTCAGATGATTTCTAAATCGTTTCGATCCATCAACTCATGTCTGACTTGTAAATGTCTGAGTTCTCATCTAATTTTTATGAATTTTCTCAAAAATTTGACTAGCCCTAACAAAAATCTGTTGTCTACAATGAAAAAAACCTTAAAAGAGTCTTCCGATTAATTGGAGAATGCCACATTAGAAGGTGCTAATTAAGAGTTATTTTTGATCAATGAGTCCGGAAAAGTTAATGGACTCGTCTTGCTGAATTAGGTTTTTCATTTTTGGGTGTAAGCAGTATAAAAACTTTTGACCGGTAGTTTGAATTTTCATTGTATTTTCTTACAAATGTGATTTAGTGCACGCTCTCACTCGAAGTCCACTATTTTTTCTATTAATAGTTGTTCCGGCTTTACTTTCGTATCAAGAGTGAGTCACCGTGTTCACTGGGCCCATGTTCAGAATAAGGATGTAAAGAGAATCATTCTCACTGTGCAATTGCAATAGTGAGCTTCAAAATGTAAAGCAACTATTTGAACGAAGGTCGAAGTTGAATCCGCACGCATGTGCGGAAGTTTTCTTTCAATGATCGGATTTCCATTTCTGGGTTGCATCGAGAAATCTGAAGGCAAGTAATAGTGTGTTAGAATCTGTTCGCCAAACAATAATCAGGGTTCAGGTTTCTCGTAATTTTGCATTATAGTTGTGTTATTTCCTCGCCGGTTTTATTATCAATGAAAGCTACTGTCACTTTATTGACGTGGTAATCAGCGAACAAAAAGATTCATGTCTGTAAATGTGACTTTGATCTAATCTTTATTTGTTTAGTTGTTGTGACTTTCAGTCAAATATTCGGCGTGTGAGCTAATGCTAGTGCAAATCTTTGCTTATTAATATATTTTTCAGATTGTGTTCTTTATTCCGATAGAGAATAACCCCACGAAAAAAATCTTAAACATTCTCAAACATAATTTGCCAGATTCACCTTCACGCGGTTGTTAAATCGACAACAGTGACAGATGGATAATACACAGTCAGCTCATGCAAAAGTATTAATTTTTATACCGTGGTAGAAGTAGTTTCGATCCAAGTAATCTAGGCTACTGCCCAAAAGGTTTCTATAATACAAATCGAAAAGTTTTTGTCAACTCACAATCTCACAAACGAAACACCGTACCTGCAATTTTGATAGAAAAAGAAAAGAATGGCGTAAATAGACCATTTTTTTCATTTTTTGCGGGCTTTTTGCGTGTAATCCTTCTTTCTGACCAGGTAATCACGCTGCAATGCTCATTCAGTCTTAATCGCGTGCAAAAGGTGCATAAGCGACTCACGCCATCCGACTTCATCCTTTTTCTTTCATTGCTTGCCCTGTATTTTTTTCTAATTATGCGCTCAACTTACTTCCATTTCCTCATTTTTTCAGTAACTGAAGTAGCAATCTTTTCGTGCTAACCCCACAACTTTATAAATCCCTTGTTAATCCGAAAGCGCAGAACTTTTCATTGCTCGTAACGTGCACAATTTATTTTTAGCAAAAATGTTTACCTATGATGACCTCGATGTTCTTCGTATATTGCCTCTGCAAAACACCTGCATTCATACCGAAGTATTTGATCAGCAATTTCATATGTCAATGTTTTTCGAAGATAGGAACAAAAATCGAGATCGTTTGGTTTTTGAATTCCATTAAAGTGAACCGGTCATTTCCTATAACGGTGTGAGAATGACAAACGGAATTGACGCATAGTGACAAATGGTTCATTTTCCCAACTGATTGTCAGTAGAGAATAGGCGTTGGGCCGAGCGTAGAGCGCATCGGGCTTGTTGTGGACACCGTACAATGTAGTCGGATATCAAATTTTTATTAAAAATAGAGAGCTTTTCGTAATAACCATGGAACGCCATTAAAAATGAAAATAGCTCTAACTATTTCTCACAGGAACTTTATACCCAGGTCACCCAAATATATATCTATACATAATGAGTGCATCGTATATGGGTATTATCGCGAAAACTTACCCGGAACGCGTGTTATGGCCTTGCATTTCGACGAGCAAGCTCAGAATCGTTCCACTCAAATGTTTCTACACATATTCTATTGAAATACAATTGGTACTAAAGTTTCAGGTCTATCCGTCATATCGTCTCTTTCATTTTCAAAGATCAATAAGGGTCAAAATTCCAGTGGACTGTTACATTCGCAATCACACGTATATTCTTATAGCGCCACACTAAATTTTTCTCTAAAATACAATATATTGAACCAACTTTTTTTCTCATAGGTTTTATGTCCAGAATGCTCAGTTTAGTCCCCGAGCCATAAGCCTTAATCTTGTTATGGGATTTTCACTAAGAATGAGAAAATTTTTTTTAAAGTGCTCATAGCGTATCCTAAATTCACTCTAGGTCGCTTTGTCGCGGACAAAATTTCAAGGAAACATGTCAAACAATCAAATCACATTGCGAGAAAAGGCCCAGAATTGGAATTCTGAGTGCTGCATCATCATTTATAGCCGAAAATAAGCCATGTAATTATATTTTATGTCAGGTCCATTTATACCACGTTACCCTACTCAAAGTCAATTTATCTGGGCGGGAACAATTTTTTCCACCCAAACAGTATGATGGGATTATGAAATCTATACGCGGAGAAGTTTCTATGGCAACTTTTGGATTTTTGCGATCGATTTTAAGGGCGAAATATCAGGTCCATGCACTCAAAAACCGTTTCCTGGGATACCCAATATAGCACGAAAAAGACGACGGAGAAATGCAATTATCTGCTACAGAGCATGTATTTCCGACTCTAATCCAACCGTCTGAATTTAAGGGTCATATATGACCCCCAAATTCAGACCTTAAAATCGATTGCGTTCATCGATTGGCGTCATTCCCATCGCGTCAGGATTTCTCGCTAGACAATGAAACGCCAAAAACCGGTAATAATACGTCAGGTCCATTTTACATGGCGAAAGTCACATATATACCGTTATGGTTCTAACTCGTTTCAAGAAACTTTCTGCATATGTTTTGTAACATATTATCGCTCAATATGCGAAAAGGAATGAAAGAAGTCGGCGCAAACATGCGGGGCATCAATTTTCAACATCTGAATTTTTGGATCCAAAATGAATAAGGTTTCGCGATAATGCCCATATATGCATGTTTTTTCTACACCTAACCCTCTACGTAACCTATCCTATCCTGACGTACCGCTGCATAAGCTGCATTGGCTGCATTCAGTGCATATGTGATGCATTTTATATACACAATATACACCCACACATGATAACGGATGATGCATCAGTTCTTGCATGCTTCCGCCCAGAGCGCAGGTGTGCTCCATATATACGCTTGTATTAGACATGACAAGGCAAAGGGGCGGCGGGTGCAGGCCACAATAATACCGAGTTTGTAATTATATATATTCGATTCAGTATAATGTGATGTCGATGTTGTGTTTGTCGTCGATGACCAATAACACAACACAAACGAAATAGTGAGTGACGCTCACACGCGCGTTACTTCGTGCGCCAGCTGATTTTTGCACTGTCTCTCTCTTACTCATTTATATCCATTCTGTGCTATAATATCAAGTGGTGCGATAAGTGATGATATGATGATGATTTATTGATTGCATTATAGTTGTGTATTCCAATAATAGTGGTTTTATAGTATTGTGGTATTAGAAGTACAAAACGTACACATGACACCTAGAATTCGACCTCTGTGCAGGGTAAGCGTAGATACGAATCTCCTTTCTAAATACGTGTAATCAGGTGTATGTAGGCTTGTGAATGAGCTTGATGCTCTTGATGTGTCTCGTACTCGTAGTGCTCTCAATCAAGTCAATTCACTCTAATCGTTATTATATATTATGTACGTGCGCGTCCTTCGGGCTACTTTCAGCTTGCCTTACCTAAGGCTTTCACTCTACTTCATAGATTGTCTCCATAAATATACGAATAGTATCTCAAATGTACAAATAGTACATCACACTCTTTCCTGGTTTGTTATTCATCATGCATTGGTAGCTCGCTGAATGTAACAACTATCTTGTGGCAGTCCTGTTGAAGTTGTGCCCCTTATTTGGTTTTCTATAATACCTTACTTAAATGGATTAGTTTCATTAAATTTTGCGCTGCTTTTAACTTGAGTTCTTCTGCCAAAATGAGCGATGAGTGGTGTGTATACTTATGACGACTTATGCACATTGCCTCATTGTTATGGTTGTGTTTGAGTGAGGTTAAGCAATATGGGGAGATTTCCATAGTTTCACCAAAGAATTTGAGGATAAAGGTTTTTAGAGGCCATGGAATTGAGCTTTTGATGATAAACCACAGGATACCGCTTATTCCTGTTGAATTGACATCCAATTTTGATATTATGAAATCAAGAGCAATGACATTATTCCTATCAAATTTTTATTCACATCTTTAATCCACTGTAAGTCTTGATTTTCCCCAATTTTGTAAAAGTTACCAATACCAGATCCTCCCACTACTCTCCACAAATTGCTCACAAGTCTTACAAGTTGCAACATCATGTTGATATATGTTTCCAGGCGTTCCGGAAGCTGTTCATTTGACAGTTGAGACAAAGTAAAAGTCGGCATGAAATGGAGGAAGAACCTAGTGATCCCCATGAGCAGCAGCTCTTTGCAGTTTTCAAGAGTTGCTTGACAAAAGGTCAAAAGCTATTGGATAGAAATGGCCTACTATGCCTGTGTGATAAACTTGAGCTTGAGGAGTCGCATAAGGATGCAATACTTGCCTCTTTGAAAGTCAATACAGAAGAGAAATGCATATCTTTTGCCAGCTTTCGAGACAGTTTCCTAGCCTTACTGGGAAAGTCCCAAGAGTCTTTTGCAAAAGAGCGTAACAATGAGTCTAAATCTAGTTTGTGTAAGAGTGATACAATTTGTACAGATAGTTTTAAGGGGAATAAGCAATCTGAGACCATGAGCTTTCAACAAAAACAAATGAGTAAGTATTTGAAAAATTGTATTCACATAATTTGAGTTTTTATCTCTCTCCACATCTACTTTCTTGTTTGACAACTTCTTTGTGAAATGGTGAGCCTTACTTCAGGCTCACTAATTTCTAGATTCGAATGCTTTTGTATTGTCAATTTTTACTCTAGACTGATGGCTTTATCTATCTTTGATTCTTTGTACGATTTTTCAGATAAGAATTTTGACCAGGTTGCTGGGAATATTTGGAGCAATCATGATTCCTACACTGTAGAAGATGTAAATAAGTTTTGTAACAGAACTTCTATACTTTCCAAGCAAGTAAGTTGATACTGTGGAGTAAACCATATCAAATATCATGTCATTGGAATCTGTATGTTGTTCATGAGGCTGGTTCTTTGCAATTGAATTAAATGAATCGTTCTCATTATTTACAGATGGTTGAGCTTATTTTTGAAAAACTTGATCTAGATGGCGATGGGTTGATCAATTTTGATGAATTTTTACACTTCTTTCAAAGTGCTAATAGTAAACTCAGAGAACAGTTGAGTATTTGCTGGACAAGTCATTCTTCTCATGATCAACCTAAATCAGATCACTGCAAAGAATTCATTCATGATCAAACAGGGTGAGTTAATTCATTGAAAGTAATTTTACAATGAGGAACGTTGATAGCGTGTATTTTTAATCACAATTGTCATCCTAATAGGAACGTCGTCAGAAGTGCCATAATTGAATTGTGGGATCTGGCCGGTGTATCAGACCCTAATTCTTTGTTGGCAGACTTGGGTTTCACTGCACCAACTATTAACATTATAGAACTATCAAATGCCTTATCGTCCGAGCTTAAGTTGCACCGTGATGTTCCTCACGCAGGAGGCGCTGAAGAGTACATAAGATTATTAAGAGGCGCCTTAATTCTTTATCAAGAAGAAATTAGAAATATAAAGTGAGTATATCTTACGATATTCATCTTTTACCTAAGACGACGGTGTTCAGAACACCTAATTTTGCGACGAAGTCTGTCACTTATTACTGAAAGTATTGATGTTCGAAGTGAAGCGTTTGATCATTAAAAGAGTAAAGTTTCAAGATTTGACCACACCTCGATTCATATTGAATTGCGGAGGCGTAAAAATCACTCGCATGAATAGTTGATACGTTCTTGGTTCATTATCGTTGACCTCGCTGTTTTCGGTCAAACGTGTCTCTAATTTACATTCTTACGTCATTTTCCAATGTGATGCTGAGCCCGGCTTTAGTCTTTTTAGTCTCAATCTACATCTTCGACTAACCGCACAAACTCTAAAGTATCGATCCAAATCGCACCTCTCAATCTGTCTTCAGCAAAATCAATCACGGAACAATTTATTCTTTTTGCAGTTCGGCATTGGAACAAACAACGAGAGAGCGAGATAAGCTGCGATGTGACCTGTCCGAGGCAAACGATAGGGCAGTAACTCTTGCCCAGGAGGTGGACGAGCATCAAGCTCGAGCCGATGCTGCCCGAGACGAACAAATTCGACAGCTTGAACTAAGACATTCCGAATCTCTTAGATTAGTCAGAGAACAGCTTCAAGCTGAGAGAGAAAGTGGATTGGGATCTATGGAAGAAAGACTCGTCGCTAGTCAGATGGATGAGCAAAGGGCTAGAGCAGAGCTTGCTCGAGCACATGATGAAATTGAAGCATTAGATAATGAAAATAGAAGTCACGTAGAGAGACTGGCCGACCTTGAAGCGGCAAATGCTCAGTTGAGCAGACAAATCAGGGAGCTTGCAATTGCTAAAGAACAGGTGCGTTTATTTAGTAAATGTTGAAGTATTTTTAAGGTATCGAGAATTGGTGAATGTGGGCTGCACGATCTTGATTTCAGCGGCAATTCGGTGGAGGGTTTCCCTGACTGTTTTTATTTTTTGTCTCTCATCTTGAGTCATAAGGAATCGAAGTAATTAACAGCGTCTGGATTATCCTTTGATTCGTAGCAGAAAATATTTCATCGTGATTTAGATGGGAATTTTCTTCATCTAAGATCGATTTGTTTGACAGATTTAATGATTTTTAGGTCGACAGGCCAAAGTGTCGTATTAGGTCTTCAAGAAGTGTTCAGGTGAATTAGCAATTTTTGAATCGGCATGTTGACTTGAAATTTCATGCATGTCGACTGAGATTTCGCCCTAGAATTTTCATGGTACAATATCCCATCACAATTCATTTCGTTCTTCTCTCTGTTGTCACGATTAATTGATATTTTGAGTACACATACGTGATACGTGGGCGTATGCGCAAATTCTGTGACATACTTACCATATTTTCAAATGGTGCCACAATTTAAGACGAAAAAATTCATGTTATTCAATTGAGCTGCCCGAAGAAGAAATGAAGCATGTAATTCATGTTGCAAATTGTCAAATCTGATTTGACGTTGCCAATCAAAATGACTCAAACTATTTTCCTTTTAAGTGAATACTTTATGAAAGAATAGATTGAGTTTGTTAATGATAGACAAATGTTGACACAGATCCATTACTTTTTTTATACCCTAAAGATGGAATATTGCATGAAATTGAAATAACTTTTCGCCTTGCCTTGAATAATAATTCTTAACCAATGCATCTGATGAAGGACGGAAATGACCGTATTCAGAGCAATGTAATACTTCCGAATTCCGTGAGCAATCTAATTGTTAGATAACGTGTATGCAGATTGAGTTTTCTTCAGAATTGATGGTGACAAATTACTGGATTGAAAATTCGCCAAATCCGCATGTTAAGATTATCATACTTGTTGAGTTGAGATTACAGGGAAGTGCAGTGTAGATTATTTGTATTGGCATGTCTTTACCCGGATAATCTTATCCTAGTAGATCAATCAGTTGCCTATAGTCAACTGAATCAATAATTTGTGTTGATCATCGCTAAGCAAGTAATGACTAAATTTAGTTTTTTTTTGTAGATTGATGGGAAGCCAGTCTAAAGCACGAAAAATAGTAGATATTATGAATATCTCTTTTTGGCTTTTCTCGACGTGATAGAATTTGGTGCATGGCCATGATACTTTCAATAAGCGGAAATAATCACTCAATAAGTCATCATTGGCCATACTGTTCAATTTCAAGCTATCTTCGGATGGCTAATTACATTAACAACCTGTAGTTTTTGAAATCTTTGGGAATTTTACTACACAAGGGATCTATGAGAACTTGCAAAACTGAATACTTCGTGCCATCTCATGTTACGTCGATAAGTTGCGATTGCAGAATTGTTCATCATCTAGCAGGCAATGAAGTGTCGAATTCTTTTGGAATTGTATAGTATTCTATTAGCATTTTCAATCTTTGCGCTCATTTTAGGGAGACCAACAAAAATTTTGACACAGATAATCCAAAAAGTCTCGTACGGATGAAACTTGTACAATTCTTGTAGACAAATGACATTTTTCGTTTCAAATTTAAATTTGAAGATAACGGGATTCAAGGAGTCTTAACAATCACGCGTGATATAAAATTATCTCGTCAAGACGCCTCTAATTGTTTGTTTCAATTGTATATACAAGGTAAACTCGTGTAAATTGCTGTGTGATTCAGAAGCGTCACACGCGCAATCTTCAATGTTGAACTTCTTCGCTGCACTTGCGAGTGTTCCATGCAACGTGTTATTTTTACAGACTCCCTTCTACCATGAATCTGTTCTGGTACTCGAAACTCCAGCAGAATTGCCGACATTTGCCAGTTAGTTTCCAGACGTGGTTAGAGCTGGATGTTTGAGTTCATTTATTTAGCTGGCCCTTACTGTTGCAAATTAACTCGTTAAATCCATTGGTCGATTTCATTTTTTTGGAAGATTTATCACCCATTTTCGGTCATTTCATTCAATAATAATAATAATAATAATAATAATAATAATAATAATAATAATAATAATAATAATAATAATGATTATTATTTTTATGAGAATTAACTCGGGTTCATTTAATCGTCATTTTAATCGTCATCTTTATTTCGAATCACGTTTGTGATTACTTTTCAAGATGAAATCTATGCTCATAAAAATGATTAAATATCAACAAAACCCAATTCTTTGACTCCATGAACATGAATATTCAAACTACAAAATTTGCAAAATTAGCCAGCACACCTCATTTTCAAACAAAAAGCTTCTTGGTGTCGGAATAATCACTGGATCAAAGGTGCAATCGACAAACTGCATCACGTGTAATACATAGAGTGACCAACAATGATGGACCTCATTTCAAAGCTCTCGATTGAGAGTAAACACGAGTCAAATGTCGTCGTCGGCGATTCAACAGCCATGAATAAACTTCCAAGCATAAGCATCAGTTCTATTCGGGGCAGTCTGATTGGCCGGGCCGTTTTCAGTCTGGTTTTTCGCGCAGCAGTCTGGCTAATGCCCCCGGAAACATCATCGAGCCGAAGTGAATTAAGATCTGAGCTACTCCTGGCCGCCTGTACTATTTCTTCAGCTTCACGCAGTTATAAAGCTCTCGACGAGAATCGAAATTCTCAACACCACGTGGCTCAGCTGTTTTTTGGCCAATTCGTAAGAGAGCACGTTTATAACTACACTTATCTATATATTTATAGTTAGAAGAGTTATTTATGGAATAATCGGGTGCATCCAAGTGCACAGCGCCAATTGAATTAACAGTAGTCGCAGAAGAATAGTGAGATTTGCTTTGGTGCAGTTTTGGCGGTACACATCAAAGCGATCGCTTGCTAATAATTGCATCGCGATCCAGCGTGAAACATCAGTTGATCGTTGAGATTTATCGGGTATAAGAATTTTTATTGATGGTGGAGATTAGGGATACTTGCAGTGAATAAGCTTGCGATGACGATTTCAGTATTTGTGTATAGTTCTGACTTATATAAGGATGATACAAGTTCAAATCTCTCAATGTGACGAGATTAGTTTTTCTTGTGATTTTTTTAGTGTAATTCATGGAATTAGTGTGATGATAGTTCTGTGATTAATTGGGTGTCTTGGAAATAATTTGATTGATTAAGTATGGTGGATTTTGGACGTGGAATAGTGATTTTTTAATTTTTTCAAACAGGTGGAGAGCATCGAGACGAAGGAAAATGAGCAGGTCTCGAGTCTGATGGCCCACATAAAACGTCTCCAAACGGAGATGAAGACACTGAGGGATCAGAATGATGAGCTGACGTCGGAATTGGAGAGCGTTAAACATCGAGACAACGACGCAAAGAGTATCGTTTCGAGCGTCGAGGCGAGATCTACGATATCCGACGAGAACGACGGTGAGCTTTCAATGTGACTCCTTTGCACCAAGCGATACAATTTATTCTTCGTTTTTTTTTTTGCTTTGTGAAGGGAATTTTGCAAATTAACACGTATTGTGATTTTGTAATGATAGAGTGATAGCAGAACTGACTGTGCGGAGGATATTTCTTTTCTTCCGAATTTTTCATCATAATCAAGAAAGTGTCGATGATACTCATGTTGACAGAGTAGTATCTTAAACCTATGTCACGTCGAGATTTTTTGATAGATTGATCCATATTCACTTGACAAAAAATCATTGCTTGGAAGTGTACCCGAACTTTAGGGTATATTTTCGATTTGAATTTTCGAAGTTTTGTTCTTGGCATTACAAAAGATTTTAGCTTTTCTGAATTGATGGAAATTGATGACTTGCTTTCATTCATATTTCGTTCATAGGAAATTCGATGAAAAATCAGACAAATTCCACAGCATATGTGTATAGGATTATCAAAACTCAAATGTTGCTTTGACAACGTTTACTATTAATATATTAGCTATGCTATAGCTGGTGAAGTGTGAAAAATTCAGAACATTCAAGATTCCGCCAGGCTAATATTATTACGATTCTATTTTTACATTTTTTATTTTTTTCAAGATCAAATTAGCTTTTGTGAAGTATTAAGAATTTCGTCTGCAGTATCTGTTCAATCGCGTTATTGTTGTTTAAAATTGACGAAGTTCTGCATAGTCATTCAAGATCACCCTAATACAATAATTCAAGTTCTTTAATCGTCGTTTTGATATCAAGGGTCAAATTGATTCGCAAGGTAGAAGTTCAAAATGAATTTTAGATGCTGCATGGCTAAATCTCGAACATATTAGGAATCATTGTTGCGAAAACAGCCTGCATTTTGATCTAACCGATTGATATTCAAAAGTAGGTTTAATAATCGTAGACCAATCTTTATTTAGAAATATACTTTGGTTCTTCTATACACAAATCATTCGTTTATCCTTTGTCTGTGACAGAAATATGTACAGCAAAATAATTTCTCACAAACTGTTCATTTTCGTTTTAAAACGAGCTAAAGTCCCGCCAAATATAATTCACAAGTCAAACCAATCGTTTTGTTTACATACCTTGGCACATCGTACATCACACATACACTACTTACTGTTCGAGCGTTAGCAGTCAGTGCCAAATTAGCAAAGCGATATGTTACACCCGATTGAGCTCGCGATAAGTAGATTACATCGCTCTCTGACAAACGATAATCATATATAACGCATACATTGATCCTTAAGGCCATAGAATACACCTTATTCACACTGCCATTCAATTTTCCATTTATATATCCAATACAGGTAACGCAAGCATGCCAACAACGGAGGTGAGTGACACTGAAGACGAGGACAAGTCCCAACAGCAGCAGCCAAAGAGGAGCAAATGTCCCAGTCGTTCAAAGTCAAAAGGTGACAATCACGAATCGAAAAGGAGTAAATCGGTGCCTAACGAAAGTGACTGTGCCGGAGGAAGTGCTGGTGATGCAAATGGATCAAACGTGAACAAATTGAGCGAAACCGTGCAGGAGTTCCGCAACATTCTGACAAGTGCCAAGTTTTGCTCGGATTGCTCGAGGTTTAGGGACGAGGTTTCGTCTCTTATAAGCGAACTCGAACTTTATCAATCGAGTTTCAAGCCTTCGCCTGGTCAAGAAAAACGAAGGAGACCTGTGAAAAATCTTGCCAATGAGCTGGGTTAGTAATATTTTGAACTTGATAAATTAGTCCGTTAATAATGTTCGTTGTTGACTTTGAAAAATATGACTGATTTTCTGATGAGTGACTTCCACTATAGCCTCTGTTGATTGGAACACAAATCTATCCTTCTTTCAAAATATTCCACACCAGTAGCATGTTTTAATATTGAAAATTTATCTCATCCATTACTGTATTTGCTACAACGTTGTAGAATCTGACATCATCATTCTATCAAATTTAATTCATCTGAAGAATACCTTGATTCGATTTCATGGTAGTGCCAATAAATTTTTAAAGTTTTTCATTTATTCCACTAGAAGCAGAATACAAGATCAGAAATAATAGGAGCGTTTCTCTTCGAGACTTGGACATGCCGCCAAGTGAGAAGTTTGAATTTTCGAAGAGAATATCAACAAGTGACGACATGATACACGATCTCGATGATGATCACTTTGATGGTACCTGTGTGAAAACAGTTCAGAACAAGACAACCTTGATGGACTTCTTACCTCGCAAAGATCGGGATGTCAGCAGAAGCCGATTGAGTTACTTGAATAATTTTGACACAATGGCTCAGAGGGATTTGTTGAAAGAGCAAGAAGAGAAACATGCCGCTGAGAATAAGAAACTTCTTGACAGGTTTGTCAAATTGTTATTTACGATTTTGACTAGCCTTTTATAATTATCTTCAAAACTAGCCAAGTACAATACGTCATACATTTTTGATGTTCACACTGTTCAGAACTAATATAGTGTTAATTCATTCAGTAAGGTCATATGTTTGAATTTCACCCATTGCTCGGATTTCAAAACATCTGAGAGGATGAGAGAAACCCTTTTCGATCTGAAATCTGTGGGAATGAATTTATATGGGCTGGTGTGAGTGCAGATCATACCTTGAATCATCTGGCTCAGGACGGTCTTACAATCCCAGCTGGAATCACCCATAATACGTTTTTCCGTTCTGAAGTGCTTGTTCATTTTTAAAATTTCATTCTTTTATAGGTGGAATAAGAATCGCCATTGGAAAATTTGGTTGGTCTCACACTTTTCTCACAAGACTTGAATTTTGAATTGACGGAATAGTGGTTTTGAATTCTTCGAATTCTTGAGCTTCTAACGAGTTGTGTCCTGAAAATATTCGATCACAAAATGTTCAAATTTATTCATGGCAGTCTTACCATTCATATGACACCTCCTTTGTAATGACGGAAAAAATGCTTGTTTCTTTGTCTCGCTTGCTCATTCATCTCTTATCTTTGTTAACAGGGTAAGCGAGTTGGAAAAGAGTCTTGATCAACTAAGATCAGAGTACGAGCAGTGCGAGGACTATTGGGCATCAAAGCTTGATGAAGAGCGCGAGCTGTTTGAGCAAGAGCAGAAAATAAGCGATGATAAATTTTCTGAACTGATAACAAAAATGGCAGAGTACGAAGAGCAATTTGGACCAGAGAAATCGCACGATGGTAGGCTCACGCCTATCGATGAGCGGGTGTGCCTTGAGCAGCAGTATAATGATCTCGAGGAAGAGTTTGAAAGGTGGAGAGAAGAAGCTCAGCAAGAACTTGCTGGTAAAGAGCAAGAAATCGAGGATCTCAAAGCAAAACTGGCTAAAGAGAGTCGATCGAATCTTGCTGATATGTCAGTTCAGTTTCCCGACGAGCACATGAGGAGTATGTACCCAGAGCTGTACAGCGCTTTATGCTCGCCAAGAGAAAAAGCTGATGTATCGACGTTGACGCCGGACAAAGTTGATGGAATTCAAGGCGCGGACAGAGTCGAGCCCAAGATTGAGTCCACTTATCAGTGTTCACAGGTCAGACACAAGTACTTTTTCAATGTCATGCGCTTATTGTAGAATGATGAGTGGCCAGTGATACGTTGATTGAATAGTATTAAATTTTCTCATGAGCAATAAAAAATTTTTGGAGTAGTAGTATCGATATTTGATGGCTTTTCGCCAAACACGAGACTACCTCGGCAAAACAATAAAAGGCGCTCGACTGTAGCATTTTAGTTATCTTATGACAATTGAAGTTTGAAAAATCATTCGTGATGATGAATGCACAAAGGTTCGATATGATGTAAGCAAGGACCCTTTTTGTTTCCTCAATAATGGGAGGATCATAGTTGATTCGAAGGCTCTTATTTTTTTTTGTGCGTTCTTATTCATTATCATTTTTCCCATAAAAAGATACTGTACATCCCGTAAGATCGATTTTTCCTCGCACTGCTTCTCCATATATGTTGATCATAGACTTTTTATTTCCAGTGTCATAAGCCTCAGAATAATAATGATGGTCACAAGGATCCACATCAAAATTCGGTCGGTCCTAAAGGAGACCAGAAGCACCGAAAGAACGAGGGAAAGGGCAAAGATCACCATTATCATCACCATCAGAAGAGCGATTCAGAATTTAAAAATCTTTTGAAGCAAAAAGAAAAGCTCAAACAGGAAATAATCAAATTGCAAAGTCTCAAGGCTATGAATGTTGGGAATATGTACCCTATGATCGGTAGTAATGAGCAAAATATCTTCTCTAATCTCTGCGCTAAGCTCTATGCCCAAGAACAGAGAGAAAAATATCTGCAAGTATTTTGTCACAATCAACAGAAGGATCACGAAAAAATTTTGGAGGGTAAGTCCAGACATTTTTTTCTACTTCCAACAAGTTTTCTTTCAAACATAAAATATGCGTTATGAAATCGCACCATCACTTTCCTGTACGTCTATTTGCTCTTATTTTGGCCATGTTTTGAAGACAGTTGAATGAGTACAATACTTTGAGTAAGTCATGGTTTTTTTATGAATCTAATTTTTAGGTACGTGGAAGCAGCACCTGCTTGAAATAGCAGACTTGAAGCTTGTGATACAAGCGACCGAAGAAAAATTGAATCTTCAAATCAAATTGAATCGCGAACAGGTAATGTACATACATCGAATATGTTGATATCAATTGTATTTAATGTTATCTTGATTTTTCAGAGTGATAAGTTGACTCAAGCAGATTTTTTGACCAAAGAATTGTTCGTTGAAAATGCTCAATTATCTGAAACCATCAAGCGCCTAGAGCAGCACTGCCAGATTCTATCGCAAAATCGCATCGAGCCAACGCCCACGTGATTTGCATATCAACCCTCGTCCAACATCTCTTCTCGAATAATTGAAAGATCTTTCTGATGTGTGAAGTGCAGTGAGGATCCGAGGTTCTTCGTTCATCTTCAATCGAAACAACACAAAAGGTCTCTGAAATACTATTTTAATAGTCTGCTTGAAAATTGATATTTTGCTTACACTTTCTATGTAATCTTGAGCGCATATTATGGTTGTATTTTCTATAAAATCTTGAGCGCCATGCCATCAAAATATTTGTAATTGCTTTACGTGCCACTGGAATCGTAATTACATTTGTTCGTAAAATGATCACTAACATAATTGTCAACCGAATTGTTCGATTGAGAAACAATGCCGTTTTGCCTTATCGATTCGTTGGAGATCAAAATGGAAAGTTGAGTACATCCGAATGTATAAACTTTGTTATTAACTTCTGTGTAAGCAGCTCTTATTATTAAAATATCACACGTGTCAACGTGGCTTTATAAGATATATGTTGGGCCATGAAGATCATTTTTTGATCTTTGACAAAGATTTGTCAATTGAATCAATATTCTTGTCGAAAGTTGCGTCTTATACCGTGTTGGAAATTAAAATCCATATTTTTTTAAAAGTTAATTGTCATTTCATTCTCACGCCATTTTTGAAAATGAGTGATAATTGTGTTGTGTATGTAAAGGTACTTAGATTGAATAGATGTTCGAGTTATGTGAGAAAATCTTGAAGCAATTTGAAATATATCACAATGAAGTAGATATAAGGAAATATGGAGCTAAAAGGACATGTACCTTTGTCTAATGTAAGTTATATCCCATTGATAGAAGATATGAATGATTCAATGCCTAATTTTACGAGAAAGTGCGGAGCCATCACACTCATGAGTACATATGCTTCGAAAATCATTCATAATTTTTCCGTTTTCGAAAAATGCAATCCTACTCAGAACTATCTCTAATTGGTTAGTTTTACTTGTATGTATGTACTTTCAAGGGAACCAAGCACCGTTTCTTTTTAAAACAGTATGAATATTCCACGTCTGAACAGTTCTAATGCGAGGATATTTTAAGAATAGTCTACGGCTGTGATGTAAGATAACGTGCGCTTTGAGATTTCGTTATATTCTGAAACAATCTCTTTGGATGATTGAAAAAGCCTCCACTAGTGTAACTGTTCGAGTTCAGTCATTATTACGATTACCAATGAAAGTTGTTTTGTATGAACGTTGAAGCATTCATTCACACTTCAATTGAAATGAAAGCAAAAAAGTCATGGTGTAAGTGTGTGATACGTCTGGGTGCAGTTCTAGGTAAAATTTTTCTCTGGAGAAAACCGTCTAAGTGCTTTATAGAGCTATATTTTCAATCACGTTAAAAGAAGAAGTCGGAAAAAGATTAATAAACATAGTATATTCTTGAACATAATGTTGAATATAATTTCATATAAAACTTGAATAGATGGCGATAAATGAATGTGTAAAACGGAAACCTCTTTTTTTTTCAAATGATCAATAGGACAAAATAATAAAAATCATTCTGTTGGAATAAAACATGCTTTTTCATTCAGAACCCTTCAATTTACTTGAATTGTTTTTTTTTGGTCACCAGACCTGTAATTACCAGTTTCTATTCGAGACAAATCAAAGCCTTGTTGAAACCATAGCCCAATAGATCTCTTCCAGGATACGATGCAGAATATTTGCCACGAATCCAACCGATATATTCAAGAACGAGGAACGAGCACAGGTTCCCACATCAAAACCTAGATCCAACCATTTTTCAAAAAATTTTTCTCAGGCCGCCTCTTTTTCATCCCTCCAATAAGTTAGGTCAGAGATGAGAGGGGTTATGTTAGGTAACATTGTTTTCCAAAAGATGCCGTCCGCTGTCCGCTCCGATGCGCTGCTCCAACAATCGCGTGCAATCGAAAAACATTATTGATGGCATTTTTCCTCCTAGAATGCTTTGTCATGTCTTGAGAAGGTGATTGAAAAGACATTAACTGGTACTAAAGTCTGATACGAACATATTGTGTAGACTTTACCCGAAGAGAGAATGTGTAGATTTGCCTTGTTGCGGATAAGCTGAGCTTCCTAAATCGTTTTGAAAGATTTGTGTTCAACCGCTCAGATGTCAATCGTAAATTATTGACGTTTGCCAACGCCTTCTCTTACATTACGATGGAAACAATAGAGACGCTGGAATTTACAGAAAATTATTGAGTAAGCTAATCTTGATTTCTTACAAGAGGGTATTTTTTGTACAGTAACCTTGTAATTTTTTGAACCTATGAAATTTCAGAAGTGATATTGGACATGGCACAATCATCTTCAGCAAGTGGTACTTCTTCAAGAAGACACTTGAGAGAACACAATGTCAGTTCACCAGGTTCACCCCGATATGCTGACAGTGAGTGGGAAGTCAAAGAGGTATTGTTTCTGTGGTTTCTGGTCTTCCAATATTCTTTTTCTATCCCCTTTTAGACATGATATTGTGCTTTTTTTGAGGGTGCTTTTTAAAACATGCTTGTGATAGTCCTATGCTCTTTCAACCATTCTCTAGAATGTCAGGTAACAACTTGTATCATTATAAATTACAAATTTAATGGAAACTTGGCTCGGGTGTGCTGTGAAATTCATCTTTGCTCAAATAAGAAATGGCTTTGATGAAAGATACAAGTTTCTCTTCATCAATTTGCCAAGATATTTACATGGATGCAAAACATCATTTATTATGCCATTTAATTTTTGATTTCAATGTGCTCCCCAAATTTATTTCTGCTTAAAGCCTTTCTTTCTTGCTATGTATAATGTGCGAAATATCTTGAGAACCTTTTCACGAAAACAACTCATGTACCCTCAGAATTAGACTTGCGCTTTCATCCTCATCAACAATCAATCATAATTTCATTATTGATTTTCATGGCATCTTCAGTTTCAAACTCTGCTTCACAAAGAGCTTGAAGAAGCTAAGGCAAGAGCAGCACAAATGGAGAAAACCATGAGGTGGTGGTCTGACTGTACTGCTAATTGGAGAGAAAAGTGGTGTGAAGTTCGTGATGAAAGGAATAAAGCTAGAAAAGAGGCCAAGGTCTTGAAAGTCAAGTTAGAAATTGCTGTAAAAGATCTCAATACATACAAACATGAATCTCAGGAACTAGAACTACAAAATACTCAGTTGAAGAGAGAGATGGAAAAAGTGCACATGTTTTTATCGAAACATGCTGGACAACTTGATCAAAAGTTGATCTCATTTTTAGAGACAGATTCTCAATTAAAAAGTGCTCTTGGTATTGATGATATACTAGATCTCCATAACAATACTGATCGGTCAGGAAGTCTTACCCCTGCTTCATCAAAGAAAGAATTTAGTCGTAGTAAAAGCCCTCCCAAAGATAGCTTAGATAGACAAAACTCTTCAGACAAAGATGCTGAGGATTCTTTGCAAGATAGAAATGTACCAAAAGATTGTGGAGATTCACAGAGAATTTCCTCCCCCTCCACACATGAAAAGCGACTTTCTCAGATAGAAACTACCAGTGATGAAGTTTTGTTGCAGAAAATGTCTATGTTGAATTTGAAGTTGGAAGAGACAACAAAAACTCTGAAAGCTGAGAAAGAGTGAGTACATTTCACGAGATCAAAATGAAAAATTTCTCAAGAAAATTAAAATTTTTAAATTTTTGTCTTGTGTTTCTGGTAAATTGCAGGGAAAAATCGTCGTTGCACCGAGTTGTAAAAAAATTACGAGGGGAAGTAGCACACTTGACTCAAAAATGTGAAAAGTTACAAAATAGTCGCAGTGAGGCCATCAAAGAACTACTAGAGATGAAGAGCCGGTGTGAAGAAGGCAGTCACTCTTCGCAAGCCGATTCGATCGATGAAATGAATGAACGAGAGGGCTTGGATCACCGACTGTCGGAGCTCCAGCAAGAAGTAAGATTTCAAAACTATTTAGAGCATAACGCGCCCTCATCAACTTTTCATACCAAACCTATCAAGATACGTCTCTATGTAGCATGGAGACTGGAGGTGAAGTACTAGGAGTTGAAATGAGAGAGAGGTAGTCCTGGTTTGCATTTTCGGCGCTCGGACAAGTGATGGTGTATGAGTTGTCATAAAAGCACGAAGCGCCTCCTACAAAGTGAGCTGACAATCTGACAATCGCAAAACGCATTACCGCGGCACAAAACGCATAATTACGCCAAATCTCGGCTTGCGCGCCAGCCGCGCAGACCCAGGGTCGCCAAGACTCCATCACTCGGATGCCGGGTGCCGGGTAATAGGGTCCATGACGTATGTCATTGATTTTGTTCATGCAGATCCAAGTGACAGTCAATTTGTTCACTATCTTCCCGCGCGCCCGATAGTCGACCACATCTTGTGTCTGCATGTCATTTCCTTTACCTTTAGTCCCCATGGCAAATAGCAAAAAATCGTAGCATCTCCGTCGGAGACCCTAAGACATTCAATGATCTCCACGATGAACCAATTTGATTGATTACTTTGAACAAATCGTTTCACCGTCGCGTGAACCTGCGATCTTAGTTGATTTTCTATTCGATTTTTAAAAACATCACTCGGCAATCGTCATGCAATTTCATTCAGCCCGTTTTAAGTCTTGAGTTTCTTACTTTGTATAACTTTCCTATTTCCAGAGTCATGAACAATTATTATTTTCAACGAGTAACTTTAACACAAGTAGAAGCACATTCTCGTATTAAAATTTCGATCGACATCTCACAATTATCTTATTCACCCCGCTTCTTCTACTAACTGAAACTTTCTTGAAAATTTTTAGCTAGAACGCTTACAATCAGAGAATGCGGCTGAATGGGGCAAACGCGAACGACTAGAAACGGAAAAAATCTCCTTAGAGCGCGAAAACAAGCAGCTTCGTTCGGAACTCCGCGAGTTGCAAGAATCGTCCACGCGTCGACCTCGTCCAATCTCCGGCTGCGGGGCAGTCGGAATTGCACTTGATGCCAATGCCCAGCTGGAACACGAGCTTTTGGAGCGAGGAAAAGAGCTTGCAAAGCTTCGCAAGCAGATTGCCGAGCGCACGACCGAGCTGTCGCACGCGAGTCGTCGTTACGAGCAGTACGAGTCCGAGGTTAGACGAGTCAGAGGACGTGTGGATGAGCTTAAACGTGAGCTTGCTGCTGTCCAAGACGAACTCGATGCTGCAAATGAAGCTAACAGGAGACTGCTAAGGCATAATGAGCTCCTGCAAGAACAGATAGGTGAAACTGGGACAGTTGCTACAGCTCCAGTCGACGACGATGGAGAGCTCGACAGGTGAGTTTTGAGATACTATTGTACATTTGACTTATCAAGTAGCTTTTGGTATAGTACTAATTTTTCACTGCTCATTTGCTTTACAATTTGCGAAAGCCATGAATAGTCATACTTGTTCACCGGGGGAAGTATGATCGACCAATTTGTTCAAGAATGAAAGGAACATTGCCCTAATCCTTCGAAAGCGTTAATATTACTTGCTCGAAAATATGATAAGACTTTTGTTGCAGTACCATTCGGCAACCTACAGTAATTATTTTTCGACCTGTTAATTTTCCAAAAGTACAAATTCTGACTGTTTGAATGTGAATTTGCTCCATTCTATGATGGTTTCGAGCTAGTATACATATGAGTCATTTCGGAGCATTTCGGCCAGAGATGGCACAAGGGGGGGGGGGGGGCTAGAAAGAAATCACAATAGTGTATTAAGCAACAAGGGTGCCAACAGATATTTGCGGGGACGAGTGCGCAAATGTCGGCGCCCGAGTTGCTTACGATATTTTTTGTTATTTCTGAGAGCGAAAATGTAACCCGCGCCCCAAAGCACATCAAAGAACTAAGGGATGTTGTGAGGGTTGACCGTCGTCTCGAGAGTTGATGGACTTTTCGCACCTGTTGGTGTGTACGAATGTTCCGAGTCCTTGTACTTCCTCAATTGAATTATGAACCATTTTCTCCAAAGTATCGTGGCATGATGGGGTCATAGGAGGGCGGAGCCCCCCGACTGAAAAAAAATTCTGAAAAATGTATCAGAAAAAACTTTATTGCTCATTTAACGTGTTACCACGTTGTTCAAAACTTTCGCCAGTAGTCAGAAGATCCAAGTTTGATATTTCTCACACTTATTGATTGATTGATTGATATAGGATTTATTGGGGCTTTGGGGTAGTACCCTATTTAGCCCTGTTATGGATGTTACAAGTGGTATATCGATAATTAGTGAATAATAATGATCAAGATAGGTATAAGTGATACATAATAATAATCAAGATAAGTATAAATAATGAATAATAATAATCAAAATAGGTGTATGTTCTGCGTGATTTAAATAATATCGAAAAGAGTATGTAGGCGGATAGGCAACAGAAATTACATAACTAGCACTTAAGTACTCCTATTCGGTGAGTAGAGTGAGTGGGTCCCATATTGTAGTGCGATAAAAACTAATAAGAAATGAATGAATAAGGTTGAGATAACAAATAGTAAAAAAAAAAAAAAATAGAAATATAATCAAGTATAGTAATTATGAACATCATCATCTATGTTGATGACAGAAGGGCTGCCTCACCTGTTCTCCACAGGAGGAGTGAGGTGACTAACGAGAAAGAAAGGGTGGGGCTAACTCCTGAGCTCTATGAATGCCACTTGTAGGCCTTCACGTAAGGCTCGCTCTTGCCACTGTTGATTTTCAGTGAGAAGTAGTGACTCATTCACGCAGGATTTGAAAGACTTGCAGATTGCTGGGCTGGGCGTATGGGGAATGGTTATGGAGTATGAGTTGAGGAGTTTAGATGCTGTGAAATGGAAGGAATTTTCGTAAAAACTGGTACGTGGGGTTTTCAGGAGAAGAAGTGAGGGTGCAAAACGGCTCGAAGTACGGAGGTTAGGATTGTCAGAACGAAATGAAAAAAGGTTTGCAAGGGGCTCGGGTTCGCCGTAACTGATTATGGAAAAGGCAAGTGAGGCTGTGAGGAGTTTCCTCCGGTTTTCCACATCTAGCCACTTTAGAGCTAGGCGATAAGGAGTGACTGGTGCACGCCATGATATATTGCCGTAAACAAATCGAGTGCATGCGTTCAAAAGCCTATGTAGTTTGAGATTGAGGGTGACACTCACATCGTTATAAACAGTGCAGCCATAATCAAAATATGGAAAGATAAGTGTTTCAACAAGCCTGCGACGGAGATCGCGTGATAGCGCATGTCGGTGGAAACGCAGCATGTAGAGTGCGCTATGTACTCGTTTGGATATTGCGTTAACCTGGTCATTCCACGTGAGTGTTTGATTAAGTTTTAGACCAAGGTTCGTTACCGATGTATGGTATGGTATGGATACATCGTTTATTCGAACGGAGGGTAGTAGATCATAGTTGACAGTGGAACAGCCGAATATGATGACTTGAGTTTTGGCAGGGTTCAGTTTCAGCGAATTATCTATTGCCCATTGGAATATGCTGTTCGCATCAGCGTTGAGTAGTGCTATGTATTCGTTAAGCTCATGCTGATGACAGTGCAGATAGATCTGAGTATCATCAGCGTAAATGATATGGCGACAGTGTTTCAGTACTCGAGGAAGGTCATTTATGAATATGGTGAATAGTAAAGGCCCTAGTACACTGCCCTGGGGGACGCCAGACGATGTAGTGAGCTGTTCCGAATGGGATTGACCTGATCTCACTGCTTGCTTTCTGCCGGACAAATAACTAGCAAACCATTTGATTACACGTTCCGAGAAGTTCAGGGAGCGCAGTTTTTTGAGGAGTAGTTTATGCGAAACAGTGTCAAATGCTTTTGAAAAGTCGAACAAAATAGCTGCGGTTAGCTTACGTTGGTCAGCCGCGGCACGAATGCTTTCAGTAAGTACTAAAAGTGCTGATTGAGTAGAATGGCGGGGTCTGAACCCGGTTTGGAAAGGATCCAGGAGGTTGTATTGGGTTAGATACTCTGATAATTGTGAATGAACAATGCGCTCAAAGAGCTTGGATATCTCTGGCAGAAGAGCTATCGGGCGGGTATCTGACGGTGAAGTTGGATGAAGACACTTAGCCAGAGGGATGATGCTCGCAATCTTCCACTCCTCAGGAAAATGGGATGCGGTGAGGGATGCATTAAACAGGTCAATCAGGTAGGGGCGGAGTACGGGGAAGGATCTCTTGAGCATCTCCATGGATATCGAGTCAGACCCCGTAGCGTTGGTAGAGGATTTGTTCAAGGCGTCAGTAAAGTCTTGGTCGGTTACGGGTCTGAATTCGAATGTGCCACGTATCCCGGGGTCGAACGGTTTTTGAAGCACTTCTTGTATGTCTGCGTTGGACAAGGGGATGCCTGTATTGGAGACTGATGCGAAGTGAGAATTGAGAGCATTGGGTGAAAAGTAGGTAAGAGGTGAAGGAGGTTTCCGAGCAGTTGCTCCCATTTTCTTCAATTCGCGCCAGACATGTTTGGGGTCCGCAGAGTTTTCTAATAGTGAAGAAAAATGCGCGTTTTTTGATTTACTGATCAAGTTACTAACTTTTGAACGGAGAAGGGTGAACGTCATCCGATCAGATGGTTTGCCAGACTTTTTGGCGCGTTGGTACGCAAGGGTTCTGTCGTTTATGAGCGCACGGATCTGATTGGTCACCCATGGTTTTTGGTGTGAGCGGATTGTAATGGGTTTCATCGGGGCAAAGCGGTCAAACACGGACAGAATAGAGTTTGAGATGACTCGGGCTGCCGAGGTGACAGATTGAGGGCTTGGAGTTGATCCTGCAGGTACATACGGACGCCCAAATGGAGGAAGGTACATGTTTCGGTTTTGGCTTACCGACGATACTTCTGGCAGTATGTGGTGTGGGTTTAGATCGGGTGGAAAATCGCTTTGAAGGGCATTGCTGAGCTCAGGAAGCAATGTGTCGTCAGAAACCTTCTTCAGGTTTCGGCAGAAGAAAGTGGATGGCTCTGACACAAGTTTAGCAAAATTGTACTG